>CM057344.1:1384939-2767378 GCA_030015575.1 Agapanthus africanus
CCAGCCCCCTCCCGGGGAGTTAACGATCGGGCAAATCATGGTCGTTACCTCGGATCCTGCTCGGGAAGCTGGCGGAAACCACCGCCTCCTCCCGGTTGAGGGTGTAGGTGATCCACCCCAGAAGAAGTGCACGAAGGACGAGCCCATCATCTTCACCAATGAAGATCTCCACGGTATATCCTTGCCTCACAACGACCCTCTCGTGACAACGGCCCGGGTCCATCGTTACGAGGTACAAAGAATATTGGTCGATTTCGGGAGCTCGGCAGACATCCTCTTCTACGACTGTTTCCAGCGTATGGGGTTAGGACCATCTGACCTACAGCCGGCCTCCCATGCTCTCTCTGGGTTTATCAACCACTCCATCCCTGCCGAAGGTGTGGTCACCCTCCTCAACATTGGAGAAGCAGGCCGTACAATGACCATGCCAGTGAAATTCATCGTCGCTAAGGCCCCTTCGTCCTACAATATCCTCGTGGATCAACCAACATTAAACGCTCTACGGGCTCAAATCTCGACTTACCATCTCGCGATCAAATTCCTTTTGGATCAAGAGGGTATAGGCCGGGCCTACGGGAACCAGCAAATCGCTAAGGTTGTCTCGCCACCGCGTCACCCACCGGAGAGCCGGGCAACGGTTTTGAAGATGCATGTGATTTCCAGGGGTCTTTGGATACACGCGACGACCAAAAGGAACTTCGAGGATCCCCGGTGGAAGCATTGACGGAAGTCCCCTTCGTCGAAGGGGTCGACGGCCGGACCGTCCAAATCGGCTCTCTTAACAGAGGACCACTGCGAGGACCTGATACGGTTCCTCCGAGATAATTCGGACGTGTTCGCTTGGACCCCCGCGGATATGCCTAGGATCGACTCGAAAGTGATCTCCCACAAGCTTGGGGTCGATCCAAAAGTAAAGCCCGTTCGACAAAAAAAGAGAAGCTTTACGCTGGCCAAGCAAAAGGCAATAGAAGACGAAGTGGATCGACTGCTCGCAGCCGACTTCATTAGAAATCTTGACTATTCGGATTGGCTGGCAAATGCGGTCATGGTCAAAAAGGCGAACGGGAAGTGGCGCATGTGCGCCGACTTCACGGATCTGAACAATGCATGCCCTAAAGACAACTATCCCCTCTTTCGGATAGACCAGCTAGTGGACAACTCGGCCGTCCACGAATTACTAAGCTTCATTGACGCTTTCTCCGGTTACAATCAGATCCGAATGAACCTGGCAGATGAACTTACCGCGTTCACCACGGATCGGGGGTATACTGTTACAAAGTGATGCCTTTCGGTCTTAAGAATGCTGGGGCTACATATCAGCGCCTCGTCAACAAACTGTTCAAACCACAGATCGGCAGGAACATGGAGGTCTATGTCGACGACATGCTCGTAAAATCATCCTCATCGGATGGGCACACCAAAGATCTCGACGAGACATTCGACGTGGGTGCTATGGGCATTACGGACCTCGAAGAAAACACCCATGGGAGAAACCCCGTTCAGCCTCTGCTACGGTACCGAGGCGATGGTCCCGGCTGAGATCGGACTGCCCAGATATAAAGTCGAACACTTCGACGATGAAGCGAACATCTCGGCACTCCGGACCAACTTGGACGTATTATTGGAAAAGCGAGATCGAGCGTAGATCAGAGCAGCCGCCTATCAACAGCAAACCGCTCGCTACTACGACGCCCGCGTTAAACATCGGGCCTTCAAGACGGGAGATCTGGTCCTACGAAGGAACGAGTTTGTGGACCAAGCAAGTCTGCATAAATTCTTTCCGAAATGGGACGGACCATTTCTCGTAGCAGAAGTATTGCCTGGTGGAGCGTATCGCTTACAAGATGCCGGGGGGCGTAAGTTTCTTCAGCCCTACAACGCCGAAAAACTCAAATTGTACAAATAAGCATGCCGTCTTTTGAAACAATGTAATTCTTATTGACATTGAATTAAATCTCTTGAGTTAGGTCCTCTTATAAAGGAGGTCTTTTGCACAACTTTTGTTTCTTTTCTCGGTTCCGAGACCGCTAGGTTTGTTATAAAAATTGTGTAAAATATACTGAGGGGATAAAAAGAGACAATACACATCAACAAGAAGAACCTTATTCATTAAGAAGGTATTAAGAGCTCCTCCGCCTTACAAAAATTACAATAAAAGGGGCCGGAGACCAAGGTCGCTTTGTTGATGGTATACCGAGGAAATCCCCTCCAACCGATCCGATGCAGCATCGATCCGTTCCCTTCGGCGGTAGTCAAGAACTCTAGATGCCACGGACTCCCCAGGTTCCTCGTTCGCCAAGTTAATGCAACGACCAATCTTTGCTAGAAACCCTCGAGCAAAATGTCCACCGAGTGGACCCGCCTGCTCTTTAAAATAAGACCGAGCAGCTTCCTGCCCGGTCCATCCCTAGCGGGTAGCTTCCTACCCATTTACGCTAAGGATCTAAAACCTTCATCAAGAGGCCGCCGAGCGACCGAGTAGCTTCCTGCTCCAAAGCCCTCCTCACGAGGCGACCGTGCAGCTTACCTGCTCAGTCCATCCCTAGCGGGTAGCTTCCTATCCATCAACGCTAAGGATCTAAAGCCCTCCTACAGAGGCCACCATGCAGATTCCTGCTCGGCTAAACTCCGAGGGGTAGATTCCTATCCTACGAAGACATGGATTTAGGATCCACATTGAGAAAGAATCAGTTATGGCCGACCTATTCTAACTTGGTTGACTTTCTACTCATGCTAAAACACGTGGTCGTCACCTCGACTCCGAGGTATGGACTGATACCGACCTTCTTAGCCTTGGGATACCTTTTGATTCATCCTAAATGAACGATTGTCACCTCGACTCCGGGGAGTGGGAGGGTACCGACCTTCCTACACTTGGCTATTATTCGACTTACATTCGACGTGCGATCGTCATCTAAAAAGCCGGGCAACGGCCTACGACCTAACACTTGCAGCAGAATGAAAATTCAAATAAGAAGACTGACGAGCTAAAGTACTCACGTAGAAAGCAGATAGTCATGCAGAGGAAAATGAGCTCAAATTTATTTATATTCCAAAATTTTACAAGGTATTCTGGGCTCAGCCTTACAAAAATGCCCGGAGGGTTACAAGATTTTGAAAAGAAAAACAAAAGCTCCTAAGGGAAGAAAGCTCAGGCCATCGGCTCCGCCGAGATCTCGCCCTGCTCGACACCTCCCTTGGGGGCAGGAGCTTCGGTCTCTTGGATGGCTTCGCCCCCTGTGGCCACCTTGGCGCCCGTCCTCTGTGGCACATTCTCGGAAAGCGGGTACTTAGCGCGGAGCTTACCGTCGGCAAACTCTGGCATTGACATCTTGACGGTGTCGAGAGCTTCGTGCTAAATGATGGCCGAGGCTTCGGTGAGATCGGCGCAGAACTGGTCCGTCGCCTTATAGCTCTCCACGGACTTCACCGCTCGGACCTCAGCGAGCTTCACGGCCTCGAGCGCCACCCGGGCGTCCTTCCTACCGACGTCCCTCGACTTCTTCATTGCGTTATAGAGGTTACCAACCTCCTTCAACTTGGCCTGGATAGCCCGGTTGGATTCATTCAGAAGTCGGTGAGATTCCTTATACTTGTAGTTCGTCAGCTCTTCGGCGACCACCCGGGTTTCGAGGGCGGCTATCTTCTCCTTCGCCTGTTGCAGCCAAAGGCACAGATCCTTCTCCCGCGAGGACGATTCGTCCGCCTTCTTCATGACCGGGGCGATCTTCTCGGATTCCATATTGACAATGGAGCGGTGGTGGAGGACCTGAGAAAGGCAATAAAAAGAGTTAGAAAAGTTCAAACTAAAAAAAAGAGGGTTGATACTTAAGAAAATTCTTAAAGGAGAACGGATACCGACCTGAACAGCCTCCTAAGCAATGGCTGCCACCTGGGCCTTCAGGGTCCTCCGGGGAATCTTTCCCCCAGCTGCTTGCTCCATGTCGGAGAGCTGGCTGTCGGTGACAGAGAGCCTTGATGGCACCCCGAAGCAGAAGTCCCCCTCCTGCACTAGAATTCCGGTAGAGGGCGCCTGAAAGACCGTTCTTTTTTACCTTTTGAGGGGAACGACGGTGGGTTCATCCTCCTCCTTTGTCGCCCGGGGGGCCGGGTCCCGTGCATGCTCCTGGCTCCCCCGGTGGCTGTCTTCCGAGGATCAGGGCGCAGCGGAAGGCCTGCTCGGCGGAGTTGGCCTCGGGGCCGAACTCGAACTGGGTCGGAACGAACTTCCACCCCCGGTTTTCTTCTGGGCCTTCGCGGCGATGGCAGCTAAGAACTTAGATCAGTCCATTCGCTCTGCAAAAAGGAGAATACACAAAAGAGAGTTAGTGACGCTGTAGAGGGCAAAAGAAAATTCATCAAAGTCGAAATGGATTGTCTACTGCCCTAACTTATCTAGAAAGCACGCGGGGCTGAGTCTACCCCAGCTCAGAGCCTGCTCAGAAAGCAGGACGTCGGCCCGCTGGATCGGCTCCCACATAGACACCACTCTTGCCTCGGGTGAGGATGACGGCTTCGCCCTCGAGCAGTTAGCCCTGTGCCACCGTGTAGGCACGGTCAATTCTCGCCCTCGGGTGGCCCGACGAATACGAACTTCTCCTTCCATTCATGGATGGAAGAAAGGACGACTACCACACCTGACCCGGCCATCCCGCTCTTGCAATTTTTGAAGGAAAAAATACATCCAGCTCGGCTCATCCTTGCTGGTGCCAGGATGATTTTTATAACAGAGGAAGGAAACGAGGACGGTCAAACTGAAGGGGATGCTTTCAAGTTTCAATTGGACCAGAAACCCGAGAAGGATTCTCCATGAGTTCGGCGCTAGTTGGCCTGGGGCAAATGGAAGCAACGGAGCACCCCACATACATCGGTTGAGAAAGGAAGAAGCATTCCGGTCCGGAATGCTTCCAAATACAGGGCAATCTCTTTGCCCTGCACCTGATCCGCCAGCTCACCCTCTCTAGATAAACGAAGCGAAATAGTTGGAGGGAATATGGAATCGAGCCCGAATCTTGGTAAGCTCGTCTATATTCCTCAATACGGAGGGCGCATCACGGGCGTTCCCGATACGCACCTTAGGGGCCTTTGTCGCCGCCCGACGGCGAACGACATGGGCAGCCCTGTCTCTAGGGGGCGAGCCTGATACAGATGACGCAGCAGAAGAACCCTCTCGGCTATCTGACGCTGGAGGGGAGGAAGACCCACCAGACTCTGCTCCAACAACTGGAGCCTCATTGTCCGACTCTATCCTAACTACCTCTACAAACTCCTCAGATGAAGAGATCTAACCTGATTCAAGGGAAGGGGCTCGCCAAGGAAAAATCACGGGTGATCCGATCTAAAGGAAAGGAGCGCCGGGCAATTTTTGACAACGAGAGTGAATTATGGTGGAAGGGTTGGCCCTAGAGGGGTCCCCTCCTATTTATACACTCCAAAGAAAACTTCCGACGGCCCAGATAGATTCCCGCCAAAACGAAACGTCACGCCCGCCAGCCGCCAGCCGCCAGAGCCCCACGTGGCGTTCGGCCAATAGGGGACGTCCTTTAGGTTGCAGGTGACAACGGCATCTTGTCGCGTCCGCCAACCGACGTTCGACACGTGGCCTGTATCCCAACTGGCGACCGACTGAAACAGTGCCTCCTCTTTAAAGCACGATCATTTCATTTGATCCGCTGATTCCATTGGGAATACGCGCGAAGATTCGGGCGCACGACGAGGCGATACATGGGCCCAAAAGATCGAAAAGACGCGACCACCAAACGCCGTGCCGTTCCCAGACGTTCCGTATTATGATCCTTGGTGCCAAATTGAACAGAAGAAAAACCGAGCGGACCACTCTCGTCTTGACCTTTGGATAGGTCGGAACGAGAGTGGGGGGTTAATGATGATGCTCACGAGTGGTATCTCCTCAAGATTACGACATGTGGCCGATGACGGTCCTGAAGGCTACGGGGGTGGAATAAATGAGTCGCACTATGAGTATTTCTTGGGACTTCTTCTCGAAGAACGTGTCCGACCTTCCAGGGGCCTCCCTAAATACATTCCACTTTCACCCAGGAAACTACCAACAGCTCGTCTCTGAGCTCTCAGACTCCCGGCTCATCTCCGAGCGGTCTAGCGTGTCGAGCTTCCTCGGCCTCTCGGCTTGTCTCCGAGCCTCCTACGTGCCGAGCTTCCTCAGCAGTCCGACCTACCAGGAGCGCAGATCCCATGCTTCCCGCAACGGCTACGCGTATATCGTCAGGACGAGATATCCACCGTCCTATGTCCCACGTCCTACGCTGGCCCATCCCCCCATTAATGAGCGTATCCCGTCATTAATGGAGGGATCTCATCATTCACGTAGGCATAACGTCAGGGGCGTAACCGACGGCGAAGATCTCGCACCTGCTCGCTCCATACGACCACTATAAAAACCCTTCTCAGACGACTCAGGTAACTCGAATTATCTCAATATGCTGCTACTCTGCTCCTATTTCTCGGCTTTAACTTGATCGTCGGAGGGTCCCACGGTGGTCACCCATCCCGGGACTTCTTTATAGGTAGCTCGGCGTCCAACACCAACCCATTGAGATCCACACCCAACAACTCCAAAACCAAATCTCAGCCGTCCAAGATTACCATCGCAGGATCGACGAAGGACAGCATCTGAAGGAGATCCGAAGCTCCATCACTAATCGATTAGGATGGTTGGTTTGGTATGCATAGTTAATTGGGTTGATAGTTAAATGAGAAAAAAATCTGGTTAGAATTGATGAGAAAGAAATCTGGTTAGAATTGATCGTATGAAGTATCGACTTTACTCTGTAAAATGGAAAGACATGATGGCATGGCTTTTATATTCTGTTTTTTTATGGGTATATTAACAGATCACAGCTAACTTTTGAATTCATTATTATGCAGATTGAAACTCCCAAGGACATTCAAGAGAAGTTTGGACGAACCGTTGTTGAGCCTTACTTACTGGAAAAAGGGGATCACTAAAATTTTGAATTACAGCCTAAAGCATCTTCTCCTAATCCTTGTGAGGTCTTCTCAAATGTGCATGTGGAGTAGACATCTCCTGGAACCGGGCATATCCCTTGGCTATTTTGACTCAATTCGCTGGCCATGTAAATGCAGGGTTGATCATGTGAAATGGGCAGGTCCATTTCTGCACGTCTCCTAAATACAACTCAAACATGGGAGGGATATCTCTTACATCCCGGCACCATTTTTTTTTTTGCCCCCCCAACGTTTCTAATTATTCAATTGTGATACTAGTATAGAACTGCATAAGCTTCTTGCAAGTCTTAGAATATCATGATATCTGTGATTTCAGATATAGTGTGTTGTGTGGTGTATCATTTATTACATCCATAACCATGTAGGCTGTTTATTTGGGGGCCGAAATGCAAGCTGTTATTACATTGTTGTGATAACTGATAAAATATCTATTGAATAAAAGACTGCGACCTCAAGCAAAAATGTGTGTTTATTTTATGGCTATCCTTCAACTGCTTGTTTGTGTAAATGAATCGTGGTTACTCATGGTCTCGTGACGTCTGACGATGGTGCTGTAAATATAAACGCAGCTTGTGTTGTTTCATTTCGACCTTAATTGTTTTTTAACACACTTGTTCATTGATCAGGGGATCCTGCTTTCATCCATTGGTCTAAATGCACCATCTTCAAGCCAGATGATGGGGAGAGAGGAAAAGAAAGATATGGAAGAAGGATGGTGGATGTTCATGTTTGTGCCTGCTTGTTCCTTCAGCATATTTATAGAAGATTCATATATAGAATTATACTGTTCTCGATCTCCCTTATTTGTTGCATACCAATGTGGTACATTTAGGATTGTTTGGCACATTGACTTTTGCATTATATTACTAGTTATATTGTTGGAAAATTATTCTTTCGCAGGATACCTCGAAGCATTAGTTTGTTACTCAGAAACAAGGTTTTAAGAGGTATGTGGATTCAAGCAAGTAAATGCCAAGATTTACAGGAAGAAAACATCATCCAGAGGTGAACATGAGATTAATAGGGTACAGGAAGAAGAAAAACATCCCTGCAGACACAGGCCATTTGGCGCCCAGCATTATTATTATTATTATTATTATTATTAGCAGCAGCAGCAGCAGCAGTTGTCGTAGTACCAGCTCTTGCGGTCTAGACTCCCTCCATTCGCACGTCGTAAGCTTGCTGGAAGGTTATTCCATGTGTATCGCATGTGCCAAATATCAAAGTAGAATATAGCAGTAGTTGGGGGTTGACGTCAACCCTGAGCTGAGTTCCTTTCTTTGAGTTTTAGTTTCTTTCTTCCTTTTCAGTTTGATACCACCCTCCAACTTCAGTAATACCCTATCCTAATTAGGATCCAAAACTATAGCAGTCACAAAGGGTCACGCAGCCAATGCTCCCTCAATACACAACCCCATCCTGGTTCTGCTGCACCCTCACCCCTTCATTTGAATAACACTGCTGTGAGATTACCTTTTCTGGCGTTGCTGTCGAAATAATATATACGAGTAGCTTAATAGATGGAAGCATGGTTTGGTTCGCTAATAACCATAAGGAGATCACCCTTGCCTGTAATCTTACCATTCTCACCATTCATTTATATATGAACGATGATTGGTAAGATGAATTTTGTTTCTTACCCTCCATTTATAGCTATAGATATAGATAGAGGTGTCTTCCTCTAACTTCAAACCTGTTATTAGGGCTGGTAAATGTTTTCTAATACAAGTACTAACTTAATAGGAAAAGGGGCCTACGGATCGCAAGCTTGCAAATTCCCTGTGAGTTAGGGACGACATGTGTGCTTAGATCACAACTGTAGAGGATGAGCTGACTTGTACAAGTATTGAGTCGTGAATGATACGACGCTCTTTGATGATCTACTATCATGTGAGCCGAATTTGGTTCCAAATAAAACTCAGAAAACATGTTTTGTTTTTGTATGCCCTGCAAATCTAACGGCCCACATCATTGTCCCGTGTTTGTGATGTTTGAGGAGAGGAACCCAATGGTTGGTTGGGTTTTTATCAGATTAAAAGAAATAGGGGGTTAGATTAGTTAGTTAAGTAGGTGGTGGAGGAGGTTTGAGGGGGCACCACCACCCTTTTGCATTTGCTTTTGCATCCAACCACCACCACAAGCTGCCACACCGTCGGTGCCTCCAGCCGCCCTGAGTTGGTAATTAATTAATTACTTAAACCCGCTCTTTGTTATTGGTTCCTAATGACACAATTGCCCCTCTAATCTATTTCATGCAATTATTATTGGTGATTCTTTTTTTTGTTTGATAATTTTTTTTCTCTATTTTTCTTATTACCATATATCTCTGCGTATATACTCTTAGGCCCTTGTTTGGCATCATGGCCACGGTTTCCCGAACCCTGATTTCATGGGGTTAAGACGCCAAAGTCCAAAATTTAAAACCATGGCTTTTTTGACGACAAAAGTAGAGTTTACCAACCCGCGGTTTTAAGGATTCCAAACCCAACTTCTCTAAACTCTAAAAGGATGGGAGTTTCAGAACGTCGTCTTTCTCTAATCTCCCTTTCTCCCTGCACTACAAAATAATTTAAATTAAACAAAACCTTAATTTCATAAAATATATATGGTGTCAACTGATTTTAAGCTCCACGAGATCCCAATATTACGAAACCATGGTTTGCACGCATAATATGTGATTTCATTTAACTTAATCAAAATTATGGTTTCAGAGGCCTTGTTGCCAAACCAGGCTTTCTTATTTAAATATACTTGAAATTTTGCACATGTGATGCACGGCTAGGAGAGGGGTGCAGATAATTATGCGGATGAAAGGGTATGAATTTATAAATATTAAGCGGGTTATGCACAATTTTCCATTTCAAGCTCCAACATGTATGATTGGATTTTTAGTTGAAAGCTTTATTTTTTGACTTGTTCTATTTTCAAATCAATTTATATTTTTCAAAATCCATAATTGGTGAGGCTCGATATCGTGACTCTCCAGATGCTGAGACGTCGCAGATGACGTGTCTCGAATCCTACAAGACAGGACCATGAACTTCGGTTGGGGATCACACCTCGGGCCTACGGCCCGAGGACTCTCCCGACCTTCGGTGACCCTCCAGACCGCCTAGCTCGCCCCCGAGCTATCGCAGGACTAAGATGCCTCGGCCTCCCGCTCGTTCCCGAGCCTCCCTCCGAGCTCATGTTCCTCGGTCTCTCCAGCACCGACCGCGGGCGCCTCCGCCACGGCTCCGCGAATCTCGCCATGCGCGAGATATCCGCTGCCCACGATCCCGCGTTCCACGCCATCACGATCCTTCGTTAATGAGCCTGTCTCGCCATTAATGCGGGACCCCGCCTATCACGCGGGCATGACGCGGGGGGCGTAATAGCCGGCGAGATTCTCGTGCCAGCCTGCCTATTGCTGCCTCTATATAAACCCCTTTCTCAGACGATCGAGGTAAGCAATTCTCACTCCACTAAGCCGTTACTCTGCCCAAGTTACACCATTAACTTGATCGTCGGAGGGTCCTCGGTGGCACAACCACCCCGGGAATTCCTTGCAGGTAGCTCGGCTCAACCTCAAATCCAAGTCCATTGAGATCCACACGCTCCAGGAGTCAACCCTCTAACTCAATCTCAGCCGTCCATCCGCGCTCGCAGCAGATCAATAGAAGATAACATCTGAAGGAGATCCAGACCTCCATCAGTTGGCGCCGTCTGTAGGAAACGTTCTTGATTCCACTCAACAAAGTTCATCTTCCGATCTCAACTCAATGGCGAGCGATCACCACGACGATCCAAGCACTAGCCGCCGCTTCCCCCACAACGGAGGCACGGACGAATCTCCTCCCCCGAATGCCATCAACGCCCTAGCCGCTCGGATAGATCGACTAGCGTCCATCGTGGATGCGCTTGTCCATGTCCAAACGGCAGGGCAAGCTCCCTAGGTCGCCGTTCCCCCATCTCGGGACCGGGACCCCTACAGAGGGAGAGAAGACTCTGCTCGCGTCGGCACTGCAGACCACCGCCTCGCCGCCTCCCACGGCCGCAGATCTCCCTGGCCAACATATTCTATGACCCGCTGGGCGCCCCACAGTTCAACACCGAGGTCCGTCACCAGAGCGCCTCGCCCCGAGCCCAATCGTGCCCCTGTCCCTCCCGAGGAGGTGTCAGTCAGCTCGCTTGCTCCCAGGCATGACCGACACCCTCTCCCTCGACGGGGCCACGTGGACAGGACTCGTCACGGCAGCTCAAAGACCACCTCACCAGGGGACCTAAGGAACCTCATCGAAAGGAACCACGGCTGCGGCCAGACACAGCTCTCCAACAGCAGAGGCCAAGGATCGGAATGTGCCGAATCATCGGGATACCACGGCCGACTCGACGCCCTCGAAAAGAAGATTGAAGGTATGCATCGGGAAGGTCATCGTTCGAGCGACGGGGCTAAGTACGCCGCAGACTTGCTCACAAACCCTTCACCGAAGAGTTGCTCGCCGTCCATGTCTCCTCCCGGAACAAGCCCTCAAAGGTCCCGCTCTTCGACGGGAAGTAAGACCCGAGGGACCACTTGGACGCGTTCACAGCCGGGATGAGTTTCCAGGATTGTTCCGACGCCGCCCAATGCCGAGCTTTCCCAGCCACTCTCATCCGCTCCGGGCAAGACTGGTTCTGAGGATTCGCGCTACGCTCGATCTCAACCTTCGACGAGCTGGCCACCCAATTCCTCGGCCACTTCATCGGAAATAGACGGCAAAAGCGAACCGTCGACCATCTCTTCACAATCAAGAGCGGGACAAAGAAACGTTCAAAGGGCACGTCACCCGCTTCTACAACGCCCTTCTCGAGGTCCCAGAATATCGGGACGAGATAGTCATCACAACACTTAGGTCTGGTCTTAGGCACAAGGAGTGGTTACGCTCAACCTAAGACCATGGTCGAGGTAAAGGCCTGGACCGAGCGTGAGATCCAGCTCGAGTCCGAGGTGAACGCAAATCTCCCCCGGGCAGAGCAAACTGACCAAAAGAAAAGGGCGAGGGAAGAGAAAAAGAGGCTTGAGCGGCCAAAGCCTTACTCCCCGAAGTTTCAGGACTACACCCCGCTCACCGTCTCCCAGACGGTACTGCTAGAGGAGGCTAAGGGTGAGAGCTTTTTCAAACTCCCCCTGGTCTTGCGCATGGCGGCAAAGCTCACCCGAGACCCCTACTGCGGTTTTCACAGGTCGTAAGGCCACTCCACGGAGAACTGCAAGCAGCTCCGAGACTACATTGAGGAGCTCATCCGTTCGAAACACCTGGCAGCGTACTTGCAGGACAAGCGGTAAGCTGACCGCGAACAAGAGCAGCGTCACCCTCCCGGCGAGTTGACAATCGGCCAAATCATGGTCATGTCGGCGGGGGGTACGTCGAGTACCTACGAGACTCAGCACCCCACGCCGGTCGTGGAGGCCAACAGCCATCCGAGGAAGAGGGCCAGGGAGACCGAGCCGATCGTTTTCGACGACGGGGATCTCCACGGCATATCCCTGCCCCACAACGACCCTCTCGTGATTACTTCTTGGGTCCACCAATACGAGGTGCAGAGGATACTGGTTGACTCGGGTAGCTCGGCGGACATTCTTTTCTACGACTGCTTTCTGCGCATGCGGCTCACCCATGCAGACCGAAGGCCGACTTCCCATGTCCTGTCAGGATTCACCAACCACTCCATCCTGGCGGATGGGGTAATCACTCTGCAGTTTAACGCCGGGGAGGCCAGCCGTACGCGAACAGTGCATGTGGAATTCATCGTAGCGAGAATCCCATAGGCCTACAACATCCTCCTCGGCCGCCCAACGCTGAACTCCCTCCGGGTCTAGATATCGACCTACCACCTGGAGATGAAGTTCCCCCTCAACTAAGGCGGAATAGATCAGGCCTACGGAGACCAGCGGATTGCAAAGGTTTGCTTCACTGCAACATCTTCGTCTGAGAGGCCAATCGACGATGTTGAGGGCGAAGGTGACATCAGAGGTTCTCTGGACACTCGAGACGAGCAAAAAGAGGTCCGAGGAACCCCGGTGGAGCCACTAACAGAGATTCCCCTCGTAGAAGGGGATGATGAAAGAATCGTTCAGATCGGATCGCTTCTGACAGGAACTCGGCGAGACGACCTGGTTCGTTTCCTCAGAAATAACTCCGACATGTTCGCCTGGGCGCCTGCTGACATGCCGGGGATCGACCCCAAAATCATATCTCACAAGCTCGGAGTAGATCCTACGGCCCGACCCGTCAGGCAAAAAAAGCGAAGCTTCGCCCTAGTCAAACAAAAGGCTATCGAGGACGAAGTAAATCGGCTCCTCGTCGCCAACTTCATTCGTAATGTGCCCTATTCAGAGTGGCTGGAAAACGTAGTTCTGGTCAAAAAGTCGAGCAGGAAGTGGCGCATGTGCGTCGACTTCACCGACTTTAACAAGGCCTGCCCAAAAGACAACTATCCCCTCCCTCGGATAGATCAACTCGTCGATAGCTCGGCAGGCTACAAGCTATTGAGCTTCATGGATACCTTTCCTGCTACAATCAGATCCGTATGAATCCGGCAGATGAAGATCTCACCGCATTCACAATGGACCGGGGGGTATACTGCTACAAGGTGATGCCCTTCGGCCTCAAAAACGCCGGAGCTACGTACCAACGGTTGGTCAATCGCATGTTCAAGCCGCAGATCGGCAGGAACATGAAAGTTTACATCGATGATATGCTCGTCAAATCAGTCTCGGAGATCGACCACGCCAAGGATCTGGGCGAGGCCTTCGAAGTACTCCGCAAGTTCAAGATGAAACCGAACCCCGCCAAGTGAGCATTCGGGGTCACCGGGAGAAAGTCCTCGGTTTCATGGTCGCCCACTGTGGAATCGAAGCTAACCTAGAGAATCGACGCTATCCTCAACATGGCCGTGCCCAAGACTAATGTCGAAATCATGCGACTGACGGGGCGGGTAGCCGCTCTGAGCCGTTTCATGTCGAGGTCCGGGGAAAAGTGACTCCCGTTCTTCAAGGCTCTAAGGAAGATCCCGAAGTTCGAGTGGTCGGAGGAGTGCAAGACCGCCTTTGACTAATTAAAGAGGCACCTTGCGACGCCACCGCTGCTCATCCGACCAGTTGAAAGAGACGAGCTATCGCTGTATCTGGCGGTATCCGACCAAGTGGCGGGCTCAGTGCTCGTCCGAGAGGTCGACGGAGTGCAGAAACCGGTGTACTATGTGAGCCACGTCTTCAAGGACGCAGAAACGAGATATCCAGCCATAGAGAAGATCGTCTTGGCACTCATTGTGGCCTCAAGGAAGCTACGGTACTACTTCCAGGCGCACACCATCATCGTTCTTACCGAGCGCCCGTTGGGGGCTATCCTCGCCTCACCCGAGTCCTCGGGCCGCTTACAGAAGTGGAGGTGAGAGTTTTCCCAGTTTAACATAAAATACCGCCCGAAGTAGGCCATCAAAGCACAGGCCCTGGTCGATTTTATCGTCGAGTGCACCATCCCCAGCAAGGAACCGGAGTCCATGCCGTCCCTCGCAACTCAACCCTCGATCGAGGGGAAGCCCGACTCAGTCCTTGATTGGATCATTTACATCAACGGGTCCTCGACCGAGGAAGGCTGTGGTGCCGGCCTCATCATTCGGGGCCCGAACGAGGCCGAAATGGAGTATTCTCTAAAGCTCGGGTTCAAGGCCTCAAATAACACGGCGGAATACGAGGCCCTGCTGGCTGGACTGCGCATAGCCTCCGGGCTAGGGCTGACAACAATTTGGATCCGCAGTGACTCAGCCCTAGTCGTTGGCCAAATGACCGGCCATTTCGAGGCTCGGGAACCTCTAATGGTGAAGTATCTGGCCGAGATAAGAAGACTTCGAAAGAACTTCAACGAAGTCTAGGTAGAGCAAATACCCAGGCAGCTCAACGCCCAAGCCGACGCCTTGAGTAAGCTGGCTTCGTACTACTCGGCTAACAACAAGCGGCCCATCCTCTTCAAGATCTTGCCATGGCCTAGAAGACGGGGCGACAATACTTCACGTGTACACAGCCCAGGAAGAAGACCGGGACTGGAGGAAGCCCCTCGTGGAATTCCTAAGGGAAAGTACGCTTCCAGAAGATCGGGGAGTAGCCCACCATCTCCGAGCCAAAGCCCGTCACTTCGTCTGGAGCAATAAGAACCTTTACAAGAAGTCCTTCACTCAGCCCCTGCTCCGGTGCGTCGACCCCCACGAAGCCGACTACGTCCTCCGTGAAATCCACGAAGGGGTCGGCGGCGCACACCAAGGGGCCCGCACCTTGATCCAGAAGGTATTGCTCCAGGGGTACAACTGGTCAACTATTCATCAAGACGCCCAGAAGCTCGTCAGGAGATGCAAAAGTTGCCAACTCCACGGAAGCATACCTCGCCTTCCGGCCAACGAGCTGACCGCCCTAACCTCCCCGTGGCCGTTTGCCCAGTGGGGAATGGACACGATAGGCCAGTTCCCTACCGGTACGGGCGGGCACAAGTATATTCTCGTCGCAGTGGATTACTTCACGAAGTGGAATGAGGCCATCCCCATCAGGAAACCGGATGCCACCATGACTATCAAGTTCCTGCAGAACAACGTGATACTCTGGTTCGGCATCCCGAGGTGTATCATCACCGACCACGGGACGAACTTCAAAAAAAAAAAAGTGAAGGAATTCTGCAATGAATATCATATCCTCATGAAGTTTGCTGCGGTCGCACATCCCTAATGCAACGGGCAAGTCGAAGTCGCTAATCGGGACATTTTTCGGGGTCTCCGGACACGCCTAGAAAGCCGCCAAGGCAGTTGGGTCGAGGAATTTCCTGGGTTCTATGGGCCCTGCGCACGTCAAAAAAGACCCCCACCAGGGAAACCCCTTTCAGCCTTTGCTATGGGACCGAGGCAATGGTACCAGCGAAGATCGGGCTACCCAACCACCGGGTCGAACACTTCAACGATGAAGCAAACACTTCGGCGCTGCAAACCAACCTGGACATCTTGTTAGAGAAAAGAGACCAAGCTCAGATAAGAGCCGCCGCCTATCAGCAGCAAACCGCCCGTTACTACAATGCACGAGTCAAGCGTCGCTTCTTCAAGACCGGAGACCTGGCCTTAAGGCGGAACGAGTTCGTCGACCAAGGCAAGCTGCATAAGTTTTCCCCAAAATGGGACGGCCCTTTTCTCGTCTCCAAGGCACTGCCCGGCAGAGCCTACCGTTTGCAAGACGCGGAAGGATGCAAGTTTCCACGACCTTATAACGCCGAGAAGCTCAAACTGTACCAATAAAAAGAACTTCCACTAGCATGTACTTCTTTTACTAAGACAATGTAAACTTTTCTCAAGATCTTTCTGTTTATATAATAGGAAAGGATCAATAAAACATTGCAAAAAGAAAAGTTTTGTTTATTCAAAAGGGTACCATAAGCTCCTCAGCCGTACATCGAAAAAGAAAATTACAGTAGCGGGGGAAGGGCGTGCAAGGAGCATTGCTCGTGGTACTCTGAGAATATTTTCGCCAGCCGAGCCCTCGCCGCCTCAGACCTCTGCCTCGGACGCCGTCCGCAAACGTCGACATCGTGTCTCAATTGGTAGCACTCAAGGATGAGTGCCGCCGAGCGATCCCTCCGACCCGTGGAGATCAGGCCGAAGCGCCACAAAGACCTTTGCTTACCAATCGTCTCGTCCTTAAGCTGCTCGGACAAGGGGTTGTAGAGCCCCGGCGACGCCCTCCAGATGGAGTACATCAATAGCTGGAGTAGGGGGGAGCGTCGGGAAAGCAGTCGGCCGAAATGATCCTCAATGCGGCCTATCGCTAACTGCACTGTGTCCTCGGTGCAGTACTGATCGTAGAGGTACACGTCCTCGAAGTTTATGATGTCAGGGATGGTAAAAGGGAAGTCCTTTATTCTTACGTTTTGGGTGTGAAGAAAGGAGTGATCAACGCTCCTTCCATTTTATAGCCCACAACGCCCCAAGAGTCCAACAGTCCCGCCTTTCTCGGCGAAATCGGAACGACACGACTCTTATGCTTCGCCTCCCCCCGCGCGTTCGCGACACGTGTCACCCGCGGCGGTCTTTTTTCTCAGCGCTCACGCCATGAACGTGGAAAGCACGGGCGAAACCTCACAAGGCCGAGCAACTACCCTACTTGATAAATCCTTAGCTGGTAATCTCTTACCCACGACGCTAACGATCAAAGCCCTCACCAAGAGGCGACCGAGCAGCTACCATGCTTGGTTATCCCTGGCTGGTAGTTCCCTACCCCACGACGCCAGGGATCCAAGCCCTCACCAAAAGGCAATCGAGCAGATACCCTGTTCGGTTATCCTCGGCTGGGAGTTCCTACCCTACGAAGTCAGGGATCAAAGCCTTCGCCAAGAGGCAACCGAGCAGCAACCCTGCTCGGTCCTTCCTTAGCATGCCTCCCTATGCTCTCCCGCTAAGGATCAAAGCCCTCTCTAAGAGGCAACCGAGCAGCAACCCTGCTTGGTCCTCCCTTAGCATGCCTCCCTATACTCTCCTGCTAAGGATCCAAGCCTTAGCCAAGAGGCAACCGGGCAGCAACCCTGCTCGGTCCTTCCTTAGCATGCCTCCCTATGCTCTCCCGCTAAGGATCCAAGCCCTCGCCAAGAGGCAACCGGGCAGCAACCCAGCTCGGCCAACCTTAGCATGCCTCCCTATGCTCTCCCGCTAAGGATCAAAGCCCTCGCCAAGAGGCAACCGAGCAGTAACCCTGCTCGGTTATCCCTAGCTGGTAATTCCTTACCCCACGCCGCCAAGGATCCGAAGCCCTCATCCAGAGGCCGCTAAGCAGCTACCCTGCCCACCTCCCAACACGCCTTATCAAGCGATCTCCACCTCGACTTTGGAGCCATGGAGATACCGTCCTTTCACCGGTCAATTCAACTCGACGTGCGATCGCTTAACAAAAACCCGGCCTAACGTGAAAGCAGTACCGTACAAATATAAGTATTTACCACAAACAAAGGAAAATGCACACGCAAAGCCTACCGCAAAAAGATTTTATTCATAAAGTCTGTAACACCCTAGTTCATTTATACCAATTCCAGTTCGCGTATTTCTTTAATTATGGTATTTTCCTGATTTATTATGTTTGGGTGCAAATATTATATCTGACATCTATATTAGTATCCGACCCGACCCGCTTGCTTGGAACCTGTTTGATTCATGTGTATGGTTTATCCTGACTTGTTACGTAGACTTGTGTACTTCATGAATACTGCATACCGGTATTTTATCTGGCATTGCATTTTACAATATAACATTTTAAGTCACGAAAAATATTTTAAAAATACATTGCATGGCCTGCATGATACCCCTAACGCCGTGGTAGAATCCGCGCATCTTATTCTCGTCCCGTTCAGTAAAACGGACTTTTTTGGATGGCTACGCGCACGTACGTGCATCCGTTCTTAGGGGTATGCATTTTCGTTACCCGAGCATTCATTTTTAAATTTGGTGGTCGCATATATTTTCGTATTTTAAAACTGAAATTTTAGACCAAATCCAGACGTGTTTTGGAATATTTTTGTATCCCGCCAAAATTCGAATTTATTTAATTAATATATATCGACAGTTTAAAATTTTAAAAAAAAAATAACTAAAATCTTTTAACTTTAATATCCTAACCTAAATAACAAACACAGATCCTTCTCTCTCTTTCCTTCTCTCTCTCTCTCTGTCAGTGGGTCCCACACTCGTTTCTCTCTCTTCCTCTCTCCTCTTTCTTCTCTCCTTCTCTCTCTCATTCTCGCAGTCTCTCTCTTTCTCTCCCCCACTAGCCGACAACTTTCTATCTCCTCTCTCTCTCTCCTCTCGCTTACTCTCTATCTCTCTCCTCTCGCATCTTTTCCTCTCTCCTCTCGCGGTGATTTGAATCCCATCATCTCCCTGAGGCTTAGCCTCACCTCCCTTAACAAACCCCTTATTTCTCTCTTCTTCTTCGTTTATAAAACCCAGCGAGCCCCTCTCTTCAACCCATCTCACAACTCCTCTGCCTTCCTCAGACCCTAACCCTAAAATCCCCATTGCCTCCTCAACTCCCTCAGAGCCTTCTCTCTTCCTCCTCCGCCATCTCCTCCCTTTCCCCGAGCACCCTGCACACCATTGCACCCATTAAACCTAGCACCACCACCTCACTCCATCGTCGCCGACGACCCCTCGCCATCGCCATCTCGTTCCACCTCTTCTCTCCCTCTCCTTTGTACTTCTCCCTCACCAACCCAACACCTACACCAGAACTCCCCCTGCACAAGAAACCCTAGCACCCGAGCCCATTCCTTACAACCAAGAACGCTAGCGCCCCACGTGTCAGCACGTGGGCGCTAGCGCTCCACGTGTCAGCATGTGGACGCTCGGGTGCAAAAAGGGACTTGGTCCCTGCAATGGGAGTTGTACTCTCAGAAAAGAGCACATATTATTTTGTATGTGTGTGTGTGTGTGTGTGTGAGGAGTTAAACTCTAAGGATGTTTTGAAGCTGATGAAGGGGCTTCTCCCCTTGAGCCCTAGTTCTTCCCCAAAGTGGGGTTTCTGGAGATGGGTCTCCTTCTTCTTCCTGTCACTTGGCCGGATCTTGAAGATCAAGAGATGTGAGATTTTAAAAATCTCTTCCTTTTGAGATCTAATAACAGATCCAAGTTCCCCTTTGTGGGTTTTGTAGTGAAAAACTATTTAGTTTTGGAAAAGGAAGAGTAAAACTCTTGATTTATTCAAAAGAAAGAAGAAAGTTTGGAACCTTCAGAAATGGGAAAGAGGCACAAACCCTAGGTTTTTGAGAGAATGAAAAGTGTATTGCTTTATTCATTATCATGTTGCCTTATATAGGCTTACATATTTACATATAGCCCCTTGGGCTTTACAAAATGGCATTTGCCCATCTCATGGCTCATGTGCCATTTCTTTTTGCACATAAGCCACGGGCTTACAAAAATTTGGCTTTATGCCCATTTTGTTTACATTCATGCATAAAAAATTACATAAAAATTATTTATTACATCATTTTGGTATGGGGGAGGGCCGGCCGCTTCATGTTCAGACTCGACCTGGGCATGGGCCCGTCTGACCTGGGCTTAGGCCCACTTGGCTTGGGGTTGACCTTGACTTTGACTCGGTCAACCGGGGTGCAAATTTTGACCCCAACAAAGTGCCCCCCATCAATAAATGCACACTGCGCATGTGAGTTGTGTGCATGAAATTGATGGATCTTAAAGCTGGACTTCGAGGTGGAACATCGTTCCACAGGCGGAGCATCATCCCGGGGAGCATGACTCCCGGGGATCGGAGCATCATTCCGAATTGCGGAGCATAATTCCAGGGTTCGGAGCATCATTCCGAAGAGCGGAGCATGATTCCCAAGGACGGAGCATAATTCTGAGGATCGGAGCATCATTCCGATCTGCGGAGCATGATTCCAGGGTCCGGAGCATCATTCCGAAGGGATCAGAGCATCATTCCGAAGGACGGAGCATCATTCCGAAGGACGGAGCATGATTCTAGGGATCGGAGAATCATTCCGAAGGGCGGAGCATGATTCCAAGGATCGGAGCATCATTCCGAAGAGCGGAGCATGATTCCAGGGATCGGAGCATCCTTCCGAAGCACGGAGCATGATTCCAGGGATCGGAGCATCCTTCCGAAGCACGGAGCATGATTCCAAGGATCGGAGCATCATTCCGAAGAGCGGAGCATGACTCCAGGGATCGGAGCATCATTCCGAAGAGCGGAGCATGATTCCAGGGGATCAGAGCATCATTCCGAAGAGCGAAGCATGATTCCAGGGATCGGAGCATCATTCCGATGAGCGGAGCATAATTCCAGGGTCGGAGTATCCCTCAGGGAGCATGATTCCTGGGGATCGGAGCACCATTCCGATTTGCGGAGCATGATTCCAAGGATCGGAGCATCATTCCGAAGAGCGGAGTATGATTCCGAGGATTGGAGCATCATTCCGAAGAGCGGAGCATGATTCCAAGGACGGAGCATAATTCCGAGGATCGGAGCATCATTCCGATTTGCGGAGTATAATTCCAAGGATCGGAGCATCATTCCGAAGAGCGGCAGACATTCTGACCGAAGCATAATTTCGATGCAGAGGTTGATTCCCAGGCGAAGCATAATTCCGGCGGGGAAGGCAAATACTCCGAGGCGAAGCATGATTTCGACACGGGGTACATTCTGAGACGGAGCATGATTCCGGCGTAGAGCTTGTTGGCCGACTTGATTCCGAGACGAAGCATAATTTTGACAGGGAAGGCAGATACACCGAGGCGAAGCATGATTTTGACACGGGGTGCACATTCTGAGACAAAGCATGATTCCGACGCAGAGCTTGCTGGTTGACTTGATTCCGAGATGGAGCATAATTCCGACGAGAAGGTCGTTGATTGATTCCGAGCCAAAGCATAATTCCGACAGGGAAGGCAGATACACCGAGACGAAGCATGATTTCGACACGGGGTAAATTCTGGGACGGAGTATGATTCCGCTGCAGAGGTTGTTGGTTTGATTTGATTTGGGTTGACATCAGAATCGCTATACTGGAATATGGTACCAGAGGCGAATCATCATTTTTCATGAGAGGATTTGGGAATTGGTTTTGGTTTGGCATCTGTAACTGCACTGGAATAACGCTAGGAGCAACTCATTATTTGCCCCGGGAGGATTTGGGAATTGGTTTTGGCTTGGCATCAGTATCGCTACATGATTGGTACGAAAAAAAGTGTTCGTAGAATAACCGCAATCAATAACAGTGTCGCGCGTAGCTAGACCGAGATGAGTACGGGTCGTCCTCAGGGAAACGTGGAACTTTTTACTCTTACTTTAGATGTGTTGAAAAAGAGAGGAGGAAGAAAGAATTTGTTGAATGGTTTCTAGATCTACGTTAAGCAAGAATGCAAAAATATAGATCTAGATTATTTTAAGGATGTAGTTAATATAATAAGAGGGCTTGTAGGGTTCGTTAGGATTTAGTAGTTATGGACGATTAATTAAAAGTTACCATTTTTATCCTTTAATAGATTTAAAACTAGAACGACGGTGATGCGTGTAGATTAGGGTTTCTGGAGGAAAAAGGAATCCCACTCTTAACCCTTATCTCGACACGGAACTCCGTTCATATCTAGCCTTTACCAAAACAATCATTAATCTAATCTGTAATCGCGGTCGGAACTAACAAAGAATTGTTAGCGCGCCCGATTACGATGTTAATGATTCTTTTGATAAAGTTCATAAACTTTATAGGACTTAAAAAGCGTTTAGAGATGTTCATCGTCCATTAGCCTACCCTAATCCTGCGAACCCTAACAAGCGGAGAATTACTCGCGCATGTTGGGAGAAGAAGATGAAAAGACAAAGAGGGAAAACATAATGTAAAATGCAAAAACAATTAAATAAAATAACTACCTTTATTAATCGACTTGAACAAACTACACTTTAATCCGTAGAAAATGATTACAAACTAGTTGCTTCTCGATCTTTCCTAAGGAGGTAGTCGAACAGTCGATGATCAGCCTGGATGCGTGAGCGTCTGTAGCTTCGTGATCTCTTCGGCTTGATAGCTTTTCCAAGAGGCTCTCGGTGCTCTTTTATAATGCAAAGCCAGAATCTTTTAGTTGGAAACTTGGTAAAATTCAGCAAAGATTGATATCCCAAATTTTTACCAAACGATCTCTCTATATTGCCGCGGATCCGCGGCCAACAAGGGGGTTTGGCCGCGGTTCCGCGGCCAAAGGTGGGGATCTCTTGATCATTTTTCTTGGGCTTTGTGATTTTGACATGTGGCAATCCTAGGCATCTTCAGAATTCAGAAATCTTCTCTCGGTTGCTCCCAGACTTGGTCTCCAAGTTTTGCTTCTTAATTTGGCAAGTTTTCTTCAACAACTTGATTTTTTTGATAAATTCTGCATAACAACTTGGAAAATTCTGCACAATAATCTCAAATAATATTTAGTAGACTTAGTTCTACTAGGATTAGCTCAATGAATTTATTTGCATACATTTTCCTACCAAATGCTAATTAAAATATATTAACACATGGAAAATAGTGTTTTTACACATAAACCCTCATATGTATAATATATTATAATAAAGTCCTTTTTTAATATGAAAATGGTAGGAAAAATGTAATACAAATGTGCAGTTTTATCAACTGAACACTACACTGGAATATGGTACCAGGAGCGAATCATCATTTGCGCTTGCTTATCAGGAAGCGATGGCTTAGGAGATAGGTTTTAGGTCCCTATCACCTAAGACTTTTCAATTTTGTGAGCCGTAAGGGTCTCACAAAGCATTTTCTCCCTACGGGTCGTAAGGATCCCGTAGGTGTATTTTCTCCTTATGAGTCGTGGGGACTCCTAATTGTGTTGCTCCTTTGTGAGTCGTAAGGATCTCACGCGGGGATTTTCTCCACACAAAGTCGAGAGGACTTTGTGAGGTATTTCATCTCTTTTTTACGAGTTTGCGCTCTTTCGGGTTTTCACAAACTCGCCGGCAGTCCTGCCGTTTTTACTCACGGAGCCCTTTCGGGTTTTCATCCGTGCCCATTTTGCTTATGGACATACCCTTTTTTTTTGAATCTTCACCGCCGGTGGGACTTTGAATATGGTCTCACCGGTAGGACTTGAGAGGGATTGGGATTGTTTTATGCCCGTGGATTGTATACGGTTTTGTAGGATGTATGATCCAGACCGTAGGGCCGGAAAAATTTAGGGACTTTGTCGGCGTCTGCATCGCTGCACTGGAATATGGTACCAGGAGCGACTCATCATTCGCCGTTGGGGTATGGGATTTGGAATTTGGTTGGCGTCTGCATCGCTGCACTGGAATATGGTACCAGGAGCGACTCATCATTCGCCATTTAGGAATTAGAATTTGGAATTTGGTTGGCGTCTGCATCGCTGCACTAGAATATGGTACCAGGAGCGACTCATCATTCGCCATTTAGGGATTGGGATTTGGAATTTGGTTGGCGTCTGCATCGCTACACTGGAATATGGTACCAGGAGCGACTCATCATTCGCCACATGGGAATTGGGGAGCGATGGCTTAGAAAACAGGTTTAGATCCCTATCACCTAAGGCTTTTCAATTTTATGGGCCGTAAGGGTCCCATAAAAGCATTTTCTCCCTACGAGTTGTAAGGATCCCGTAGGTGCATTTTCTCCTTAGGAGTCGTGAGGACTCCCAAGTGTGTTTTTCCTTTGTGAGTCGTAAGGATCCCACAAAGGTTTGTTCTCCTCATGTATCGTGAGGACACATGAGTGGGTCTTCCCAATGGAGCATAATTCCGAGGGCGGAGACCAACCGCGTAACTGGTGATTGCGGTGGGGCATGGGTATGCTGAGAATCATTTGAGCCCGTGGATTGTATACGGCAGTCAATTTAGGGACTAACCGTAGGGCTGGGAGAATTTTGAGAAATTAGATTTTGGTTGGCGTCTGCATCGCTGCACTAGAATATGGTACCGGGAGCGACTCATCATTCGCCGTTGTTTTTTTTTTGTGTTTTTTTTGTTTTACCACGATTGCTCTATCATTTCAGCTTTTCTTATCGCGAAGGTCGCGATTACCCTATCATTTCGGCTATTTATTCATGGTCGCCCCATCTTTTCTGCTGTTTATTTTCATCTTTATTTTACTCGCTGATTTTTATTGCGAGTTGCCCCATCATTTCGGCTTTTCTTTATTTTTCTTTTATTTACGCATTTTTTTGTTTATTTACATATATTTTTTTTACATTCCTAGTTTAACGACTTAGAGGTCGACTGTTCCCAGTTTAATGACGTGGTGGTCGATTGTTTTCAGAGAAATGCAGATGTCTGAGAGAATCAGTTTCACGAAGAATTTCGGTCTCCGTTTGTATGAAATTGGCGGTCACAGCTGGACTGTTTGTCAACACGCCTTTAGACAGTTCTATCTCTCCTGCCTTGTATTGCTTTTCGACCCAATCTTTGAAGACGAAGCAGTTCTCAATAGCATGACCTATCACTTTGTGATAGGGGCAGTATTTGGGGTCGTCGGTCATATTCGCTTCCTGCGGTCTTTTTGACTCTGGCAGTTGTAGACCATTCCTCAGGGCATCTTTGAATATTTTACGGATTTTGTCCCTTCTGAAGGAATATACCTTATCCAGCTTCTTTTTCAGTGGAGATTCTCCTCTCTCTCCGAACATTGGCTTCCGAGACTGGTTGGCATTAGGCCCGCTCGACCCTTGCTTGTTTCGGTTAGCCGAGGTATAGAAAGATTCAGAATCGTCGGAATTTCCGCCTTTGCGATTATCGTCTTTTCACTTTCTCCAGGACCTATTGTTATTTTAGGAATCCGAGGAGGACTCCTGCTTTGAGCGCTCCAACATCTGAACTTTCCTGGTCAGCTCTTGAAATGTTTTGAGACCCGCGGTGTATAGAAACGGGGCCATCCAATTGTTGAGATTTCCGACGAGGAGACTGACAGATTGGTCCTGCTCTATCGGCGGTTCGCATTTGACGGAGAGATTGCGCCATCGGGTTATAAAATCCGTGCTGCTTTCGTTGTTCTTTGGCTTGGTCCTTACGAGGTCGGCGATGGTGATCTTATCGCTGACGCTCACGAACCTCTGCAGAAACAGAGACTCCATTTGGACGAAAGTTGTGACGGTGCCATCCGGTATGCTCGCGTACCAGTCGAGCTATTAACGAACTGGCGGAGGAGAAGCGCATCATTACCCCCAGTATTCCCGCATGAAGCTTTAAAATGGGCGACGCGCTGATTCGCATTTCTCGTCCTATCGAATCTTCCGAATTTAGCGATGACATAGCCGCTAGGAAATTCTACTAGATCATATTGAGCAGGATATGGTCTCCCACTACTGCTGATATCTTTTTGCGCTTCGGCTTCAGCTACCAATGTTTTAACTTTGTTGGAAACCAAATCCATGATTTGATCTTGAGTTAGCGGGCTACTGTCATCGGTAGCCAAGACATTTCCCGAGATAGGATGCGACTGACTTTCATGCGGTCCGCCCACCTTTGGATTTGAGGGAATAGGCGTCGGCTGCCTTGGGACACCGTTTCCCGGTTCATGAGAGCCCTGCGCCTGATTGGGCGGCTGAGAGGCAAGTTGGGCCGTGAGCTGTAAGACGACGTTTGTCAAGTCGTCAATTTTTGAGTAGAGCTTGGCCATCTCCTTGTCTTTGCTTTTGAGCTGTTTTCGGAGCTCTTGGAGAAGTTGCTGCTCTGCGTTCTTGGGACGGAAGATTGGCTCATCTTCGCTTTCCGAGCCCGACTCCTCATGGACCGAAGGGTCTTTCTGCCGATCATCCTCATCAAGAGGGTTTTCATCACCCAGCAGAGGCGGCTGATCTCGGGAAGCGGCAACCACATTCAAGCCAGATTGGATTTGAGATGTGGTGGCCCCGTCCTTACTCTTGCTGCGCGTGCCCACCGTGTAGACGGTGTGGACCACATATCCAGCCGTTTCCTCATCTTCGGCGGGGTTACCCTGTTCCTCGAACCTCATGAGGTTCAGCCTAGCAGGAGCCCTAGCCCTTTTGTTGGCTCTGTATCTGAGCCTTTTCTGCCTTAGCTTCTCAATTTTAAGGGCTTGGCGGGCATCTGTTTCCTGGGAAGCCACCGTGAGTCGGTTAGCGGGGAGCTTAGAGAAGACACCCGATCGAGCAGTTGTCAGGGGCACCGCCGGAGCTTGCTCGAGACGCCTTGTTGCTTTGTTGGTGTTGATGGTCTTGCCCCCAGCTGGGGCCAAGAACACCGACTTGCATTTGAGTTGGGGCGCCTTCGAGACCACCACATTTGGCCTCTTGCCTTTCGAGACCGGTTTGTCTTCCACCGGGGCTTGAGGAGCTGGGATGGTGTTATCTGACACGAATAGGATAGAGCTGAATGGTAGCGGCGGCTCTTCCCATTGTCGCCCGAGACTGGCCGGAAGGACCGTCCTGGCGTCCATCTTCATCGTGTAGGAGATGGGAGCCGTGCTGAGATCTGAGTTCATCATAGGAGACATTGTTGAAAAGTGATTGCTTGAAAACCTGCAAGAAAAAGCATTATTTTAGTATAAATATAGGTATGCATATTGATTAAGTTTGCATGAACGTTTAACCCAAAATATGGGAGGAGAGATAGGTCCTACCGGACGTGCCAGAATCTGTAGGGTGTTTTTCGTCACCCCATTGAGATGGGAATACGCGCGCGCTTGTCAGGCGCATTACAGATTCCCCCTGCTTAGGGTAGGTGTGGTTTATTGATTGTGGGGATCCGAATCTCCGGCAGCCACGGACTAAGCTGCCGTTAATTACCCCTCGCATTTGGAGCGAGAGAACCTCCGATTGACGGGTTAAACTGGTCATGCGAACTCAATGTGTAGTGTCGTGTTTCGAAAGGGTTTTAGATATATCGGGGGGCTTGGATATATTGGGTGCCACGCAGAGTTTTTACGGGGGTCCCGCTACCCGGATAGCGGGCTGGGGGTCAAGAGGGCCAGCAACCCCCTTGCGGGGTGCGGGGCAGCGCCCCGGCCCAATTTTTTTTTGGGAAGGACAGTGTCGCAGAGTTTTTACGGGGGTCCTGCTACCCGGATAGCGGGCTGGGGGTCAAGGGGGCCAGCAACCCCCTTGCGGGGTGCGGGGCAGCGCCCCGGCCTAAATTTTTTTTAGGAAGGACAGTGTCGCAGAGTATGTGTATGTGTGTGTGTGTGTGTGTATACATATATATAAAAAAATAAAGGGAAAGGGCATCCAGAGGATGCGTGGGGAAAAGCGCCAGCGCTTTGGACGCTAGCGCTCCACGTGTCAACACGTGGGCGCTCTGGACGCAAGAGCGCTAACGCTTTGAGCGCTAGCGCTCCACGTGTCAGCACGTGGGCGCTCGGGCGCTAGCGCTAGCGCTCTGAGCGCAAGAGCGCTAGCGCTCCACGTGTCAGCACGTGGACGCAAGGGCGCTAGCGCTCTGAGCGCAAGAACGCTAGCGCTCCACATGTCAGCACGTGGGCGCTCGGGCGTTAGCGCTCCACGTGTCAGCACGTGGACGTTCGGGCGCAAAAAGGGACTTGGTCTCTGCAATGGGAGTTGTACTCCCAGAAAGGAGCACTTATTTTTTTTTTTTTTGTGTGTGTGTGTATGAGGAGTTAAACTCCAAGGATGTTTTGAAGCTGATGAAGCGGCTTCTCCCCTTGAGCCCTAGTTCTTCCCCAAAGTGGGGTTTCTGGAGATGGGTCTCCTTCTTCTTCCTGTCACTTGGCCGGATCTTGAAGATCAAGAGATGTGAGATTTTAAAAATCTCGTCTTTTTGAGATCTAATGACAGATTCAAATTCCCCTTTGTGGGTTTTGTAGTGAAAAACTATTTAGTTTTGGAAAAAGAGAGTAAAATTCTTGATTTAATTCAAAAGAAAGAAGAAGGTTTGGAACCTTTAGAAAGGGGAAAGAGGCACAAACCCTAGGTTTTTGAGAGAATGAAAAGTGTATTGCTTTATTCATCATCATGTTGCCTTATATAGGCTTACATATTTACATATAGCCCCTTGGGCTTTACAAAATGGCATTTGCCCACCATGGCTCATGTGCCATTTCTTTTTGCACATAAGCCATGGGCTTACAAAAATTTGGCTTTATGCCCATTTTGTTTACATTCATGCATAAAAAATTACATAAAAATTATTTATTACATGATTTCATTTTGGTATGAGTGAGGGCTGACCGCTTCATGTTCGGACTCGACCTGGGCATGGGCCCGCCTGACCTGGGCTTGGGCCCACTTGGCTTGGGGTTGACCTTGATTTTGACTCGGTCAACCGGGGTGCAAATTTTGACCCCAACAAGAAGCTCATCCTTCGACACCCGAAGCTCGGCAAGCCCCATCCCCTCCTTCGCCGCCTCATTCCATTTCCGGAGGGCACTTGTCGTCTTCTTCATGGTGGCGACGAGCACCTTGGAGTCATCCAACCGGGCCTCGAAACCTCGGGCGGCCTCTCGATACCGGGCGACCTCCTTTTTCCCGGCCTCCACCCGGTCTTCAAGGGCAGCGACCCTCTCCATCGCCGCCCTCAGCTCCTGCTTTAAGCTCTCCTCCCGCAAGGAGAACTCGCCCGCGACCCGCATCGCCGGAACAATCTCCTTGTCCTCCATGTGGACGACGAGGGCGATGTGCTGGAGGACCTGAAGAAAGAAAGAGGATCAAAAAGGGGAGGGAAGCACCCGACCACGCGGACAAAAATGCTGAATGAAGAACCAGGTGAAGTGCGAACACTAACCTGCACGGCCTCTTGAGTTATCGCCGCCATTTGGGCCCGAAGAGTCCCTCGAGGGACCCTGCCTCCGGCCGACCTCTCCATGTCCGAGAGTAGGCTGTCAGTGACAGAAAGCCCTGAGGGCACTTCGAAGCGAAGCTCCCCGTCGTCCACAAGGATCGGGGAAGCCGGGGAGCAGGGCGCCCTTCTGTGAGACCTTTTGAGGGAACCCTCCTCGTCTCTTACCTTGGGGGTCCGAGGCTCTTGCGCCCGAGCACGCTTTCGGACCGGCGCACGACTAGACTCGGGGGCTCGGGGCTTGCTTGGGCGACTGGGAGGAAGGGCCACCGGGGGAGCTGGAGCGGACGACGCGCGAGAAGGGCCGGCGCCTTTGGACTTCTTCCCCTTCTTCATGTCGACCACTGCCGCCCGAAGTTTGCTTAGGTCCATGGGTCCTGCATAAGACAAAGAACGAGGAGTCAGCAATGCCAGAAAGATTAAAGAATGCACAAGTCTAAACAGGTCACCTGAAAGCTCCTAACTTACCAGCGTACTCAGCGGGGCTGAGCCCGGCCCAACTGAGGGCCCGCTCAGACAGCAGCACATCAACCCGAGGGAGGGGCTCCCACTTTGACACCGCCACCACGTCGGGATTATTCGACCGACTCACCCGCGGACAGCTAGCCCTTTGCCACAAGGTGGGCACAGGCCAATCCTCACCCTCGGGCGGTGCAATAAAGAAAAACTTCTTCTTCCATTCGTGAATAGAAGAAGGTACTACGACGACCCCCGACCCAGGGGCGTCCCCCCGTTGTCTTCTAAAGGAGACGTATACCCAGTTCGGCTCGCCCCTACGAGCGCCGGGGTGGGTTTTTGTAGCAAAGGGAAGAAACGATGAGGCTCAGGCTGAAGGGGATCCCACTCAGTCTCAACCGGACCAAGAACCCGAGGAGGATCCTCCAAGAGTTCGGCACTAGCTGGCCCGGGGCTAACCCAAAACAATTCAACGCCGTTATCACCTCAGGGGAGAAGGGCAGACGCATCCCGGCCCAAAGGGCCTCCAGATACAAAGCAATCTCCTTGCCCTGTACCTGGTTCGCTCTCTCCCCCTCGTCGGCCAGACGAAGTGAATAACCGGGAGGAATGAGGAAACGAGTCTTGAGGTTGACAAGCTCCTCTACGCGCCTTAGAGAGGATCACACGCCAAGATCACTCGCGACCCGTGCTCTAGGGACCGCCCCCGTCGCATGACCCCGGGGAGCATTACTAACCCTGGCTCCCTGGGGGGACTCCGACTCAGAGGAGGAAGAGGAAGAAGCGGAAGAGGAAGCCCCAGAAGACTCCCTAGACTCTACCCGGACGACATCTACTGACTCCTCAGAGGAAGACATCTAACCTGATCGAAGGGGGTGTCCTCGGGGAATCAAAAGCAAGAAACCCGATCTGAGGGGAAGAGCGCCGAGCTGACACGATCAAAGTCGAGAAGATTATGAGGAGGTATGGGCCCTGATGGGGATCCCACCTCTATTTATAGCTACCGGCGTACGCATCCTACGGCTCCGATCGCCTCTCGCCAAAACGACGTTTCGCAACCTACGGCCGACAACGCTCCACCTATCGCACCCACATTGGATGCATCCCTTCGAGCGCGGGAACACCCGCGACACGTCTCGCCAGCCAACCAACGCCAGACACGTGGGTTGTCGCTTCTCCCAACGAACGCGCGAGCCGGCGCTTCCCCTTCTATGAGATCTCTCTCCTGATCCGCCAACGTCATCAAGAAAGTACCACTCTTTGCCCGGGAATACAAGCCGACGATATCTTCCAATGAGAGCTCACCTCGGATGACCGGTCAGACCACTCTCGACCCGACTCGGGAGCGGGTCGGGACGAGAGTGGGGAGCTAATGATGAGGCTCGATATCGTGACTTTCCAGATGCTGACACTGTAAGTACACGGCGGCGTCCCGGCCGTCAATCCGACGCCGGAATGCGGAAACGAAACTTTTACAGAACTTGTAAACCGGCACCACCGCGCGCTATAAAACCCGGATCGGGCCATTAACCTAAACCTAGCAAACTAGAGAATGGGTAGAATGCTATACCGAGCGATCCGTGTCCTTCGGTCTTCGGCCTCCACTCCGATCTCCTCGCGGAATCTCCGGTTTTCATCTCCTCGTCGGAACGGGCACCACATTGCCGGGTTCTTCTACGGGCTCCCACCTCTGGACCGAGTCAACTCGGGCACAAAGTTGGCGAGCCGACGTGCCCAAGAATACTGTAGATGAAGTGTAGTAATGTTTGTCTCAAGGGTATGAAGTTGCCATGATGGAGGAATGAAACAATGGAGATGAGCAATGTAATTTTTAGCAAGCCAAAAAAATGAGAACAACACCAAAAATAAAATTTCCTCACCCATTCCCACAAGAATGTGGCCGGCCAAAAATGTGTAGGGAATTACTAAGGGGGGGTGAGCACAAGAGAGGATTGTGGTAACCATAAGAAATGTGAGGATAATGAGGAGAAAAGGTCACTCCCATTTCTAATCAAATCTAATCTCATTAATACAAAGGAATTGATCCAAAAGGAATCTAATAATGCTATACCCATCATAATGCCTCAATATACAAGAAACCCCTTCCACAATACTAATTTGCAAATATGCAAATTAGCCCCTCTCATCACAAAAGTCCGGCCGTGAAGGAACAAAGGAAAACTGGCCGAAACGGAATGCAAACTGGCAACTTCAAAAAACTGATCCCGTAATAAATTACAGGAAAACTCCGCGATTGTATATACATACCCGCATTTTTATTCCCACTGAATACAAATGCAAAGAGACAAAATCTACACTGTACAATACTAGGATCCGGCTTAAACCAAAGCCCGCTAGTATTATCCGTCCGATCATGATCCGTGCAATACCGCACGTACATGATCGAACCCTGTCATATCTCCATACGGCCTCTACAGCGTTTCGCCCGAAACTTGAGAAAACGGTCTGTGGGGGACTCTAAAGACTCGTCAATACTTTGGCTGTGGATTTAACCACTAGCACGTCAGAGGTATTAGCCATACGTAATGGGCTACCAGGTATTGACCAAAAGGGACGTCGATGAGCGAACTCATCCTGACACCCTACTGAGCCTGTCAGTGACAATATCCGTACAGTCCGGTCCGTTCGTCTATGAGCATCGCATGGCGGGCCTAGGGGGTTGGTAAAAGTCAGACCCCTAAAAGCGGTACAAGTCGTGTCGGAGTGTAGCCCAGAACACCTTGAGATACTACTGGAATACCTACCAGTAAATCTCCTGTCTTGGCTAAGGACTTCGTGTAATGGCTCTCCTAGACACAGCGCGACCTCACCCCCAATACCGGAAGAGACGAACCCCTGAAGATCTGCTCACTGCCTCCATGTGGCTCGGGACTGTACCCAACTAAAACCTGTTTGCACGTCTCCTTTGAGCGTGGTAGGGTAGTAATCAAAGTACAGTGGGAACTCACACGAGACAAATGACGATTCTCAGGTCGATGAACTAACCTGCACACATCTCACCAGGGAACTGCCATCTGACGTCAGGTATAAGACCAACCAGCAGGTTCCCGGCGAGTCCTGTCCGGTGTACTCATAACCCAATGAGCACCTGTATACATCTTAGGTGAACCAACTGACACCAGTGGCTTGTGAGACCGGCCACCGCCCCTCGTCGGGGTCTCGACTGTATACACTAGTCTACTCTGGAGTATCGATGCTCTGTCTCGAAACTCCCACGACTAGGGACCTTTTAAGGATGTGCTTATAGACCCCAGCTCCCACGTATATGATCGCCCTCATACTGCTGGCAGTCAAGCAAGAATCCTAGAGGCTCTATCAACGCGCAATAGTGACCTGTAAGGTCACCTAAAACAGTACACGATGATAAAGGTAAACCAGATAGCATACTATCATTTCGAGTAAGACTGTCCTACCGGTATAGGTCCTCCCTCAATCATTGCAATCACGTGCCTGTGATCCAATAATTGACTCTGAGGGCACTATCTCCAACAATCTCCCACTTGCACTCAAGGCTAATTATTGCGATGTCGCATACTCACAGCCCGTGTGATACCGAACACCCAACTCCTCTACTAATCAGTCTCACAAAACCTGTTTGCGAAACTAATGCGTTCGAGGAATAGCCTCAGTGAGTGGATCCGCTCAAATGTTTCTTTCTATGTCTCTCTTTATCTCAAGTTCGCGGAGAAAGCCATCTCCCGAAATGAGCAATACCTGTCTTAGAGTATGTCTGGATATCTGATGGGACCTAGTTCATAAATGAACTCCAAATCCAAACTTCTCAGACTGTATCTTCAACTGAACTTAATCAGTATCCTGCGCCATACCTCCCTCAGTATCCGTCTGGACCACCTGTCCAAAATACTGCCCCTCGTCAGAGGGAAAACTATAACTCTGACAGCCACTCTGTCATCCAAGTCACCTTGGAAGCCTGGAATGATAACTGTCTCCCGAATGAGGCTGTCGTTATCATATCCCTAGAACATACACTTATGTTCTAAAACTGCTTCCGAATTTTTCTCCAGGATTGGATCAATATCAACTTATTGCACCTACTGCAAAAACAATATCTGGTGTGGTACTTGACATCTCATGATTGACTCAATTGCCTAAGCAAGTGATCTGCCAATCATGCACATCCCTCTCCCCTTTAGTCTGTAAGACTCCTTTAGAGAGGGTGACTCCATCACCTGCAGGTATACTACCGTGTCAGGAGTCGTCCATTCTAAAACACCTTTAGAATGCTGTCTAAGTACCCAAATTGGGAAACTACCTAAATCTAGATCTAAAACCATAGATCCAGTAACCAGAATGTTTGATATAATATCCAAGTCCTATGTGGAGAAACCACTGTGTGACAACCAAAGAATAACCGATCGTAGTATAGGAATATCACTTCCTACTCTGTGTATGTTATCCAAATACCAGGACATCACACTCTACCACCTACTTAACAGATCCATCCCCTATTCTGATGAAGTCAAACCTATGACTGTCACATCAGAAATAGATGATCTATCTCCTCTATATCTGCTTAAGTCTATGAATAGACATAAGCCACTTGTCCACTATGCTTCCGCTGCTCCCACTGACTACGACAACCCTCTGGCAGAGTCATATAGACGTACACTTCTAAAGCTAGTTCAGAACGACGCTATACTCATCCTCCTGCCGGGTCTCACAGTCTGGAACAACAGTAGTGGAAAGTCTGGGTAAACAAGAACCTCCCTGTCACCGTCCTTAAGGCTACCGGAGTACCTCTCGGGTGGCTGAGGTTACCCATCATGTCTGCGGAGTGGCCAATGGAATGTTAAATCAGATTGAATCTTTAGGTTCTTATCAAATTTTCAGTAATCATTTGCGGTTCTGGAATCACTTCCAGTTCTACCATACTCGTACTACTGTTTTCTGAAAAATCCATTTTTATTAAAACTGTGGCGAGTCTAGAACAATATCACTATTGATCTTCCAGATGGTAGAAAGTCAACCCTCGTCATAGCCTGGGTCAACCCACAAACAGCCATTACAGAAACGTGTCTTGAGTTATCCAGACTCTGATTTTAAGCATAAGCTGGACAACTCCCCGTACCTTAACATTGTTAAGATACGAACTGTTCTATATCCAATACAGAAACAGAGGCACTGATTTAATTGAACCAGATTCAAATCATGCAGCTGTCTCCAGTGCATGTCAACTAAATGGAGAGAGGCCAATCAGCGTTACTCAACTTAGGAGTACTTCCAATTATGAGTAACCTGAAAGAGAAGCAAGTTCTCTTAATCATTACTATTAACTGAATACCATACACAAGTATCTACATCTTCGATCACCTTGAAGAATACCGATACTTGCAACATCTGGTTCTCTACTTTACTCTTATACCTATAACTTCTCAAAACTTGGACCTTGTATTTCTACGAAACACATGTCTAAGAACTATAGAAGTTACAAGTAAACAGAATAGTACGGGGACCAACCCTTCTGTCCTAATGGACACTGGACAACATACAATCCTCTGTATAAGTCCCTTGAGTCTAAAAACTCATTCACTGTGTGTCGTAGGTTGAAAACTGTACTTATGGTTAAGAAGAATTACACCGCTGTTTAATACTCCTTACCTAACCATCCACTGATATAGGTAAATGTCATCGACATAATTTCAAAAGGGTATATCTCACTCTATAAAAATAGACGTACAGATATATCAATTTGAAATTGGTGCATAACAGCGGATATTCAAAACCAAATATTTGCCGTCCGGCAAACAACCCAGGCGATTTCCTCAAATATCACCAATTACAACGAATTCCGATATAATGAGGATGATCACCTAATTCCCAATAACTTACTCCCACTCATCATCTGTAAAACTATACAGATGTGAGAATCAAACATGGTAAATACATACTCTGGAGCAAGGACTAATTGGAAAATCAGTTTTCTTTTAACAGTACACAGTGAAACTGAAATATTGAAATGTTTCGTAGGGGTTTCCGGGTATTCCTAGTAATGCCTCTTCCGTTATCAGATTCACAACTGTAACCGTATATTTCTTTGCCATCTCTCCAAATCCCTTTATATGTCTTTAGTCATTACCTTCTGTACACCCTCTTAGGTTAAATGGTTTTCTTCCTTCCCTACCTTTCGGCACCAGCCTATGGTTTGGAAGAAGACTATCCAATAAGCATAATAGGTGTACTGTCCTAATCCTAGGAGCACTCGCAATGCGAGAGAAGGTGAAGATAAAAGACAACCGAATAAACCTTATTCCTATTTCTCCTGAACCAGAGTCCATCCCCGAACTGGAACAAGTTCCTTTCGAGTTCGTATATAACCATACGATGGAATGTCCAATAAACTGTGGATCTTCGTAGTGATACGGAGTGTTCTGGAGAAATACAAAGGTGAAGTGGGAGTGGTAATGAAATACTTGGTTTGGTTGTGAATAGCAGTCGCAATTTACTTTGCCCTCTTACTAATCCCTTTATTTGTCTTTACTTAATACCTTCTGTACACCATCATTAGGCTAATTGGTTTTCTTCATTCCCTACCGGTCGTCACCTGCCTATGGTTTGGAAGAAGACTATCCAATTTGCGTAATGGGTGTACTGTCCTAATCCAAGGAGCACTCACAACCTGAAAGAAGGTAAAAGGAAAAGACAACTGAATAGTCTTATTCGTTTTCTCCAGAACCAGAAACCATCCTCGAATAAATTCCTTCGAGTTCGTATATAACCATACGATGGTTTTATCCAATGGAAGTGGACGTTCGTTGTAATACGGGGTGTTCTGGAGAAAAGGGTAAAAGTAGGAGTGGCAATGAGGTTTGCAACTCTGACAATCCAAAAGCCAGTTTTATAAGAAGGTTCGGTTAATCTTGGTCACTGAGTCATAGTCAAGGGTTGGGCCATGGTCGCTGTTAAAGAGAGAGAGAAAAGAAACACTCAGCGTGCACTCTAATCTAGATCAGAATGGTTATCAATTTATCTAATTAGGAAACCTCCCACTGTACCGTCAAATTCTCCTTCAAACCTGAAAGAAGAATTAGTCGGGATCACCCGAGGAGTAAACCAACTCATCAGTGGGAATCGGGATCCAACTATCATCGCATGATAATGTGAAGGAATCCGCTCACGTTATCACACTCCAGAAGGTATGCGCATATCTGGAAAGTTTCAGTTTCTTTAGAAACTCCCGATGTGATTTTTACCCCATGCTCTTATGACCTTGACTTTGGCCAACAAATCATAAGTCACATGTCAAGTTCTACCCGTCATTCTCCAGGTTGATTTGAACCCACCCGTACCTACCCTTGACTTTGGCCAACAAGGCAGTACGACTGTCCCAAACCAACGCATCTATCTATGCTGCATATGAATATCCAATAGCTACCAAACATTGTGCCTTGACTTTGGCCAACAAACACAGCTTGAATACTATTGACTATTCATATGAAATGATGGAGGGCTACGAATGGTTTTTGGCGAAAAACCTTTAACGTAATGAACTTGATATCGTTGAAGGAACCAGATAGCTTTATAAAAATATAGTGGCGAAAACATTTGCTAAAGAGATCACTCCCGGTGAAGGGATCTCGGCTCTTTCCCCGTAGAATGAGGTGCAGGATATTCCAACTGAATACCACGATGCAAAGCAAAAGTAATCGACTATAGTGAAGTTATTGCCCTGACGCAAACTTCTGTCTAAGGGGTCACTCCCGGTGAAGGGATCTCGGCCCTTGCCTCGTCGACTGAGGTGCTGGATATTCATAACCGAATATCACTGTGCAAAACAAAAGAGAACGACCTTGCAATAACAGCTTTTTGAAAAATTGTTCCAACAACATCAGAATAGGTTTGTTTAGCTTGCATTGATCCGAATCAACGCAGTCCCATCAATTGATCACACCACAAAGAACGAAAATAATGATGTACGTATATGCCATCCGCATTCGCCACTGGGTCCCGTCATCACCCGTTAGGTTACTTAACTAACGACAGAGCGGGGACTGGACTAGCGCGGATGCAAAACATATACAACATCTACTAGTATATATATCAATATATAATATTCGCTCAAGGCGTGATAAAATGCAACATCACAGAAATGTAACCAGCATCACAGAACAATACAGATATCTGGGATCCCCGAGTTTCATAGAGCCGCTACTGAAACCCGACGTTCTCCTGGTCGTGTGGATAGCCTGTGCAATGAAAATTCTAGACCCCTACGGGCACGGCAAGTCACCCGCCAAAACCTGAAGCGAGGCAGCCCCCTTCAGCAACGTGAATGGACCACCAGCACTTCACGGAATCCGGTAACTTGGGCACCCCTCCTTGGGTCAACCTATACCCCCTACGAGTGCGGCGAATAGCCCGCCAATTCTAAAATAAAGCCCCCTCCGTCTCAACGCCATGAGATGCGGGCCCGTTGCCCTCTAGAACCCGGCTACCCGTGCACCCCTCTGTGGGGTAATCCTAGTACAGAAAGTAAAATATACATACAACGGGTACATCGACCTCAGCCCGGTCGTGCCTCAAAAGAATAATATACAAACAGGCAATAACGGCAGTCCACATGTCGGACGCTCGCCCCGCAATATCAAATGTACATAAATAACCAAACTGTACTACCATTGCATCCAGGCTATCCCCACGACAAATCTGCAACATCACAGCACAACACAGAATATCAACGTGAATGTCACGTTCGCAAATCCGTCTAAAAGGGCTATAGCAGTTAGACAGGATTTACCGATCAAGTGACATTCACGGTCCCAGATATAATATAAATACTGTGAACTAACATGTTTAAAATTTCGATCGACTAAATTTACCGAAGTGGGCCCCAAGCACAAGTGTAGCACTCAAAGAAAATCTGGGCCCAAACAGAATATTCCAAAACCCCCATTTTAAACCTAGAAAGCAGCTGCAGAAATTTGGTACGGATCTGACACTTTCTTGCCGCGGAACCGCGGCCATAACATGGGTTTGGCCGCGGTTCCACGGTCCCACTGAAGCATTACTATACCGAATTTTTACAGAAGCTTTAAAATTGCCTGCACGATTTTCTGCAATATACCAAATAATTTTTCGAGCCAAAAAAAATTCGACAGAAAACTGTGCTTGAAAAATGCGGTTTTTGGAATTTTCGTTCGATCGAACTTGTAAACACGTTAGAGAAAGCTAGACTAGGTTAATGGCGTGGCTCTGATACCATTGTAAGTGCATGGCAGCGTCCCGGCCGTCAATCCGACGCCGGAATGCGGAAACGAAACTTTTACAGAACTTGTAAACCGGCACCACCGCGCACTATAAAACCCAGATCGGGCCATTAACCTAAACCTAGCAAACTAGAGAATGGGTAGAATGCTATACCGAGCGATCTGTGTCCTTCGGTCTTCGGCCTCCACTCCGATCTCCTCGCGGAATCTCCGGTTTTTATCTCCTCGTCGGAACGGGCACCACATCGCCGGGTTCTTTTACGGGCTCCCACCTCTGGACCGAGGCAACTCGGGCACGAAGTTGGCAAGCCGACGTGCCCAAGAATACTGTAGATGAAGTGTAGTAATGTTTGTCTCAAGGGGTATGAAGTTGCCATGATGGAGGAATGAAACAATGGAGATGAGCAATGTAATTTTTAGCAAGCCAAAAAAAATGAGAACACCACCAAAAATGAAATTGCCTCACCCATTCCCACAAGAATGTGGCCGGCCAAAAATGTGTAGGGAATTACCAAGAGGGGGTGAGCATAAGAGAGGATTGTGGTAACCATAAGAAATGTGAGGATAATGAGGAGAAAAGGTCACTCCCATTTCTAATCAAATCCAATCTCATTAATGCAAATAAATTGATCCAAAAGGAATCTAATAATGCTATACCCATCATAATGCCTCAATATACAAGAAACCCCTTCCACAATGCTAATTTGCAAATATGCAAATTAGCCCCTCTCATCACAAAAGTCCGGCCGTGAAGGAACAAAGGAAAACTAGCCGAAACGGAATGCAAACTGGCAACTTCAAAAAACTGATCCTGTAATAAATTACAGGAAAACCCCGCGACTGTATATACATACCTGCATTTTTATTCCCACTGAATATAAATGCAAAGATACAAAATCTACACTGTACAATACTAGGATCCGGCTTAAACCAAAGCCCGCTAGTATTATCCGTCCGATCATGATCCGTGCAATACCGCACGTACATTATCGAACCCTGCCATATCTCCATACGGCCTCTACAGCGTTTCGCCCGAAACTTGAGAAAACGGTCTGTGGGGGACTTTAAAGACTCGTCAATAATATGGCTGTGGATTTAACTACCAGCACGTCAGAGCTATTAGCCATACGTAACGGGCTACCAGGTATTGACCAAAAGGGACGTCGATGAGCGAACTCATCCTGACACCCTACTGAGCCTGTCAGTGACAATATCCGTACAGTTCGGTCCGTTCGTCTATGAGCATCACATGGCGGGCCTAGGGGGTTGGTAAAAGTCAGACCCCCAAAAGCGGTACAAGTCGTGTCGGAGTGTAGCCCAGAACACCTTGAGATACTACTGGAATACCTACCAGTAAATCTCCTGTCTTGGCCAAGGACTTCGTGTAATGGCTCTCCTAGACACAGCGCGACCTCACCCCCAATACCGGAAGAGACGAACCCCTGAAGATCTGCTCACTGCCTCCATGTGGCTCGGGACTGTACCCAACTAAAACTTGTTTGCACGTCTCCTTTGAGCGTGGTAGGGTAGTAATCAAAGTACAGTGGGAACTCACACGAGACAAATGACGATTCTCAGGTCGATGAACTAACCTGCACACATATCACCAGGGAACTGCCATCTGACGTCAGGTATAAGACCAACCAGCAGGTTCCCGGCGAGTCCTGTCCGGTGTACTCATAACCCAATGAGCACCTGTATACATCTTAGGTGAACCAGCTGACACCAGTGGCTTGTGAGACCGGCCACCGCCCCTCGTCGGGGTCTCGACTGTATACACTAGCCTACTCTGGAGTATCGATGCCCTGTCTCGAAACTCCCACGACTAGGGACCTTTTAAGGATGTGCTTATAGACCCCAGCTCCCACGTATATGATCGCCCTCATACTGCTGGTAGTCAAGCAAGAATCCTAGGGGCTCTATCAACGCGCAATAGTGACCTTTAAGGTCATCTAAAACAGTACACGATGATAAAGGTAAACCAGATAGCATACTATCATCTCGAGTAAGACTGTCCTACCGGTATAGGTCCCCCCTCAATCATTGCAATCACGTGCCTGTGATCCAATAATTGACTCTGAGGGCACCATCTCCAACAGACACGTCGCAGATGACGTGTCCCGAATCCTACAATACAGGACCATGAACTTCGGTTGGGGATCACACCTCGGGCCTACGGCCCGAGGACTCTCCCGACCTTCGGTGACCCTCCAGACCGCCTAGCTCGCCCCCGAGCTATCGCAGGACTAAGATGCCTTGGTCTCCCGCTCGTTCCCGAGCCTCCCGCCGAGCTCATGTTCCTCGGTCTCGCCAGCACCGACCATGGGCGCCTCCGCCACGGCTCCGCGAATCTCGCCACGCGCGAGATATCCGCTGCCCACGATCCCGCGTTCCACGCTATCACGATCCCCCGTTAATGAGCCTGTCTCGCCATTAATGCGGGACCCCGCCTATCACACGGGCATGACGCGAAGGGCGTAACGGCCGATGTGATTCTCGCGCCAGCCTGTCTATTGCTGCCGCTATATAAACCCTTTTCTTAGACGATCGAGGTAAGCAATTCTCACTCCACTAAGCCGTTACTCTGCCCAAGTTACACCACTAACTTGATCGTCGGAAGGTCTTCGGTGGCACAACCACCCCGGGACTTCCTTGCAGGTAGCTCGGCTTAACCTCAAATCCAAGCCCGTTGAGATCCACACGCTCCAGAAGTCAACCCTCTAACTCAATCTCAGCCGTCCATCCGCGCTCGCAACAGATCAACAGAAGATAACATCCGAAGGAGATCCAGACCTCCGTCAATAATGAATTTAAAATCATTTCATTCATGTTGCAGTGGATGGATAAAAATTAGGAGGATGTCTTTTTATGGAATATATGAGCCGGCAATTAATATTGCCGCTTTGGTATATTGTAGAAGCATTTTCAATCTGAAAACCTATCGTCTTTAAGCTTATTGGTTATTTTCACATTGCATCAGACATATTGATAGGTTTTTGTTGATGCATTGTGTTGGATCCGCGTCGGCTCGTCTTATATTTGACTAAAATCTTACTAATCGTATATATGTAGAATGTATGGTGTAGCAGTTATATATCATACGTTTATGAATAAGTCATTCTCATGTAACTTGAATTAAAGAGATCATTTATTCACTAAGCCATGAAAGAAAAAGGATTTTGAGAAAGAAAAAGGAATTTTGCGTGTAAAAACGTTGTAAAGAAAGAAAGACAAGGAAGAGGAACATGATCAGCCTTTCATTAAAAATATTTTTTTCTCCAGGATCTGATTTTTCCAAGCGGCAAGTCCCAAGAATCTGGTAAAGAGACGGGGCAGTTGAGATATTGTCCTGGTAACCAAGGGGCATAATAGGGAATGAAATTGATTGGAGCAGAACAAGCACGAAGACATACTCCCATCCCTTCATCAATCCCACACAACATGTACATAATTATAGGGTCAATTGCTAAATGATATATCATCTCTTTTGCACTAATATGCCTTATTGTTTTTTCGCTGCATTTATATATCCTAAAATACAAACCGTTGATATTTTGCTTCATCTGTTAATTAGCCGTTGGAATATTCGAGCCGGCTCTGTTCATGCAACTTTATACTTTAAGATATAGAAATGCAGCGAAATAAACAAAGTGGAAAGTTGGCCAAACATTTGGGCATATTTAGCAATTAACCCATAATAACAAGAGATGGATGAAGATGGAGAGATTTTCGGTAACAACAACATATATATAAAAATAAATAATTGATTAAGTAAATAAATAAAATAAAATAAAATAAAATAGAATAGGAAGGGGGTTCAATTTATAATAAAATAAGAAAGGTGGTAGATGAGAGAGAGAGGGTGAGGGTGGTGGCCTCCTCTTCGTCCTATCTCATATTTTTTCCAACTTGTGTGTGCCCAGGATTCCCACAATTTTGCGCCGGCCTTCCCATAGTACCCCTCCCTGATTCTGTCTCTCACTCTCACTCTCAGGTACCAACCCCCTTAATTATCCTCTTCCTCTTTCATGTGATTCTTCTTCTTGTTTGACCTATCTATCTATCTATCTATCTATCTATAGAGATGATAATTTGATGATGATGATGATGTTTTGTATGCTGTTTGTCAACCGGGTCTTAATTTCTTCTTCTTAATTTGTGTGATTACTTTTTGGTTGATGGCTCTCGTTTTCATTATCCATTATTGTTGTTATATGGCGCTATAATTAATGGGTCCCTTTTATGAAAGTTGATGGTGCTAGGGTTTCGTGTGTGTCTATATATATAGTCTGAGATGTATTGTATTAACTTTTGTTTTCGTTCTGGGGTTTTTGAGCTATTTCTGTTTCCATATCCATGGTGGTTGGTAATTGGTTGACTTGATGCTCTAGCTACTCTTTGGTTCCTATAAGTTTCGGTAAGCATTTTGCAAGCAGTACTAGGAACGGGGCCAGTGATTTCACAAACAAGGTATCCTTCTGTATTTGAAGTGGTCCAGACTGCCTGATAGCTAGGTGCCATGATCGATATTGTAGGTTACAACCTGTTGTTTGATCGGACCAGGTAGACCGCAAAGCTTGATCTTGTCCCAAACTCCTTTGGTGATGAAAGCACCAAGTAACTTTCTGATGGATTTCGTGCTAGTTGTTGATGGTTATAAGGATATTATTGACAATTAATCAATTCTCTATATATTGATCACTAGTTGCCCTTGGATTCATTAACTTGTAATTTTGAATACCAGGTATTAATATAGGGAGAGCGCGGTCGGCCATGGTTAGCTTACGGAGACGCAGGCTTTTGGGGTTATGTTCAGGTATATTCCACTATTCAACCGTCCCTTAAAAAAAATCTCGATTTGAATAATTTTATGCCATTGGCAATGATTATGGCATTTCCTTCAGTTTCTTAACGTTCTGACTTGTAATGTGATGACCAGCTGTCTTCTAAATGGTTGTTGATCCCTACAAAAACTTATGAACTTATGGTCAAGTCTCTTTTTCCTTTTCAATTTACACTGGAAAAAGATTGTACATGTCGGAGTTGGAGATTTTTATAGTAAAGCATCATCTGGTTAATCTATATCCATGCAGTAAACCACACACAAGCCTTATCTTAACAGTATATCCATGTCTTAAATTTGGGATAAACAAATATATAACCCATTCGGCATGAATCTTTCAATTTATTTATTATTTGTCTTGCTGACAGACGCAAAAAAATTATTTCTACTCTCCAGGGAAAAATTCTATGCCTGTTGAGCTTTCAGGATGTCTTGGGAGTGTCACTGCTGTGGATAATCCTAATAAGAATGCAAACCCATTTAGTGTGCATCCTTTGCCTTCTTCTCTTTTCAGCCATCAAAAGCCGGTATATGCAGATCCATGCCATTGTTCATTTTGATAATTTTGATCGTTGCCTGATTTATTCCTCCGTGTGACATCTTTTATTTACACTAGTCAATTTCACGGGAGATACGAGTTAATTAAATTAAATTTGTTTATTTTCTTTAATAATAATAATAATAATAATAATAATAATAATAATAATAATAATATTGAAGATGTGAAAATAATTAGTTATCGGCTCTCCTTTATTCCCACGCACACCTCTCTTATCTACATAATAATTTGAAGGGATGCTAAAATATTAAACAGTGAATTAACCTCCTTTCATCATCTAAAGAATTAATACATATTGGTTCATGAATTAGATTTCAAGGTAATGAATGATGATGGCAATAGAACAAAAAGTAATTTTCAATTATTTACCGGATATATCTCTGTCTCCCAGATAAATATTTCAGATGCCAACTTTGCATCATCCAATGTGTCTGCTTCTAGCTCATCAAAGGATGATACAGGTAACTATTATCCAGGTTAGTTCTTTCCTGTAGAAAGTAGGAAAATAATTAAACTTCCATGTAAATAAAAATTATGATGATGACATAAATAAAAATTATGCTGCTGGCAGGCTTCTTAGTTCCAATTAGGTAAGGCTGGATCGAAGAAAGTCAATTCCAAAAAAATATAGAGCGAGGGAATCTATACATTAAGTTTGCTGCGAAAGTTTTTGAGGTTTGCAGTGATAATATTGTAAATATAACGTATTTGATTCTAAATCGGGTCATTTAGCTTTTTTCATACGACCCTTGTCCATTTTTCTACCCGGCCCACATGCTCTCGCTGCTCCATTAAATTGTGAAAAGGAGAGTTCAGTTTTCTTTAATGCTCTTGCTCGCTTTGCAATACCACAAAATTTTGTTTGGTAGAGAAGGTGCATTGGCCTGCAGAGTGGAGCATGGACATCTGTTCTTATCTTTTCACATATATGCGGTTTTTATAGATTCATACGATCTCTTTGCTACAATAATTTGCTTTTATATCTTAACTCTATTTTTCCACTCTTGGCTCTCAAATTTTGTTTGCTGAACTCATGGGAGATCATCTAAAGTACCTCCTGGTTGCTTGAGGATTTACGTTTTGTTTGCTTTTGTTGGCTGATTCCTGTTTTGTCTCAACTTTGCTTTGGCCTTTGTTCATCTCGTTGTTCTCCTTGCCTTATTATTTGTATGCATGAACCAAGACTTGTATTAGAAAAGAAACAGCAGTGTTTGGACTAGATGATTCATCGGATTTTCCGCTTCAGCGGGAAGCCATGCTTCTTCATTCATGCTGTAAAATTGAATTTTTGATGTTATTATCTTTTCTTGGCAGGTAAAAAAGTGAAGCGCAGGAAGCCGCACAGAAGAAAGCACTATGAAGCCCAAGAACCATGCATGAGGGGTGTCTATTTGAAAAATATGAAATGGCAGGCCGCAATCAAAGTGGACAAGAAACAGATCCATTTGGGCACCGTTGGTTCTCAGGAAGAAGCAGCTCGATTGTACGACAGGTTCTTATTCATCAGAGAGAATCAGAGACGGGCTCCCTGAGCTTTGTTTTAAATTTTGTGCATTTCCTTTTTGTTGTCATAACTATTTATTTCATCTTTTTGGGAGATACAACTGATAAGATGCAGAGAGATGTATATTGTACAGGGCAGCTTTTATGTGTGGGAGAGAGCCAAACTTTGAGCTGTCGGAGGAAGTGAAGCAAGAGCTGCGTCGGTACAACTGGGAGGAGTTCCTCACGCTTACACGCAATGCTATCACCAACAAAAGTAAAAGCAGTTATAGCATTGTGTTACGACATTTTTAACACTTGAAGAAGGATCTCGACTGATTAAGCTAATTAATGATTGTAATTGCTTATGCTCGATAAAATGATTCAGAATATCAGAGAAGGATTGGTATCAGGGGAAGGCCAAGGAAGAGCAAGAATGAAGTGCAGAGCGGCGATGATTATGAACATGATGAAAAAGCTTCCTCAATGTCTGATGAAGCAGCAGCAGCAGCAGCATTATGAACATGATGAAGAAGCTTCCTCAATGTCCGATGATGAAGCAGCAGCAGCAGCAGCAGCAGCAGCAGCATCAGTGTCGTGATTAATTGTTCCTAGCTGGTTGTAGCTCGTGGAGAATCCTAGCTAGCTACATAAATATGCACGCAGTCCTTTAGTATTTCTATCACTATTTGTACTCATCGCTATCAGGGCAACTTAATTTAGATTGAATTAATGAATGCTAATAATAGAATTGTATCCAGCTCCCATTTTATTTATTTATAGCATAGCACATAAGTCAGGATATGCATGCGACTGGAGGTATTTGTTGTTGTTAATTGAGCTAAATCAAGTGCAAATGTTATAATTTTTCAACTAATTTAATATGTAGGAAGCTTTTGATAGTTTATAATTCTTCACCACTACTATTAACTCTCAAAGGACGAGTCAAGAAGAAATTTAGCAGGCACAAGTTTGGTGGTATTTTCAGATTCTTTTAGTTAGTTGGTGAACTAATGTAACAAGTTTTTTTTAAAGCTCGGGCTCTTGTAAATTTGATGGCTAATCTTCACTAATTTATGCTGCAATAAACAAAAGATGGTCTTTTTTTTTTGTTTTTTTTCGAAAGAAGAGCGCAGCCTCCTCCTCGGAGCTCAACGCCAGCGGCGTCCTCTCCCCACCCGCGCGTGAGAACAAAGTTCCGGCCCATCGCCGATGACCACGTGAGCGCTACCCACCATGGCGCCCATCGCATCAGTCCTGGGAGGACACCTCCACCAAAGTTCGCCAACATGAAGGGGATGTTGACGCCGCCGGGGGGATTAATCGGGGCGGCAGCAGCGGTGTTGGACAAGACAAGACGATCAATTCATTCTTCCTTTGATGCTGCTAACTAGACTGAGGTTCCTTTAAAAATAACATTTTATTTAATCTAATATTTTATTGAACTTAATTATTGATGAACATATAGATAGATGTTGTTGTACCAGCATTAGATGTAATCTGATTACTATTGCTCAAAATGAAACTGAAGTTTATTGCTGATTGGTTCCATTGAAGTCGTCTTTCAGTGATACTCAAATAATTTGTTACTGGAAAGCCCTAGTGGTGAAAATCCAGCGACAAAATTATAGTCTTGACACAAGCGGGCGAGTGATAGCGGTAGAGTATCTAAACGAACATGGATTAAGAAGGTTAAATTGTTAAGAATTAAGAGAGGAAATGACCCTTAACATAACATAACAGAATGGAAAAGAAGAAGGATTCATATCCCCAGACCCCAACAATCAATTTGGGATGAAGGCTTCTTCTTGTTGTTGTACTCGGGACCAGCACCACAGCACCACGGCACGGCATGCATCAATAACAAGAATGGATCATTTATCATAATAGGTACATTCAACCTTGTAGCCGATTCAACTGCTTAACACAGAGACAGCTACAAATTTGTTTGCCATGCATGCTAGCGATACTGAAGCTGCAAGCCACAGGTGCCCTACATGGAGGCTTGATTTCCAAATTTCACTGCTCTTTTTTTTGGCCGGTTCACCAAATTCCTTCTTAGCAAAAGCATATTGGATAAATTACAACAACATCAACACCTACAGATTTGAAACAACAATGCCTACATCTTGAAACTAACTACTTACCTGGAAACCACAACAACTCTAACAAAACTTTGCTGACTTGCCATCATCATTGCGATCCTCCTCCTTGTCAGATACCATAAAATTGCCTAGACATGATCCGTTCATAAGAGCAATGGCAAAATGTAACCACAGAGTAAGAGCGTGATAGGAATCATAATAGCACTGGCACTTGACATATCATCAGTATTAGGCAGCGCCGGACCAAAGCCCGGGTTAATTCCGGTGGTTGGAGTTAACCCGTTTCCTGGAGTAAGCCCACCAATAGGAGTCAGCCCGCCGCCGCCGCCGCCGCCAATTGTGCTGCCAATGCCTGGACCGGTTGGAGTGGTGGTCGCAGGAGAGGTTGTAGTAGGGTTGTTGGTGTTAGGAAAAGCAGGTGTTGTCGGAGTCCTAGAGCCTCCTGCAGTGCTGAAACGAGACATCAATCATCATCATAAGGAATATTTCCTTAGTAAGGACAGCCAACTAATGTAGTCTAACTAGAACAGAAGAACATGATCCACAATTCGAGCTTTAAGCTAATTTTGGAGGAAATTGGTTACACGTCTGTTTCGTCATTTCAAGTAAAGTCATGTTATTCCACTAGAGTCACTAAAACCGTTGAATTAAATTAGGAGCTTTTGGGCATGACATGCGAAACCAGCCCCAGAGGAATTATTGATCATACTTAGAACCCCTGAGGTAATACATCGAACCGACGCTTAGTTGAACTACTTTTTAAGGAAAAAGGGTCTCATAGGACTACATAGTACTAGCTACTTCCTACAGATATATAGTAGCAAACCCCGTTACTTTGGTATGTAAGATGATTACAACCAGGAAAAAGGTGAATAAAACCGCATAATTTATCTCACATGTTCCGATCCGATCGACAAGAAAAGAAAAACAAATATCATACAAGGTTAAATGTACTGATTGTGATGCCTGCAGGTTATGCCGGGACTATGACTACTGTTTCTATCGGGGCATTATAATCTTCATAATATTTCTCTTGAACATACATACTCCTCTCTCTCTCTCTCTCTCTCTATATATATATATATATATATATATATATAGTTTGTAATGGAGTTCATTCTTCAAGATTAGATTAGTCTAACATGAAAGACAAAATTTATGGCATAATCTGGTCAGGTTAGCTCATATCTTTGGTTCAATCAAGATATTGTTAAATTAGTTCACAACATACGTTTTTAAGAATATAGTTTCAAAATTTGTAATAAAACAAAATATAATCCATCGATCATCCCCAAGAGGAAGGCACTAGCATTGAGATTTACAGAGCAAAAGCCAAAAGGTATTGGGCTAAACAAACAAAAAGAAAAGGAAACATTAACGAGAGATACCTTGCAGATGAAGGGAAGGTACAAGATCCATAACCTACATTGAAAAATCAGCACACAAACCACATCTTTTAATCAGAAGAGCAATAAGAATTGTTGCATTGGATATGCAAACATAAACTGAGGATATAGCTTAGCTAGTATTATAATAATAAAACAGCAGCTAAAAAATGTTTTTTTGGCGGAGGGGGGGGGGGGGGGGTTGCATGGATCCGGATTCTAAACTTATTTTCTTTCCATGCTTGCTTATCCAACGATTGGTGTGAGTGTAAAACAGGGGATCCCATGGTCTGGGGAGGGAATCCAACGGCTCTGGCTTGGCAAGCACTAAGCTTACCATGCAGAGGATCCTAATCCGGGATGCATCAGTAGTTGTAAGTGCAGTCAAAGGCTAGTGTTTTTTTTTTCCTTTTTTGTTTTGGCAACTGGTCTATAAGCCTAACACCCAAGCATATCCTCACACACAACAAACAGGTGCATGTCGGAGACCCACGAATTTGGCCCGAAAAAGTTAAATTATGGCCACTTCACCGGCAGAGGATCGAACAAGTAAGTGGGGTAATCAGAAGAGATTGTTTACGTTGATAAGCCAAGCTGTTCGGAGTTTTCTGTATGCGAAGCGCTGGTGGAAGTGTAAAGGGATGCATGTGATCAGATTTGACAGGCCCTCTTTTTCTTTTTGACTGTAATGCACTTTTCTTTTTGACCACTGTATGTATGTGTGTGTGTATAACAATATAACACAGGGAACCAATAAAAAATAGGTGGGTTGGGTTGGGGCGAGGGGGGAAGGATGTGTGTTAAAAAGGAAGAGAGAGAGAGAGAGAGAGAGAGAGAGTCACAAGGGAGCGCTTCTTGTCCAAAGGCAGCAGCACCACGCCCCAAGCCCAAGAAGAAGAAGCGGCTTTCCAAGACCCAAGTTCTTTTTTTTCTCCCCCTTCTAACGAGTCCAAGAAACATACACAAGGAGGAGAAGGGAACATATTTGCATAGCATAATCATAGGTGACCAAAGAGCTAGAATAAAAAGGATTTTTTTGGCTTAAATATATAATTTGGTAAAATAAATAAATAAATAGAAGAAGAAGTAATTACGAAAAAGAGAGTAAATCAGATAGATAGAGAGAGAGAGAGTTAAGAGAGTGGTTAGCATAATAATTACTAGGGTCAGTGATGGAGATGGTGGCTGTGCCGGCGAAGTCGCAAGCGCCTGGGGAAGCTTGGGACCTCTGGAAGAAGCTGTTGAAGGCGTAGGAGGAGTGGGCCTGGAGGGTGTTGGGCAGGTAGCACAGCCCGCTCTGCTGTATGGGCTCGCAGTCTGCCGACCCGGCCCCACAGGCGTAGTCCAGAGCGGCCTGCAGAGCACCCTCGCTGGCGCCGCTTCTGGCTATGCACCACTGCTGCGCCCCTCCTTCCCCTGTCCCACCTCTTCCTCCTAATAGCAGCAGCAGCAGCAGCAGTATAGCTGGTGGTATTCTCACCGCCGGTGAAGAAGAACCCATTCACCTCCCCACCACACTACCCCCCTCTATCTCTCTCACTAAGATTTTACTGAGAGTGAGGGAGAAGAATATTTGATTTTTTTTTTATATATAACAAGAATAACTTTTCCTTTTTTTCCTCCTCCTTTCTCTAAATCTCTCTCTCTCTCTCCTCCTCCTTGTCGGAGAAGAATAACTTTCTTTTCTTTAACATCCTATGTATGTGTTTGCTGCCTGCCTGCTGGTTTCAAACTTTTTTATGCCCCTTTTACCTTTTTCCCCCCCTTGAGTTGTAGTTCAATTGTTGGAGGATGGAGTTTCATGAGGGCAGTTTCCTTGGCACGATCTGAACGCAGTTCTTGCGGGCTCTTCTGTGCTGGGCTAATGTTACTTTTTAAATAGCCCGGCCCAGCCCACCAACCTGACAATTAGTTGGGCCTTGATTGTGCCCACTCCTTTCCACGCCCTCTACTTCGAAATATCTCTCTCTGTGAGTGAGAGTGAGAGAGAGAGAGCATGCTTGTATTCATTATAGGCCCATGCTCCATGAGGCCTAGGATGAATCTGGAATCCTCAGACAGGGAACCCACTAATTCTTCCCATTGAATTTAGGGTGTAATACCTAATGCGATGTATAAACCAACACGCCCCGTTCTCTCCGCTAATCTTAGACAGGGAACCCACTAATTCTTCCCATTGAATCTGGGGAGTAATACCTAATGCTATGTAAAAACTCCAACTGATAAAGAATAAATCTGAAAGAAAGAAGCATCCCATTCTTCCTGTTTTGAAAACTATATTTCCAAGAGGGGACTAAACTATTCATAAAAGAAAGGAGTAATTGAAGAAGACGCCAAAAGATGCATCTTTTCCTCATTCCTTCAAGCACCTAATACCGCTTCATGGCATAATCTATTCAAACCCCAACTAAATTATCAATGCTTACAAAACTCCCAAGTCCTGCTACAAGGACCGTCACCCAGATGCAGCACATGCCTTATACTATGAAAAAGCAGGTAGAACCCCCACCTTTCCTTTAGAGAAGTCGATTTTGTGCATTAAAATCCCACAATATAAATACAATGCATAAATATAAAAAAAAATGCATGTTTAATAGGAGGTGAAGTAATGCCCCTTAATTACCAGATGATGACAACTAAATTACTCCCTCTCCCTCGACGCTACCGGCTACAGGGTCGCTCCCCCGCCTCAGGACCAGCTCTCGATATTAACCGGCTTCTCTTCTACCTCGAAATCCAATAACCCCTCCTTGAAAACCCTAATCTTCATTGCGACCGACCACCATCAAGCCAATACAATTCATCGAATGCCGCCTTCTCTCCTATGGCAGCTGACCCGAATCTGCGATCGATCGGCATTCATTGATTCAACCATAGAACTAGCGAGCTCGCACAGGTATGATGGCTTGGACTTGGCATGGCAATTTCCATCCTCGCCCTCCAACATGGCCAACTTCGCAATCCTTCTTTCTGAGTGGCGGGCCCATGCCAATAACTCATCGCCGCCTCTCCTTCTTGCCGCCTTGGTGTATTTCTCAAACCATCTGTTTGACGGGCCATCCGACGACCTTGATTACCCGATCAATGCTGTTTCAGAAAATCTTGACTGGATCAACGTTCTCTGCTTCGGCTACCACAAAAGCAAAGACATTATAACCTGCCACCGATGCCCCGTTATATGATAAAACCACCCACTTTTCAGCAAGTTACGGCATAGGATCATGGCTCGATGCCGGAGTTCCTCCTTGTAGGTTGGTATTGGGGATTCCATTATATGGTAGATCTTGGTAGAATGGGTTTGGTGCCCAAGTGGTGGTGGCTGGGCCAAGAGAGAAGCTAAGCAACCAAACTGGATTAATGGCTTACTTTGAAATTAAGGAGATCTTGCCGGAGGGTGCATCTTCTGTTACTCATGATAATGGCACATCTTCTGTTACTCATGATAATGGCACGATATCGTCGTATTCCCACAATGGAGGCTTATGGGTCAGCTTTGACAATCTTTGAGTAGTTGATGAGAAGATTGACTTCTCTTTGAGGAATAGATTGCTCGGATATTTCCTTTGGCCGATCAGCTTTGATGACTCGAATCACACCATATCAAAAGATGGTGAGTTTTTATAAATTTTTATAACTACACTACCTTAGCTGCAACTTCATTTTATCCTCTTCTTTTGTTGATCCTCTGTTTTCCAATTACAGCTTCTGATGCATGGCAAAGATATAACGCTACTGGTGAAGGCAAAATTGTCTACGAGGAGACGCCTTCTCCGGACGAAATGAACTCCCAGGGTCTTGCTCCTAACAATCAGGCAGATTTATCCTACCCAATAAATAGAAGCCCTGTACTGATACTGCACTTTTGTAATTTATTGTTTCTTCCATTTTATCTTGTAACAATTTGAGCTCCTCAATAATGTAAACAGATCGATTAACCGCTTGCATTCAATTCTACGTCATAAAGAGATTTTGAGGCAAAATCCTGTGGTCCATTGTAATTTAAGATTTGTGTTCAATATTTAACTGTAAGGTTTGTATACAAAATAGGGCATGACTACCTTCTACCAGCGAAGATTAAAGCTAGAAGACTGCATGATCGGATGGGCAAAATATGTACCGAGCGTCAAAGCTGTGATTGTGAGATAAGGCAACCTAATAAATTCTTTGTAGTAATCTTTGGGAATCTTTTGACGTCCATCAGCAATCGCTGCAAAAGGAATTACGCTTGTTCGGCTCTTTACAGCATCAAAAGCTTCTCCATATCGAGATTTCAATCTCCGATCACCATTCCACACTCCAAATAAGTGGTGGCCGATTAAACCAACTGAGGCTACCGCCACCACTGAATTTCCGATCCATAGGGTGTGTGCTAAGCACCACATCACTTGGCCAACCATCTGAAAAATAAGAAGCAAGTCATATGTTTAGATGAACAAAGCCTCATATTAGTTTTTATGGTGAAGAAAAGTACTAAAATACCTGTGGGTGTCTGGTGATTCGCATGATTCCAGTTTCCCATAGATGCATTTTTGGCTTGTCAACTGCTGCAACCTCCAACAGATTGAAAGTTGATGGGTAGAGAAAGAAGAAGGAGATGAAGTTTGACACCCACACGAGCTCATGGACTCCAGGGACACTTTGAACTTGCCACAATTGAGTACCATCATAGCGATGATTGATGAAGTAAACCTGAAACCAACGATATCAACGCAAGTTCAGAATAGATATATTGGCTTCACCAATATCGCCAATACTATGGATATGCTATAAATCCGTGGTAAGCTTGATTTAAGGGAGGCAAGCAAGAAATGTAAGGAAACTCACAACAATGCTGACTGCCAAAGGCAGTGACATCCCTGCAAATAGTACACGGAAAGCACGCTCACCGATGAGCTTCTCACCCACATCTCTAAGGCTTGCCAAACCACTATGTACCGCAGCGAAGATAAAAATTAGAATCAACATAACAACCTGCATATGAGAGGGAAGAATAGCAACCATTAGAGTTTGTGGGCCAAACTAACACAGAAACATACAACTTAGTTCCAACCACCAGAATGGTAAATGGATGAATAATTATTAAGATGAAGATACAATAGGCAGTTTAAATAACATATACTTCATTTTATATGCTAGTGACAAATCTGACCAAACAAATTCCTCTTTGCTTACGTAGAAATCTGCTGTAGGAACATTCTAAGTATCTCATTGCGAGTTGCAATTTAAAATCCATTCAGTTACAAACTGCATTGTGATTTAAGAGTTCCACGCAGTCTTAAGCAAATTTTCATGGCTTCAAGTACAAGAGTGATGAGGGCCGGGTCCATCTGTGCATGGATGTTTCTAGATATATTATTAATAATACGGACCCAACGCCATTATTAACCAAATCAAGTTTGATCCAGATGTGACATTAATGGATTAAATACATATATTTAAACTTGATCGCGTCAGGTTTTATGTGCTATACCATGCTTGGAGAAAGCGAATTTAGAAATTCCATTCCCGCTCGACTTTAATGTTATAATCTCAAGACAAGATATATATATATATATATATATATATAGAGAGATTAATGGAGGAAAGAGGCCTAGGAGGGGATTTCCTCCTATGGCGTGGAAAAAATACAACCTCCACCATTTTTTCCGACGATCGGCACCCATCATCATCATCGTTATCATCTAAGATGTGCGTACACCAAATTTCATGTGATTCCACAACTTTTTCACCGTTGATTTAGTGGGTTCAAAATTAACGGTTTACCGACAATAGAACTTTTTACATTGCTAAATCAACGGTGAAAAAGTTGTAGAATCACATGAAATTTGGTGTACCCACATCTTAGATGATAACGATGAAGATGATGGGGGCCGATCGTCGGAAAAAATGGTGGAGGTTGTATTTTTTCCACGCCATAGGAGGAAATTTCCTCCTATGGCCTCTTTTCTCCATTATTCTCATATATATATATATATATATAGTTCCATTGCCATCTGCATCCTAAGATTAAACAAATCATGCTGCCCCCTCCTTAACCCCCTTTATCGGCTTGGCACCGAATGTGCAAAGTATCTGGTAAATATATACTTCATTGGTAGAATACAAGCTACACTGTACATGAACTTCTGCACCTCATTGAATTACTTCACTCAATTTTAATAGGTAAGCTGTATCGTCGTTTCATACAGTCAAATGTCTATAGCATATGGAATATAGGGGTAAAGTAAGAACTGGTAATAGTATTTAGAACAAGTACTCGCTCATTATAATGAAATTCAAGATTAAGTTTGATCCATGTGTCTGAGTAGGGATTCGACTTTACAGGTTAGAGATGAATTACCAGGCCCGAACGAGCTAATTGGATCCTTCAAGCGTTATCAAATTTAGCTGGATTAATTGCATATAGATCCCATGAACTATATGGGGTCGAGCACTTATACCCTATGAACTATAATAATAAGTACTTACACCCCCTATGGTTAATAGATATTTTCTTAATATCCATTTTATCCATTTCTTCTTCTCTTCTATTCTAAAAAACCAATCTTTAATCCTATAATACTATTTTAGCCATAATCTAAAAGATTGATGTTGTATTTTCTTCCATTATGCCTCCCAACTTTTTTTCATTATCTCGAGGGCACTTGAGTTTTTAACCCTAATCTAAAAGCTTGATTTTTAACATATTCTCTCCAATAATTTAAAGACAGGAGGGGGAAATTCAAGATGGGTATTTTTCAATTTTATTTTATTATCATTTTCATTAGTTGATTTTGCTAAAATTTTCTTTCTATTGGATTATTAGTTAGGGTTATTAGTTCATGGTTAAAGAGATGGGGGTAAGGGATATAATGGGAATTAGAAAAATATTTTTCAATCAGAAAGGATAAAAACGCTTATTATGATACTTCAAAAGTATAAGTGCTCGATCCTCCATAGTACATGGGTGTATTCGCAATTAACCCAATTTAGTTGCTTGACCCATATTTGAGCAAAGTGAGTTTAAATTTAGGGGCATAGTCATCATCCAAAGCCTTTTACAATCAAAATGAGCTCAGCTATGAAACAAACCTAGCTTCTAAATTTTAAGCTATCCACATGGGTCCTATTTCGATGATGATCCAGATCGGAATTTCTATAGCTGAGTATCGATTAGGTCTAGACATGCTAAATACTCCTTCGTCCCAAAGCATATATAATGTAATACCCAGTTACTTTAAATAATTTCCGTATTTTTAAAAACAAAAATTTCAAAATTCTATTAACTTAAATATTTTATTTTCTGACCCTAACTATTAAATTCTTAAAACCCTAATTCTTTTTAGCCTTTTTCCTAACCCAAACCCTAACATTTGGTTCCAAATTATTTTTCCTGAGCTACCCAGAGCCCAGGCCCACTCCTTACCTAAATCCTAACCCCAGCCAAACCCAACGCGACCCAAACCACCCCTCCCCTTCTTCTTCTTCTTCTCTTTCTTCCTCTCTTTTCCTGTTCCCGCTCTTCCCGCCACGACCTCGCCCCTCTCGCGCCATCCCCGAGACCCGCTCCCCTCAACGACCCAAGACCCCGACCTCGCCCCAACGGCCATCCTCGATACTTGCCCCCTTGCAACGGTCCTCCGCCTGAACAGCTCCGCCTACGAGGCCACGTCGTTGCAACCCCAACGCCTCCCTCTCTTCTCGTAACTGCTCCCCACGAACCGCTCGCCCACACCACTGCCCCTCGAGATACTATCCTCGATCTCTTCAACAATTTTCCTCTCCCTTTTTCTTTACCCCTCTGTCTCATTCTCTACCTCCACGAGCACCCACCATCGCCCTCCTCCAAGGCCCGCCGGCTCACCTCTAAACCGCCGTGACCATCTCATCTCGTCGCCTCCACCAACCCACGCCCGAACACCCATCGCCGCCCACTGCACCCCCTACGACAAGCACCGCTACCTGAGCTCCTCCTCCACTGCAACTGAGCCTACTACCTGCTGCATCCCCACTCCGTCGCCGACGAGGCCACTGCCACCGGCTACCCCTCCTCTCGCCATCACCTCCGTCAGCCCCACTCCCCTGCATGACCCGCCTTGGCAGTGGCCGACCACCATAGCCGCGGCTCATCCCCAAGCACCGCATCACCATCTTGGTCGACCGCCCTGCTGCCACCTTCGACGAGACACCATCATCAAGACCACCGCCAACACCTCCTTTACCCACCGCCATCGTTGCATCCAACCCCGAGCTTCCTCTTCCCCTCCATCGACTAGCATCCCGACCCAGTCACCGGAGCCGACAATATTCACCTACGCCACTCCGACTTCGAATCCTCGCCAACACAACACCACAACCTCCCTGCTGCAACTCCATCATGAAGCCACTGCCGGCTGAGCTCCTCGTCGCGACCATCGCGACCCCATCCCGCGTCATAGCTCGTCGCCAACCTCCAAGCCCCGTACCCGAGCTCCCCTTGCTCCCTCCACCTGCTCCGGCCACGACCCAGAACTGCGCGACAACCACTCCACCATCGACGATCCCTGCGAACTCGGAGCCTTCAAGTACCGCCACCCACGTCGATCTGTGCAAGCTGTAGCCAATCAAAAGAAAGGATTCGAGGCCACGTCATTGCGATTCCAAGGCTCGTGAACCTCGGTTTCGTCGCAACGACCGTTTTTCACATCCATGTCGCGCGTTGCAGCGTCCGACTGACCCATCATCTCCGTGATATCGTCAACGAGGCAAGTAAACCCCCTATTCACTTGTTTAACATGCTATGATAAGTATTAGCTAAGAGATTATATTATAGATAGATATATAAATAAATATAACGGGATCGGAATCCATGCTTGAATCTCGTGTAGCGAATCATCGTGCTGTCATACTTGAAGAGGGCCCGACTGGGGCTTATTACTGTGTTTGTAACGCGTGTAAATTAAATGGTTAACGTCTAACTTAGTTTGTTAGATGAAACGTTAGTTTCGATTGATAATTGAGTGTTCATCTTAGATGCTCGATGCGAACCCTCAACAGAAATGAAATCTAAAATGGCGGAACTCATGATATTTAGACCCTAACACAGTTAACAAACGCTATGTAGAAATTTGGTTGCAAATCGATGCCATTTCCACACATAAGTGACGCCCTAACCTTAATACCGACACTTACGATTTACTACACCCTTGACACTGTAAAATTCGTAATTAATTCTAGAAAAATCCAATCGCAGCGTGCTTGGGTTAGTTGCGAAGGGTACTGCAAAATCTTTAACCTGACATGTAGCTTTATTATTAGATATATCCTCTGGATATCGAAAACAAAGAACTTATCTAACCTTGGACCGCAGTCCAGTGCAGGAACTCACCCCTTGACTTGCTTTTGTACCCCTGAAATCTTAATTTTTAATTGTGATAGCGTGCGGAACCAATTAGTGCTGCGTAGACAATTGTTTCATCTTTCCAATGATACCAGTTTCACTAAAATCCAGTGTCATTTGGTATTTAAATCATATTTTAAACGGATGACTTGTACGGCAGTTTTCTATCATTTCAGTTTGCACCCTTCGTCAGTAATCTGATCGTAACTCCTAAACCACAATGAATATTGTTGACCCGTCTCCCGTTCTGTAAAGTTAACTCATAATCCTATAATTAGTTGAACAGTAGCGTCGCCTAATTGTGCTCCCAACTGGAAGTAAAACGTGTTACGAAACGGACTTCTAGTTCAGAAATTGGATTTCCAGCAGTTAACACTTAAAATAAAATGACCATAACTAGCGAACCTGAAAGCCGATTGACGCAAAACCAATTTTAATGGATAGATAATTAAACCTACTACTTACCGCTTTTATATTGGTTTGCTAAATTCTGCGCGTGTGATTTATAGTAAATTATGCAAGTGGTAGGACACTGGCTCCTGATATTTTTATTCATATCGTAATTAACTGTATTCTCATCATATCATGTAGCGGTTATACCCTCATTTGAATAGTGGTCATAAACATTGATAATCTAGTGACCGTGATACATTACCCAGTGATAAATATTAGTGATTGGATTGCGGCAAGTACGTTAGTGTTAAAGCGTGAATGAATAAGTGAAGTGACCCGTACTTGTACACAATCAGCGGAACCGGTTAAATTCTTGTATTGTCGACGCCTATGGGACATATATAAGTGTAACTGTAACTAAAATGGGACGGCTATGAAAGCACTTATATTGGTGTCATAGGTAAGGCGTCAAACACTGTCCATTTATCTTGGATACCAGTCAAGACATGCTTGATGGAGATCCTGTCTCCAGTTCTCGCGTAGACTTGTAATAGACCGGCTAGTATTTGGATTCATGGTTGGTATTTGATGTAGACCACGGGGTGTGGGGTAGTTTGAATGTGAGTCCGATCAACGGAATCTTGAGAGTCCCACTGCCGGCATATACAGCGATTTTGGGAGTCATATGGGTGATATTACTGATTATTAGTGAGCGTGATTCGGGCCCGTGTTCCCTTGCCTCTGGGGCCTACCCTTGGGTTGGGGATACTCCTGCGGTGGTTGACGCTCACACTTGGACTGACGACAGGTTTAGCGATCTGGACAGTGAGACTTAGAGACGGATAGGTTTAGTTACATGGACATGCATTGATTACTGATTCGATATACCTGCTTTACTGTTTATCTGTACCGATTATTTCATGCTCGCGTCATCGTTCTATATTTACTGCTTCATGTTCGTCATCATTGCACGTGTTTATATATGTTTATATATATTGCTATTGTGTTGCTCTGACGATCTGAATATGCATGCTCAGAGTGAGAAGTGGACCGAGCTTGGATCAGGACCTGACGTACCTCAAGAATATTGCGCATATCTAAATCAGCCACGCCAGCGTTGTCTTTTCCTTGATTTCTATCTGGTTAGTTTTGTATCTATTTTGGTAGTGCTTAGTGACTGCATTTCTCATTACCTGTGCATTGATTATTGATTACCACGTAATGCTAGAAGCCGAAGTGTGATTACGACAGGATATTTCCTTGACTGTAGGAGCATGGCTTGCCTCGTCACCCCTCGTATTCCGTATTTTGGAAAGCGGGGCGTGACATGATTTTGTTGGTATCAGAGCCTGGTTTAGATTGGGATTACAGTTTCCGTGTAGGGCTTGACAATTTAAGTTGCCTATTCGGATTAGATTATAAACTTGTTATCCTTGATTAGAATCCCTATTGTTCGTCAAGCTATATTTTGCCACCCGCTAGAGTTTTGGATGACTTAATAGAGTTATGCAATTGTAAGTATGAACTGTAGCATAGTTACAAGGCAGCATTCTGCTTGAATGACTTGGAGTTCTACATTTGATTTCCACTCGTTTGAGTTTCACCTCACCATATATTCTTGTTTCGTTGTCCATTCTATATCTAATTCTGATTCTTATATCCTGTACCTTATGCCGTCCTAAAATTGTTGTTTTAGGACTATGGTCTCCAACGACTCTTCTTCCAACTCTACTCCCCAGAGATAGACCGTCGAGATTTTGGGCGTACTGCAAGACTTGATGGAAACCCAGGAGCGAACAAACGATCTCTTAGCTAAAGGACAAAGAAGGCAAATGGCTCGAGCACCAACGGGAGCCCCAAATCGTAAGGAAATTCCTGATAAACGAAGAGGTGGTGTGCAGATGAAGCGCTTATTTGTTCCTCAGCAACAGAAGCAGCGGAGAACCCAACGTTGTGGTTATTGCAAGAGACCATGACACCTTCAGAGAGACTGTCGCAGGGCCAAAGGGCTGAGCCTGATTTGTGGATCCAACGAGTATCTTATCAATAGTTGCCCTCGAAGGAAAGAGCTACAAGACGGAGATTCGTCTACGCTCTCCACTTCTGCTGAGTAACCTGGTTGTTTCGTAGTTCGAGCTTCGAGAATAGTATGGACCCATCGCAGGATTCAACTCGCTTGACGAGATCGCAGTGGTCTAGATATCGACACAGAATTATCACCTTTCCTGCTTCCAATAAAGATATTGTTACTTTATGTAGTGTATGTTTCCTTTCGTTTAAAATCTTGTATCCGTTGAACTTCTTGGTTTGAATGCAATAAAGTTGTGGATTGTGACTAACTACTTTTGTTTGACTCACTACATTTATACCCTAGGCTTAGTTGACATCATGGTTCAGCACCGCACCCCCGGACTCTCTTTTCGATTAGCTTGTATCTTACCACATACCCCCGTCTGAAATTGTCGATCCTATACTCCTTATTAACTTATGTCTCTCCCTGATTTTGAATCCGATTTCATCCTTCTATCCTTGTGGCATCCTGGGCAACCCAATTCCTCCTCACATTTTTCCATTCAGGTGCTTGCTCACGGCGTTGATCTCCAGTATATATATCGCAATCCATTCTCCGGCTAGTCTTCTGTATATATTATCAGTGTTATTTTTCTGTTGATATAATTATAATTAGTACGTTTACTATTTTAAAATTTTAGAGTTTTGCCTATTTATAATAAGTTAGATTTCCATTATGTGTTAGTAAGTATTTTTAGTTTTACTTACTGTCCCGAAGTTCTCTACTATTCCCAAGCTTTTAAATTGTTTTGATTTACATTATATATTTTATTTTCTAGTGAAATTTACATACTAATGCTTCCAGTTTACATGCCACTTTTGTTGTTTTTGTTACTAGCTCGCTTATTCTTCGTTTTATTTTTCGACACTTTTACCTCATACGTATTCTAAAGTTATTTTGTACTTATTTGAATTGTAATTTCACCAAAATAGTTTCGATTCTTAAGGCTTATCAGCCGATCCCTAACTATTTTTTTATTACTGTTTTTCCTTGTGTTGTATATATATAGTTTATCATTATAAATGGTTATACCTTGTGCTTACTTATGATTATTATTTCAGCTGCGCTATTTCTTATATACATATATATAAAATTATGATTTTTATCTAGCTGCTTTTGCATAAATCACTATATAGTAGTATTTGATTTTGTGGCTTTTCGTATAGTATTTTATAGCTTATCGTTTATTTTAAATTTCGAGGACAAAATTTTATATAAGTGGGGTATGATGTAATACCCAGTTACTTTAAATAATTTCCGTATTTTTAAAAACAAAAATTTCAAAATTTTATTAACTTAAATATTTTATTTTCTGACCCTAACTATTAAATTCTTAAAACCCTAAATCTTTTAGCCTTTTTCCTAACCCAAACCCTAACTTTTGGTTCCAAATTATTTTTCCTAAGCTACCCAAAGCCCAGGCCCACTCCCTAACTAAATCCTAACCCCAGCCAAACCCGATCCGACCCGACCCGAACCACCCCTCCCCTTCTTCTTCTTCTCTTTCTCCCTCTCTTTTCCTGTTCCCGCTCTTCTCGCCATGACCTCGCCCCTCTCGCGCCATCCCGAGACCCGCTCCCCTCAACGACCCAAGACCTCGACCTCGCCCCAACGGCCATCCCCGAGACTCGCCCCCTCGCAACGGTCCTCCGCCCGAACAGCTCCGCCTACGAGGCCACGTCGTCGCAACCCCAACGCCCCCCTCTTCTCGCAACTGTTCCCCACGAACCACTCGCCCACACCACTGCCCCTCGAGATCCTATCCTCGATCTCTTCAACAATTTTCCTCTCCCTCTTCCTTTACCCCTCTGTCTCATTATCTACCTCCACGAGCACCCACCATCACCCTCCTCCAAGGCCCGCCGGCTCACCCCTAAACCGCCGTGACCACCTCACTTCGTCGCCTCCACCAACCCACGCCCGAACACCCATAGCCGCCCACTGCACCCCCTCCGACGAGCACCGCTACCTGAGCTCCTCCTCCACTGCAACTGAGCCTACTACCCGCTGCACCCCCACTCCGTCGCCGACGAGGCCACTGCCACTGGCTACCCCTCCTCTCGCCATCACCTCCGTCAGCCCCACTCCCCTGCACGACCCGCCTCTGCAGTGGCCAACCACCACAGCCACAGCTCATCCCCAAGCACCGAATCACCACCTTGGCCGACCATCCCGCTGCCACCTTTGACGAGACACCATCACCAAGACCACCGCCAACACCTCCTTTACCCACCGCCATCGTTGCATCCCACCCCGAGCTTCCTCTTCCCCTCCATCGACTAGCATCCCGATCCAGTCACCGGAGCCGACAATATTCACCAACGCCACTCCGACTTCGAATCCTCACCAACACAACACCACAACCTCCCTGCTGCAACTCCATCACGAAGCTACTGCCAGCTGAGCTCCCCGCCGCGACCATCGCGACCCCATCCCGCGCCACAGCTCGTCGCCAACCTCTAAGCCCCGTACCAGAGCTCCCCTTGCTCCTTCCATCTGCTCCGGCCATGACCCAGAACTGCGCGATGACCACTCCACCATTGACGGCCTCATCTCTGCGAACTCGGAGCCTTCAAGTACCGCTACCTACGTCGATCTGTGCAAGCTGTAGCCAATCAAAAGTAAGGATTCGGGACCACGCCATTGCGATTCCAAGACTCGCAAACCCCGGTTTCGTCGCAACGACCGTTTTTCACATCCGTGTCGCGCGTTGCAGCGTCCGACCGATCCATCATCTCCGTGATATCGTCAACGAGGCAAGTAAACCCCCTATTCACTTGTTTAACATGCTATGATAAGTATTAGCTAAGAGATTATATTATAGATAGATATATAAATAAATATAACGGGATCGGAATCCATGCTTGAATCTCGTGTAGCGAATCATCGTGTCGTCATACTTGAAGAGGGCCCGACTGGGGCTTATTACTGTGTTTGTAACGCGTGTAAATTAAATGGTTAATGTCCCTTAGTTTGTTAGACGAAACGTTAGTTTCGATTGATAACTGAATGTTCATCTTAGATGCTCGATGCGAACCCTCAACGGAAATGAAATCTAAAATGGCGGAACTCATGATATTTAGACCCTAACACAGTTAACAAACGCTATGTAGAAATTTGGTTGCAAATCGATGCCATTTCCACACATAAGTGACGCCCTAATCTTAATACCGACACTTACGATTTACTACACCCTTGACACTGTAAAATTCGTAATTAATTCTAGAAAAATCCAATCGCAGCGTGCTTGGGTTAGTTGCGAAGGGTACTGCAAAATCTTTAACCTGACGTGTAGCTTTATTATTAGATATATCCTCTGAATATCGAAAACAAAGAACTTATCTTACCTTGGACCGCAGTCCAGTGCAGGAACTCACCCCTTGACTTGCTTTTGTACCCTGAAATCTTAATTTTTAATTGTGATAGCGTGCGGAGCCAATTAGCGCTGCGTAGACAATGGTTTCATCTTTCCAATGATACCAGTTTCACTAAAATCCAGTGTCATTTGGTATTTAAATCATATTTTAAACGGATGACTTGTACGGCAGTTTTCTATCATTTCAGTTTGCACCCTTCGTCAGTAATCTGATCGTAACTCCTAAACCACAATGAATATTGTTGACCCGTCTCCCGTTCTGTAAAGTTAACTCATAACCCTATAATTAGTTGACCAGTAGCGTCGCCTAATTGTGTTTCCAACTGGGAGTAAAACGTGTTACGAAACGGACTTCCAGTTCAGAAATTGGATTTCCAGCAGTAAACACTTAAAATAAAATGACCATAACCAGCGAACTTGAAACCCGATTGACGCGAAACCAATTTTAATGGATAGATAATTAAACCTACTGCTTACCCCTTTTATATTGTTTTGCTAAATTCTGCGCGTGTGATTTATAGTAAATTATGCAAGTGGTAGGACACTGGCTGCTGATATTTTTATTCATATAGTAATTAACTGCATTCTCATCATATCATGTAGCGGTTATACCCTCATTTGAATAGTGGTAATAAATATTGATAATCTAGTGACCGTGATACATTACCCACTGATAGATATCGGTGATTGGATTGTGGCAAGTACATTAGTGTTAAAGCGCGAATAAATAAGTGAAGTGACTCGTACTTGTATACAATCAGTGGAACCAGTTAAATTTTTGCATTATCGACGCCTATGGGACATATATAAGTGTAACTGTAACTGGAATGAGACGGTTATGGAAACACTTATATTAGTGTCATATGTAAGGTATCAAACACTGTCCATTTATCTTGGATACCAGTCGAGACATGCTTGATGGAGATCTTGTCTCCAGTTCTCGCGTAGACTTGTTATGGACCGGCTAGTATTTGGATTCATGGTTGGTATTTGATGTAGACCATGGGGTGTAGGGTAGTTTGAGTGTGAGTCCGATCAACGGAATCTCGGGAGTCCCACTGCCGGCATATACAGCGATTTTGGGAGTCATATGGGTGATATTACTGATTATTAGTGAGCGTGATTCGGGCCCGTGTTCCTTTGCCCCTGGGGCCTACCCTTGGGTTTGGGATACTCCTGCGGTGGTTGACGCTCACACTTAGACTGACGATAGGTTTAGAGACCTGGACAGGATGCAATGTCGAATAATTTGCAGAAAGGTTTTAATTGTGATGTTGTTACAGGATCACATGTAACTATGTAACCTTAGACATGATGCAAGACTCTAAAACGAGGGCCGACAAAAATCCCAATAATTTACACCACGGATTGGTGTTAGTTTATCCTTCCCCTTGTCATTCGATTGCAGCATGATTGCATTGCACACTCACCCTCGCTACCACCCGCTCTCCTATACCCACAGAGAGGACAACTGGTTTCTTGCTCAATAGAAATTGACTCAAACTGATCAGCTGACTGAAAATATGCAATTCTGCAGTGATGTTATTCTCAAGTGACCGCAGTAATGCAAATTTGCAGTGACTAGCTGATATTGACCCTCACTCTCTCCAACATGATATTTTAAAAGGGGCTTTTTACTAGTAAAAAGCCCTCTCATACTTCGCTGATTACTAAAAAGCCTTTCCCCCGGAAAAAAAACTTCATATTTACTTAAAAGTAACCCTCATACATTTAAATTGCATTAAAAAAACTAACACTAGTTTTCCATCAAAAGTTAGCGTCCCGCTAGAAAGATGGAACTGGAGCTTGCGTTTGAGCTATTCTCTTGCTTTTTAGGCATTTAGGTAGATGTTTCTTCCATAAAAAAAACTCACATTCTCGCTTAGTTGAAAATTGAGATTTAACGCAACTAAATAATCGTTCTTCTTCCAAATGAGGTTGCCCACGAACTCAAACCTTGCATTTGAAGGGATAACGACACTCAACAAGCTCGTTGGTGGAAAAGGTTGGGAAAAACGAACCGGTTTCCATGATCAATTTGGAAGGTCTTTGATTGAAACGCTAATGCTAAAGCCAGTTTGGAGGGAATTTTAGGAATTTTGGGAATTGAAGTAGGGTTGGCAAGATTTTAAAACACTAGCCGATACTCACCGTTAGCCTCTTAATGGAGTGATGAAAGATACCCAAAAAATTTCTTTCTCGTCTGTTGGTTTTTTTTAGTGCAACTTAAATGTACGGGGGTCTTTTAAGTAAATATAAAATATGGAGGGGCCTTTTAGTAATTAGTGAAGTATGAGGAGGCTTTTTAGTAAAAAGCCCTTTTTAAAATTATAATCACTCGACGGAATGTATCTTGTAAGTAACACCATCACGTAAGGTAAACTTATTTGTACCTTGGACCAAGTCATGAACAAGCCACAATTCTTGAACCTTAGCCCAATTGAGAACAATGACTTTTTCACTCATGCTATGAAACTTTAATAAACTTTTCAGGGACTGCTCTATAAAAAGCAAGTTTATACCCACTAATATATATGACGTCTTCAAAGTAAAAAAATTGTAATTAAGCTATTTATTAATCAATATCAATTGTTTTAGGAAATTGGAAACGGTTGAAGACCTAGCCAATTAAACATGTCACTAAGTTATTAGAGATGGAAATTACTGGATTTGGTTCATACAGCCCAAGGTAAGCGACAACATCAAATTAAGTTTTACTTGAATACGTCACAACAAGGACAAGATAGAAACTCGAATTTCTTGGGTCAACTGCATGAATCGCTCTTCTCTATTCATCACTCTTAAAGGGTCTTCTACAACAAACAAGAGCTTTATCCCCACTTTCTTAGGTTGATTGTTCATTGTTTATCGGGTCACCTTGACACTTAGATTGCCAACGATCATATCCTTCGTTTCCACAATGCATATTCTCTTTTGCCTAATCGCCGTGCTACCCAGACCTTAAATTTGATAATATAGCTAGCAATATTCAGTGCACTCATTGATTGCTGTTGAATATATTGCAATCGTCATAAATGATTATTCCTCATATTGCACTCAATTGAACTAAATCTGCCTTATCGGTATTGCGGTTCTCAGTGGCTTTTTGGTTGGGTGTAGTTAGAGACCCATGCGTTCCCAATCGCACCAAAATCTTGATAGAAAAAATTATATTGGTTTCGAGTAGTCGTTAACAATTACCTGCCATCAATCAATCAATGAAGGCTGTATTGTTGTGATCAAGCTCTTGCTTGCGAAAACCGTGGGTAAAAATGGAGTGGGCGTGAAGGTAAATTGGGCTCTCATTCAACAAGATATCAAATGAGGGCCAAAACTAAATCTCACTGCTAGAGGTAGAGGAAATTAAAGCTACAAGTTTTAACTTGTTAAAGCTATAACATATACTATAGCAAATTTTGTACTCCATATATAACTGCATAATCTGAAATTAAGACGACGATAGCCCCGATTCCTTGGCAAAAAAAGAAGAAGAAAGCCTACTGAAGAATTAGGTGGGCAATCAATCAGCTAGAGCTTAAATATTCCCAAAAAGAAGCTAGCAAGGAAAGAAAATGGAGAAGAAATGGAAAAAAAATACATATGCTGACCTCTTTGCTGTCTGAAATTCTCGAAAGGGCGTCGACGAACGCAGACCCGTAGCCGGTGGAGGGGTCGATCCAGAGGACATCGAGGGCGAAGAGAACGGCACCCAAAATGGCAGCAAAGTAAATCCAAGAAGACAACTTTTGGTCCCCCAAATCGAACTTGGCCGAATCCTCGCCGCCGCCGCCGCCGCAGCCGCCAGCAGCAGCAGAAGCCTCGCTTTCGGTCTCCCCAATAGAAGTCCCGCCGGCGGCGAGAGGAAGTAGTCTTCCCGTCGTCGTCGTCGTCAGGGAAAACGTGAGGGGTTTGGTGATGGTGAAATTAGAGATGACTGTAAAGCGAATTGGGGACGGAAAGTGGGAAGGAGGAGGAGGAACGAAGGAGAGGCGACGGAAGAGGGAAGTGGAGGTGTTTGAGGACATGAGAAGGGAAGCCGTCGCCATTTTCCAAAGAAGGGAGGAAAAAAAAAGGTTAGAGAGAGAGAGATGGGATGGGATGAGAACTCGCTCGTTAATTAATTTAAAAGGGGGAATAAATTAAATTTAAAAGGGGGTGGTATCAGTATGGTATCTTGAGTGGAGGAATCCTTCGGTGCGAGGTTTTGGATTAATGATGTGGGAAACGGGCTTAATTGCGACGAACTGGATTTTCGTCATTCTCTTGACAAGATCTCCGTGGCTATATGTATATATCAGCTTTCTTTTCTTTTCTTTTCTATTATCAGCAGCAGCCTCATTGAACTTTGTGAGCCTCCTGACCTGACCTGATTAGTATTCAATTAAGAATCAACAAATTTCTTTTTACCACGAAAATCAAAAGAGGTTTTGAAGTGTGTCCATCTATCAATCAAGTCACACACCATATGAATGACGTTTATACTTTAGACTTTTAGCTTTGCTTGTTTTCATTTAGGCCCTGTTTGTTTGTTTCAATGTAAGAGGCATGGAAAAAGCTAAAACGCATCCGACAACGCATTGTTGCCAAACATTTTTCATTCCGGCTTGCCTTTTCCGGTGTTTGTTTCTAATGCAAAAGGAAGCAAATCAATGCCCCCACCCCCGATCAGCCCACGTCAGCCCACGTCAGCGATCAAGAGGAAAAGGGATTCAAAGAGTAATTCTTTTCCTACCGTGGATTTTTGATCCTCCACTAGTCTTCCTATTGGATGCATGCCACTTTCAATGATATCGTCGCATGGAGAACGACGTCATTGAAAGTGACATGCACCTAATAGGAGGGCTGATGGAGAATCAAAAACCCACCAGCCTTATTAATGAGCGTTTCCCGTCATTAATGCGGGGATAACGCAGGGGCGTAACTGACGACGAGGATCCCACGCCGACTTGCTCCACGTGACCACTATATAAACCCCTCTTTCAGACGACTCAGATAACTCTAACTCATTCCAATAGGCCGCTACGCTGCTCTAATTTCCCGGTGCTAAGATCGTCGGAGGGTCGTACGGTGGTTTCCCACCCCGGAATTTCCTTTGCAGGTAGCTCGGCCTCAACATCTTCCAATAACCCATTGAGATCCACACGCTCAACAATCCCCAAACCAATCTCAACTGTTCAAAACCGCTTGCCACCAGATCGACGGAGGACAACATCTGAGGGAGATCACGACCTCCATCAGTTGGCGCCGTCAGTGGGAACTGCTCAGAAGCTTCTCAACCCATAAAGTTGATCTTCCGCCCTCGACCCGATGGCGAGCGACAACCGCAACGATCCAGATACGAGCCGCCACACCCACAACGGAGGCAGGAGCGGCTCATCCCCCTCCTAACGTCATTAACGCCTTATCCGTTCGAATCGACATGCTCACATCGATGGTGGATGCACTCGTCTGCGTTCAAGTGGCGGGCCCTACCCACCAGACCGCAGTTCCTCCTTCCCGGGATAACGACGTCCGCAGAAGGACGGATGGCCATGCTCAGGCCCTCGATCTCACTCATGCTCATCTCAGCGTCACTGAGCGCCGGCGTGCGGAATCCGGCTACCATGACCCGCTAGGCGTCGGACAGCTCCACACCCCGAACTCGGGAAGATTAGGCCGTCGCCCCAACACCCGCCGCGCGTGCACACCCCCTGAGGAGATATCGGTCAGTTCGTCTGTTTCCAGGCACGACCGACACCCCCAAGTCACGCCCTGCTTCCCGGTATACGGCGAAGTGGACACGACTGGTCCGCTACGTATTTACTGTGAAGTAAATACGCTAAGCGTATCTAAGCAATATAAAAGTAATCACAAGAGACAAGAGATATAAAAATAACAGCAACTTTATTTATTAACATTCTTTTGTACAATGCATGAAAAGAAAATACAACTGAAGTAAAAACGATGTCTAAACAATGGCATAACAGGAATTAAAGGTACTGAATGGAAATGTACAATGTCTAGAGCTCGGGGTCTTCGAGGAACTGATCCAAGTCTTCACTGGTGGGCTCGATCTCTGCTGTGTCCAGATCACCTGACGACATTCAAAAAAGAAAGAAATAGAATGTCGTCAGCGAACAGGTCGCTCGGTAAGTCCCAAAATTAAGGGAGAAATAGAAAAGATAGAATAAGAATGTATCTTTTAAAGTTGTATAATATTGTAGAATATTGTGTTAACGCTGTTGTTTGTAGCTTGGTACAGAAGGATGCCAGTGTATACGAGAGGGGTCTCTATATGCTGTTGGAGATAGTGCCCTCAAAGTCAATTATTGGATCGCAGGTACGTGATTGCAATGATTGAGGAAGGACCTATACCGATATGACAGTCTTACTCAAGATGATAGTATGCTATCTGATTTGTCTTTATCATCGTATATATGCTTTAGTTCACTATTGCATGATGATAGAGCCCATAGGATTCCTGCTTGACTACCAGCAGTATGATGGCGATCATATACGTGGGAGCTGGGGTCTGTAAGCACATCTTTAAAGTGTCCCTAGTCGTGGGAGTTTCGAGACAGGGCATCGATACTCCAGAGTAGACTATACAGTAGAGACCCCGACGAGGGGCGATGGCCGGTCTCACAAGCCATTGGTGTCAGTAGGATCACCTAAGATGTATACATGTGCTCATTGGGTTATGAGTACACCGGACAGGACTCGCCGGGAACCTGCTAGTTGGTATACATATCGTCAGATAGCAGTTCCCTGGTGACATGTGTACATGTTAGTTCATCGACCTGAGATTGTCATTTGTCTCGTGTGAGTTCCCACTGTGCTTAGATTACTACCCTACCACGCTCAAAGGAGTTGTGCAAACAGGTTTTAGTTGGGTACAGTCCTGAGCCACATTGGAGGCAAGTGAGCGGATCGTCGGGGATTCGTCTCTCCCGGTATTGGGGGTTGATGTCGCGCAGTGCACGGGTGGCCATCACTAGGAATCCTCGGCCGAGCTAGTGGAGAATTACTGATTTGGATCAGTAGTTTCTCAGGTGGTGATGAGTTTCATACCGACACGATTTATCGCGTTATTAGGGGTCTGACTTTATCCACCCCCCTAGACTCGATATGCGATACTCTTTAGACGAACGGACCGGACTGTATATACATTGTCACTGTTAAGCTCAGTAGGGTTTATGGATGAGTTCGCTCGTCAGCTTCCCTTCCAATCAATACATAGGCAACCGTTACGTACAGCTTGTACCTCTGACGTGCTAGAGGTTATACCCAGTGCCAGTGTGTTGATGAGTCATTAGAGTCCCCCACAGACACTTTCCCAAGTTCAGGCGAAACGTTGTAGAGGCCGTATGGGTTTATGGCAAGGTTCGGAAAATGCACGTGCGTTTTCGCACGTGTCGTTTTTCGGGCAGATAATGCTGGTCGGCTTTGGTTTAAGCCGGATCCGAGTATTATGCTGTGTAGATATAATATCTTTGTCTCAGTTGCATTTGTATTCGGTCGTAATACAAATGCGGGTATGTTTATACTGATACGGGGTTATCCTGAAATTCGTTTCAGGATCACTTTTGAAATTTGCCAGTTTCCAGTTTTCTATCAGCCGTATTTAACACTCGGTTAAATGCGGATTTATCTTTTCTTCTTAGGTGAGTCATGAGGGTGAGTCATGCTTCTAGAAGGTTCTAGAAGTGATGACAAGGTTAGTGACTCATGGTTGCTTTAAATGTTCATTTAATGCAAGCGTGACTAAGCTTAATGATTCATCACTTTCATTAATGCATTCATACTAGGTGTTATGATAAGTATTGAGCTTATGGTCACCTCCCCCTCTCCTACACTCACCCCCACGTCCTTATTTAGTGGCCGGCCACCCTTGGTGAGAAAATATGGTTGCTTGGAAAAAAATTGATATTGTTTTGGACTCATGGAAATTAGATTAGCCTCATTTCTCATTTCACCTGATTCGAAAAGGCAACTTCATTAACCGTTCGTCCATAGCCTTGGACGTAACGAGACAAAGTGTTCTACTCATTCTCTACTTCATCTTGGTCGTCTCTTTTAGCAAACTTGACGACCGAGTTGCCTCGGTTCGGAGGCAGGATCCCGTTTAAAGATCCGTCGACGTGGTGCCACCTGGACGAGAAGATTGGAGATTCAGGAGATCGGAGCAGCCGCAACAAAGCGTGGGATGATGGTTGAAGACCGAAGGACTCGGATCATTCGGTATAACGTTTCTACCCACTTTGTAGTTTGTTAGTTTAGCTTTAATGGCAGATCCGGGTTATAGTACGCGACAGCGCCAGTTGTAAAAAGTTTTCGTTCCGCATTTGGCGTCTGTTAGACGGCCGGGGCACTACCGTGGACTTACAGTGGTATCAGAGCCTCACCATTAAGCTATACTAACTTGCGCTAACACGTTTAAAATATCGATCGAACGGATCTTCGAAAACCGCAAATTCCAAATTCAAAGTTTCTGTTAATTTTAAACAGTGTCTAAAAATTATTTTGCATACAGCAGAAAATCATGCAGGGATTTTTAAGCATACGGCAGAAAATTGGGTACGTGATCTAACAGTAACGCCGCGGATCCGCGGTCAAAGCTAGGGTTTGACCGCGGAACCGCGGCCGTTATGTGGGAACAGTGAATCATTTTTTTCCAGTGAGCTTGTTTTGGGAAATTGTGCGTTTTGGAATATTTCTTTTGGGCCCAGTTTTTGTTACTGTACACCAGATGTACGTGGGGCCCACTTCGGGAAATTTAGTCAATCGAATTTTAAACTTGTTAGTATGCAGTACTTATTTTATATCTCCGACCGGGAATGTCATTTGATCGGTAAACCGCGTCTGATTGCTATAGTTCTTTTAGACGGGTTTGCGAACTGACATTCGCGTTGATGTTCTGTGTTGTGCTGTGATGTTGCGGATATGTCGTGGTGGATAGCAGTGTGCAATGATAGTGCAGTTTGGATTTATTTGTACATTTGATATTGCGGGGCGAGCGTCCAACATGTGGACTGCCGTTACTGCCTGTTTGTATAATATTCTTTTGGGGCACGACCGGGTCGAGGTCGATGTACCCGTTGTACATATTTTTATTTCTATACTAGGTTTATCCCGCGAAGGAGTGCACGGATAGCCGGATTCTGGAGGGCAACGGGTCCATATCTCATGGATTTGAGAGGCAGAGGGACCTCACTCTAGAATTGGCAGACTATTCGCCGCACTCGTAGGGGGTACAGGTTGACCCAAGGAGGGGTGCTCAATTTACCGGATTCCGTGAAGTGCCGGGTGTTCCATTCACTATGCTGTGGGGACTACTTCGCTTCAGGTTTTGGCGGGTAACTTGCCGCACTCGTAGGGGTCTAGGTTTCATTGCACAGGCTATCCATACGACCAGGGGAACATCAGGTTTCAGCAGCGGCTCTGTGAAACCCGGGGATTCCAGATTATCTGTATTGTTCTGTGATGCTTATTACTTTTCTGTAATGTTGCATATTATCACGCCTGGAGCGATTATTGTATATTGGTATATATACTATTAGATGTTGTATATGTTTTACACCCGCGCTAGTCTAGCCCCCGCTCTGTCGTTAGTTAAGTAACCTAACGGGTGATGACGGGACTCAGTGGCGAATGCGGATGGCATATACGTACATTATATTTTCGTTCTTTTCTGGTGTGATTGATTGATGGGACTGCATTGATTCTTATCAATGCAAGGATAAAACAAACCTATATTCGATGTTGTTGGAACAAATTTTAAAAGTGTTATTACAAAGATGTTTCCTTTTGTTTTGCATAGTGATATTCAGTTTAGAATATCCTGCACCTCATTCAACGAGGCAAGGGCCGAGATCCCTTCACCGGGAGTGACCCCTTGGGCAGAAGTTTGCATCAGGGTAATAACTTCTATATAGTCGATTACAAGTTGCTTTGCATCGCGGTATTCAGTTGGAATATCCTGCACCTCATTCCACGAGAAAAGAGCCGAGATCCCTTCACCGGGAGTGACCTCTTTAGCAAAACGTTTTCGCCACTATATTTTTATAAAAAGCTATCAGTTTCCTTCAACGAGATCAAGTTCATTACGTTAAAGGTTTTTCGCCAAAAACCAGCCGTATCCCTCCGTCATTTCTTATGGATGGTCAGTAGTATTCAAGCTATGTTTGTTGGCCCTTAGTCAAGGCATAGTGTTTGGTAGCTGCTGGGTATTCATTTGTAGCATAGATGAATGCGTTGGTTTGGGACAGTCGTATTACTTTGTTGGCCCTTAGTCAAGAGTATGTACGGGTGGGTTCAAATCAACCAGGACAATGACGGGAAGAACTTGACATGTGACTTATGATTTGTTGGCCCTTAGTCAAGGTCATAAGAGCATGGGGTAAAAATTTACATCGGGAGTTTCAAACATACAGGAAACTTGCCAGATATGCGCATACCTTCTGGAGTGTGATAACTTGAGTGGCTTCCATCAAGTTATCATACGATGATAGTTGGATCCCGATTCTCACTGATGAATTAGTTTACTCTTCGGGTGATCCCGACTAATTCTTCTTTCAGGTTTGGAGGAGAATTTGAGATTACAGTGGGAGGTTTCCTGATTAGATAAATTGATAACCATTCTAATCTAGGTTAGAGTGTATGCAGAGTGTTTCTTTTCTCTCTCTTTTTGGCGGCGACCTTTGACCGACCCTACACTATAACTCAGTGACCAAGTTGACCGAACCTTCTTAAAATACTGGCCTTTGGATTGTCTATAGTTGCATAAGTCATTGCCGCTCCTTCTTTTACCTTTTGCATTTCTCAGAACACCCCGTATTACTATGGTTATCCACTTCCATTGGATAGATCCATCGTATGGTTATATACGAACTCGAAGGTACTACTTCGAGGATGGATCCAGGTTCAGGAGAAATAGAATTGGTTTATTCAGTTGTCTTTTATTATCACCTTCTCTCAGGTTGCGAGGGCTCCTTGGTTTAGGAGGGTACACCTATTACGCTTATTGGATAGTCTTATTCCAAACCATAGGCATGTGCCGAAAGGTAGGGAATGAAGAAAACCAATTAGCCTAAGTAAGGTGTACAGAAGGGAATAACTAAAGACAAAATAAAGGGATTAGAAAGAGGGCAAAGTAAATTGCGACTGTTATCATTCACGACCAAACCGTGTACTTCATCGCCACTCCTATTTCACCTTTGTTTTCCCCCCAGTTCGGGAGAAATAGAATAAGGTATTATTCAGTTATCTTTTATCATCACCTTCTCTCAAGTTACGAGTACTCCTAGGATTAGGAGAGTACACCTATTATGCTTACTGGATAGTCTTCTTCCAAACCATAGGCTGGTGCCGAACGGTAGGGAAGGAAGAAAACCATTTAGCCTAACAAAGGTGTACAGAAGGTAACGACTAAAGACAAATAAAGGGATTTGGAGAGATGGTAAAGAAATATACGGTTATAGTCATGAATTGGATTATGGAAGAGGCATTACTAAGAATACCAGGATACCCCTACGAAACATTTTAATGTTTCAGTGCATTGTTAATGGAAAACCAATTTCCCGATTAGATACTTACTCTAGGGTATGTATTTACCAGCTATGATTCTCACATCTGTATGGTTTTACAGATGATGAGTGGGAGTAAGTTATTGGGAATAAGGTGATCATCCTCATTATATCGGAATTCGTTGTAATTGGTGATATTCGAGAAAATCGCCTGGGTACAATTTTCAACCTACGATGCACAGGTTCTGAGTTATTCAACTCAGTGGACTTATACAGAGTATTGTATATTGTCCAGTGTCCGTCAGGACAAAGGGGTAGGTCCTCGTACTATGTTCTGTTTACTTATGACTTCTCTAGTTTTTTTTTAGACAAGTGTTTTGTAGAAATACAATGTCTAAGTTTTGAGAAGTTGTGGGTATAAGAATAAAGTAGAGAACCAGGTATCGCAAGTATCAGGATTCTTCAAAGAGATCGAAGATGTAGATTCTTGTGATTGGTATTCAGATGATAGTAATGGTTTTGTGAAACTTGTTTCTCTTTCAGGTTACTCATAATTGGATGGATTCCTAAGTTGAGTGATACTGATTAACCTATCTCCATTAAGTTAATATGCACTGGAGACAGTTGCATGTTTTTGAATCTGGTTCCAATTAAATTAGTGCCTATATTTCTATATTGTATATAGAATGGTTCATATCTTAACGATGTTAAGATACGGGGAGTTGTCCAGCTTATGCTTAAAACCAGACACTGGATAACTCAAGGCACGTTTCTGTAATGGCAGTTTGTGGGTTGACCTCGGCTTTGACGAAGGTTGACATTTCTACCATCTGATAGATCAATAGTGATATTGTTCATGACTCGCCACAGTTTTAATAAAATGGATTTTTTCAGAAAACAGTAGTGGGAGTATGGTAGAACTGGAAGTGATTCCAGAACCGCAAACGATTACAGAAAATTTAATAGGACCTATATATTCAATCAGGTTAGACATTCCATTAGCCACTCCGCTGACATGGTGGGTAACCTCAGACACCCGAGAGGTACTCCGGTAGCCTCAAGGACGGTGACATGGAGGTTCTTGTTTACCCAGACTTGACACTACTGTTATTCCAGACTATGAGACCCGGCAAGAGGATAAGTATAACGTCGTTCTAAACTAGCTTTAGAAGTGTACGTAGATATTATTCTGCCAGAGGGTTGTCGTAGTCAGTGGGAGCAGCGGAAGAATAGTGGGCAAGTAGCTTATGTCTATTTATAGGCTTGAGCAAATATAGCGGAGATTAGATCATCTAATTTTGATGTGACAGTCATAGATTTGACTTCATCAGAATAGGGGATGGATCTGTTAAGAAGGTAGTAGGGTGTGATGTCCTGATATTTGGATGACATACACAGAGTAGGAAGTAAAATTCCTGTACTACGATCGGTTCTACTGTGGTCGTCACACAGTTGTTTCTCCACAAAGGATATGGATATAATATTAGACATTCTGGTTTCTAGATCTATGGTTTTAGATCAAGATTTGGATAGTTTCCCAATGTGGGTACTTTGACAATATTCTAATAGTATTTTAGAATAGATGACTCTTGGCATGGTGGTGTACCTGCAGGTGATGGAGTCACCCTCTCCAAAGGTGTCTTAGAGACTAAAGGAGAGAGGGATGTGCATGATTGGCAGATCACTTGCTTAGGCAATTGAGTCAATCATGAGATGTCAAGTACCACACCAGATGTTGTTTTTGTACTAGATGTGATAAGTTTATATTAATCCAATCCTGAAGAAACAAAAGGAAGCAGTTATAGAACATAAGTGCATCTTCTACGGATTTGATGACGGCAGCCTCTTTCGGGAGACGGTTATCATTCCAGGCTTCCAAGGTGACATGGATGACAGAGTGATTGTCAGAGTTATAGTTTTCCTTCTGACGAGGGACAGTATTACGGACAGGTGGTCCAAGAGGATACAGTGGGAGGCATGGTGCTGAATACTGATTAGGTTCAGTTATCGATATAGTCTAAGAAGTTTGGATTTGCAGTTCATTTATGAACTAGGTCCCATCAGATATCCAGACATATTCTAAGACAGGTATTACTCGATTCGGGAGATGGCTTTCTCCGCGAACTTGAGATTAAGAGAGATATAGAAAGAAACATAAGGGCGGATCCACTCACTGAGGCTATTTCTCGAACACAAGAGTTTTACAAACTAGCTTTGTGAAACTGATTAGTAGAGAAGTTGGGTGTTCGGTATCACACGGGCTGTGAGTATGCGACATCGCAATAATTAGCTTTGAGTGCAAGTGGGAGATTGTTGGAGATAGTGCCCTCAAAGTCAATTATTGGATTGCAGGTACGTGATTGCAATGATTGAGGAAGGACCTATACCGATATGACAGTCTTGCTCAAGATGATAGTATGCTATCTGGTTTGTCTTTATCATCGTATATATGCTTTAGTTCACTATTGCATGATGATAGAGCCCATAGGATTCCTGCTTGACTACCAGCAGTATGATGGCGATCATATATGTGGGAGCTGGGGTCTGTAAGCACATCCTTAAAGTGTCCTTAGTCGTGGGAGTTTCGAGATAGGGCATCGATACTCCAGAGTAGACTAGTGTATACAGTCGAGACCCCGACGAGGGGCGATGGCCGGTCTCATAAGCCATTGGTGTCAGTAGGATCACCTAAGATGTATACAGGTGCTCATTGGGTTATGAGTACACCGGACAGGACTCGCCGGGAACCTGCTAGTTGGTATTATACATATCGTCAGATAGCAGTTCCCTGGTGACATGTGTACAGATTAGTTCATCGACCTGAGATCGTCATTTGTCTCGTATGAGTTCCCACTGTGCTTAGATTACTACCCTATCACGCTCAAAGGAGTTGTGCAAACAGGTTTTAGTTGGGTACAGTCCTGAGCCACATTGGAGGCAAGTGAGCGGATCGTCGGGGATTCGTCTCTCCCAGTATTGGGGGTTGATGTCGCGCAGTGCACGGGTGGCCATCACTAGGAATCCTCGGCCGAGGTAGTGGAGAATTACTGATTTGGATCAGTAGTTCCTCAGGTGATGATGGGCTTCATGCCGACACGATTTATCGCGTTATTAGGGGTCTGACTTTATCCACCCCCCTAGACTCGATATACGAAACTCTTTAGACGAACGGACCGGACTGTATATACATTGTCACTGTTAGGCTCAGTAGGGTTTATGGATGAGTTCGCTCGTCAGCTTCCCTTCCAATCAATACATAGGCAACCGTTACGTACAGCTTGTACCTCTGACGTGCTAGAGGTTATACCCAGTGCCAGTGTGTTGATGAGTCATTAGAGTCCCCCACAGACAATTTCCCAAGTTCGGGCGAAACGTTGTAGAGGCCGTATGGGTTTATGGCAAGGTTCGGAAAATGCACGTGCGTTTTCGCACGTGTCGTTTTTCGGGCAGATAATGCTGGTCGGCTTTGGTTTAAGCTGGATCCGAGTATTATGTGTAAGTCCATGCTACCTCTCCCGGTACTTTCGGGAATGCGGAATTTGGTAAAAAACGATTTTTACGGAGGTGGTAACATGGACCTAAAACCCGGATCTTGGTTAAACATCTATCTAACAACCTAACTATGAGTTTCTAGCTACTCGGTTAGGGGGTTATACCTTGCTTGTCTTGAACTCCTTCGTCTTCAAGCTCCGATGGTGGTCCGGAATGGCTTCTTCTCGTCGTCTCCGTACGCCGAAGATAGATCCACCTGAAAGCTCCAACCTTTAGCTCCTTCTTCGTTCTTTGAAGAAACTAGTTCACTTGGTTTGCTAAACCTAGTGAACTAGAATGAGTAGAGAAGAATTAGAATGGGATTTTATCTATGGTTCTTGATTCTCAACTCATGAGACAAGAGAACCATAGATTAAAGAGAGGGAGCAAGAGCAAAAGGGTGAGAGCAAAAGGAGAGCTCAAGAACAAGAGAGAGAATGAGCAAGAAAGAATGAGGCTCTCTTTTGTCTTTCACCCTCTCATAATCCAAAGTCATGATAACTCATCATACTAACAAAAGTCTTATGTGATGGTTGAAGCAACCATAACCATATCATTTCATGCACTCATTTTGCACAAATGAGCAAGCAAACAAAAGTCTTTGCCATGAAATGATGGCTATGGTTATCATGATGGTCAACTAGTCAAGCCTAGTCAACCGGTCAACAAGTCAACAAAAGTCAACAAGTCAACAAAGTCAACAAGTCAACAAAAGTCAACAAGTCAACAAAGTCAACAACCATATCACCATAATACTTAATTAATATAATAGTTAATCACATATCATATTCTCATTAGGGTTGAGCAAAAAGTCAAATGGTCAACGGTCAACTGTCAACAACCCTAATGAGAATCCACTGCCTCTGTCTCCCTGTCTACTGTGCATACACACCCGCATCCGCGTTCCGAGGAACACGAATGCAAACTGGATAAATCCAATCCCATAAGGTACACTAGGATCTGGCTTAAACCAAAGCCCGCTAGTGTAAACTGTCCGGACACTGTACGCGCACAAGTGCACGGATGTGACCGAACCCTGTCGCAAAACCATACGACCTGTCGCAATACCATGCGATCTCTACTCTTTTGCCTAAAGGCGAAAAGCTTTCTGTGTGGGACTCTAAAGACTCGACACTACGCTGGCAGTGGGTTTAACCACAGACCGCAAGCGGCACTAGCTGTGCGTAACGGTCCCCAGGTAATGCCGACAAGAAGACCGACGAGGCGAAACCCATCTGAACTCCTACTGAGCCTGAGTGTGACATTCTCCGTACAGTCCGGTCTGTTCGTCTGATACATCGCATGGCGGGCCTAGGGGGCGGTAAACGTCAGTCCCCCAATAGCGGTACAAGTCGTGCCGGAGCGAAGCCCAAAACACCCTGAGATAACACTGGAAACCTACCAGTATATCTCGTTTGCCCTGGCCAGGGACTACTCGTGTAATGGCTCTCCTAGACACAGCGCGATGTCAACCCCCAATACCGGGAGAGACGAATCCTGTCTAACCGTCACTGCCTCCAAGTGCTTCGGGACTGCACCCAACCACTACCTGTTTGCACGACTCCTTTGAGCCGTGGTAGGGTAGTGATCAAAGTACAGTGGGAACACACTCGAGGCGGAGTGACAGTGTCAAGTCAGCGGACTAAGCTGTACTCATGTCACCTGGGAACTGATAACTGACGATAGTTATAATACCAACTAGTCAGTTCCCGACGAGTCCTGTCCAGTGTACCCGTAACCTAACGAGCACCCGCATACTATCTTAAGTACGACGTACTGACGGCTGTGGGACAGACCGTCTCCCACACTGGGATGAGAAGCGCATGCGTTGGTCTACTCCGGAGTATCGATGCCCTGTCTCGATAGTCCTGCGACCAGGGACCTGCATAAGGATGTGCTTATAGATTACCCAGCCCCACTAGTGTGACGGCCATCACATCGCTGGTAATCAAGCAAAGATCCTAAGGGCTCCACTAATGTGTATAGGCGATATACAAAATATAAACACATGTACACATTGAAGTAGAAACAAACCAAGTAGCATACTACTATTTTGAGCAAGATTGTATATACAAGGTGAATATCCCAAGCATCCATTAAGTAATATACAAACTAGTATGATACAGTAATGGCCTCTAGGGCATATACACTAACAATCTCCCACTTGCACTAAGGCCATGTACTGGCGTATCGAAGACCTATCATCTCGATCAGCCGCTCGAACTGAGTCTGGGGCAGGGCCTTGGTGAATGGATCTGCAGTGTTATCTTCTGAAGCGACTCTCCGAACCTCGATCTCCTGGCGATCCACGATCTCCCTGATCAGGTGATACCGCCTCAAGATGTGCCTGGATCTCTGATGGGACCTGGGTTCCTTCGCTAAAGCTATAGCCCCGTTGTTGTCGCAATACAGAGGTATTGGATCAACAATGGACGGAACCACCTGAAGTTCTTTCAAGAACTTCCTCATCCAGACAGCTTCTTTTGCGGCATCAGATGCAGCGATGTATTCCGCTTCCATCGTCGAGTCTGCAACGGTTTCCTGTTTGGAACTCTTCCAACACACCGCCCCTCCATTGAGGGTAAAGACAAAACCCGACATGGACTTGGAATCATCCTTGTCACTCTGGAAGCTGGAGTCAGCAAAGGCCTCGATCTGGAGGTCTTTTCCGCCATACACCAAGAACATCTCCTTAGTCCTTCTCAGGTACTTGAGAATGTTCTTTACCGCTATCCAGTGTTTCTCCCCAGGGTTTGACTGATACCGGTTTACCACACTCAGTGCATAAGCTACATCCGGTCTGGTACACAACATCGCATACATTATAGAGTCTACCGCAGAAGCGTAGGGTATAATAGACATGCGATCCCTCTCCAAATCAGTCTTGGGAGACATCTCTTTAGAGAGGGTGATCCCGTGACAAGCCGGCAGGTTACCGCGCTTGGAATCTTTCATACTGAATCTTTTCAGCACGGTGTCGATGTACCTGGACTGAGAAAGTCCTAATATCCTCTTGGATCTGTCACGGTAGATCCGGATACCCAGAATGTATGAGGCATCACCCAGGTCTTTCATGGAGAACCTGTGTGACAAGAACCCCTTGACAGATTGTAGCATAGGAATGTCATTTCCTATTAAGAGAATGTCATCCACGTATAAAATGAGGAATACTACAGTTCTCGCTACAAATCTACTATAGATGCATGGTTCATCTGGATTTTTGATAAAGCCAAATTCTTTGACCGTCTCATCAAAGCAGATGTTCCAACTCCGCGACGCCTGCTTTAGTCCATAGATGGACTTAAGCAACTTGCACACCTTTCCGCTGCTCCCACTCTGAATGAAACCCTCTGGCTGGTCCATATAGACACACTCCTCTAAATTTCCATTTAGAAAAGCTGTCTTTACGTCCATTTGCCAGATCTCATAATCGTGGAAGGCAGCAATGGCAAGAAGGATCCGAATGGATTTCAGCATGGCTACTGGAGAAAAGGTTTCGTCATAGTCCAAGCCAGGTCTTTGACGAAAACCCTTTGCTACCAGCCTAGCTTTATAGGTCTCAACCTGTCCATCTACACCAATCTTCCTTTTGAAGATCCACTTGCATCCTACGGGTTTTACCCCGTCTGGAGCAATGTCCAACGTCCATACCTTGTTGGTGTACATGGACTCCATTTCGGTCCGCATTGCATCCAGCCATTTCACTGAGTCAACGCTCTGAACGGCCTGCTGGAAGCTAGTAGGCTCATCATAATCTATGATGCAATCCTCTCTATCCCCGTCTATGAGAAAACCGCAGTTTCTCTCGGACGGATGAGACTGCTTACTACTCCTGCGGAGCGGCGTAGGAATGTCCTGTTCTTCCGAACCCTCTGGTTCCACTAAACTTTCAGTAATAGTCCGTGGTTCTGGAATTTCTTCCAGTTCTACTGCGCTCCCACTTATTTCCTTTTCCAAGAACTGGTGTTCTAGAAAGTGGGCATTACGAGAAACAAGGACTTTTTGTTCCTCTGCGTAGTAGAAAAGATACCCCCTGGTGTTCTTTGGGTATCCCACAAACTTGCACAGTACTGAGCGTGCCTCGAGTTTGTCCGCATGCTGCTTTTTGACAAAAGCTGGACATCCCCAGATCTTCAGATATTGAAGATAGGGTTTCTTCCCACTCCACATTTCATATGGGGTGGTAGGCACAGTCTTAGTCGGAACTCGGTTCAAAAGGTATGCAGCTGATTCTAGCGCATACCCCCAGAATGATCGCGACAACTCAGCGTTACTCATCATGGACCGCACCATATCCAATAGGGTGCGGTTCCGTCTCTCCGATACACCGTTATGTTGCGGGGTGTATGGAGGAGTAAGCTGAGAGAGAATTCCGTTCTCTTTTAAATAGTCCAGGAACTCGGCACTTAAGTATTCTCCACCTCGATCCGATCTTAGAATCTTAATACTTTTGTCGGTCTGTTTCTCTACTTCATTCTTATACTCCTGGAATTTTCCAAAGGCCTCGGACTTATGTTTCATCAAGAAGACATAACCGTACCTTGAGAAGTCATCCGTAAAAGTAATGAAGTAAGAATGTCCGCTTCGCGCATGTGTAGACATTGGACCGCACACGTCACTGTGTACAAGTCCCAAGAGCTCGCTCGCTCTTACTCCATGTCCAGTAAACGGAGTCTTTGTCATCTTTCCTTTGAGACAGGATTGACAAGTGGCATACGACTGATATTCGAACGCATTCAAATACCCTTCTGTATGTAACTTCGTCAACCTTCTCTCATTGATGTTACCCAATCTACAATGCCATAAGAAAGTCTGATTTATTTCTGGAGACTTTCTTTTGTGTGTATTCTGGACATTAAAAATCTGTGGTTGGTTTAACACGTATATACCATTACTCAATGTACCTGACCCAATCAAAACTTGATTAAGGTGAATGTTTACAACATTACTTACAAACGCAAATTCATAACCTTCTTTAGAAACTAAAGATACAGAAATGATATTACAAGTTGCGTTGGGTACAAAAAAGCAATTACGCAAAACCAAAACATGTCCATCTGACATTCCCAGGTGATAGTCCCCCACGGCTTTAGCATCCATGCTAGCTCCGTTCGCAACTCTGAGGGTCATGTTACCTGCTTTCAAAACCCTACGGTTTCTCAACGCCTGCAAAGAATTACAGATATGAGATCCTGATCCGGTATCCAATACCCAGGAAGTAGAGTTTATTGAAAGACAGTTTTCAATAACATACACACCTGAAGCTGAAGCTGCAACCTGCTTCAATTCCTGTGTTCTGGCCTTCCAGGCCCTGCAATCATTCTTCCAGTGTCCTTTCTTATGACAATAGAAGCATTCTTCCTTATCCACAAGCTTCCCCGCTATCTTTGTTGCTTTACCTTTTCCCTTCGTATCCACTTTACTAACACCGCCCCTTGGTTTGGCGGGGGCCTTCTTCTTCTTTCCCTTGGCTTTCGCCTTGGACCTAGAAGAAGATGATCCTCCTACAAACAAAGTGGATGTATCCCTACCTTTCTGTAGGGTGCCCTCTGCGCTCCTCAGCATGTTGAGGAGCTCTGAAAGTTCAACCTCTTTTTCTTGTAAGTTGAAGTTCAGTATAAACTGGGCGTAAGTGGAAGGAAGGGACTGGAGAACTATATCCGTATATAGCTCACTCTCCAATGTGATCCCTAGGTCTGCGAGCTCCTCAATGTAGCCGATCATCTTTAGCACGTGCTCGGCTACTGATGATCCGACGGCCATTCTTGTCGAAAATAACTTTTTCGACGCTTCGTATCTTGCGATACGAGATTGCTCTCCATACAGTTCTTTTGTATGAAGCAATATGGATTCCATGTCCATATTCTCGTGCCTCCTCTGATGTTCGTTGTCCATCGAGGCAAGCAGGAGGCATTTGGCCTTCGCGCTATCAATCTCCCAAGTCTTGCGGATTTCCTTATCCGCGACGCTGGAAGTTGGACCAGGGACAGGGGGAGCTTTGGTGGTAAGAAGATACCCCAGCTTGTCGTAAGTGATTGCTATCTTGACATTCCTGAGCCAATCTTTGTAGTTTGGCCCTGTCAGTTTGTTTTTATCTAGGAGTAACTTAAGTCCAGTCATGTTGATTGGTCGCTGCAATTAGGAGAGAGAAGAAGAAACACTCAGCATGATGCTCTTGCAAGTTTAGAGTGGTTTTTAGTTTGTCTAAACAGGATGGCTCCCACTGTTTCTCGAATCCCTCCTCAAACCATAAAGGAAGAATTAGTCAGGATCAATCCCACCGTACAATACTTACTTAACCGTTCAGCCAGGCCGGTGTCGGTACTTCGAGGGAGGTTTTCCAACGCTTTCGCGAAGTTCCTTAATTAGAGAACCTCTTTTCCCTGGGGGCGTAGCCCCGCTAACACCTTTCTAGGCACCTACTAGGTTTATAGCATTGATCGTTAAGTGAGAAATTTCCCGAGGAGTAGCATATACTCACAGTAGGATCGGGATCCAAATATCATTGCGTGACGAAACTGAAGGAATCCTACCAGAATCATCACACTCCAAATGGTATGCAAATCTAGCAAGTTTCAGTACTTATGAAACTCCCGATGTGGATTTTTGCCCCATGCTCTTATGACCTTGGCGTGAGGTCAAAATGTCATAAGTCACATGTCAAGTTCGTCCCATCATTATCCAGGTTAATTTGAACCCACCCGTACATACCCTTGACGTAGGCCAAAATGGCAGTACGACTGTCTCAAACCAACGCATTCTATCTATGCAACAGATAAATATCCGGCAGCTACCAATCACTATGCCTTGGCGTGAGGTCAAAATACATAGCTTGAATACTACCGAATGTTTAACTGAAATGATGGAGGGCTACGGATGGTTTTGGCAAAACCGTGAACGTAGTGAACTTGATTTGGTCGATGGAACGAGATAGCTTTTAAATGGAGTGGCTCAAACTCCGTATTTTAAAAGTTTGTTTTGAAAAGAACCGAGTGGTTTTTCGAAAGTGTTCCAACGACTTTAACTTGGTTTATTATCTTGCAGTAGTTCTTTTAATGCGTGATATTCTTGCATTAGTTCTTTTAATGCGTCCCATCATTTAATCCTACCATTGCAGAAAACAACCAAAATATGACGTACGCTTATGCCATTCGCATTCGCCACGGGGCCCCGTCATTACCCGTTAGGTTACTTAACTAACGACAGAGCGGGGGCTGGGCTAGCGCGTCTGTAAAACATAAGCAACGCCTAAATAATATCATATATAGATATACTGCAATGATAAACATTTCAGATCACAGATGAATACATTGGATATACTAGGAATCTGTAATTCGCACGAGCCTGTAACGACAAACAGATTACACGGTCGCGGTGACTAGCCAAAACCCCACCCAAGACCCCTACGGGTGCGGCAAACTACCCGCCAAGTACCCGAAGCGTAGTAACCTCCCTCATCTCCTATGAGTAGGCCACTCGACACTTCGGCATACCCGGTAGTTTGTGCACCCCCCTCCATGGGTCTATCCTAGGAGCAAAAACAGTAAAAAGAAATTATACAATGACGGCTACAACCCCGACCCGGTTGTGCGGCCATACAAATAATTATTACATCAATTTACAAATTTACATGAATTGAAAGAGAAGAAAACTTTCGTCTCACAACCCCCGGCTATTCACCCGCGACAATCCAACATATTCATATACACATTCCAGCAACATTACAGATCACAGATTTGTATAACCCCTACTAATCGACATATAGCGATTAGTAGACGTTCAATACAAATATCACATTACAGAAAACCCGTTAGCTTAAGTCTTTTAGAAGTTCGATCAAAAATACGGATTTTCGGGACCCTAAAATAAAATTTTCGTTCTGGAAAATCTGGGCAGAAAATATATATTCCAAAAATCCCAAAATACCCCCAGAAGAACACTGCACCAAAAAGGGACCACGGCCGAGTCAACTCGGCCGCGGATCCGCGGCGGGAGCGTGCTCCCGCCGCGGATCCGCGGCGCTTTGACTCGATCGTTGGACCAATTTTGGTGGGTGTTCACAGAAAAGCCTGAGCCGATTTTAGGTGTGAAAATAATCAACTTTTGAACAGTAGAAAAATCGACAGAAACTCGAATTTTTGGGGTTTTGTTTTCGGGACTTTTTCTTTGATCGATCTTCTAGTTACTTGCTAACAAGTTAGATAGAGTTTAACTAGGCTCTGATACCACTGTAAGTCCATGCTACCTCTCCCGGTACTTTCGGGAATGCGGAATTTGGTAAAAAACGATTTTTACGGAGGTGGTAACATGGACCTAAAACCCGGATCTTGGTTAAACATCTATCTAACAACCTAACTATGAGTTTCTAGCTACTCGGTTAGGGGGTTATACCTTGCTTGTCTTGAACTCCTTCGTCTTCAAGCTCCGATGGTGGTCCGGAATGGCTTCTTCTCGTCGTCTCCGTACGCCGAAGATAGATCCACCTGAAAGCTCCAACCTTTAGCTCCTTCTTCGTTCTTTGAAGAAACTAGTTCACTTGGTTTGCTAAACCTAGTGAACTAGAATGAGTAGAGAAGAATTAGAATGGGATTTTATCTATGGTTCTTGATTCTCAACTCATGAGACAAGAGAACCATAGATTAAAGAGAGGGAGCAAGAGCAAAAGGGTGAGAGCAAAAGGAGAGCTCAAAAACAAGAGAGAGAATGAGCAAGAAAGAATGAGGCTCTCTTTTGTCTTTCACCCTCTCATAATCCAAAGTCATGATAAATCATCATACTAACAAAAGTCTTATGTGATGGTTGAAGCAACCATAACCATATCATTTCATGCACTCATTTTGCACAAATGAGCAAGCAAACAAAAGTCTTTGCCATGAAATGATGGCTATGGTTATCATGATGGTCAACTAGTCAAGCCTAGTCAACCGGTCAACAAGTCAACAAAAGTCAACAAGTCAACAAAGTCAACAAGTCAACAAAAGTCAACAAGTCAACAAAGTCAACAACCATATCACCATAATACTTAATTAATATAATAGTTAATCACATATCATATTCTCATTAGGGTTGAGCAAAAAGTCAAATGGTCAACGGTCAACTGTCAACAACCCTAATGAGAATCCACTGCCTCTGTCTCCCTGTCAACTGTGCATACACACCCGTATCCGCGTTCCGAGAAACACGAATGCAAACTGGATAAATCCAATCCCATAAGGTACACTAGGATCTGGCTTAAACCAAAGCCCGCTAGTGTAAACTGTCCGGACACTGTACGCGCACAAGTGCACGGATGTGACCGAACCCTGTCGCAAAACCATACGACCTGTCGCAATACCATGCGACTTCTACTCTTTTGCCTAAAGGCGAAAAGCTTTCTGTGTGGGACTCTAAAGACTCGACACTACGCTGGCAGTTGGTTTAACCACAGACCGCAAGCGGCACTAGCTGTGCGTAACGGTCCCCAGGTAATGCCGACAAGAAGACCGACGAGGCGAAACCCATCTGAACTCCTACTGAGCCTGAGTGTGACATTCTCCATACAGTCCGGTCTGTTCGTCTGATACATCGCATGGCGGGCCTAGGGGGCGGTAAACGTCAGTCCCCCAATAGCGGTACAAGTCGTGCCGGAGCGAAGCCCAAAACACCCTGAGATAACACTGGAAACCTACCAGTATATCTCGTTTGCCCTGGCCAGGGACTACTCGTGTAATGGCTCTCCTAGACACAGCGCGATGTCAATCCCCAATACCGGGAGAGACGAATCCTGTCTAACCGTCACTGCCTCCAAGTGCTTCGGGACTGCACCCAACCACTACCTGTTTGCACGACTCCTTTGAGCCGTGGTAGGGTAGTGATCAAAGTACAGTGGGAACACACTCGAGGCGGAGTGACAGTGTCAAGTCAGCGGACTAAGCTGTACTCATGTCACCTGGGAACTGATAACTGACGATAGGTATAATACCAACTAGTCAGTTCCCGACGAGTCCTGTCCAGTGTACCCGTAACCTAACGAGCACCCGCATACTATCTCAAGTACGACGTACTGACGGCTGTGGGACAGACCGTCTCCCACACTGGGATGAGAAGCGCATGCGCTGGTCTACTCCGGAGTATCGATGCCCTGTCTCGATAGTCCTGCGACCAGGGATCTGCATAAGGATGTGCTTATAGATTACCCATCCCCACTAGTGTGACGGCCATCACATCGCTGGTAATCAAGCAAAGATCCTAAGGGCTCCACTAATGTGTATAGGCGATATACAAAATATAAACACATGTACACATTGAAGTAGAAACAAACCAAGTAGCATACTACTATTTTGAGCAAGATTGTATATACAAGGTGAATATCCCAAGCATCCATTAAGTAATATACAAACTAGTATGATATAGTAATGGCCTCTAGGGCATATACACTAACATTATGCTGTGTAGATATAATATTTTTGTCTCAGTTGCATTTGTATTCGGTCGTAATACAAATGCGGGTATGTTTATACTGATACGGGGTTATCCTGAAATTCGTTTCAGGATCACTTTTGAAAGTTGTCAGTTTCCAGTTTTCTATCAGCCGTATTTAACACTCGGTTAAATGCGGATTTATCTTTTTTTCTTGGGTGAGTCATGAGGGTGAGTCATGCTTCTAGAAGGTTCTAGAAGTGATGACAAGGTTAGTGACTCATGGTTGCTTTAAATGTTCATTTAATGCAAGTGTGACTAAGCTTAATGATTCATCACTTTCATTAATGCATTCATACTAGGTGTTATGATAAGTATTGAGCTTATGGTCACCTCCCCCTCTCTTACACTCACCCCCACATCCTTATTTAGTGGCCGGCCACCCTTGGTGAGAAAATATGGTTGCTTGGAAAAAAATTGATATTGTTTTGGACTCATGGAAATTAGATAAGCCTCATTTCTCATTTCACCCGATTCCAAAAGGCAACTTCATTAACCGTTCGTCTATAGCCTTGGACGTAACGAGACAAAGTGTTCTACTCATTCTCTACTTCATCTTGGTCGTCTCTTTTAGCAAACTAGACGACCGAGTTGCTTCGGTTCGGAGGCGGGAGCCCGTTTAAAGATCCGTCGACGTGGTGCCACCTGGATGAGAAGATTGGAGATTCAGGAGATCGGAGCAGCCGCAACAAAGCGTGGGATGATGGTTGAAGACCGAAGGACTCGGATCATTCGGTATAACGTTTTCTACCCACTTTGTAGTTTGTTAGTTTAGCTTTAATGGCAGATCTGGGTTATAGTACGCGATAGCGCCAGTTATAAAATGTTTTCGTTCCGCATTTGGCGTCTGTTAGACGGCCGGGGCGCTACCGTGGACTTACATATGCTAGAGACCAGAGCAAACTAAAAGTATAAGGAACCGTTATGCCACGGTACAACAGCAACAGGATTCATGTTAGGTGTTTTAATCTTACTGTCTCGTGCCACTTTTAACACCTTCCGTACCAATCTACCTCTTAAACCCCGTAGTGTTTTGATTGTATTGTTATATTGTATTGTATAAGTTGTATAGTTGGATGACTGACCGAAACCATGATATCAGTAACGGATGTAATGGATGTAAACTGGAATCATGTAAATGGAAAGTATATCCATGGTTTGGTTCAGTCAAGTTGAATAGATTGATAGCTGGGTTCATGGATTCGTGTGTTCATATTGAATTGTAATATTGTAGATTTATATGGTACTTGAATCATATTCAAGTCGGATTATGATCAGATTCAAACCCGAGTCAGACAGTAGAGATGTAAATCGAAGTCCTATATTTACTAGGGTCCTTAGGGTAATTTATAAAACTTGAGAGGGTTTTATGTAAAAATACTTTTGTATAGTTTTCAAGATGCACCCCAAGTATTTATTATTCGTCTTTAGAGTAGTAATGAATGTGGATTTTATATTGTGATATTTCTAGTGAAAATATCCTAATTTCATAAATAAAGGTATTTATTTGTAATATTGATTTATGTGGAATTTATGGTATTTTAGTGTAAAATTTGTTCTTGTGATTTTTAGAAAAAAGTGGAATATTTATATCATAACAAAATAGATATTTTAATGATAAATATACATATATTTATACAAAATTAATTTTAGTAAATATTTTATATTCTAAAAATCTCATTTTCTTAAAATGTCATATTTTAAATCTTTCGAGACCGAATGCTCCTTGCGGAGGTCTGAATCTCGTACAACTAAGCCCGAGGATGTGCGATAATCCGCACCATCCCGAACGGGTTCCCCAAAAATGGGTTGTAGCGGCGCTTTGCAAAGATTGTAAATACTAATCCTTTAGAAAACGGTTTTATAAAGTAAAAGGTATTTATTTGTAAAGATGTCGATTTCCCGTATTCTATGTCAAGTTGTGAGATACCTCAAATCGCCTCTTCACCGCCAATTGTGGCCAGGTAAGTACAAGTGAAGAAAGGAGGGATCTGCTCACGAATCACCGTGAGACGGGCCTTTTAAAATTACCTTTCTCACTTGTCTAACCTAGACACCACAAAGTCAGGTTTAGATAAATGACTGATGTCCACAACCTTACTATGTCCTAATGAAGGCGACGGTCCCTAATTGACTGAGTCTAGATATTTTTTATTAGTTCCAAAAGTTATTTATTTATAAAGATGTATCAAAAATTGGTTTTTATTAACTAAAGGGTATTTAAATGAAATTGTTTTATTTTCCGTATTCTAAGTTCTCAAGGTAGCGTGTTATATTTGCATATGAGTGTGTGAGGAGGTAGGTCATTACATCGTGATATACTTTAAGGTATAGCAATTTAAATGGGGTTAAAGGCGTATTGAAACTATGTGGTATTTAAGTGAAAATACGGTAGAATGGGAATAGCTATCATTTTATGAATTTAACTTTGATCAATTTAGTTGTTTAGTGTTTAATAGTCAACATGATAGAGTTTAAACATAATTGAAATAATGAGAAGTGAAGTTTATAAGAAAACCGAACCGGAAATCGGATTTGTGCCGATTCCATCGGGTTTTGTAAATTCGTATTTTTTTTAGAAAAGAGAAGAGAAGCTAGAAAGGGACTTACGGGTTTGGACAAACACGAGAGTGATAAGGAAGAAGAGGGTTCTCCGGTGCGGTGATTCGTCGCCGAGAGTTCCTAGCACGATCATCGGAAGTTCGCCGTCGATTTCGTCGGGGCTTCTCCTTTCGCTCGTTTTCAAAGTACACAAGGTTTTCTTGAGATTTTGAGAGAGTGAGCTCAGAATTTTGGGATGAGAGGGTAGGAGGTAGGGGGTGTATTTATAGGGTTAGGATAGGGTTAGGGTAGGTGTAGGGGTTTTAATTAAAAAAATGTAAAAATAATAGGAAAAATGTATTAAAAATGGATTGAATGAGAGTTAATATGCTCTCTGGAAATTATTATAGAATTTAGAGTATGCAGGGGGTAGGGTAGCCCAAAAGCCAACTTTTCTCTGTTGATGACTCGGCCGACCGGCCAAGTCCGGCCGGCGGCGCCGGCCTGAGTCGGGCCGAGTCGGGGTGCCGGAAGCTGGGGGGTCGCCGGAGGTAGCCACTGGAACATCTAACTTTTCATGGGTAGTGGGGTTTTTGTGAGAAAACACGTGTTGACTGTTGGTATTCTAGAAATTTTAAAACAAAATAATATTAAAAATAATGTGGGGTATGGGATTTGAACTCTGGTGGCTTGGTTCAGCAGTGCAAGGTATTACCAATGAGCTACAAGCTCCTTCTTGTAATTATGGTGTGAAATAAATACTTAAAGAGATATCAGCAATATTAAATACTCCAAGTATACTTTGAATTTAAATCAATTCTTTGTACATAAAAAATGGAGTTGTTACAGTCTACCCTCCTTACAAAAATTTCGTCCTCGAAATTTACAACTTTTATTTGAGGACTAGTTTACAAAGAGGTATGGATATCTAGTACGCATTTCATCCTCTCTTTCCCAAGTGGACTCTCCTAGAGTGTCTTTCCTCTACATCACTCGGACCAAATTAACTTCCTTGTTCCGAAGTGTCTTCACTTTCCTGTGCAGGATCCCCACAGGTTGTTGCTCACAAGACAAATCGGGCTGTATAGTGAGCTCGGAATGATCGAGAACATGGCTGGGGTCACTCACATACCTTCTGAGTTGGGATATGTAGAACACGTTATGCACTCCTTCCAATGAAGGTGGAAACCCTAAGTGGTATGCCACTTCACCGACTCGTTCGAGTATGTCGAACGGTCCAATATATCTCGGACTTAGCTTACCCCGTCTTCCAAATCGGATCACTCCGCAGTTCGGAGATATCTTCAAGAACACATGATCTCCTGGCTCGAACTCCAGATGATGTCTCTTTGCATCAGCCCAATGCTTCTGTCGATCTTGGGCTATGCGCATCCTTTCCCTGATAGTACGAACCACATCAACAGTCGCTACTATCATCTCTGGTCCAAGAAGTTCCCTATCTCCGATGTCGTCCCAACTTAATGTCTATCGACACTTCCTTCCATACAATACTGCAAAAGGTGCCATTCCTATGCTTGCTTGGTAGCTGTTGTTGTACGAAAACTCCACAAGATGTAGGTGATCTTCCCACGATCCTTTGAAGTCTAACATAAATGCTCTAAGTATATCCTCCAAGATCTGAATAGTTCGTTCCGACTGACCATCTGTTTGTGGATGATAAGCCGTGCTGAAGTTCAGACTTGTTCCCAAGCTTGCTTGCAGACTCTGCCAAAATTGCGATCGAAACCCAGTGTCACGATCGGAGACAATGCAGACCGGTACTCCATGAAGTCTGACAATTTCCTGTATGAGTTCATGGGTATCAGAGATAGTACATTATGAAGAGTTTAAATCTTAAGTAGATTATTACCTCCATGTACTTCTTTGCTAGTGTCTCAGTAGATTGGCCAACTCGAAATGGGATGAAGTTAGCCGACTTTGTGAGTCGATCCACAATGACCCATACGGCATCGTTACCCTTTGTGCTGCGAGGAAGAGCAGTCACAAAATCCATCGTGATGTGTTGCCACTTCCATTCTGGGATTGGTAACGGTTGAAGTAATCCAGCAGTCCTGTGATGTTCAGCATTTACTTGCTGACACACCAAGCATTTTGCGACGCTTCTGGCTACTTCACGCTTCATTCCATGCCACCAATAATTCTGACATAGATCTTTATACATTTTGGTACCTCCAGGGTGTACTGAGTAGTGAGAGCTGTGAGCTTCTTTCATTGACTCTTCCCGAACAGGACCTTTTGGTACACACAATTTGCCGCGGTATCTCAAAAATCCGTCTTCATGGATTATGAAGTCTGTTCTGAGTCCATTCTCCACTTGTTCTCTGATCTTTTGCAACTTAGCATCACTTGCTTGGGCTGCTTTGATCTGATTGACAATGGTTGATTGAACTTGTAAATTCATCAAATTTGAAATATTACCTGGCATGACTACTTCAATCTCCATCTGATACAAGTCTTGTTGAAGCTTCCACTGAGCGGTGAGATTCATTACTAATGGTTGGCGACTAAGTGCATCAGGTACCACATTCACCTTCCCTGGGTGATATTGCAAGTTGATGTCAAAGTCCGCCATGAGTTCTAACCATCTTCTCTGCCGCATATTCAACTCCTTCTGAGTAAATACGTACTTCAGGCTCTTATGATCTGTGTAGATGTTCACTCGTTCACCAAGTAGATAATGGCGCCAAATCTTGAGAGCAAAGATGACGGCTGCCAATTCCAAATCATGCGTCGGATAATTGCGCTTATGAATTTTCAGCTGTCTTGAAGCATAAGCCACAACTTTACCGTGCTGATGTAGAACACATCCTAATTCCTTACCGGATGCATCGCAATGCACTTCGAATCCTCCAGATTGATCCGGTATAACGAGAATAGGTGCTGATGTCAACCTTAACTTGAGTTCTACAAAAGCTTGTTCGCATGCTTCTGACCACACAAATTCTTCATCTTTACGTGTGAGCTTGGTCAGGGGTGTTGCTATCTTCGAAAATCCTTCAATGAACCTTCTGTAATATCCAGCTAAACCTAAGAAACTCCGAATGTCTTTCACTGACTTTGGTGTAGTCCATTCGCTAATCGCTGAGACTTTTGCTGGATCTACCGAGATTCCTTCTCCTGATACAATGTGTCCAAGAAAACCAACTTGCTTTAGCCAAAACTCGCACTTGCTGTACTTAGCATAGAGCTGATGTTGTCGAAGAGTTTCTAGGACAATTCGTAGATGTTCTGCATGCTCTTTCCGATTCTTAGAATACACCAGGATGTCGTCGATGAAGATGACAACAAACCTGTCTAAGTACTCCCGGAAAACTTGATTCATTAGGTTCATGAATATTGCTGGTGCGTTGGTCACTCCAAATGGCATCACTAGAAATTCATAATATCCATAGCGAGTTCTGAAAGCTGTTTTATGAATATCAGTTTCCTTGACCTTCACCTGATGATAACGTGAACGAAGATCTAATTTAGAGAAAACACAAGATCCACTTAGCTGATCGAATAAATCGTCGATTCGCGGAAGTGGATACTTGTTCTTTATAGTGACTTCGTTCAAGGCTCTGTAATTGATGCACATTCTGTATGAACCTTCATTCTTCTTCACAAGTAGTACAGGTGATCCCTAACTTGAAGTGCTGGGATGAATCCATCCTTTCGTCAGTAATTCGTCCAACTGTGTTCGGACTTCCTTTAAACCTTCCGGACTTAAACGATAGGGTTCTTTGATCACCGGTTGTGCTCCTGGTACTAAATCAATACTGAATTCAAGAGCTCGATCGGGAGGCAAACCTGATATATCGTCAGGAAATATATCGCCGAACTCTCGAACCACATCTGGTCTTGATTCTTCCTCCGCTTGAGCTGCTGCAACTACTGCTTCCCTTGGCTTCGCTTTGTAGGTAGTTGGCTCCAGTGTACGGTCTCCGCTTTTAAAATAGAAGACCGGATGGTCTGAAATCTCGAATACTACCCTCCTTTGACGACAGTCAATGGTAGCATAAAAAGTTTCAAGCTAATCCATTCCTAGAACCACATCGAAGTTCGGTATGTCCAGCACTTTGAAGTCAGCATAAAACTCTCTGCTGCAGACGACGACTGGACACAAACGGTATCCCATGGTTGCCTTTAGAACGCCATTTCCTGAACTGACATTCCAGCTGGATACAAGCGGTGAGACTGGAATCGCATGGGTTCGGACAAACCGTTGCGACATAAAGCAGTGCGATGCTCCGGTATCAAACAGTGCTAGTGCAGGTAGTGAGGCTACTAAGATTGTACCTAAGGTATGTGGGGTATGTTTTAGGGAAAGCATGTAGATAAACAAGACTGAAAGAAAAGTTTGAGAAGAAAAGTTTACCAGTGATGACTTGGCCAGTGGCCTCAGCTTCTTCCACTGACATAGTGAAAGCCTGGCGCCTTGGTACATTCCTCCTGGTCTGAGGAGCATTCTTCGGAATGTTCCTTTGAGCTTGATGGAACTGACGAGGAGGTGGTGTAGCTTGTGGTCCTCTGGGTGGTGCAGGTAGTGCAAGTCTTGGAGCAGGTGTTTGAAGAGCTGGTCGCTGCGGATAGGTAATTGCTGGCCTGGGTGTAGCAATTGGGTTTTGCTTTTGGGGACAAGACCCAATATTATGAGCAGCTGAGCCACAGATCAAGCAAAGATGGTTGGCTCGCCGGCAGTCTTTCATCATATGTCCAGTTCTCTTGCAGTAGGTACAAAAGTCTGGGCTGGGACGGTTGTTCTGTACTCCAGGTCGCCTTGGCACAAAAGATGGCCTGGACGAGGCTCCTCCTGCCATCTGGTTGGCAGGACGCTTAAATCCAGCAGATTGAGGTCTTCCCCTCGCTTTTACCACTGCTTCATAACGGCGGGCAGCTTTTAGAGCTGATTCATGAGTCGGAAAATCTCCTGTGGCCAGTGCAGCCTGGATTTTCGAATCCAAACCTTGTTGAAAGCGACGGGCTCTGATCTCATCCGTCGGTATAAGGTGTGCCGCAAATCTGTTAAAAATATTGTGTTAGCTGTGTAATTTGTGATATAAAAATTTCGAATTATTGAGACATATCTTACCGACTGAGCATGGTGAACTCAGTGTCGTACTCATCTACTGTCTTGGTCCACATCGAACCTTGTTGCAGATGGATGAACTGCTGTTCCATGTCGAACCTGGCAGTCTCAGGGAAGTACTTAGCGTCAAACATGTCGCGGAAAGTCTTCCATTCGATAGGCTGTTCAAGACGGCTTTCTTCCACCTTCCACTAGTTGCGAGCATTGTCCGTGAGCTGCAGTTTCGCCACACGAACCCAAGCTATGTCTGGCACTTGTGCCGCCGCCAGATCATCCTCTACGCTCTGTGCCCATTCCTCAGCTTCAAGTGGGCTTCCCTTTCCGGAGAACTGTTTGGGGGTGTAAAGCCCTAAATTGCTTTACCCCAGGTGCGTCTGCCTCGGGACGGTTCATTAAAAGAGCAGTCTGCTGCTGCTGTCCCTCTAGGAGGCTTCGGATTGCCTCAAGCAGAACCGTCTGCTCGTGGATCGGAACAGGGACGACAGGTGTGAGTGGTAGGGCTGGAGGTGTGTTGTTGATATTGGTGCTAGTGTTGTTCGGGGAATCCATAACCTTGAAGAAAAATTTGGGTTAGGACAGATTCAAAATATTTGAAATAATAAGATTCAATGAATATGAAATTGTAAGATTCAAGAAACATGAATTGTAAAGAATGTTTTAGTTGCTGGTTCTTGTGTTATATTGCTTAGTTTGTTCACGCAGAACAGAACTGCATAGTAGATTCTATACAGCTCTGACATGCATGGGCCACCAACAAAACCTGTCACGCCCGCTTTCCGGTATACGGCGAAGGGGACGCAACTGGTCCGCTACGTATTTACTGTGAAGTAAATACGCTAAGCGTATCTAAGCAATATAAAAGTAATCACAAGAGACAAGAGATATAAAAATAACAGCAGCTTTATTTATTAACATTCTTTTGTACAATGCATGAAAAGGAAATACAACTGAAGTAAAAACGATGCCTAAACAATGGCATAACAGGAAATTAAAGGTACTGAATGGAAATGTACAATGTCTAGAGCTCGGGGTCTTCGAGGAACCGATCCAAGTCTTCACTGGTGGGCTCGATCTCTGCTGTGTCCAGATTACCTGACGACATTCAAAGAAGAAAGAAATAGAATGGCGTCAGCGAACAGCTCGCTCGGTAAGTCTCAAAGTTAAGGGAGAAATAGAAAAGACAGAATAAGAATGTATCTTTTAAAGTTGTATAATATTGTAGAATATTGTGTTAACGCTGTTGTTTGTACCTTGGTACAGAAGGATGCTAGTGTATACGAGAGGGGTCTCTATATGCTAGAGACCAGGGCAAACTGAAAGTATAAGGAACCGTTATGCCACGGTACAACAACAACAGGATTCATGTTAGGTGTCTTAATCTTACTGTCTCGTGCCACTTTTAACACCTTCCGTACCAATCTACCGCTTAAACTCCGTAGTGTTTTGATTGTATTGTTATATTGTATTGTATAAGTTGTATAGTTGGATGACTGACCGAAACCATGATATTAGTAACGGATGTAATGGATGTAAACTGGAATCATGTAAATGGAAAGTATATCCATGGTTTGGTTCAGTCAAGTTGAATAGATTGATAACTGGATTCATGGATGTTCCCCTCCGAATGGCGGCGCACAAGACTGCGATGTCCTGACGCTGAGATTCGGGGCAGATGCTATTTGGTTTTATCCGTCCACCTCTCCGAAGATGCCAAGTTGATTTATGGCACCGTGTATCGGAGGTTTAGAGGGATGCGGCCGATGTAGCAGACTTCGTCATATTCCCCCTCGCTTGAAGGGTTTTTGATTGTGGGGACGCTCTTCCCTGCAGGCGCAAGCCCCTGCAGTTAATTACGCTACCGCATCGCGGTAACAACTTTCTTCTTCTCCAGAATTTCACTTCGTGTCATGTGTGTTTGTTTTGTTTGTGGTTGCCCGTGGATTGTATACGGAGACTGAGTAATGCCGTCGCCCGTAGGACGTGGATTAGTCCAAATCCGTATTTACTTAGATTTGGGTTTGGTGTTTTTAGTTTAAGGATGCATTAGTCGCGTTGCGGCTAAGATCAACTTAAACGTTCGTTAAGGATATGATAGTCCTGTTTGAGACTAAGATCAGCTTAACGTGATAATCTATTTAATATCTGGCCATCGGGGCTCGTCACCTCTCTAACGTCGTTGAAGGATTACAACGGCAGATGTCAGAGGAGTTCAGAGATGTACCCTTGAACCAAGGTTGATTTGGAGTTTTATAGTCCGTTTGAATGTTTAAGGATACGTTAGCCGTGTTTGGGGCTAAGATCAACTTAAACGGGATCGTTTAGACCCGACAAAAGAGCATTTGGGAGCTCTATTGTTCCAGTTTAGGGACGTAGTGGTCCATAGGTAGTTTAGGGACGTTGCGGTCCATATTCCAGTTTAGAGACATGGTGGTCCGTATTCCAGTTTAAAGACGTGGTGGTCCGTATTCCAGTTTAAAGACGTGGTGGTCCATATTCCAGTTTAAAGACATGGTAGTTCGACATTAGTTTAAGGACGTTTCGGTCCAACATTAGTTTAAGGACGTTTCGGTCCACGAGTTTAAGGACCCCGCAGTCCATGTTGATATGCGGTTGTCGGGACCCGTCACCTCTCTGACGTCGTTGAAGGATTACAGCGACATGTGTCAGAGGAGTTCAGAGATGTACCCTTGAACTGGTCGTAAATTGATTTAGGAGAGCATTCTTGCTCAGTCAATTTAGTTTGGGGACTTACAGCCATGATTGGGCTAAGTCCCGTTGAGCATATTCAACATTTTTCTTGATCTTAGGCCTATTAGGCCTGTGCTAGGGCTTTGCCCATACTTAATAATGCACTGCATTTTATTCTGGCCTGCTAGGCCTTTTTGATTTAGGCTTTATTCCTTTATTTATGATGCAGAGCATCTGTTTTGGTTTGGGTTCTGTCCTTTTTAAATTAATGCATTGCATTTTATTAGGCCTGTTAGGCCCTTTTGATTTGGGCTTGGCCCTTTTGTAAGCAATGCAGTGCATTTGTTTGGCGCTTTGCGCCAAGTAATGAGTGCAAGGTCATATGGCGATGACACGTGTCATGCTCTGGCGAGCGCAAGCGCAACAACGCTGTTCTAGTGCGCTGCGCTTGTGCTGCTGACACGTGGCGCGCTGTGGTGAATTGCGCCAGTTTTAGAGAGCAAGGCTCTGTTTCAAAAGCGCATAGCGCAATTGGTTCAGATGCTGACACGTGGCTCTCTCTGGTGACTTGCGCCAACCCAAGAGCGCAACAGTGCAGTTTTGCAAGTGCAAGGCACTATGATTTAATAATCTTTTAGATTCAAGAACCAATGGTTCATAAAAGAAGTGCAAAGCACTATTTTTATTTTTTATTTTTTATTAAAGATCTATGATCTGTTCATAAGAGAACTTTCTCTTTTTCTAAAGGTCTTTACCTTTTTTGTTCTTGAGGAGTTCTTCAGAGTTCTCTTTCTCTCTCTTTCTCTTTTTTATAGAAAATGTTAATGCCTTTGAATTGAGGCTTGGGGTCCTTCTTATAGTGCCCATAAATTAGTTAAATTTGTTAAAGAGATCTTCCTCTGAGTGATTCGGGGAATTTTCCCCACCGTTGGATTTTTGATCCAAGGGCTTCTGTTTTTACAGAAGAAAATCTTCTTGTTTTAACAAGAACAGAAAAGATTTCTTTAGAATTTTAATTCTGTTTGGCGCAGATGCCCCAGCGCGTGACACGTGTCGTACAGCGCACAGCGCAGCGCAACTGCGCAAGCGCATCCGCGCTGACACGTGTCGCGCAGCGCACAGCGCAGCGCACAGCGCGGCGCAACTGCGCTAGCGCATCCGCGCTGACACGTGTCGCGCAGCGCAGTGCTTGCGCAACTGAAGCGTTGCTTTCTTTAATTTTACTTAAAATAGAGTTTTGCTCTGATTGGACGCACTGCCTTGGGCGCTGCGCTGCCGTATCAGCTTTTGACACGTGGCGCGTTGCGCTCGGGATTTGAAGCGTTGCTTCAAAATTTGAATTTTGAATTTCCAGCAGAGTTTTGCTCTGATTGGGGGAAACAATGGATTCGTGTGTTCATGTTGAATTGTAATATTGTAGATTTATATGGTACTTGAATCATATTCAAGTCGGATTATGATCAGACTTAAACCCGAGTCAGACAGTAGAGATGTAAATCGAAGTCCTATATTTACTAGGGTCCTTAGGGTAATTTATAAAACTTGAGGGGGTTTTATATAAAAATACTTTTGTATAGTTTTCAAGATGCATCCCAAGTATTTATTATTCGTCTTTAGAGTTGTAATAAATGTGGATTTTATATTGTGATATTTCTAGTGAAAATATCCTAATTTCATAAATAAAGGTATTTATTTGTAATATTGATTTATGTGGAATTTATGGTATTTTAGTGTAAAATTTGTTCTTGTGATTTTTAGAAAAAAGTGGAATATTTATATCATAACAAAATAGATATTTTAATGATAAATATACATATATTTATACAAAATTAATTTTAGTAAATATTTTATATTCTAAAAATCTCATTTTCTTAAAATGTCGTATTTTAAATCTTTCGAGACCGAATGCTCCCTGCGGAGGTCTGAATCTCGCACTACTAAGCCCGAGGATGTGCTATAATCCGCACCATCCCGAACGGGTTCCCCAAAAATGGGTTGTAGCGGTGCTTTGCAAAGATTGTAAATACTAATCTTTTAGAAAACGGTTTTATAAAGTAAAAGATATTTATTTGTAAAGATGTCGATTTCCCGTATTATTCTATGCCAAGTTGTGAGATACCTCAAATCGCCTCTTCACCGCCAATTGTGACCAGGTAAGTACAAGTGAAGAAAGGAGAGATCCGCTCATGAATCACCGTGAGACGGGCCTTTTAAAATTACCTTTCTCACTTGTCTAGCCTAGACACCACAAAGTCAGGTTTAGATAAACGACCGATGTCCACAACTTTACTATGTCCTAATGAAGGCAACGGTCCCTAATTGACTGAGTCTAGATATTTTTTATTAGTTCCAAAAGTTATTTATTTATAAAGATGTATCAAAAATTGGTTTTTATTAAGTAAAGGGTATTTAAATGAAATTGTTTTATTTTCCGTATTCTAAGTTCTCAAGATAGCTTGTTATGTTTGCATATGAGTGTGTGAGGAGGTAGGTCATTACTTCGTGATCTACTTTAAGGTATAGCAATTTAAATGGGGTTAAAAGCGTATTGAAACCATGTGGTATTTAAGTGAAAATACGGTAAAATGGGAATAGCTATCATTTTATGAATTTAAATTTGATCAATTTAGTTGTTTAGTGTTTAATAGTCAACATGATAGAGTTTAAACATAATTGAAATAATGAGAAGGGAAGTTTATAAGAAAACCGAATCGGAAATCGGATTTGTGCCGATTCCGTTGCGTTTTGTAAATTCGTATTTTTTTTAGAAAAGAAAAAAGAAGCTAGAAAGGGACTTATGGCTTTGGACAAACACGAGAGTGATAAAGAAGAAGAGGGTTCGCCGGTGCGTCGATTCGTCGCTGAGAGTTCCTAGCACGATCACCGGAAGTTCGCCGTCGATTTTATCGGGGCTTCGCCTTTCGCTCGTTTTCAAAGTACACAAGGTTTTCTTGAGATTTTGAGAGAGTGGGCTCAGAATTTTGGGATGAGAGGGTAGGAAGTAGGGGTGTATTTATAGGGTTAGGCTAGGGTTAGGCTAGGGTTAGGGTTTTTAATTAAAAAAATGTAAAAATAATAGGAAAAATGTATTAAAAATGGATTGAATGAGAGTTAATGTGCTCTCTGGAAATTATTACAGAATTTAGAGTATGCAGGGGGGTAGGGTAGCCCAAAAGCCAACTTTTCTCTGTTGATGACTCGGCCGACCGGCCTAGTCCGGCCGGCGGCGCCGGCCCGAGTCGGGGTGCCGGAAGCTGGGGGGTCGCCGGAGGTAGCCACTGGAACATCTAACTTTTCATGGGTAGTGGGGTTTTTGTGAGAAAACACGTGTTGACTGTTGGTATTCTAGAAATTTTAAAACAAAATAATATTAAAAATAATGTGGGGTATGGGATTTGAACTCTGGTGGCTTGGTTCAGCAGTGCAAGGTATTACCAATGAGCTACAAGCTACTTTTGTAATTATGGTGTGAAATAAATACTTAAAGAGATATCAGCAATATTAAATACTCCAAGTATATTTTGAATTTAAATCAATTCTTTGTACATAAAAAATAGAGTTGTTACACCCAATCCTGCCGAGGCCGAGCTAATGGCGGATGTCGGGACTACTCAGGAAAGTCCTCGCCCGAGAATTTAAGAAATTTGATAGATGTAACACCTTAGAATGCGATTAGTGTTAATTAAGCGATAATGCGGATTTTTTAGTAAAAAGTTTACCGAAATAGTTTTCAAATATTTTATAAAAATTAATGAATATTTTATTAATATTTATTTTGGGCTTGCACACACTTGTGCATGTTAACCTAGGGTTAATTAGGTGTTAAACCAAGCTTAAGTAGCCATGGCATGTTAACCCATTCCGTTAAGTATTAGGTAATTAGCTAATTAAATTAGTTTTCAAAATAAAATAATTAGGGTTTTTGAATTTTGGTGTTGACTTGAGAGAGAGGGAGAGAGAGAGAGGGCATGATGAGGCATGGCAAGCATGCCATGCATTTAATGAGGAGAGAGGAGAGGGAGGCATGGCTTGTGCTAAATTCACCCCTCATTCCCACGCCCTTCACCCTCACACATACACCCTCATTTCCTCACTCTCATATTTTCTCTTCATCTCACTCTCACTCCCTCAACCGAAACCCCCTATTGTTCTTCACTAAACCAAAGTTAAACCCACACAAAATCTCCACTAAACGCCATCTAAACCCCTCACAAGCCAAGATCAAGCCACTAGGATCACTTGGAGTAAGGAAAGATAGAATTTTGGAGCAAGTGTGAATAGCTAATGGCCCCTAACTGTTAACTAGGATATTATGATGTTGTGTTGATAATTAGTTACTGATTAGAACACTAAAATTTCAGTTTTTATGAAAATATCGTATTTTGGTAAGGAATTGTGTCTCGAGTGAATCTGCTCTCAAACCAGGAATTTTCTGGAGAAGTTGCCATCACAGAGACCTAGTTTAGAGGCCTAGAACCCACCATAGAAACCTGAGACCATTCCCTGCAAACTGGGCCGCAAATAAATAGGTTCTGGCCATAAATTGCGGCCAGATTAGGGACTGGGGTCTCGAGTCTTGGTCGTGGGGTCTCTGGGGTTGTTTTTAGTCTCGTGGAACTTGCAACTTTCACCAATTGTTTGTGTAGAAAAATCTGGGACCTTTTAGAAAAATCTAGGAAGTTGCTGCACGCGTTTACCGCTAAGAGATCACTTGGGAGCTTATGGGAGTCGGTTTGTTGTTGCCGTTGTTGCGTGTGTTATCGAAAGGTTTCTAATGTGCACTTGTTATATTGTTGTATGATTTTAGGATCGTAGGCGGGGACTTCGGACGCCGCGAAGAAGGGGAAGCAAGTGGTCGGATATACCTAGCTCGAGATCACGGTGAGTAGATTTAACATCTACGGGGAAATCGCCCGTATGGCGTTATGCGTCAGGGATTGATAGGATATTTTAGTCGCATGTTTATATTCATATACATTGATTGTGCATGTGTACCATTGTTGCATACCCCATTTCCTGCTGCATATAGACATAGTATTAATGAGACACAACACCGTTACTAACGGTTCATGTTGCACTAGCACTAAACTGTATGCCACACACACACCGTTAGTAATTGCCATGATACTCACACTATAGAATCGCCATGGATAATACATTGTTTAGCTTATCTTGTCATTGATGATTAGACATGATTCTTGTTCTATTGCGCATGTGAATTACATTATCCGTACATACATACTTATACATACATACTTGCGTACATACATACATACTTGCGTACATACATACTTGCTATAGTTACATGTACACCCTTAGATGATGTTAGATTTGATTTTGGAGAATTGGGAACCGCATGATATATTTTAAAAATGGATTCATTTAAAGAGCGGTTTCCCCTGGATATACTCATATTTCGGTTTTATGTTACATATATCATATTGCATGGATTTACGGATTGAGATACGGATTTCATGTGATTTATGGATTTGAGAACCGTGGTATTATTTCAAGAAAGTATGCATTGTTTTGAAAACCCGGTTCTCTTGATATGATATTTCAGTGCATCCACCATGCGTTTTCTCGGTTCTGAGACGTGTGATAGAAACCCGATTCGAGAAGGTGGATGATCCGTTTGCGGGTTCATGGTGGACCCGGTATGGTACCCCGGGGCAAGAAAGGGATTTTGTGGAGTAGACAATGAGCCTGGCAAAGGGACCACTATCTACCGGTGATTGGTTGGACCTGACGGTTATCCAGAGGATACCGACCGGAGTCGAGAGATGGATATGGGCCGATTCGTACTGCTGGAGCCCGAGGGCCGATCCGGACAGACGGAGCCTGATATATATGGATTTACGTGTCGATGCTGGACACGAGTATTTCATGATGTTGTCGAGTGCCGATATTAGGCACTCAGGTTCCATGAAATTTACAGGATATGAGGGCTGATCAGAGTGACGACGCCTGAGGTATTAGGATTTGGGGTGTATTGATGGACACCGGGTTTTTCCACGATGATGATTCGTGATGATGATATGTTTTATCCCATACTCAGCATTTATTGATATGCATTGCATCATGTATTTGTAGTACCTGATAGAGTACCTTTCATGATTATTGCATATCCATATTTCTATATTGATACTATCAGATTGCATGTGATAGGGTATCGCAGTACGTGCATACCTGCGATTACCTGTATGATGTTATTTACTATTCATGAGTTGGCAACTCACCCCCGTTGTGCCACTGTGTTTTGCAAGTTGACCCTCAGAGTAGTCGCGGTAGGGGCTATCTTATTGTATCTTTTTGCAGCGGATACCACTACGGTTGGCTGTGAGACGTTTTGCTGTAGGTGGGTTGCGGTTATCTGACTTTATATTCCATTGTACATCTATTATTGTATCTAGTACTCTTCATCTATCATCTCATATATTGACTTAGAGACAAGTTGTGAGGACGATTATTGTATATTTTGTGACTTGGGTGTCGTGCTCGTGTGAGCCGACTTTTATTATGCAGTTTTATCTTTTATACTGTTTTTCACTTATATTATCCATTTCTTCGCTACGGCGTCATATATATAATTGTGGTGGTTGTTTCCGCCCTTGGGGCGTGATTTGCTCCCGCTGGAGATGCTTTATTTATTTCGTATGTTGTTTTACTTATGTCTTATGTTTGTACCCGTTTCGGAGCTGGTTTTTACAAAGGAGGTGCTGCTGAAATTTTTAAGAAAATAATTTAAACTTTAAAGATTTTACTTGAGATTTCCAAATGTTTTTAACAATGTTTTCATCACATACTACTTTTGATGGTTTAGATTTCTGGGTTTCGGCTTACTTAAATTGCGTTACGCCTATAGACGTTTCGTGGTTTAAGTGTCGGTCACGTGCCAAATTTTGCGTCGTGACAAAGTTGGTATCGGAGCGCTAGGTTTTACCTTTCGGAGTGTAGGATGACCTGGGTATGATGGAGTAGGTAGCTTAAGCAGAGTGACGTAGCGTGTGTATGTTCCGCGGCATACTTACGACACGATACTCCGCCTAAGTGATCTTAGGACTTGTTGGTTGAAATTCCTTCCGTGATTATATACATCCTTGTGATTCGATTTCCGTGTTCTTATCGAACCCTGTTTTCATTTCTAGCCATTATGCCTCCGAAGACTACGAGGACACAGAGAGCGGCCGTGAGGGCCGAGGTCAGAGTTGGCTCGTATGAGACGAGGACTGATCAGGGCGGTACGCCCGTTGTTCAGGAGCAGATTGATCCACTTTCGCTTGATCGTATTACTAGGCTAGATGCCGGTATACAGGATTTGCGCCAGATGATGGGATCGTTAGTCGAGGACAGTAGAGCGCAGAGATAAGAGGTTGTCCCACCTACTACGGGGACCGCGATGGTATCTACTGTTCAGGCAGTTTTACTTGCAGCTACAGAGGTGATCACCGTATCGTTATCTGAGTTCATGAGGCTGAAGCCTCCGGTTTTCACAGGCACTGATGCAGCGGAGGATCCGCAGTCATTTATTGATCGGATGGCCAGGATATGTCGTTCGCTGATATGCTCCGACGCGAGATGGGTAGAGTTCGCGAGTTTTCGTCTGGAAGGTCTTGCCCAGAAGTGGTGCGAGTCTTTAGAGAGGGGCAGAGCCGCAGGTCTTTCTCTTATGACCTGGGCTGAGTTCGTGACGGTGTTTCTTGCCCGTTTTCTTCCGCAGAGCGTCAGGGATGCTCGAGCGCGTAGTTTTGAGTCGTTACGCCAGACTCCGGGTATGACGGTGGCAGAGTACGATGTGCAGTTTACCGAGTTATCTGTGTATGCTCCGTATTTGGTGGACACCGAGGAGATGCGGGTCAAGAGCTTTGTTCGAGGTTTGCTTACCCAGTTGTTCCTCGCTATCAGCACACAGCATTGTGATACATATGAAGCAGCAGTGGACGCAGCCCTACTAGTTGAGAAGCGTCTTTCCGAGACGTCAGTCGTTTTGAAACCGAAGAGGGTCCGTACTGGTGTATCAGCACGGAGACAGATGTTTAGACGTCGCGACAGATTTCGTTCAGGTACGGGGAGTAGCAGAGGCTCAGAACGAGGCCACTTGTTTAGCTCTTATCCTCAGGAGGGTCAGCAGTCATCGTATAGGTGCTTTGGGTGTGGCAGTCTACTTTGTTGAAGTCAAAAATTGCACCCCGGTTGACTAAGTCAAAATCAAAGTCAACCCCAAGCCAAACGGGCCCATGCCCAGGTCGAGTCCGAACATGAAGCGGCCGGCCCTCCCCCATGCCAAATTGAAATCATGTAATAAATAATTTTTATGTAATTTTTTATGCATGAATGTAAACAAAATGGGTATAAAGCCAAATTTTTGTAAACCCATGGCTTATGTGCAAAAAAAAATGGCATATGAGCCATGGGATGGGCAAAATGCCATTTTGTAAAGTCCAAGGGGCTATATGTAAATATGTAAGCCTATATAAGGCAACATGCTGATGAATAAAAAAAACACTTTTCATTCTCCCCCAAAAAATCTAGGGTTTGTGCCTCTTTCCCCTTTCTGAAGGTTCCAAACCTTCTTCTTTCTTTTGAATTAAATCAAGAGTTTTACTCTTCCTTTTATAAAACTAAATAGTTTTTCACACAAAACCCACAAAGGGGAACTCAGATCTCTCATTAGATCTTAAAAATAAGATATTTTTAAAATCTCATACTTCTTGTTCTTCAAGACCCAGCCAACAGAGGAGGAAGGAGGAGACCCATCTCCAAAAATCCCACCTTGGGAAGATCCAGAACCAAAGGGAGAAACAGAGCAACCCTCTTTGATCATTTCTAAACTTTTTAGGAGTTTAACTCTACAAATCGGGAGCATAGCTCCCAGTGCAGGGACCAAAGTCCCCTTTCTGTTTGACGCCCAGCGTCCAGCGCCCACAGCGCTTGTGCCCACGTGCCAAGCATGTGGTGCGCCCAGCGCCCCGAGCGCTTGCGCCCACGTGCCGAGCACGTGGTGCGCCCAGCGCCCGGTGCGCTAGCGCCTACATGCCGAGCAAGTGGTGCGCCCAGCGCTCATAGCGCTCGCGTCCAGCGCCTAGTGCGCTAGCGCCCAGCGCATGCGTGCCATGCACGCGAGGCGCTGGCCCCCACGCATCCTTTGGATGCCCTTTCCCTTTATATATATATATGTGTGTGTATATATATATACATATACACATACACACACACATACTTTATAACACTGTCCCTCTCAAAAAAATTTTGGGTCGAGGCGCTGCCCCATCACCCCGCAAGGGGGCTGTTAGTCCCCTCGACCTCCAACCCGCTATCCGGATAGCGGGACCCCCGTAAAAACTCTGGGTGGCTCCCGATATATCCAAGCCACCCCTTCAAAACACAACACTGCACATTGAGTTCGCATGACCAGTTTAACCCGTCAATCGGAGGTTCCCTCGCTCCAAAGGCGAGGGGTAATTAACGGCAGCTTAGTCCGCGGTTGCCGGAGATTCGGATCCCCACAATCAATAAACCCCGCCTACCCCAGACAGGGGGAATCTGTAATGCGTCTGATAAGCGCACGCGTATTCCCATCTCAATGGGGTGATGAAAAACACCCTACAGATTCTGGCACGCCCGGTGGGACTTATCTCTCCTCCTATATTTCGGGTTAAACGTTCATGCGAACTCAATCAATATACATATCGACTGCCTGTACTGAAATCATGCTTCTTTGTGCAGGTTAACAAATTTCAAGTTGCAATCTCCGGTCGCAGTGAAAATGTCTCCAAGGACAAGCTCGGCTCTCGACAAAACTCTCGTCTCCTACACGATGAAGATGGACTCCAGGATGGTCCTTCCGGCCAGTCTCGGACGACAATGGGAGGAGGAGCCGCTACCATTTGGCTCTATTATGTTCGTGTCAGCTAACGCCGTCCCAGCTCCTCAAGCTCCGGTAACAGAAAAACCGGTCTCAAAGAGGAAAGGCCGAATGTCATGGTCGCGAGGGCGCCCCAACACAAACGCAAGTCGGTGTTTGAACGACTTTCCTTGGCCCTAGCTGGGGGCAAGGCCATCAACACCAACAAAGTAACAAGGCATCTCGGGCAAGCTCCAGCGGTTCCTCTGACAACTGCTCGATCGGGTGTCTTCTCAAGCCTCCCCATCACTCAGCCTATGGCGGCTTTCCGAAGAGCAGAAGCCTGCCAAGCGCTCAAGGCAGAGAAGCTGAGGCAGAAGCGGCTCAGATACAGAGCCAACAAAAGGGCTAGGGCTCTGTCCATGTTAGAATTTATGAATTTCCAAAGCCCGGACCGCTCCGCGAAGTCAGCCGCCAAAGATAAAGAGATGGCTGGGTATGTGGTTCGCACTGTCTACATGGTCGGACATGAAGAAACAAATCCTCCTCTTCTTCACAGCCATGGTGATGATATGATTGATGCAAACCAGCATCGGCTCGATCTAAGTGATGAAGAGCCCGCTCAGGCCGATAAGCCAGAGGAGCCCGTGGTTCCTGCGGAATTGAGCTCAGGCAATAAAGATGACCCGGTTGTCATAGCCGGAACTACAGAACAAGCGTTATTCTGATGGCTTCAGAGGCAGCTTCAGGACAGGGATGAGACCTTAGCCAAGGTACAGTCCAAGGTCGACGAATTGTCAAACGTCGCGGCAGATCTCGCGACCTAAGTTGCCCAATTGCAATTACAGCAGAATCAAATTTTGGTTCATGAACCAGGGATTGATACCCGGAGGCAGCCAACTGATATCCCTTTCAACCTAAGAGCGGAGCGCCTTCGCGAAAAACGGCCGCAATCAGCCTCCACTCCCTCCGATACATACGCCGGGGGGGATCGCCTCTGAAAGAAAAACTGGAAAAAGTCTATTCCTTGAAAAGGGAAAAAGTCCACAAGATATTCAGGGACGCCCTAAGAAACGGTCTACAACTGTCAGAATCAAAGAGACCGCAAGAAGCGAATATGACCGACGACCCAGAATATTGCCCCTATCACAGGGTGATAGGTCATGCCATTGAGGACTGCTTCGTCTTCAAAGATTGGGTCGAAAGGCAATACAAGACAGGAGAGATAGAACTGTCTAAAGGCGTATTGGCGAACAGTCAAGCTACGACCGCCGATTCCATACAAATGGAGACCGAAGCCTTTCGGGAACCCAATCCTCCCAGACATGTGCCACTATCTGAAAAGGGCGAACCAAAGACTGATCGGCCTCAAGAACCAGCATCAGTAAGGGCACCTACTCTAATGGAGAGAAAGAAGAAGGTGTCCTCCTTCAGGAGGGATGAGGTCCGCAATATATTCGAGGAAGCCTTGAACAACGGTCTGCAATTTCCTATTCCGAAAAGGCCATATGAAATGAATATGACCGACAATCGCGTATACTGCCCATACCATAGAGTGGTGAGTCATACCCATTGAAGACTGCTGTGTTTTCAAAGATTGGGCAGAGGACCAATACAAGCTTGGAAAAACCTCACAATCCTCGGATGTATCAGCAAGCCACAGAGCTAGGTCATCAATACAGCTCTGCCAAGATCAAAGTTCAAGGAGCTGGGATAAGCAAAAAGGACCACCACGTCGTTAAACTGGGAACGCCAGCTGACCACCACATCGTTAAACTGGGAATGATCGACTACCACGTCATTAAACTGGGAATGATCGACCTCTAAGTCGTTAAACTGGGAATGTAAAATATATATATATATATGTGAATAAATAAAAAAAATGTAAATAAAAGAAAAATAAAGAAAAGCCGAAATGATGGGGCAACCGCAAATAAAAGCCGAAATGATGGGGCAATCGCGATCTTCATGATAAGAAAAGCTGAAATGATAGAGCAATCGCGGTAAAAAAAACAACAAAAAAAAAACAAAACAACGGCGAATGATGAGTCGCTCCTGGTACCATATTCCAGTGCAGCGATGCAGACGCCAACCAAAATCCAATTTTCCAAAATTTTCCCGGCCCTACGGTTAGTCCCCAAATTGACTACCGTATACAATCCATAGGCTCAAATAATTCTCATCATACTCATGCCCCACTGCAATCACCAGTCCAGCGGTCCGTCCCCGCCCTTGGAATTATGGTCCATTGGAAAGACCCACTCATGTGTCCACACGATGCATGAGGAGAACAAACCTTCATGGGATCCTTACGACTCACAAAGGAGAAACACACTTGGGAGTCCTCATGACTCCTAAGGAGAAAATACACCTATGGGATCCTTACGACCCGTAGGGAGAAAATGCTTTTATGGGACCCTCATGGCCCATAAAATTGAAAAGCCTTAGGTGATGGGGATCCAAACCTGTCTCCTAAGCCATCGCTCCCCAATCCCCAAGTGGCGAATGATGAGTCGCTCCTGGTACCATATTCCAGTGCAGCGATGCAGACGCCAACCAAATTCCAAATTCCAATCCCTAAATGGTGAATGATGAGTCGCTTCTGGTACCATATTCCAGTGCAGCGATGCAGACGCCAGCCAAATTCCAAATCCCATACCCCAATGGCGAATGATGAGTCGCCCCTGGTACCATATTCCAGTATAGCGATACAGACGCCAACCAAATTCCAAATCCCATACCACAACGGCGAATGATGAGTCGCTCCTGGTACCATATTCCAGTGCAGCGATGCAGACGCCGGCAAAGTCCCAAAATTTTTCCGGCCCTACGGTCTGGATCATACATGCTGCAAAACCGTATACAATCCACGGGCGTAAAACAATCCCAATCTCTCCCGAGTCCTACCGGTGAGACCACATTCAAAGTCTAAAAAAAAATAATAATAAAAAAATAAAAAATAAAAAAAATGGTATGTCCACAAGGAAAAGGGGCACGGATAAAAACCCGAAAGGGCTCCGTGAGTAAAAACAGCAGGACTGCCGGCGAGTTTGTGAAAACCCGAAAGGGCGCAAACTCGTAAAAAAGAAATGAAATGCACTCGCAGAGTCCTCTTGACTTTGTGAGGAGAAAATTCCCGCGTGAGATCCTTACGACTCACAAAGGAGCAACACACTTAGGAGTCCTCACGACTCCTAAGGATAAAAAAAAAACACTTACGAGATCCTTACGACTCGTAGGGAGAAAATGCTTTTATGGTACCCTCACGGTCCATAAAATTGAAAAGCCTTAGGCGATAGGGATCTAAACCTGTCTCCTAAGCCATCGCCTCCCAATCTCCAAGTGGCGAATGATGAGTCGCTCCTGGTACCATATTCCAGTGCAGCGATGCAGACGCCAACCAAATTCCAAATCCTAAAATGGCAAATGATGAGTCGCTCCTGGTACCATATTCCAGTGCAGCGATGCAGAAGCCAACCAAATTCTAAATCCCATACCCCAACGGCGAATGATGAGTCGCTCCTGGTACCATATCCCAGTGCAGCGATGCAGACGCAGGCAAAGCCCCGAAATTTTTCCGGCCCTACGGTCTGGATCATACATCCTGCAAAACCGTATACAATCCACGAGCGTAAAACAATCCCAATCTCTCCTAAGTCCTACCGGTGAGACCACATTCAAAGTCCCACCAAAAATAAAAAAAATATAAAATAAAAAAAAATGGTATGTCCACAAGAAAAATGGGCACGGATGAAAACCCGAAAGGGCTCCGTGAGTAAAAACAGCAGGACTGCCGCTGAGTTTATGAAAACCCGAATGGGCGCAAACTCGTAAAAAAATAAAAAATGAAATGCACTCACAAAATCCTCTCGACTTTACGAGGAGATAATTCCCGCGTGAGATCCTTACGACTCACAAAGGAGCAACACACTTGGGGGTCCTCACGACTCCTAAGGAGAAAATACACCTACGGGATCCTTACGACCCGTAGGGAGAAAAGGCTTTGTGAGACCCTTACGGCCCACAAAATTAAAAAAGTCTTAGGTGATAGGGACCTAAAACCTGTCTTCTAAGCCATCGCTTCCTGATAAGCAGACACAAATGATGATTCGCTCCTGGTACAATATTCCAGTCAAGCGATACTGATGCCAAGCAAAAACCAATTCCTAAATTCTCTCGGGGCAAATGATGAGTTGCTCCTGGCATTATTCCAGTGCAGCAATGCAGATGCCAAACCAAAACCAATCTCCAAATTCTCTCAAAGACAGATGATGATTCGCTCCTGGTACCATATTCCAGTGTAGCGATGCTGATGTCAACCTAAATCACAATCAACAAGTCAACTTCAACTCCGACACCGCAGAAAGCGGAGCAAGTCAGAATCCAATCTCGACACCGTAAGAAGCGGAGCAAGTCAAGTTCACCCCTGACACTGCAGGAAGCAGAGGAAGTCAAATAGAGCGTCGACCATCCATGTCGCAAAACGGGTAGTGCAGGCTTCCTACAAAGCAGGGAACCAAATCGCTCCGGATCAGAGCGTCGACCGTCCATGTCGCAAAACGGGCAGTGCAGGCTTCCCACAAATCGGGAACCAAATATCTCCGGATCAGAGCGTCGATCGTCCATGTCGCAAAACGGGCAGTGCAGGCTTCCCACAAATCGGGAACCAAATCGCTCCGGATCAGAGCGTCGGCCGTCCATGTCGCAAAACGAGTAGTGCAGGCTTCCCACAAATCGGGAACCAAATCGCTCCGGATCAGAGCGTCGACCGTCCATGTCGCAAAACGGGCAGTGCAGGCTTCCCACAAATCGGGAACCAGATCGCTCCGGATCAGAGCGTCGACCGTCCATGTCGCAAAAAGGGCAGTGCAGGCTTCCCACAAATCGGGAACCAAATCGCTCCGGGTCAGAGCGTCGACCGTCTATGTCGCAAAATGGGCAGTGCAGGTTTCCCACAAATCGGGAACCAAATCGCTCCGGATCAGAGCGTCGACCGTCCATGTCGCAAAAAGGGCAGTGTAGGCTTCCTACAAAGCAGGGAACCAAATCGCTCCGGATCAGAGCGTCGGCCGTCCATGTCGCAAAACGGGCAGTGCAGGCTTCCCACAAATCGGGAACCAAATTGCTCTGGATTAGAGCGTCGACCGTCCATGTCGCAAAAAGGGCAGTGCAGGTTTCCCACAAATCGGGAACCAAATCGCTTCGGATCAGAGCGTCGACCGTCCATGTCGCAAAAAGGGCAGTGCAGGCTTCCTACAAAGCAGGGAACCAAATCGCTCCGGATCAGAGCGTCGTCTGTCCATGTCGCAAAAAGGGCAGTGTAGGCTTCCCACAAATCGGGAACCAAATCGCTCCGGATCAGAGCGTCGACCGTCCATGTCGCAAAAAGGTCAGTGCAGGCTTCCCACAAATCAGGAACCAAATCGCTCCGGATCAGAGCGTCGACCGTCCATGTCGCAAAAAGGGCAGTGCAGGCTTCCCACAAATCGGGAACCAAATCGCTCCGGATCAGAACGTCGACCGTCCATGTCGCAAAAAGGACAGTGCAGGCTTCCTACAAAGCAGGAACCAGATCACTCCGAGCCAGGGAAACGTCTACCATGGACACTCCGTCTCGAAGACGCGTCAAGCGTCGACCGTCCATGTCGTAAAAAGGGCAGTGCATCCCAAAAATTGGGAACCAAAGCAAGTCGCCTCCACGCGAAAGAAGATCCATCAATTTCATACACACAACTCACATATGTGGTGTGCATTTATTGATGGGGGCACTTTATTGAAGTCGAAAATTGCACATCGGTTGACCAAGTCAAAGTCAAAGTCAACCCCAAGCCAAACGGGCCCATGCCCAGGTCGAGTCCGAACATGAAGCGGCCGGCCCTCCCCCATGCCAAAATGAAATCATGTAATAAATAATTTTTATGTAATTTTTTATGTATGAATGTAAACAAAATGGGCATAAAGCCAAATTTTTGTAAGCCCATGGCTTATGTGCAAAAAGAAATGGCATATGAGCCATGGGATGGGCAAAATGCCATTTTGTAAAGCCCATGGGGCTATATGTAAATATGTAAGCCTATATAAGGCAACATGATGATGAATAAAAAAAACACTTTTCATTCTCCCCCAAAAAATCTAGGGTTTGTGCCTCTTTCTCCTTTCTGAAGGTTCCAAACCTTCTTCTTTCTTTTGAATTAAATCAAGAGTTTTACCCTTCTTTTTATAAAACTAAATAGTTTTTCACCACAAAACCCATAAAGGGGAACTCAGATCTCCCATCAGATCTTAAAAATAAGAGATTTTTAAAATCTCATACTTCTTGTTCTTCGAGATCCAGCCAACAGAGGAGGAAGGAGGAGACCCATCTCCAAAAATCCCACTTTGGGAAGATCCAGAACCAAATAGAGAAACAGAGCAACCCCCTTTGATCATTTCTAAACTTTTTAGGAGTTTAACTCCACAAATCGGGAGCACAGCTCCCAGTGCAGGACCAAAGTCCCCTTTCTGTTTGACGCCCAGCGTCCAGCGCCCAGAGCGCTTGCGCCCACGTGCCGAGCACGTGGTGCGCCCAGCACCCAGTGCGCTTGCCCCCACGTGGTGCGCCCATCGCTCAGTGCGCTTGCACCCACGTGCCGAGCACGTGGTGCGCCTAGCGCCCACGTGCCGAGCACGTGGTGCGCCTAGCGCCCAGAGCGCTAGCGCCCACGTGCCGAGCACGTGGTGCGCCTAGCGCTCATAGCGCTCGCGCCCAGCGCCTGCGTGCCATGCATGCGAGGCGCTGGCCCCCACGCATCCTTTGGATGCCCTTTCCCTTTATATATATATATATGTATATGTATATATATATATACACATACACACACACACACATACTCTATAACACTGTCCCTCTCAAAAAAAATTTGGGCCGGGGCGCTGCCCCGCACCCCGCAAGGGGGCTGCTAGCCCCTTTGACCCCCAGCCCGCTATCCGGGAAGCGGGACCCCCGTAAAAACTCTACATGGCTCCCGATATATCCAAGCCGCCCCTCCAAAACAAAACACCGCACATTGAGTTCGCATGACCAGTTTAACCCATTAATCGGAGGTTCCCTCGCTCCAAAGGCGAGGGGTAATTAACGGCAGCTTAGTCCGCGGTTGCCAGAGATTCGGATCCCCACAATCAATAAACCCCCGCCTACCCCAGGCAGGGGGAATCTGTAATGCGCCTGACAAGCGCGCGCGTATTCCCATCTCAATTGGGTGACGAAAAACACCCTACATACTTCACCTCGTTAGGGATTTTACCACGATACGTCAGAGAGAGGCAGCCGTACCGCATGTTACCTTACCACCTTCTCCACTTCAGAGAGCGTTGCCTCTTGCACCTGTTGTTGCTCCGCGTCAGACTTATGCTCATAGAGGTCATGGTCGCGGAGGGTTTGTTCAGAGAGGACGGGGTGGCAGAGGCGGAGCACAGCCAGTTGCAGGTGGAGGGCAGGCACAAGTATTTGCTTTGACTCATCAGGACGCGCAGGCGTCCAATGGAGTGGTTTCAGGTATTCTTTTAGTATGTTCTTTTGATGCACACGTGTTGTTTGATCCGGGATCTACGTAGTCGTATGTTTCTACACACTTCATGTCAAGATTGGGCCGAGAGTCGTGTTTGCTAGATCAGCCGTTTTTTGTGATCACTCCTGTTGGCGAGTCGTTTGTTTCGCGACACGTGTTTCGGTCGTGTGTCGTTCGGATTGGAGATAGAGAGTTGTCCGTTGACTTGATCCTTCTTGAGATGTTGGACTTCGACGTTCTCCTGGGCATGGACTGGTTAGCTACGTGCTACGCGTCTGTGGACTGCCGCGAGAAGACAGTCAGGTTTTGTTTTCCCGGCGAGTCAGTTCTTGTTGTGCAAGGGGACCGTGGTGCCGCCCCTCACAGTTTGATTTCAGCCCTTTGCGCTAGTCGGCTTTTGAGGAGAGGATGTCGGGATTCTTGGTTTTCATTTGTGATACTAGAGCCACAGTAGTTTTGCGTTGACGATTTGTTTGATCAGCTCCAGGGTGCGAGACATTTTTTCTAAGATTGATTTGAGATCGGGTTATCATCAGTTGCGGGTTCGGAATGATGACATTCCGAAGACTTCTTTTTGTACGCGCTACAGGCATTATGAGTTTTTGGTGATGTCGTTCGGGCTCACCAATGCCCCATCAGCATTCATGGATTTGATGAACCGGATTTTTAGGCCGTTCCTCGACCAGTTTATTATTGTGTTTATTGATGACATTCTGGTTTATTCCAAGAGTCGTGAGGAGCATGAGCAGCACTTGAGGATTGCTTTGCAGACATTGAGAGAGCACCAGCTGTTTACTAAATTCTCAAAGTGTGCCTTCTGCCCTGAGGAAGATCGAGGCATACAGCTTTAGCCCAGACCTGTATCGGTGACAGAGGTCCGCAGCTTTTTAGGCTTAGCCGGTTATTACCGCCGTTTCGTGCAGGACTTCTCGAGTATCGCTGCACCGCTGACTGGACTGACCAGGAAGGGGGTTCCTTTTCTTTGGACTTAGGCATGCGAGCAGAGTTTTCAGCAGTTGAAGACTCGGTTGACGACTGCACCAGTTCTATCTTTGTCTTCTGGATCGGGCGGCTTTGTCGTTTACTGTGATACTTCGCGAGTGGGGCTCGGTTGTGTATTGATACATCATGATAGAGTTATCGTTTATGCTTCCCGACAGTTGAAGAAGCACAAGCAGAATTATCCCACTCATGATCTTGAGATGGCCGCGGTGGTCTTTGCGCTTAATATTTGGAGACACTACTTGTACGGAGAGTCGTATCAGATTTTCACAGACCACCAGAGCTTAAAGTACATCTTCCAGCAGCGGGATCTGAATTTAAGACAGCGCCGTTGGATGGAGATGGTGAAGGATTATGATTGTGAGATCTTTTATCACCCGGGCAAGGCGAATGTGGTGACCAATGCTTTGAGTCGTAGGCCCGGGGGCAGCTTGTCTCAGTTGAGCGTAGTTCAGAGACAGTCTTCTGCAGATCGGCAGATCTTATATGACAGCAGAGTACAGTTTGAGTTCACTCCCACTGGGGGACAGCTTGCTCATGTCCGCGTCCGTCCACTTCTACTTGACCGTATTCGTGAGGTACAGCCCGCCGATGCCCATTTGTCTGAGATTCTTGAGCATATTCGGCAGGGTGGAGATTCGGAGTTCTTGATTGATGACCAGGGTGTGCTACGTTTTGGGACCCGGTTATGTGTACCTGATACCGATGGGTTGAGACGCGAGATCTTAGAGCAGGCACATCAGTCAGCTTTTAGTGTTCACCCAGATTCCACCAAGATGTATCGTGACTTGAAAGATATCTATTGGTGGGCAGGGATGAAAAGTGATGTTTCGGATTTCGTTTCGAAGTTCCTGACTTGTCAGCAAGTCAAGGCTGAGTATCAGAGACCGGCAGGAGAGTTGCAGCCCTTACCCGTTCCGGAGTGGAAATGGGAGCAGATTTCCATGGACTTCGTTGTAGGTCTACCCAGGTCTAATCGAGCGTATAAATCTATTTGGGTGATTGTTGACCGGTTGACGAAAGCGGCTCACTTCCTTCTTGTGAAGACCACTTTCAGTTATGCTCAGTATGCTCAGTTATACATTGATGAGATTGTGCGTTTGCACGGAGTTCCTTCATGCATTGTATCCGATAGGGGCATGATTGATACGAAAAAGTGTGTTTTTGTAGTTGAAGTAACCGCAATCAGAACGGTGTCGCGAGTAGCTAGACCGAGGTGAGTACGGGTCGTCCTCTGGGAAACGTGGAACCTTTTACTCTTACTTTAGATGTGTTGAAAAAGAGAGGAGGAATAAAGAATTTTTGTGAAAAGTTTCTAGATCTACGTTAAGCAAAAATGCAAAAATATAGATCTAGATTATTTTAAAGATTTAGTTAATATAATAAGAGGGCTTGTAGGGTTCGTTAGGATTTAGTAGTTATGAACGATTAATTAAAAGTTGCCCTTTTTATCCTTTAATAGATTTAAAACTAGAACGACGGTGATGCGTGTAGATTAGGGTTTCTGGAGGGAAAAGGAATCCCACTCTTAACCCTTATCTCGACACGGAATTCCGTTCATATCTAGCCTTTACCAAAACAATCATTAATCTAATCTCTAATCGCGGTCGGAACTAACAAAGAATTGTTAGCGCGCCCGATTAGGAAGTTAATGATTCTTTTGATAAAGTTCATAAACTTTATAGGACTTAAAAAGGGTTTAGGGATTTTTATCGTTCATTAGCCTACCCTAATCCTACGAACCCTAACAAGCGGAGAATTACTCGCGCATGTTGGGATAAAAAGAGATAGAAAGAAATTGCATAATTAAACTACGAAGAAATAGAATAAGAAAAAGAAAGCTACCTGTTTCCCCCAATCAGAGCAAAGCTCTGTTTGAATTTAAAAATTCAAAATTCGAAGTAATGCTTCAGATTCTTTGCGCTGCGCGCAACGCGCCACGTGTCAAAAGCTGATACATCAGCGCAGCGCCCAAGGCAGCGCCACCAATCAGAGCAAAGCTCTATTTAAAACAAAAATTAAAAGGAAGCAACGCTTCAGATAATCTGCGCTCTGCGCTGCGTGCCACGTGGCAGCGCAGTTGCGCCGCGCTCTGCGCTGCGCGACACGTGGCAGCGCAGTTGCGCTGCTTGACACGTGTCAAGCGCTGGTACATCGGCGCCAAACAGAATTAAAATTTTAGCTAGATTTTTCTGTTCTTGTTAAAACAAGAAGATTGCCTTCTGTAAAACAGAAGCCCTTGGATCAAGGATCCAACGGTGGGGAAAATTCCCCAAATCACTCAGAGAAAGATCTCTTTAACAAATTTAACAAATTTATGGGCACTATATAAAGGCCCCTAGACCCCAAATCAAAATTATCAACATTGTGAGAAATCAATAACTTCAAACAGAGAGAACTCTGAAGAAATTTCAAGGAAAAAAAAGGTAAAAACCTTTAAGATAGAAGAATTTCTTCTAATAAATCATTGATCTAAGAACAAGATCAATAATCTTCAATAAAAAACAAAAAAAATAGTGCTTTGCACTTATGAACCATTAGTTCTCTGAGATCAAGAAAAAAAAAACAAGAAATACTTGTTTTCTTTGATCTAAATTAGATCAAGAAATCAAATAGTGCTTCGCACTTTTTTTATGAACCATTGGTTCTGGAATCTAAAAGATTCTCAAGTTAATAGTGCCTTGCACTTGCAAAACTGCACTGTTGCGCTCTTAGGTTGGCGCAAGCCACCAGAGCGCGCCACGTGTCAGCAGCGCAACAGCGCAGCGCACTAGCGCAGCGCACTGCGCTGTTGCGCTTGCGCTCACCAGAGCATGACACGTGTCACCTCCACATGCGCTTGCATTCAATGATTGGTGCAAAGCGTCTGACAAATGCATTGCATTATTTACTGAAGGGCCAAGCCTAATTAAAAAAGGTTCAACAGGCCAAATAAAATGTTATGCATTAAAAGGGCAGAGCCCAAACAAAGCAGATGTTGTGCATCATTTAAAAGGGGCAGAGCCCAAATAAAGGTCTAACAGAGACCAAGATTAATGCTACGCATTATTTAAAAGGGGCCAATCCCTAGCACAGGCCTAATAGGCCAAAAACAAATAAAAGTGTTGAACATTTTTCAACTGGACTTAGCCCAATTATGGTCGTAAGTTCTCAAATTAAATTGACTGAGCACAGCTGCTCTCTTAAATCAATTTACATCCGGTTCGAGGGTACATCTCCGAACTCCTTTGACTCCTATCGTTGTAATCCTTCAACGACGTCAGAGAGGTGACGGGTCCCGACAACCACACATCAATACGGACTGTGGGGTCCTTAAACCCACGGACTTAAGCGTCCTTAAACTAAGATACGGACTGTGGGGTCCTTAAACCCGCGGACTTATGCGTCCTTAAACTAACGGACTAATGCGTCCTTAAACATACCCATATGGACCGCAATGTCCTTAAACTACCAATGGACCGCAATGTCCCTAAACTACCTATGGACCACTACGTCCCTAAACTGGAACAATAGAGCCCCCCTAAACGCTCTTTTGTTGGATCTAAACGATCCCGTTTAAGTTGATCTTAGCCTCAAATATGGCTAACGTATCCTTAAACATTCAAACAGACTTTAGTCCCAAATTGGACTATAAGACCCCCAATCAATTTTGGTTCAAGGGTACATCTCTGAATTCCTCTGACACCTATCATTGTAATCCTTCAACGACGTCAGAGAGGTGACGAGTCCCGACGGCCATATATTAAATGGATCACCACGTTAAGTTGATCTTAGTCTCAAACAGGACTAACGTATCCTTAACGAACGTTTAAGTTGATCTTAGCCTCAACACGGCTAACGTATCCTTAGACTAAAACACTAAACCCAAATCTAAGTAAATATGGATTTGGACTAATCCACGTCCTACGGGCGACGGCATAACTTAGTCTCCGTATACAATCCACGGGCAATCACAAACAAAACAAATACACACTACACGAAGTGAAATTCTGGAGAAGGAGAAAGTGGCTATCGCGATGCGGTAGCGTAATTAACTGCAGGGGCTTGCGCCTGCAGGGAAGAGCGTCCCCACAATCAAAAAACCCCTCTAGCGAGGGGGAATCTGACGAAGTCCGCTACATCGGCCGCATCCGTCTAAACCTCCGATACACGGTGCCATAAATCAACTTGGCATCTTCGGAGAGGTGGACGGATAAAACCATATAGCATCTGCCCCGAATCTCAGGCAAGACGTCCTCACGTCGTGCCGTCTTTCGAAGGGGAACAGATTCTGGCACGCCCGGTGGGACCTTTTCCTCTTTCCACTCCACACTTCGTGTGTCGTATTCGTGAACGAATCGCGGTTTGTTAATGGTTGCCTTCGGATTTTAAGTTACTAAGATTTGGTCTTTTGCCTGGCGCAGAAATCAAGTATCGATGGCCTCTACCTGTTCGAAGTGCTCCAACTGCAGCTGCAGCTCGCGTCCGGCCTCAACTGGGGGCATAACCTACGGGCCCCAAGCGGCCTCTTTGTTCACCATTCCCGTGGAGCAGATTACTCAAGCCACCACGGGGTTGTTTTTCGGAACTATGCTTCCGCCAACAAGCTTCAGCACCCCCGTGCCCGTACAAGAAGCTCCTAAGAAGTCGGTCTTCGATCGACTTTCAGTTACTGCGGCCCCTCTCAACGGGTCGCCCAACACCAGTGCCTCGGTCTTCTCCAGACTGGGCTAAAACTCCTGCGGGCCCACAATGAAGCTTGCAGTCCCAGAAAAGGTTATCCCAAAAAGAGTAGCCAAACCTGCTCCTGAAGTCGTCAAGACGGCTTCTCCTGCTAAGAGATCGGCCTTTACAAGATTGACCGTCCCAACTCCAACTCCTGCTCTTGCTGCTCAAAAGACATCAGTCTTCAATAGGCTGACGCCGGCAACAGCCCCACACCTGAACAAGGGGCAAGAAGAAGCTGTTTCTGTCTCTGAACCAATACCGACGACTCGTCGCGCCCGACGACGTCACTGGCGCCGGATAAGGAAGACTGGGGGCAACTCCCCTTCTGGGATAACTCCGCCGGCTCCGACGGTGGAAGTTAACGCTGCTGTTCCAACCGGGAACAGCTTTGAGCTGTTGAACAGGGTACGCAGAAACTCGCCAACTGCGGTCCTTAAAAGAACTCCTCCACCGGTAGAGACCACCGTGGAAGCAGAAAAGCCGGAGCAGTCTCCTCAATCGCTGTCCTCTAGGATTTACAAGACATGGCGACGAGTCCGAGAATCTGTGATTGATCCTGATTTCTCTCGCCGACACAAGAAGTCGAAAAGTCGGCAAGAAGAAAATTCCCCGATCAAGCAGCGGAAGGTAACGACCACTTGGGTGCCCAAAGCAACGGCTCCCTCAACTTCAACGGCCCATAAGAGAAGAAGGCCAGAGAAAGTCCTTACGCCGATGGCAAATATTAAAGGTGGTGAACCTAAACGCCTTAAGTCCGGGGGCATAATAGTTCATACAGTATTCATGGCGTCGGGAAAGGAGGATAGTCGTGCATCCACAGGTCATAGACCGCTTACACGGTTAATGACCAAACCTCAGGAGCAACAGCAAAAGCTCCAGGAGATGATGAACGCGATGGCCGCACTCACTGGGCCAAAAGAAAGCCCTGAAGCGTCCTCGGATGAACGCCAAGAGCAAGAAACTGACGCTGAATTCCTTCGTCGGATATTAGAGAAGAAGGATAAAGAGGCTGCTGAACAAGCAGCCAACATAAAACGTATGGCCCTCCTGTTCCAAGACATGGTGGGGATGTGATCCAACAAGATCCTCCAGCCAAAGATCACCCGATCGTCCTTGAAGACGATAGGGGAGAAACGTCGAATCCTCCGCCAGCTCTGTCAACAGCTAAGGAAGAGACAATCTCCAAAGCTGACTTGGACGAGTACATAGCCCAATAAATACGGGTTCATCATGCGACCGAAGCAGCCGGTCAGGTCGTGAAAACAGGACGACCATATCCGAGCTGGTACGACCAGATCAAGTACCCGCCGGACTTCACAATTCCCAAGTTCCATGTCTATAAGGGGACGGGCAATCCCCACCAGCATGTTGCCCAGTTCAGGGCACTCTGCGGCAACACTGGCGGCGATGATAAATTGTTGTTTCGCCAGTTCGTTGGAAGCTTATCAGATACAGCGTTCGAGTGGTACTTTGAGCTCCCAAATGACTCTATCAAGACCTTCGCGGAGATGGAGCTACTGTTTACCCAGCGTTTTGCAAGCGCCAGCGAACGCACCCCGATGACGGCATTGATTAACGCCAGGGTGAAGCCGGACGAAACATGGGTCCAATACGCTATAAGGTGGTGGAACTTATGGTCAAAATGCGAGCAACGCATTGAAGAAGCTCCTGCAGTGGGTATGTTTGTGGGAACCCTGGATCCACAAGCAACTATCTCGCAATTTATGATGTTCTTCAAGCCGACTACCTTCCAGGCCCTGATCGACAAACTAGCGCAAATGGATCAGATGGGCCATAGACCTCCTCTTCCAAAGCCGGACTCCCGAAATGAAAAAGGGAAGGGGAAAGCGATCGTTGTCGCTAATGCTCAACAACAGCCGAGCAACTCGAAGCCGGTCGTTCGTCAAAATAATATGCGTCCATGCGTACCCCTTGAAGAGAGGCTAGGATGTCCTTACTCGTTTCCCCGAGATAAAACGAGAAGATTATTCGAGCTGGCATTGCATAACCGACTCATAAATCTTCCGGATCCAAGACTCCCGTCGCAGCCAAATGATGTTAATGATCCCAACTACTGTCCCTATCATCGAGTACTGGGTCATCCGATTGAGGATTGCCACATCTTCAAAAATTGGATTGAAGACCAGTACCAACAGGGCAAGTTCGCTTTGTCTGACAGATGGAAGGTGAATCCGCCGCAGCCCCACACCTCTAAAAGGATGAATACGCCGGGGGCAACGTGCTCTCTCATCGAAGAATCCCCATAGGAGGTTGTGCTGTCAGCCAAGACAAGGAGGATGCTGAACGAGCTTCAAATATGCCTTGCGATCAAGTGGAAGAACCCGTTGGAGCCACAGGTCATTGAAGGAATGTTGAAGCCGCGTCCAACTCAAATGATCGATGGAGGTGGCCCAAGCATTCACAATCAGCCGTCGAAATCTTCAAAGAAGAAGAAAAAGAAATCAAAGAAGCCTGGCGACAAGCGCACGAATTTGCAAAAACAAATTGACGCGCTGGAGGAATACAACCAGGAGGCACGGACTCCCATTACACTCCAAGAGTTCCTCAACCACTTCTTTCAAGAGGATGATGAGGGAGATAGTTCGTCAGATGAATCCGAGAAATATGTGGCGAGCTGTCATATGATTTCCCATTCGCTCACGAACGATGAGGAGACTCCTTGCACTGAAAAGCTGGGGGCAGATCCCGAACCAAAAATTCTGGGGCCATCGGATGAAGTAATTGACGCATTTCTCAATGAAGCTCTCTTAAAAAGCAAAGCTGATCGGGAGCGCAAGGCGGTCATATTCGAAAGGGCCAAGCGCCAGCGCCTTGACGAAAGAATTGAGATACTCCCGCTGGAGCAAAGTACACCCACTGCGGATAAAATCAAATTCAAGACGAGGAAAAGGTTTGCTAAAGCCATATCAATGGGTATGAAGCTACCATCCTCTGAGGGAAGTGTTATTAGTGAAACGGAAATGCACCCCTCCTACTGCTTATATCATCAGAAGATTTCGCACCCTACTGAAGAGTGCAAAGCTTTCGATAGATGGTGGAAAGGATATGTTGCTCACCAACAACATTTTAAGCGGGAGAAGCGCAAAACTCGCCGGGAGCAGAACGGTACGACTGAGGGGCTTAACAGAACCACCGGCAATTGTTGCATGGTTAACGCCGGGGGATCGCAAGTGCTCACATTTGGGAGCGATTCCGACGAGGAGATGGCTCTTAGTCCTCTCTTTAAAGAGTCCACTTCGGGAAAAGAAGAAGAGCCGAAGGTTTGCGAAAATATCCGACTGCGTAATCGGACGCTACCCGAAAAGAATCTCGGACCCTCAAACAAAAAAGATAAAGGGAAAGAAAAGGTCTCTGAGAACATCGCCCTAGATGACCAAGTCATGGAAGAGCTAACTGCCAAAGACTCGCCGAAGAAAAATAAGGTGGATTACAACGTCTTAGCGCATCTGAGAAAACTACCCTCGCAGCTCAGCATTCTTGACGCCCTTTTACTATTAAAGGAAGCGAGAGATTCGTTAATCAAGGCACTACAGGACCCGGAGCAGTTCCAAGCTTTCCTGGCCGAAGAAAAGATGAAGGATGAACTGGAGGAAGTGCACACGGCCGATGCCACTTTCGGCGACGAGGACCTTCTCCTTGGGACGTGCGAACACAACCGCCCCCTCTATGTCTCAGGATACTGCCATGATATAAAGATAGGCAAAATCCTGGTCGATAACGGATCGTCTGTTAATCTACTCAATGTGCAGGTATTAAAAGAAATCTGCATGAGTGTCCAGCACCTCGCTCGAGACAAGATCACCATCTCCGGGTTCGACTCCCAATTGTCAAAGACTCTTGGATCTGTGATACTGACGCTACGCTTTGGGCTGCTCGTCATGGACATTAAATTCCACGTCATAGATTCCAAGACATGCTACAACGCTCTGCTCGGCTGACCATGGTTACACGAGTACAACATCATCCCTTCTACACAGCATCAGTGTATGAAATATTTTAGGGATGGTCTCGAGTATACCGTAACGGGAGAACTGAATCCGTTTTCCATAAACGAAGTCCGCAAATATGAAGATGCCAAATACTTCTTGCCGAATTTCGAAGACACGGAAAGGTGTCACAAGCTGGAGAACAAAACTACCGCTACCATCCATGTCTTCGGCAGTGATACCGAGGAGGAAGAGGAAATAGTTCATTCGGGTCCGCCCCAATATACCAAGTCGGGACCATCTGCTCCTACGTTGATCTTTGGTAGTGATTCGGAAGATGAGGTCCATGCTGTATTCTCTGCTCGGCCCTCAATTCAAACGACTGCTGACGAAGAGCAAAGTCTGCAAGTCGCCATGGTACCGCTCAAACATCATAAAGAACTGGATGTGCTCGACACCTACAGCGTAGAGGAACTGCGGACGTTCTATGTCCCTCCCAGGCGAGAAGGCGAAAAGGCAATTCTATTCTACCGCTCTGGGGAAACCAAAGTGGAGAAAGAAATCTGGCACGGTGCGGATCCTACGCTGGACAGGTTTCAACCCATCCGTCTACCCAGATATTATACAGAAGGCTTGAAGATGCTATTGAAGCGCCAAGGGATACCCTTCAAACAGACCGCTCGAAAAGCCAAATTCTATGACAGGGTCTGGAACGTTCCCGGGACTCAACACAAGCTGCCTAATGGGAGAATGGAAACAGTCGGGCTTGGATACATTCGGTCCAAGAAACGAGAGCTACTCCACGACTGTTACGTCGTGTACGACTTTGATGAAGAAGCGGATGCTCAATGGGAAGACGCTAATCCTGAAACAGTAAAAGTTCCTGATGCAAAAGTGCCCAGTCCGCCGTTCGAAGAACAAATAGACAGACTTATAAGGGAAGCTGGTCAAAAAGTCCGAGACGATCACAACCGCGAAATGACCATCTATGAGAAAGCCAAAACGCAACGCCTCCTTCAATAGGCCGTGAAAGATGAAGATGCCGCTCCTTGTCAACCTGTTATAAAGAAGGCTCGACGCAGAGACAGAAATAAGTCGAAAGGCGAAAAAGGCGCTCAACAGCAACAAAGAGGGACTAAGAAGCCACGCAAGCGGGAAATGAGCGGTTCCGATCTATCCCTCATGAAGAAAATGGGTCGAGCGTACTCGTTTCCTCGGGACAAGACGAAGAGAATACTTGATCTTGCTCTAAAACATCAAATGCTTACACTGCCGGAGTCCAAAAACCCCGAACAAGCAGGCGAAGTCTCTGACCCAAATTATTGCTCTTACCATCGAGTAATAGGGCACCCGCTTGAAGACTGCTTCACCTTTAAGAATTGGGTCGAAGATCAGTACCAGCCCGGCAAGTTCGCTTTGTCTGACAACTGGAGGGTAACGCTGCCACAAAGGCACGAACCCAAAGCTACGAGAACAGAACCAACTCCACATTAGGATTGGAAGCGGATTCTTGTCACATGATAACAATATTAAAAGAAGAGCCCGAAAACATGGATAACCTTCCCTGGTGCTTCGAAAACAGCAATGATGAGGTGATCTCAGAATTTCCACCAGCTCCGAAAGAACTGGAGGATGGAATACATACCACTGCAGATAACCTCAAGAAAATTGAGTTGGGGACGGCGGACAACCCGCGACCAACATTTGTCAGCGAGCTGCTATCTGAAGAAAGGGTGGCTGCGTTAAAAGACGTCCTTGTACAACATAGAGATTCTTCGCATGGAACTATTCCGAAATGCCGGGACTAGATCCAGAAATTGCTGTGCACAAATTGGCGATATCCCCGGACATCAAGCCAGTCAAACAGGCGCCGAGGAGAATGAGGCTCGAGCTTGAGATGAGCATCAATGCCGAGTTCAAGAAGCTAATTGACTCTGGCTTTATCCAGGAGGTTCAATATCCTGAATGGATCGCCAACATTGTCCCGGTGATGAAGAAAAATGGGACGGTGCGCATATGCGTGGACTTTCGGGATCTCAATAAAGCCTGTCCGAAGGATGATTTCCCAGTGCCAGTCACCGAACTGATGATAGACAATACGTCCACTCATAAGGTTTTCTCCTTCATGGACGGCTCATCAGGTTATAATCAGATAAAGATGCATCCCGAAGACCAGAAGCATACCGCTTTCCGGACTCCTTTGGGAATATTTTGCTACAAGGTGATGCCCTTCGGTCTAAAGAACGCCGGTGCCACCTATCATAGGGCCATGACGAAGATCTTCGATGACCTCATACATGAAATCGTCGAGTGCTATATCAACGACCTCGTGGTTAAGAGCAAATCATACGAGGAACATCTTGAGCATCTAAAGACTGTATTTCGACGCCTTCGACAATACAACTTGAAGATAAACCCTCTCAAGTGTGCATTCGGAGTTTCTTCGGGCAAATTCCTGGGATTCGTCGTTCGACACCGAGGTATCGAGATAGATCCGTCGAAGATTAAGGCGATAATGGAAATGCCTCCGCTAAGAACTCTCAAACAACTGCGGTCTCTCCAGGGAAAGCTTGCGTATATACGGCGATTTATAGCCAACCTTTCAGGCAAGTGTCGTCCTTATAGCCACCTGATGAAGAAGGGAACCCCGTTCGTCTGGGATCAAAAGTGCCAAAGCGCACTGGACGAAATCAAGTAATACTTGCAAAACCCGCCAGTGCTGGCTGCCCCGGTTAAGGGAAAACCGCTGATCTTTTATACAACGGCCCTCGAAGGTTCCTTAGACGCATTATGGGCGCAAGAGAACGACCAAGGAAAAGAAAGAGCACTCTACTATTTAAGTCGAGTCCTACTGGGGGCAGAAAGCAACTACTCCCCCATTGAAAAACACAGTCTGGCATTGATCTTCGCGATAACAAAACTCAGACACTATGCATTGGCACATGAAGTCCGTCTCATCTCGAAGGTGGACTCTCTTAAATATTTAATGTCAAAGGCCATATTGACGAGACGACTCGCTAAATGGGCCTTGCTCTTGAGGGAATTCTCGATAACCTATCAACCTCTCAAAGCAATGAAAGGCCAGGCTATTGCCGACTTCCTCGCTGAACATCCAATACCTGCTGATTCTCCTCTGAATTGCGATCTGCCAGACGAACATGCGTTTGACGCGATTGATGGAGGTGATACCCGATGGGAGCTTTATTTCGATGGAGCATCTTCCATGAAGAAGCACAGACAAAACACGCCCATAGTCAAATCGGGGGTAGGCCTTATCTTCGTGACTCCATAAGGAGGCATAATGCGCTTTGCTTTCTCCTTGACAGAGCCGAGGACGAACAATGAAGCCGAATATGAAGCTTTGATAGCAGGCCTCGAGATCGCCATCGACATGGGAATTGAAAACCTCCTCATATATGGAGACTCCCAGTTGGTCGTTAGTCAAGTAAACGGCGACTACCAAACGTGCAAACCGGAGTTGGTGAAGTACGGCGAAAAGGTGCAACAACTGTTGAACCAAATTCCTTCCTATATCCTGGAAAGCATACCGCGCGCGGAAAACAGCAAAGCGTACGCGTTGGCCAAGCTCGCTAAGGAACTGGCTGATGAGAACCTCGATGACGTAAGAATCGTGGTACAAAGCCGTCGGGTGCTCGCCCCAGCAGAAATATCTCTGGAATCACCCGAAGAGAAGGAAGCGACTGAACAGACGACCTTGCAAATAAAAGACCGGGAAAAGGCTGAGGATTGGAGAGAAGTCTTTATAGACTGCTTCAAATACCGTCGAACGCCCGAAGATGCGTCCTCGAGACGTCAGCTCATAAAACGAGCTCTGTCTTTCGCCTTCGTCAATGATACTCTGTACAAGAGGTCATTTGATTCTCTGTGGCTGAGATGCCTAGGACCTGACGAAGCGGAAAGAGTCGTTCAGGAAGACCATGACGGAATCTGTGGTTCTTACCAAGAAGGCCCAAAGATGAAGTTGAAGATCAAACGGATGGGCTACTACTGGCCCATGATGATTCAGGACTGCCTCGAATATGCGAAGTATTGCCACTCATGCCAAATTCATGGGGACTTCGTTCATCAGCATCCAAATCCACTACATCCAACGGTGGCTAGCTGGCCGTTCGAAATGCGGGGAACTGACATAGTCGGCCCTATCGAACTAGCATCGTCCAAGGGACATCGTTTCATCCTGGCGACGACTGACTACTTCTCCAAATGGGCAGAAGCGGTACCGCTGAGGGAAGTGAAGACGGAGAATATCCTCCACTTCTTCAAAACGCACGTCATATATCGGTTTGGAACTCCGCGACGGATCATCTCCGATAACGGGCCAGCCTACAGAAGCCACAAGATCAGTCGCTTCGCACAGCAGCATAATATAGACTGGAGATATTCCTCAGTTTATAATCCGCGAGCTAATGGTCTAGCCGAGGCCTTCAACAAGACCCTAACAAAGATCATGAAAAAGACGGTGTCCCGAAATAAGAAGGACTGGCATGAAAGACTGCAAGAGGCTCTTTAGGCATATCGAACTACGTTCAAGACAGCCATGAACACAACGCCTTACGCGTTGGTATTCGGTACAGAAGCAGTACTCCCTCTCGAGATAGAGTTACCCTCTCTACGAGTGGCAGTCTACTACGAGCTGACGAACGAAGAAAATGCTCACCTTTGGCTTGAGGAGCTTGATGCCCTTGAAGAAACACGGCTCATAGCGCAGCAAAATCTGGAAGCTTATAAAGCAAAGATGACGCGATCATATGAAAGATTGACCCGGCCGAGGACATTCCGCCAAGGCGAACTCGTGCTAGTGGTCAAAAGGCCTATGATCCCCAATCGCGCCAAGCGAGGAAAATTCGAGCCAAACTATGAAGGCCCCTACATAATAGACAAGGTCTACCAGGGTGGAGCCTATCTACTCATGGATATGCACGGTGAAAGGCCTTTCAGGCCAATAAACGGTCGCTTCCTGAAGAAATACTACGCTTGATGAGCCACAGCCTAGGTCAATGATAGATGACGACGACTATGTTTGCTCGCTATCTTCCTAAGCTCAAGCTCTGTAAGTAGTAGCCGGCTTTCTCCGAACGGACCGAAACGTCCTTAAACTAATGACGGACCGAAACGTTCTTAAACTAATGACGGACCGAAACGTCCTTAAACTAATGACGGACCGAAACGTCCTTAAACTACTACCGCAGCATCTTCAGGCTGACGAGATGAATAAAAGAAAAAGAAAAAAATATAAAATAAAAAAATATATAAAAACGGTATGTCCATAAGCAAAATGGGCACGGATGAAAACCCGAAAGGACTCCGTGAGTAAAAACAGCAGGGCTACCGGCGAGTGTTCGTGAAAACCCGAAAGGGCGCGACCTCGTAAAAAAAAAGAAGAAGAAAATAAAAAGAATAAAAAAAACACAATATGTCCATAAGCAAAAAGGGCACGGATGAAAACTCGAAAGGGCTCCGTGAGTGAAAACAGCAGGACTACCGACGAGTGTTTGTGAAAACCCGAAAGGGCGCTACCTCGTTAAAGGACACTTACAGGGTCCTCTCGACCTTGTAAGGAGAACCCACCCGCGTGAAATCCTTACGACTCACAAGGGAGCAATACACTTAGGGATCCCCACGATTCCTAAGGAGAAAATACACTTGCGAGATCCTCACGACTCGTAAGGAGAACTCTCTTATGGGACCCTCACGGCTCATAAGATTTGAAAGTCTTAAGTTACAGAGACCTAAACCTGTGCTTAAGCAACCCCCACAACCTCCAATATTGCCCTACAAGTGGCTCAATACTGACCCTTGTATACAATCCACGGGAGCGAATAAACATTTCCCTAACCAAGTCCCATCCGTGACTGGGGATATGTTCGCATGATGAACAACCCTTGTAAGCCCTCTTAACTTACAAGGAGAAAATTCTCTTATAGGATCCTTACGACCTATAAAAGAAAACATACACTTAGGGATCCTCACGATGCCTCAGGAGAAAATACACCTACAAGATCCTCATGACTTGTAGGGAGAAATACCTCTGTGAGACCCTTACGGCTCATGAAGTCAAAGCCTTAGTCGACAGGACCTTAACCCTGTTCGCTAAGCCACCTTTGTTCGGCATCGACATAGGCAAATGATGATTCGATCCTGGCAATATCCCAGTTGTAGCGGTGCTGATGCCGAAATCGGTGTCTAATTTCAGGTTTACGGCAAAAAGCCAGTAGGCCGCACATGCATATGAAATAGCTGAAATGATGGGGCAATTTGCAATAAAAAGCAGCAAGTAAAAATGTATGCATGCAAAATAGCCGAAATGATTGGGCAACTCGCAATAAAAAGCAGCGAGTAAAAATAAAATAAACAGCCGAAATGATTGGGCACCGCGAAAAATAGCCGAAATGATTGGGCAATCGCGACCTTCGCGATATAAAAGCTGAAATGATAGAGCATCGCGGAAGTAAAACAAAAAAAAAATGAAAATGAGAATGAGGATAAAACTTTGGCTCTACAGTTGAGACCACATCGATCTCTGTATACAATCTAAGGGCGCAAACAAAGAGGGAACCACACCCTCCCAGCAGGCTCCGCCGGAAAGCAAAGCCAAATCTCGACGGTTCGCCAACAGCCTAGAGGCAACCGCGGCATTCGTCTCAGTACAGCAGACGCAGCGCCAGCAAACGAAGCGAAGATCAAATTCCTAGCTTCACGGTCTTGACGGTAACTTATACAAAACCTGAAAGACCACCACAGAACTCCTCAATTCAGGGAAACTAGCGTCCTTGATGAGAGCCTCCTGATTCGCGTCGGCTCGCAGAGAAACCAGTGTCTCCGCGGGAAATTCCCGATTCGTCTCAACTCCGAAGAAACCAGTGTCTTCGGCAAAATCCTTCGACTCAGGGAAACAAGTTTCCTCGATGAATAAAATCCTGATTCGCGTCGACTCGCAGAGAAACCAGTGTCTCCGAGTGAAATCCTCAACTCGTTTCAACACCAGGGAAACAAATATCCTTGGTAAATTCTTCAATTCAAGGAAACTAGCATCCTTGATGAGAGCCTCCTGATTCGCATCGGCTCTCAGAGAAACCGGTGTCTCCGCGGGAAATTCCCGGTTCGTTTCAACCCCGAAGAAACCAGTGTCTTCAGAAAAATCCTTCGACTCAGGGAAACAAGTGTCCTTGACGAAGAAAGTCCTGATTCGCGTCGACTCGCAGAGAAACCAGTGTCTCCGCGGGAAATTCTCGATTCGTTTCAACTCCAGGGAAACAAGTGTCCTTGGCAATACCTCAATTCAGGGAAACTAGCGTCCTTGACGAGAACTTCTTGATTCGCGTCGGCCCGCAGAGAAACTAGCGTCTTTGCAGGAACACCTCGACTCGTTTCAACCCCAGGGAAACAAGTGTCCTTGGCAATACCTCAATTCAGGGAAACTAGCGTCCTTGATGAGAGCCTCCTGATTCGCGTCGGCTCACAGAGAAACCAGTGTCTCCGCGGGAAATTCCCGATTCATCTCAACTCCGAAGAAACCAGTGTCTTCGGCAAAATCCTTCGACTCAGGGAAACGATGTGTCCTTGACGAAGAAAATCTTGATTCGCGTCGACTCGCAGAGAAACCAGTGTCTCCGCGGAAAATTCTCGATTCGTTTCAACACCAGGGAAACAAGTGTCCTTGGCAAACTCCTCAACTCAGGGAAACTAGCGTCCTTGATGAGAGCCTCCTGATTCGCGTCGGCTCGCAGAGAAACCAGTGTCTCCACGGGAAAATTCCCGATTCGTCTCAACTTGCAAGATAAAGCCTTAGGCAACAGGAATTGAGAAATCTTGTTTCCTAAGCCCTGAGACCCTGCAAGTCATCCTAAAACGGTCTCTTGTATACAATCCACGGGTCTCACTCTCCAAAGTCGAATCTCGACAAGGAGGGAAACAACCGCTGACGGGTCCTCTCGACTCGTAAGAGGGAAAATTCTCTTATAGGATCCTTACGACTTATAAGAGAAGATGCACTTAGGAATCCTTACGATTCCTAAGGAGAAAATACACCTGTGAGATCCTCTCGATCCGTAGGGAGAAAAGTCTCTATGAGACCCTCACGGCTTATAGAGTTGAAAAGTCTTAGGCAGCAGATCTGAACCTGCGGCCTAAGCCATCGCTATCTCGTGAAAGGAGTTAAGATGCTTACTCTATTATCTGTCAATTATGTTCATCAAGACAACAGTTGATAAAGAGAAAGAGTAAAAGAGCATACAAGACATTGTAGAAAAGAAATGTGTATCTTTATTTATTAATTCAATTAAGTACAAGGTGAAGCGTACAAAAGAATAAAGAATGGATACATCTTATTCGAAAAAGAAAACTTTTTTTTACAAGTATATAGATACAAGGGGAATTACTGGGAAGGAAGCGTCTTGCATAACTCTAGCAATTGTTCGCGCACGTCCTTCCACACCTTCTCCTGTCAGCCACCATCGCCAGATCTGCCTCCACTTGAGCTTGCTGCTGGAAGACAGATGCAAGCTGCTCCCTAACGGCCTGATGAGCAGCTTCACGGCCTGGAGTGTCACGCTCGGCGACATCAAGCTTTCGCTTCAAGTTTAGCCCATGAGAGATGCGTTCCAGGAGGCCCTCAAAGATAGCCTTCATCTCGGCAGCGTTCGCCTCAACTTCGGCACGTAGGCGAGCAGTTTCACTTGAGGACTCCTGACACTCCTTCAGCCTTAAAGCTGCTTCTTGTTCCAAATGGTGGACGTAAGAAGCGCTTTGCTCGATCCACGCTGCTCTTTCAGTGCTCACGGCCAAAACCTCAGGGGCAGGACGCACCGACTCCAGCTGATGTAGGCGAGCCTCGATCTCTCTGCAGTGGTTAACCCAAGACGCAACGATGCCCTCGTCATGGAAATTTACGAGTATCACCAGCATCGGGTTAACCGTCGTAGCGAAGTCCGTAGCAGATGTAGGAGTCTCGACGTCGAGTTCCTCGATATAGTCGCTCAACATGCGCAGACTATTCGCGGCGCCTTTGGAAGGCGGACGTCTCAGAAAAGGACCCGCCGGCATTATGACATGAGGCTCGAAGGGCGCCGAGACTGGAACGACAGCTGAAAAAACAAGATATAATCAGATAACAGTTCAAAAAATAAAAAAAAGGAGTTATCAATGTGATAGTTGCTGTACCAGCTGAGGCAGGTGGCAAGGCCGGAAGGGCCGGTGGCGCGACCAATCTTTCATCCCCTCCTTCAATTTGTAGCACTGCAGTCGGGACGAGGAAAAGTTAGAAATAATTCCGTCACTGAAAAAGAAAGATATCAATTGGAAACCATACTCACCAGCGCCACCAGAAGGAGAAGCGAATTCAGACGGGAAGGAGAAGTGTGGGAGCAACACCTGATAAAGATGGTCCAAAAGTACTCCTGAAAAGACACAACAACACGACTTCAGTACATAAACTATACGTCTGAAAGATAAGACTAATAAGTTGCGAACCCATACCTTCCAACATCTTCGATGGTACGAGAGAAGCCTAAGAGGTGACCACCGCCAAGGCAGTAGTTGACGGTGCTCCCTCGAGCAATGGAGCATCGACACTGCCTGCACCTGCGTTAAAAGACAAGGGTAAACCTATCAGGAAAGATTGCAAGATAAAAAAAGGGGGGAACCAGTAATCCGAAATTTACCTGATGAGCCTCCAGCCGAGACAGAGGCGTCTCCCTTCTCCAGCGACATGAGTCCACCACCCGTGGCCTCATCCCCAGACTCCACGAGGGCCGTCGTCGTACTCGCACGGCCAGGAGACGGCGGAAGACCGTAGACGGGGAGGGCAATGATCGGAGCATTGCCGGACTCTTGAGAAAGAGCGGCTAGCTCTTCCCCAAGAGTCGTGCCCATCTCATCCGCTACTTCTTCGGGCTCGGCGGTCGCCGTCGTCTCATCCGCCGCTACCATGAGGTCGCCGGTCTTAAGCACCTTGTCCGTCGCCACCCCAGGCTCAGTAGTAATGATCATCTCATTGCCGTCACCTCAGGCTCAGCATCAATGACCTCTTCGGGTGCGGCTCCCCTAGCCCCCAACTCAGGCTCGCTAACCCTGGCGACGTTGCCCACCGTCGGCTCGGGTTCGGCCGGTGCCTCCTCCTCTGTTTCCTTAGGTTCGACGGTCTCCGCTTCCCCCTCGGTCGGACTTGGCCGTGCAGGATAGAATATATGAGAACCGACGGCTTTATAATTCTTGCAACAAGATTTTGAAAGAAATATTACCTGAGGTGGACTTGTCGTTAGCCTCCCTATTGGCGCAAATCGTCTGTCTATGAGCTGTAGACAAGGCGACTGGGGGCTCTTCTGATGGAGTATCGGCACGAGGGACGGTGCTTGGGCCCGCTCCAATGGCCAAGGCAGCCCTGCGTGCCTTTGCTTCACGCCTCGACCGCTTCCTTTCCTCCCGGGCTGTCGCGATGGACCTCTTCGACACTTCCTTCATCAAGGCGGCGTCGTCCTCGTTCAGAGATGCCTCCAGAGCCTTTAAGGCATCTCTCATCGGCTCTTCAAGACGGACCTCCCGTGGTAGCCCTGAGGAGGCAGGAACATCGGCAGCTGGCGGAATATCCACGTCACTTGGCGGGAATGGCATTGAGGTTCCTGCGATAAAAAGGGAGAGCTTAGATCGACCATAACACAAGGAAAATGAAAACTTGATGAATTGAAGCTTACTAAGGCCTAAAGACGCTCTAAGGCGTTCTTCCTCTTGGAAGGTCTTGAGGGAAGCGGCAATGGCTTCTTCAGTGGTGATGCCTGTTGGAAGAAAAGAAGGAAAAATGTTAGTCAAAGGCAATAATAAAAATATGATGCAATAGAAAGTGCGACTAGTGATTACCTGATTCCGCAAGCTTAGCCAGCCATGCGTCACGCCTCGCCAACCGCTCTGAAGCTTCGAGGGCGGCCTCCAAGTCCGTATAGTCCGGCGGCATGACTAATCCCTCGTTAGTCCCATATTCACTTAGGCCCTCACCATAGGGAGCGTGGGGTTCCTGGCCGAACGCGACGTCAGCGGCGAAGAGTGATTTCTTTTTCTTCTTTTGCCCACCAACTCTGGGTGCACCCGAGATCGACTTACGCTTGGCAGCCACCTTAGGGCGGCGGGTCCCGATGTCCGCACCCACGCCAGACTCCGGCGAGGCTACAACCACTGTCTCCACGGGAGCACAGGGCGCTGGTGGTGCATCCGCAATATCAGGGAACGGCAATCCGTGTGGAGGACTCTGTGCACGCGGTGGTTCGGCTCTAGCATCTTTTAGAGGGGGAACTACCGGGGTCCTTGGCACCAAAGGAGCGTTGCGGTCGCTACCTGGAGGCACACCCTTACGGTCGACCAGCAATCGCCTTTCCTCCTTTATAACGGCTCCCGTCGCATGATTGTACCATTCTTTATATACGTTGAGGAGTCGTGGGGCGCAAGCCGGTTCATTGATAAAAAAGTGAGAACCCGTATTCAGACGCATGAAATGATGCAGCGCGTTCTCCATCCCTTCTTCCATGGCAGCAGGTTCCAGTAGAAAAGCTTCCAATGGTACCCCCTGATCGTAGCTCAGTTGTTGGGCGAAACGATGCGGGTTGTATCTCATGAAAATCGCCGCACCGTTCTGCCTAAATACCAGGAAGCCCGGTCTGATGGAATATAGATGGAGGGTCTCCCGGGCCGTCAAAACTGAGGCTCCATCTTTGAAAGTGTCTTGCAATGGCCACGCTGCAGTGGTGGATGCCTTTCCAATAGTCAATACTTTGTCAATAAAAGACATCCCGTCTCCAACAGTGTGGGGGCGAAGGAGTAAACCCTTGGCATTCCTCGGCGATGGAGTCACAATTGATGCACCAATCAGCTGTATGATGCGAGGGAAGCTGCACCTGTCATAGAATGAGGGCCTTTTATGCATGCCGAAAACACCCGATGTATGTAGGTCGAGCCACGATACGAAGTAGTGCATCGGGAAGATCACGTGCAGCACCCCAGGCTCATTAGCATCCGCCGCTCGACTGAGGCCGTGATACAAGTGTGCTAAGCCGGCGATCCCAACGGCCGCTTTTACCCCGATGGTCATCCGGTGAGCTGGGTAAAAGACAGAGGGCCGCATATGGCGAGAATGCATCGGGAGCGCAAACCAACTCAGCCATAGCCCAAGAAATCCTAAAAAGAAGGCCTCCTCGTCCATATCGGGGGCTGCAACTTCCGCAAAAGACATGGTCGGGGAGTTAGGAAGGAAAAAACCCTTTTGGTCTATTTCCTTCGCCGGTAGGTTATCCAAACCTAGACCGAAAGGGTCCTCAAGGGTGGCAAACTTGGCAGCTTCTGCCGAGAGGATGCTTGGGTGAAGAAACCGAGCGATGAAATCCTTAAAGTTAACTCCGCGACTCCCACGCTCAATGAAAAAGGCCTCATAGATATTCAACACTTTGATCAGACTTGGGAATTGGTGTTGAACAACATTCTCCGGCGTGAGGCCCCTTACCGCCGGCTTAGCACCGAAGACATACTCGTCTGTCGGAAGCAACTCCTCATAGTGCTCCCCTATAACCGGTAGACCGGAGACCTCTGTGAACTCCTCCAGGGAAATTGACACTTCCCGATCCATTGCAAGGAAGGTATGAGTAGGAATATTCCACTGCTCCAAGAAAGCCTTGAATCACCAGGTGGGAAGCGTGGGATACTGGAAGAGGGAGACGTAGACCGCGGTGTACAACCCTAACCTTATCAACTGCGACTTCTTCGTCGACAGGATATACCGAGCCCACGGCAGCTAGCCGATCGGGTGGCGGGGGATCAGACCTATGTTATATGATTGCCCCCAAGGTCGCGCCTCGCCTTGACAGATACGGCGTCCCAGGATATCCAAAACCATGGGACGCTGAACCGGGATTGCATATATGGCAGGATGAAGAAAGCCCTTCGATGTCCAATCAACCATCTCCACGGCATACTGCACCGGGGGTGTGCTGGCATAATGAATCGCCGTAATGGGCTCCGCCGGCACTGCACACGTGAAGCTCCGTCGACTCATGATAATCTGATTATACCACGACCCCCAAAGGTGGAGACTCTTATATTCCGGGTCGTGGTCCCTGATCATAGCTAGGACTTCGCGGTCCACGGGCGCTTCAGGAAACCCTTCTTCCGAACGAGCGAACGGGAATGAGGTGTCGAAAGACATGGTCACTGCAGGGGAACAAAATTAACCGTCAGTGTTGTAATTCCAACCAACGCTCAAAATTTTAAAATTTTACACCACACTGCAATGCAGTGGGTAGGGGACCAAATAGGGACCCACAAAATCTGGATGACAGTGCATCATTTAATAAGACAGCCCCATCATTGGATGAGACTATCAACCAATGAAAAGATCCCCAAGAGAATATCCTCATTAATAATAAAAATCCTTAGAGACAAGGAGAAAATCTCCTCTTTTAGAGCAAAACTCTGTCACAGAGTGACACTTGTCCAACTCTGGTTTCAGGGGAGTAAGATTCCTTAAAAGAGCCTAGCTCTGTGATAATGATGAGAAAATCCAAAAAGAAAAGTTTTTTTCTTTAAACTCCTAAAATATTAAATTTTTTGGGATCCTAAGAGATCCATGAAGACTCTTAGAAATTCTTCATTTTTAGATCAAAAAAGATCTACATTTTGATTCATGAGCAAAGCTCTGTTCATGGGTTAGAACCCATGAATAGAATCTTTTCAGATCTATGGATTCTTGAGAGCAAAGCTCTGTTGGTGAAACCCCAAAGGGAATTTCTTTAGATCAAAAGATCTATGAGAGCAAAGCTCTGTTGGTTAAAATTGATTTAAATTAATTTAACTTAATTTTAAATTAATTATTACCTAAAGTTTCTAACTTTGGGAAATGAGAGCAAAGCTCTAGAGTCTGAAAGCAAGAGCAAAGCTCTGAAGTTCTTAAGCAAGAGCAAAGCTCTGTAAATCAAAATCTAGAAAATGGTGATGATTTTCTAAGGGCCAGGGGTCCTATTTATAAGGCGCTTGCGCCCCTTCAGCTCATCCGTTGATCCAACGGTCAGGATCTTGCCACCGCTGCACTCACGTGCGCGCCACGTGAGCGCAACGGTGGGGGGAATTTGTTTCCCCCAATCAGAGCAAAGCACTGTTTGAATTTCAAAATTCAAAATTTGAAACAACGCTTCAGATTTTTTGCGCTGCGCGCAACGCGCCACGTGTCAAAAGCTGATATATCAGCGCAGCGCCCAAGGCAGCGCCACCAATCAGAGCAAAGCTCTATTTAAAACAAAAATTAAAAGGAAGCAATGCTTCAGATAATCTGCGCTCTGCACTGCGCGCCACGTGGCAGCGCAGTTGCGCCGCGCTCTGCGCTGCGCGCCACGTGGCAGCGCAGTTGCGCCGCGCTCTGCGCTGCGCGACACGTGTCAGCGCAGTTGCGCCGCGCTCTGCGCTGTGCGCTGCTTGACACGTGTCAAGCGCTGGTACATCGGCGCCAAACAGAATTAAAATTTTAGCAAGATTTTTCTGTTCTTGTTAAAAGAAGAAGATTGCCTTCTGTAAAACAGAAGCTCTTGGATCAAAGATCCAACGGTGGGGAAAATTCCCCAAATCACTCAGAGAAAAATCTCTTTAATAAATTTAACAAATTTATGGGCACTATATAAAGGCCTCTAGACCCCAAATCAAAATCATCAACATTGTGAGAAATCAAGAACTTCAAACAGAGAGAACTCTGAAGAAATTTCAAGAAAAAAAAAGGTAAAAACCTTTAAGATAGAAGAATTTCTTCTAATAAATTATTGATCTAAGAACAAGATCAATAATCTTCAATAAAAAGCAAAATAAAAATAGTGCTTTGCACTTATGAACCATTGGTTCTCTGAGATCAAGAAAAAAAAACAAGAAATACTTGTTTTCTTTGATCTAAATTAGATCAAGAAATCAAATAGTGCTTCGCACTTTTTATGAACCATTGGTTCTGGAATCTAAAAGATTCTCAAGTTAATAATGCCTTGCACTTGCAAAACTGCATTGTTGCGCTCTTAGGTTGGCGCAAGCCACCAGAGCGCGCCACGTGTCAGCAGCGCAACAGCGCAACAGCGCAGCGCACTGCGCTGTTGCACTTGCGCTCACCAGAGCATGACACATGTCACCTCCACATGCGCTTGCGTTCAATGATCGGCGCAAAGCGCCTGACAAACGCATTGCATTATTTACTGAAGGGCCAAGCCCAATTAAAAAAAGTTCAACAGGCCAAATAAAATGCTATGTATTAAAAGGGCAGAGCCCAAACAAAGCAGATGCTGTGCATCATTTAAAAGGGGCAGAGCCCAAATAAAGGTCTAACAGAGACCAAGATTAATGCTACGCATTATTTAAAAGGGTCCAAGCCCTAGCACAGGCCTAATAGGCCAAAAACAAATAAAAGTGTTGAACATTTTTCAACTGGATTTAGCCCAATTATGGTCGTAAGTCCTCAAATTAAATTGACTGAGCACAACTGCTCTCTTAAATCAATTTACATCCGGTTCGAGGGTACATCTCCGAACTCCTTTGACTCCTATCGTCGTAATCCTTCAACGACGTCAGAGAGGTGACGGGTCCCGACAACCACACATCAATACGGACTGTGGGGTCGTTAAACCCACGGACTTAAGCGTCCTTAAACTAAGATACGGACTGTGGGGTCCTTAAACCCGCGGACTTATGCGTCCTTAAACTAACGGACTAATGCGTCCTTAAACACACCCATATGGACCGCAATGTCCTTAAACTACCAATGGACCGCTATGTCCCTAAACTACCTATGGACCACTACGTCCCTAAACTGGAACAATAGAGCCCCCTAAACGCTCTTTTGTTGGATCTAAACGATCCCGTTTAAGTTGATCTTAGCTTCAAATATGGCTAACGTATGCTTAAACATTCAAACAGACTTTAGTCCCAAATTGGACTATAAGACCCCCAATAAACTTTGGTTCAAGGGTACATCTCTGAATTCCTCTGACACCTATCGTTGTAATCCTTCAACGACGTCAGAGAGGTGACGAGTCCCGACGACCATATATTAAATGGATCACCACGTTAAGTTGATTTTAGTCTCAAACAGGACTAACGTATCCTTAACGAACGTTTAAGTTGATCTTAGCCTCAACACGGCTAACGTATCCTTAGACTAAAACACTAAATCCAAATCTAAGTAAATACGGATTTGGACTAATCCACGTCCTACGGGCGACGGCATAACTTAGTCTCCGTATACAATCCACCGGCAATCACAAACAAAACAAACACACACGACACGAAGTGAAATTCTGGAGAAGGAGAAAGTGGCTATCGCGATGCGGTAGCGTAATTAACTGCAGGGGCTTGCGCCTGCAGGGAAGAGCGTCCCCACAATCAAAAAACCCCTCTAGCGAGGGGGAATCTTACGAAGTCTGCTACATCGGCCGCATCCGTCTAAACCTCCGATACACGGTGCTATAAATCAACTTGGCACCTTCGGAGAGGTGGACGGATAAAACCATATAGCATCTGCCCCGAATCTCAGGCAAGACGTCCTCACGTCGCGCCGTCTTTCGGAGGGGAACACTACCTTTATTAATCAACAATTTTCATTACACTTGAATCCTTAGAAAATGATTACAATCTAGTTGCTTCTCGATCTCTTCCAAGGAGGTAGATGAACTGTTGATGACCAGCCTGGATGCGTGAGCCGTCTTGGACTTCGTGATCGCGTCGGCTTTGATAAATTTTCCAAGAGGCTCTCTGTTCCTTTTTATAGTCAAAAGCCAGAAACCCTTGCTTCCAAATTAGGTAAACAACAGTAGAGAATCTCCCAAAATTTTCTAAGCTTCCAGATCCTCTATCTCACCGCGGATCGGCGGCCCAAGAGGGGTAAGGCCGCGGATCCGCAGCCTTCTAATCATGGCCCTTGATCAAACTTCTGGTGTTTTCTCTATGTGACATGTGGACTTCTCTAGAACCTTTGTATCTTTGAAATCTTCTCGTGGTTGCTGTCAGACTTGGTCTCCAAGTTTTGCTTTCTTAATTAGGCAAGTCTTCTTCAACAACTTGATTTCCTTGATTCTAGTCTTGAAAAATTCTGCACAACTTGGAAAAATTCTGCACAACAACTTCAATAATATTTAGTAGATTTTGTTCTACTAGGATTTGGTCAATGAAATTATTTGCATACATTTTCCTACCAAATGCTAATTAAAATATATCAACACATGGAAAATAGTATTTTTTACACATAAACCCTCATATGTATGATATATTATAATAAAGTCCTTTTTAATATGAAAATGGTAGGAAAAATGTAATAACAAATGTGCAGTTTTATCAACTGATCAAATACCTCCAAACTTATCTTTGATCGTCCCGAGCAAACTAGTTTATTCAAGAGAAGGAGAAAAAAGAAAGGAGAAAACTAAGCACACTTTCGTAGGCAAACACGATTGCACTGAGCACGTGCAACAAGCCGTTACACCTCTAGGTGTCCCTAATAGAAGGAGTGTTGTCTCCTCAGGGTTTTCAGCGGATTACACCCACAAAATCGTATAACAAAAGAGAGATGGTGAAATTTACATATAAAGATAAGAACTATAAAAGAAAGACTTTGAAAATAAGAGTTTCCAACTACACTAGCTTTTCAGTTGCTATGAGCCCTATCTTAATAGTCATGAAAAGATATTAGAAATCACATTATCCCTCAATAAAACATCGTCTTTATTCTTCATTCCTACCTTTCATCCAAATATCGATCATATATCCCTACGTGTGTGAATAGAACATCCCTACACTCGGAGAATTCAATTCAAGCTATCATACTCTTGTCCATCTACCTCAGTACTTTTTAACTTGATGAATATTTATGGATTTTCTCACACATTTTCATACGACCGTTAATATTTCTTGAGGTACTAACCGACCGATTACTCATGTGCTTGCTGATTTGGTGATAATATTTTTCTCGTCTTGCACCACCTAAGGCTTAGCAGTGACTCCCAGACCAGTTGGCCTTAGGGCACTAGGTGAAGAGGCACCCTCGCTATATTTTTTTATTACTGTCTTGGCGATAAAAAAACCATTGTTCATTTTTTTCTTTTCACTATTTTTATATTTTCTTCATTTTTTATTTCCTTCATATTTTGGCTTTTAGACAAGAGCATTTCAAGGTATCCTCTACTATCCCGAGTTTCAAGACGTGTGTAAGTGCATATAGTAGGGTATCAACATTCAAATGTTTGGCTTCCGGAATAGAAACTATTTTTCAGACTTATTTTTATCCTCAGATTAGTGACTTCCTTCATCTTACTAACCCTTGGGACAACAGCTCATAACTACTTATTACTAGTTCGTTTAAGAAAACTTCTAATTTTCTTGGTTTTCTTAAACTATTCCCATCTTTTGGATGTAATTTTTTTCTTTCTACTCTTTTGTTATAATTTTTTTTTTATTGCCCAGTGTCAAAGATAATTCAGTGAATACAAACCTCCCCCCCAAACCTGTTTTCAGCAGTGTCCTCACTGATCTAGCCTTTTGAGAACATGGACCTGTATACTAGGGAAGAGATACAAGGGGTAAAATAATAGTTAAATGAAAAATTCCCCCAAACTTGTTCTTTGACACGCACAGATATTCAATTAAATCCATTTTTACTCACCTCCATTCTTAAAATGAGAAAATGTTACAAAAACATGGAGGTGAGGCGGAGGAAATTTAGTTTTGATAAAGTGGCTCCTGTAAAAACAGGAGCTCCTCCGCGGGGTCAGCAGAAAAATACGGTTTTAATCTATGCCCATTTACTTTAAAAATTGAACCGTTTTTCAAATTTTCGACTTCAACTGCCCCGTGCGGGTGTACATACCGCACCACAAAAGGTCCTTTCCAACGAGATTTAAGCTTACCCGGATGAAGATGGAGATGGGAATCGTAAAGAAGGACTTGTTGCCCCGATGTGAAGGTTTTTCTAAAAATATTTTTATCGTGGAACACTTTAGTCCTGTTCTTTACTATCACCGCATTATCGTAAGCTTCATCGCGGAGTTCGCTCAGCTCATTCAACTGCAGCTTCCGATAGCTGCCCGCATGATCAAGATCAAAATTAAGCTCTTTAATAGCCCACATTGCCTTATGTTCAATCTCGACAGGAAGGTGGCATGCCTTCCCAAACACAAGGCGGTATGGAGACATACCAAGATCGGTCTTATAAGCGGTGCGGAATGCCTAAAGAGCATCCGTCAATTTGGTTGACCAATCTTTACGGTTCTTAGATACCGTCTTCTCCAAGATTTGTTTGATCTGCCTATTTGAGATCTCAGCCTGCCCGCTCGTTTGGGGATGATAGGGCGTAGAAAGCTTGTGAGTGATTGAATATTTCCGCATCAAGACCTCGAACGACCTATTGCAGAAATGTGTCCCGTTGTCGCTAATTATAGTGCGAGGGTGTCCGAATCGCGAAAAGATATTTTCTTTAAGGAACTTAATGACAACTTTGTTGTCATTAGTGCGACACGGTATAGCTTCCACCCATTTCGAGACATAATCAACCGCTAACAAGATATATAGATTCCCAAAGGAGTTGGGAAAAGGGCCCATAAAATCAATACCCCAAACATCAAATATTTCCACAACCAATATAGGTTGGAGCGGCATCTCGTTCCTTCGTGAAATCCGACCCAAATGCTGACATCGCGGACAAGTTTTGCAATGTTCATATGCATCTTTAAATAATGTTGGCCAATAAAAGCCACATTGCAAAACTTTCTCCGCCGTTTTTCGAGGACCAAAATGACCGCCGCATGCCTGATCATGACAAAATGATAACACGCTCTTGAATTCATCGTTAGGGACACACCTGCGAATGATTTGATCGGAACAATACTTGAATAGATAAGGTTCATCCCAGTAAAAATATTTTACTTAGGATAGAAATCAAAGTTTGTCTTGTTTCAACCAATCACTAGGAATAAGTTCCGTCGCAAGACAGTTCACGATATCCACGAACCATGGTTCGTAGGATACGGTCAAGAGCTGTTCGTCAGGAAATGAGTTATTTATCGGCACGATCAAAGTTGGTGAAGAAGTGATGCGTGAAAGATGGTCGGTTACAACGTTTTCACATCCACTCTTGTCTCGGATGACAAGATCAAATTCTTGTAACAATAGGATCCAACGTATTAGCCTGGTCTTCGCATCCTTCTTCGATAAAAGATGTCGTAGGACGGAGTGATCTGTGTAAACCACAATAGGCGAGCCAATCAAGTAGGGCCTGAATTTCTCTAATGCAAATACAACTGCCAAGAGTTCTTTCTCGGTAGTTGTGTAATTTATTTGTGCATCATTCAAAGTCCTACTTGCATAGTAAATTACATGTTGCATCTTATCAATGTGCTGTCCTAAGACAGCACCAATAGCAAAATCTGATGCGTCACACATAAGGTCGAATGGGTGGTTCCAATCCGGAGATGATAGAACGGGGGCTGTAGTGAGCGATCTTTTTAGCGATTCAAAAGCAGCCTCACAATCCGAATCGAAGTGAAAAGTAGTGTCCTTGGCCAATAGAAGGGTTAAGGGTCTAGCAATTTTGCTAAAGTCCTTAATAAATCTCCTATAAAATCCTGCATGGCCAAGGAAGGATCGTATATCTTTGACGCATTTGGGACGAGAGAGGTTATGAATGACATCTATTTTAGCTCTGTCAATCTCAATGCCTTTTCGTGAAATTATATGTCCAAGTACAATACCTTCTTGGACCATAAAATGACATTTTTCCCAATTCAAAATCAAGTTCTTATCCTTACAGCGGGTAAGAACCGCGTCAAGATTACGAAGGCAGTCCTCAAAGGAGTCCCCAAAAATGGAGAAATCGTCCATAAAAATTTCTAGAAAATTTTCCACCATATCTGAAAATATCCCTATCATGCACCGCTGAAATATAGCGGGAGCGTTGCATAACCCAAAGGGCATGCGTCTATAAGCAAAAGTTCCGAAAGGACAAGCAAAAGTGGTTTTATCTTGATCCTTTTCGGCGATGGGGACTTGGTTATAGCCAGAGTATCCGTCCAAGAAATAGTAGTATTCATGTCCCGCTAATCGTTCTAACATCTGGTCAATGAAAGGTAGAGAGAAGTGATCTTTCCTCGTCGCGGCATTGAGTTTTCTGTAATCAATACATACGCGCCACCCAGTTTGGGTGCGTGTTTGGATTAACTCATTAGCCTCATTAGTGATGACCGTGATGCCAGAGTTTTTAGAGACCACATGAATTGGACTTACCCATTGGCTATCAGATATGGGGTAAATTATTCCACTATCAAGGCACTTGACGATTTCTTTCTTTACCGCCTCCTTCATAACGGGATTTAACCGTCTTTGTGGGTCTCGGGTTGGTTTGGCTTCATCCATCAGATGTATGTTATGTTCAACAATTAAGGGACTAATCCCTTTGATGTCGGCCATTGTCCAACCAAATGCTTGCCGATTCGATCTCAATACTGCCAAAAGTGCATTCTCTTGCTCTAAGGCTAGAGAAGCGGATATAATCACTGGCAAAGCCTTATTCTCTCCTAAATATGCATATTTAAGATGAGAAGGTAGCGGTTTGAGATCAAGAATTGGCGGAGAGACAATAGAAGGTGGGGTAAGGGAATGATATTCGGACTCCCAAAGAGCTTCAAAACTTGCATAAGATATTGACTCGGAAAGTGCTGCTGACTTTTGCAACGAGTCAACGAGTTCAATCTCAAGGTTGGACTCATTGAACATATCCTCACTATGAAGTGGTGCAAGATCAAACGATGTCTCATTAGTGTTGTCGAGAACATCAAAACAAAGTTCCTCATCCATGCAGCTTTCGGAAGCTATCTCGTGGATGGAACAAACATCCAGCAAATGAGCAGAATGTTCTGATCGCTGACTTCCTAGCCTGTAAATATTAAGCTCAATTGTCATTTTTCCGAAGGATAAGTTCATAGAACCGTTACGACAATTAGTTACAGCGTTAGAAGTTGCTAGGAAGGGTCGACCAAGTATCACCGGGAGTTGATTGCGTGGGTTTGCCACAGGTTGTGTATCTAAAACAATAAAGTCCACGGGAAATATGAATTCCCCGACTTTAATTAACACATCCTCTAGTTCGCCCCGAGGTTTGGTGATAGATCGGTCTGCCATTTGGAGAGTACAATGGGCGGGTTTTAACTCTCCAATTCCTAACTGCTCGTATACTGAATAAGGAAGAAAGTTAACGCTAGCGCCTAGATCGAGTAAAGCACGATTAATATTTTTACCCCCAATAGAAATAGAGATTGTAGGACAGTCGGGGTCCTTACGTTTCTTTGGTATTTGTTGGGTAAAAGTTGTGCTAACATTACTCGTCATGAAAACCTTCTTAGGCACTTGAGTTTTTCTCTTCCTAGTGCACAAGTCTTTAAGGATTCTTGCATAAGATGGGACTTGTTGAATAGCATCTAGGAGAGGAATATTCACGCTAACTTGCTTAAACATTTCCACAATCTTCTCCATTTGCAGGTTAGGTCTGTTGGCCCTTAATCTGTTTGGAAATGGAGCTCGATCAATAAGTTTTGGGTCCAACGTTTGTGAAGAAGACTGTGGGGACGGATTCGATCCTAAAATTGGAGTGGGCATCGACTTAGATAGATTTGGCAAAATGTTCGAGTCTTGGGGAAAACGGAGAATAGGCTCAGATGAAGGTGGGAGACTAGACGAATTAAGGGAAGAAGAAGAAGAAGCTGGGGTATCAATGGTGTCACTAACATCAAATTGCTCACCCACTCGGCTATTCAGCACTCTCCCCGATCTCAACGTAGTAACGGCATTCACATTATGACTTTGTGAATGGCCAGGATTCGGTAGGGGTTGAGATGGGAGTTTCCCTTTTTCTCTCGCATTCATTGCGGCGTTTAACTATGCGATTTGGTTTTCTAATGATTTAATACTCTCACCATGGGAGGCGGAGTTTTTTGTTATGGTATCAATAGAAGACTTCATCTCAGCCGACAATTGCATGGATTGTTTCATGAACAAATCCAAGGTTTGTGCAAGTGAGTTGTCAGTACCGGCCACTTGTGGTGTAGAAATGTTGGCCGGATTTTGGAAATTCTGTGACTGAAAGGGGGGCTGATTCTGTGGTTGTGGTTGCTGTGGAGGAGGTCTTTGATAATTGCTTTGTTGGTTTTGGTTCCAAGCAAAGTTAGGATGATTCCTCCATCCTTGATTGTACGTGGAAGAATAAGGGTCGTTTCTAGGTCGCTGCTGAAAAGCAGCATTAGCTTGAAACGATGCATTCGTAGGACATTCTTCCGGTAAGTGTGAAGGATCCGAACAGCAACCACAGACGGTCTTAGGAAGCGTGACCTGATTTAAGGAGAATGATGAAAATTTGTTCTCAATAGCGTCGAGTTTCTTCTGTATCGCCGCCATTTCGGCTTTTACTGCGATAGAAATATCAAGCTGGTGAACACCTCCCCTAGATGAAGGTGGTCTTATGCTTTCCCACTGCAAAGTGTGTTCAGCGAGGTCTTCCAGATACTTCCAAGCTTCACCGTCATCTTTAGACATGAAATTGCATTGACACATTGTTTCAAGCATTTGCTTTGTCGCTGGATTAATGCCCTCATATATAATCCGACATAAATCCCATCTATTGATTCCATGATGAGGACATTGGACAAGCAGATCCTTGAAATGTTCAAAGCACTTCCAAAATGGTTCATTGGGAAGCTAGGTGAACTGGTTGATCTCGCTTCTAACACGGGCAGTCTTATGGTTTGGGTAAAACTTCTTAAGAAATACTATGACGAACTCATCCCAATTAGCGATAGAGTGTGCGACAGTATTGTAAAGCCATTTTTCTGCCAAGTCGCACAGTGTGAATGGGAGAAGTCGTAAGCGCATAGCATCTAAAGTTAACTGTGAAGTACCCATCATTGCGCATACGTTTTCGAATTTGGTGATGAAAACGTATGCGTCTTCCGATTTAAGCCCATGAAATTTGGGCAGCAGATTGATGTAGTGGGGTTTAATTTCGAAATTATCCCCGTTAGCTGGTGGAATGGATAGACAAGTAGGAAGGGGACCACGGATAGGATAGCATCTCTCTTGGAGAGAGATGCGCGGTGGATTCTGCGCACCTACGGGCGATGGCAACGTAGTGTTATAATCTGATGGAGTGCCGTCCATCTCGGTCGTGGTGTGTGGAGGGGGAAAAGAAGATGAAGAAGCACCGACTTCGGCGTCGATAGCAGGAACGCGGACAAGACGGGCACTAGGATCCCGTGTCCAGCCGAGCATGCACTAAGCGGGTTTAGTGCAAGTGGCAGCGTGTGTGTGATTTAAAATTGGTTTGTTTTGAAAAAGTGGGACTCAAGACAAATCACTCTAAAATGCACAAGCAACCCTAGAACTAAGGTTACCTAGGTTCAGTCTCTAGACCGCTCCTAGACTTCCAAAGGACAAGCCGCAGGATCAATCCTCTACCGCCTCCGTACTACCCTTGTAACCAGATAAGTGCCAGGTAAGTACGAAGGAACCACAGTAGTGGGCCTAATTAAAAACCACTAGCCTTTTGTCACACTTGCCTAGGCACTACAAAAGTAATGCGGATAAACGATAGATTACCCATGACCTTCCTTTGTCCTTATTGAGCACGACAGTTCTTAGAGTCTGGTCTAGATATTTTTTAAATTAATGAAGGGTTGATCTAGATGCTCGGTTTGTGATTTGTGGGGCTTAGGAAGGGTGATGAAATCCCCACCTAATCTTGATTTGGTCTTTGCCCCTTAAAGTCCGTATTAAAATATGCAAAACAAAACCAATCACAAAACTTTTGCAAAAAGATTTTTGAGCGGCGCTATTTTGCAAAGAATCCTGTAGAAGATAGATTTTATTTGATTTGAGAGGAGAAAGAAGGAGTTAAGAAAGATACCAGAGAGTTTTTTAGCCCTAACTCCTCTAAACCGCCGCGTTTCCGCCGCAGGAAGTACCTTTATGCCGCGGTTCCGCCGCGAGGTGGAGGGAACAGTTGATGAAATTTTTTCTGTGGCCCTTTGTGCTCCTCTGGATCTCGATGAATGTCTCTGTCTTCTGTTTTCCTCAATTCTGTGACTCCAGATCTCCTTGCAAAATTCACGCACAAATCGTTAAATATGCAATTTGCAGTTTTGTGTTAATAATGATATGAATCGTCTAAGAATTCAACTCAAATAGTAAGAATAAAAAATTATGCACGTATCCCCGGCAACGGCGCCATTTGATTGGTTGTGAAAAGTGTGTTTTTGTAGTTGAAGTAACCGCAATCAAAACGGTGTCGCGAGTAGCTAGACCGGAAACGTGGAACCTTCTATTCTTACTTTAGATGTGTTGCAAAAGAGAGGAGGAATAAAGAATTTTTGTGAAAAGTTTCTAGATCTACGTTAAGCAAGAATGCAAAAATATAGATTTAGATTATTTTAAAGATGTAGTTAATATAATAAGAGGGCTTGTAGGGTTCGTTAGGATTTAATAGTTATGAACGATTAATTAAAAGTTACCCTTTTTATCCTTTAATAGATTTAAAACTAGAACGACGGTGATGCGTGTAGATTAGGGTTTCTCGAGGGAAAAGGAATCCCACTCTTAACCCTTATCTCGACACGGAACTCCGTTCATATCTAGCCTTTACCAAAACAATCATTAATCTAATCTCTAATCACGGTCGGAACTAACAAAGAATTGTTAGCCCGCCCGATTAGGATGTTAATGATTCTTTTGATAAAGTTCATAAACTTTATAGGACTTAAAAAAGGTTTAGCGATTTTTATCGTTCATTAGCCTACCATAATCCTACGAACCCTAACAAGCGGAGAATTACTCGTGCATGTTGGGAGAAAAAGAGATGGAAAGAAATTGCATAATTAAACTACGAAGAAATAGAATAAGAAAAAGAAAGCTACCTTTATTAATCAACAATTTTCATTACACTTGAATCCTTAGAAAATGATTACAATCTAGTTGCTTCTCGATCTCTTCCAAGGAGGTAGATGAACTGTTGATGACCAGCCTGGATGCGTGAGCCGTCTTGGACTTCGTGATCGCGTCGGCTTTGATAAATTTTCCAAGAGGCTCTCGGTTCCTTTTTATAGTCAAAAGCCAGAAACCCTTGCTTCCAAATTAGGTAAACAACAGTAGAGAATCTCCCAAAATTTTCTAAGCTTCCAGATCCTCTATCTCACCGCGGATCCGCGGCCCAAGAGGGGTAAGGCCGCAGATCCGCGGCCTTCTAATCATGGCCCTTGATCAAACTTCTGGTGTTTTCTCTATGTGACATGTGGACTTCTCTAGAACCTTTGTATCTTTGAAATCTTCTCGTGGTTGCTGTCAGACTTGGTCTCCAAGTTTTGCTTTCTTAATTAGGCAAGTCTTCTTCAACAACTTGATTTCCTTGATTCTAGTCTTGAAAAATTCTGCACAACTTGGAAAAATTCTGCACAACAACTCAAATAATATTTAGTAGACTTTGTTCTACTAGGATTTGGTCAATGAAATTATTTGCATACATTTTCCTACCAAATGCTAATTAAAATATATCAACACATGGAAAATAGTATTTTTTACACATAAACCCTTATATGTATGATATATTATAATAAAGTCCTTTTTAATATGAAAATGGTAGGAAAAATGTAATAACAAATGTGCAGTTTTATCAACTGAACAGGGCACCCAGTTCACTAGCCGTCTTTGGCAGAAACTTCAGGAAGCCTTGGGTACCCGTTTGAGCTTTAGCACCGCTTTCCACCCGTAGACCGATGGTCAGTAAGAGCGGACTATACAGACTCTGGAGGATATGCTTCGTGCGTGCGTGCTTGATTTTAGTGGCAGTTGGGATCGTCACTTTCCATTGATAAAGTTCTCCTATAATAACAGTTATCAGGAGACGATTCAGCTGGCACCTTTTGAGGCTTTGTATGGTAGAAAATGTCGATCGCCGGTCTGTTGGACCGAACATCGCGAGAGCAGGATTTTGGGACTCCAGTTAGTTCAAGAGACTACGGAGAAGATCCAGTTGATTCAGGATAGGATGAGAGCAGCCCAGTGCAGACAGAAGTCTTATGCCGACCGTCGTCGTCGCAGGCTCGAGTTCGCAGTGGGGGATTATGTATTCCTACGGATTTCTCCGATGAAAGGCGTGATGAGATTTGGGAGGAAAGGGAAGCTCAGTCCCAGATTTGTTGGTCCTTTCGAGATCCTTGAGCGAGTTGGTACCGTTGCCTATCGTTTGGCATTTCCACCCAGTTTTCCGGATGTTCACCCCGTATTCCATGTTTCGATGCTTCGCAAGTACCTTCATAATCCTTCTCACATGATTCAGCACTAGACCGTTCAGCTAGAGCGCGATCTTTTGTTCACCGAGCAGACGGTAGTTATATTGGATCGGCAGGTGAAGAAATTTCGGTCAAAGGTCTTGCCATCTGTAAAAGTTCTTTGGCGTAGCCCGAATGGTGAAGAGGTCACTTGGGAGGCCGAGAGCGAGATGCGGAAGAAATTCCCTCATCTCTTTGAAGGTACGCATAGTAAAATTTTTTAATTCGGGGATGAATTTCTTTAAGGGGGGAAGATTGTAACACCTTAGAATGCGATTAGTGTTAATTAAGCGATAATGCGGATTTTTTAGTAAAAAGTTTACCAAAATAGTTTTCAAATATTTTATAAAAATTAATGAATATTTTATTAATATTTATTTTGGGCTTGCACACACTTGTGCATGTTAACCTAGGGTTAATTAGGTGTTAAACCAAGCTTAAGTAGCCATGGCATGTAAACTCATTCCGTTAAGTATTAGGTAATTAGCTAATTAAATTAGTTTTCAAAATAAAATAATTAGGGTTTTTGAATTTTGGTGTTGACTTGAGAGAGAGGGAGAGAGAGAGAGAGAGAGCATGATGAGGCATGGCAAGCATGCCATGCATTTAATGAGGAGAGAGGAGAGGGAGGCATGGCTTGTACTAAATTCACCCCTCATTCCCACACCCCTCACCCTCACACATACACCCTCATTCCCTCACTCTCACTCTCACTTATTTTTTCACTCTCATATTTTCTCTTCATCTCACCCTCACTCCCTCAACTGAAACCCCCTCTTGTTCTTCACTAAACCAAAGTTAAACCCACACAAAATCTCCATTAAACGCCATCTAAACCCCTCACAAGCCAAGATCAAGCCACCAGGATCACTTGGAGCAAGGAAAGATAGGATTTTGGAGCAAGTGTGAATATGTAATGGCCCCTAACTGTTAACTAGGATATTATGATGTTGTGTTGATAATTAGTTACGGATTAGAACACTAAAATTTCAGTTTTTGTGAAAATATCGTATTTTGGTAAGGAATTGTGTCTTGAGTGAATTTTCTCTCAAACCAGGAATTTTCTAGAGAAGTTGCCATCACAGAGACCTAGTTTAGAGGCCTAGAATCCACCATTGAAACCTGAGACCATTCCCTGCACACTGGGCCGCAAATAAATAGGTTCTGGCCGCAAATTGCGGCCAGATTAGGGACTGGGGTCTCGAGTCTTGGTCGTAGGGTCTCTGGGGTTGTTTTTAGTCTCGTGGAACTTGCAACTTTCACCAATTGTTTGTGTAGAAAAATCTGGGACCTTTTAGCTAAAATTCAAGCGTTTCGACGACGTGCGATGCGGACTATCCGATAATTGTTTAAGTGTTTCGCATGACGTGTAGCCGTAGGGTTGGTCTAGAAAGTTGCTGCACGCGTTTAAGAGATCAGTTGGGAGCTTATGGGAGTCGGTTTGTTGTTGCCGTTGTTGCGTGTGTTATTGAAAGGTTTCTAATGTGCACTTCTTATATTGTTGTATGATTTTAAGATCGCAGGCGGGGATTTCGGACGCCGCGAAGAAGGGGAAGCAGGTGGTCGGATATACCTAGCTCGAGATCACGGTGAGTAGATTTAACATCTATGGGGAAATCGCTCGTATGGCGTTATGCGTCAGGGATTGATAGGATATTGTAGTCGCATGTTTATATTCATATACATTGATTGTGCATGTGTAATATTGTTGCATACCCCATTTGCTGTTGCATATGGACATAGTATTAATGAGACACAACACTGTTACTAACGGTTCATGTTGCACGGGCACTAAACCGTTGGATTTGATTTTGGAGAATTGGGAATCGCATGATACATTTTAAAAATGGATTCATTTAAAGAGCGGTTTTCCCTGGATATACTCATATTTCGGTTTTATGTTACATATATCATATTGCATGGATTTACGTATTGAGATACGGATTTCATGTGATTTATGGATTTGAGAACCGTGGTATTATTTCAAGAAAGTATGCATTGTTTTGAAATCCCGGTTCTCTTGATATGATATTTCAGTGCATCCACCATGCGTTTTCTCGGTTCAGAGACGTATGATAGAAACCCGATTCAAGGAGGTGGATGATCCGTTTGCGGGTTCATGGTGGACCCGGTATGGTACCCCGGGGCAAGAAAGGGATTTTGTGGAGTAGACAATGAGCCTGGCAGAGGGACCACTACCTACCGGTGATTGGTTGGACCTGGCGATTATCCGGAGGATACCGACAGAGTCGAGAGATGGATATAGGCCGATTCGTACTGCCGGAGCCCGAGGGCCGATCCGGACAGATGGAGCCAGATATATGTGGATTTACGTGTTGATACTGGACATGAGTATTTCATGATGTTTTCGAGTGCCGATGTTGGGCGCTCAGGTTCCATGAGATTTACAGGATATGAGGGCTGATCAGAGTGACGTCGCCTGAGGTATTGGGATTTGGGGTGTATTGATGGACACCGGGTTTTTCCACGATGATGATTCGTGATGATGATATGTTTTATCCCATACTCAGCATTTATTGATATGCATTGCATTATGTATTTATAGTACCCGATAAAATACATTTCATGATTGTTGCATATCCATATTTCCATATTGATACTATCAGATTGCATGTGATAGGGTATTACAGTACGTGCATACCTGCGATTACCTGTATGATGTTACTTACTATTCACGAGTTGGAAACTCACCTCCGTTGTGCCACAGTGTTTTGCAGGTTGACCCTCAGAGTAGTCGCGGCAGGGGCAATCTTATTGTATCTTTTTGCAGCGGATACCGCTACGGTTGGCTGTGAGCCGTTTTGCTGTAGTTGGGTTGCGGTTATCCGACTTTATATTCCATTGTACATCTATTATTGTATCTAGTACTCTCCATCTACTATCTCATGTATTGACTTAGAGACAAGTTGTGAGGACGATTATTGTATATTTGGTGACTTGGGTGTCGTGCTCGTTTGAGCCGACTTTTATTATGCAGTTTTATCTTTTATACTGTTTTTCACTTATATTGTCCATTTCTTCCCTACGGCATCGTATATATGCTTGTGGTGGTTGTTTCCGCCCTTAGGGCATGATTTGCTCCCGTTGGGGATGCTTTATTTATTTTGTATGTTGTTTTACTTATGTCTTATGTTTGTACCCGTTTCGGGGCTGGTTTTTACAAAGGAGGTGCTGCCGAAATTTTAAAGAAAATAATTTAAATTTTAAAGATTTTTACTTGAGATTTCCAAATGTTTTTAATAATGTTTTCATCACATACTACTTTTGATGGTTTAAATTTCTGGGTTTCGGCTTACATAAATTGCGTTACGCCTATAGACGTTTCGTGGTTTTAGTGCCGGTCACGTGCCAAATTTTGGGTCGTGACAATAGAGCGGAATCGAAGCCGCACTATCACGCAAACCCGGAGCAGGGGTAGCCACCACTCCGACTATGCAAAATCCTTGGGGTGCCACCACCGGCTTGAAGCCCTTGAAAAGAAAATCGAAGGCATACGATGAGATGGCCATATGTCTGGCGAAGGGGCCAGGTATTCCGCCGATTCACTCACAAATCCCTTTACAGAAGAGCTGCTGGTCAAGCATGTCTCCTCCAGGATCAAGCCATCCAAAGTGGCCCTCTTCGACGGGAAGTCCGACCCGAAGGACCAATTCGACGCATTTACGGCAGGCATGAGCTTCCAAGATAACTCGGACGCGGCTCAATGCCGAGCTTTCCCTACTACCCTAATCCAGTTGGCCGGGACTGGTTCCGAGGGCTCGCGCTGCGCTCCATCTCGACCTTCGACGAGCTGGATACCCAATTCCTCGGTCATTTAGTCGGAAACCGACGACAGAAAAGGACGGTCGACTACATGTTCACTGTCAAGAGCGGAGACAAGGAATCTTTCAAAGGGCATGTCACTCACTTCTACAATGCCATCCTGGAGGTTTCTGAGCACCGCGATGAAACAGTTATCACCGTGCTGAAGTCGGGTCTTAGGCACAAAGAGTGGCTCCGCTCTTTTGCATTAGTGCAACCTAAGACCATGACCGAAGTGAAAGCCTGGACTGAGCGAGAGATCCAACTCGAGGAGGAGGTGAACTCAAATCTGCCTCGAGCCGACCAAACAAGCCGAAAGAAAAGGGACAGGGAGGAGAAAAAGAAAGTCGGCCGTCCCAAACCTTACTCCCCGAGGTTCCAGGAGTACACTCCTCTAAACATTTCCCAGACCGAGCTGCTGGAGGAAGCCAAGGGCGAGAGGTTCTTTAATCTCCCTCCAGTTACCCAAAGAGCGGGCAAGCATCTCCGCGGCCCGTACTGCACCTTCTATGGGTCACAGGGTCACCCGACTGAGAACTGCAATAACTCCGTGACTACATCGAGGAGTTGATCCGCTCCGGCCACCTGGCGAAATACTTACGGGACAAGCGGCAGGCGGAGCGGGAGCAAAAGGAAAAACCCCTCCCGGGGAATTAATGATTGGGCAAATCATGGTCGTTACCTCGGATCAAGCTCGGAAAAACAGGGAGAACCACCGCCTCCTCCCAGTCGAAGGTGTAAGCGATCCGCCCCGTAAGAGGTGCAGGAAGGACGAACCGATCATCTTCACCGATGAATACCTCCACGGCATATCGCTTCCTTACAATGACCCTTTCGTGATAACGGCCCGAGTCCACCGTTACGAGGTCCAGAGAATTTTGATCGATTCAGGGAGCTCGGTGGATATCTTGTTCCAGGACTGTTTCCAGCGAATGGGGTTAGGACCATCCGACCTTCGGCCGACCTCCCATGTCCTCTTTGGGTTCACAAACCACTCCATCCCGACCGAGGGGTTGGTCACCCTCCTCCTCAATATTGGGGAAGCGGGCAATACGCCAACCATACCGGTGAACTTCCTCGTCGCTAAGGTCCCTTCATCCTATAACATTCTCCTGGGACGCCCTACCTTGAAGGCCCTCCGGGCTCAAATTTCAACTTATCGCCTTGCAATCAAATTCCCTTTGGATCAGGGGGGATAGCCGGGCCTACGGGAACCAGCAAACCGCCAAGATTTGCCTCGCCTCGACGTCCCCCACCGGAGAGCAGGACGATGATTTTGAGGATGCACATGATTTCCAGGGGTCCTTAGATACACGCGATGACCAAAAGGAAATTCGAGGCTCCTCGGTGGAAGCATTGACGAAAGTCCCCCTTGTAGAAGGAGTCAATGGCCGGACAGTCCAGATCGGCTCCCTCTTGACAGGGGACCACCGCGAAGACTTAATCCGTTTCCTCCGAGGAAACTCGGATGTATTCATTTGGACGCCAGTGAACATGCCTGGGATCGGCCCCAAAGTGATCTCCCACAAGCTTAGGGTCGACCTGAAAGCCTGACCCGTCCGACAAAAGAAGAGAAGCTTTGCGCTGGTTAAACAAAAGGCAATAGAAGATGAGGTAGATCGATTGCTCACATCCAACTTCATCAGGAACCTGGACTACTCAAATTGGCTGGCGAACGTGGTTATGGTCAAGAAGGCAAATGGGAAATGACACATGTGCGTCTATTTCACAGACTTGAACAAAGCTTGCCCTAAAGAAAACTATCCACTTCCTCGGATAGACCAACTAGTGGACAGTTCGGCCGGCCACGAACTACTAAGCATTATGGACTCTTTCTCCGGTTACAATCAGATCCGGATGAATCCGGCCGACGAAGAACTTACCTCCTTCACCACAGATCGGGGGTTATACTGCTACAAAGTGATGCCCTTCGGACTCAAGAACGCCTGGGCCATGTATCAACACCTGGTCAATAAGCTGTTCAAACTACAGATTGGGAGAAAAATGGAAGTCTATGTCGACGTCATGCTCGTAAAATCAGTCTTCTCAGCCGGGCACACTAAAGACCTCGGCGAAACATTCGACGTCCTGCGCAAGTACAAAATGAAGCTGAACCCAGCTAAGTGTACGTTTGGAGTCACCAGTGGGAAGTTCCTCGGGTTCATGGTTACTCTTCGAGGAATCGAAACATACCTAGAAAAGATTAGCGCCATCCTCAATATGGCAACGCCTAAGAGCAATTTCGACATCATGCGCCTCACGGGGAGGGTGGCTGCCCTGAGTCGCTTTATGTCCAGATCCGGAGAGAAGTGCCTCCCGTTCTTCAACGCCCTAAGAAAAATTCCTAAGCTCGAATGGTTTGAGGAATGCCAGAACGCTTTCGAACAACTCAAGGCACACTTGGTGACTCCCCCGCTACTCACCCGACCGGTCGAGGGCGACGAGCTATTATTATATCTAGCCGTCTCCAACCAAGCTGTAGGCTCGGTGCTTATCAGAGAATGCAAAGGCATACAGAGGCCGGTCTACTATGTGAGCCATGTTTTTATCACGCCCCGCTTTCCAAAATACGGAATACGGTGGAATAAAAGGTCAGCCATGCTCCGACGGTCAAGGAAATATCCTGTCGTAGTCACACTTCGGCTTCTAGCATTACGCGGTAATCAGTAATCAATGCACAGGTAATAAGAAATGCAGTCACTAATTCTATCAAACAGATATGAGATATACCAGATAGAGATCAAGGGAAAGATAGCGCTGGCGTCACCGATCTAGATGTTTGCAATATCCTCGAGGTACGATAGATCCTGATCCGAGCTAAGTCCACTTCTCACTCTGATAATGCATACTCAGGTTGTCAAAGCGACACAATAGCAATATATATAAATACATATGTAAACATTGCAATGATGATGAACATGAAACAGTAAACATGGAGTGATGACTGTAGGGTGTTTTTCGTCACCCCACTGAGATGGGAATATGTGCACGCTTGTCAGATGCATTACAGATTCTCCCTGCCTAGGGTAGGCTGAGGTTTATTGATTGTGTGGATCCGAATCTTCGGTAGCCGCGGACTAAGCTGCCGTTAATTACCCATCGCCTTTGGAGCGAAAGAACCTCCGATTGACGGGTCAAATTGGTCATGCAAACTCAATATGTAGTATGCGTGTGTTGTGTTTTGAAAGGGGTTTTGGATATATCGGGGGCCTCGTAGAGTTTACGGGGGTCTCTCTACCCGGATAACGGGCTGGGGGTCAAGGGGGCTAACATCCCCCTTGCGAGGTGCGCGGCAGCGCGCCGTTAGAAAAATTTTCCTAATAGGGGACGTGTTTCTGGTGTGGAGTGCACGGAAAATGAGGGGTGAGGAGCATCTTAAAGGCGCGTGCATGGCACGTGGGCACTGGGCGCCCATGGGTCACGTTCCTGGCACGTGGTCGCTGGGCACCCACAGGGCACGTGCTTTGCGCGTGGGCGCTTGGCGCCCGCGGGTCACGTGCGCAGCACACGGCCGCTGGGCTCCAGAGGGTCACGTGCGCAGTACGCGACCGCTGGGCACCAGTGGGTCACTTGAGCTGCACGCGACCGCTGGGCCCTGAGTGCCTGCGGGTCGCATGAGGCGCACACGACTGCTGGGCCCTGCACGCGACCGCTGGGCGCCCGTGGGTCACGTGCGTGGCACGCGACCGCTGGGCCCCCGCGGGTCACGTGCTCGGCACGCGACCGCTAGGCGCCCGTGGGTCACGTGCACGGCACGCGACCGCTGGAAACACCAGCGGGAAAAGGGGGCTTAGCCCCTGGGTTAGGAGTTGAACTCCCAAGGGGCTTTGAAGTTGAACTCCTAACATGGATTATGTATAGATTTGGAGTTAAACTCCTAAAAAGGGGTTTGATTTATGAAGTTAAACTCCAACAGATCTTGAATGGAGTTAAACTCCTAGAAATTTTTGGATCTTCTTTTGAGCCTCGGATCCTCCCGGAATGGGATTTTTATAAATGGGTATCCTTCTTCTTCCTCTCTGTTGGCTGGATCTTGGGGGAAAAAGGGGTGGTGAGACTGAAAATATCCCCTTTTAGGGATTTGATGGCAGATCCGAGCTCCCCTTCAAGGGTTTTATGGTGAAAAGTTATTTATTTTTGGAAAAAGAAGAGTTAAACTCTTGATTTAATTCAAAATAAAAGAAGAAGGTTTAGAACCTTGAGGAAGGAGGAGAAGGTACAAACCCTAAAATTTTAGAATGGAAAAAGTTCTTTAGATATTTTCATCATCTTTGCCTTTATAGGCTACACACTTTACATATAGCACCTTGGGCTTTACAAAATAGCATTTTGCCTATCTCATACATCATGTGCTCATTTCTTTTGCACATGATCCATGGGTTTTAAAAAAATTTGGCTTTATGCCCATTTTCCTTACATTTATTCATAAAAAAAATTACACCAAAATTATTTGTTACAATTTTTTTTATTTTGCCATGTGGGAGGCCGGCCGCCTCATGTTCGGGCTCGACTCGGGCATGGGCCCACTTGACCTGGGCTCGGGCTCACTTGGTTTCGGGTTGACTTTGATTTTGGTTTGGTCAACCGGGGTGTAAATTTTGACCCCAACAAATTGCCCCCCATCAATAAGTACACACCACATGTGTGGGTCGTGTGCATGAAATTGATGGATCTTCTTTTGCATGGAGATTGATTTAATTTGGTTCCCGTTTTGATGACGTGGAGGTTGATACTGCCCTTTTTGCGACGTGGACGGTCGGTTCTGCCATTTTAGCGACTTGGACGGTCGGTGCTGCCCTTTTTGCGACTTGGACGGTCGGTTCTGCCCTTTTTGCTACTTGGACGGTCGGTTCTACCCTTTTGCGACTTGAACGGTCAGTGCTGCCCTTTTTGCGACATGGACGGTCGGTGCTGCCATTTTAGCGACGTAGATGGTCGGTTCTGCCCTTTTTGCGACGTGGACGGTCGGTTCTGCCCTTTTTGCAACGTGGACGGTCGGTGATGCCCTTTTAGTGACATGGACGGGTCGGTGCTGCCCATTTAGCGACTTAGACGGTCGGTGCTTGATTTAACTTGCTCCGCTTCTTGCGGTGTCAGGGTTGAAGTTGTCTTGCGATTCGACTTGTTTCCGAGGCGGAGCTTGATTCCGCCTGGGAGGTCGTTGGTTGTCTTGCTGATTTGATGTGATTTGGGTTGACATCAGTACTGCTACACTGGAATATGGTACCAGGAGTGAATCATCATTTGCCCTGACGGGGTTTCTCTCGTTCCTAGTTTAACGACTAAGGGGTCATCTGTTCACAGTTTAACGACTTAGAGGTCATCTGCTCCTAGTTTGAATACTTAGGGGTCTATTGGATTGGAGTTTGGAATTTTGGAGTTAGGGTAGGCATTAGCGTTGCTAACACTGAAGCACATGTGCCAGGAGCAATTCATCATTTGCTTTTGCCTATTGGGGAGCGATGGCTTAGGAGACAAGTTTAGGTCCCTATTACCTAAGGCTTTTCAATTTTATGAGCCGTAAGGGTCCCATAAAAGCATTTTCTCCCTACGAGTCGAAAGGATCTCGTAGGTGTACTTTCTCCTTAGGAGTCGTGGGGACTCCTAAGTGTGTTTTTCCTTTGTGAGTGATAAGGATCCCATGAAGGTGTTTTCTTACGAGTCGTGAGGATCCCGTAAGTTTGTTCTCCTCATGTATCGTGAGGACACATGAGTGAGTCTTCCCCAATGGAGCATAATTCCAAGGGCGCAGACCGGCCGCGTAACTGGTGATCACGGTGGGGCATGGGTATGATGAGAATTATTTAAGCCCGTTGATTGTATACGGTAGTCAACTTGGGGACCAACCGTAAGGCTGGGAGAATTTTGGAAAATTGGATTTTGGCTGGCGTCTGCATCGCTCCACTGGAATATGGTATCAGGAGTGACTCATCATTTGCCGTTTGGGGACTTGGAATTTGGATCTTGTTCGGCATCAGCATTGCTGCACTAGAATAATGCCAGGAGCAACTCATCATTTGCCCTAAAAGGACTTGGGATTCGGCTTTTGGGTCGGCATCAGCACCGCTAACACTGAAGCGTAGTGCCAGGAGCGACTCATCATTTGCCGTTGCCCGTTGGGGAGCGATGGCTTAGGAGACAGGTTTAGGTCCCTATCACCTAAGGCCTTTCAATTTTATGGGCCGTAAAGGTCCCATAAAAGCATTTTCTCCCTACGAGTCGTAAGGATCTCGTAGGTGTATCTTCTCCTTAGGAATCATGGGGATTCCTAAGTTTGTTGCTCCTTTATGAGTCGTAAGGATCTCACGCAGGGATTTTCTCCTCACAAGGTCGAGAGGACTTTGCGAGTGTATTTTGTCTCTTTTCACGGGTTTGCGCCCTGTTGGGTTTTCATAAATTCGCTGGCAGTCCTGCTGTTTTTACTCACGGAGCCTTTTCGGGTTTTCATCCGTGCCCATTTTGCTTGTGGACATACCGTTTTTTTTGGCCGGTGGGACTTTAAATGTAGTCTCACCGGTAAGACTTTGGGAGAGATAAGGGCCGTTTATGCTCGTGGATTGTATACGGTCTTACAAGATGTATGATCCCGACCGTAGGGCCGGCGTGCTCAATTCGCTTGCGACTTGGAGCATTCACGTGTAGTATTTCTTGATATATCGGCCATTGATGGGCGGTATGGGCCTTTCTCCCTCTGCATTTATCAGCTGGTAGGATCCTCCATCGAACACTTTCTCGATGACGTATGGTCCTTCCTAATTTGGCTCGAATTTTCTCTTGGCATGTTGTTCCCCTCCGAAAGACGGCCAAGAGACTGACGTCTTGCCTGAAATTCGGGGCAGGTGCTAATTGGTGCTATCCGTCTACCTCTCCGAAGATGCCAAGTTGATTTATGGCACCGTGTATCGAAGGTTTAAACGGATGCGTCCGATGTAGCAGACTTCGTCAGATTCCCCCTCGCTTGAGGGGTTTTTGATTGTGGGGATGCTCTTCCCTGCAGGCGCAAGCCCCTGCAGTTAATTACGCTACCGCATTGCGGTAACCACTTTCTCCTTCTCCAGATGGTCACTTTGTGTTGTGTGTGTTTGATTTGTATTTGGTTGCCCGTGGATTGTATACGGAGACTGAGTTATGTCGTCGCCCGTAGGGCGTGGACTGGTCCAAATCCGTATTATCTTAGATTTGGGTTTGGGGGTTTGGGTTTAAGGATACGTTAGCCTCGCTTGAGACTAGGATCGACTTAAACGTTTGTTAAAGATACATTAGTCTAGTTTTTAGACTAAGATCGACTTAACGGGATTGTTTAGATCCGACATAAGAGCATTTGGGGGCTCTTTTGTTCCAGTTTAGGGACATGGTGGTCAATAGGTAGTTTAGGGACATTGCGGTCCAATGTTAGTTTTAAGACATTGCGGTCAAGGTTAAGGACCTCATAGTCCGTGGATTTAAGGACTCCACAGTCCGGCATTAGTTTTAAGACATCACGGTTAAGGTTAAGGACGTCATAGTCCGTTGTCAGTTTTAAGACATTCCGGTCAAGGTTAAGGACGTCATAGTCCGAGGGTTTAAGGACCCCACAGTCCGACGTTAGTTTTAAGACATTACGGTCAAGGTTAAGGACCTCATAGTCCATGAGCTTAAGGACCCCACAGTCCGTATCAATATGTGGTCATCGGGACCCGTCACCTCTTTGAAGACGTTGAGGAATTACAACGCCAAGTATCAAAGGAGTGAAGAGATGTACCCTTAAACCAAGGTAGATTAAGTGATATGTAGTCCAATTTAGAAACTAAGATCAATTATTATATTATGAGCCCATTGGCCCAGTTAAGTTTAAATTGAGGACTTATGGCCAACTTGGGCTAAGTCCAATCATGTTTGGGATATTGGCCCTCTGTTGGTTCATTGAAGGAGAGGCTTTGCCTCTAGAAACTTAGCCAATTGGGCTAAAGCTAGTGTTAAACACTAGAGACTAACAGTGTTGAACACTGGGAAATAAGATTATCAGATTAGTGTTAAACACTAAAAATTGTGATTCTCGAATCAGTGTTAAACACTAATAAATAACAGTGTTAAAAACTGGCAACCAAGTTATCAGTTTGGTGTTAAACATTAGCAAAGAGGAGATCACGTGGGAGCACGTGATGGCATCCAAAAGGTGGGGCCAGACCCCCCTCATTTTGTTATACAGATAAGTGTTTGACACTTTTTATTCTGATAGCCATCACGTGTCAGCACGTGATGGGGGCTCACGCTTTGATCTGTTAGAATGCTCATTAGAGGTCACGTGTTGACACGTGAGGGCGCCCCAGAGTCTCTGTTTATTTTGCTTTTTCTTTATATGCCTCAGGGATCACGTGGGGCACGTGAGGCGTTGCCTCAAAGTTCTTTTATGTGGATCTTTGCAGGGGTCACGTGGTAGCACGTGACTCTGGTTCTGTGCATATTTTAAAAATCTGTTCATCTTTTAAGAATTAAATTCTTCATAGGATTAAACCCTAGCAGTAAACTTTAGAGGAATTAAATTCCTATTTTCTTCTGAAGAATTATATTCTTAGATAGGGTTAAACCCTAATTTCTTTTCTGTAGGAATTAAATTCCGGTATAGGGTGAAACCCTAATTTCTTCTTTTTTAAGGGAATTAAATTCCTGTGATTTTTAGAGAATTAAGTTCTCAATTAGGGTTAAACCCTAGTTCTGTTCATTTTGAAGGAATTAAATTCCCATAATATAGGGTTAAGCCCTAATTTTATCTCAAAGGAATTGAATTCCTATCATTCTGTGAGAATTAAATTCTCAAAACTCAATTCCTCCTTTGTGTTTTAGATCTGCATGGCAGGATCTCAACCCAATGAGAATTAAATTCTCAATTCATAGGGAGATGTGCACTTTGCAGATCCTCTATCAGAGAAAGAACTAAGTTCTTTTCTTTATATAAGAGTTAAACTCTTTTGAGAATTAAATTCTCTTTGAAGCCTCCCTTTCCTTTTCTTACCTAAGGTTTTCTTTTTGCAGAGAATCAAAGGCTCTATATCTCTCTCTCTGTGTATCAAAAGAAAAGGTCCAAAGGTTTTCCCCAAAAGTCCCCCTCTCCTTTTCTTGGCTCCTATTTATAGGAGAAGGAAAAGAATCAATCTGTTTAGTAAATCTCTCATTGAGAGATTTGATTTATATTTATCATTAATCTGAGCCTTTAGATTGTTGGGTGAATTTTATTCACCATTGGATTTTAAATCCAAAGATATCTCTTTGTTATTTCGGTTAGATTTAGGGGGGACATCTTTCCAAGTCCAAGATTTTTCCATAAATTGGTGATATTTAATCACCTTTAGATTTAGATAATCCTTCTTCATTTTGGAAGGATTTCAAAGACTTGTCCTCAGAATTTAATTCTGTTAAAGAATCAGGTTCTTAAAGCCGGTCACGTGTAGGCACGTGACCCCTGGAATGGGCTTCTCTTCTTCTGCGCTCTGTTCTCTGGCCGCTGCTTAACCATCACGTACCAACACGTGACCACTGGTCACGTGTGAGCACGTGATGCCTCTTCTGGAGCTTTTTCTTGATTTCTGATCAGGGGGTGAATGTGCTTTTTGCCGCTTCTTTAAACGTCACGTGCTAACACGTGACAACTGGTCACGTGTGAGCACGTGATCCCTCTTCTAAAGCTTCTCCTGATTTTTAATCAGGGAACACATGTCGATTGGGGATGATCGGTCTTTTGAAGACCAACACCAATTCGCCTTCTTGAAAGTGCGAAGACGTGTCATCTTGTCATAGGCTCAAGACATTTGGGCTCGGTATAGCTCCAGATTTTGCTGTACTGCGAGCCTCATTTCTTCGACGGTGTCGAGCTCTTCGAGCCGAAGGAGCACGTTTTCCTCCTCCATCAACTCGTGCTGAACGACCATTCTTAAGCTTGGAACTTCGATTTCGAGGGGGAGGACCGCCTCCATTCTGAAGAGCAATGAGTATGAAGTGGACTGAGGTTGAGTACGGTGCATGGTACGATATGCCCATAACGCCTCGTGAAGTTTTAGGTTCCAGTCTCTCTTGTTGGCTGAAGCATTTTTTCTCAGGAGCTTGCACAGGGTTTTATTGAAGGCTTCGGCTAACCCATTGGCCCTTGGATCATAGATGGAGGAATATCTCCAGTCTATCTTGTGTTGAGTAGCGAACCTTGAGACTTTGAATCTCTTGAAAGAAGGCCCATTGTCGGATATGATTCTTCTCTGTGTACCGAAGCGGTATAGAATGTTATGCCAGAAGAATGTCAGAATATCTTCTGTCTTGACTTTTTTTAGCGGGACAGCTTCAGCCCACCTGGAGAAGTAGTCAGTTGCAGCCAATATGAACCGGTGACCTTTAGATGATAGAGGATCAATTGGACCAACTATGTCGGTGTCCCAAACTTCGAAGGGCTATAACGCCACCGTAGGATGCAGCAGATTAGGATGCTTGTAAATGAAGTCACCGTGAATTTGGCAGAGATGACACTTCTTTGCATGCTCTTCACAATTCCTTATCATGGTAGGCCAGTAATATCCAAGCCGTTTGATTTGAATCCGCAATTTGGGGCCGGATTGGTGAGCTCTGTAGACGCCTGTGTGAACTTCTTTCATGACCTTTTGGGCTTTGGCCGATCACAGACATCTGAGCCAGAGTTGGTTATATGATCTGCGGTATAGCGTATTATTTGCAAACACGTATCGAAGAGCTCTCTTCTTCAGCTGAATCCTCACAGATTTTCCTTCGGGTATGTTTCCCTCCGAAAGGCGGCGCACAAGACTGCGGTGTCCTGACGCTGAGATTCGGGACAGATGCTATTTGGTTTTATCCGTCCACCTCTCCGAAGATGCCAAGTTGATTTATGACACCGTGTATCGGAGGTTTAGACGGATGCGGCCGATGTAGCAGACTTCGTCAGATTCCCCCTCGCTTGAGGGGTTTTTGATTGTAGGGACGCTCTTCCCTACAGGCGCAAGCCCCTGCCGTTAATTACGCTACCGCATCGCGGTAACAACTTTCTCCTTCTCCAGAATTTCACTTCGTGTCGTGGATGTTTGTTTTGTTTGTGGTTGCCCGTGGATTGTATACGGAGACTAAGTTAAGCCGTCGTCCGTAGGACGTGGATTAGTCCAAATCCGTATTTACTTAGATTTGGGTTTGGTGTTTTTTGTTTAAGGATGCATTAGTCGCGTTGCGGCTAAGATCAACTTAAACGTTCGTTAAGGATACGATAGTCCTGTTTGAGACTAGGATCAACTTAACGTGATAATCCATTTAATATCTGGCCATCGGGACTCGTCATATCTCTAACGTCGTTGAAGTATTACAACGGCAGATGTCAGAGGAGTTCAGAGATGTACCCTTGAACCAAAGTCAATTTGGATTTTTACAGTCCATTTGAATGTTTAAGGATACGTTAGCCGTGTTTGGGGCTAAGATCAACTTAAACGGGATCATTTAGATCCGACAAAAGAGCATTTGGAGGCTCTATTGTTCTAGTTTAGGGACATGGTGGTCCATCGCCAGTTTAGGGACGTGGTGGTCCATATTCCAGTTTAGGGACGTGGAGGTCCAACATTAGTTTAAGGACGTTTCGGTCCATCACCAGTTTAAGGACGTAGTGGTCCAATATTAGTTTAAGGACGTTCCGGTCCAACATTAGTTTAAGGACGTTCCGGTCCAATATTAGTTTAGGGACGTTTCGGTCCACGAGTTTAAGGACCCCGCAGTCCATATTCATGTGTGGTCGTTGGGACCCGTCACCTCTCTGACGTCGTTGAGGAATTACAACGATAGGTGTCAGAGGAGTTCGGAGATGTACCCTCGAACCGGATGTAAATTGATTTAGGGAGGAGCCGTGCTCAGTCAATTTAATTTGAGGACTTATGGCCACGACTGGGCTAAGTCCAGTTTCAATATTCTTTTGTCTTTGGTTTATTGGACTTGTGCTAGGGCTTTGCCCCTTCACTGCATTATTTTCCTTTGTTTTGGTTGGGCTATGCCCTTTATAAATGATGCAGAGCATCTATTTTGTTTGGGCTCTGCCCTTTTTAAAATGCATAGCATGTTTGATTAGGCCTGTTAGGCCTTTTAATTGGGCTCTGTCCCTTTTCTTTAATAATGCAGAGCATTAAGTACTCTGACAGTACCCCACGTGGCTTGTCAGGCGCTTTGCGCCAAGTAATGAGCGCAAGCTCATATGGTGGTGACACGTGTCACGCTCTGGCGAGCGCAAGCGCAACAGCGCAGTGCGCTGTGTCAGTGTGCTGCGCTACTGACACGTGGCGCTTCCTGGTGGCTTGCGCCAATACAGGAGCGCACCAGCGCAGTTCTTGCAAGTGCAGAGCACTGTTTTATCTTTTGATCGATTTTAAATCAAAGAAAACAAGTTTTTTCTTGTTTTCAAGGAACCAATGGTTCATAAAAGAAGTGCAAAGCACTATTTTTATTTTGTGGTTTTTTTATTATTAAAGATCTATGATCTGTTCATAAGAGAACTTTCTCTTTTTCTAAAGGTCTTTACCTTTTTTTGTTCTAGAGGAGTTCTTCAGAGTTCTCTTTCTCTCTTTTTTTTTCAGAAAATGTTCATCATTTTGAATTGAGGTCTAGGGTCCTTTTTATAGTGCCCATAAATTAGTTAAATTTGTTAAAGAGATCTTTCTCTGAGTGATTTGGGGAATTTTCCCCACCGTTGGATCTTTGATCCAAGGGATTCTGTTTTACAGAAGAAAATCTTTTTGTTTTAACAAGAACAGAAAGATTTCTTTAAAATCTTAATTCTGTTTGGCGCAAATGCCCTAGCGCGTGACACGTGTTACGCAGCGCACAGCGCAGCGCAACTGCGCTAGCGCATCTGCGCTGACACGTGTCGCGCAGCGCAAAGCGCAGAGCAACTGCGCTAATGCATCTGCGCTGACACGTGTTGCGCAGCGCAAAGCGCGGCGCTGTGCTTGCGCAATCGTGTTTGCGCAACTGCGCAGACACGTGTCGCGCAGTGCAGCGTTTGCACAGCTGTGCATGCGCAGTTGTGCTTGCGTAACTGCGCAGACACGTGTCATGCAGCGCAGCGCTTGCGCAACTGAACGTTGCCTCTTTTACTTTTTGTTTTTAAAAGAGCCCTGCTCTGATTGGACGCACTGCCTTGGGCGTTGCCCTGACGTATCAAGTTCTGACACGTGGCGCGTTGCGCGCAGCGCACAGGATTTGAAGCGTTGCTTCAAAATTTGAATTTTTAAAATTCAAACAGAGCCTTGCTCTGATTGGGGGGAAACAAATGCCCCCCACCGTTGCGCTCACGTGGCGCGCACGTGAGTGCAGCGGTGGCAAGATCCTGGCCGTTGGATCAAACGGGGTAAGTTGAAGGGGCGCAGGCGCCTATAAATAGGACCCTTGGTCGTTTAATTCTTTACCACTTCAAGAACTTTGTTTCAGAGCCTTGCTCTTGCTTAAGAACTCTCAGAGCCTTGCTCTTGCTTCTTCCCAAGAACTTTAAAGTTCAGAACTTAGAATCACTCTAGGTAAAAAATTTAAATTAATTTAAATTAAATTTAATTAATAGAGCCTTGCTCTTATAGATCTTTGATCTAAAGAAAACCTCTTTGGGGTTTCATCAATAGAGCTTTGCTCTCAAAAACTTACGGATTTACAGAGATCTGGTCCATGGGTTTTAACCCATGAACAGAGCTTTGCTCTTGGATCAAATGTAGATCTTTTTAGATCTGAAAAATGATGAAATTTTTTTTTATAAGTTTTCATGGATTTTTCAAGATTCCAAAATTCTAATTCTTCTAAGTGTTAAAAAAAATTTGATGGATCTTTCCATTATTACCACAGAGCTATGCTCTTTTAAGGAATCTTATTCCCATGAGACCAGAGTTTGACAAATGTCACTCTGTGACAGAGCTTTGCTCTAAAAGAGGAGATTTTCTCCTTGTCTCTAGGGATCTCCCATCAATGAGTGTATTCTCTTGGGAACCTTTTCATTAATTGACAGTCTCATCTAATGATGGGGTTGTCTTATTAAATGGTGTACCGTCATCCAGATTTTGTGGGTCCCCCTTTGATCCCCTACCCACTACATCACAGTGTGGAGTAAGATTTTTAAAATGCCAAGCGTTAGAACACCAACGGTTATTTTTGTCTTTCTACAGGAAACATGTCTGACGACTTGTCTTTCCCTTTCGTTCGCTCGGAAGGAGGGTTCCCCCATTCTCCAGTGGACCGGGTGGCGTTCGCTCTTATTAAAGATCATGACCCCGAGTGCAAAAAACTCCACTTGTGGGGAAGGTGGTACAGTCAAATCATTCAAGGTCGCTGCAGTTTCAGTTCCGCCTCGCCGTCTGAGCCCATAGTTACGATCCCTTATGCGGATGAACCTCCGGTGAAGTATGCCATGGAGGTTAAAAATTGGAATTCTGACGACCTCCTCCAGCCTGCAATCGGTGCCATCCCCGTGCAGCCGCCGCCAGCGATAGACATTCTGGGGAGGCGAATCTGTCAGGGTGAAGCACGCCCTTGGGGACAGGCTTACAATATTGGACTGATCCCACGACCGCCCGTCGGATATTTGCAATGGGCCCGGTACATCTTATCGGCGAAAAGGACTCATCTAACGAAGATTGGTTTATATTCGGCCATCTATGTTTCGCTTTTTGAGTATCCCTCTCCTCCAACGTGGTGGATCAAGGCCTTCATTGAACAATGGAATATCCCTACCCATACCTTCCTGATGACGGATAGGGAGGTCTCCATCTCCTTGGAGGAGTTTGCTGAAGTTTCGGGTCTACCAATGAGGGGGGGAGCTCTACGAGGAGCTGCTTCCTCCTGACGAATACATCTTTGCCACCAAGCCGCTGGTGTTTGACTTGACTCCGGAGAACGCCATTCAGCATCAGTATCCGGGCTTGGTGAAGGTGTTGGAGATCTATGAGGGACTTCATCTGGAATCGGGCGACCGGGGCGTCAGTTTCGCAGATTTTATTGCCCGCTTCATTCGCCCGGAGTTCCTATCAGAGCGGAGTGAGAAGTTCGCCCGGCTCGACGACCCTTTTGGATTCGGTTTGGATCGCCGACCCACATCGGAGGATAAGCACCAAGAATTTTACCTTCCCGGTGTCGCTGTCGTCCCTTTCTCAGAAATTGCCGTCCCGGGCATGGACGAGGAGACCTTTTTTATTGGGTTCCTGGGCTTGTGGCTATGCAGCTTTGCGCTCCCCATGCACCCACGCCTCATGCGGCCCTCCGTCTTTTACCCAGCGCATCAGATGGTGGCTGGTTTGCAGTTATCGGTAGGAATCGCCGGGCTGGCTTACCTTTATAATGGACTTAGCGTAGCGGCGGACGCTAGTGAGCCTGGGGTACAGCTTGCTAACTTCCCGATACACTATTTCACTTCTTGGATGGAGATACATGTGCAAGGGGTGTTTGGTGCCTATAAGACTCCTCCGTTCTTTGAGAAATGCAGACTCTCGAGAGTCATGCGGTTGGTCGGGGCTTCAATTGTGGTTGCACCCCCACGGGAGTCTAGGGGGCTGCTCCTTCGTCCACATCTGGTCGGAGCGAAGGTTTCCTTTGTGGATAAGGTCATAACCATAGGCTCAGAGACCACTAAGTCAGTGGTGCCACTCCGTGATGATTTTAAAGATGAGGCTTCTGTATTGAAGGCTCGGGAAATCCTCCACCTCTACTCCATTCGGCCGGGCTATCTAGTGTTTAGGCAGAATGAGACATCCCTGTTTATGAAGTATAACCCGCACCGATTTGCCCGGCAATCGAGCTACAACCAAGGGATCCCGATGGAAGCTTTCTTGGAAAAGCCCGTGGTCAGCCAAGAGGGGATAAAGAATGTAATGCTCCATTTCACACGGCTTAACACAGGTTCCTATTTCTTTATCAGTGAACCCAGCTGTGCCCCTAAGATGCTCAATTCGTACGTAGCTTGGTATGCGCATGCGATGTGCCCAATTATCTTAACGGAGAAGCGTATGCTGGTTGACCGTAGGGGTGCGCCTCCTGGCAGTGATCGCAAGGCCCCCTTGCAGCCAAGGATCCCGGTCATCCCTCCGTTAAAAGATGCCGGAGTCGATCGACCACGCGTGTTGAGCCCCCCGCGTGGATTGCCACTGCCTGCTACGGTGAATGCACCACCGGCGCCCCATGCTCCCACAAAGACGGTTAATGTAGTATCGCCAGAGTCCGGCGCAGGAGCAGATATCGGGACCCGCCGCCCTAAGGTGACTGCCAAGCGCAAATCGATTCCGGGTGGATCTAGAGCTGGCGGGCAAAAGAAGAAAAAGTCCATCCTTTCCCTTGATGCGATCCTCAGCTTAGAGCCTGAGGCTCCTCTCAACGAAGGAATAAGTTAATATGGCAGCAACGAGGGATTCTTGGTAGACCCTGCAAACACCAATTTGGCGGCCGCCATTGCAGCTTCGGAGCGATCGGCGAGGCTCGAAGCGATGTTAAGTAAACTCGCTGAGTCAGGTAACCATCAGCCGCTTTCTTCGTCACTTTATTGCACTTTTTATCATTGTCTTTAACTAATATTTGCCCCATTTTCAACAGGTGTCTCTACCGAAGAGGCTATTGCTGCCTCTTTGAAAACCTTCCAAGAGGAGGAGGAGAAATGTGCTCTAGCAGGCGTTGGTATGTCCCACCCCCTTCTCTTTTTATAAGAAAAAAATTGTTATCTTTTCTGATGGTCAACCTAACCTTCTTTTGTCTCTTTGCAGGGGCTATATCAGTTGATGCGGGGATCCTCCCCAAGCCTGTTACTGAAGTTCCGGTCTCGTCGAGGCTGCTGCAAGAGCCTCGACTTGACAAAACGACGAGGGATGCCTTGAAAAATCTGGAGGCATCCCTATTCACGGACGAAGACGCCTCAATTAAAGAAGCCCTAGTGGCATCCGTCTCAATGGCTCGTGAGGAGAGGAAGCGGTTGAGACGCGAAGCAAAGGCGCGCAGAGCTGCTTTGGCCACGGGAGCGGGCCCTAGCACCATCCCTCGCGCTGATACTCCCTCTGAAGAGGCCCCTGTCGCCCTATCTACTGCTCATAGGCAAGTGGCGCGCGCGGTTCGAAGTGCAAATGATAAATCCTCTTCAGGTAGCATTTCTTTCAGAACCTTGTTGTAAGAATTATAAAGCCATTGGTTCTTATGCATCCCATCTTGCAGGGCCAAGTCCGACCGAGGGGGAGGCGGAGACCGTTGAACCCAGGGAAACGAAGGAGGCGGTGCTTGCTGAACCCGATCTGATGGTGAGTAACGTCGTTGGGGTTACGGGGCCTGAAACAGAGGTTGGGGGATCTGCAGCCGAGAGGGTCATTGATGCCGAACCTGAAGTGGCGGCAGATGAAATGATCGTCATAACCGAGCCAAGGGTAGTGGCGGGCGAGGCGCTTGAGGCTGGAGACGTCGCGGTGACGATGGATGAGACAACCGTGACTGCAGAACCCGAGGGAGTAGCGAGTGAGGCGGCCACAATTCCTGAGGACGAGCTAACCTCTCCTTCTCAGGAATCTGGCAATGCTCCAATCATAGCCCTCCCCGCCTATGGTCCCCCGCCGTCTCCAGGGCTTGCGAGCACAACAACGGTTCCCATCGAGTCGGGTGATGAGGTTACGGGCGGTGGCCTCATGTCAATGGAGGAGGGAATTGCCTCAGTTTCGGCCGGCAGCTCGTCGGGTAAATTTCGAGTTACTATCATTCTTTTTTTTTATATCTTGCGATCTTTTCTAACAAGTTTGTCTTTGTTTTTAACGCAGGTGCGGCCAGTGCCGATACTCCATTGCTCGAAGGAGCACCGTCAACTACTGCTTTAGCGGTGGTCACCTCCCAGCTTTCCCTTGTGCCATCGCGGATGTTGGAAGGTATGGATTTGCGACTCATGAGTTAATCTTTTAAACGTGTAGCTTATGTATTAACGTCATAACACTGTGTCCTTTCAGGAGTGCTCTTTGATCATTTATACCAAGTGTTGCTCCCACACTTCTCCTTCCCATCCGAACTCGCTTCTCCCTCTAGTGGTGCCGGTGAGTATATTTTCATTTCGATGTCTTTCTTTTCCCCCCTTTTTTAGCAATAGGATTATTTCTGACTTTTCCTCTTCCTTATTGTAGTGCCACAAATCGAAGGAGGGGATGCAAGACCTGCCAGGCCATCGGCCCTTCCGGCTTTGCCGTCCGTTGCAGCTGGTATAGTAAACTTCCTTTTTGATGACCCTTCAATATCTCTTGACCCATCGTTTAACCATGTTTTGTTTTGCAGCTATCGTTCCGGCTCCGATCCCTCTTGAGTCTCGTGTCCTTTCACCGGCAGACCCTTTCTTGAAACGTCCATCTTCAAAGGGTGCCGTGATGAGTTTGGGCATGCTGGGCGGGTATATCGAAGAGCTTAACACGGACGCTCTTCCTTCTGCCGTAGATTTCGCTGTGGAAGTTAACCCGATGTTGGCGGTGCTCGTAAATTTTCACAACGAAGGCGTCGTCGAATCTTGGGTTAACCACTGCAGAGAGATCGAGGCCTGCCTGCATCGGTTGGAGTCGACGCGTCCTTCTCCTGAAGTTTTGGCCGTAAGCACCCAACAGACAGCTTGGCTCGAGCAAAGCGCTTCTTATCTCCGCCATTTGGAGCAGGAAGCAGCTTTACGCTTGAAGGAACGTCAGGAATCTTCAAGCGCAACTGCTCGCCTGCGCGCTGAAGTTAGGATGAATGCTGCCGAGGTGAAAGCTGTCTTTGAAGGCCTTCTGGAGCATATCTCTAATGGGCTAGCACTGAAGCGGAAGCTTGATGCCACCGAGCGTGATGCCCGAGGCTACAAAGCAGCTCAGCAAGTCGTTGGGGAACAGCTCGCATCCTTCGTGCAGCAGCGGGCTCAAGTAGAGGCCGAACTGGCGGTGGCGGCTGATCAAGAGAAGGCGTGGAAGGAAGCACACGAGCAATTGATAGAGCTGTTCAAGAGGCTTCCTTCTCCCTGAATATTTTGTATCATTTACACACTTGTAATTTTTATATAGTATGTATACATTCTTTGTTCTTTATACGATTCACCTTGTATTTTGATTGAATTTATGAATAAAGATACACATTCCTTTTTGCAATGTCTTGTACTATTTCTTTGCTTTCTCCCTTTTCATCATGATGTTTTCGATGAACCTAATTGGCCGATAACTTAATTTCTCTAAGAGATAGCGATGGCTTAGGCTGCAGTTTCAGATCTGCCGCCTAAGACTTTTCAACTCTATGAGCCGTGAGGGTCTCATAGAGACTTTTCTCCCTACGGATCAAGAGGATCTCGTAGGTGGGTTTTCTCCTTAGGAATCGTGAGGATTCCTAAGTGTGGTTTTCTCTTATAAGTCGTAAGGATCCTATAAGAGAATTTTTCCACTTACGAGTCGAGAGGATTCGTAAGCGGTTGTTTCCCTCCTTGTCGAAACTCGACTTTGGAGAGTGAGACCCGTGAATAGTATGCAAGAGACCATTTTGGATTGACTTGCAGGGTCCCATTGTTCAGGAAGCAAGTTTTTTTTTTAGTCCCTGCTGCCTGAGGCTTCATCTTGCAAGTTGAGACGAATCGGGAATTTCCCGCGGAGACACTGGTTTCTCTGTGAGCCGACGCGAATCAGGAGGCTCTCGTCAAGGAGTGTTTGTATCCGTGAGTCGAGGAGTTTGCTAGGGATTATTTGTTTCCCGAGCGCCAAGGATTATTTATTTCCTTGGGGTTTGAAACGAGTCGAGAATTTCCCACGGAGGCACTAATGGCTCTGCGAGTCGACGCGGATCAAGAGGCTCTCGTCAAGGAGTGTTTGTATCCGTGAGTCGAGGAGTTTGCTAGGGATTATTTGTTTCCCAAGCGCCAAGGATTATTTGTTTCCTTGGGGTTTGAAACGAGTCGAGAATTTCCCACGGAGGCACTGGTGGCTCTGCGAGTCGACGCGGATCAGGAGGCTCTCGTCAAGGAGTGTTTGTATCCGTGAGTCGAGGAATTTGCTAGGGATTATTTGTTTCCCAAGCGCCAAGGATTATTTGTTTCCTTGGGGTTTGAAACGAGTCGAGAATTTCCCACGGAGGCACTGGTGGCTCTGCGAGTCGACGCGGATCAGGAGGCTCTCGTCAAGGAGTGTTTGTATCCGTGAGTCGAGGAGTTTTCTAGGGATTATTTGTTTCCCAAGCGCCAAGGATTATTTGTTTCCTTGGGGTTTGAAACGAGTCGAGAATTTCCCACGGAGGCACTGGTGGCTCTGCGAGTCGACGCGGATCAGGAGGCTCTCGTTAAGGAGTGTTTGTATCCGTGAGTCGAGGAATTTGCTGAAGACACTGGTTTCTTCGGAGTTGGACTGAACCGTCGAGATTTGGCTTCGTCTCCTGGCGGAGCCTGTTGGGAAAGTATGGTTCCCTCTTTGTTTACGCCCTTGGATTGTATACAGGGATCGATGTGATCTTAACTGTAGGGCCAAAGTTTTATCATCATTTTTTTTGTTTTATCTCCGCGATGCTCTATCATTTCAGCTTTTATATCGCGAAGGTCGCGATTGCCCAATCATTTCGGCTACTTTTCGCGGTGCCCAATCATTTCGGTTATTTTGCATGCATACATTTTTACTTGCTGCTTTTTATTGCAAGTTGCCCTATCATTTCGGCTATTTCGTATGCATGTGCGACCTATTGGCTTTTCGTTGTAAACCAATTTCGGCATCAGCACCGCTACAACTGGGATATTGCCAGGAGCGAATCATCATTTGCCTCTGTCGATGTCGAACAAAGGTGGCTTAGCGACCAGGGTTAGGGTCCTGTCGGCTAAGGCTTTTGACTTCATGAGCCGTAAGGGTTTCACGAAGTTATTTCTCCCTACAAGTCGTGAGGATCTTGTAGGTGTATTTTCTCCTTAGGACTCGTGAGGATTCCTAAGTGTTCGTTTCCTCTGTAGGTCGTAAGGATCCTACATGAGGGTTTTCTCCTCATAAATCGAGTGGATTTACAAGGGTTGTTTACCATGCGAACATATCCCCAGTCACGGATGAGACTTGGTTAGGGAAATGTTTATTCGTGCCCGTGGATTGTATATAAGGGTCAGTATTGAGCCCCTTGTAGGGCAATATCGGAAGTTGTGGGGGTTGCTTAAGCACAGGTTTAGGTCTCTGTAAATTAAGACTTCCAAATCTTATGAGCCGTGAGGGTCCCATAAGAGAGTTCTCCTTACGAGTCGTGAGGATCTCGCAAGTGTATTTTCTCCTTAGGAATCATGAGGATTCCTAAGTGTGTTACTCCCTTGTGAGTCGTAAGGATCTCACGCGGGTGGTTTCTCCTTACAAGGTTGAGAGGATCCTGTAAGTGTTTTAACGAGGTTGCGCCCTTTCGGGTTTTCACAAACACTCGCCGGTAGCCCTACTGTTTTTACCCACGGAGCCCTTTCGGGTTTTCATCCGTGCCCATTTTGCTTATGGACATACCGTTTTTTTTATTCTTTTTTATTTTCTTTTTCTCTCTTTTTTTACGAGGTCGCGCCCTTTCGGGTTTTCACGAACACTCGCCGGTAGCCCTGCTGTTTTTACTCACGGAGCCCTTTCGGGTTTTCATCCGTGCCCATTTTGCTTATGGACATACCGTTTTTATTTATTATATATATATATATATATATTTTTTTTTATTTTTTTTATTCATCTCATCAGCCTAAGGATGCCGCGGTATTAGTTTAAAGACATTTCGGTCTGTTATTAGTTTAAGGACATTTCGGTCCGATATGGAGAAGGCCGGCTACTGCTTATAAACCTTGAGCTTAGGAAGATAGCGAGCGGACATAGTCGTCGTCATCTATCATTGACCTAGGCTGTGGCTCATTAAGCGTAGTATCTCTTTAGGAAGCGATCATTTATTGGCCTGAAAGGCCTTTCACCGTGCATGTCCATGAGTAGATAGGCCCCACCCTGGTAGACCTTATCTATGATGTATGGGCCTTCATAGTTTGACTCGAATTTTCCCCGCTTGGCACGATTGGGAATCATAGGCCTTTTGACCACTAGCACAAGTTCTCCTTGGCGGAATGTCCTCGGTCGGGTCAATCTTTCATATGAGCGTGTCATCTTTGCTTTATAAGCTTCCAGATTTTGCTGTGCTATGAGCCGGGTTTCATCAAGGGCGTCAAGCTCCTCAAGCCGAAGGTGAGCATTTTCTTCGTCCGTTAGCTCGTAGTGGACTGCCACTCGTAGAGAGGGTAATTCTATCTCGAGAGGGAGTACCGCTTCTTTACCAAATACCAACGCATATGGCGTTGCGTTCGTGGCCGTTCTCAACGTAGTTCGATACGCCCAGAGAGCTTCTTGCAGTCTTTCGTGCCAGTCTTTCTTATTTCGTGACACCGTTTTCTTCATGATCTTCGTCAAGGTCTTGTTGAAGGCTTCAGCTAGACCGTTAGCTCGCGGATTATAAATTGAGGAATATCTCCAATCTATATTATGCTGTTGCGCGAAGCGACTGATTTTGTGGCTTCTGTAGGCTGGTCCGTTATCGGAGATGACTCGTCTTGGCGTTCCAAACCGATATATGACATGCGTCTTGAAGAAATGGAGGATATTCTCCATCTTTACTTCCCTCAGCGGTACCGCTTCTGCCCAATTAGAGAAGTAGTCAGTCGTCGCTAGGATGAAACGATGTCCTCTAGACGATGCTGGTTCGATGGGGCCGACTATATCAGTCCCCCACATTTCGAATGGCCAGCTAACCACCGTTGGATGTAGTGGATTTGGATGTTGATGGATGAAGTCCTCATGAATTTGGCATGAATGGCATTGCTTCGCATATTCGAGGCAGTCCTGGATCATTGTGGGCCAATAGTAGCCCATCTGTTTGATTTTCAACTTCATCTTTGGGCCCGCTTGGTGAGAACCACAGAGTCCGTCGTGAACCACCTGGACGACTCTTTTCGCTTCGTCAGGTCCTAAACATCTCAGCCACAGAGAATCAAACGACCTCTTGTACAGAGTATCATTGACAAAGACGAAAGACAGAGCTCGTTTCATAAGCTGATGTCTTGTGGACGCTTCTTCAGGCATTCGGTGGGACCTAAAGTAGTCTATGAAGACTTCTTTCCAATCCTCAGCTTTTTCCCGGTCTTTTACTTGCAGGGTCGTTTGCTCAGTCGCTCCCTTCTCTTCGGATGATTCCGGAGATATTTCTGCTGGGGCAAGCACTTGACGACTTTGTACCATGATTCTAACGTCATCGAGATTCTCGTCAGCCAGTTCTTTAGCAAGTTTGGCCAATGCGTCTGCTTTGCTGTTTTCCGTGCACGGTATGTTCTCCAAAGTATAAGAGGGAATTTGGGTCAACAATTGTCGTACCGTTTCGCCGTACCTCACCAACTCCGGTTTGCACATTTGGTAGTCGCCGTTTACTTGACTAACGACCAGCTGGGAGTCTCCGTATATGAGGAGGTTTTCAATTCCCATGTCGATGGCGATCTCAAGACCTGCTATCAAGGCTTCATATTCGGCTTCGTTATTCGTCCTCGGCTCTGTTAAGGAGAAAGCGAAGCGTATTATCCCTCCTTGTGGAGTCACGAAGATGAGGCCTACCCCCGATTTGATTATAGGGGTACTTTGTTTGCGTTTTTTCATGGAAGATGCTCCATCGAAATAAAGTTCCCATTGGGTATCACCACCGTCGATCGCGTCAAACGCATGTTCGTCTGGAAAATCGCAATTCAGAAGAGAATCGGCAGGTATCGGGTGCTCAGCGAGGAAGTCGGCAATGGCTTGGCCTTTCACTGCCTTGAGAGGTTGATATGTTATCGAGAACTCCATCAAGAGCAGAGCCCATTTAGCGAGTCGTCCCGTCAACATGGCCTTCGACATCAAGTATTTAAGGGGGTCCACCTTTGAAATGAGATGGACTTCGTGCGCCAACGCATAGTGTCTGAGCTTTGTTATCGCGAAGATCAACGCTAGGCAGTGTTTTTCAATGGGGGAGTAGTTGCTTTCTGCCCCCAGCAGAACTCGACTTAAGTAGTAGAGTGCTCTTTCTTTCCCTTGATCGTTCTCTTGTGCCCATAATGCGCCTAAGGAACCTTCGAGGGCGGTTGTATAAAGAATGAGGGGTTTTCCCTTGACCGGAGCAGCCAACACCGGCGGGTTCTGCAGGTATTGCTTGATCTCGTCTAGTGCGCTTTGGCATTTTTGGTCCCAGATGAACGGGATTCCCTTCTTCATCAGGTGGCCGTAAGGACGGCACTTTCCTGAAAGGTTGGCTATAAATCGCCGTATATACGCGAGCTTCCCTTGGAGAGACCACAGCTGTTTGAGATTCCTTGGCGGAGGCATTTCCATGATCGCCTTGATCTTAGACGGATCTATTTCAATACCTCGGTGTCGAATGATGAATCCCAGGAATTTGCCTGAGGAAACTCCGAATGCACACTTGAGCGGGTTCATTTTCAAGTTGTATTGTCGAAGGCGTTGAAATACAGTCTTCAAATGCTCGAGATGTTCCTCGTATGATTTGCTTTTAACCACGAGATCGTCGATATAGCATTCGACGATTTCGTGTATAAGGTCATCGAAGATCTTCGTCATGGCCCTTTGGTAAGTGGCACCGGCGTTCTTTAATCCGAAGGGCATCACTTTATAACAGAATATTCCCAAAGGAGTCCTGAAGGCTATGTGCTTCTGGTCTTCGGGATGCATTTTTATCTGATTATAACCTGACGAGCCGTCCATGAAGGAGAAAACTTCATGAGTGGACGTATTGTCTATCATCGGTTCGGTGACTGGCACTGGAAAATCGTCCTTCGGGCAAGCTTTATTAAGATCTCGGAAGTCTACGCATATGCGCACTGTCCCATTTTTCTTCATCACCGGGACGATGTTGGCGATCCATTCAGGGTATTGAATTTCCTGGATGAAGCCAGAGTCGATCAGCTTTTTGACCTCGGCGTTGATGCTCATCTCAAGCTCGAGCTGCATTCTCCTCGGCGCCTGTTTGACTGGCTTGATGTCCAGGGATATCGCCAATCTGTGTACAGCAATTTCTGGGTCTAATCCTGGCATTTCGGAATAGTTCCACGCGAAGCAATCTCTATGCTGTAGAAGCACGTCTTTTAACGCAGCCACCCTTTCTTCAGATAGCAGCTCGCTGATGAATGTTGGTCGTGGATCGTCTGCCGTCCCCAACTCAATCTTCTTGAGGTTATCTGCAGTGGTATGGATTCCATCTTCCAGCTCTTTTGGCACTGGTGGGAATTCTGAGATTATCTCGTCGCTGCTGTTTTCGAAGCACCAAGGGAGCTCATCTATGTCCTCGGGCTCTTCTTTTAATATTGTAATCATGTGACAGGTGCGAATTCGCTTCCAATCCCAATATGGAACCGGTTCTTCTTTCGTGGCCTTAGGCTCGTGCTTCTATGGCGGCGTTACCCTCCAGTTGTCGGACAGAGCGAACTTGCCTTGCTGATATTGATCTTCGACCCAATTCTTGAAGGTAAAGCAGTCTTCGAGCGGGTGCCCTATTACTCGATGGTAAGAGCAATAGTTTGGGCCAGAGACTTCGCTTGCTTGTTCGGGGTGCTTGGACTCCGGCAATGTGAGCATCTGATGTTTTAGCGCAAGCTCAAGTATCCTCTTCGTCTTATCCCGAGGAAAAGAGTATGCTCGACTCATTTTCTTCATGAGGGATAGATCAATAACGCTCGACTCCCGTTTGCGTGGCTTCTTAGCCATGCTTTGTTGTTGTTGAGCGTCTTTTTGGCTTTTCGACTTATTTCTGCTTTTGCGCCGAGCCTTCTTTATAACAGGTTGACGAGGAGCGGCATTTTCATTCTTTACGGCCTGTTGGAGAAGGCGTTGCGTCTTGGCTTTCTCGTAGATGGCCGTCTCACGGTTGTGATCATCTCGGACTTTTTGACCAGCTTTCTTTATAAGTTTGTCCATTTGTTCCTCGAACGACGGACCGGGCTCCTTTGCATCTGGAACTTTCACTGGTTTAGGATTAGCGTCCTCCCATTGAGCATCTGCTTCTTCATTGAAGTCGTACACGATGTAGCAGCCGTGTAGTAACTCTCGTTTCTTTGACCGGATGTATCCAAGCCCTTTTGTTTCCATTCTCCCATTAGGTAGCTTGCGTTGAGTTCCAGGAACGTTCCAGATTTTGTCGTAGAACTTAGCTTTTCGAACGGTCTGCTTGAAGGATATCCCTTGGCGTTTCAGCAGCTTTTTCAAACCCTCCGTATAATATCTGGGTAGACGGATAGGCTGAAGCCTGTCGAGCGTAGAATCCGCGCCATGCCAGATTTCTTTTTCTACCTTGGTTTCTTCAGAGCGGTAAAACAGAATTTCTTTCTCGCTCTCTCGCCTGGGAGGGATGTAGAATGTTCGTAGCTCTTCTACGTTGTAAATATTAAGTGCATCCAGTTCTTTACGGTGTTTAAACGGAACCATGGTGACTTGCAGACTTTGCTCTTCATCAGCGAACGTTCGTATTGAAGGTCGAGCAGAGAATACAGCATGGACTTCATCTTCCGAGTCGCTGCCAAAGATCAACGTAGGAGCTGATGGTCCCGGCTTGTTGTGTTGGGGCGGACCCGAATAAACCATCTCCTCTTCCTCCTCGGTATCACTGCCGAAGACAGGGATGGTGGTGTTAGTTTTATTCTCCGGCTTGTGACACTTCTCCGTATCTTCGAAATCCGGTAAGAAGTATTTGGCATCTTCGTATTTGCGGACCTCGTTCACAGAGAACGGGTTCAGTTCTCCCGTCACGGTATACTCGAAACCATCCTTAAAATACTTCATACACTGATGTTGTGTAGAAGGGATGATGTTGTACTCGTGTAACCATGGTCGGCCGAGCAAAGCGTTGTAGCATGTCTTGGCGTCTATAACGTGGAACTTAATGTCCGTGATGAGTAGCCCGAAGCGTAGCGTCAGTATCACAGATCCAAGAGTCTTTGACGATTGGGAGTCGAACCCGGAGATGGTGATCTTGTCCCGAGCAAGGTGCTGGACGCTCATGCAGATTTTCTTCAACACCCGCACGTTGAGTAGGTTAACAGACGACCCATTATCGATCAGGATTTTGCCTATCTTTATATCATGGCAGTATCCCGAGACATAGAGAGGGCGATTGTGTTCGCACGTCCCAAGTAGAAGGTCTTCATCGCCAAAATTAACATCGGCCGTATGCACTTCCTCCAATTCATTCTTCATCTTTTCCTCGGCCAGGCATGCTTGGAATTGTTCTGGGTCTTGGAGCGCCTTAATCAACGAATCTCTCGCCTCTTTTGATAGCAAAAGGGCGTCGAGAATGCTGAGCTGTGAAGGCAGCTTCCTCAGATGTGCTAAGACGTTGTAATCCACCTTATTCTTCTTTGGTGGGTCTTTGGCAGCTAGCTCTTCCACCACTTGGTCATCTAAGACGATATCTTCAGAGACCTTTTCTTTCCCTTTATCTTTCCTGTTTAAGGGTCCAAGGTTCTTTTCGGGCAGTGTGCGATTACGTAGCTGGATATTTTCGCAGGCCTTCGGCTCTTCTTCTTTTCCCGGAGTGGATTCTTTAAAGAGAGGGGAAAGTTCCAGCTCCTCATCAGAATCGCTCCCGAATGTAGGCACTTGTGATCCACCGGTGTTAACCATGCAACAATCGCCAGCAGTTCTTTTAAGCCCTTCGGTCGTATTTCTTTGCTCCCGACGAGTTTTGCGTTTCTCTCGCTTAAAGTGTTGTCGATGAGCAATATACCCTTGCCACCATCTATCGAAAACTTTACACTCTTGTGTGGGGTGCGAAATCTTTTGATGATATAAGCAATAGGAGGGGTGCGTTTCCACTTCACCGATGATGTTTCCTTCAGAGGATGGTAGCTTCATGCCCATTGATATGGCCTTAGCAAACTTTTTCCTCATCTTGAATTGGCTTTTGTCGGCGGCAGAGGTGTTTTGTTCTAGCGGGATCATCTCAGCTCTTTCATCAAGTCGCTGGCGCTTGGCCCTCTCCAATATAGCCGTCTCGCGTTCTCGATCAGCTTTACTTTTCAACCGAGCTTCATTAAGGAATGCATCAATTACTTCATCTGATGGCCCCAGAACTTTTGGTTCAGGATCTGCCCCCAGCTTTTCGGTGCAAGGAGTCTCCTCATCGTTCGTGATCGAATGGGAAATCATATGACAGCTCGCCATATATTCCTCGGATTCATCCGATGAACTTTCTCCCTCATCTTCTTCTTGAAAGAGGTGATTGAGGAACTCTTGGAGCGTAATGGGAGTCGGTGCCTTTTGGTTGTATTCATCCAACGCGTCAATTTGCTTTTGTAAGTCCGTGCGTTTGTCGCCAGGCTTTACGGGCTTCTTAGATTTCTTCTTCTTATTTTTCGAAGATTTTGACGGCTGGCTGCAAGTGCTTGAACCACCACCATCGGTCTTTGGAGTTGGACGTGGCTTCAGCATCCCTTCAATGACCTGCGGTTCCAACGGATTCTTCCATTTGATCGCTGGACATGTCTGAAGATCGTTTAGCATCCTCTTTGTCTTGGCTGATAATACAACCTCCCAAGGAGCTTCTTCAATGACGGAGCATGTTGCCCCAGGCGTATTCGTCCCCTTAGAGGTGTGGGGCTGCGGGGGATTCACCTTCCATTTGTCAGATAACGCGAACTTGCCCTGTCGGTATTGGTTTTCAAGCCAATTCTTGAAAACATAGCAATCTTCGATCGGATGGCCTAGTACTTGATGATAAGGACAGTAGTTAGGCTCGTTGACGTCACTTGGTTGCAACGGACGTTTTGGATCCGGCAGATTTATGAGTCTGTTGCGCAACGCCAGCTCGAATAACCTCCTCGTTTTATCGCGGGGAAAGGAATAAGGACATCCCATCCTATCCTCAAGGGGTACGTACGGGCGCATATTATTTTGACGAGCAAACGGCTTCGAGTCGCTCGGTTGTTGTTGAGCATTAGCGACGACGATCGCTTTTCCCTTCCCTTTGTCATTTCGGGAGTCCGGCCTTGGAAGAGGGGGTTTATGGCCCATTTGATCCATTTGCGCTAGTTTGTCAATCAAGGCCTGGAAGGTAGTTGGCTTGAAAAACATTATAAATTGTTAGATGGTTGCTTGCGGATCAAGGGTTCCCACAAACATACCCACCGCGGGAGCTTCTTCAATGCGCTGCTCACACTTCGACCATAAGTTCCGCTATCGTATAGCGTACTGAACCCACGTCTCGCCGGGTTTTACCCTGGCGTTAATCAGTGCTGTCATCGGGGTACGTTCACTGGCGCTTGCAAAACGATGAGTAAACAACAGCTCCATCTCCGTGAAGGTTTTAATAGAGTCGTTCGGGAGCTCAGAGTACCATTCGAACGCCGTATCTGATAAGCTTCCAACAAACTGGCGAAGCAACAGCTTGTCATCACCGCCGGTGTTGCCGCAGAGTGCCCTGAACTGGGCAACATGCTGATGAGGATTGCCCGTCCCTTTGTAGACATGGAAGTTGGGAATTGTGTAACCGGGTGGGTACTTGATTTTATCGTACCAACTTGGATATGGCCGCCCTGTTTTTACGACCTGACCGGCCGCTTCGGTCGCATGATGAACCCGTATTTGCTAGGCGATGCACTCATCCAAATCAGCTTTGGAGATTGTATCCTCCTTAGCCATCGACAGAGCTGGTGGAGGATTTGATGTTTCTCCCCTATCGTCTCCAAGGACGATCGGGGGCTCTTCAGCCGGAGAATCTTGTTGTATCATCATCCCTATCATGTCTTGGAAGAGGAGGCCCATACGCTGTATGTTGGCTGCTTGTTCAACAGCCTCTTTGTCCTTCTTCTCCAATATCCGACGAAGGAATTCGGCGTCGGTTTCTTCCTCTTGGCGTTCATCCGAGGACGTTTCAAGGTTTTCTTTTGGCCCTGTAAGTGCGGCCATAGCGTTCATCATTTCTTGGAGCTTCTGCTGCTGCTCCTGAGCCTTGGTCACCGACCTCGTGTGCGGTCTATGACCTGTTGATATGCGGCTATCCTCCTTTCCCGATGCCACATAAACTGTATGAACTATCATGCCCCCGGACTTAGGGCGTTTAGGCTCACCACCTTTGGCATTTGCCGCGGGCGTGGGGGTTTTCTCCGGCCTTCTTCTTTTGTGGGCCGTTGAAGTTGAAGGGGCCGTTGCAGTGGGCATCTTAGCGATCGTTGTCCTCTGCTGTTTAATAGGACGGTCCTTTTCTTTTTGCACATTCATCTTCTTTCGTTGACGGGAGTGATCCGTGTCGATAACGGAGTCTTGAACCCTCCTCCAAACTTTATAAATTCTTGAGGACAGCCGTTGAGGGGGCTGTTCTTGCTTTGTTTCTGGGACTCTCTCCGCAGGCGGAGGAGATCTTTTCAGTGTAGCGGTTGGAGAATTCTTCCGTACCCTCCTCAGCAGTTCAAAGTTGTTCCCAGTTGGAACAGCTGCGTTGACTTCCACCACTGGAGCCGGTAGAGTTAGCCCTGAGGGGGAGTTGCCCCCTGCCTTCCTCACTCGTTGCCAATGGCGACGTCGAGCATGACGAGCCGTTGGGACTGGCTCGGAGATTGAGACATCTTCTTTTTGCCCCCTGTCTGAATGAGGCACCGCCGGTGTTAACCTCTTAAAGACTGAGGTTGTCTTTTGAGGGGTGATATTCAACCTGTCGAAGACGGATCCTCGAACGGGGGCAGGAGCAGGAATCGTCAGTCTTGAAAAGACTGACTCTTTGACAGGGGAAGCCGCCTTGACGACTTCTGAAGCAGCAGCTGTTGCCCTCCTTTGGACAGCCATTTTAGAGTTCAGATTTAGCCTGGTGAAAACAGAGGCTGTCGGTTTGGTAGCGGGAGACCCGTTGACAGGGGCCGTCGTAGCAGTGAGCCGGTCGAAGACCGACTTTTTGTTCACCTCCAGTGTGGGTATTGGCATAGGAAAGCTTGTAGGTGGGATCATGGTCCCGAAGAACAGGCCAGTGGTGGCTTGGGTCACCTGGTCTACTGGCAGAGTGAGGAAGGAAGCCGCTTGGGGCCCATATACTACACCTCCTGGTGAGGTGGAGCGTTTGTTGCAATGGCACTTCGAGCAGTTGGTGCAATTAGAGGCCATTGAATCTTGAGTTCTGCGCCATGCAAAAGACCAAATCTTAGTAACTTGAAATCCAAAGGCAACCATTTAACAAACCGCGATTGGTTCGCGAAGACGACACACGAAGTGTGGAGTGGAAAGAGGAAAAGGTCCCACCGGGCGTGCCAGAATCTGTTCCCCTCCGAAAGGCGGCGCACAGGACCACGGTGTCCTGACGCTGAGATTCGGGGCAGATGCTATTTGGTTTTATCCGTCCACCTCTCCGAAGATGCCAAGTTGATTTATGGCACCGTGTATCGGAGGTTTAGAAGGATGCGGCCGATGTAGCAGACTTCGTCAGATTCCCCCTCGCTTGAGGGGTTTTTGATTGTAGGGACGCTCTTCCCTGCAGGCGCAAGCCCCTGCATTAATTACGCTACCGCATCGCGGTAACAACTTTCTCCTTCTCCAGAATTTCACTTCGTGTCGTGGATGTTTGTTTTGTTTGTGGTTGCCCGTGGATTGTATACGGAGACTAAGTTAAGCCGTCGTCCGTAGGACGTGGATTAGTCCAAATCCGTATTTACTTAGATTTGGGTTTGGTGTTTTTAGTTTAAGGATGCATTAGTCGCGTTGCGGCTAAGATCAACTTAAACGTTCGTTAAGGATACGATAGTCCTGTTTGAGACTAGGATCAACTTAACATCGGGACTCGTCACCTCTCTAATGTCGTTGAAGGATTACAACGGCAGATGTCAGAGGAGTTCAGAGATGTACCCTTGAACCAAAGTCAATTTGGATTTTTCCAGTCCATTTGAATGTTTAAGGATACGTTAGCCGTGTTTGGGGCTAAGATCAACTTAAACGGGATCATTTAGATCCGACAAAAGAGCATTTGGAGGCTCTATTGTTCTAGTTTAGGGACGTGGTGGTCCATCGCCAGTTTAGGGACGTGGTGGTCCATATTCCAGTTTAGGGACGTGGAGGTCCAACATTAGTTTAAGGACGTTTCGGTCCATCGCCAGTTTAAGGACGTAGTGGTCCAATATTAGTTTAAGGACGTTCCGGTCCAACATTAGTTTAAGGACGTTCCGGTCCAATATTAGTTTAGGGACGTTTCGGTCCACGAGTTTAAGGACCCCGCAGTCCATATTCATGTGTGGTCGTTGGGACCCGTCACCTCTCTGACGTCGTTGAGGAATTACAACGATAGGTGTCAGAGGAGTTCGGAGATGTACCCTCGAACCGGATGTAAATTGATTTAGGGAGGAGCCGTGCTCAGTCAATTTAATTTGAGGACTTATGGCCACGACTGGGCTAAGTCCAGTTTCAATATTCTTTTGTCTTTGGTCTATTGGACTTGTGCTAGGGCTTTGCCCCTTCACTGCATTATTTTCCTTTGTTTTGGTTGGGCTCTGCCCTTTATAAATGATGCAGAGCATCTATTTTGTTTGGGCTCTGCCCTTTTTAAAATCCATAGCGTGTTTGATTAGGCCTGTTAGGCCTTTTAATTGGGCTCTGTCCCTTTTCTTTAATAATGCAGAGCATTAAGTACTCTGACAGTACCCCACGTGGCTTGTCAGGCGCTTTGCGCCAAGTAATGAGCGCAAGCTCATATGGTGGTGACACGTGTCACGCTCTGGCAAGCGCAAGCGCAACAGCGCAGTGCGCTGCGCTGTGTCAGTGCGCTGCGCTGCTGCGCTACTGACACGTGGCGCTTCCTGGTGGCTTGCGCCAATACAGGAGCGCACCAGCGCAGTTCTTGCAAGTGCAGAGCACTGTTTTATCTTTTGATCGATTTTAAATCAAAGAAAACAAGTTTTTTCTTGTTTTCAAGGAACCAATGGTTCATAAAAGAAGTGCAAAGCACTATTTTTATTTTGTTGTTTTTTTTTATTAAAGATCTATGATCTGTTCATAAGAGAACTTTCTCTTTTTCTAAAGTTCTTTACCTTTTTTTATTCTAGAGGAGTTCTTCAGAGTTCTCTTTCTCTCTTTTTTTTCAGAAAATGTTCATCATTTTGAATTGAGGTCTAGGGTCCTTTTTATAGTGCCCATAAATTAGTTAAATTTGTTAAAGAGATCTTTCTCTGAGTGATTTGGGGAATTTTCCCCACCGTTGGATCTTTGATCCAAGGGCTTCTGTTTTACAGAAGAAAATCTTCTTGTTTTAACAAGAACAGAAAGATTTCTTTAAAATCTTAATTCTATTTGGCGCAAATGCCCCAGCGCGTGACACGTGTCGCGCAGCGCACAGCGCAGCGCAACGGCGCTGACACGTGTCGCGCAGCGCAACTGCGCTAGCGCATCTGCGCTGACACGTGTCGCGCAGCGCCGTGCTTGCGCAATCGTGTTTGCGCAACTGCGCAGACACGTGTCGCGTAGTGCAGCGTTTGCGCAGTTGTGCTTGCGCAATTGCGCAGACACGTGTCATGCAGCGCAGCGCTTGCGCAACTGAACGTTGCCTCTTTTACTTTTTGTTTTTAAAAGAGCCCTGCTCTGATTGGACGCACTGTCTTGGGCGTTGCGCTGACGTATCAACTTCTGACACGTGGTGCGTTGCGCGCAGCATACAGGATTTGAAGCGTTGCTTCAAAAATTTTTTAAAATTCAAACAGAGCCTTGCTCTGATTGGGGAGAAACAGGGTAGCTTGTTGTATCGGAAGTACTCTATGAAAGGTTCTCTCCATTCGGGCTCATCTTGGATGATCAGAGCTTCTTCGGTAGGATTGTTCTCTTGTTCTACGCTTCTCTCTTCACGCAAAGAGACCGGAGGTAGAATTTGCCGGCTTCTGATTGTTATCAGAATTTCATCCACATCGGGATCAGCCAGCTCCTTGGCTAAACAAGCGAGTACGTCAGCTATTCCATTCAACGCCCTAGGAATTCTCTTCAATTCAATGTTGGTGAACTGTTTCATAAGCTCCACCACCCAGCTTCTGTACCGAGCTAACTCGGGTTTGTATATCTTATAGTCGCCGCTTACTTGGTTGACAACAAGCTAGGAATCCCTGTAGACTCACAGCCGAAGAATTTCCATTTCTATGGTGAGCTCCAGACCGGCTATCAGAGCTTCGTACTCAGCCTCGTTATTTGTGCGAGGCTCGGTAAGAGCAAAAGAACGTCGTAGGGTTCCCATCGATGGCGTGATGAACACCAATCATATCCCTGCTTTTATCTGTTAGACGCTTGATTTGCTGGAGGTCCTAATTGATGAAGCTCTGTCGAAGTAGAGCTCCCAACATGGCCCGTCATTCTCGAGGTGCAGCACTTGTTCATCGGGTAACTCGCAATTGAGCGGTGACCCTTTTGGTATGGGATGAGTAGCAAAGAAATCGGTGAGGGCTTGCCTTTTTACTGCTTTCTGAGTAGTATAGATTATGTCAAACTCAAGCGGCATGACAGCCCATCTTGCCATTCTACCAGCTAGGCTTGCTTTGGTCATTAAGTGTTTGAGCGGGTCGGCCTTGGAGATCAGCATAACCCGATAAGAGAGCAGGTAGTGCCTCAGCTTCTTCACAGCGAATATCAGAGCCAGACATTGCTTTTCGATCGGGGAATAGTTGTGTTCTACCCCCACTAAAGTTCGACTGAGGTAGTAGAGGGCATTTTCTTTTCCCTCCTCATTGTTCTTGGTAAGGAGCGCACCGAGTGACTCATTTAGTACGGCAGTATAGAGAATCAACGGTTTTTTGGAATAGGAGCAGTAAGCACCGGAGGGTGCAACGGTTATTGTTTGATATTTTCGAACGCTTCTTGACATTCGACGTCCCAGACAAAAGGAGCTCCCTTTTTCATGAGCTTTGAGAAAGGCCGACATCTCCCTGAGGTTCGAGATGAACCTTCATATGTAAGCGAGTTTGCCTTGAAAGGATCTTAACCGCGTCAAATTATTTAGAGGAGGCATCTCTATGATGGCATTTATCTTTGATGGGTCAATATCGATTCCCCGATGTAGAACTATAAAGCCCAAGAATTTTCCCGACGACACACCAAAAGCGCACTTCAGAGGATTCATCTTTAGATCGTATTCCCTCAGTCGGGTGAAAACGGTTCTCAGATCTCGGATGTGATCGGCCTTGGTTTCAGTCTTAACGACCAAATCATCAACATAACATTTGACGACTTTATGGATTAAGTCATCAAAGATTTTGGTCATTGCCCTTTGATATGTGGCGCCTGCATTCTTCAGTCTGAACGGCATCACCTTGTAGCAGTATATTCCGATTGGGGTTCGGAAAGCTGTGTGTTTCTTATTCTCGGGCGACATCTTGATCTGATTGTACCCAGATGAGCCATCTATGAAGGTGAACAGCTCGTAATTTGAGGTGTCGTCGACCATTATTTCCATGACCGGTAGCGGGAAGTCGTCTTTAGGGCATGCCTTGTCGAGGTCCCTGAAATCAACGTAAATTTGTATTTGTCCATTCTTCTTTTTCACTGGGACGATGCATGCAATCCAGTCCGCATATTTCTCTTCTCTGATGAAACCGGCATCGATGAGTTTCTTGGTTTCCTCGATGACCTTTTCTTCCAGCTCCCTTCTCATTCTTCGAGGAGCTTATTTGACAGGCTTAGCATCAGGTGATATAGCCAGCTTATGCACGACCACTTCAGGGGAGAGGCCAGGCATTTCTTTGTACGTCCATGCGAAGTAGTCGGCAAACTCATGCAGCAGGGCAATTATCTGCTCCTTCATTTCCTCTGACAAGAGTGAGCTGATGTAGGTCGGTCTTGGATTATCAGGCGTTCCCAAATCGATCTCGGTTGGCTCATCGAAGGTTGCCTATCCGCCATCTTCAAGCTCTTGAGGGGCTTCTTCTGGCTCGGCTAGCTCGTCTTCATCATTTGACTCTTCGCTGGCTTCACCAATATGGATCATGTAGCATACTTTGGAATCAGGTTCAGTGAAACCTATGCCCCGTCTATCTGGAATTCATCCATCGATGAGTACTCGGACCTGAGGCGGATGCCATAGCCCTTAATAAAACTTTGCTTCGGAGTCCGTTTGATATAACCGACATCCGCACCTTTTAAAATATTCCCACATCTCGGGCGCATAATATCTGGGATTGAGGACGACTTTTATACCTCTCTCATAGGGAAGGCACGTGATAGAAAAATTGTCCAGGTGCACAATAGGATTTGACCTATAAAACAGGATACCCTTCTGTCCACTTTTCTTTCCGGGGACATAAAAAGGTTTTAGCTGATCCACGGTGGAGACTGACAATGCATCGAGATCTTTGCATATCTGCTTCGGCACTCTTGTGACGGCTAGGGACTCTTCTGTAACTTTGAAGGTCTCTCGTAGCTTTGCTTGTTGCGTGGGGGCCCAATCTGCATAACTGTTACAAGACGGATCCTCTTCTTCCGACCCTTCAGTGTCGCTGCCGAAATGAGGGCGAATTCTACTGTCAGATGGGCCTTCAGTATCAGATTCATCTGTACCACTACCGAAATAAGGGCAAGTTTTACGGAAGGACGGACTTCCAGCGTTGGACTCATCAGTGTCACTGCCGAAATGCGGATGCACTTGGGGTTTTTTGCTTTCGAAAGTGACAGCCGGCTCAGACTTGCTTTTGAATTTTGGGACCGTTCTGTATTTGGTCAGCCATGGCTCAACACTTTGGAGATTCACTGTAGGGTTACTAGGCACTCTCACAAGGGTCTATAAGGCATCAACCATGCCCGATTTAAAATTTAGACATGCCGAACAACCCTAACCATGATCTTTAAACTAGAGATTAGGCGAAACAAAGCATGTTAAACACTTTAACATCTAAGAGTTTAGGATTACAACCTTTGTAGTCCGGTCCTTCACTTCATAAGCTCCGTGTTGAGGTCCCTTCGCTGCGATCATCGATTTCCCGAACTCTAGAGAGCTTCTACGAAGAGAAAGATGCATGCTTGCTTCCGATCTTTGATAACAAAGATGATCTACCTTGAAGTTTCATTAACACAAGCTCTCACTTATAAATGAAGTGAACACCCTAATTTAAATGGCTAGGATAGATTAGAATGATGAAGTAGGATTTTAGCTCTCATTTATTTTCATTAACTCACTCATTTTCATCACTTCATAAAAAGCTAGAAAGCTTTTCATGAAAGAAGAAAGAAGAAGAATGAATCCTTTTGTGATGAACAATGAATAAAACCTATGGTTACAAATACAACCCTTGAGTTACTTTAACTCATGTAGAGATTTAACCTAGGGTGAAGGGTGAAGGGTTGTGTTAAATAATATCTTGCAAAAATATCAACACATAATATCTTTGCAAGAAACAAAACATAAGGTTCTAGAAGCTTCAAGAAGAAGTTAACCCAAATCAAACCCTAACCATGTTTAATCTCCACTAATCATGTTGCATTTTTAAACATATCTTGTTACAATATTATATATCACATATACAATATTTATTGTAACAAAATAAAATAATACAATTAACATATATCGTATATATATCAATGTATTACCCGAGTGAGAAAAAGAATCTTTTTGTGAGCTTATACCAGTTAATGTAATTTAATATATCAAATATATAATTATACATTAAATTATCGAATCAACACTTGATCCGATAATCCGTCTATTTCACAAATAACCGACTAATATAATCTGTATCAGTTCATCGAATCAACACTTGATCCGATGACCTTGCTATATCACATATACCTGGCCGATATCTCATATCGCGAGAATCTAATATGGTATCACATACACATATTGTTCTCGGTCCCGCACATATCACATATGTGCTCCTACTCCGTTTTGCCTGAGTCAAGAAACCTCTGTGTAGGACTCTAAAGAATCGTCAATACGCCGGCAGTAGGTGATGATCATATCAAACACCCACAAGCTGCAAGCGGTCAGCTAAATGTAACATTCACCCAGGTATTGAGCGATCAGAAGATCAACAAGGAAGGCTGTACATTCTTCTGCGAATCCAATCAGTAACACTCCCGTACAGTCCGGTCTCTTCGTCTAATATGTCACATATCTCGCCTAGGGGTGGTAAACGTCAGACCCAGTAGCTTGATAAGTCGTGTCGATATGAGGTCCATAACAGTTCAAGAAACTACTGATAACACTTACCAGTAAATTTCAGCAACCCTGGCCAGGGATTTCCGGTTATAGCCAATCGAACACAGCGCAACATCAACTCCCTATACCGGGAGAGACGAATCCCCTCCAATCGCTCATTGCCTCCATGTGATTCGGGACTGTACCTAAAAGCCATCTTTTTGCATGCCCTCTTGGACGTGGTATGATGGAAATCAAAGCACAGTGGGAATCACACAAGACTCTATGATGATCTCGGGTCAACAGACTACTCTGTACCAGTGTCACCAGAGAACTGCCATCTGACGTGAGGTACAATACCATCTGGGAGTTCTCGGCGAGTCCGTCCAGTATACCCAGTCTCCACTGAGCACCCATACACCATCCTTGATGTCAAACACCGATGGATATGGGATCATCCATCGCCCATCATATGGGTCGAGATGCGTATACGCTAGTCTACTATGGTGTATCGATGCCCTGTCTCGATACACCCTCGACTAGGAACAGTTATAGGAAGTACTCATCGACTACCGTGGCCCCACTAGTATGATCTTATCATAGTCCCAGTAGTCGAGTACATATCCTAAGGGTTTTATCAACATGTAACATAGAGACAATCAGAGTACATGTTAAGATAAAGTACAACCAGATAGCGTACTATCATGTCGAGCAAGAAAGTCCTCCCTATATATGTCCAAGCATCCACTACAATATACATCGTATGTACAGTAATGGTCTCTAGGGCATACATATAACTAACATTCACAAAGTACCGAGAATCTTCATATCGGACTTCATGCATACCGAACGGCTGGATGTCTCCATCAATGCGTCTTTCTTCTCCGTTTTTGGTGTATTTCATGCACTGATGGAGAGTTGATGGAACAATGCCGTAATCGTGGAGCCACGGCCGCCCCAAGAGAATTTTATAAGACGTGTCGGCGTCAATCACGTATATTTTGGTTTCGGTTTGTAGGTCCCCAAATTTGATTGGCAGAGCTATAGACCCCAGAACTTGCTGGCAATTTTGATTGAAGCCTTGAATGACAATCCTTTCCCTTGACAGGTATCGTACGTCCATTGACAAACTCTTCAGATTCCGCAATTTCATGATGTTCACTGAGGATCCCGGATCAATCAATATGCGATTAATCCGATCTTCGTCACTGTACCCAGTCACGTAAAGCGGTCGATTATACTCTGCCGTTCCCAGTAGTAAGTCTTCTTCCTTAAACGTGACTGTGGCGGCATGCAGAGCGTACTGGACTTCTTTCATATTAATTTCCGCAAAGCGAGCCTGATACCCTTTGGGGTTTTGTAGAGAGTGGATGAGAACGTCTCTAAGCTCCTTAGATAGGACCAAGGCATCGTAGATGCTCAGGAGAGACGGAAGCTTCCGAAGATGAGCCAAGACGTTGTAGTCCACTGAGAAAGGACTTGAGTTTTCATTAGCCGGTTCTCTGCTATCTTCCTCATTAGCCACCTGTTTTTCCTTTCCTTTTGGGGAGTTGCCCTGATTTGGCGGCAGAGCCCTGCCGCTTCTGAGCTGGATTTAGTTGGCCTTTGTGGCGAGCTCCTCGTCCTCTTCGGGAAAACAGAGCTCCTCCTCAGAGTCGCTACCAAGATGGATGGCATAGCAGGTCACTATAGGGATCTCTTCATTGGAGTCTTCTTCTAACTCCTCCAGAATTTCAGCCGCTTCTACAGAGAGGAACTCCTTCAATTGAATCAGAGTTTTTTCCTTCTGTTCATAGTCTTCGAGGGAATCGATATATTTTTGAATGGTTGGTCTCCCTGCAGACTCTTTTTCGCGTCGAGCTGCACTTTTCTTCTTCTTGAGCTTTTTGGATTTTGAGCCTGATGGGGCCGAATTGGCAGCTGGAATGGTAGGATTCTTTTGCCCTTCCCATTCCGTTCTGGGCTCTTTCCGAAGTAGATTTAACATCTTCTTCTTATTATTAGATATGTGCGTACTCCACGGAGGTTGGGGTGAGTCAGTTTCATTTCTCAGGGCAGCGGGTTCAGCTATCTGCTCCCAGAAGGCTTCAGCTTGTGTCTGTATGAAGTTGGTGGTTGCAGCTTGGTTGTTTACCAACACACTCTTGGACAGCTCGATCTCTCCAGTCTTGTACTGCTTCTCGATCCAGTCTTTGAAAATATAGCAATCCTCGATCGCGTGGCTCACTACTCTGTGGTACGGGCAATACAGGAGATTGTCGGTCATTTTTGCTTCATGCGGTCTCTTCGACTCTGGCAATTGTAGACCATTGTTCAAGACATCTTTGAATATCTTGCGGACCTTGTCCCTTCTAAAAGAGTAAATCTTGTTCTTTTCTCCTCTAGGGAAGGCCCTTCTCCTCCCAGCAATGGCTTTCGAGACCGGTTGGTTTTAGAATCGCCTGCCTTTCGCTTGTCTTCATTGTTGGACGCATTGAAGATATTGGTACTGCTGGAATTCCCGCTTCTATGGTTGTCATCCCTCTTACTTTTCCAAGTCTTGTCTTTCGGAGAGTCTAGGGTAGACTCTTGCTTCGAGCGTTTCAGCATTTGGACTTTCTTGGTTAGCTCCTGAAACGTCTTGAGGCCTGCTGTACATAAGAATGGAACCATCCAATTTCTGAGGTTCCCAATGAGAAGGCTGACGGACTGGTCCTGCTCCAGTGATGGTTCGCACATGACCGTGAGATTACGCCATCGGGCGATAAAGTCGGTGTTGCTTTCATTCTTCCCCGGCTTGGTCCTCACAAAGCCAGCAATAGAGATTTTATTACTGACATTCATGAACCTTTGCCGAAACAAAGACTCCATTTGGGCAAAGGTAATGACGGACCCGTCTGGTATACTCGCGTACCAGTCGAAAGCAACACTAGTCAGGCTATTGACAAACTGATGAAGAAGGAGCGCATCATTGCCCCCAGTATTTTCGCACGACGCTTTAAAGTGGGCGACGTGCTGATTTGCGTTTCCCGTCGCGTCAAATCTTCTGAATTTAGGAATAAAGTAACCATTGGGGAACTCGATCAGATCGTACTGTGCGGGATATGGCCGCCCACTATTGCCAATTTCTTTCTGAGCTTCGGCTTCGGCTACCAATGTTCTAACCTTGCTAGTGACCAAATCCAATATCTGATCTTGTGTTAGCGGGATAGTGCTATCTGGGGCTAAGGCGTCCCCAGAAGCGAGATGTGTATGGCTTTCATGCGGCTCACCCAATCTTGGACCCAAAGGGACATGCATCGATTGCTTCGGGTTGCTATCACCCGGCTCATGAGTAGAGACATGTTCTTGATTGGAAGGTGCTTGAGCAATTTGAGCCGTGAGCTACATCACAACATTCGTCAGGTCATCAATTTTGGAGTAAAGCTTGGCCATTTCTTTATCTTTGCTCCTGAGCTGTTTTCGAAGCTCTTGAAGCAGCTCTTGCTCTGCGGTCCTGGGGCGGAAAGTCGGCTCTTCTTCGCTGCCCGAGCTTGACTCTATATGGACTGAGGGGTCTTTCTGTCTATCATCCTCATCGAGAGGATTTTCATCATCCAGTGGAGGCGGCTGTTCTTGGGAAGTGGCAACCATATTCAAGCCAGATTGGGCATGAGATGTGGTGGCCCCATCCTTGCTTTTGCTGCGAAGGTTGTCGCTGGGGCACCCGCTCGCCATATAGACCGTATGGATAACATATCCAGCAGTCCTTTTATTATCGGCGGCTGATTTCACCGATCGCTGTCTTGACCCTCCTGTTTTGGTAACGGGCAGTCGACTGAAGGCGGCTGGCCTGGCCGGATTCTTGAATGGTGCTGACGCTTTCTTTTTGGTTTTGCCCCGCTGTTTTCGCGCAGCACAGAGCGCCTGATAGACTCTTGAAGAGACAGTGTCGTACTTTCTCTGTTTGGCCTGGGGCACGTCTCTTTGTATCAATGTTCGGACCGCTGTCTTCTTGATTCTGGCGGTCATGGCATTTTTCTGAACCCACTTTAGATGTTCGAAGGAATTGCTGATTTTTACGGCCGGCTCAGTCGTCGTCGTGGAGTAACCCTACTCTTGGAACCTCACAAGATTCCATATGGCTGAAGTGCTGGCCCTCTTGTTGGCTCGATACCCGAGTCGCTTCTGCCTTAACTTTTCTATTTTAAGCACTTGGCAGACTTCGGCTCGTCGGGAAGATGAAGTAGACCGATTGACAGAGAGGCCAAAGAAGATGCCCGTTCGTGCGATTATCAAGGGCACCATCTGAGCTTGCTGGAGCTGCTTTGTGGCCCCATTGGTGTTGACGGCCTTTCCCCCAGTTGGAACAGTGGAGAGCCGTTCGAATATAGATTTGCATTTGGGGTGGGATGCTTTGGCGACCACAACGTTCGGCTTCCTGCCCCTTGAGTTCGGTTTGGCCGCTTGGTTTGCCATGACCTCCGCCAGATGAGCGCTTCCAGCAGGATAGATGATGACAGAACCAAATTGACGGGGTGGCTCCTCCCATTGCCGGCTGAGACTGGCAGGAAGAACCACACGGGCATTGATCTTGACCACGTACGAGATCGGGGTCGCGTCGGAAGCTGAATTCATCTTAGAAGACATTGTCGTTGAAAGTTGATTGCTGCACAGAAAAAACATTATTTCAGTACAAACATCGGCATATATGTTAAATGAGTTCGCATGAACACTTGACCCGAGATATGGGAGGAGAGAAGGGTCTCACCGGGCGTGCCAGAATCTGTAGGGTGTTTTTCGTCACCCCATTGAGATGGGAATATGCGCACGCTTTTCAGGCGCATTACAGATTCCCCCTGCCTAGGATAGGCCGAGGTTTATTGATTGTGGGGATTTGAATCTCCGGCAACTGCGGACTAAGCTGCCGTTAATTACCCCTCGCCTTTGGAGCGAAGGAACCTCCGATTGACGTGTCAAATTGGTCATGCGAACTCAATGTGCAGTGTGCATATGTTGTGTTTTGAAAGGGGTTTTGGATATATCGGGGGCCTCGTAGAGTTTACGGGGGTCCCGCTACCCGGATAGCGGGCTGGGGGTCAAGGGGGCTAGCAACCCCTTGCGGGGTGCGGGGCAGCGCCTCGTTAGAAAAAATTTCCTAACGGGGGACGTGTTTCTGGTGTGGAGTGCACGGAAAATGAGGGGTGAGGAGCGTCTTAAAGGCGCGTGCATGGCACGTGGGCACTGGGCGCCCATGGGTCACGTGCCTGGCGTGTGGCGCCCACGGGACACGTACCTGGCGCATGGGCGCTTGGCGCCCGCGGGTCACGTGCGCAGCACGCGACCGCTGGGCGCTAGCGGGTCACGTGAGCTGCACGCGACCGCTGGTCGCTGAGCGCCCGCGGGTCGCGTGAGGCACACGTGGGCGCTTAGCGCCCGCGGGTCATGTGCCCTGCACGCGACCGCTGGGCGCCCGCGGGTCACATGCGCGGCACGCGACCGCTGGAAACACCAGTGGGAAAAAAGGGCTTTGCCTCTGGGTTAGGAGTTGAACTCCCAAGGGGCTTTGGAGTTGAACTCCTAACACGGGTTATGTATAGATTTGGAGTTAAACTCCTAAAAAGGGGTTTGATTTATGGAGTTAAACTCCAACAGATCTTGAATGGAGTTAAACTCCTAGAAATCTTTGGATCTTCTTTTGAGTCTCGGATCCTCCCTGAATGGGATTTTTATAGATGGTATCCTTCTTCTTCCTCTATGTTGGCTGGATCTTGGGGGAAAAAGGGGAAGCGAGACTTAAAATATCCCCTTTTAGGGATTTGGTAGCAGATCCGAGCTCCCTTTCAAGGGTTTTATGGTGAAAAGTTATTTATTTTTGGAAAAGGAAAAGTTAAACTCTTGATTTAATTCAAAATAAAAGAAGAAGGTCTAGAACCTTGAGGAAGGAAGAGAAGGTACAAACCCTAGAATTTTAGAATGGAAAAAGTTCTTTAAATATTTTCATCATCTTTGCCTTTATAGGCTACACACTTTACATACAGCCTCTTGGGCTTTACAAAATGGCATTTTGCCTATCCCATGCCTCATGCGTTCATTTCTTTTGCACATGAGCCATGGGTTTACAAAAACTTAGCTTTATGCCTATTTTTCTTACATTAATTCATAAAAAAATTACACCAAAATTATTTGTTATAAAATTTTTATTTTGGCATGGGGGAGGTCGGCCGCCTCATGTTCGGGTTCGACTCGGGCATGGGCCCACTTGACCTGGGCTCGGGCCCACTTGGCTTGGGGTTGACTTTGATTTTGACTTGGTCAACCGGGGTGTAAATTTTGACCCCAACAATGACATGAGCATGAAGTAACCGATACAGGCAAAAAATAAAGCAGGTATATCGAATCAGTAATCAATGCACTGTCCATATTACTAAACCTATCAGTCTCTAAGTCTCACTGTCCAGGTTACTAAACCTATCATCAGTCCAAGTGTGGGCGTTAACCACCGCAGGAGTATCCCCATCCCAAAGGTAGGCCCTAGGGGCAAGGGAACACGGGCCCGAATCATGCTCGCTAATAATCAGGAATACCATCCATACGACTCCCAAAATCGTTGTATATGCCGGCAGTGGGACTCCTGAGATTCCGTTGATCGAACTCACACTCAAACTACCCTACATCCGTGGTCTACATCAAACACCGACCATGAACCCAAATACTAGTCGCTCTATGACAAGTCAACGCGAAAACTGGAGACAGGGTCTCCAAAAAGCATGTTTCGATTGGTATCCAAGATAAATGGACAGTACTTGATGTCTTACCTATGACACTAATATAAGTGTTTCCATAACCGTTCCATTCCAGTTATAGTTACACTTATATATGTCCCATAGGCGTCGACAATACAATAATTTAACTGGTTCCGCTGATTATATACAAGTACGTGTTACTTCACTTATTCATCCACGCTTTTACACTAACATACTTGCCACAATCCAATCACTAACATTTATCACTGGGTAATGTAATATGGTCACTAGGTTATTGATGCAAAATGAACACTATCTACAGAGGTATGACAATCACGCAAATGATGGAGATATAGTAAATGCGCTACCAAATACATATGAGCAACTGGTGTCGGTTAGACTAGAAAAATCATATAAAATCACACGTGCAGAATTAAGGAGAACAATATAAAAAGGGTAAGCAGTATGTTTAATTATCTGTCCATAAAAATTAGTTTTGCATCAATCGGGTTTCAGGTTTGCTAGTTACGGTCATTCCATTTTAAGTGTTTACTGCTGGAAATCCAATTTCTGAACTGGAAATCCATTTTGCAACACGTTTTACTCCCTGTTGGGTGCATAATTTGGCGAAGCTACAGTTGGATAATATTTAGGTTTATCAGTCAGGTTTCCAATGCACTAGATGGATCGATAATATCCACTGTGTGCTGGGAATTATACATTATCTAAGATCGAGATCTGCATTCTGTCACTGCTTGGGACAGCAGTATGTACTGATGGTTTAAAATGTGATTAAAATAGCAAACGATGATAAAAACGAATGAAACCACTTTCAATGATTAGTTAACAGATTTATATTCACTACGGTATAGGGTTCCACATAATACCATTTTCACACAGAGATGTAAAATCATTTCCAATCAAGTGTTGGCAAGCAGTGCTGCTCTGAACTGCAGTCCAGAGCCGCACTCCCGAATAGTTTCTGTCATCGTTTTGAAATAGAAACAGATTATAATTTATATGGGGTTCTAGGTTGTCGAGTCGGTTTCGATATGAGCCCTCGAACACAACATTCCGGTGTGTAACCAATTTACTATGATTTTCACAAATTTCAGGTACAGAAGGTTTCAGATTCGACGGATCTAAATGGGGATGACATTTCACGGCGTTAGTGTCACGCCCCGCTTCCCAGTGTACGGGCAGAGGACGCGACTGGTCACGCATCGTAATTACTCAGAAGTAAACACGCTAAGCGTATCTAAGCAATATAAAATAAAATGTACACAAGAGACAAGATGTAAATGAACATCAATTTTATTTATTTAACATTCTTTTTACAATACAAATGAAATGAAAATACATGTACTGAAAGCAATGCCTAAACAATAGTATAACAGAAATGAAAATGTACAAGTAACTATAGCTCCGGGTCAAAGGCTAGCTGATCCAAATCCTCGCTGGTAGGCTTTGTCTCCAGAAGGTCCGATCCACCTGACAACATTCTAAAGAAAGAAGAAAAGGAATGTCGTCAGCGAACAATTGCTCGGTAAGTCCCAAAAGTAAGAATAGACAGAAAGAGAATGTAACTTTTAAAGTTGTATTATATCGTTAATGCTGTTGTTTGTAATTTGGTACAGAAAATGCCAGTGTATACAAGAGGAGTCCCACTATCCCGGAGACTAAGGTATACAGAGTACAAGGAACCGTTCAGCCATGATACAACGGCAATAGAGATTCAGGTTAGGTGTCTTATGGTTACAGTCTTGTGCCACTTTAAAACCTTCCATACCAATCTACCCCTTACAAACCCCGCGATATCTTGATTGTATTGTTTGTATTGTATTGTATTGTATTATAAATTGTATAGATGGATGACTTGCCGAAACCATGATATTAGTAGTGAAATGGATATAATGGATAAACATGTAAATGGAGTATATCCATGGTTCGGTTCGGTCAAGTTGTATAAATTGAATAGATTGAATAGATTGAGTATATGGATTCATATTGAATTGTGGTTTTATACTTGAATCACATTCAAGTCAGATTGATTATATTTAGACTCGGTCTAAGTCAGACAATTAGAAAAGAAATTGAAGTCTTGAATTAGGTTTTGATGTTATTGGTAACTGCTGTACATGGACGGCAGGATTTGTGTCTTTTTGCAAGACAATTACCGTGTTGATAACACCGTTTGTTAGATTGTCTACCTTATAGGCAAGCACCCATATCTCCGGCTCCCTGAGGCTCAAGAGACTGGTCCCGCTTAAACCTATGTTTACTAGGGTTCTTATTGTAATTTAATATAACTTGAGGGGATTTTATGTAAAAAATAGTTTTGGCATAATTTCAAAATACACCTCAAGTATTAAATTATCGTCTTTAGAGTTTTTATAAATGCGTATTTTATAATTGTGCAATTTCTAGTAAATAGAACCTGGTTTCCATAATATATGGTATTTTCTTGAAATGTTGTACTTATGTTGTATTTGGATGGTATTTTTATGTAATAGTGATTCCTTTGATTTAGAAAACTTAGAATATTTATATAATTAAAATAGATATTTTGATAATATATATATTTAATGAAAATAATTATTTATTTTCTTATAGAGATATCATTTTTCTAAAGAAAAATATATAAAAATTCCATCGAGATCGAATGCTCCTTGCGGAGGTCTGCATCTCGCTCTAATAAGTCTGAGGATGTACGATAATCCGCACCATCCCTAACGGGGTCCCCAAAATGGGTTGTAGAGGCGCAATTGCATGGAAATTGTTAATATATCTTTTTATAGAAAACGGTTTTATAAGTTTAGGGTATTTATTTGTAAGGTCGTATTTCCCATATTCTATTATCCCAAAATTAATCGTGCTATGATAGAAATGTGTGTTGTGAGGAGGTAAGTCCTTATCTCATGAACTATCTAAAGGTATAGCAAGGAATAAATGGTATAATGTCGAAATGAATAGTTTATGGTATTTTTATGTAAAAATGCGATAAATGTCACAAAAATGATTATTTTGATGTGAAACTTATTGTATTGAGTTTTTTAATGTTTATTAATCAACATATGAGAATATGGTTTTATCTTGTTAAAGAAAAGTGTAGTTTTTAAAGAAAACCGAATTGGAAGTCGGACTAACTCCGCTTCCGTCGGGTTTTAGAAATGGAACTTTTTAAAGATAAAGATGAGAGGGGAGATGGGACTTACTGGCTTGTTGGACTAGAGGAGAGAGAGGGGGTCTTAAAGAAGGCTTCGGGGCGTCGATTCATTGCCGGAATCTCCTCGGAAGTTCATCGGAGCTTCGCCCTTCACATCGGAGCTTCACCCTTCACTAACTCCACTTGTACACTAAAAGACTTGGGAATTTAGTATAGTTTTTGCAAGAGAATTCTGAGTGAGAGGGGTGTAAAATGGAGTGGGTATTTATAGGGGAAATTAGGGTTTATGGGGTAATGAATTTGAGAATTAAAATACATTTAAAAGGAATTAAATGGGTGATTTAAGTTCTCTGTGTGAATGCAGAGAAAACAAGCAGTGTGAAAGGAGTGGGGTAGCTGAAAGGTTGCAGGGGTTTAAATATAGGAGCAATAGGGACGGGGGAGACCAGCGGTGCCGGGCTTTTTGCCAATGTCGCCGGTTTTGTACCGACGGATGTAGGTTGGGTTTGGTGGAAAGTGTTGGGGTTGTTTGGTATTCTTTAGTGTATGTGTTTGTTTAAAGTGTGACTCTTCAGTTTACGTGTAGTACACGTGTAGACTCTTGGGCTTCTAAAAATTAAAAGAAATTTTAATAAAAAGAATATGTGGCTGATGGGATTTGAACTCGGGTGCTATGTCACAGCAGTGCAAGGCATTACCAATGAGCTACAAGTGCTTTTTTGCTGTTCAAAAGCAAAACAAAATCTTATAGCACCCACAGGATTTGCAAATACCCTAATTGTACATTAACTTTTAAACAATTTATGTACATTGAAATTGGAGTTGTTACAGTTAGGGTTCGTATTTTCGAGCCAACTCTTAACACAGCATTCGTTATCGCTAGGGTAAACCGTTATGCTTAAGTTCCGTCATAACATATACGTTTTGATCTAGGAATTTATGTGGAGCACTTAACTAGTGTACGATTATTAAACGATGTAGATACGTATGCAATAATATCATTACGATTTAAAACCTAATGATCCACTTAAAAGAATACTAGCATGTAAAGAAAGTGATCGAGTTTTCACTTGCCTTCGATCGCTTGATATAGAAGCGAAACCACGCGCGGGATCCGTCTCGTCACTCGAATCGATGCGATGTTAGATATGTGCGCGACGCGAGCGCGATACACGGTGACTCGGTACTGGATGTAATAGTGACGCGGGCGTGACAAGGTACTGGGCACGGTCTTGACTCGGTCCTTGGTGCGGGTGTGGTATGATGCTGGCATGACGTGGCATGGGGACTGGGTATGATATGGCACAGGTAGTGGGCATGGGACGCGACACATCTGGGTACGCGGTGGCACGAAGGCGGGCTGGGGTCGCGGTGGTCACGGGAGGAGCTCGAGTTGGAGGAGGAAAAGTCGAGGTGGGGCAGACGTTGGTGGTGGCGAAGCTCGTCTGGGATTTGGTGGGCCGCAGCTGTTTGGGGAAGCTCCGGTGAGGATGGTAGGCGATGGTCGACGGCGCAGGGGCTCGGGCGGGGGATCTTCTTGAAGCTGAAGGGAAGGGCTCGTGATGGCTGTTGGGTTTAGGCGCGAGCTTGCTCGTCGAAGGTGGTGCTGGCAGCGACGTGGAGTTCGACGGCGACGAGGATGAAGGCGATGGGCTCATGGGTTCTTGGGTTGGTTGTCGCCGGGTTGGTGGAGGCGAGTCGAGGCGAGCGAAGGTGGTGGTGGGTTGGTGAGGTGCAGGGATTGAGGAGGCAGAGAGGTGGCGGAAGCGATGGAGGAAGCGGCGGCTCAACGGGGGTGGCTCAATGGCTGGCCGACGGTGACGATGGCGTGTAGGCAAGGTGGGGAGACGGGGACGGTGACGAGAACGGGTGAAGCAGTGGGTTGTGGTGTGAAGGGGAAGCTTGGGTGATGGGTCGCGGGGTTGCTCGGGTTTTGGAGAAGAAGAAATGAGAGAGGAGGAGAAGGTGGGGTTGGAGTTCCGGCGGTGCTATGGGGGAGCTCAAGAAGGGGCTTGGTGTCACGGTGCAGGCGTGAGGAAAGGGAGGACATGGGGTGAGGAGGAACGGGTCGTGGGGTGAGAAAGAGGCGGGAAAGAAAAAGAAAGGGAGAGGGTTTGGGTAGATTAGGAAAATAATTTGGGAGAAATAGAAAGGGTTAGGGTTTGGGTGGATTAGGAAAATAATTTGGAAAAAATAGAAAGGGTTAGGGTTTGGGTTATGGGCCGGGTTTAGAAAATAAGAATTAGGAAAATATAAAAAGGGAATAGGGTTTAATTAAGGTAAAGGTTTAGGTTTTAGAAAATTTTAGAAAAATTATATAAGAAAATTTGGGGAAAATATGTACAAATTATCTATTAAAATACGGTTACGGTATATCGAAACTGGGTATTACAGTTTTCAAGGATGCAAAAACAAGATACCCGGCCATAGAGAAAATACTCCTAGCACTTGTCGTCGTCTCCAGAAAACTTCGACACTATTTCCAAGCGCACATAATCATCGTCCATACCGAGCGACCTTTAAGGTCTATTCTCGCCTCCCCCGATTCTTCAGGCCGTCTGGAGAAATGGAGGTGGGAATTGTCCCAATTTGATATCAAATACCGCCCAGACAAGCCATCAAAGCGCAGGTCTTAGCAGATTTCATTGCCGAATGCACTGTTCCCGCTGAAGAAGGAACGGCAGCGCAGGGCCCCGATCCACGTCCTTCGGTCGAAGAGGTACCTGACCCCATCCCGGACTGGGTGCTCTACGTGGAGGATCCTCTACCGAGGAGCGGAGCGGGGCTGGCCTGATCATCCATGGCCAGGATGAAGCAGAAATGGAATATTCTTTAAAGCTCGGGTTCAGAGCGTCGAACAACGCCGCGGAATATGAGGCTTTGTTAATAGGACTGCGAATCGCCTCCGGGGTAGGGTTGAAGACCATCAGAATTCACAGTGACTCCGTACTGGTCGTCGGCCAAGTAACCGGGCGTTTCGAAGCCCGGGAGCCACTCACGATAAAATACCTGGCCAAAGTAAAAAAGATTCGAAATTTTTTTGATGAGGTCTAAGTGGAGCAGATTCCCAGGAACTTGAACATTCAAGTCGACACCTTGAGTAAACTCGCTTCTTCCTATTCGGCGAACCATAAAAGAAATATCCTCTTCGAAATCTTGCCACGGCCCAACGTGGAAGACGGAGAGGTAGCACTCCAAATCTACACAACTCAGGAAGAAGGCCGGAATTGGAGAAAGCCTCTCATGGAGTTCTTAAAAGACGGTGTACTTCCCGAAGACCGAGGAGAAGCTCGCCGGCTTCAGGTCAAAGCATGCCATTTCTGTCACGCCCCGCTTCTCGGTGTATGGGGAGGGGACGCGACGAGGCCCGCTACGTATTTACTCAGAAGTAAACACGATAAGCGTAACTAAGCAATATAAAGTAAAGTACATAAGAGACAGGAATGTAAATGAACAACAACTTTATTTATTAAACATTTTTTTACAAGTACAACTGAAATGTAAATATATGAATAGAAAGCAATGCCTAAACAATGGCATGAACTGAAATGAAATAAATACGTACAAGTGTCTAAAGCTCCGGGTCAAAAGCAAACTACTCCAAATTCTCAGCACCGGGCTCGGTCTCTAATGCGTCCGAATCATCTGACAATATTCCAAAGAAAGAAGAAAGGAATGTCATCAGCGAACAATCGCTCGGTAAGTCCTAAAGATGAGTATAGATAGAATAGACAGGAAGAGAATAAGACTAGTAATGTTTGATTATATTGTTAATGCAGTTGTTTGTATCTTGGTACAGAATAGGCCAGTGTATACAAGAGGAGTCCCACCATTACGGAGACTAAGGTATACAGAGCACAAGGAACCGTTCAGCCACGGTACAAAGGAACCGTTCAACCACGGTACAACGGCAATAGATATTCAGATTAGGTGTATTAAGGTTACAGTCTCGTGCCACTTCTAACACATTCCGTACTAATCTACCCCGTATAAAAACCTCGCGATATCTTTTGTATTGATTGTATTGTTTTGTTATATAGATGGATGACTTACCGAAACCATGATATCAGTAAACAGAATGGATATAAATAGAGAGTCATGTAGACGGAGTATATCCATGGTTCGGTTCTGTCAATATAAATTGAATAAACAGATTCATGGATTCATGTTGTATTGTAGTTTATACTTGAATTATATTCAAGTCAGATTTAGATTGAGACTCAGTCTGAGTCAGACACTTTGAAAAGAAATTGAAGTCCCGAATTAGTTTTGATGTTATCGGTAACTGCTGCACATGGACGACAGGATTTGTGTCTTTTTCCAAGACAATTACCGTGTTGATAACACCGTTTGTTAGATTGTCTACCTTAAATAGCAAGCACCCACATTCTGCGGCTCCCTGAGGCTCAAGAGAATTGGTCCCACTTAAACCTATATTTACTAGGGTTCTTATTGTAATTTAGTATAACTTGAGAGGGTTTTATGTAAAAATAGATTTGATACATTTTCAAAATACACCTCAAGTATTTAATTATCATCTTTAGGGTTTTCATAGATGTATATTTTATAAAAGTGAAATTTCTAGTGATTAGAACCTAGTTTTCATTGTATATGGTATTTTATTGAAATATCCGTATTTTGTATTGAATTGTAATGGTATTTTCCTGTAATGGTGATTCCTTTGATTTAGAAAACTTGGAATATTTATATAATATAATTAAAATAGATATTTTAATAATAGTTATATATATATATTTAATAAAAATAAATTTTATTTATTTTTTTTGTAGAAATCTCATTTTCTAAAGAAAAATGCATTAAAATTCCATCGAGATCGAATGCACCTTTCGGAGGTCTGCATCTCGCTCTACTAGGCCCGAGGATGTGCGGTAACCCGCACCATCCCGAACGGATTCCCCAAAAGTGGGTTGTAGAGGCGCAATTGTAAGGAATTGATTAATACACTTTTTAAAGAAATGGTTTTGCAAGTTGATGGTATTTATTTGTAATGTCGTATTATCCTATATCTAATGTCCCAAAATTTCATCGTGCTATATCAAAGATATTTGTTGTGATGAGTGAGGTCATTATCTCATGAGTTGTCTAAAGGTAATACAAGTATTATGTTGATTTGTGTCGAAAATAAAGTATGTGGTATTTTACCGTAAAAATACGATAAAAGTTGCATAAATGATTCTTTTGAGATGAAACATGTTTAATGTGTTTGTTAATGTTTATTAAACATTATATGAGAGTACGGTATTTTATTGATTAAGAAAAATATAATTTTTAAAGAAAAACCGAATCGGAAGTTGGATTAACTTCGCTTCCGTCGGGTTTTAGAAATGAAACTTTTTAGACTAGAAAAAGAGAGGGGAAGAAGGGAATTACTGGCTATTGAGAAAGAGGAGAGGTAGGAGAAAACTAGGGAAGCTTCCGGGCGTCGTTTCGTCGCCGAAATCTCCTCGGAACTTCGCCGGAACGTCACCCTTTGTTAACTCCACTTGCACACTATAAGGACTTGAGAATTTTTGAGAGTTTTGGCAGGGAACTTCTGAGTGAGGATGGATGAAAGGGAGTGTGGTATTTATAGGAAAAATTAGGGTTTAGAGGGTTAAAGAATGCATTAAAATTTGCATTAAAAATTGGATTAAAGGGTGTTTTATTGTTCTCTGGATAAATTTAGAGTAAACAAACAACATGGAGGTGGTGGGGGTAGGCGAAGAGGTTTTGGGGTGAAAAAATGGGGAGCATTCCCTACGGGGGGCCCGGCGGTGCCAGGCCCCTTCAATAAATCTCACCGGTCAGATCCGGTGAGATGGGCTCTAGATTTGTGCCATGTGTCCCTATTGTCTCATATACCCTCATGCACATGTTTGTTTATTCTTTAACTTATCATCTTACGTGTAGTGAATGTGCAAACCCTTGGGCTTCTAAAAGATTAAAAGAAAATTTAATAAAAAGATAATGTAGCTGGGGGGATTCGATCACAGGTGCTACGTCACAGCAGTGCAAGGCTTCACCAATGTGCTACAAGTACTTTCTTGCTGTTCAAAAGTAAAACAGATACTTATAGTGTACACATGATTGCAAATACTCCATTTATACATTAAATTTTAAACAATTTTCAGTAGATTGGCCAACTCGAAAGGGAATAAAGTGAGCCGACTTTGTGAGTCGGTCCACAATAACCCATACCGCATCGTTACCTTTCGTGCTGCGAGAAAGTGCAGTCACGAAATCCACTATGATCTGTTGCCACTTCCACTCTGGGATAGGTAACGATTGACGTAAACCAGCAGTCCTGTGATGTTCAGTTTTTACTTGCTGACACACCAAGTATTTAGCGACACTTCTGGCTACTTCACGCTTCATTCCATGCCACCAGTAATTTTGACGCAGATCTTTGTACATCTTTGTACCTTCAGGATGTATTGAATAAGGAGAGCTGTGAGCTTCTTTCATCAACTCTTCTCACACAGAACCTTTTGGTACACACAATCTACTACCGTATCTCAAAGATCCGTCTTCATGGATGATGAAGTCTATGCGAAGTCTACTTTCCACTTGTTCTATGATCTTTTGCAACTTAGCATCACTTGCTTGAGCTTCTTTGATCTGATTGACAATGGTAGATTGAACTTGTAAGTTAATCAAATTTGAAGCGTTACCTGGCATGACTACTTCAATCTCCATTTGATGTAAATCTTGTTGAAGCTTCCACCGTGCGGTGAGATTCAATATTAATGGTTGGCGACTAAGGGCATCAGGAACTACATTCACCTTCCCTGGATGATATTGTAGGTTGATGTCGAAGTCCGCCATGAGTTCTAACCATCTTCTCTGCCGCATATTCAACTTTTTCTAAGTAAAAACATATTTCAGACTTTTGTGGTCCATGTATATGTCCACTCGTTTACCAAGATGATAACGGCGCCAAATATTAAGAGCAAAGATAATGGCCGCCAACTCCAAATCATGCGTCGGATAGTTGCGCTCATGAATCTTCAGCTGTCTTGAAGCATAAGCTACCACTTTACCGTGCTGATGTAGAACACATCCAAATCTCTTACCGGATGCATCGCAATGCACTACAAAACCTCCAGATTGGTCCGGTATAACGAGAATAGGTGCTGATGTCAATCTTGACTTGAGTTCTACAAAAACTTGTTCGCATACTTCTGACTACATGAATTCTTCATCTTTACGTGTGAGCTTGGTCAGGGGTGTTGTAATCTTCGAAAATCCTTCACTGAACGTTCTGCAATATCCTGCTAAACCCAAGAAACTTCGAATGTCCTTCACTGACTTCGGTGTCAGCCATTCGCTTACTGTTGAAACTTTAGCTGAATCAATAGAGATTCCATCACCTGATACAATATGTCCGAGAAAACCAACTTGATCTAGCAAAAACTCGCACTTGCTTTACTTGGCGTAGAGTTGATGCTGCCGTAAAGTCTCCAGGACAATTCGTAGGTGTTCGGCTTGTTCTATCCGACTCTTAGAATACACCAGGATATTGTCGATGAAGATGACTACAAACCTGTCTAGTTACTCTCGGAAAACTTGATTCATTAGGTTCATGAATATAGCTGGTGCGTTGGTTACTCCAAATGGCATCACAAGAAATTCGTAATGTCTATAGTGAGTTCTGAATGCCGTTTTATGGATATCAGATTCTTTGACCTTCATCTGATGATAATCCGAACGAAGATCTAACTTAGAGAAAACGCAAGATCCACTTAGCTGATCGAACAAATCATCGATGCGCGTGAGTGGATACTTGTTCTTTATAGTTACATCGTTCAGAGCTCTATAATCAATGCACATTCGATATGAACCTTCCTTCTTCTTCACAAGTATAACTGGAGATCCCCAACTTGAAGTGCTAGGACGAATCCATCCTTTCGCTAATAATTTGTCCAATTGAATACGGACCTCCTTCAAACCTTCAGGGCTTAACCGATACGGTGCTTTGATCACCGGTTGTGCTCCAGGTACTAAATCAATGCTGAATTCAAGAGCTCGATCGGGAGGCAAACCTGATATGTCTTCAGGAAATACATCATCGAACTCTTGAACTACCTCTGGCTTCGATCCTTCCTCCGCTTGAAGTGTTGCAATCACTGCCTTCTTTGGTTTTGCCTTGTATGTGCTTGGCTCCAGAGTACGGTCTCCACTTTTGAAATAAAAGACCAGATGGTCTGGAATCTCGTACACTACCCTCCTTTAATGACAGTCGATGGTAGCGTAAAAAGTTCCAAGCCAATCCATACCCAAAACGACATCGAAATTCGATATGTCCAGCACCTTGAAGTCAGCATAGTATTCTCTGCTGCAGACGACCACTGGACACAGATCGTATCCCATTACTGCCTTTAGAACGTCGTTCCCTGAACTGACATTCCATCTTGATACGAGAGGTTTGACTGGAATCGCATGAGTTCGGACGAACTGTTGCAACATAAAGCAATGAGATACTCCAGTATTGAAGAGTGCTAGTGCAGGAAGTGAGGCTACTAAGATCGTATCTAAGTTATATGGGATAAGTTTTAGGTATAAGGAAAAGATATAAGGGTATGTATAAAGACTGAAAATAAAGCTTGAAGGGAAAGTGTTACCAGTGATGACTTGGCCAGTGGCCTCAGCTTCTTCCACAGTCATTGTGAAAGCCTGTCGTCTCGGTACATTCCTCCTTGCTGGAGGAGCATTCCTCTGTCCGTTCCTTTGTATTTGAGGTATGTTCCGTTGAGCTTGATGGAACTGATGAGGAGGAGGTGCAATCAGTCCACCAGGAGATGGAGCAGGTAGAGCAAGTCATGGAGCAGGTGTCTGGATGGCTGGGCGCTGCTGATAAGTGATTGCTGGCCTGGGTGCAGCATTTGGGTTGTTTCTACGAGGAAAAAAACCAATGTCATGAGTAGCTGAGCCGCAGACTAAGCAAAGGCGATTTGCACGCCGAAAGTCCTTCGCCAAATGTCCATCCCTCCTGCAGTAGGTACAAAAGGCTGGGTTGGGCCGGTTGTTTGGTACTCCCGGTCTCCTGGGCACAAATTGTGGCCTTGAAGAGGCTCCTCCTTCCATTTGAGTGGCAGGGTGCTTCATCCCGGCATATTGAGGTCTGCCCCTCATCTTCACCACTGGCTCGTATCGGCGGGCAGCTTTTAAGGCCATCTCGTGGGTTGGGAAATCCCCTGTAGCTAAAGCAGCTTGGATTTCCAAATCTAACCCTTGCTGAAATCTTCTGGATCTGATCTCATCAGTTGGTATCACATGTACCGCGAACCTGTTAAGGTCTTTGTGTTAGCTGTATAATATGTGATATTTGAGAATCGAACATTGAGACATATCTTACCTGCTGAGCATGGTAAACTCGGCGTCATATTCATCCACTGATTTGGTCCACATTGAACCCTGTTGTAGATGAATAAATTGCTGCTCCATGTCGAATCGGGCAGTCTCAGGGAAGTATTTCGCGTCGAACATGTCGCGAAAATTCCTCCATTCGATCGGTTGGTCAAGACGTCTTTCTTCTTCCTTCCACCAGACTCGTGCATTGTCGGTGAGTTGCAGCTTCGCAACTCGAACCTAAGCGATCTCTGGCACTTGTGCCGCTTCCAGTTCATCCTCAATACTCTATGCCCACTATTCAGCTTCTAGAGGGCTCTCTTTTCCTGAGAATTGCTTAGGATGCAAAGCCCGGAATTGCTTTACCCCAGGTGCTTCCGCCTCTGGACGGTTCATCAAAATAGCAGTCTGCTGCTGCTGTCCCTCTAGGAGGCTGCGGATCGCCTCAAGCAGTACCATCTACTCATTGATTGGAGCAGCGACGGTAGGTGTAAGCGGTAGAGGTGGTGGTGTGTTATTGAAGTTGGTACTGGTGTTGTTTGGGGAATCTATAACCTTGAAAGAAAAATAGGGTTAGGACAGATTCAAAATATATGAAATTGTAAGATTCAAGGAATATGAATTGTAAAGAATGTTTTTAGTTGCTGATTCTTGTGTTATATTGCTTAGGACTTCATACAGAATTGACTTGCATGTCTATGCAGAACTGACCTGCATGTTCATACAGAGCTGACCTGCATGGGCCACCAACAAAACCTGTCACGCCCCGCTTCCTGGTATACGGGAAGGGGACGCGGCGAGGCCCGCTACGTATTTACTCAGAAGTAAACATGCTAAGCGTAACTAAGCAATATAAAGTAAAGTACACAAGAGACAGGAATGTAAATGAAGAACAACTTTATTTATTAAATATTCTTTTAAAGGTACAACTGAAATGTAAATACATGAATAGAAAGCAATGCCTAAACAATGGCATGAATTGAAATGAAATAAATATGTACAAGTGTCTAAAGCAAACTTCTCCAAATCCTCAGCACTGGGCTCGGTCTCTAATACGTCTGAATCGCATGACAACATTCCAAAGAAAGAAGAAAGGAATGTTATCAGCGAACAATCACTCGGTAAGTCCCAAAGATGAGTAGAGATAGAATAGACAGGAATAGAATAAGACTAGTAATATTTGATTATATTGTTAACGCAGTTGTTTGTAGCTTGGTACAGAATAGGCCAGTGTATACGAGAGGAGCCTTACTATTCCGGAGACTAAGGTATACGAAGGACAAAGAACCGTTCAGCCACGGTACAACGGCAATGAATATTCAGATTAGGTGTATTAAGGTTACAGTCTCGTGCCACTTCTAATACATTCCGTACCAATCTATCCCTTATAAAAACCTCGCGATGTCTTTTGTATTGATTGTATTATTTTGTTATATAGATGGATGACTTGCCGAAACCATGATATCAGTAAACAGAATGGATATAAATAGAGAGTCATGTAGACGAAGTATATCCATGGTTCGGTTCGGTCAATATAGATTGAATAGACGGATTCATGGATTCATGTTGTATTGTAGTTTATACTTGAATCATATTCAAGTTAGATTGATTAGATTGAGACTCAGTCTGAGTCAGACACTTTGAAAAGAAATTGAAGTCCTGAATTAGTTTTGATGTTATCGGTAACTGCTGCATATGGACGACAGGATTTGTGTCTTTTTCCAAGACAATTACCGTGTTGATAACACCGTTTGTTAGATTGTCTACCTTAGATAGACAAGCACCCACATTCTCCAGCTCCCTGAGGCTCAAGAGAATTGGTCCCGCTTAAACCTATATTTAGTAGGGTCCTTATTGTAATTTAGTATAACTTGAGAGAGTTTTATGTAAAAATAGATTTGATACATTTTCAAAATACACCTCAAGTATTTAATTATCATCTTTAGGCTTTTCATAGATGTATATTTTATAAAAGTAAAATTTCTAGTGAGTAGAACCTAGTTTTCATTGTATATGGTATTTTATTGAAATATCGGTATTTTGCATTGAATTGTAATGATATTTTCCTGTAATGGTGATTCCTTTGATTTAGAAAACTTGGAATATTTAAATAATATAATTAAAATAGATATTTTTATAATATTTATACATATATATACATTTAATAAAAATAAAATTTATTTATTTATTTGTAAAAATCTCATTTTCTAAAGAAAAATGCATTAAAATTCCATCGAGATCGAATGCTCCTTTCGAAGGTCTGCATCTCACTCTACTAGGCCCGAGGATGTGCGATAACCCGCACCATCCCGAACGGGTTCCCCAAAAATGGGTTGTAGAGGCGCAATTGTAAGGAATTGATTAGTACACTTTTTAAAGAAATGGTTTTGCAAGTTGATGGTATTTATTTGTAATGTCGTATTATCCCATAACTAATGTCCCAAACATTCATCGTGCTATGTCAAAAATGTTTGTTGTGATGAGTTAGGTCATTATCTCGTGGGTTGTCTAAAGGTAATACAAGTATTATGTTGATTTGTGTCGAAAATAAAGTATGTGGTATTTTACCGTAAAAATACGATAAAAGTTGCATAAATGATTCTTTTGAGATGAAACTTGTTTTAATGTGTTTTTTAATGTTTGTTAAATATTATATGAGAGTATGGTATTTTATTGATTAAGAAAAATATAATTTTTAAAGAAAAACCGAATCGGAAGTCGGATTAACTCCGCTTCCGTCGGATTTTAGAAATGAAACTTTTTAGACTAGATAAAGAGAGGGGAAGAAAGGAATTAATGGCTATTGAGAAAGAAGAGAGGTAGGAGAAAATTAGGGAAGTTTCGGGGTGTCGTTTCGTCGCCGAAATCTCCTCAGAACTTCACCGGAACTTCACCCTTTGCTTACTCCACTTGCACACTATAAGGACTTGAGAATTTTTGAGAGTTTTGGCAGGGAATTTCTGAGTGAGGATGGGTGAAATGGAGTGTGGTATTTATAGGAAAATTAGGGTTTAGAGGGTTAAAGAATGCATTAAAATTTGCATTAAAAATTGGATTAAAAGGTGTTTTATTGTTCTCTGGATAAATTCAGAGTAAACAAACAACATAGGGGTAGTGGAGGTAGGCGAAGAGGTGTTGGGATGAAAAAATAGGGAGCATTCCTTACGGGGGCCCGGCGGTGCCGGCCTTTTTAATGAATCTCGCCGGTCAGATCCGGTGAGATGGGCTCTAGATTTGTGCCATGTGTCCCTATCGTCTCATATACTCTCGTGCACATGTTTGTTTATTCTTTAACTTATCATCTTACGTGTAGTGCATGTGCAAACCCTTGAGCTTCTAAAAGATTAAAAGAAAATTTAATAAAAAGATAATGTGGCTGCGGGGATTTGATCATAGGGGCTACGTCACAGTAGTGCATGGCGTCACCAATGTGCTACAAGTACTTCTTGCAGTTCAAAAGTAAAACAGATACTTATAATGTACTGTTCATATTAGAATATTGCATTATTATATCGCCCATTCTTAATCATATTACAAATAAATAGGTGCTTTTGATCCATGTCTGCTAAATAGTTGCAGGTTACAAGTTCTCAGAACAATACAATGAAATTCAAGAAAAGTCGGTACAAATGTCAGACTACGACCAACAATAGATGAATCCGTATGATACCGCCTACCAGTTTAAAGAACAAACGAAGATCAGTAGACAGTTCAATGCACAAAGTACAAGGGCAGCACAGGATTAAAGACTTCAACGCGAAGCTCATGGCAAAAAGTCAACAACATTCTGCACTGTGGAAATCTGGAAGAAAATAGAAAATATTATGTGGAACCAAGTGAAGAAAACAGAAGGAAAATGCAACATAAAGAAACCCTAGAAGTTTGAGCCAGAGTTCCCACTAATCGGCCGTGGAACCGCGGCCAAACATGTCTTTCTGACTCGAAACCGCGGCCGTGCAGTGCACGTGTCGGTGCACGTGTCGGTGCTTTGACCCGGCTTTCTTAGGGTAGTTCTGTAAATTCAATTGTGGATCAGATGTAAACCTAGAGTTTCTCCTATCTATAAATAGAAAAGCCGAGTGCCTCTTTTTGGGCATGCCTCTTTTTAATTTCATAGATTTAAAAATTTAATTCTCTTGTAATCGTTGAGAGGTCATCAATAAAGTAAGAGTTTTTATTTTTATCTCGCATTCTTTTATTATCTGCAATTTAGTTCTTGCATTTTTTATCTGTTCTTTTATTATCAGCAATTTAGTTTTCTAATATAAAATTTATAAAAATGAATTGTATCGTCACTTTCCTAATGAGTGAGTAATTCCTTACTTGTTAGGGTTAGGATAGGGAAGGTTTGAGAGAAGGAAATCACTCTCACTCCTATCTTTGCCCATTTAATCTTTAAAATACGGACTCCTTTTAATTTAACCACACATCGCTCACTACGGCACCCTATCCTATATGATAGTGGTGATTCCCTAGTTCGACCGGTTGTGGATAAATTAACTGAAAGTTGGGGCTACGAGTTAAGAACGGACGAACAAGGACCAAAAGGAAGAAACTAAGTTTCATCCTAGTCGTGCTAATCCCCGTTGTTGACTATTACCCTAACACCTATATTCTTAACTAGGGCATTGTTAGCGGTGAGAAGATTCCATATTTCAAACTAATCTAATCCTAACCCTAGCAAGACTTTAAATCAATTTAATCTCATTCTTAGATCTAAAAACAAAACCTACCAAAAATAGGACTTAACTCGTTAGAACTTAAAGAAAGAACAACTTTTCCCTGTGGATCGATCCGTACTCAACCGGCTAGCTACCAAGCGACACCGTCTTGATTACAGTATTCTTTAATTTAAAACGCACGTACAAAAACGCGAACAATCAAATGGCCCCGTTGCCGGGGAAACGGTAGTTATTTTCGTTTTGTAATTTCGGGTTAATTAAATAAAAAATTCTAAAAACTGAAAGAAAAAAAAAATCATCTTGCTATTTTTTATCGGCTTTTGTGCAAATTGTGCAGGAACGGAAGACGGACTGATTCAGATCTGGAGCAAACCCAGTGAACAAATCAACAAACAGAGAATCTGAACAGACAGAGGAGAACCACAAAAGCACAGAGAAAATTTTTGAAGATCCAAACCGACTAAACCGCCGCGGAAACGCGACATAAACAAGCATTTGACTGCGGTTCCGCGGTCAACCCGTGACATCAGCACCCCAAAATTTCTCTGTGGGTATTTTTGTCTTCTCTCCTACCCCCTGATCTCCACTGAAATTTTTTCCTGCAGGGTTCTTTGTGCAAAACTTCTTCTCCTTCTCCAATAAATCATTTTGTGCAGGATTCTTTGCGCCGCAAATAAATTAAAAAAAAATTGGCAAGTGTTTTAGATTTTGTGTGTTACTGTTTTGCATTTTTAAAACGGAATCTAAGGGGCTATAACACCAATCAAGATTGGGTGGGGATTTCATTACCCTTCCTAAGACCTCAGAAATCACAAAAAGAATATGCATCACCCTTGAGCTAATTAAAAAATATCTAGACTCAGCCAATTAAGGACTGTCGCGCTCATTAGGACAGAGGAAGGTTGTGGGCATTCAGTCGTTTATCTAAACCTGACTTTGTGGTGCTTAGGCTAGACAAGTGAGAAGCTAACTTTAAAAGGCTCGTCTCACGGTGATTCGTGAGCGGAACCCTCCTTTCTTCACTTGTGCTTACCTGGCCACAATTGGCGGTGAAGAGGCGATTTGAGAGATATCTCACAACTTGTCGTTTTGGACCAATTAGGAGCAGTCTAGTTGACTTAGGAGACCCTAATTTTAGGCTTGATTGTGCATGCTTAAAATTGTGATTGTTTGAAAGTGTGTCTTAGTTACTTACAAAATTTTTGCAAAACTCTTTATAAAATAAAAAAAAAAACAAAACAGTTTTTACAAAAACTTGCCATTTGTCGCTAGAATTCCATTGCACCCAACCTTCATCCACATTTCCCTATTAACGTTTTCTTACCCTCACATTCTACGTTTGACTACACTACAACTCGTTTAGTGTATGTCCGGTTGGACTAGGGACACTAGCGCCCGTTTAGTCCGTGTTTCGTTAGTCGCTACTGACGACGCGTTCGACTCCGATGTCGAAACTCTCTCCACTTCCTTTTCATCTTTACCTTCATCTTCACATTCATCATCTTCTAAAGAGATATCAGGATTCAATCCTAACAACCCTTTACCTACCTCGGGACTGATTCCACCTCAAGTGGGTGCGAATAACCCACAACAAGCTCCTGTTGAAGCGCCCCAGTGAATCGCGCTCTTGGATCATTTCTATCCCACCCGCTCCGCACTTCCTACTTGTCTTTCACTCCCGCCGGCAAATGGGGATAATTTCGAAATTAATCCCCACTTCATCAATATGTTGCCCAAATTTCACGGGCTGGAATCCGAAGATGCCTATATCTTCATTAACAAATTCCAGAATGTTTGTGCAATGATGAAGACCACTCAACTGTCTGATGATGCTATAAGGCTACGAGTCATTCCCTTCACATTATGTGACCTAGCTGAAAAGTGGCTATATAGTACAGCATCGCATTCCATAAACAGTTGGGAAGAGTTTGTTAAGGTATTTCTTAAAATGTTTTACCCACATTATAAGACCGCTAGAATTCGTAATGAAATTAACCAATTTTTCCTGCTTCCTTCCGAACCTTGTGGAAGTGTTTCGAACGATTTAAAGACTTTCTTGTTCAGTGCCCTCATCATGGTATTGAGAGATGACAACTTTGCCAAACTTTATATGAAAGACTGAACCCAACAACTAAACATTTGCTGGAAACCATTTGTCAAGGTCACTTCTTGTCACGCCCCGCTTCCCAGAGTACGCTAAGACGAGCATATGACATAGCCAACCATGCTACCTGTGGATATGAAAAATCCTTCCACAGTCACATTACGGCTGTAGAGATATCAAGAACAGGAAAGTAAACTAAACTATCTAGTACATGTCCATGAAGCCAAAATAAATGAGTCAAGAAATGATAATATACGGAAGCAAAAGATACGATAAATGAAACACCTGGAAAGTAAAACTGCACACCAACAGGATCTTCACCGCTCGGTCTAACAGCGACAATCCTCCTAATCAGTCTGCAGAAAGGTAGGGAATCTGGGCCATGCAAAACCCAGACATCAGCGCGTCATAACATCAAGCAATAAAATATAACAGGGTAGCAAGACATACAAGTATAATCATAAATGGTAAAGCAGGTGTAACAGCAATATAAATCAGGGTAGTGTAAGGTAGTGTACAGTGAGTAATCTAAACTGGTCTATTGGGTTAACTACTCTCAAGTCTTTGAAATCAATTTGATGAATCATCGATGTAACTCAATAGTATCCCGTGCGTGCCCGGGAACACGGTCAAGATTCTCGGGCTGAATCTGAGACATGCCGCTAGGCAGTAAAAGGGTAGTATGTAAAGATGAGTGATGTCAGCATCATCACCCCGGGGCTGGCCTAGCCCGTAAGACTGATCAGTAAAGGTATCGAACTGTCGAGTTATAAGTCAGGTTTCATCATTGATTTCCCCATACCCCCAAGTTATGTATGTTCAAGTCAGGTATTAAAAAAAATCTGGAGCTAATGCCAACACAGGATCAGGCAGGTACAGGTTTGTCTGGATAGACAACAGGAACGGTCCGTGAAGACAACAGGTCAGGTTTGTTGGCATCAGGCACAAGATCAGGTAATAGGTAAAGCATGGTACATCAGGTCAAGTTAAGTAATGTATATAGGTGTCATATCATGTCAAGAGTTGCACGGTACCATGTCGTGTCAAGTAAAAGGCGCAACAAGTCATGTCAGGATGCACAAAATGTCATGTAGGTGCTCATAATCAAACTAACATAAGCATGGGTATATATAAACAAGCATGGGTATTAACAAAACAATAAACTGGAACATGTAATATGATAAGCAATTAGGTATCAATTGCCCCGATCCTTTAAACGCTATCAATTGCCCCGATCCCAAAACCCAGCGCTAGCTTCAACCGCAGCAGCTGCTTTGCACCTCATTACAAACAGCACACCGGCACAGGCGGCAGCGACAGCCACGAAACTGATCCCTCTGATGACAAAATCCTCGGCGACAACAATTCCGCCATCGCTTGTGGCTGAAACGGAGCTGAGGCGGGCTTCAGTGAGATTGTGGAAAGTAGGGTTTCTCTTTGCGATGAGTGTTGGCGATGGGAATTGCGAATGCGGGGGTCGAGAGGGGAGAAATTGATGAGGGATTCTGATGCGTTGATGATGATTGAAGGAGATGGAGGAGGAGGTGAAGGCTCTCTTTGGAGAGTGGAGAGATGCGATGGAGAGCGAGAGGGACATTGTTTTCTCTTTCTAGGGTTTTGTGAACAAAATCTAGTAGAGATTCAGGAATTTTCTTTCTTCATTTTTTTTAGAGAGAGGACACAGAGAGGATGGTGACGATGGGAAATGGCGGCAGGTTCAAGGAGCACAAAGAAGGGATGGTTTGCAGGAGGCGGCGGGGAAGGAAAGAAAACATAGATGAGAGAGAGGAGAACGTGGAGAGGAGGTCGAGGAGATAGGATGCCGACGAGGGTGGAGGCGGCGTCGGCGAGCGAAGGCAGGGGGCATGGGTTCAACGGCGGGAAAACGAAGAAGAAGATGATGGAGGAGAGAGAAGGGAAGTGGGAAGAGAGAGATGAGCGGAGGAAGAGGAGGTGGTCGACAAAGGCGACGAGGCGAGGCCCGGTGATGAGGGCAGGCATGGGTTTCGCGATGAGAGAGCGGAGGCGGAAAAATTTGAAGAAGAGGAAGGAGGAAGGTGAGAATAGGGAGAGGGAGGTGAGCGGATCTCCATGAATAGAAGATGCGAGATGAGAGAGAAATGCGAGAGGAGAAATAAAGTTGGAACGTAGTGGGGAGAGAGGAAGAGAAAAGAGATAGGAGAGAGAGAGAGAGAAAGGGAAAAAAGAGAAACATAGAGAGAAAGAGGGAGAGAGACAGCGCTCGCGGGGCCCAGTAAATACGAAAGGAGGGTTTTGATTGGCCCAGAGGGAAAAGATATGAGGAAGGGTTTTAGGAAAAATTTAAAAAAGATTTTAACAGTTAAAAGAATAATTTTGTTGGCTGTGAAATCTCGTATGCTGTTAAAAATATTTTAAACGGATTAAGAAATTTAAAAATAATTAAAATCTGGCGGGATACAAAATAATTCAGAAATGCGCCCGGGTCGGGTCCAAAATTTTGGATTTGAAATATGAAAATTATTAGCCAATTTCAAAATTTAAAATGAAAGATTATATAACAGAAATGCATATCCCCAAGAACGGACGCACGTACGTGCGCGTAGCCATCCAAACACGTCCGTTTCACTGAACGGGACGAGAACACGATGCCAGGACGCTACCACAGGGTTAGGGGTATCAAGCAGGCCATACAATGTATTTTTAAAATATTTTATGTGACTCAAAATGTTATATGATAAAAGATGCGATACTAGAAAAACTACCAGTATGTATTAAACATGAGATGCACGTGCCCATGCAACAAGTCAAGGTAATTTATGAATAAGAATCAAACAAGTTCAAGCAAGCGGGTCGAGTCGAATGCAAAGTATTATGTAAAATACCATTCGCACCCAACCACGCTAAATCAAGAAAAGGCCATGGATAGGTAAATACGGAAACTGGGATTGATATAAATGAATTCGGGTGTTACACTTCTTAACCAAATCTGACGAGTAAGCTTGGCAATTTCTCGATGATCTTGCTGAACAAACACTTCAGTGGGAAAGCACTAGACATACCGCTTCGTCCACTTCATCTACTTCCACCGGTCCGTCTAGGGCAGGCGTTCATCAAGTTGATATGTTAATTGTAATAAAGGCCGAAATGGCCGCAATTATACGAAAACTAGAAGCAATTGAGAGCAAATTCTCATCGCCTTCTCCTGCCCCCGCTTTACCCCTCGCACTATATGCGCTTGTTGTTCGAATCCATCCTATTTGACTGAAGAGTGTCCTTACAACCCACCTGCTCAAGGACAGGATCAAGTCAATGCTGACTTTCAGCAAAGACAAAGAAATGATCCATACTCTTCAACTTACAATCCTGATTGGAGGAACCACCCCAATTTTGCTTGAAATCAAAATCAACAACAATTCCAAGGCAACAACAATTTCCAAAGGCCTCCTCCACAACAACAAGCTCCTCAACAAACTCAATATCAACAACCTTTCCAGCCCCAACCTTACAAAATTCAAATGAACAATTTTGCACCCAACAACTCTTTTCCTCAAAACAATTTTGTTCCACCAAATAACGATAAGGTTTTCTCGCTAGAACGAAGTCTGGATGCGTTTTTAAAACAATCTACTCAATTCTCAGCCAGCATCCAGTCTTCCATTCAGTTTTTGGTGCAACACATTGCATCACATGGGCAAAGCATCAAAACCATTGAAGCCCAAATTGCACAACTGAATGCTATTTTAAGCGAGCGAGAGAAGGGGAAGCTTCCATCTCAACCACTCCCAAATCCTGTTCACCCACAAAATGCGCATGTTGCTCTTGAACAACAAAACCATAATGTGAGTGCCGTGACTACATTGAGATCTGGAAGGATGTTGCACAATAATGTGGGCACTAATGATGACATCCCGGCCGCTTCTTCTTCTTCTTCTTCTTCATCTTTTTCTTCATCTTCAGAGCCCGTTCTCCATTCTTCACAAGGCTCTAATTCTTTTATTACTCCGAACAAACCCACATCTCACTCCACGAAAACACCAAGACTTGGATCCGTTCCAACTCTGCAATCTCCTCCACAAACATTGGACTCAACAAATTTTCAAAATGTTCCATTTCCAAACAGGTTGAGATCCAATAAACAAACTCCACAAATGGAGAAGATTGTGGAGTTATTTAAACAGGTTAGCATTAGCATTCCCCTCTTGGATGCAATCCAACAAGTCCCTTCTTACGCTAAAATCTTAAAGGACTTATGCACAAAGAAGAGAAAATCACAGGTACCTAAGAAAGTTTTCTTGGCTAGTGCAGTGAGTGATGCTCTTACCCAACCTTTACCTCAAAAACGAAAGGACCCTGGATATCCTACAATTTCAATAACTATTGGGGATAAGAACATCAACCGCGCACTTTTAGATCTTGGTGCCAGTGTTAACCTGCTTCCTTATTCAGTATATGAGTAATTAGGCGTTGGAGAGCTGAAACCCACACATTATACTCTCCAAATGGCCGACCGATCCATCACCCATCCTAGGGGTGAGTTAGAGGATGTGTTGATTAAAGTAGGGGACTTCATATTCCCCGTAGATTTCATTGTTATGGACACACAGTCTGTAACTAACCCCCGGAGTCAAATTCCGGTGATACTTGGTCGACCATTCCTTGCAACTTCTAATGTGGTGATCAATTGTCGAAATGGTTCGATGAACCTATCTTTTGGAAACATGACAATTGAGCTCAACATTTTTAAGTTGGGGAATCAGCCCTCCGAACCTAATTCTAATATACTTGATGTTTGCTCGATCCAAGAGATCACCCAGGGGGACAGTGAGCTCGAAAAATTTCTGTTCGATCACAGCAATTTTGACGCCACTAGTGCGTTACTCCTCGAATTTGATACTGCTTTCATCCACGATAATGATTACGAGTATTTCACTTTCTCGACCGATTTTGAAGAATCATCACCCGAGTTTGAATCCTTTGAATTTTCGGATGAGATAACTGAACCATCCGACTCGGTTGCTTACACTCGTTTTGAACCTCTGTTGGAATCCTTCGAGTTTGAGACAATTTCACCGATTTTACCTTCAATTATTTCGCCTCCAACACTCGAACTCAAGCTGTTGCCGTCTCACCTTAAATACACTTACTTAGGTGAAAATGAGACCCTTCCTATTATCATCTCGGCTTCTCTAACCCCCGAGCAAGAGAAAGCCCTTTTAACGGTCTTACAAAACAATCGGCAAGCTTTTGGCTGGACTATGGCGGACATCAAGGGGATTAGTCCCCTAATTGTTGAACATCATATTCATATGATGGATGATGCCAAGCCAGCAAGAGATCCACAGAGACGACTCAACCCAGTAATGAAGGAGGCTGTTAAAAAGGAGATCGTAAAATGTCCTGATAGTGGTATCATTTACCCTATCTCTGATAGCCAGTGGGTTAGCCCCATTCACGTTGTCCTAAAGAAATCGGGCATAACGGTCATAACTAATGATGCGAATGAGTTAATACCTACTCGCACCCAAACTGGGTGGCGAGTATGCATCGATTATAAAAAACTCAACGCCGCGACACGAAAAGACCACTTTCCATTACCTTTTATTGACCAAATGCTAGAACGATTGGCTGGGCACGAATACTATTGCTTTTTGGATGGCTACTCCGGCTATAACCAAATTCCCATCACTGAAAAGGACCAAGACAAGACCACATTCACTTGTCCTTTCGGTATGTTTGCTTACCGTCGCATGCCCTTTGGGTTATGCAATCCACCCGCTACCTTCCAGCGGTGTATGATGGGTATTTTTTCAGACATGGTGGAAAAATTCTTGGAGATCTTCATGGATGATTTCTCCATTTTCGGCGACTCCTTTGATGAGTGTTTGCTACATTTAGACGCAGACCTTACCCGTTGTAAGGATAAAAACCTTACTTTAAATTGGAAGAAGTGCCACTTCATGGTACGAGAAGGTATTGTCTTAAGACATATCATCACGCAAAATGGTATTGAGGTAGATAAAGCTAAGATTGAAGTCATCTCCAATCTCCCTCCTCCCAAATGCGTCTGAGACATTCGAGCCTTCCTTGGCCATGCCGGTTTCTATAGACGGTTCATCAAGGATTTTAGCAAGATAGCTAGACCCTTGACTCTTTTGTTGGCCAAGAACACCACATTTGATTTCGATTCAAGCTGTATGAAGGCGTTCGAGTCATTGAAAAACTCACTTACTTCTGCTCCTATTCTTTCGTCTCCTGACTGGACGCATCCATTTGAAATTATGTGCGATGCATTTGATTTTTCCATTGGTGATGTCCTTGGACAGCACATCAATAAGAAGCCGCATGTAATTTATTACGCTAGCCGACCTTGAATGAGACCCAATTAAATTACACAACAACAGAGAAGGAATTCTTAGCTGTTGTGTTTGCATTAGAAAAGTTCAGGCCCTACTTAATCGGCTCTCCAGTCATCATATACACTGACCATTCAGCTCTTCGCCATCTTTTTGCGAAGAAAGACGCTAAATTTCGGCTGATACGTTGGATCCTCTTACTACAAGAGTTTGACCTTGTCATCAGAGACAAAAGAGGATGCGAAAACGTAGTCGCCGACCATCTTTCACGCCTTCCTTCTTCGCCAACGCTTCAAATTCCTATAAAAGACGTTTTTCCAGATGAGCAACTCTTGACTGTATCATGCGAACCTTGGTTCGCAGATATTATGAATTATTTGGCCACCGGACTTATACCAAATGAATGGTCGAATCAGGTCAGACTCCGATTTCTATCCCAGGTAAAATATTTTTACTAGGATGAACCATATCTATTCAAATACTGTCCCGACCAAATCATTCGTCGGTGTGTCCCCGATAATGAGTTTAAGAGCGTGCTGTCATTCTGCCACGATCAAGTGTGTGGCGGGCATTTTGGCTCTAAAAAGACAGCCGAAAAGATCTTGCAATGTGGCTTCTACTGTCCACAACTTTTTAAAGACGCACACGAGTACTGCAAGACATGCTCCCGGTGCCAACACTTGAGCCGGATATCTAGGAGAAACAAAATGCCGCTCCAACCAATATTGGTTGTCGAAATTTTTGATGTTTGGGGGATAGATTTTATGGGACCGTTTCCTAATTCTTTTAGGAACGTGTATATTCTTCTTGCTGTTGATTATGTTTCTAAGTGGGTCGAGGCTGTGCCCAGCCGGACTAATGACAACAAGGTTGTCGTTAGGTTCTTCAAAGAAACCATTTTCTCTCCGGTTTGGGCACTCCCGCGCAATTATCAGCGATAATGGAACTCAGTTCTGTAATAGAGTCCTTAATGCGGAAATATTCCATTAATCACAAACTATCAACGCCCTATCATTCCCAAACTTGTGGGCAAGCCGAGATTTCAAATCCGCAAATTAAATAGATATTAGAGAAAACGGTTTCCAAAAACCGTAAAGATTGGTCTTCAAAACTTATTGATGCCCTTTGGGCATTTCGAACTGCCTATAAGACCGATCTTGGCATGTCTCCATATAGACTTGTTTATGGAAAAGCTTACCACCTTCCAGTTGAAATTGAGCATCGAACATTTTGGGCAATAAAAGAGTTGAATCTATCTCTCGAAGATGCAAGCAGCCATAGAAAGCTGCAATTAAATGAATTGAACGAGCTTCGGGATGAAGCTTACGAGAACGCGGTTGTCGTCAAAAACCGAACGAAGGTATTTCACGATAAACACCTTATGCGAAAATCATTTAAACCTGGTCAACAGGTTTTACTTTACGACACCCGGCTACATTTCCATCCCAGCAAGCTCAGATCTCGATGGAAATGGCCATTTCTTGTACGCACCGTATATCCTCACGGTACGGTCGATTTAGAAAATCCTGAGGACGGTTCACTATTGAAGGTGAACGGATATAGACTTAAACCGTTCCTCACTGCGGATCCTTCGGAGGAGCTCTTGCTGTTGCAGGAGCCGATTTATATTGACTGATCTTCCTCCATCTACCCCCAAATTTCGGTTATCCAGCCATAAACAGTGGAAACACTGTTTCAAATAAGTTTGGGGGTATGTACCACTTGTAATTATATAAAAATATTTAAAAAATATTAAAAAATAAAAATATAAAAAATTTCCAATTTTTGGGGGTATTTTTGTAAATTTTCAGTTTTAAATAAAAAAATAAAAATAAAATTTTTATTTACAAATAATTTCCTCTTTTTAAGAGGCCCTTTTTGCAAATAATCAAAACACCCCCTATAAATAGAAACCGACCCCTCTCTGCATTTTACCAAACCCTAAAGTATTCCTCTCTGAAAACCCTAGCCGCTGCAACAGCCAGAGCAAGGAGATCGCCGCGCTTCCGCCGCCATACCCCGCCTTTGACCGCGCAACCGACGCGCTTTGGTGTCTGCTCCCTCTGAAATCTTCAGAGGAGGTTTGCTTTATTCGATATCTGTATTCTCTGTATTCTCTGTGATGGCACCCACTTTGCAATTTGAGAGGAACTTTTCCCAAATCTTTGCACACACGATCTACGGTAGCTATTTCGGTGAAAAGATCCGAAGGCGAGAGTGGAATTTCATACTTTTTAACCATCCAAACTCTTTTGCGCTTCCAGATCTCGTCACCCGATTTTACGAGTGCATGGAAGATGGTTGCCTCTCACAACACGGGTATATTAGGCTAATTTGGGGGGATAGGGAAATAATAATCGATAGGGACTTCATTCATGAAGTCACTTTAATACCTAGACTACCTACTCATGACCAACCCCTCCAATTCGAGTATTACCTACCCTTAATGGGTAATGATTGTTCGAGAGAGCCGCGCAAGGGCATTCAGGCTAGAACCCTTTTTGCAAGCGTATTAACTGTGAGCCGTTGGGCACAAAATAATATTTTTGGTAGTTCACACAATACTACATTTTTCACACCATCCCTTCATATCGTGCACACCTTGATGACTAGGAACCCCAGCTATGATATGTGCACGGTATTACTTCATTCGATTGGTGCGGGCAAAAGGGCTTCCAATTACCTATGCCGTATGTTGGTGACACAACTGTGTCGCCATTTCCTCCCTGTGGAGGAATTTGAGTTTTATATGCATGGAGGTATCCCCATTAGACCTCTTATTGAGGGCATATCCACGTCCTACACACGCTTAAATGATGTATGGTCGTGCACTGAACCGGCCGAGGATATACCCGCCAAGGCACCCAGCTCCAGCTCGACCGTGAGCGAGGAAGAGCTTACCCCCGCAGCATATGCATGTTTACTTAGGAGAGCCACTGGGGGGATAGACAGATTGATAGGGATGGTGACCAACCTGGATCAACGAGTGACAGAAATAGAGCATGGCATGACCACCCTTCTGGCTAGAGAGGAACGTTCCCGTTCACGTTCGAGGGGACGGCGAGGCCATGAGCAGTGAGGGCACTGCTTTTGATAAGTTTGGGGGTGAAGGTGGTTTGTAAATAGTTATCATTGCATTTGCATATTTTTATTTTTTGTACATATATGTTTTTCTTTCTTTCTTTGCATATTTAATTCCGCATTGCATCTTTATAAAAAAATATAAAAAATGAAAAAATGAAAATAAAAAAATAGAAAAAAATAAAATCAAATAAAAAATTTAAAAATTTTAAAAATAAAAATAAAAAAATTATAAAAATTGAAATGTTCAATTTTGGCCATATTTGACTTAAGTTCAACATGACAGTTGAATAGTAGGGAAAAACTGGATCCTAAACTTAGTAAATTAAAAACCCCAAAAAATAACCTTTCTTAAAGTTTAACAGTAGAAAATATATGTCCTTATAGTTTATTTAGAAATAAGCAAATTTTGAGTTCAGTTCTTGGGCTAAGTCAAAATAAGGGAAGAGTATTGAAATTTCTATTTGAAGTGTAAGTCTGAAAAATAATTCCTAACCTTAAGTCTAAATTCTGAAAATATATACCCTACAACTCGCACATACACGCACCTTGAAACTTGGAATAATAGAGGATACCTTGAAATGCTCTTGTCTAAAATCCTTAGTATGAAGGAAAATAAAATAAAAGTACAAGTGTGAATAAAGAGATAAAATAAAAAAATGAACACTGGTTTTGTAATTACTTGAGGCTGCATAAATAAAAAAATATAGCGAGGGTGTTTTATCACCTAGTGCCTTAGACCAACTGGTTTGGGAGTCACTGCTAAACCTTAGGTATTGCAAGACGAGAAATTACGCCTAAATGCGCGAACACATTTTGTAATCGGTCGTTAGTACCTCAAAAAGTATTAACGGTCGCATGAAGAATGGGTGAGCTATTTCATCTAAATTCACAAACTAAAAGTACTTTGGATGAGGGACAAGAGTATGATAGCTTGAATTGAATTTCCAAGTATAGGGGTGATAATCACACACATGTAGGGGTATATGATTAGGGTTTGGATGAGAGATAGGAATGAAAGATAGGGCTTATATATTCAGTAGAGATGATAAAAATTCCTAAGTTGAGATGGAACCTTAGAAGGAAAATTCAAAAGATGCTGAAAACTGAATAAATTTGCAGAACATATACGATCTTAAGTTAAATGATAAGTGAGTGTGAAAAATACGGGTTGATGATTTCTAAGTTGAAGATAATAGAATTTCTTGCTAGAATACCGAATTGAAGAATGAAAGTCAACAGGCCTAATTGATCGGATTTTGTGGGTAGTATCCGCTGAAAACTCTCAGGGGACAACACTCCTCCTACTAGGGACACCTAGGGGTTTAACGGCTTGTTGCACGAGCTCAGTGCAATCGCGATTCCTTGCGAAAGTGAGGTAAGGTTTTTTTCGAGAATAAAATTGGTTTTGCTCGGGACGAGCAAAAGATAAGTTTGGGGGTATTTATTCATATCAGAATATTGCATTATTATATCGCCCATTCTTAATCATATTAAAAATAAATAGGTGCTTTTGATCCATGTCTGCTAAATAGTTGCAGATTATATGTTCTCAGAACAATACAGTGAAATTCATGAAAAGACGCTACAAATGTCAGACTACGACCAACAACAGATGAATCCGTATGATGTCGCCTACCAGTTTAAGGAACAAACAAAGATCAGTAGACAGTTCAATGCATAAAGTACAAGGGCAGCACAGGATTAAAGACTTCAACGCGAAGCTCACGGCAAAAAGTCCACAACATTCTGCATTGTGGAAATCTGGAAGAAAATAGAATATATTCTGTGGAACCAAGTGAAGAAAACAGAAGGAAAATACAACATGAAGCAACCCTAGAAGTTTGAACCAGAGATCCCACTAATTGGCCGCGGAACCGCGGCCAAACATGGCTTTCTGTCGCGGAACCGCGGCCGTGCAGTGCACGTGTTGGTGCACGTGTCGGTGGGTGTCGGTGCTTTGACCCGGTTTTCTTAGGGTAGTTCTGTAAATTCAAATGTGGATCAGATGTAAACCTAAGATTTCTCCTATCTATAAATAGGAAAGCCGAGTGCCTCTTTTGGAGCATGCCTCTTTTTAATTTCATAGATTTAAAATTTTAATTCCCTTGCAATCATTGAGAGGTCATCAATAAAATAAGAGTTTTTATTTTTATCTCGCATTCTTTTATTATCTGCAATTTAGTTCTTGCATTTTTTATCTGTTCTTTTATTATCTGCAATTTAGTTTTCTAATATAAAAATTATAAAAATGAATTGTATCGTCACTTTCCTAATGAGTGAGTAATTCCTCACTTGTTAGGGTTAGGATAGGGAAGGTTTGAGAGAAGGAAATCTCTCTCACTCCTATCTTTGCCCATTTAATCTTTAAAATACGGACTCTTTTTAATTTAACCACACATCGCTCACTACGGCACCCTATCCTACATGATAGTAGTGATTTCCTAGTTCGACTGGTTGTGGATAAATTAACTGGAGGTTAGGGCTAAGAGTTAAGAACGGACGGACAAGAACCAAAAGGAAGAAACTAAGTTTCTTCCTAGTCGTGCTAATCTCCATTGTTGACTATTACCCTAACACCTATATTCTTAACTAGGGCATTGTTAGCGGTGAGAAGATTCCATATTTCAAACCAACCTAATCCTAACCCTAACAAGACTTTAAATCAATTTAATCTCATTCTTAGATCTAAAAATAAAACCTACCAAAAATAGGACTTAACTCGTTAGAACTTAAAGAAAGAACACACTTTCCCTGTGGATCGACCCATACTCAACCGGCTAGCTACCAAGCGACACCGTCTTGATTGCGGTATTCTTTAATTTAAAACGCACGTACAAAAACGCGAACAATCATGTACACAGGATTGCAAATACTCCATTTGTACATTAAGTTTTAAACAATTTTCTGTACATTGAAATTGGAGTTGTTACAATTTCTTCTGGAGCAACGGAAACCTGTACAAGAAATCTTACACTCAACCTCTGCTCCGGTGCATCGACCCCCACGAGGCTGACTACTTTTTGCGAGAGATACATGAAGCGGTCGGGAGAGCACATCAAGGGGCCTGAACCTTGGTCCAGAAGGCACTACTGCAGGGGTACTATTGGCCGAGAATACACCAGGATTCCGAGAAGCTAGTCAGAAGATGTAAGAACTGCCAACTCTTCGGCAGCATATCTCGTCTCCCCGCCACCGAGCTAACTCCACTCAATTCCCCTTGGCCGTTTGTACAATGGGGGATGGATATGGTGGGCCAACTCTCCACCGGCACGGGCGGGCACAGATACATCCTTGTTGCTGTGGACTACTTCACGAAATGGATAGAGGCTGTACCCATCAGGAAACCAGACGCCACCTCTACGATGAAGTTCCTGCAGAACAACATAATTTCTCAATTTGGGATCCCGAGGTTTATAGTTACCGACCATAGGACCAAATTCGAAAACGATAAAGTCAAAGAGTTTTGCAGCGACTACCACATATTGATGAACTTTGTCGCGGTCGCACATCCTTAATGCAACGGGCAGGCTGAGGTAGCGAACCGAGGCGTTATCCGCGGTCTCAGAACCCGTTTGGAAGGAAGGCAAGACGGCTGGGTCGAGGAACTACCACGGATGCTATGGGTGTTGTGGACGTCGAAGAAAACACCCACGGGAGAAACCTTATTCAGCCTTTGCTACGGTACCGAGGCGATGGTCCCCGCGGAGATTGGACTGCCCAGTTATAGGGTCAAACACTTCGACGATGAAGCTAACACCTCGGCATTTCGAAGCAACTTGGTCGTCCTATTGGAAAAGCGGAATCGAGCGCAAATTAGAGCGGCCGTCTATCAGCAGCAAACTGCTCGCTACTACAATACCCAAGTTAAACATCGGGCCTTCAAGACGGCAGATCTGGTCTTACGAAGAAACGAGTTCATAGACCAAGGGAGACTACATAAGTTCTCCCCGAAGTGGGATGGACCATTCATCGTAACAGAAGTGTTGTCCGGTGGAGCATACCACCTACAGGACGCCGGGGGGGCATAATTTTCTTCTGCCGTATAACGCCAAAAAACTTAAGTTGTATAAATAAACATGTACCCTCTTTTGAAATAATGTAATTCCTATTGGCATTTAATTAAGTCTCCTGAGCTAGGACCTATCACAGAAGAGACCTTTTACACCGCTATGGGGCTCCAGCCCTTTGTTTCTTTTCTCGGTTCCGAGACTCCGAGGTTTTTTTTAAAGAAAAAGTATAAAATGTACCGAGAAAATAAAAAGAGACAATGTACCTCAACAAAGGAGAAATTTATTCATTAAGAGGTATTATGGGCTCCCCAGCCTTACAACAATTACAACAAAAGAGGGCGAGAATTAAGGAAACATTGTCGGTGATACACCGAAGAAAGCTCCTCCAGCCGAGCCCAAGCAGCCTCGACCTGCTCCCTCCGATGGTACCCGCGGACCCTAGAAGCCACGGACTCCCCAGGGACCCTGTCCGCCGAGCAAGACGCGACGACCAACCTTTGCTGGAAACTCTCAAGAAGGAGGTCCACTGAGCGATCCCGCTTACCTTTTGAAATCAGACCAAGCCCGTGGACAGTGTGCATTTTTTTGAATGCCTCGTCCATCAACTGCAGAGATAGGGTGTTGTACAGACCCGGGGAAGTCCTCCATATCGCATAAATTAGCACCTGAAGAAGAGGAGATCGCCGGGGAAGCAGGCGTCCACAGTGGCCCTCTAGGCAGCCTATCACCGCCTCGTACGTCTCCTCGGAATGATCGAGGTTATAAAAGTATACATCGTCACGAGAAACGATCTCCCTGATGGTATACACGTGGTCGGTCATTTTCACGGAATGCAGGATTAGGAAGAAACCCATATGTCTTAAGTATTTATAGCCTCAACAAAAATCTTCCAATGGCCGAGATTTACTCGCACGTAGACACAAATCAAGGAATAACGCACTTTCCTGATATGGTGCTGCCACGTGTCATCCGTGACGGTCACCATTCCCGCCTATATGGGCCACGGAAGGTTGAATGACGCCCCAAGGAGATACTAGAGATATAATAAAGCCCTCCTTACGAGGCCGCCGAGCAGATTCCTACTCGGTCCATCCACAGCGGGTAGCTTCCTGCTCAAAAACGCTGTAGATCGAAAGCCCTCCTCATGAGGCCCATATTCCTGCTCGGTCCCATCCGCAGTGGGTAGCTTCCTGCCCAACAAACGCTGTGGATCCAAAGCCCTCTTCGTGAGGTGACAGGGTAGCTTCCTGCTCGACTCATCCACAAGCGAGTAGCTTCCTACCCAACAAACGTTGTGGATCTAAAGCCCTCATCGCGAGGCCACCGAGTAGATTCCTGCTCGGTCCATCCACAGCGGGTAGCTTCCTGCCCAACAAGGTTGTGGATTCAAAGCCCTTATTACGAGGACACCGAGTAGATTCCTGCTTGGTTCATCCACAGCGGGTAGCTTCTTGCCCAACAACGCTGTGGATCCAAAGCCCTCACCGTGAGGTTGCCGGGTAGATTCCTGCTCGGTCCATCCATAGCGGGCAGCTTCCTGCCCAAAAATGCTGGGGATCTAAAGCCCTCCTCACGAGGCCGTCGAGTAGATTCCTGCTCGGGCCCATCCGCAGTGGGTAGCTTCCTGCCCTGCAAACGTTGTGGATCCAAAGCCCTCTTCGCGAGGCGACCGGGTAGTTTCCTGCTCAGCTCGTCCACAAGCGGGTAGCTTCTTGCCCAACAAACGCTAAGGATCCAAAGCCCTCATCGCGAGGCGACCGGGTAGAATCGAGTGATATCGACCTATTCAAACTTGGCTATCGTTCGATTCATATTTGATGCGCGATCTCCCCTCGATTCTGGGGAAAGTAAGGGTACCGACCTTCCTACACTTGGCTATCGTTCGATTCATGCTTGATGCGCGATCGCTTTTCGACTCCCGGAAAAGGGAGGGTACTGACCTTCCTACACTTGGCTATCGTTCGATTCATGCTCGATGCGCGATCGCCCCTCGACTCCGGGGAAAGGGAGGGTACTGACCTTCCTACACTTAGCTATCGTTCGACTCATACTCAATGAACGATCGTCACCTAAAAAGGGTGGACATCGTTCTTATGCTAGCAAGATAAAAGACTTACGAGCTAAAGTGCTTGCAAGATGAAAATACTTACGAGCTAAAAGTACATGTAGGATGATCAGACATTTGAGCAAAGGAAAATGTATACTTTATTTATAATCAAAGTTATATATACAAGGTATTGTGGGCTCCTTAGCCTTACAAAAATGTCCGGAGGCTTATAAAATTCTTTAAAATATATATATATACAAGAAAAATCGTGAAGGGGGGATAGCTCAGACCGCCTGATCGGCCAGGATCTCGCCCTGCTCGACGCCACCATCGGGGGCCAAAACGGCGACCTCAGGGTCGCCGCTTCCGCCGACAGCCTCGCTTCCTACAGCCAGCTCGATGCCTCCCCCTGCGGCGCTTCCTCGGCGAGGGGGAACTTAGCGTGGAGCTCTCCGTCGACGAACTCCGGCATAGATTCCTTGACGGCGTTGAGGGCTTTGTGCCACCCGATGGCCGCGGATTCGGCGAGATCAAGGTAAAATTGATCAGACGTCTTGTATTCCTCTACGGCCTTCGCCGCCCGGCTCTCAGCAAGCTTCGCCGCGTTTAAAGCTGCCCGAGCATCCCTCTTGATGGCGTCCTTCGACCTTTTCAAAGCGTTGTAGAGGACGTTCGTCTCATCCATCTTGGCTTGGATAGCCTGGTTGGACTCGTTTAGAAGCCGATGAGACTCTTTCAGCTTTGAGATCGTCAGCCCTTCGGCGACCAATATCGAGTCAAGGATGGTCGCTTTCTCCCCCGCTTGCTGCAATTGAAGGTGAAGCTCTTCCTCCCGCTAAGAGGATTCGCCCGCCTTCTTCATCGCCGGGGCTATTTCCTCGGACTCCATGGCGACGAGGAGAGCGCGGTGTTGAAGGACCTGAGGAAAACAACAAGCGTGTTAAAAAGCTAAAACAGAGAAAATAAAACTTAAGAAATTTTTGAAGAAAGCTAGACACCGACCTGAACCGCCTCCTGCGCTATTGCGGTCACCTGGGCCTTCATGGTGCCCCAGGGAATCTTGGTCCTGGCTGATTTTTCCATGTCTGCCAGCAAGATGTCGGCCACAGATAGCCCCGATGACACATCAATGCACAAGTCGCCCTCCTGCACTTGGATCACGATAGGGGGTGGCCAAGAGACCACCTGCTTCTGTCTCTTGAGGGGGACTTTCTCGGCGGGGGAGACTCCTCCTCCCTCGCCCGGGATGCCGGGTCCCGCACGTGCTTTTGACCCCCTCCCCTCCCCCCCCCCCCCCCCCCGCGGCGCTCCTCCGGGACTAGGAGTGCTGCGGAAGTCTTGACCGGAGGAGTTTGCCTCGGGGCAGCCTTGGACTAGGTCGGGACGAGCTCGCGCCACCGGTCTTTCTTCCTTGGGCCTTGGCGGCCATGGCAGCCATGATTTTTGATCGATCCATGGGCTCTACAAACAAAGTAACACACAGGAGAAAAGATCAGCGAAGTGGAAACGGCAAAGAAAATTTAGCGAAGTCTAAGAAGATCGTCAAAAACCCTAACTTACTCAATAAACGCGTAGGACTGAGCCCGGTACATCTCAGTATCTGCTCGGAAAGCAGGACATCAGCCCGCTGGATCGGTTCCCACTGGAACACCATCCTTACCTCGGGGGAGGTCGATTGCTTCGCCCTCGGGCAGTCGAACCTGTGCCACTATATGGGCACAGACCAATCCTCGCCCTCCGGTGGCCCGACGAAGAAATACTTCTCCTTCCATTCATGGATGGAAGAAGGGAAGACCACTACCCCCGACCTGCCACCTCACCCTTACGTTTTTTAAACGAAAAGTACAACCAGCTCGGTTCTTCCTTACTGGTACCAGAGTGATTTTTTTAGCAAAGAAAAGATAAAAGGAGGGTCAAACTGAAGGGGATCCGATCAAATTTTAACCGGACCAAAAACCTGAGGAGGATCCTCCACGAGTTCGGCGCTAGCTGGTGTCACGCTCCGCTTCCCAAAATACGGAATACGAGGGGTTGACAAGGCCAGCCATGCTCCTACGGTCAAGGAAATGTCCTGCCGTAGTCACACTTCGGCTTCTAGTTTTTCATGGTAAACAGTAAATGATGCGCAGGTAATGAGAAATGCAGTAACTGAATGAAACAATGTAAAGAACTGACCTGATGGGAAACAAAAGGGTATAACTCTGGATAGCTAATCAGGATAACCGTGATGTGCGTCTGGTCCAGGCCCCGGCTAAATCCTCTCCTCACACTGAGCATGCATACTCAGGTCGTCAGAGCGACATAATAGCAATATAATATATAAATTCATGTGACAATTCTAACAGTGATAATAGGTATAAATAACAGTAAATCAATGACGGTATAAGTATGAATATGCAGTAATCAATGCAGCGGAGCAGTAAAAGCAGTAGAATGATATGCCACGTATGTCAACACAGTAAGTACGTATATCGATGCTATCATCCCTATCAGTCTCTAAGTCTCACTGTACAGGTCACTAAACCTATCGTCAGTCCAAGTGTGAGAGTCAACCACTCGCGAGTGTCCTCCACCCAAGGGTAGAACCCAAGGGCAAGGGAACACGGGCCCAACATGTATATCACGGTAATAACCACGTACCCTGTAAAATCTCCATATATCTCCCTAAATATATAAACCGGCATGGGACTCCCGAGATTCTGTTGAACTCACACTCAAACTACCCCACACCCCGTGGCCTACATCAAACGCTAACCATAGCCCTAAATACCAATTGGTCGGTGACAAGTCTGCACGAGAACTGGAGGCAGGACCTCCATCAAGCACGTCCCGACTAATACCTAAGATAAATGGCAGTGTCTGGTGCCTTATCTGTGACACCCATGCTAGAGCTTCCATAAGTGTCCCATACCACTTATAGTCACACGTACACGCGTCCCACAGACGTCGACAATGCAATTGAATAATAAGGTTCACTGATTGTGTACAAGTACGTGTCACTTTCACTTATTCACTGATACACGAACACTAACGTACTTGCCACAATCATCTCTAATACCTAACACTGGGTAATGCACGTTATCACTAGGTTATCAATGCAGTGACATGTGTATGATATGATGCGTAAACAGTATATAAAGCATGTTTAGGATGTCATGAATTAGTAATCTACCAGTTGAATGATGTATCATAAATCATACGGTTACAGTTTAGCGAAACGATAAATGGGGAATAAATAGTGTGTTCAATTATCTATCTAACGAATTTAGTTTCACGCCAATCGGGTTTCAGGATCACTAGTTATAGCCATTTCATTTTAAGCGTTCACGGCAGGAAATCCGGTTTCAGAATCGGAAGTCCGTTTCGCAACGCATTTTAATCCCAGTTGGGATCAGATTTTAGCAACGCTACAGTTGAATGATATCTAGGGTATTCAGTAAGGTTCTCAACGCAATAGACGGATCTTCAATCGCGTCTGTACGTCAGGAGATATACACTGTTCAATGCTAATATGTAAATTCTGATTCTGTTGGGACTGTTATACGTCCACATCTATTAAATTACCGATTAAATATCAAACGATAACGAAACAGAATGAAACCAATTGTGTCGTCTAGCTAACAGATTTACCTATAATAAACAGCGGAGTTCCGCAACCTACGAGTTAAGGAAACAGGGTGGTACCCATTACGGGACAGTAAACAACAACTGGAGTCGCTCTGGACTGCAGTCCAGAGTCGCACTCCGATCCAAATATTGACATAGTTTGAGTACAGAAACAATTTGAAACGTGTATAGAGTTATAGTTCGTCGAGTCGGCTTCGATTTAAGCCCTCGAACGCATCGTTCCAGTTTGTATATAATTTATGATGATTTTAACGGTTTTCAGGTATAGGAAATTTCCAGTTTTACGAGTAATCTGGGGTAGTCGTTTTAGTCATTAACGGATATATTTTCCAATGAAATTCACACACTAGTTTCACAGCCAGACGGGCCAAACTATGCTATTAAGTTCCGTCAAATTAGAAGAGTATTTCCATTGAGACAATACATCGAACAGGTAAATAGTATAAGCTATCTTGAAATAGTAACATTGCAATCCATACGATTTGGGTTTGTAACATAAATAGATTAGCATGAAGCAAGTAGAAAACTTGCCTGGAGACGCACAGCAGCAAAGTACAGTACGGGCACGCGACGAACTGGCACGACGACGGAAGCGGCTCCCGGTGAGCTCGGGTTGGGTGAGCAGAGGAATCAAGAGAGAGAGATCAAGAGTGAATGAGAAAGAGGTATAGAGAGAGTGTGAGAACAGAGAGAGGGAGTGAGAGGGTCACAGAGAGAGAGAGAGAGAGAGTTGTAGAGGGAAAGAGAGATTTCAGGGGAAGAGAGAGAGAGGAACAGAGAGAGGGGGAGAGTTGTAGAGGGAAAGAGAGATTTGAGGGGAAGAGAGAGGAACAGAGAGATTGAGAGAGAAGGGATGATGAGAGAGGTTGTGTGAGGAGGAGGAGGAGCTCGGGGGTGCTGTGGGTGAGTGGAGGAGTTTGGTGGCGAGGTGGAGTAGTTGAGGAGGTCCCGACGGCGACGGCTGAACGGCGGTGAGGGGGGAGAAGGGGTGTGGTGGTGGTCTGGGGTTGCTGGAAGTTGAGAGGAGGTAACGGAGGTGCTAACGGCGATGCAGAGGTGAAGGCAAGGAGCAGGGGCGACAACGACGAGAGGGCTGCCGGTGATAGGGTGATGGTTTCTTGGCGTCGGGGGTTCTAAGTTAGGGGCTTGAATCGTCGGGGAGAAATAAGGATAGGATAAAGAGGATGAGGCAGAGAAGAGGACGGGGGCGAGAGGGGCGAACGATGATGGTGAGGTAGGCGAGGTGGAGGCGAGCGGCGGCGCGCTAGCGTGAGCGGGGGTTCGAGGGTGAGACGGGAAGGGAAGGATGGCGACGTTGATGGTGGCGTCGAGATCAAGGAGGTGGTCGGAGTTGAGGGTGATGCGGAAGGGGACCGACGTGGGCTCGAGAGAGAGAGAACGGGAGTGGAAAGAAGAGAGAGAGGGAGGAGACGTGGGGGAGAAAGTGAGAGGGGAGGGAGAGAGACGACGAGGGTTGCGCGTCATGGATGTAACGGCGCTCAAGCGTGGCCGACACGAGCGTGGGCGTGGGTGGAGGAGGCGGAGACGAGGCGCAACGGTAAGATTCTCACGCGGGAAATCAGGAGAGCCGTTGGGGAGAAAGGAGGCGAAGCGGGTCGGGTCGGGGAAGCGGGTTTGGAGAGGGGGACGCGGGTGAGAGTGAGTGGGCTGGAGTGAGGCGGGCCGAGCCTGGGATAAAAGAATTTAGTTGGGGAAAAATAGAGGAAGTGGGCCGGGGGAAATGGGCCAGAGGGTTTTAAGGAAAATTAATTGGGGAAAAAAGAAGAAAGGGCCGGGGATTTTAAAGGGAAAATGAATGGAAAAATTAAAATGAGTGGGCCGGAGAGGGAGAACGGGCTGGGCTGGGTTAAAATAAAAATGAATTTCATTTTAAATTTTATTTGTGTGTGGGCTGGATGAACAGGCCGGGAAAATTGGCTGAGGAATTAATTGGAATAATTAAGATCTAATAGAAGTTGGGTTTTGTGGTTTAGGATAAATAAATTTATAGATAAAAATAAATAAAATTATAAATAAGAATAAATAGAATTCTAGAGTAACAAAATACAGATTTTGGTATAGAAGAAACTGGGTATTACATTATACCACCCTTACAAAAATTTCGTCCTCGAAATTTAAAATAAACGATAAGTTATACAAATATAAGCGAAAGCTATTATATTGCAAACTAACACATAAAGATTTACTAGAAACATGTCGACGAAGAAATTTGAAGGTATAAATACGTAAGAATAACATACAAAAATATAGATCTAAATAGGTATAAAACAGGAACAACTATAAGGGTAGCTACTTATATACGGAAATATAAATAACAACAATAACGAACAATATTATTCAAGACGTACTCGATAAAATCGAAATTCAACTATGTGCACGTATAAGTATATTAAAAGTAGCACGGCAAAAATAATAAGTATAAAGTACAACCACTTATAATAGTAACCATAGGTATAACAACCGAAAATAGTGTAATGATAATAACGCAGTGAAGGATTTGTCTGTAGGTTAGAACATTTTAAGGATAATGTATATATCGAATAGTTTAAAATAACTTAGAAAACTCATATAGTGAAAATAAGAAACATGAAACAAAATATGCGCGGTGTAAGGTTGCGTTACTGAAAATGAGGATAATAATAGTGTACTTAAAATACATAAAACGGAGTAATCAATAACACACACCAAAATAATGAAAACTAAATTTTTGAACAACACTGTCCCTATATATAGTTAGGGTAATAGGAAGAACACAAAAATGTATAGGCTAGCTAAGGTAAGGGTTTCAAGGAAGTGTGGCTCATTCAAAGGTTGGAGTGTGGCGGTTTTATGCTAGCAGTCAAAGAGATTGGGGTAAGGGTGAGCAGCAAGGACTACAAGGGAAAAGTATGGGGAGGACAACGGTCGGTACATCATATGAATCAAAAATTTGAAGGGTTAGCGAACTCGGAAATTTCACTAGAATTTTCTCCTCCCAGAAGGATATTAAATGAGGCACAGACGATGGATGAAGAGTGGGTCTCTGGAAGATCGGATGTGGTACTGGTTAATCTGGGTGAGGGTTAAGGCAATGTAAGGAGTAGGGGTGGACAGATCTCAGTAGGAAAAATAGTTGTATAGAAGAAATAATCAAACAGTAAGTGAACTAAGAAGATCGAAAGATTAGCGAACTCAGCAATTTATTTTATTCCAGAAGATTTTAAACAAAGCATTCTCAAAGACAAAAGGTGGCCCTGAACTATACACAGATTTATTTGGCCAGATAAGACAACATCTAAAAGAAATCCCGTCAGTCGCGGTTGTGGAGATTCGGCAGGTTGCGGTAGGCTCGCGCGCTCAGGTAGGGACGTCCATTTACATAGCGCCTCGCAGGGATCGCCATTGGGAGTTCTTCCACAGCAGGGTCTTGATCTTCTGGTACTTCTTCTTCGGATGGGGCTTCTTCCTCGAGGTCCGATTCCATGTGATTTTCTTCCACCGGATTTTCTTCTATCGGGTCTTCATCGGGATCTTCCTCTATCGGGATCTCTTCAGCCCCTTCCTCTTCGTCGGAATCGTCTATCATGTCAAACTCTGGGGCGGCTGCTCTTTCGTCCTCTAAATCGCTGTTCCCGAAAATGGCCTGGGGATCGTTGATCTCATCATCAGAACTCATCAACATGCGGTCTAAGGAAATGCATGACTGTGCATCCTCATCTAGATGCGGCGCTGCTCCAGGGTGGGCCATGGCCTGAAAAGAAAGAGTCATGATTAGACAGTGGAGTACATTAAAAAAATAGCTCAAGATACGAGGTATAGAGAGATATACGGTGGCAGGAACTGAAAAATCAGGATAAAAGTGCTGTGATAATGAATAGTATGAATAAGGGAAAGGACAAGAGAATGATACATATATTACGATTCAAAGTTTTATTACATTCAACTAAAAGTTCGACGGATACAAGATTTCAAACGGAAAGAAATATTTATAAGAGGATGACAACTTTATTACTGAAAGTAGAAAACATGAAAATTCTTCTTTGACTACTAGAACGTTGCATTCTCGTCACGTGAGTTGAACCCTGTGCTGGATCCGCCTTATCCTCGAGGTTCGAATTACGCAATAATCGCCACTCGGCAGAAGTGTGGAGTGTGGACGAATCTCCTCCCTATAGTTCTTTCCTTTTTGGGCAGCCGTTGGTAAGATGTTCGCTGGATCCGCAAATCAGACATTTCCCTTGGGCGCGGCGACAATCCCTCTGAAGATGTCCTGGCCTCCTGCAGTATCCACAACATGGGGTCTTCTGCTGCTTCTGTCGCGGGGAAACAAATTGGCGCTTTATCTTCTTCTCTTTTCCTCGTCCAACGGGAATTCCTTTATGATTGGAGACTCCCGCTGGTGCCTGATTCACCTGCCTTCTCAATCCTTCAGCTAACAAGTCGTTTGTTCGCTCCTGGGCTTCCTTTAAACCTTGCAGTACACTCAGGATCTCAACAGTCTGATTCTGGGGAGTGGAGATAGAGGAAGAGTCGTTAGAAGACATGATCCTGAGACAATGATTTTGAGGATGATATAAGTCATAAGCTATACGAATCAAAATATAATATGGATAGGACAAAGATTCAAGAATATCATAGGTGATGAATTTATTACAAGTGGAGAATCAGCTATATGACTTTAAGTCACTTAAACAGAGTACGGTAGTGCAATTGGAACCACGTAACCTTGCCAAGTCACCCGAAACCCTAGCGAATGGATAGCAGAACACTCAATGTGAATATGGATCAAGGATATCAAGTTTACAATCTAGACTAAGGGATGCCATAGATTGTCAAGCTCTACACGGAAAACTGCAATCCTAATCGAAGCAAAACCCGGGCTCTGATACCAACTAAACCATGTCACGCCCCGCTTCCCAAAATACGGAATACGAGGGGTTGACAAGGCCAGCCATGCTCCTACGGTCAAGGAAATGTCCTGCCGTAGTCACACTTCGGCTTCTAGTTTTTCATGGTAAACAGTAAATGATGCGCAGGTAATGAGAAATGCAGTAACTGAATGAAACAATGTAAAGAACTGACCTGATGGGAAACAAAAGGGTATAACTCTGGATAGCTAATCAAGATAACCGTGATGTGCGTCTGGTCCTGGTCCCGGCTAAATCCTCTCCTCACACTGAGCATGCATACTCAGGTCGTCAGAGCGACATAATAGCAATATAATATATAAATTCATGTGACAATTCTAACAGTGATAATAGGTATAAATAACAGTAAATCAATGACGGTATAAGTATGAATATGCAGTAATCAATGCAGCGGAGCAGTAAAAGCAGTAGAATGATATGCCACGTATGTCAACATAGTAAGTATGTATATCGATGCTATCATCCCTATCAGTCTCTAAGTCTCACTGTACAGGTCACTAAACCTATCGTCTGTCCAAGTGTGAGAGTGAACCACTCGCGAGTGTCCTCCACCCAAGGGTAGAACCCAAGGGCAAGAGACCACGGGCCCAACATGTATATCACGGTAATAATCACGTACCCTGTAAAATCTCCATATATCTCCCTAAATATATAAGCCGGCATGGGACTCCCGAGATTCTGTTGAACTCACACTCAAACTACCCCACACCCCGTGGTCTACATCAAACGCTAACCATAACCCTAAATACCAATCGGTCGGTGACAAGTCTGCACGAGAACTGGAGGCAGGACCTCCATCAAGCACGTCCCGACTAATACCTAAGATAAATGGTAGTGTCTGGTGCCTTATCTGTGAAACCCGTGCAAGAGCTTCCATAAGTGTCCCATACCACTTATAGTCACACGTACACGCGTCCCACAGACGTCGACAATGCAATAGAATAATAAGGTTCACTGATTGTGTACAAGTACGTGTCACTTTCACTTATTCACTGATACACGAACACTAACGTACTTGCCACAATCATCTCTAATACCTAACACTGGGTAATGCACGTTATCACTAGGTTATCAATGCAGTGACATGTGTATGATATGATGCGTAAACAGTATATAAAGCATGTTTAGGATGTCATGAAATAGTAATCTACCAGTTGAATGATGTATCATAAATCATACGGTTACAGTTTAGCGAAACGATAAATGGAGAATAAATAGTGTGTTCAATTATCTATCCAACGAATTTAGTTTCACTCCAATCGGGTTTCAGGATCACTAGTTATAGCCATTTCATTTTAAGCGTTCACGGCTGGAAATCCGGTTTCAGAATCGGAAGTCCGTTTCGCAACGCATTTTAATCCCAGTTGGGATCAGATTTTAGCGACAATACAGTTGAATGATATCTAGGGTTTTCAGTAAGGTTCCCAACGCAATAGACGGATCTTCAATCGCGTCTGTACGTCAGGAGATATACACTGATCAATGCTAATATGTAAATTCTGATTCTGTTGGGACTGTTATACGTCCACATCTATTAAATTACTGATTAAATATCAAACGATAACGAAACAGAATGAAACCAATTGTGTTGTCTAGATAACAGATTTACCTATAATAAACAGCGGAGTTCGACAACCTACGAGTTAAGGAAACAGGGTGGTACCCATTACGGGACAGTAAACAACAACTGGAGTCGCTCTGGACTGCAGTCCAGAGTCGTACTCCGATCCAAATATTGACATAGTTTGAGTACAGAAACAATTTGTAACTTGTATAGAGTTATAGTTCGTCGATTCGGCTTCGATTTAAGCCCTCGAACGCATCGTTCCAGTGTGTATATAATTTATGGTGATTTTAACGGTTTTCAGGTACAGGAAATTTCCAGTTTTACGAGTAATCTTGGGGTAGTCGTTTTAGTCATTAACGGTTATATTTTCCAATGAAATTCACACACTAGTTTCACAGCCAGACGGGCCAAACTATGCTATTAAGTTCCGTCAAATTAGAAGAGTATTTCCATTGAGACAATACATCGAACAGGTAAATAGTATAAGCTATCCTGAAATAGTAACATTGCAATCCATATGATTTGGGTTTGTAACATAAATAGATTAGCATGAAGCAAGTAGAAAACTTTCCTGGAGACGCACGGCAGCGAAGTACAGTACGGGCACGCGACGAACAGGCATGACGACGGCAGCGGCTCCGGGTGAGCTCGGGTTGGGTGAGCAGAGGAATCAAGAGAGAGAGATCAAGAGTGAATGAGAAAGAGGTATGGAGAGAGTGTGAGAACAGAGAGAGGGAGTGAGAGGGTCACAGAGAGAGAGAGTGAGAGGGAAAGAGAGATTTGAGAGGAAGAGAGAGAGGAACAGAGAGAGAGAGAGAGTTGTAGAGGGAAAGAGAGATTTGAGGGGAAGAGAGAGAGGAACAGAGAGATTGAGAGAGAGGGGATGATGAGAGAGGTTGTGTGAGGAGGAGGAGGAGCTCGGGGGTGCTGTGGGTGAGTGGAGGAGTTTGGTGGCAAGGTGGAGTAGTTGAGGAGGTCCCGACGGCGACGGCTGAACGGCGGTGAGGAGGGAGAAGGGGTGTGGTGGTGGTCTGGGGTTGCTGGAAGTCGAGAGGAGGTAACGGAGGTGCTAACGGCGATGCAGAGGTGAAGGCAAGGAGCAGGGGCGACGACGACGAGAGGGCTGCCGGTGATAGGGTGATGGTTTCTTGGCGTCGGGGGCTCTAGGTTAGGGGCTTGAATCGTCGGGGAGAAATAAGGATAGGATAAAGAGGATGAGGCAGAGAAGAGGACGGGGGCGAGAGGGGCGAACGGTGATGGTGAGGTAGGCGAGGTGGAGGCGAGCGACGGCGCGTTGGCGTGAGCGGGGGTTCGAGGGTGAGACGGGAAGGGAAGGATGGCGACGTTGATGGTGGCATCGAGATCAAGGAGGTGGTCGGAGTTGAGGGTGATGCGGAGGGGGATCGACGTGGGCTCGAGAGAGAGAGAGAACGGGAGTGGAAAGAAGAGAGAGAGGGAGGAGACGTGGGGGAGAAAGTGAGAGGGGAGGGAGAGAGACGACGAGGGTTGCGCGTCGTGGATGTAACGGCGCTCGAGCGTGGCCGACACGAGCGCGGGCGTGGGCGGAGGAGGCGGAGACGAGGCGCAACGGTAAGATTCTCACGCGGGAAATCAGGAGAGCCGTTGGGGAGAAAGGAGGCGAAGCGGGTCGGGTCGGGGAAGCAGGTTTAGAGAGGGGGACGCGGGTGAGAGCGAGTGGGCTGGAGTGAGGCGGGCCAGGCGTAGGATAAAAGAATTTAGTTGGGGAAAAATAGAGGAAGTGTGCCGGGGGAAATGGGCCAGAGGGTTTTAAGGAAAATTAATTGGGGAAAAAAGAAGAAAGGGCCGGGGATTTTAAAGGGAAAATGAATGGAAAAATTAAAATGAGTGGGCCGGAGTAGGAGAACGGGCTGGGCTGGGTTAAAGTAAAAATGAATTTCATTTTAAATTTTATTTGTGTGTGGGCTGGATGAACAGGCCGGGAAAATTGGCTGAGGGATTAATTGGAATAATTAAGATCTAATAGGAGTTGGGTTTTGTGGTTTAGGATAAATAAATTTATAGATAAAAATAAATAAAATTATAAATAAGAATAAATAGAATTCTAGAGTAACAAAATACAGATTTTGGTATAGAAGAAGCTAGGTATTACAGCTGGCCTGGGGCAAGACGGCAGCAATGAAGCACCGCACGAATCTCGGGTGAGAAGGGCAGACGCATTCCTGCCCGGAATGTTTCCAGATATAGAGCAATCTCCTTACCCTGCACCTGGTTTTCCCGCTCACCCTCTCTGGCTAAACGGAGCGAATAGCTAGAGGGGATATGGAATCGAGTCCGGATGTCGGAAAGCTCGTCCAGAAGATTCAAGACGGAGCGTGCATCGCGGGTGTTCCCGATGCACACCTTGGGATCCCTTGTCGTCGCCCGACGGCGAGTGACAAGGGCGAGCCCGACGTAGAAGAAGAATAACCCTCTCGGCTATCTGAAGCCAAAGAGGAGGAAGACCCACTGGACTCGGCCCCAGCAACCGGAGCTTCATCCTCCAACTCTACCCCTAATACATTTACAGACTCCTCGGAAGAAGACATCTAATCTGATTCAAAGAAAGGGACTCGCCGAGGAAAACTCAACAGAAGATCCGATCTAAGCGAAGGTGCGCCGGACAATCTTCAAACAACGAAAGAGAATTAAGGCAAAGTGTTGGCCCTAGGATGGTTCCTTCCTATTTATACACCCCAAAGAGAGCATCCTACGGCCCAGGTCGATTCCCGCCAAAACGAAGCGTCGCGCCTAGCGACCGTTGAGGCTCTACGTGGCGGTCGACCATTGGGGATGTCGCTTCATTGCAGGAGTCAGAGACATCCTGTCACGCCCTTCAACCGACGTCGGACATGTGGCCCATAGCCAAACCGACGATCGAGTAAAACGGCACCCCTTCTTTAAAGCGCAATCATTTCACCGATCCGCTGACGTCATCGGGGATACGCACGAAAACTTAGGCGCACGGTGAGAAGACATGTGGACTCAAAGATCGAAACGACGCAACTGCCCCACGCCATGTCGTCCCCGGACAATCCACACTATGATTCTCGGCACCAAGCTGAGCATAGAAAATCTAGCAGGCTACTCTCGACCCGACCTATAAAATAGGTCGGAACGAGAGTGGAGGGGGAGGGGGGCTAATGCTGATGGTCATAAGTAGGAATTTCTCAGATTGCGACACTTGGCGGATGATGTGTCCCGGGGGCTACGGAAGTGGAATAAACAAGATGCATTGGGGACGTTCTTCGGGACTTCGTCTCCGAGGATGCATCCGACATTCCGGAGACCTCCCTGAGTACCTTCCATATTCACCTAGCAAACAGCCAACGGCTCACTTTCGAGCAATGCTACAAACGAGCTTCCTTGGCTTCCTTGCTCGTCTCCGAGCTGTTGCAAGGCCTGAGCTTTCTAGGCCTCCTGGCTCTTCTCCGAGCCATCTGACAGGCCGAGCTCCCCGGCCTCCCTGCTCGTCTCCGAGCCATCTGACAGGCCAGCTTCCCCGGCCTTTAGGCTCATCTCCGAGCCTCCTGACAGGCCGAGCTTTCTCGGTTTCTTCAATCAATCGAGAGCGCGGAGCCCAAACGCCCCAGCAACGGATACGCGTATCTCGCCAAGGCGAGATATCCACCGCCCCACGTTCCGCGTCCTATGCCAGCGCGTCTCTCCATTAATGAGCGTATCCCGCCATTAATGCGGGGATAACGCAGGGGCGTAACTGACGGCGAGGATCTCGCGCCGGTTTGCTCCATGCGACCACTATATAAACCCCTCTTTCAGACGACTCAGGTAACTCCAACTCATTCTAATAGACCGCTACGCTGCTCTAATTCTCCGGTAGTAACTTGATCGTCGGAGGGTACTACGGTGGTTTCCCACCCCGAGACTTCTCTTGCAGGTTGCTCGGAGCAACTTCCAATAACCCATTGAGATTCACACACTCAACAATCTCCAAATCAAGCTCAACCGTTCAAAACCACTCGCTACCAGATCGATGGAGGACAACATCTGAGGGAGATCACGACCTCCATCACTGCGACATTATGCAGAATACTCCCACGAATTCACTCAAAAAAAAAGTAGGAAGAAGGAAAATCATCATACAGATTAATATTAAAAAGGTAAAGATGATGGATAAGTTCTTCAATCTCCGCAACTCTACAAGGATGACTTAATTTGTCTGATAAATTGATAATTGATGCATACAGATTTAACAAAAATACTAAATATGAGATGTGTAAAATTAATTGATCAGGGTAATTAAGCTTCTTCAATTTCATGTTTAAGTTAGCTTGCAAGTTCCCCCCTAAAGGCATAATAAGCTTTAAAGCTTGCCCATATATTAAAATTTTAAAACAGGTGGGAGGGATCTAATGAAAAAAGATTGTCGCAAGATGGAGGAGTTAAACATTTGGAGTGTTGGCCCATCTACATTGTCTTGGTGTTATCAGTGTAAACCAATTTTTAAGTACAAGGCATCTGACAACTACAAGCATCCTACCTTGAGTAGTACTATATCAGATTGAGGTTAACGGAGGAAAGTTGCCATAAGAGGGAATTTCTTTCTATGGCGTTGGAAAATGCACTCTCCATGATTTTTTTCGACGATCGGCATACATCACCTCCATCTTTATCATCTAAGACGTGGATACACCAAATTTCATGTGATTATAGCATTTTTTCATCGTTAATTTAGTTGGTGCAAAATTAATGGTTTACCGACAATAAAACTTTTTACATTACCAATTCAACGGTGAAAAAGTGGTGGAATCACATGAAATTTGGTGTATGCACATTTTAGATGATAACGATGATGATGATGGATACCGATCGTCGGAAAAAATGATGGAGGTTGTATTTTTCGACGCCATAGAAGGAAATCCCCTCCCTATGGCCTCTTTCCTCCGTTATTCTCATATTATTATTAGATAGAAGTGAGGATGCCCCCGTATGAGTTACTGCAAATATGAATAATGGAATATAAGGTAAAATTTACTTTGCTTTTCATTATCAAAATAATTATCAATAATAAAAGTTTCTTTCATTATTCGAGAGAGAGAGAGAGACCAAGCACTAATGAAGAAACTTCATAAAGTCAATCGCTGCTGATGCGTAGATACAGAGATTAGCGACAAGCAGTTAAAATCACAGCAGACGTCTAAAACATCTCGTGCGGACGTCTGGTAAAACAACAGATCGAAACCAGACGTCTGATGAAGATGGCACGGACGTCTAGCAATCAGTCTCCAGAAACAACAGAGAACAAGCAGACATCTGACCTTTGCTTCATCGGACGTCTGCCGATCGAGAACGCGGAAGCTGCATATATTTGGAAATATTTTATTTCCAGAACTTTTGTGATTTATTTGTTGAGCAATGATTTTATTTTATTTTTATTTTTCATCATGTAAAATGTATATATACACAATTGATATTCAATACAAATCAACCAAGTTCATACCCTAAAAAAATTTCTTCTCTAAAATTCTATATGGTATTAGAGTCTTACGATTAAATGCTCAATTTCTGATCCATGGCCTCCTCTCAAAACCCAATTCACATCATCACCAAATTCCCTTTTCCAACAAAACTTCCCCACACAAATTTCACTGTGTGGAAATCTCAAATCCAAGCCGCTCCAATTGGCCACGATCGTCTTGGTTACATCGACGGTCCAAATCCCCTCCTACGAGGACTATCGCCGACGTCAATAATCAGTCACATTTACTGCACATTTTTACTATCTTTTTTATTAATTAATTAATGATATTATTTGTAATTTGAGAACATACGTGGAGTTATGTGTAAAAAGATATATTCATATGTTTCTTAAATTATAAGTAATATTATTATTAATAAAATGTGTATATCATATTTAAATAAATATTCTTGAGTTTCTTAAATATTAAGTCATATAATTGAGATTAAATTTTTGGAATATTTTCTCAAATTAAATAAATGCTACTAAAGATTTGATTTGAGATATCGTGCAACTTTAAAGCAAGCAAATCAGTTCAAGACATCAAATAAGATTCAAGAGATCAAATCAAATCAAATTCAACAATAAAAACTGCCTAGTCTCGGAACAATTCGAAAATTCACGCAACCGCAGAGAAACGACAATATTTTCAAGAAATTATAATCTGAAAAACCTTCTAAATTCGCGATAAAATTTTGGAAAAAAAATTGGAGATTGATTGCCAAAATTTTGCGGCGGTTTAGCCGCCACCTAGGTCATTTCTGCGGCGGATCAACCGTGCAATAGTGGCCGTTCGAACTAATTTTTCATGGGCTTGATCGTCTTTTCAAGTGCGTCGATATGAACTCTACGGTTTCGTCTTTCAGAGCCTATAAATAGGAGCGAGCAACAACCAAGAAATCTCATCTAGAATTTAATGTTTTAGTCTTTCTTTTTTTGCTTCTTTAAATTTCTAGTCATTAGAATTTGTAATGAAGCATCAAGGTATTATCAATAAAAGGTAGAAGAGTTCTTTTAGTTATTGTATCTTATTTTCTGCATTACTTTTTGCAAATTTAATTCAGCACCTTTCTTTATGCAATTACTTTTCTTGCTTTAATTTTTAATTGGTTAATATGATGGTTTTCTATGAGTTTTTCCTTCTTCCTCCATTCTCTTTGGTTTATATGCAATAATACTCAAAGGTTGCTCCTCGCTCTCGTGATGGTCCTAGTAGTTAGCATACGTATCGTATTTCAATCTCTTTACCCTTTTTCTTGTTTATTTTCTCTGCCCCTAATGAGCGAGTAATTTCTCGCTCGTTAGGGTTTGTAGGAAATGGTGGTTTAAGGGATGAAAATGTTGGATATATGTATGCCCTAGAGGCCATTATGTGATAGTGGATGTATCTATACATGTATATATATTCAGTATGCATTCTTGCTCGACATGATAGTATGCTATCTGGTTCTTCTTTATCTGACATGATGATCTGATCATGCTTTTATTTACTCATACATGCTGATAAAGTCCTGAGGATATCGGCTTGACTACTCTGATTATGATGAAGATCATACTAGTGGGACATCTGTAGTCTATAAGCATATCCTGGAAAGTCCCTAGTCGTAGGTATATCGAGACGGGGCATTGATATACCAGTGTAGACTAGCGTATATGATACTAGACCCATACGATGGGCGATGGATGTTCCCACATTCATCGATGTTTGACATCAAGATCATATACGGGTGCTCAGTGCTGACTGGGTACACTGGACGGACTCACCGAGAACTCCTATATGGAATTATATCTATCGTCGGATAGCAGTTCTCAGGTGACACTGGTACAGGTTAGTCTGTAGACCCGAGATCGTCATGGAGTCTTGTGTGTTCTCCCACTGTACTTTGATTGCCACCCTACCACGGCTCTACTGAGTCGTGCAAACAGGTGGCCGTTGGGTACAGTCCCGAGACACACGAAGGCAATGAGCGATAGGAGGGGTTTCGTCTCTCCCGGTATTGGGAGTTGATGCTGTACTGTGCCCGACTGGTTATATCAATAAGTCCCTGGCCAGGGCTGCTGAGATTTGCTGATAAGTGTTATCAGTAGTTTCTCGATCTGTTATAGACCATTCACCGGGACTACTTATTGAGTTATTAGGGTCGACGTGACCATCCCTAGGCTCGATATGCAGCATATCTGACGAAGAGACCGGACTGTACGGTAGTGTTGCCGGTTGGCTCGACGGGAGTTGTAGCAGGTTCGCTTGTTTTCTTCTGATCGCTCAATACCCGGGTGGCTGTTACGTTTAGCTGACCGCTTGCGGCTTGGGGGTATCTGATATGATCATCACCCTCTGCCGGCGTATTGACGAATCTTAGAGTCCCACAAAGGAGTTACCCAGTCCAGGCGAAACGTTGTGGTGCACGTATGCGATATGCGCATGCACCCGATTAAAATGTGCGTATATGATACCGTACATTGATCGGGCGGCTTGTTTTTGGTGGGGTCGTATGTGATATGGCCGGATTGATAAATCAAGTGTTGATTTATCATTTAACCATTAGTTTTCTCACTTAAAACCTTTTCTTGGATGATGGATGTATGCATGTGTGTATGTGTTTCTTTCTTTCTATCTAGTTTCATGCACATATGGATGTGCATACATACACACATACATACACCCATCTATCATGGTTGTTAACATATAGAAGTGGTGGCAATATAAAACTCACACCATGGATTAAGTGATGGATTATTATTTAATTTTGTATTTAAAACAAATTGAAAAGAAAAGGATAATCATTTCTAGCTTCTACATTCTGCTTTTAACCTAACCAAGCTTACCTATCTCTAACCTTGAGTTATCCTTCTCTTTATGATTTAAAACTCAAGTTAAATAATGTCTCCATCACTTTAACCATGGTTCATAGTAAGAAGAAATAAAATATATATATTGATATATTTCTTTTTCTTCTTGAGGGTGATCATTATCTTTTCATCTCTTGAAAAAGGTTGCCACCATCTTCTTCCTCCTTCATATTTGCTCTCTAGTTTTTTTCTAGTGAGTAATATACACATAAAGAAAGGGTTTTGAAGTGAAAACCTTAACCACAACTTCAATCTACACAAGTTTAGCCAACTTGTTTAGATTGTTCTCTTCGATTCTCGAAGTTGCGAGCTTGGACGGGGAACTCCGGGTGGATCGTCGTGGACGCAAGAGGACTTCAAGAGGACCTTCATTCAACACCCAAGAGACCAAGGAGTCCAGCGAAAGGGAGCTACAAAGGTTGTAGTCTCGAAACCCTAGTTTTGTTCGCTTTAAATTTCGAAACCCTAATTTTCTAGGATCGATTCCTTTGCATGCTTGTTTAGCACCATCAAAATTTAAACTTTGGGACATGTGATGCTTCAAAACTCTTTATAGGGTGCTAGATAAACCTGACATTGGTATCAGAGCCGACCTAGAACATTAGGCGACGCTTTTACGAAGTAAAAATCCCGATCGGACAAAAATACGACGCTTTTGGACCCTCTCTGGAAAAATTTTAAAATTTGATGTTTTTCAGAATTAAAAATACTTAAAATATACAGCAGGAAATTCTAAGAATAACAGTGAAATTCGATGACCTGAACAGTGTAAACCGCCGCGGAACCGCCGCATTTCCTGGCTTAGGCCGCGGTTCCGCGGCCGTACGGAGGCATCATTGCATGAATTTTACACTGTTATTCTTAGGTTTTCTTGTACAGTGTTTTAGGTATGTTTAATCATAATATTGTACTGTATTTTCTGGAGATGGTTTTGGACGCATAGATTTGATCGGTATTTTCATTTCGTAGCTTTTCCGGGTAAATTAGGAAGTATTGAAGTGTTTGAACGAGTATCATTTGCTCACTATTCACGGGGTTTAAATACTTTGGAGATACGTGCAAGTCTTTTTGTGGTGGTCCCTCTAGAAGACAACAAACCTTAACTCGATTATGTGACCGTCTTGAACTGCCCTTTGAACCTTAGGGTTTGGGGCAGTACGGCGTGCCACATGTGAGGCGTTGGCTTGACCCTTCTACGGCTGGACAGCTACTACTGTGTCACACTCCGGATTTTTGAACCCTGCTCAAGTGTTGAGCTTTAGTGAATCTTGAGTACTTGATCGTTCGTTCGAAAAACTTTAATACTGTCTGTTTATCTGGAATGTGATACAATATGTGGAATTCATATAGTTTAGGCATGAAATACGAAATATGTGATATTTCGCATTTATGATGTCTAAAGAGAATGTGGATTCCAAATATTGTAGTTTTACACTTTCTTTTCTGTGACTGTAAGTGTAGTATGTACGATATCGCCGGTTTCGTTGCTATACATCAACGACAATTGGGGTATGCATACTTACTTACGTTGATGATATGAGATATTATGTGTTGCTGAGATATGATGTGCAAGATTATCGCGATTGAATAGCCGGGGGTTTTTATGTGAGATGAGAGTTTTATATTTTCATTCATGTAAATTCAAATGTAATGTAATATTCTTTTATTTGGGGCACTTCCGGGTTGAGGTTGTGTCACCAGTGTTGTATATTACTTACTTTTCCGCATTAGGATGGACCCAAGGAGGGGAGCACAGGTGACCGGGTTCTGGGGTTCAGTGGGAGGCCATCTCGAGGAGTCGAGACCGGGTCTCCTAAACTCCAGAATTGGTAGGGTCACTTGCCGCTCTCGTAGGGGTCCAGGGTGTGGGCTTGGCTATTCATCGCGACTGTGGAATCCGTATTTTCTATTCTGACTAAATACTAAATACGGACGTCCTAGTATATCCCACTTTATATCTATGTTTCTGCTGCCTGTGTTCTGTGATATCTGAGACGAATGACATATTATATATATGATATATAGTAGACGTTGCTTATGTTTTGCACCCGCGCTAGTCCCTTCCCGGTATGCCGTTAGTTAAGTAACCTAACGGTGCATAACGGAACATTGCGGCGAATGCGGATGGCATAAGCGTACGTGTTATTTTCGTTTCTTTTCTGTGATTGGCTTAAGGACTTAAATGATGGGATTACATTAATATAATTAATTTAAAGAAAATAAACCTAAAAAGATGTTGTAGAATCGGATTTGAAAAACCACTCGGCTTTTTATGAAAAAGCTATATTTCAAAACTGCGGAGCTTAAGCCACTCCTTTTAAAAACCACTTGATTCTACAACGATATCAAGCTCAAAGCGTTAAAGATTTTCTTAAAAATCATCCGCAACCCTCCGTCATTTTAGGAAGTAGAGTACTTAGTATTCGTGCTACGTTTGTTGACCTTAGCCAAGGCGTAGTGTACGGTAGCTAAGTGATGTCTTCCTACAAACGCATATGATGCAGATTAATTAGGACGGGCATATGACTTTGTTGACCTTAGCCAAGGATCATGTGAATGGGTCTAATTAATCAAGAAATGACAGGTTGAGCTTGACTAGTGCTCGTGATTTGTTGACCTTAGCCAAGGTCACGAGTATTAGGGGTAAAAACCACATCGGGAATTTCAATAGTTGAAATTTGCAATGAGATTGCATACCTTCCATGTGATGGTTGGATCCCGATCCCACTGTGGGCAATGGTTGCTCCTAGGAGAGTTTTACAGTTTACAATTAGCTAACTCATTAGGTGTCTAGAAAGGTGTTAACGGGGCTCCGCCTCTGGGAAAATGAGGTTTACTCTAATTAGGTCCGTGCGAAAGCACGGGGAACCTCCCTCAAGTACCGACACTGGCCTGGCTGAACGGTTAGCGAAGTTGTAGACTGTAATTAATCCTGGCTAGTTTTTCTTTTTAAGGTTTGAAAGAAAAACTCGATAAAAGCAGTGGGAAACATCGATTAGACAAGATAATAACCATTCTGATCTATGCAAGAGCTTTCGCTGAGTGTATTCTTTTCTCTCTCTTAATGGCAGATACCCATGACTGGACTCAAGCTTTTACTAGATAAAAATAAACTGAATGGGACCAACTATAAAGACTGGCTGAGGAATCTAAAAATCGCCTTGACTTATGATAAAGTATCATATGTCCTCACGGCTTCAGCCCCGCCCGTCCCAGGTCCAAAATCCTCAGTTGCGGACATTGAAGTCCGCAAAACATGGGACGCTGACTGTGCTACGGCAAAATGCCTCGCGCTTGCATCGATGGATAACACACATCAAAAGCAGCACGTGGATATGGACATTCACGGTATATTGCTCCATACAAAGGAGTTGTATGGAGAGCAATCCCGCGTACTACGATACGAAGTATCAAAGAAATTGTTTCAGATGCGAATGGCCCCTGGCACACCAGTAGGAGACCATGTTCTGAAGATGATAGCTCTTATAAAAGAGCTTGAGGACCTTGGATGGACGATGGACAATGAACAATATATAGATATTATTCTGCAGTCCCTTCCCTCCACCTTTGCTCAGTTCATAGTGAACTTCAACATGCATGGCATGGAGAAGGAACTCCCTGAACTCCTTAACATGTTAAGGAGTGCAGATAGCACTATGAAGTCAGCAAGAACTCCCATTATGGCTGTTGGACAATCTTCTTCTTCTCGTCCGAAAGCTAAGGCCAAGGGAAAGAAAAAGAAGAAGCCCACCAATCCTAAGGGCGGAGTTAAAAAGGTGAAGGGAAAGGGAAAGTCCAAAGCTGGAGACTCGGGGAAGGGCGAATGTTTTCATTGCCACAAGACAGGACATTAGAAGCGCAATTGCACGGAGTACTTAAGTCTCAAGAAGAAGCATGGTGATGCTTCTGCTTCAGGTGCGTTTGTGACAGAAAACTGTTTTTCAATAAACTCTGCTTCCTGGGTATTGGATACCGGTTCAGGTTCTCACATTTGCAATTCTATGCAGGGACTGAGAAATAGCAAAGTTTTGAAGACAGGTGACCATACTCTCCGCGTTGGAAATGGTTCTAATGTACATACAGTCGCAGTGGGAGAGTATCACTTGGGGTTGCCATCTGGATGTATTTTGGTTTTGAATCCATGTTATTTTGTACCAAGTATGCTATGTAATATAATATCCGTTTCTTTGTTGGACAATGAAGGATATAATTTTGTATTGCAGAACAATGTTATGAACATTCACCTGAATCAAATGTTGGTTGGGTATGGTACGCTTAATAACGGAATATATGTCCTAAATCAACACACAGTTTTCAGTGTACAACACACTAATAAAAGAAAACTTTCAGAATTAAATGAAGCTTTTCTTTGGCACTGTAGACTTGGTCATATTAACGAAACAAGACTAAACAAGTTACACAAAGATGGATATTTAAATTCTTTTGAATATAAATCTTATGCGACCTGCCAGTCTTGTATCAAGGGTAAAATGACCAAAACTCCGTTTACCGGACACGGAGAAAGAGCTACTCAGCTCCTGGGCCTCATACATAGTGATGTATGTGGGCCAATGTCTACACAGGCTAGAGGAAGTTTTTCATACTTCATTACATTCACTGACGATTTCTCAAGATTCGGTCATGTATTTTTATTAAAGCACAAGTCCGAAGCTTTCGAGAAATTCATTGAATATAAACAAGAAGTAGAAAAACAAACCGGCTTGAGTATCAAGATGCTTTGATCAGATCGAGGTGGTGAGTATCTCAGTACAGAATTTGCAAACTTCCTAAAAGAGAATGGGATTCTCTCTCAGCTCACTCCCCCTTACACACCACAGCACAATGGTGTGTCAGAACGACGGAATAGGACCCTATTAGATATGGTCCGGTCCATGATGAGTGACGCTGAGTTACCCGTCTCGTTTTGGGGGCATGCATTGGAGACTGCAGCATTTCTGCTAAACAGGGTTCCAACCAAAACCGTATCTACCACGCCATATGAGATATGGCATGGGAAGAGACCATCTCTTAAGAGAATTAAGATTTGGGGTTGCCTGGCCTATGATAAAAAGCAGAATCCGGACAAACTCGAGACACGGTCAGTCATGTGTAACTTTGTGGGATATCCAAAGAATTCTTATGAATATCTATTCTACCACAAAGAGGAACAAAATGTGTTTGTTTCTCAACATGCCACATTCTTGGAAAAAGAGTTTTTCACAGATAAAGATGATGGCAAAGTGATGGATCTAGAAGAGGTTCTAGAGACAAAAACTACAAATGACGATTTGGTTGAACCGGCTGTTGCAACAGAAACTGAAGAACCTCGGCCACTCCGTAGGTCTGGTAGGACTTCTCGCCCACCGGAGAGGTACTACGGTTTCCTCATTGATGGTGACAGAGAAGACTGCATCATGGATGATGATGATCCTACCAGTTTTCAGCAAGCTATCACGAGTAGAGACTCTGTGAAGTGGCTGGACGCCATGAGATCCAAAATGGAGTCTATGTACACCAACAAAGTATGGACTTTGGACGTTGTACCCCCTGGGGTAAAACCTGTGGGGTGCAAATGGATCTTTAAAAGAAAGATTGGTATAGATGGGCAGGTAGAGACCTATAAGGCAAGACTTGTGGCGAAAGGCTTTCGTCAAAGACCAGATTTGGACTATGACGAAACTTTTTCGCCCGTAGCCATGCTTAAATCCATTCGGATCCTACTTGCTATTGCTGCTCACTACGACTATGAAATCTGGCAGATGGATGTTAAAACGGCATTTCTAAATGGAGATTTAGAAGAATGCGTTTATATGGATCAGCCAAAAGGCTTCATTGACAGTGGGAGCAGCGGGAAAGCATGTAGATTGCTTAAATCCATATATGGGTTAAAGCAGGCATCTCAGAGTTGGAACATCTGTTTCGATGATGTTATCAAAGAGTTTGATTTCATCAAAAATCCAGTTGAACCTTGTGTTTATAAGAAGGCTGTAGGAAGAGCTGTCACATTCCTCGTATTGTACGTGGATGACATTCTTCTGATAGGAAATGATATTCTTATGCTACAGTCGGTCAAATCTTTCTTATCACTGAGGTTCTCTATGAAGGACCTGGATGATGCCACATACATTCTGGGCATAAGGATCTATAGAGATAGATCCAAAACGTTATTGGGATTGTCCCAAACCAGGTACATTGACACCATCCTAAAAAGGTTTAGTATGGAAGACTCCAAACGGGGTACCTTACCCGCTTGCCATGGGGTCACTCTCTCCAAGGATTCTTGCCCAAAGACCGATGAAGAGAGAGCTCGCATGAGTATTATACCCTATGCTTCGGCAGTAGGATCTATAATGTATGCGATGTTATGTACACGCCCAGATGTAGCTTATGCACTTAGTGTTGTAAGCAGGTATCAATCCAACCCAGGGGAGAATCACTGGACAGCTGTGAAGAACATTCTTAAGTACTTACGAAGGACTAAAGAATTGTTCTTGGTGTATGGTAATGGAGATCTCCAAATGGAGGCCTTTACCGATTCGAGCTTCCAGAGCGATAAGGACGACAGCAAATCTATCTCTGGGTTTGTATTTACCCTTAATGGAGGGGCAGTGAGTTGGAAAAGTTCCAAACAAGATACCGTTGCAGACTCTACGATGGAAGCTGAGTACATTGCTACAAATGATGCCGTCAAGGAAGCCGTCTGGATGAAGAAGTTCGTCTCGGAGCTAGGAGTAGTTCCAACCATTATTGATCCAATACCTTTGTATTGTGACAATAATGGGGCTATAGCATTAGCCAAGGAGCCCAGATCCCATCAGCGGTCCAGACACATCCTGAGGCGTTTTCATTTGATCCGGGAGATTGTAGATCGCCGCGAGATCGAGATTAGGAGGGTAGACACAAAGAATAACGCCGCGGATCCATTCACCAAGGCCCTCCCTCAGCCGCAGCATGAGCGACTTTTTGAGATGTTGGGTATGAGATACGCCAATAACTGGCCTTAGTGCAAGTGGGAGATTGTTGGATATATGTATGCCCTAGAGGCCATTATGTGATAGTGGATGTATCTATACATGTATATATATTCAGTATGCATTCTTGCTCGACATGATAGTATACTATCTGGTTCTTCTTTATCTGACATGATGATCTGATCATGCTTTTATTCACTCATACATGCTGATAAAGCTCTGAGGATATCGGCTTGACTACTCTGATTATGATGAAGATCATACTGGTGGGATATCTGTAGTCTATAAGCATATCCTGGAAAGTCCCTAGTCGTAGGTATATCGAGACGGGGCATTGATATACCAGTGTAGACTAGCGTATATGATACTAGACCCATACGATGGGCGATGGATGTTCCCACATTTATCGATGTTTGACATCAAGATCATATACGGGTGCTCAGTGCTGACTGGGTACACTGGACGGACTCACCGAGAACTCCTATATGGAATTATATCTATCGTCGGATAGCAGTTCTCAGGTGACACTGGTACAGGTTAGTCTGTAGACCCGAGATCGTCATGGAGTCTTGTGTGTTCTCCCACTGTACTTTGATTGCCACCCTACCACGGCTCTACTGGGTCGTGCAAACAGGTGGCCGTTGGGTACAGTCCCGAGACACACGAAGGCAATGAGCGATAGGAGGGGTTTCGTCTCTCCCGGTATTGGGAGTTGATGCTGTACTGTGCCCGACTGGTTATATCAATAAGTCCCTGGCCAGGGCTGCTGAGATTTGCTGATAAGTGTTATCAGTAGTTTCTCGATCTGTTATAGACCATTCACCGGGAGTACTTATTGAGTTATTAGGGTCGACGTGACCATCCCTAGGCTCGATATGCAGCATATCTGACGAAGAGACCGGACTGTACGGTAGTGTTGCGGGTTGCCTCGACGGGAGTTGTAGCAGGTTCGCTTGTTTTCTTCTGATCGCTCAATACCCGGGTGGCCGTTACGTTTAGCTGACCGCTTGCGGCTTGGGGGTATCTGATATGATCATCACCCTCTGCCGGCATATTGACGAGTCTTAGAGTCCCACAAAGGAGTTACCCAGTCCAGGCGAAACGTTGTGGTAGGCGTATGCGATATGCGCATGCACCCGATTAAAATGTGCGTATATGATACCGTACATTGATCGGGCGGCTTGTTTTTGGTGGGGTCGTATGTGATATGGCCGGATTGATAAATCAAGTGTTGATTTATCATTTAACCATTAGTTTTCTCACTTAAAACCTTTTCTTGGATGATGGATGTATGCATGTGTGTATGTGTTTCTTTCTTTCTATCTAGTTTCATGCACATATGGATGTGCATACATACACACATACATACACCCATCTATCATGGTTGTTAACATATAGAAGTGGTGGCAATATAAGACTCACACCATGGATTAAGTGATGGATTATTATTTAATTTTGTATTTAAAACAAATTGAAAAGAAAAGGATAATCATTTCTAGCTTCTACATTCTTTTTTTAACCTAACCAAGCTTACCTACCTCTAACCTTGAGTTATCCTTCTCTTTATGATTTAAAACTCAAGTTAAATAATGTCTCCATCACTTTAACCATGGTTCATAGTAAGAAGAAATAAAATATATATATTGATATATTTCTTTTTCTTCTTGAGGGTGATCATTATCTTTTCATCTCTTGAAAAAGGTTGCCACCATCTTCTTCCTCCTTCATATTTGCTCTCTAGTTTTTTTCTAGTGAGTAATATACACATAAAGAAAGGGTTTTGAAGTGAGAACCTTAACCACAACTTCAATCTACACAAGTTTAGCCAACTTGTTTAGATTGTTCTCTTCGATTCTCGAAGTTGCGAGCTTGGACGGGGAACTCCGGGTGGATCGTCGTGGACGCAAGAGGACTTCAAGAGGACCTCCATTCAACACCCAAGAGACCAAGGAGTCCAGCGAAAGGGAGCTACAAAGGTTGTAGTCTCGAAACCCTAGTTTTGTTCGCTTTAAATTTCGAAACCCTAATTTTCTAGGATCGATTCCTTTGCATGCTTGTTTAGCACCATCAAAATTTAAACTTTAGGACATGTGATGCTTCAAAACTCTTTATAGGGTGCTAGACAAACCTGACAGAAAAAATCTCTTAAATTCTTCTTATGGTTTTAATCTTTATAAACTTTAACAGCGCAAGTATTAATCTTTCTATTTAGGCATTCTATCAATTCATGATGGTTGCGACCCCAATTTAAGATTCGTTAATACTTGTTTTGTTGGAGACTGGAGATCGATAGGGATCAATGAAAGGGCAAGGGTCAATAGAAGGAATCCCTAATACCCCTCTAAGCACCCTAATCCATATTCATCGCTATTTCTCTTGAATTGATTAATTAAAACTAAAAAGAAATTTCTTATTAACTCGTCTAAAACATGATAAATAATATTACTATCTCCATGTGGATGGCTCGTACTCATTGCGGCTAGTTATTGCGACACCGTGTTGATTGCAGTACTTTAGGACATATAAAAACGCATTTTTCACACCAATCAATCAACAACAACACCAAGCATGTTGCAAATCCAGACTACCATCAATGGTACCGTCAAGATCAACTTATTCTCAACGCAATCCTCGGCAGCTATGTCGAGACGATCCAGCCCCGTGTCTCCTTTGTTTCCTCCTCCAAGGATGCATGGGATCGTCTTGTTAGTCTCCTTGCGAACAAATCCCACTCACGATTTATGTCTCTTAAGGAACGTCTGATCAACAATCAACGCGGTTCGGACCTATAAGCGAGTACCTACAAGAGATGCGCTCTATCTCCGAATACTTTGCTCTCTCCAACCACCCTCTTTCCGAAGATGACCTAGTTCTTCACATCCTCGCCGGCCTTGGACCTGAATTCAAAGAGGTCGCCGCTGCTGTCCGAGTTTGTGATAACGCCATCACATTTGATGAGATCTATGACAAACTCATAGACTATGAACGCTATCTGAAGAAATAAGACACGAGTGTGTCTCTCTCTAGAAACTGCCAACTATGCCAACCAACTCAATCGCTCCTCCTATCGCCCTCCGCAACAACGTAGAAGCGTCTCCTACAATCGCAACGACAACAACAACTCCGCTCGCAACAGCAACAACAACTAGTACTTCGGTGCATGCAACAACAACTCGCCCCCACTCCAACTCCTACTGCAACTTCTGTAAATCTCCAGTTCCTTGTAAAAAAATTCGTAAATTTTAATAACATTTTCTGACTATTCTTCTCAATTTAATTTAATTTTTTCTTAATTAAAACCTAAAACCTTTTTTATGTTGGATATGTATGCCCTAGAGACCTTCATTGTATAGCATGCTAGGGATATATATGTACAGGACAATCTTACTCAATATGATAGTGTGTTATTTGGTTTGTCTTTATCTTAACATGTGATGTGTTTTACTTAGTATTTCATATCTTGTATACATGTTGATAAAGCCCGTAGGATTCTTACTTGACTACCAACGTTGTGATGGCAATCATATTTGTGGGAGCTGGGTAGTCGATAAGAACGTCCTTAAAATGTCCCTAGTCGTGCGAGTATTGAGACTGGATATCGATATTCCAGAGTAGACTAGAGCATACATATCTAGACCCTGACGAGGGGCGATGAATTGGTCCCGTAGCCATTGGTATGGTGCACCTAAAATTGTATACAGGTGCTCACTGGGGGCGAGTACACTGGACGGACTCGACGAGAACTGGCTAGATGGTATTATATCTAGCGTCAGATAGCAGTTCTCTGGTAATATGAGTGCAGATATTCTGTCGACCTGAGATCATCATTTGTCTCGTGTGAGTTCCCATTGTATTTTGATTACTACCCTACCATGGCTCTACTGAGTCGTGCAAACAAGTTTTAGTTAGGTACAGTCCCGAGCCACATGGAGGCAGTGAGCGACTGTTGGGGATTCGTCTCCCCCGGTATAGGGAGTCGATGTCACGCTGTGATCGGTTGGCCAACACCATATGTCCCTGACCAGGATGGATTGAGAATTACTGGTAGTTGGACTAGTAGATTCTCGGATGGTCTTGAGCCACACTGGCACGACTTGTCAGGTTATTAGGGGTCTGATGTTTTCCACCCCTCTAGGCCTGGCATGCGATACTCTCAGACGAACAGACCGGACTGTACGGAGATTGTCACGGACAGGCTCAGTAGAGGTTCGGATGAGTTCGCTCGTCGACCTTCTTTTCGACAGATATCTGAGCAGCCGTTACATACAGTTAGTGCCACTGACAGACTTGTGGTTAAACCCACTACCAGCGTAGTCTTTAGAGTCCCACACAGAGGGTTTTCCTGGTTCAGGCGAAACGATGTAGATGTCGTATGATTTTACGTGCAGGGTTCCGATCATATACGTGTACTGGCTACACGGATGTTTTTCGGATGGATAATACTACTGGGCTTTGGTCTAAGCCGGATTCTAGTATTATATTATTGGATTATTATTATCTCATTGTATTCGTATTTTTTGCAGTACGAATACGGGTATGCATATACGGTGAGGGCATTCTTGTAATTTCACAAGAGATACTTCGAGAAAGGGACACCTCATTATTGCATTTATCTATTTTTGGAAATAGATTAATGAGGTAGAAAATGGAGATATTTATGGTATGGTTTAAGCATGGCTAATTCATTTGTTTATTGCATTTGACTTTACTATTCAAGCATGGTTGTTAATTTTCTATTGAAAATATTGCATGTTTGATTATTGTGAATGACTTAGCCATTCCTCACTTGCCTCTTGACTCTAGCTCATTTGTGTTTGCTCTCTCTCTCTCTCCATTTTTTCTCTCCTCCTTCCTACTTAAGCCCTAACCCTCACATGTGTTGTGAATCCTAGGGTTTCTTGGGATAAAATAGTCTAATTAACATTCTACATCTTCTAAGCTATCTAGATTAGCAAACTAGATACCTTAGTTACCTCATTCTTGAGGTTAAAGCTTGAACTAAAGACTCTCGGGTGGATCATTTTCGACACGAGGAGGCCGAAGACCGAATTTGATACAAACCGTCTAGGAGCTCAAGAAGAGGAGAAGAAGACCCGAAGGACTTGAACTCCTGAGGTATAAAACTCTTTCACAAGTAGTTTAGAACCTCTTTGTAGTTTTGCTAGTTAGGGTTTCCGTTAAGATCCTGGAATTTTGGTCAATGTTGCAAGTAAAAAATCATTTTTTGTGAATTCTTCCTCCCCACGAACCCGCGGGGTATGCAACATCGACTTACACTGGTATCAGAGCCTACTTAAACCTTAACTATCTAGTTAGTAAGTAGTTAGAATTTCGATCGATGGAAAATTGTCCAAAATTACATTTCTGAAATAATGCTTGCTGTCGATTTTCAAAACTTTTCAAAAAATAATTTCAGTGACCTTAAAAATACATGCAGGCTTTTCTAAGAACAAGGAAAAATTTCGAGAACCTAATCCACCAACTAGACCGCGGAACTGCAGCCAAACAGGTCTTTTAGCCGCGGATCCGCGGCCGAGTCATGGCCGATTTGCTCTCAATTTTTTCTGTGCTTCTAATCTTTGGAAATATGATTTTTGGCATATTTGGTTTCTACCCAGATTTTTTTGTGTACTGGTTTATGCATGGGATAGACATGGAATGTTATTTTCGATCGTAATTCTAAGTTTTTGCTAATCTGTGTTTTGTGATTGTATATGTGTTGCTAAACGTCTGCTAATTGCTATATGTCGATTAGTGGGGGTTGCACATATCTGTATCTTGATGATGGTTTGTGTATATGAAGTATTGGATCGTCGTGAATGAATAGCCGGAGGGATGTGAGAAGAGTTTTCTTTTCTTTCATTCATGTATATTTGTGAATTGATGTAATATTCTTTTGCGGGGCACATCCGGGTTGAGCTTGTAGCCATCGTTGTATTATATCATTTATTTTTCTTGGACCTAGGATAGACCCAAGGAGGAGTGCACAAACTACCGGATTCTTAAAGTGTTGAGTGGCCTATTCATTTCATTGAGGGAGATTGCTTCACTTCGGAAATTTGGTGGGTAGTTTGCCGCACCCATAGGGGTCTAGGGTGGGGTTTGGATATTCATCACGACCGTGGAATCTGTTTTTCATTCTAGGCTAAAATGAAACACGGAAATCCTAATATATCCAATATATTCATCTGTGATTTGTGATCTGAAATGACTATTATTGCGTGAGACGAATGGCTATATATATTATATATAATTAACGTTGCTTGTGTTTTGCACCCATGCTAGTCCAGCCCCCGCTCTGCCGTTGGTTAAGTAACCTAACGGTGCATGATGGGGCCCCATGGCAAATGCGGATGGTATAAACATACGTTCTATTTTCGTTTCTTTTTTGCAATTATAAGGTTAATTAATAAGACCGCATTAATATTGATTAATGCAAAGTAATAAACCTAAAATCTAATGTCGTTGGAACAATTACAAAACCACTCGGTTTTCTTCAAAAAGCAATTTTTAAAAGCGGATCTTAAACCACTCCTTTTCAAAAGCTATTCGGTTCCTTCGACTATATCAATTTCATTACGTTAACGGTCTTCGCCAAAACCAGCCGTAGCCCTCCGTCATTTCAGATAGGTATTTACTAGTATTTATGCTATGTGTTTTGACCTACGCCAAGGCATAGTGTTTGGTAGCTAGTGGGTGCTTATCTGTAGTATAGATAGCTGCATTAATTTAGGACAGGCGTACAACTGTTTTGATCTTCGTCAAGGGCTTGTACGAATGGGTCTAGATCAATCTGGACAATGACGGGTTGAACTTGACTTGCGACTTATGATGTTTTGACCTTCGTCGAGGTTAGAAGTGCTCGGGGCAAAAATCACATCGGAGGTTTCAAACATACAGGAAACTTGCTAGTGTTGCATACCTTCTGGAGTGGGATGTTTTTGGTAGGCTTCCTTTAAAATCATCACACAATGATAATTGGGTCTTGATCCAACTGTGAGTATCCGCTACTCTTTGGGAGAATTTTTTCACTTTACAATCAATGCTATATACCTAGTAGGTTCCTAGAACGGTATTAGCAGGGCTACGCCTCCAGGGAAAAGAGGTTATGTAATTAAGGAATTTCGCGAAAGCGTTGGAAAACCTCCCTCGAAATACCGACACTAGCCTGGTCGAATGGTTAAGCAAGAATTGTGAGGTGCGATTAATCCTGACTAATTCTTCTTTTAGGATTTGAAGAAGAATTCGAGGAAATAGTGAGAGTCATCCTGTTTAGATAAACTAATAACCAATCTAAACTTGCAAGTGCATATGCTGAGTGTTTCTTTTCTCTCTCTCTCTCCTAATTGCAACGACCATGACGGGATTTAAGCTAATACTAGATAAAAATAAACTCGCTGGGCCAAATTATAAAGACTGGCAGAGGAATGTCCATGTGGCCCTTACATATGATAAGGTCGCATACGCCCTCACGGCGAAAGCTCCCCATGTTCCCGGTCTAAAATCCTCGATAACGGACATTGAGGTCCGTAAGACCTGGGATCTTGATTGCGTGAAAGCTAAGTATCTCGTGCTGGCCTCCATAGATAATGAACATCAGAGGCGGCACGAGAAGATGGACTTTGCTTCCATCTTCCTCCATACCAAAGATTTATATGAAGAGCAATCTTGTATTACAAGATATGAGACCTCGAAGAAATTTTTTCAAGCGATGTTGGCTATCGGATCATCTGTTGGGGACCACGTCCTAAAGATGATTTCTCTCATAGAAGAGCTCGTGAACCTGGGAATCACGTTGGAGAATGAGTTGTACAACGAATTGATTCTATAGTCTCTTCCCTCCACCTATGCCCAATTCATATTGAATTTCAATATGCAAAAGATGGAAGTTTCACTTCCTGGGCTCCTCAACATGCTGAGGGTGGCAGAGAGCACCTTGAAGAAAACCAAGGAAACACCCGTTCTGTTTATTGGGGAATCTTCTTCTAAATCCAAGGCTAAGGCCAAGAGAAAGAAGAAGAAAGCCCCCACCAAACCGAAGGGAGGTGTGCAAAAGGTGCAGGGAAAGGGAAAGAAAGGGGGCAGCCATAAAGGAAGAATGCTTCTATTGTCAGAAAAAGGGGCATTGGAAGAAGGACTGCCGGGCCCTAAAAGCCAAGAATCAGGACACGAAGCAAGTTGTGGCTTCGGCTTCAGGTATGTTCGTGATTGAAAACGGTTTCTTTATAAACTCTACTTCCTGGGTATTGGATATCGGATCAGGATCTCACATCTGTAATTCATTGCAGGCACAGAGAAACCGTAGAGTTTTGAGGAAAGGTGATATGACCCTCAGGGTTGGCAACGGAACCAGTGTGGATGCTGTTGCAGTAGAAGAATATCTCCTAGGATTGGCGAGTGGACATATTTTGTTATTGTGTAACTGCTTTTGTGTACCCAGTATGATGTGTAATATTATATCTGTATCTTTGTTATCAAATGAAGGATATAATTTTGCACTTGAAAGCAATGTCATAAACATTCACCTAAATCATGAAATGGTTGGATTGGGTACACTTAATAACAGAATATACATTCTCAATCAACATCAAGTTTTCAACGTCCAAAACACACTAAAAAAAGACTTCAGAATCAAACCAAGTTTTCTTATGGTATTGTAGACTTGTTCATATCAATGAAACACGACTGACTAAATTACATAAAATAGGATACTTAGATCCGTTTGAGTGTCAATCATATGCAACTTGTCAATCATGTATCATAGGAGAGATGAAAAAAAATTCATTTACTGGACACGGAGAAAGAGCTACTGAGCTCCTGGGACTCATACACAGCGACGTGTATGGGCCAATGTCTATGCATGCAAGAAGTGGCTATTCCTACTTCATTACTTTCACAGATGATTTCTCAAGGTATGGACATGTATTCTTAATGAAACATAAATCCGAGGCCTTTGAGAAATTCCAAGAGTATAAGAATGAAGCGGAAAAGCAAACCGGCAAAAGTATCAAGATGCTCCAATCTGATCGGGTTGGTGAATACTTAAGTGCCGAGTTCCTGGAATATCTAAAAGAGAATGGAATTCTCTCCCAGCTTACACCTCCATAACACCACAACACGACGATGTATCAGAAAGACAGAATCGCACCTTACAAGATATGGTGCGTTCCATAATGAGTAATACTGAGTTGTCGCCCTCCTTTTAGGGTTATGCATTAGAAATTGCTGCATACCTATTGAATAAGGTTCCAACTAAGTCTGTACCTACCACTCCATATGAAATGTGGAGTGGGAAGAAACCCTGTCTTAAGTATCTAAAAATATGGGGTTGTCCTACTTTTGTTAAAAAAGTTCATCCAGACAAGCTCGAGGCGCGTTCAGTATTGTGTAAGTTTGTGGAATACCCCAAGAATTCTAGGGGTATTATTTCTATTATGCTGAAGAACAAAAGGTCTTTGTTTCTCATCATGCTCGCTTCATGGAAACTCAATTTCTTGAAAAAGAGATAAGTGGGAGCGCAATACAGCTGGAAGAAATTCCAGAACCATAAACTATTACTGAAAACTTAGTAGAACAAGAGATTTCAATAGAACCGAACGTACCTACGTCACTTCGCAGATCTAGTAGGCAGTCTCATACACCCGAGAGATACTACGGTTTTCTCGTAGACGGGGATCGAGAAGATTGCATCATCGACAATGATGAGCCGACCAGTTTTCAGCAAACCAAGTATGGACTTTGGATTTTGCTCCTACTGGGGTAAAACCCATAGGATGCAAATAGATCTTCAAAAAGAAGATTGGTGTAGATGGTTAGGTAGAAACCTACAAAGCTAGACTTGTTGTTAAAGGTTTTCGTCAAAAACCAGGATTGGACTATGATGAAACTTTTTCACCAGTGGCTATGCTTAAATCCATTCGGATCCTACTTGCTATTACTGCCTTCCATGACTATGATATCTGGAAGATGGATGTTAAAACCGCTTTTCTAAATGGAAGTTTATAAGAGTGTGTTTACATGAATCAACCAGAGGGTTTCATAAACAGTGGAAGCAGCAGAAAGGTGTGCAAGTTGCTTAAATCCATTTATGAATTAAAGCAGGTATCGCGGAGTTGGAACATCTGCTTTGATGAGACGGTCAAGGAATTTGACTTTATCAAAAATGTAGATGAACCTTGTATTTATATAAAGATTGTAGGGAGAACTGTGCTATTCCTCGTTTTATACGTAGATGACATTCTCCTGATTGGAAATGATATTCCTATGCTACATCGGCCAAGCTGTTCTTATCACAGAAGTTCTCTATGAAAGATCTGGGTGATGCCTCGTACATTCTGGAGATTAAGATCTGTCATGACAGATCTAAAAGAATATTGGGACTTTCACAGTCAAGGTACATACACACCATACTAAAGAGATTTAGTATGGAAGATTTTAAGCGCGGTAATTTGCCCGCTTGTCACGGAATCACCCTCTCCAAAGAGATGTCTCCTAAGACAGATGAGGAGAGGGCTCGCTTGAGCATAGTATCCTACGCTTCGGCGGAAGGGTTGATAATGTATGCGATATTATGTACCAGACCAGATGTGTAGGGTTCCTAGGCACTCACAAGAGGTCTCACAAGGCATCGAACATGCCAATTTCAAAATTTACGGTGCCGAGAAACCCTAAACTACGGATCGTTGGCTAGAAATCTAGGCGAAAAATGAACTAGTTTACAATTAAACTATGAGAATCGGAAATACAACCTTTGTAGATCCGGTTCTCCACCTCCATAGCTTCGCAATGAAGTCTCCTCGCTGTCCATAACAAGTCCCGGGCTCTAGCGTTGGCTTCATCGGAGAATGGACGGGCTAGGTCATCGATGTCCATGCCGAAGATGATCTACGTCGAGGCATCGCTAAATCAAGCTCCGACTTCACCAAGTCAAGAAACTTGTGAAGAAAACACACTCTACTACTTGGCAAGAGGTAGAGGATGAAGAAATAGGAAGTGGGTTCTATTTAGAATTGGATTTCTCACTCTTTATCATCAATCACCATTGATGAATGCAAGCTTCTTTCTTGAAGAAGAAGAAGAAGATGATGATAATTGTTATGATAAGTTATTTAAAAATGAAAAGAAAATGAAAACTTATCATAATCTAAACCATGGTCAAGTGTAGAGATTAAACTAGGGTTAGTGGGAATGGTTAGGGTTAAGGATGAGATAAGAATGGTTGACTTGATCAAAGCTTCAAGAAGCTTCAACATGAAACAAAATTAGCCACCATTCTTTTCTCTTTTCTTTTATTCATTTATCAAAAATAAATGGATAATTAAATAAGATAAATGAATAACAAATAATAAACCCTAACCATTTCATTAACCAAGGTTTAATATTTTACACTTAACCAAAAAGCATGTATCATCAAACACGATACAAGCAAGTGCACAAAATCATATCACATATATAATGCGCACATCCGAGTGAGAAAATCCATCTAAAGCGAACCAATATTAGTTAATGCAAAGTAATATATCAAATATATAATTATACATTAAATCATTAAATCAACACTTGATTTAACGATCCGGTCATATCGCATATAACCGGCTAATATCCAATGTATCGATTTATCGAATCAATCCTTGATTCGATAACTAGGTTATATCGCATACAACCATTCGACACATTCATCGCGAGAATAGAATACGGTATCACATACACGTATTATTCTCGGTCCCGCACATATCTCATATGCGCTCCTATTTCGTTTCGCTTGAGCCAGGAAACCTCTGTGTAGGACTCTAAAGACTCGTCAATACGCCGGCAGCAGGTGATGATCATATCAATCACCCACAAGCCGCAAGCGGTCTGCTAAACGTAACGGCCACCCGGGTATTGAGCGATCTGAAGATCGACGAGCAAGCCCGCTCACACTCCAGTGAATCCAACCAGTAACACTACCGTACAGTCCGGTCTGATCGTCTGATATATCGCATATCTTGCCTAGGGGTGGTAAACGTCAGACCCCAATAGCTCGATAAGTCGTGTCGATATGAGGTCTATAACAATTCGAGAAACTACTGGTAACACTTACCAGTAAATCTCAACAACCCTGGCCAGGGATTTCCTGTTATAGCCAATCGAACACAGCGCAACATCAACTCCCTATACCGGGAGAGACGAATCCCCTCCTATCGCTCATTGCCTCCATGTGACTCGGGACTGTACCCAAAAACCACCGTTTTGCACGCCCTCTTGGACGTGGTAAGATGGAAATCAAAGCACAGTGGGAACCACACAAGACTCTATGACGATCTCGGGTCAACAGACTACTCTGTACCAGTGTCACCAGAGAACTGCCATCTGACGTGAGGTATAATACCATCTGGGAGTTCTCGGCGAGTCCGTCCAGTGTACCCAGTCTCCACTGAGCACCCATATATCATCTCTGATGTCAAACACCAATGGATATGGGATCATCCATCGCCCATCTGTATGGGTCGAGAAGGTATACGCTAGTCTACTCTGGTATATCGATGCCCCGTCTCGATACACCCACGACTAGGGACTTTGAAGGATGTACTTATGGACTACCATGTCCCCACTAGTATGATCCGCATCATAGTCCAGGTAGTCAAGTACAAATCCTAAGGGCTTTACCAACATGTAACAGAGAGACAATCAGTATACACGTTAAGGTAAAGATTAACCAGATAGCATACTATCATGTCGAGCAAGAAAGTCCTCCCTATATATGTCCCAGCATCCACTACAATATACATCCTATGTATAGTAATGGCCTCTAGGGCATACATATAACTAACAATCTCCCACTTGCACTAGGGCCATCTGTAGCAGTGGTTGTAGTATCTCATACTCAACCATCCCATAAAAATCTCTCTCTGGGAACAGGCCTTTGTGAGTGGATCCGCTGTGTTGTCCTCTGAATCTACTCTCCAAACCTCGATCACCCTGGAGATCATCCATCTCCATGATCAGGTGACACTGCCTTAGAATATGTCTGGATCACTGATGGGACCGGCGTTCCTTGGCATAAGCCACAACTCCATTGTCACACAATGGGAGGAACATAGTTCATCTCATGAACCAATATACACCCAAACAGCCTCTTTGGTAGCATCTTAAGTAGCGATGTATCCTGCCTTTATCGTCTAGTATGTCACGGTATCTAGCTTGGAACTCTTCCAACATACCGTCCCTCCACTGAGGGTAAAAACAATGCCTGTGACTGACATTCAGTCGTCTTTATCACCCTGGAACACTTCCAGTGATTCTTCCCAGGATCGATTGATACCATCTCACTACAACTAGTGAGAATCCTAACATCTAATTAGATCTATCTCATAGATCCAAAAACCCAGGATTTAGGAGGTATCATCTTGATCCTATGTAGAGAATCATTGTGATAAGCGGAGATTGATCGAACGTAGCATAGGAAACTCCTTCCCCATCAAGAGTATGTCATCCACGTACTCTACGAGGATCACCACCATACTCCCTACTACCTTTTTGTTTATACAAGGTTCATCTACCATTTTGATGATGTCAAACTCTTTGACTACTTCATCAAAACAGATGTTCCAACTCCGCGATGCCTGCTTTATCCTATAAAGCATCTTGCACACGTTTCCGCTGCTCCCACTGTCTACGAAGCCCTCTGGCTGTGTACTTATAGACGCACTCTTCTAAAACAACATTTAGAAAAGCTGTCATGACACCCAACCACCAGATATCGTAGTCATGGTCTGTAGCCGTGGCAAGTAGGATCTGGATGGACTTAAGCATAGCTACTTGAAAAGGTTTCATCATTATCCACACCTGGTCAATGATGCACACTTTTAATAAGTCTAGCTTTGAAAGTCTCAACTTTTCCATCTACACCAAGTAATCTTCTCAAGATATACTTGCTCATGATGGGGATTTAACCCTTCAGATATAGCAACCAAAGTCCATACTTTGTTGGTGTATTAGGATTCCATCTCAGATCGCTAAACATCCAGCCATTCTTACAGAGTCTTACTCTCGATGGCCTGCTCGAAGCTAATTGGGTCATCATCTCATGATGCAATCCTCGCTCCCACTGTCATAGAGAAACAGAAGTATCTCTCAGGTGGGTGAGGAACCCTACTAGATCGGCGGAGAGGCTGAGGTTCATTGGTAATTATTGAATCCTTTGGTTCTATCAAATCATCAGCTGCAGTTTGTATAGCTGGAACCTTTCCAGTTCTACATTACAGACTTTGTCTCGAGCTTGTCCGGATTTTGCTTTTAGACATAGGCCGAACAACCCCAAATCTTAACTAGCTTAAGACATGGGCTCTTCCCTTTCCATATCACATATGAAATGGTAGGCAACTGATTTGATTGGAACCCTATTCAATAGGTATGCAGCTTCTCAAGTGCATAACACCCAAAAGGAAATAGGTAGCTCAGTATTACTCATCATAGAGCACACCTTATCACATAGGGTGTAATTGCTCCACCCCGATATACCATCGTGCTATGGTGTATTCGGAGGAGTAATGCTGAGAGAGAATCTCATTCTCCTTTAGAATAGTTCAGGAATTCCGTGCTCAAGTATTCTCCTCCCTGATCACATCAAATGACATAATACTTGTACCCGTATTTTGGTTCTCTACTTCTAACTTATATTCTGTGAATATCTCAAAAGGTTCAGACTTGTGTTTCAACAGGAACATATGTCTGAATCTTGAGAGATTATCAGAGAACGTAATGAAGTATAAAGAACCAGTCCTGGCATGTGTAGACTGGGGACCTACATACATCATCATGTATCATCCCAAGAGTTCACTAACTCTTTCTCTGTTTCCAATAAACAGAGCTGGTGTCATTATATCTTTGTGACATGACTCGCAAGTTTCATAAGATGTAAATTCAAACTGATTTAAATATACATCTATATGTAACTTCAGCTAGTCAGGTCACATTGATCTGACCTAGTCTACAATACCTTAAGAAGGATCCGTTCATTTCTGAACTCTTCCTCTTATGTGTGTTCCGTATACTAAGAACTGTAGTTTGATTTAGAACATTAATGCTTTTAGATAACGTGCCTGAACCGATCAACTTTTGATATAGGAAATGTTCAAAACATTATCCAACAATACAAAATTATATCCTTTCTTTTCTAACAAAGAGAGTGATATGATTTGGTATATCAGGTTCGGTATCTAATAACATTCGTTCAGAATCAATGTATTGGTAATACAAGGTGACAGTGACCAACAGACTTGGCTGCAACACTTGCCCCGTTTTCTGCCTCATGAAACTTATCACCCGTTCTCAGTTCTCTACCTATCTGTAGCCCTATGTAACAGATTACATATCTGGGATCCTGATCCGGTATCACATACCCAGGACGTAGAGGATACAGAGAAACAGTTCTTTGTAATGAACACACCCGAAGATGATGCATCAGCATGCACTCTCTTCGTTTGGGCGGCACGGGAATTCTGGTATTCCCCAATTTCCTGCTCTGTCTTATAACAATTATAAGTTGGAGCGGGACCAACGTTTCCCAGCTCAGTATAACAAGCGGGTTCGGTCAATATTCTGTATTATTATCTTGATTAAATCGTGATATGGTCGCTACCAGGAGAGAGAGAGAAGAAAACACTCAGCGTGTGCTCTGTCAAGAATAGATTGGTTATTATTTTATCTAATCAGGATGGCTCCCACTGCTTTTTTATCAAATCTTCCTTCAAACCCTAAAAGGAAAGACTAGCCAGGATTAATTATACACTACAAGTTCGCCAATCTTTCAGCCAGGCCAGTGTCGGTACTTTGAGGGAGGTCCCCCGTGCTTTCGCACGAACCTAATTACTGTAAACCTCGTTTTCCCAGAGGCGTAACCCCGTTGACACCTTTCTAGACACCTACTTGATTAGCTAATTGCAATGTGTAAAACTCTCCCAGGAGTAACTCTTACTCGCAGCGGGTATCGGGATCCAACTATCTCATAGAAGGTATGCAATCTCATTGCAAATTTCAACACTTGAAATTCCCGATAATATTTTTCCCCTAGCAGCTATATGACCTTAACATAGTCAACAAATCATAAGTGCTAGTCAAGTTCAGCCCGTCATTTCCCGATTGAATTAAACCCACCCGCACGACCCTTAACATAGTCAACAAAGTCGCACGACTACCCTAATCCAATCACATCATATGCTTATGCAGATAAGCACTAATTAGCTACCGCACACTACGCCTTAACATAGTCAACAAACGTAGCACGAATACTAACTAGGACTTATCTGAAATGACGGAGGGCTACGACAGGTTTTTCTGAAAACCTATTGCGTAATGAACTTGATATCGTTGTAGAATCAAATGAATTTTGAAATGGAGTGTTTTTGAGGCTTTTCTAGTTTTGCTAAAGGAGTCACTCCCGGTGAAGGGATCGTCGGTCCTTTCCTCATCGAATAAGGTGCGGGATATATCATATATATCACTGTGCAAAGCAAAAACTCTTAAAAGCAATCAAAAGACAAACCGAGTGTGTAGCATCTGCCAGTTATTGCTAAAGGAGTCACTCCCGGTGAAGGGATCTCGGTCCTTTCCTCATCGAATAAGGTGCAGGATATATCACATATACCGCTGTGCAAAGCAAGAACTGTAGCTACCTGTTTTATTTTGAAATTCGATTCTACAACATCTTAGGTTTCTTTTATTTCATTAATCACATTAATGAAGTCCCATCATTTAAGTACCTAAACATCACAGATAAATACGACGTACACTAATGCCATCCGCATTCGCCTCGATGTCCCCTCGTGCACCGTTAGGTTAGGTAACTAACGGCAGAGCAGGGCAGGGCTAGCGCGGGTGTAAAACATAAGTAACATCTATATAATATATCATATATACTATATACAGTATCTATCACAGAACATCACATGATCACATCACAGATATCGCAGCAGAAGAAACATATGAAATATTGGATATACTAGGACGTCCGTGTTTTCAATACGAGCCAGTATAAAACACGGATTCCACGGTCGCGATGAATAGCCAAACCCACACCCCTAGACCCCTACGAGAGCGGCAAGCAACCCTACCAATTCTAGAGTTAGGAGACCCGGACTCGACTCCTCGAGTTGGTCTCCCACTGGACTCCAGAACCCGGTTACTTGTGCCCTCCTCCTTGGGTCTATCCTAGTGCGGAAAAGTAAATAATATACAACGGTTGACAACTTCCGCAACCTGGAAGTGCCCCAATAAAAGAATATTACATACAGATTTTTTACATGAATGAAAATGAAAAACACTCATCTCACATAAAAACCCCCCGGCTATTCAAACACGACGATCCAATATAACATATCCAGCAACACATAACATCACATGTCATCAACGTAAGTAAATATGCGCATCCCAATTGTCGTTGACATATAGCAACGAAACCGGCGATATCACATATTACGATTACAGTCACAGAAAAGAAAGTGTAAAACTACAACAGTTGGAATCCGCAATCTGCATAGACATCGCATGCCTAATCAAATGAATACCTTAGACATCACATGCCTAACAATTATAAACTCCGCATTTTAGTCTCTATATCGAAAACTCTTTTCAATATCAAGTCGGGAAATTCAACAAGATTCCCGAAATACTGATCGAATGCTCGTCGCAAACTTCAGTAGACGGCCGCACCCCCGATACCGTCGACGAAGTGCACCAAGGCGGAACACCGCTACCGCGAGCACCCGAACGGATGGTTTCGGCGACGGGGTTCTCCTACAGTCACTTGGTCGGGGCTATGGAGTGAGGCTGTCTATTAAGTTTACCCGGCGAGTATTCGCGTACGCTACGTGATTGCGACGGACTTTTGATCACATCAAAATTCCGTGGCAACCGATCAAGTGAGACTAAACTGCTACGTTTATAACATTCATTCAGTTATCTCATAATTTATTGTGAATTCCAATTATTGTATCCCATTCCGGATAAACAGAAAATGTTAAACTTTCCGATCGAACAATCGAACACCCAAGTTTTCCCGAAACAGATCAACACATGAAATAAGTCTAACAACATTCAGTTCGTGCCTCAGTAGCAACGGTCCAGCCGTAGAAGGGTCAAGCCAACGCCTCACATGTGGCACGCCGTACTGCCCCAAACCCGAAGGTTCAAAGAGCAGTTCAAGACGGTCACATAATCGAGTTAAGGTTTGTTGTCTTCTAGAGGGTCCATCGCGTTACTTGCACTACTTAGAACGTCGTTAAACTACGGAAAAATCCAACACTTGGAAATTTCCCGACAGGGGAAAAATTGGGTATTTATATCCGGTCGAACTTTTTAACATATTCTAAAATTTATCCGGAAAGCCACACAGACAAAATTTGATAATCCGATCGAGTCCATGAAATCCCAAAACAACCCAGAAAAATTCAACTCTTGAATAATATTTAAAAATACCCAGGAAAACAAGCAATATCAATTAGGAGTTACTGTGTAACATTGACTGAAGAATGAGTCCGTACGGCCGCGGATCCGCCGCACGAGCCATGCTCGTGCCGCGGAACCGCGGCAGTTTGATGGAATTACGCACTCGTATTTCACAGTTACTCTTAAAATAACCTGCTGATATTTCTGCATATTTTTAATACTGAAAAATCCCTGTTTTTGAAAATTGGACAGAGAGCATGGGTGTGTTAGGATTTCGGGTTCGTTCGGAGTTCAAAATCCGTCTGGACTTCGCCTAAGGCTCTAGCTAGGCTCTGATACCACTGTAGGGTTCCTAGGCACTCACAAGAGGTCTCACAAGGCATCGAACATGCCAATTTCAAAATTTACGGTGCCGAGAAACCCTAAACTACGGATCGTTAGCTAGAAATCTAGGCGAAAAATGAACTAGTTTACAATTAAACTATGAGAATCGGAAATACAACCTTTGTAGATCCGGTTCTCCACCTCCATAGCTCCGCAATGAAGTCTCCTCGCTGTCCATAACAAGTCCCGGGCTCTAGCGTTGGCTTCATCGGAGAATGGACGGGCTAGGTCATCGATGTCCATGCCGAAGATGATCTACGTCGAGGCATCGCTAAATCAAGCTCCGACTTCACCAAGTCAAGAAACTTGTGAAGAAAACACACTCTACTACTTGGCAAGAGGTAGAGGATGAAGAAATAGGAAGTGGGTTCTATTTAGAATTGGATTTCTCACTCTTTATCATCAATCACCATTGATGAATGCAAGCTTCTTTCTTGAAGAAGAAGAAGAAGAAGATGATAATTGTTATGATAAGTTATTTAAAAATGAAAAGAAAATAAAAACTTATCATAATCTAAACCATGGTCAAGTGTAGCGATTAAACTAGGATTAGTGGGAATGGTTAGGGTTAAGGATGAGATAAGAATGGTTGACTTGATCAAAGCTTCAAGAAGCTTCAACATGAAACAAAATTAGCCACCATTCTTTTCTCTTTTCTTTTATTCATTTATCAAAAATAAATGGATAATTAAATAAGATAAATGAATAACAAATAATAAACCCTAACCATTTCATTAACCAAGGTTTAATACTTTACACTTAACCAAAAAGCATGTATCATCAAACACGATACAAGCAAGTGCACAAAATCATATCACATATATAATGCGCACATCCGAGTGAGAAAATCCATCTAAAGGGAACCAATATTAGTTAATGCAAAGTAATATATCAAATATATAATTATACATTAAATCATTAAATCAACACTTGATTTAACGATCCGGTCATATCGCATATAACCGGCTAATATCCAATGTATCGATTTATCGAATCAATCCTTGATTCGATAACTAGGTTATATCGCATACAACCATTCGACACATTCATCGCGAGAATAGAATACGGTATCACATACACGTATTATTCTCGGTCCCGCACATATCTCATATGCGCTCCTATTTCGTTTCGCTTGAGCCAGGAAACCTCTGTGTAGGACTCTAAAGACTCGTCAATACGCCGGCAGCAGGTGATGATCATATCAATCACCCACAAGCCGCAAGCGGTCTTCTAAACGTAACGGCCACCCGGGTATTGAGCGATCTGAAGATCGACGAGCAAGCCCGCTCACACTCCAGTGAATCCAACCAGTAACACTACCGTACAGTCCGGTCTGATCGTCTGATATATCGCATATCTTGCCTAGGGGTGGTAAACGTCAGACCCCAATAGCTCGATAAGTCGTGTCGATATGAGGTCTATAACAATTCGAGAAACTACTGGTAACACTTACCAGTAAATCTCAACAACCCTGGCCAGGGATTTCCTGTTATAGCCAATCGAACACAGCGCAACATCAACTCCCTATACCGGGAGAGACGAATCCCCTCCTATCGCTCATTGCCTCCATGTGACTCGGGACTGTACCCAAAAACCACCGTTTTGCACGCCCTCTTGGACGTGGTAAGATGGAAATCAAAGCACAGTGGGAACCACACAAGACTCTATGACGATCTCGGGTCAACAGATTACTCTGTACCAGTGTCACCAGAGAACTGCCATCTGACGTGAGGTATAATACCATCTGGGAGTTATCGTCGAGTCCGTCTAGTGTACCCAGTCTCCACTGAGCACCCGTATATCATCTCTGATGTCAAACACCAATGGATATGGGATCATCCATCGCCCATCTGTATGGGTCGAGAAGGTATACGCTAGTCTACTCTGGTATATCGATGCCCCGTCTCGATACACCCACGACTAGGGACTTTGAAGGATGTACTTATGGACTACCATGTCCCCACTAGTATGATCCGCATCATAGTCCAGGTAGTCAAGTACAAATCCTAAGGGCTTTACCAACATGTAACAGAGAGACAATCAGTATACACGTTAAGGTAAAGATTAACCAGATAGCATACTATCATGTCGAGCAAGAAAGTCCTCCCTATATATGTCCCAGCATCCACTACAATATACATCCTATGTATAGTAATGGCCTCTAGGGCATACATATAACTAACAAGATGTAGCTTACGCACTTAGCGTCGTAAGCAGGTATCAGTCCAACCCAGGTGAGAAACATTGGATAATAGTAAAGAATATTCTTAAGTACCTGAGAAGGACTAAGGAGATGTTCTTAGTGTACGGTAATGGAGACCTCCAGATCGAGGATTTTACCGACTCTAGCTTCCAAAGTGAAAGGATGACTCTAAATCTGTCTCGGGTTATGTGTTTATCCTCAACGGAGGGACGGTCTATTGGAAGAGTTCCAAACCGGACACCGTAGCAGACTCGACGATAGAGGCTGAGTACATCGCTGCTAACGATGCCGCAAAAGAGGCAGTCTGGATGGGGAAGTTCGTTTCTGACCTTCAGGTGGTTTTATCCATTACTAATCCAATACATTTGTATTGCGATAACAACGGAGCCATGGCTTTGGCAAAGGAACCACGGTTGTTCACCGTCGGAAACAGAGACGAACCGGGATGGATCATTTTGCCTGGATCTGGGGACAGATGCTATTTGGATTTATCCGTCCATCTCTCCAAAGATACCAAGTTAATTTATGTAACCATATATTGGAGGTTTGGACAGACGCGACCGTTGCAGCAGACTTTATCAGATTCACCCTCATTTTATGAGGGGGTTTTGATTGTGGGGATGATCTTCCCTGCAGGCGCAAGCCTCTGGAGTTAATTACGTTACCGCATTACGATAACCACTTTCTCCTGCTCCTGAAGTTCACTTCGTGTCATGTGTGTTTTTTTTTGTTTAGGTTGCCCGTGGATTGTATACGGAGACTAGTTTATGTCGTCGCCCGTAGGGCGCGGATCAGTCCAAATCCGTATATTTTAGATTTGGGTTTAGGTTTATTTAAGGATCGTTAATCTGGTTTGAGATTAAGATCGAATTAAAACATACAGGTGAGCATTTGGGCTCAGTTTGTTCTTACTAGGGATGCGTTAGTTTTATTTGAGACTAAGATCAACTTAACAACATTCTACAATCATTTTTGCTTAAGATCCAGCAAAAGAGCATTTGGGCTCAGCTGCAAGAAAATTTCAGAGACTTAGCCAATTTGGGCTTAGTCTACTTAGTTTTTTTTTTATTCAAAAGTGCTAAGCACTTATTTGGGCTCTCTTTGTTCAGCCTTTTTCTTTTCATGTAAAATGCTAAGCATTTGTTTGAGCTTTAACGCTCACATGTATTTCATGTGAAGCATTCAGTCATGGACGCTGCCCAATAAATGTTGAACACTTTTAGTCATTTTGACTAAATATGAAGTGCTAAGCACTTTTTATATGGCGTCTACGTGAGGTACACGTGCGGCGATGGGCGCTGCCCAATCAGTGCTAAGCACTCAGTCATTTCAGCTACATATGAAGTGGTCAACACTTTTTGTATGGAGTCTACGTGAGGAACACGTGCGGCGCTGGGTGCTGCCCAATCAGTGCTAAGCACTTAGCTGTTTTCGGCTGCATAAGGAGTGCTGAGCACTTTTATTCAGTGCCCACGTGTGTTTCATGTGAGGTGGTGGCCTTCTATTTTGGGCGCCCATGTATCTTTCACGTGAGGCGCTAGGCGCTATTAAAAGGGGGCGCCCATGTGAGAAGTGCATGAGGCACTAGTCTTTTTTCCTTTTTTTAAAGATTAAATCATGTGAGGAGCACGTGAGGTGCCCACGTGCACAACGCGTGATCTAACGGCTCTGTTTAACAGAGAATATTGTAGAATTTAATTCTACCTGGGCGTTGGCGCTCACGTGTAGTGCATGTAGGCGCCACTTAAAAATTTAATTCCTAAGAGGGGTATTCCTGTGCTTTTCACACTGGCGTCCGCATGAGGTGCGGCGCCATCTAAGAGTTTTAACTCTTATGTAATGAACTCTTCTGTACTTTGCACATTAGCACCCGCATGAGGAGCACGTGAGGCACCACCATAGAATTTAATCCTATAAGATTGGCTCTTGGCGCTGGCGCCCTCGTGGAGAGCACGTAAAACGCTGCCTCATTAAATTCAACAGAGCTTTGCTCTTTTATTAGGTTAAATATATTGGGGAAACAAATGCCCCCCACTGTTGCTCTCACGTGGCTTACACGTAGGTGCAACGGTGTCACCTTTTCCACTGTTGGATCTCCTGGGAAGTTGAACCGTCCCTTCATGTCTTATAAATAGGGCCTTTGGCCATTGAGATGACTGTCGTTCCATCATCTTCTTAAATCTTCTTCTTTCTTGATAATTTAATTATCTTTTTAGAGATTAGATCTCTGTTCCCAGAACTTTCTCAGAGTTAAACTCTGTCAAAATTTGGTAAGAATTATGACTACGATTTAACTCTTAAAGAAACTCTTAAAAGAATCTCTTCTCGTTTTGGGTTTTTAACCGGTTAACAGAGTTTTGCTTTTCTCTTAGAAAAAAAACTTTTATTTGTGTAGACCATGGGTCTTAGAGATCTTAGGGTTTTACCCTGTTGGTGACTTTGATCTTTGAGAGTCGTTTGGAATTTAATTTCATTTCTCATGGGGATTTCTGAGAAAATTTCTTTTGAAAATTCTTTTGGAATTTTATTCCCTTTTCTTATTCTCTTTTTTAGGGTTCTTCTTGCAGATTTGAATCTGATGTAGAACTCGTTTTTCGAGAATATTGGAAGTCTAACTCCACAGTTCAATAAGATTTTCCATTAAATGAGAATCCTTTTGGATTCTTACAATGAGTGCCTGCCTCACCATTGATGGGGGGGATTACCTTGATTTTGTGAGGGCCACTGTTTTTGTTAGATTGTGATGATTTTGGTGTTTTGATTGCTAACTCTTTACTTGTTTTTCTTTTCAGATACTATAACTTCTCATCTGTATGATCTTGAAGAGATTATTTGTTATGAGAAGATTCGCATCCAAGGCCGTTTCCCGGACCAAGAGTTTACTGACGCCCAGTGCGCGGAGGTGATGCGTCGCTTCGACGATTATAATGGTCGATTTCTCCCTCGCCGTTCTGCTCTTTTAAAGATTGTCGTTGGTTCGATTTAGGAAGCACTTCCAGAGCTTGATGAGGCCATGCCGCTCGAGACACTTGATGATGCTGAAGCAAGGTGCATTCAGTATATCTGATGAGCCTGATATCAAAGAAGCGGAGAGATGATCTTGTCGCTGTTTTGCATCGCGTTTTCCAACAGAAGGTGACAATATCCACGTACCAGAGGATGAACGACATCAGCGGGGATCCCGACGCTTGCATTCGTGAGAAAATGCATAAGAAGACAGTCAAGGAAGCTAGAAGCACTTTACTCAAATTTACCTCTAAGTTCATGAATCCGTGCCCGGAATTCAGCGTCTTGCCATTGTAAGACCCTTTTTTTTCCTTCACCAATGTATAAATTTTTTTTGAAGTATGAATAATACAGCTCCCCCCTTTTCTTTATGCCAATGTTCATATGTGCTTCCGTGAGGTGTTGTTATATATATATATATATATATATATATATATATATATATATATATATATATATATATATATATATATATATATATATATATATCGAAGGTGCTCATGTGTCATGCACATGAGGCGCTGGTCCGAATCCTGAAAAGAATCAGGGTCGGCGCTTCGCGTGTTATGCACGTGGGACGCTGCTGATGGATTTAATCCTAAAAAGAATTAGCGTCGGCGCTCACGTGTTATGCACGTGGGGCGCTGCTGATTGATTTACTTCACCTTCTAGCTCTAATTTTCATGAGTCAACTATTTCTTTTACCGTGCCCTTTTTGTCAGGCCTTGCAAATAGTTCCACCATGCACAACATTTTTTGTGCCTAAATTTAACTGCTTCTCTTTATATTCTGAAGCAATGATCTTCTTTTTCTTCACAAGGAGAGAACCATTTAACAGACCAAGAGTCATGGCTTACATTCGTCCCCACGCTCGTCGGCAAACATGGGAGGTACCTATTGAGGGAATTGTTCCTCGTTTTGCTGCGCGATTAGTGGTTCCCGTTCTTACAGATAACCAATGTGACACGGTGATGTTTGAGCTCCTGGCTCGTAGGGGCTCTCCTCTTCCTATCGGCTCCATTTGGCTCCGGATAATCTTCTCGTCTGTACTTACTAACATCCCCCCTCATCCAGCAGAGATAGCTCCGGCGATGTTTGACGCAGTGGAGGACAAGATCGAGTGCTTTTATGAGGTGTATTTGATTTCCCAGCCTCTGAAGGACCATTCTGTTCAGTTGCTAAGTCAGATGCGGGCTCGGCGGGCCGTCATGTCCACCTTCACTGATGGGCATGGTGCTGACCGATGAGGAGCGACCCCTCGTGAAGATCGCTGCTTCGACATGGTAGAAAAGATGGAGAGGGAGTTAGAGAATTTTGTTTATTGTTTTACTAATCCCCATATCTTTGATCCTATACTTTGTGATCTTTTTTCTGTGGAATAAATAAATAAAAAATTTGTTGACCGCTGAATGTTTCATCCCCAACACATATTCATGTGGGCATCTTGCCTCTGCACGTATACTTTGTATTTTAAACTTTAGAAGTTTCTGATGCATGCATCAAGACATTGGTGGGTACTGGACTGATGTGAACAAATTCTTCGCCCTGCTACCTTGCTCATGGTGGTATACCCATGAGTGAAGTATAATATATGGCTGGTTTCGGGCTGGCATGTCATTTAGAATTTTTAAAGCGGATGAACACAAGTGTCGTCGTCCATGATTAACTCAGGTCTTGATCCTTAAGAAACGTAATTCCGAACCCTGAGGTCTATGAGTTACGCCTTTCTGTTTCTTGATATCTTAATTTAGCGCCAATTTGTTTATTTACTCGTTTCGGGGTTTCTAGTTTATTCACTGATTTCGGAGTTTCTAGTTTATGTACTCATTTTGGAGTTTGTAGTTTATTCACTCGTTTTGGAGTCCGTAGTTTATTCACTCGTTTCGGAGTCTCTAGTTTATGTACCCATTTCGGAGTCCGTAGTTTATTCACTCGTTTTGGAGTCTCTAGTTTATGTACACATTTCGTAGTTTTTAGTTTATTCACTCGTTTCGGAGTTTCTAGTTTATGTACTCGTTTCAGAGTTTCTAGTTTATGTACTCATTTCGGAGTGTTTTTAGTTTATGTACTCATTTCGGAGTTTGTAGTTTATTCACTCATTTTGGAGTTTCTAGTTTACGTACTCATTTCGGAGTTTATAGTTTATTCGCTCGTTTCGGAGTTTCTAGTTTATGTACTTGTTTCGGAGTTTGTAGTTTATTCACTCGTTTCGGAGTTTCTAGTTTGTGTCGGAGTGTTTTAGTTTATGTACTCATTTCGGAGTTTGTAGTTTATTCACTCGTTTTGGAGTTTCTAGTTTATGTACTCATTTCGGAGTTTATAGTTTACCTCCTTTAGGTTTACAGGTGTAACAACTCTATTTCAGTGTATAAAAAATTGTTTAAAAATTAATGTACAAATGGAGTATTTGCAATCCTGTGTATGCTATAAGTATTTAAATTGCTTTTGAACAGCAAGAAAGCACTTGTAGCTCATTGGTAAAGTCTTGCACTGCTGTGACGTAGCCCCCGTGTTTGAATCCCCCCAGCCACATATATTTTTTGTTAATTTTCTTTTAAACTTTTAGAAGCTCAAAAGTTTACACTTGTAAAACACGTAAAATGAAAAGTCACAACAAAATCAAACATGTGCACTGAGATATATGAGACGACATGGACACGTGGCATCAATCCCAACCCCAACCCACCGGATTGGACCGGCAAGATGTAGTGGGGGCGACGGCACTGCCGGTTTTGTCCATAGGGGATGCTTCCAAATTTTAACCCTAGCACCCCTTGGCCTACCCTACTACCCCATGTCGTTTGATTACTCTGCAATTATCCAGAGAGTGATAATTCCACTCTTAAATCCATTTTAATGCACATTTTAGTTCCATTCTTCATTACCCTAAACCCTAATTCTATTCTATAAATACCCCCTACACTATAGTCATCTCCATTCTGAAAATTATCACAAAAACACTCTAAAAATTTCCAAGTCCAAAGTTATACAAGTGGAGTTAGCAAAGGTCGAAATTCCGGCGACGTTTCGGGAAGAATCCGGAGACGAAAAGACTCCCTGGCGATCCCAAAATCTCCCTCTACCTCTTCTCTCTAATTCCAACCAGTAAGTCCCCTCTCCCCTTCTCAATCTCTAGTCTAAAACATCCACTTTTCAAAACTCGTCGGAAGCGGAGTTATTCCGACTTCCGATTCTCTTTTCTTTAAAAACTCAAATTTTTTTAAACAACAAATTACCATCTCTTCTTAAATTGTTTAACAAATATAAAACAATATTAAAAACAAGTTTCAATTCAAAATAATATGTATTGCAACTTCTATTTCAATTTTACGGTAAAATACCATCATGTTTACTTACGACATTGCTTATTCATTTTGATCATATTACCTTTAGAAAACTCACAAGGTAATGAACCACCTCATCACAACACACATTTTTTACATAGCACGATAACTTTTGGAACATTAGTTTGTGGGAAAATACGAGTTTACATTTAAATACCATAAACATTCAAAAACCGTTTTCTTTAAAAGTGTATTATTTAATTCCTTGCGAATGCGCCTCTACAACCCATTTTGGGGAACCCCGATCGGGATGGTGCGGGTTATCGCATATTCTCAGGCCTAGTAGAGCGAGATGCAGACCTCCTCACGGAGCATCTGATCTCGATGGAATTTTTAAGAAAAATGTGATTTCTATTTAATAAATAAGTTCTATTTTTATCAATATATATATATATATATATATTATCAAAATATCTACTTTAAGTATACAATATATATATTCCATATTTTCTAAATCAAAGGAATCACAAATTTCATGAAACTACCATTACAAATCAATACAATTCCAATATTACACTAAAATATCATATACAATGAAATCTAGGTTATATCCACTAGAATATTTCACTTTATAAAAAAATTACAATTATGAAAACCCTAAAGACGATAATTAAATACTTGAGGTGTATTTTGAAAATATATCAAAACTATTTTTCATAAAACCCCCCTCAAATTATATTAATTTACAATAAGGACTCTAGTACATATAGGTTTAAGCGGGACCAGTTCTCTTGAGCCTTAGGGAGACGGAGAATATGGGTGCTTGCCTATCTAAGGTAGACAACCTAAAAACGGTGTTATCAATACGGTAATTGTCATGGAAAAAGACACAAATCCTGCCGTCCATGTGTAGCAGTTACCAATAACATCAAAACTAATTCAGGACTTCAATTTGTTTTAAAATGTCTGACTCAGACAGAGTCTCAATCTAATATGAAATCAATCTGACTTGAATTCAATTCAAGTATAACTACAATGCAACATGAATCCATGAATGCCAGAATAATCTATATCAACTTGACTCGACTGAACCGAACCATGGATATACTCTGATTACATGACTATCCATTTATATCCATTCCGTTTACATGATATCATGGTTTCGGCAAGTCTTCCATCTATAAAACAAAACAATACAAATCAATACAAAAGACATTACGGGGTTTTAAAAGGGTAGACTGGTACGGAATGTGTTAGAAATGGCACGAGACGGTCACTTTAATACACCTAACCTGAATATCCATTGTTGTTGTACCATGGCTTAATGGTTCCTTGTGCTCCGTATAACTTAGTCTCCGGAATAGTGGGACTTCTCTTGTATACACTGGCATATTCTGTACCAAGTTATAAACAACTGCATTAACAGAACAAAAGATTACAATATACCAGTTATATTCTCATCTGTCTATTCTAACCTATCTTTAGGACTTACCAAGCGATTATTCGCTAACGATATTCCTTCTCTTCTTTCTTTGGAATATTGTCAGGTGGATCGGACACTCTGGAGGTTGAGCCTAGTACTGAAGACTTGGAGCAGTTCGCCATTGACCCAGAGCTCTAGATACTTGTATATATTTTCTTTTCAGTTCATGCCATTGTTTAGGCATTGCTTTCCATTACTGTATTTACATTTTCAGTTGTACTTGTAAAGAAATGTTTAATAAATAAAAGTTGTTGTTCAGTTACATCTATTGTCATTTTTTTCTTGTATACATTCATTACATTGCTTAGTTACGCTTAGCGTATTTACTTCTGAGTAAATACGTAGCGGGCCTCGTCGCGTCTTCTTACCCGTACACTGGGAAGCGAGGCGTGACAACAGGCAAATTTGCCCTAACGTTATATGCAGATAACTCCCATTCTTTACGACAGAGGTCCGTTAGGTTTGTGGTACTAGGGTTTTAGTCCGTGGTACCGTCGCATTGGCTGATATATTTCTCGATATTCAGTCTTCATGCTGTTGTTCGAGTAGCCCCGCGACTGTCATGTCTCTGATCCCTTCGGGGGCCGGAAAAGACGTCTTTAAGAAATCTCCTTAGGTCATATTACCATCGGAAGAGCAAACGTTAAGAATTTTTCATGACGCTTTTTACTTGAGGTTAGGCTCAATTTGGAGCTCCGATGAGTCATATCCACTCCGCTTTGGTGTGGGATGATCTCCGATATTCTTTTAAGCTTTATATGAGTTGCCTTCAAGACCCGAAGCTGGGAATACGCCGTTGCTTCATTTTTTGTTTTGACGATGTTGCGCCGATTCTTTACTGAAGTAGGGCAGACATCTGTAGGACCTCTATGCTGTATGTATCGCAGTTGAAATCCGGAGCTTGGAATATGCCATTGCTCCATTTTCATTTGATAGCCGCATTCGCATCCTGCTGAAATGAAGGGGAACTTCGAGATGGTCTCTAGGTTGTATATGCGCCATCGAGACTTGGAGTTAGGATTTTGCCGTTACTCTATTTTTGGTTTCGACCCTTGGGTCTATTGTTGACGTTACGTTTGCATCCTGCTGGAATGAGAAGGAACGCCGGGATAGTTTTTAGGTTGTATATGCACCGTCAAGACTTGGAGTTAGGATTTTGCCATTACTCCATTTTTGTTTCGACCTTTGGGTCTTTTGTTGACGTTGCGTCCGCATCCTGCTGGAATGAGAAGGAATGCCGAGTTGGAGCTAGGATTTCGCCATTACTCCGTTTTGATTTAGCTTCTTGGAGCTTTGTTGATGTCACATCTGCACCCTGTTGGAATGAGAAGAACGTCGAGCTGTTCTCTAGGCTGTAGATATTGCCGTCGAGATATGGCTCTCCTTTTGATGGAGCCTGGTGGGAAAGTATGGTTCCCTTTCTTTCATTTGTTCCCATGGATTATATACAAAAGTCAATATGGACATACTTGCACGGCAGAGGAAATTTCATTATATATATATTTTTTATTTCCGCGATGCTCTATCTTTTCAGCTTTTCATATCATGAAAGTCGTGATTGCCCAATCATTTCGGCTATTTTTCGCGGTGACCAATCATTTCGGCTATTTTATATACATATTTTTTGCTCGCTGATTTTTATTGCGAGTTGAAATCTGATACCAACCTTGGCATCAGTATCGCTACGACTGGGATATTGTCAGGAGCGAATCATCATTTGCCTTTGTTGGTTCGAACAAAGATGGCTTAGCAAACAGGGTTAGGATCCTGTCGACTAAGGCTTTTGGACTTTATGATCCGTAAGGGTCTCATAAAGGTGTTTCTCCCTACGAGTCGTGAAGATCTCATAAGTGTATTTTCTCCTTAGGAATCATGAGGATTCCTAAGTGATATTCTTTCTTATAAGTTGTAAGGATCTTACAAGAGTGTTTTCTCCTTATAAGTCGAGAGGAATTATAAGTGTCGTTCACCGGACATTTCTCGTCGTTGGTGGAACTTGGTGAGGGAATATTTATTCATGCCTGTGGATTGTATACAGGGGTTAATATTGGACTGCCTGTATGGCAACTTGGGGAATGTGGCGGCTTAAGAACAGGTTCAGATCCCTGTAGCTTAAGGCTTTTGAATCTTATGAGCCGTGAGGGTTTCATAAGGGGAATTCTCCTTACGAGCCATGAGGATCCCGTAAGTGTAATTTCTTCTCAGGAATCATGAGGGCTCCCAAGTGTGTTTCTCCTTTGTGTGTCGTAAGAATCTCACGCAGGTATTTTCTCCTCACAAGGTCGAGAGGACCTTGCAAGTGCATATTAAATTTTTTTATTTTACGAGTTTGCGCCCTATTTGTGTTTTCATAAATTCGCTGGCAGTCCTGCTGTTTTTACTTACGGCGCCCTTTCGGGTTTTCATCCGTGCCCATTTTGCTTGTAGACATACCGTTTTTTTAATAGTGAAACTCTCAAAAATAGTTTCGTCGCAGGTGACCCACCTGTTTGCCGGTGGGTTTTGAGGGTGGCTTCATCGCTGGAGTAGCTATATAGCCTGTGAAACTTGAGTTGCAACCTTTGCCGTTAGGACTTCGATTGCAATATTGATCTCAAGGGAGCATGTCACTATATTTGGGGGCGATGTGCTGGTTTAGGGATATTCCGGTCCATTATCGCCATGTTTGAGGCGAAATTTTAGTTTAGGGATATCTCGGTCCAATGTCGCCATATTTGAGGCGAGCTTCTAATTTAGGGATATCTCGGTCCATTGTTAGTTTAGGAACTTCTCGGTCCGTTGTTAGTTTAGGGACTTCTCGGTCCAATGTTTCCATATTTGAGGCAGATAGTTAGTTTAGGGACTTCTCGGTCCTTTATCGCCGTATTTGAGGCGAATAATTAGTTTAAGAACTTCTCGGTCCGTTGTCGCCATGTTTGAGGCGAGGTTATAGTTTAGGGACATCTCGGTCCGTTATCGCCATGTTTGAGATGAATTTCTAGTTTAAGAACATCTCGGTCCTTCATCGCCATATTTGAGGCAACGGAGCTTCTTTGCATACTACTCTCAGAGTTCTGACTCAGGAAAATAGCGAGCGGACATGAGCATCATCATCTATCATAGACCTAAGTCGTGACTCGTCAAGCGTAGTATTTTTTGAGGAATCGGCAGTTTATTGGCCGGAAGGGTCTTCGCCATGCATATCCATGAGCAGGTAGGCGCCGCCTTAGTAGACTTTGTCTATAATGTACGGGCTTTCATAGTTCGGCTCGAATTTCCCTCGTTTTTCACGATTGGGGATCATTGGTCTTTTGACGACTAGTATGAGTTCGCCTTGGCAAAATGTTCTCGGCTGGTCAATCTTTTGTATGACCGTGTTGTTCCCCCAATCAGAGCAAGGCTCTGCTTAAATTTTGAAAATTCAAATTTTGAAGCAACGCTTCAGTTCCCGTGCGCTGCGCGCAACGCGCCACATGTCAGAAGTTGACACGGCAGCACAACGCCCAAGGCCGTACATCCAATCAGAGCAAGGCTCTTTAAAAAACATAAGCAACGTTCAACTGCGCAAGCGCACGGCAGCGCGACACGTGTCTGCGCAGTTGCGCAAGCACAACTGCGCAAGCGCACCGCTGCGCGACACGTGTCTGCGCAGTTGCGCAAGTGCCTCACTGCGCGACACGTGTCTGCGCAGTTGCGCAAGCGCTGTTGCGCAAACGCTTCACTGCGCGACACGTGTCACGCGCTGGTGAGTTGCGCAACAACAGAGTGAAGATTTAAGGATATTTTTTCTGTTCTTGTTTAAACAAGAAGATTTCTTCTGTAAGACAGGGGCCTTTGGATCAAAGATCCAACGGTGGGGAAAATTCCCCGAATCACTCAGAAAAGATCTTTTTAACAAATTTAACTGATTTTTGAGCACTATAAAAAGGACCCCAGACCCCATTTCAAAGGGGAGACAATTGGATTAAAAAGGAAGAAGAGAACTTCTTGAGAAACACAAAGAAGAAGGTAAAAACCTTTGAAATAAGAGAAAATTCCCTTAGGAATAGATCATTGATCTAAAAGACAAGATCAGTGATCTTCAATAAATAAAAATAATAAAAAAATAGTGCCTTGCACTTGCTGGGGAACCTCTGGTTCTCTGAGATAGAAAGAAAGAAAAGATTTTCTTTTCTTTCTTTTCTTTGATCTAAATTTAGATCATTAAAAAGTGCTCTGCACTCATCTAAAAGATTCTTGGTGCTTTGCACTATTTGAAGGGCCAGGCACAAATCAAAAGACCTAGCAGGCCAAAATAAATTGCAAAGCAATAAAAGGGCTGAGCCCAAATAAAATTGATGCTCTGCATCATTCATAAAGAACAGAGCTCAAAACAAATTGATGCCCTGCATCTTTTCTGGGCAAAGCCCAAATAAAAATAAAAGGAAATGCAAAAGCAATGTTGGACATTTTTTTTACTGGACTTAGCCCAATCGTGGCCATAAGTCCTTAAATTAAATTGGCTGAGCAAAATGGCTCTCCTAAATCAATCTACATCCGGTTCGAGGGTACATCTCCGAACTCCTTTGACATCCATCGTTGTAATTCCTCAACGACGTCAAAGAGGTGACGGGTCCCAACGGCCACACACCCAATATCGGACCGAAACGTCCTTAAACTAATATCGGACCGAAACGTCCCTAAACTAATAATGGACCGAAACGTCCCTAAACTAATAACGGACCGAAACGTCCCTAAACTAACATTGGACCGAAGAGTCCTTAAACTAATATCGGACCGAAACGTCCCTAAACTAATAATGGACCGAAACGTCCCTAAACTAATATCGGACCACCACGTCCCTAAACTGGCACAATAGAGCCCAAATGCTCTTTTGTTGGATCTAAACGGTCCCGTTCAGTTGATCTTAGTCTCAAACTGGACTAACGTATCCTTAACAAACATTTAAGTTGATCTTAGCCTCAAACACGGCTAACGTATCCTTAAATATTCAAATGGATTATAAAACTCCCAACCAACTCTGATTCGAGGGTACATCTCCGAGCTCCTCTGATACATGTCGTTGTAATCCTTCAACGACGTCAGAGAGGTGACGAGTCCCGATGGCCATACATTAAATTAATCACTACGTTGAGTTGATCTTAGTCTAAAACAGGACTAACGTATCCTTGACGAACGTTTAAGTTGATCTTAGCCGCAACGCGACTAATATATCCTTAAATTAAAAACACCAAACCCAAATCTAAGTAAATACGGATTTGGACTAATCCACGTCCTACGGGCAACGGCATTACTCAGTCTCCGTATACAATCCACGGGCAACCACAAACAAAATGAACACACACGACACGAAGTGAAATTCTGGAGAAGGAAAAAGTTGTTACCGCGATGCGGTAGCGTAATTAACTACAGGGGCTTGCGCCTGCAGGGAAGAGCGTCCTCACAATCAAAAACCCCTCATCCTGAGGGGGAATCTGACGAAGTCTGCTACATCGGCCGCATCCGTCTAAACCTCTGATACACGGTGCCATAAATCAACTTGGCATCTTCGGAGAGGTAGACGGATAAAACCAAATAGCATCTGCCCCGAACATCAGGCATTGGACGTCGAAAGTCCATAGCCGAAATGATTGGGCAACTCGCAATAAAAAGCAGCGAGTAAAAATAAAATAAAAAGCCGAAATGATTGGGCACCGCGAAAAATAGCCGAAATGTTGGGCGATCGCGACCTTCGCGATATAAAAGCTGAAATGATAGAGCATCGCGGAAATAAAACAAAAAATCATGATGATAAAATTTTGGCCCTACAGTTAAGATCACATCGATCCCTGTATACAATCCAAGGGCGTAAACAAAGAGGGAGCCATACTCTCCCAACAAACTCCTCGACTCACGGATACAAACACTCCTTGACGAGAGCTTCCTGATCCGCGTCGACCCGCAGAGCCACCAGTGCCGCCGTAGGAATCCTCGACTCGTTTCAAACCCCAAGGAAACAAATAATCCTTGGCGCTCGGGAAACAAATAATCCCTAGCAAATCCCTCGACTCACGGATACAAACACTCCTTGACAAGAGACTCCTGATCCGCGTCGACCTGCAGAGCCACCAGTGCCTCCGTAGGAATCCTCGACTCGTTTCAAACCCCAAGGAAACAAATAATCCTTGGCGCTCGGGAAACAAATAATCCCTGGCAAATACCTCGACTCACGGATACAAACACTCCTTGACGAGAGTCTCCTGATCCGCGTCGACCCGCAGAGCCACCAGTGCCTCCGTAGGGATCCTCGACTTGTTTCAAACCCTAAGGAAACAAATAATCCTTGGCGCTCGGGAAAAAAATAATCCCTAGCAAAACTCCTCGACTCACGGATACAAACACTCCTTGACGAGAGCCTCCTGATCCGCGTCGACCCGCAGAGCCACCAGTGCCTCCGTAGGAATCCTCGACTCGTTTCAAACCCCAAGGAAACAAATAATCCTTAGCGCTCGGGAAACAAATAATCCCTAGCAAAACTCCTCGACTCACGGATACAAACACTCCTTGACGAGAGCCTCCTGATCCGCGTCGACCCGCAGAGCCACCAGTGCCTCCGTAGGAATCCTCGACTCGTTTCAAACCCCAAGGAAACAAATAATCCTTGGCGCTTGGGAAACAAATAATCCCTAGCAAAACTCCTCGACTCACGGATACAAACACTCCGTGATGAGAGCCTCTTAACTCATGTCAACTCGCAGAGCCATCACCCTCTCCTCGAGCAAATTCCTGATTCGTCTCAATTTGTAAGAAGAAGTCTCAGACAGCAAGGATTGAAAAGCTTGCTGCTTGAGCAATGGGGCCCTGCAAGTCAATCCAAAATGGTCTCTTGCATACTATTCACGGGTCTCACTCTCCGAAGTCGGATTTCGACGAGGAGGGAAACAACCGCTTACGAATTCTCTCGACTCGTAAGGGGGAAAATTCTCTTATAAGATCCCTACGACTTATAAGAGAAAACCACACTTAGGAATCCTCACGATTCCTAAGGAGAAAATCCACCTATGAGATCCTCTCATCCGTAGGGAGAAAAGCCTCTATGAGACCCTCACGGCTCACAGAATTGAAAAGTCTTAGGCGGTAAACCTGAACCTGCGGTCTAAGCCATCGCTATTTCCTGAGGAAGTCGGAATACTCGTTTTAAACATCCATCAACCATGGTTATTAAGACAGCCTACTGACATTAAAAGAAAGAAGATGACAGAAAGAATATCCGTTCTACATTTGATCTGGCATACGTGACGCATTCGTTTATGCATAGACAGAAGACTCAGGACGAGAAATAAGACAAGCTGAAATAGAAAAGGGGAGGGTTTTCATTCATACCGCCAAAAGTTTTTACAAGCATAATAATAATGCATAAGAAACATTGTTCAAAATATTACAACGGTATAACCTCGGACCCGGGGCACGGATTGAGGAAATCAAAAGTAAGGCCATCCAGAGTTCTTCTGGCCTTTCTAATTATTCTTATGCGCAGTCTTTCGCGCTCCTCGGTGTCGATATCATCGGCAAGCCCTTCCGGCCTTTGATAAGCAGCAACGATCGTCGTCTGCTGAAACACTTGATGCAGGATGTCAACGAGGTCGTTCCGTCGCTTCTTTGAGATCAGCCCTGTCAGGTGCACTGAATGCACCTTGTCCTCGGCATCATCCAGCGCATTGAGTGGTAGGGCCTCGTGAAGACCCGGAAGTGCCCTCCATATTGCTCCCAGCACGACTTTCAAAAGAGCCGAACGCCGAGGCAACAGCCAACCACCGCTTGCGTTCAGACGACCCATAACTTCTGCACATTCGGCGTCTGTAAACTCCTGGTTTTGTTGACGACCCTGAGCGCGGATATCATCGTAGGTAATGAACTCGTGCAGACTGTATAGATGCACCGCCGCCATTACGCCTGGAGAAAATATTACAGGAAGATCAACAATAGAAAAGCAATAATATACATGGATGACTAAATTCCTACAGAGCAAAACTGTGTTCAAAGATGAAACCCACTAGACGAGAGCTCTGCTATTTAAAATTGATCTAAGAATCGATTTTACCTGAAGTTCTTCTAAAAAACTTATAAAAAAAAAGGGGAGCAAGGCACCGGAGTTCTTAAAGGCAAGAACAAAGCTCTGAAGTCTTCAAAAATGGAAATCTGGAAGATGATAAGTATCTGGAGGGGACCAAGGGTCCTATTTATAGGCCTCAAGTGCCTCTTCGACTCCCAAGAGTCGTCACGGCAGTTTACCCTAATTGGAGCGAATGTCCGTTCGAATTCCGAGGCAGGAGATGAAGCAACGCTTCATCCTTCCCCGATTAGAGCAGAGCTCTGTCTTGAAGAAGCGACGCTTCAGCATGGAAGCGCTAGCGCAGTTGCGTTGCGCTGCGCGCTACATGCCACGTGTCCAGCGCAAACACGTCAGCGCAGCATCCCAAAGCAGCGCACCCAGCCAAAGCAAAGCTCTGTTTCAAGCAAAACCAAGGGAAGCAACGCTTCAGCGGCGTATGCGTCGTGCGTTGCATGACACGTGTCGGCATAGATGTGCTAGCGCAGTTGCGCTGCACTGTGTGCTGTGCGACACGCGTCATATCCTGGAGCATTCGCGCTAAACAAAAAGGTTCTGAAGAAATCTTTTCGGTTATTATCTTCTGTAAAACAGCAGCCCCTAGATCAAAGATCCGATGGTGGGGGAAATCCCGCCAAATCTTTCAGGAAAGGGATTTCTTCAACAAATTGAACTTGCTAGATGAAGTCTCAGACAGCAAGGACTAAAAAGCTTGCTTCTTAAGCAATGGGGCCCTGCAAGTCAATCCAAAATGGTCTCTTGCATACAATTCACGGGTCTCACTCTCCGAAGTCGAATTTCGACGAGGAGGGAAACAACCGCTTACGAATTCTCTCAACTCGTAAGAGGGAAAATTCTCTTATAAGATCCCTACGACTTATAAGAGAAAACCACACTTAGGAATCCTTACGATTCCTAAGGAGAAAGCCCGCCTACGAGATCCTCTCGATCCGTAGGAAGAAAAGTCTCTATGAGACCCTCACGGCTCATAGAGTTGAAAAGTCCTAGGCGGCAGATCTGAACCTGCAGTCTAGGCCATCGTTATCTCTGGGAGAAATGAAGTTATCTGTCAATAAGGTGTATTAAATATGTCATGCTGAAAAGAATGAAAAAGGCGAAGAAGTGACACAGCACGTTACAAAAATGTGTATCTTTTATTCATGAACATTGACTGGGTACAGGATACATTGTACTAAAGAATAAAAAAATATATACATATATTTTACAAGTACAAATGATACAAGGAGAAATTACTGGGAAGGAAGCGTCTTGCATAGATTTAACAATTGCTCGCATACTTCCTTCCACGTCTTCTCTCGATCGGCTACTACCAGCTCTGCCTCCACTTGGGCTCGCTGCTGCAAGACCGACGCAAGCTGCTCCCTGACGACCTGATAGGCAGCTTCCCGACTTGGGGTATTGCGCTCAGCTACGTCAAGCTTCCGCTTCAAGTTTAGCCCATGGGAGATACGCTCCAAGAGACCCTCGAAGATAGTCTTCACTTGGGCAGCATTTGCCTCAACCTCAGCGCGCAGATGGGCCGTTTCGTTCGAGGTCTTTTGGCATTCCCTTAGTCTTAAAGCTGCTTCTTGCTCCAAGTGGCGGGAGTGCGAAATGCTTTGCTCGAGCCAAGTTGTGCGTTGGGTGCTCAGGGCTAAAACTTCGGGAGAAGGGCGCGTCGACTCCAGCCGGTATAGACAGGCCTCGATCTCCCTGCAGTGATTAACCCAAGATCCGACGACGCCTTCGTTATGAAAATTTACGAGCGCCGCCAACATTGGATTAACCTCCACAGCGAAATCTACGGCAGAAGGGAGAGCGTCCATGTTGAGCTCTTCGATGTACCCGCTCAGCATGCCCAAACTCATCACAGCACCCTTTGAAGACGGGCGTTTCAAGAAAGGGCCTGCCGGTGGAAGGACGCGAGACTCAAAAGGGACCGAAGCCAGAACAATAGCTGCAAAACAAAACATGGTTAAACAATGGTTCAAGAGATGTTTAAGGGTTACCAAAAAAAAAGGAATTTGCTATACCAGCAGCAACAGACGGCAAAGCCGGAAGAGCCGGTAGCGCGGCAGGTCTTGCATCCCCTCCTTCGATTTGTGGCACTGCAATAAAGAAAGGGAAAAGTCAGAAATCATTCAATTGCTAGAAAAAAGGGGATGAACAAAGATATTGTAGTGAATGTACACTCACCAGCGCCACTAGAGGGGGAAGCAAGTTCGAATGGGAAGGAGAAGTGTGGGAGCAACACTTGATATAGATGATCAAAGAGCACTCCTGAAAAGATGCGGTGGTATGGCGTTAGTCCATGAACTACACGTTTAAAAGATTAACTTGTGAGTCGCAAATCCATACCTTCCAACATCCGCGATGGCACGAGGGAAGACGGGGAAGTGACCACCGCCAAAGCAGTAGTTGAAGGTGCTCCCTCAAGCAATGGAGCGTCGGCACTGGCCGCACCTGTAAAGACAAGCTTGTTAGAAGAGATCGCAAGATATATAAAAAAGGGGGGGAAACGATAGTAACTAGAAACTTACCCGACGAACTGCCAGCCGAGACTGAGGCAACCCCTTCCTCCATTGACATCAGGCCACCAACCGTAGCCTCATCACCTGACTCAATAGGGACCGTTGTTACACTTGCAGGCCCTAGAGAAGGCAGGGGAATATAGGCGGAGAGGGTCATGATTGGAGCGTTGCCAGATTCCTGAGAAAGAGCAGCTGGTTCGTCCTCAGGAATCGTGGCGACCTCAGCCGCTACTCCTACGGATCCTGCGGTCACGGTTGTCTCATCCACCGTCACCGCGAGGTCTCCAGCCTCGAGCGCTTCACCTTCTACCGCCTTCGCCTCGGTTAAGACAATCATCTCATCTACCGCCACGTCAGGAGAGGTATCAATGACCCTCTCGGCGGCGGACTCCTCAACCTCTGTAACGGATCCCGTGGCCCCAATGACGCGCCTCACAGTCGGCTCAGGTTCGGTAGGCGCCGCTTCCGCCGTTTCCTGGGGTCCAACGGTCTCCGCCTCCCCCTCAGTCGGACTAGGCCCTGCCAGATGAAACGCATATGAGCCAATGGCTTTATAATTCTTACAACAAAGCTCTGAAAGAAGTACTACCTGAAGAAGATTTATCATTTGCACTTCGAGCTGCGCGCGCCACTTGCCTATGAGCAGTAGACAAGGCGGCAGGGGCCTCTTCAAAAGGAGTGTCAGCATGAGGAATAGTGCTAGGGCCCACTCCCGTGGCCAAAGCAGCTCTGCCCGCCTTTGCTCCGGAAGGAGTGTCGGCACGAGGAAGAGTGCTAGGGCCCGCTCCCGCAGCCAAAGCAGCTCTGCGTGCCCTTGCTTCACGTCTCAACCGCTTCCGCTCCTCTCGAGCCGTTGAGACGGATGCCACTAGGGCTTCCTTGAGTGAGACTCCCTCGTCCGTATATAGGGATGCCTCTAGATTCTTCAAGGCATCCCTCATCGTCTTGTCAAGCCGGGGCTCTTGTGGCAACTTCGATGAAGCTGGGACTTCAGTAACAGGCTCAGGAAGGATCCCCGCGCCAACTGATATAACCTCTGCAAAGAAACAAAAGAAGGTTAGGTTGACCATCAGAGAAGATGGCAAACTTTCATTATGAAAGGGAAAAGGGTAGGACATACCAACGCCTGCTGGGACACGCTTCTTCTCCTCCGCCTGGAAAGTCTTCAAAGAGGCAGCAATGGCCTCTTCAGTAGAAATACCTGTTGAGAATGAAGCAAATATTAGCTAAAGATAATAATAAAAATGCAGTAAAATGACAAATGAAGCGTTTGATGATTACCGGACTCAGCGAGTTTGCTTAACATCGCTTCAAGCCTCGCCGATCGCTCCGAAGCTGCAATGGCGGCAGCCAGATTGGTGTCCGCAGGATCTACCACGAAACCCTCATTACTGCCATACTCACATATGGCCTCGGCAGGAGGAGCCGCAGGCCCTAAGTTAAGGATCGCGTCGAGGGATAGGGCGGACTTCTTCTTCTTCTGTCCGCCAGCTTTAGACCCACTCAGAACAGCCTTGCGCTTGGCAGTCACTTTAGGGCGGCGGGTCCCGATCTCTGCCCCTCCGCCAGACCCTGGTGATACCACATTAACCGTCTTCATGGGAGCACGGGGCGCCGGCGGTGCATCCACCGTAGCGGGCAATGGCAATCCACGCGGGGGGCTCAACACGCGCGGTCGGTCAGCTCTGGCATCTTTTATCGGGGGGATGACCTGGATCCTTGGCTGCAAAGGAGCCTTGCGATCACCGCCAGGAGGCGCACCCCTACGGTCAACCAGCAAGCGTTTCTCCATTAAAATGATTGGACCCATAGCATGCGCATACCAGGCTACATACGGATGGATTATTTTAGGAACACAGCTAGGCTCACTGATAAAAAAATAGGATCCCGTATTAAGCCGGACGAAATGATGCATCGCATTCCTTATCCCCTCTGGGCCGACCGCGGGTGTTTCCAGAAAGGCCTCCATCGGGATCCCTTGATTGTAACTCGATTGTCGGGCAAATCGATGTGGGTTATACCTCATAAAGAGAGCCGTCTTATTCTGCCTAAATACTAGGTAGCCCGGCCGAATGGAGTAAAGGTGAAGGATTTCCCGAGCCTTCAGTACAGAAACCCCGCCCTTAAAGTCGTCACGCAGCGACACCACTGACTTAGCGGTCTCGGAGCCTATGGTGATGACCTTATCCACAAAAGAGGTCTTCGCTCCGACTAGATGTGAACGCAGAAGCAGTCCCCTAGACTCCCATGGAGGTGCAACCACAATTGAAGCCCCGACCAACCGCATGATTCTTGGGAGTCCGTATTTCTCAAAGAATGGAGGAGTCTTATGGGCACCAAACACCCCTCGCACAAGCAGCTCCATCCAAGAAGTGAAGTAGTGCATCGGAAAGTTAGCAGGCTGTACCCCAGGCTCATTAGCGTCCGCCGCTACGCTAAGTCCATTATAAAGGTAAGCCAGCCCGGCAATCCCTACCGATAGCTGCAAACCAGCCGCCATTCGATGCGCCGGGTAAAAGACGGAGGACCGCATGAGGCGTGGATGCATGGGAAGCGCGAAGCTGCATAGCCATAGACCCAAGAACCCTATGAAAAAAGTCTCCTCGTCCATGCCAGGAACGGCGATCTCTGAGAAAGGGACACTGGCAGTGCCGGGGAGATAAAAATCCCGCTGCTCATTTTCCGATGAAGGTCGGCGGTCCAAGCCGAAACCAAAGGGGTCAGCAAGCTGAGCAAACTTCTCGCCCTGCTCTGATAGGAACTCCGGGCGGATAAAACGAGTGATGAAATCCGCGAAACTGACGCCCCGGTCGCCCGATTCCAAATGGAGTTCCTCATAAATCTCCAACACCTTCACCAAGCCCGGGTGCTGATGCTGAATGGCATTTTCCGAAGTTAAGTCAAATACCACCTGCTTGGTGGCAAAGACGTACTCATCAGGAGGAAGCGGCTCTTCGTAGTGCTCCCCCCTCACTGGTAGACCTGAAATCTCAACAAATTCTTCCAAAGAGATGGAGACTTCCCTATCCGCTGTCAAGAAGGTGTGGGTGGAGATATTCCATTGTTCAATAAAGGCCTTTATCCACCACGTTGGAGGAGAGGGATACTCGAAAAGCGAAACGTAGACGGCCGAATATAAACCAATCTTCATTAGATGAGTCCTTTTCGCCGATAAGATGTACCGGGCCCATTGCAGGTATCCGGCAAGCGGTCGCGGGATCAGTCCAATATTATAAGCCTGTCCCCAAGGGCGTGCTTCACCCTGACAGATTCGCCTCCCCAAGATGTCTATCGCCGGCGGCGGCTGCACTGGGATGGCACCAATGGCAGGCTGGAGGAGATCGTCAGAATTCCAATTTTTAACCTCCACGGCATACTCCACCGGGGGCTTGTCCGCATAAGGAATCGTAACTATGGGCTCAGAGGGCGAAGCGGAGCTGAAGCTGCGGTGGCCTTGGATGATTTGGCTGTACCACCTTCCCCACAGGTGAAGTCTCTGGCACTCAGGATCGTGATCTCTAATCAAGGCGAACACCACCCGGTCCACTGGTGCATGTGGGAACCCTCCTTCTGAGCGAACAAAAGGGAAAGACAAATCTTCAGACATGTTCCCTGTAGACAAAAAAAAATAAATATAAACGTTAGCGTTCCAATGCTTCACATGTCAAAGTCCTACATCACACTACAGTGCAGTGAGTAGGGGACCAAAGGGGGACCCACAAAATCTAGATGACGGCGCATCATTTGATAAGACAACCCCATCATTAGATGAGACTGTCAATTAATGAAAAGGTCCCCAAAAGAATATCCTCACTGATGGGAAATCCCTAGAGACAAGGAGAAATATTCTCTTTCAGAGCAAAGCTCTGTCACAGAGTGACATTTGTCAAACTCTGGTCTCAGGGGAACAAGATTCCTTAAAAAGAGCATAGCTCTATGGTAATGGTGGAAAGATCCATCAATTTTATCTTTAGAGTTTTTTGAATCCTGAAAAATCCATGAAAACTTATAAGACAAAAAAATTTCTCCATTTATCAGATCTAAGAGCAATGCTCTGTTCATGGGTTAGAACCCATGAATCAGATCTCTGTAAATCTGAAAAAAATTTGAGAGCAAGGCTCTGTTGAAGAAACCCCAAAAGAGGTTTTCTTTAGATCAAAGATCTATAAGAGCAAGGCTCTGTTAATTAAATTTAATTTAATTTAAATTAATTTAATTTAATTAATTTTACCTAGAGTGATTCTAAAACTAGAACTTTGAAGTTCTCACAAGAGCAAGGCTCTGAAATTCAAATTCTTGAAATTGGTAAAGAATTACCAAGGACCAAGGGTCCTATTTATAGACGCCTGCGTCTCTTCACCTGATCTCAATGATCCAACGGTCGGGGTGTTGCCACCGCTGCACTCACGTGGCGCGCACGTGAGTGCAGCGGTGGGGGGGCATTTGTTCCCCCAATCAGAGCAAGGCTCTGCTTAAATTTTGAAAATTCAAATTTTGAAGCAACGCTTCAGTTCCCGTGTGCTGCGCGCAACGCGCCACGTGTCAGAAGTTGACACGGCAGCACAACGGCCAAGGCCGTACATCCAATCAGAGCAAAGCTCTTTAAAAAACATAAGCAACGTTCAACTGCGCAAGCGCACGGCAGCGCGACACGTGTCTGCGCAGCTGCGCAAGCGCACCGCTGCGCGACACGTGTCTGCGCAGCTGCGCAAGCGCACCGCTGCACGACACGTGTCTGCGCAAGCGCTGTTGCGCAAGTGCCTCACTGCGCGCGTTGTTGCGCAAACGCTTCACTGCGCGACACGTGTCACACGCTGGTGAGTTGCGCAACAACAGAGTGAAGATTTAAGGATATTTTTTCTGTTCTTGTTTAAACAAGAAGATTTCTTCTGTAAGACAGGAGCCTTTGGATCAAAGATCCAACGGTGGGGAAAATTCCCCGAATCACTCAGAAAAGATCTTTTTAACAAATTTAACTGATTTTTGAGCACTATAAAAAGGACCCCAGACCCCGTTTCAAAGGGGAGACAATTGGATTAAAAAGGAAGAAGAGAACTTCTTGAGAAACACAAAGAAGAAGGTAAAAACCTTTGAAATAAGAGAAAATTCCCTTAGGAATAGATCATTGATCTAAAAGAAAAGATCAGTGATCTTCAATAAATAAAAATAATAAAAAAATAGTGCCTTGCACTTGCTGGGGAACCTCTGGTTCTCTGAGATAGAAAGAAAGAAAAGATTTTCTTTTCTTTGATCTAAATTTAGATCATTAGAAAGTGCTCTGCACTCATCTAAAAGATTCTTGGTGCTTTGCACTATTTGAAGGGCCAGGCCCAAATCAAAAGACCTAGCAGGCCAAAATAAATTGCAAAGCAATAAAAGGGCTGAGCCCAAATAAAATTGATGCCCTGCATCATTCATAAAGAACAGAGCTCAAAACAAATTGATGCCCTGCATCTTTTCTGGGCAAAGCCCAAATAAAAATAAAAGGAAATGCAAAAGCAATGTTGGACATTTTTTTTACTGGACTTAGCCCAATCGTGGCCATAAGTCCTTAAATTAAATTGGCTGAGCAAAATGGCTCTCCTAAATCAATCTACATCCGGTTCGAGGGTATATCTCCGAACTCCTTTGACATCCATCGTTGTAATTCCTCAACGACGTCTATGAGGTGATGGGTCCCAACGGCCACACACCCAATATCGGACCGAAACGTCCTTAAACTAATATCGGACCGAAACGTCCCTAAACTAATAATGGACCGAAACGTCCCTAAACTAATATCGGACCACCACGTCCCTAAACTGGCACAATAGAGCCCAAATGCTCTTTTGTTGGATCTAAACGATCCCGTTAAGTTGATCTTAGTCTCAAACTGGACTAACGTATCCTTAACAAACATTTAAGTTGATCTTAGCCTCAAACACGGCTAACGTATCCTTAAATATTCAAATGGATTATAAAACTCCCAACCAACTCTGATTCGAGGGTACATCTCCGAGCTCCTCTGATACATGTCGTTGTAATCCTTCAACGACGTCAGAGAGGTGACGAGTCCCGATGGCCATACATTAAATTAATCACTACGTTGAGTTGATCTTAGTCTAAAACAGGACTAACGTATCCTTGACGAACGTTTAAGTTGATCTTAGCCGCAACGCGACTAATATATCCTTAAATTAAAAACACCAAACCCAAATCTAAGTAAATACGGATTTAGACTAATCCACGTCCTACGGGCAACGGCATTACTCAGTCTCCGTATACAATCCACGGGCAACCATAAAAAAAATGAACACACACGACACGAAGTGAAATTCTGGAGAAGGAGAAAGTTGTTACCGCGATGCGGTAGCGTAATTAACTGCAGGGGCTTGCGCCTGCAGGGAAGAGCGTCCTCACAATCAAAAACCCCTCATCCTGAGGGGGAATCTGACGAAGTCTGCTACATCGGCCGCATCCGTCTAAACCTCTGATACACGGTGCCATAAATCAACTTGGCATCTTCGGAGAGGTAGACGGATAAAACCAAATAGCATCTGTCCCGAACATCAGGCATTGGACGTCGAAAGTCCAGGCCGCCGTTCGGAGGGGAACACGTGTCATCCTTGTCTTATAAGCCTCTAAATTTTGCTGTGCTATAAGGAGAGTTTCATCGAGGGCATCGAGCTCCTCAAGCCGAAGATGAGCATTTTCTTCATCTGTCAGCTCGTATCGAACCGCTACTCGTAGAGAAGAGAGTTCTATTTCAAGGGGAAGCACTGCTTCCGTTCCGAATACCAACATGTATAGTGTTGTATTCATAGCCGTTTTGAACGTTGTTCGGTACGCCCAGAGAGCTTCGTGTAACCTTTCATGCCAGTCTTTTTTGTTTCTGGACACGATTTTCTTTATAATCTTCATCAAGGTCTTGTTGAAAGTTTCAGCTAGACCGTTGGCCCGAGAATTATAGACTGAAGAGTATCTCTAATCTATTTTATGTTGCTGTGCGAAGCGGCTGATTTTATGACTTCTATAAGCTGGCCCATTATCCGAGATAATTCGTCATGGAGTGCCGAACCGATAGATGACATGTGTCCTGAAGAAATGGAGGATATTCTCCGTCTTCACTTCCCTTAGTGGTACAATTTCTGCCCACTTAGAGAAGTAGTCGGTCGTTGACAATATAAACCGATGTCTTTTGGACGACGCCGGTTCAATGGGGCCAATTATATCGGTTCCCCACATTTCGAACGGCCAGCTAGCCACTGTTGAGTGTAGCGGATCTGGATGTTGGTGGATGAAGTCCCCGTGAATTTGGTATGAGTGACACTTCTTCGCATATTCGAGGCAGTCCTGAATCATTGTGGGCCAATAGTAACCCATTATTTTTATTTTCAGCTTCATCTTTAGGCCAGCTTGATGAGAACCGCAGAATCCGTTGTGAATTTCTTGAACGACTTTCTTTTCTTCCTCCGGCCCCAGGCATCTTAGCTATAGACAGTCGAACGATCTCTTATATAGACTATCATTGACGAAGGAGAAAGACAAAGCTAGTTTCATGAGTTGATGTCTAAACGACGCATTTTTGGGCGTTCGTTGGGATTTGAAGTAGTCTATGAAGACTTCCCTCCAATCCTTGACCTTTTCTTCATCCTCTGTTTGAAGGGCTGCTTGTTCGGTCGTTTCTTTTCTTTCGGATGACTCTATCAGATCTTCCGAAGATATATCTGTTGGAGTGAGAACCCTGCGGCTTTACACAATGATCTTTACGTCATCGAGATCGTCATCAGCCAGTTCCTTAACCAATTTGGCCAATGCATCCACCTTGTTGTTTTCTACACACGGTATACTCTCCAGGATTTAGGAGGGGATTTGTGTCAACAGTTGCTGCACTCTTTCGCCATACTTTATCAGCTCTAGCTTGAAGGTTTGATAGTCGCCATTTACATGGCTAAGGATCTGTTTGGAGTCTCCGTATATGAGGAGGTCTTTGATTCCCATGTCAACAGAGATCTCGAGACCTGCTATCAAATCTTCATATTCAGTTTATTTATTAGTCCTTGGCTACGTTAAGGAGAGGGCTGTTTACCGCCGAAAACCGGGAAGAAAAACGTCTTGCCTGAATTTAGGGGCAGATACTATTTAGGTTTATCCATCCACCTCTCCGGAGATGCCAAGTTGATTTATGGCACTGTGTATCGGAGGTTTGGACGGATGCGGCCGTTGTAGCAGACAGTGTCAGATTCTCCCTCGTTTGCGAGGGTTTTTTTATTTATTGTGGGGACGATCTTCCCTGCAGGCGCAAGCCCCTGAAGTTAATTACGTTACCGCGTCGCGGTAACCACTTTCTCCTGCTCCAGAAGGTCACTTCTTGTCGTGTGTGTTTATTTTATTTTTGGTTACCCGTGGATTGTATACGGAGACTAATTTATGTTGTCGCCCGTAGGGCGTGGGTTAGTCTAAATCCGTATATTCTTAGACTTGAGTTTGAGTTGATTTAAGGATCGTTAATCTCATTAAGATTAAGATCAACTTAAATGTTTGTTAAGGATGCGTCAGTCCGATCTTAGACTAAAATCTACTTAACAAGATTTTTGGGATTGCTCAGACACAACAAAAGAGCATTTGGGCTCTATTGTTTTTGTTTAAAGACTTTACGGTCCGTTGTTAGTTTAAGAACGTTACGGTCCATAGCCGTTTGGGAGTGCGCCAAAGAGTTGTTGGTTATCGGGACCCGCCACCTCTCTGAAGACGCTGAAGAATTACAACGACATATATCAAAGGTGTGAGGAGATGTACCCTTGAATTAATGTCCGTTGGGAGATCTGTAGTCGTGTTTTGGATTAAGACCAATTTGGAAAATGATGAGCACACGGGCTCGGTTGATCTGAATTGGGGGATTTGGTCAACTTAGACTCAACCCACTCAGTCTTTGAATAAAGTGTTAAACACTTGCTTGGGTTCAGGCCCTTTTCTGTGCAAATAATGCTTTGCTTTACTTTCCCCTCTTTTTTTGTTCCTTTATTTTTTATGGGTGTTAAACACTCTTTATGGCGCCCACGTGGGGCGCTTGGCGCTGAGCGCCAACCACTTAGCGCTGAGTGCAAGGCGCTTGGCGCTGAGCGCCAAGCATTGGGATCTAAGCACTCTTATTGAGTAGCGCCCACGTGAGGGGCAAGTGAGGCGATTGGCGATGAGCGCCAACCACTGAGTGCTAAGCACTCTTTATTTGAGTAGCGCCCACGCGAGGGGAACGTAAGGCGCTTAGTGCTGGTTTTTCTTTGTGCATTATTTTCTGAAGAGTTCAATTTTCTGTTCACCCCTGGATCTTCGATCCCCAAGAACAAATTCATCCCCATGAGAATTAAATTCTCATTTGCGGGAGACTTGTCTCATGGATCTTAGATCCAGGGGAAAGAACTATATTCTTTATGAGGGTTAAACCATTGGATATGTAAATGAGACGCTCTGATCTCTATTACTTGTATTTAACTCGAAGAAAGTTCTTCTTCTTTCTTCTTTCTTAAAGCTTTCTTTTTGCATGCTTTTCTTTTTGAACTTGAAGTTTATAGGGGGGTTCCTCTGTGCAAGACTTGAAGTCTTGGGTTCTTTATATAGTAGATGCAAGTCTGTTTATTTAGTTGAAGAAATTTCTCATTGAGAGATCCTTAATTGATCTGGGGATTTTATCCACCGTTGGATCTTTGATCCAAAAACTCCTGTTTTACAGAAGATATTTCTCTTGTTTTTAATAAGATTGGGAAATATTTTCTCATACATAACTTATTCTGTAGTTTGGTGATTTTTAATCACCATTGGATTTTTAATCCAACGGTGCTCTATTTACAGAGAATAATCTTTCTTGTTTAGAAAGATTCGAGGAATATTTCCTCAACAAAATTTAATTCTGTATTTTGATGATTTATCATCTCCGTTGGATTTTTAATCCAATAGCAGAGAGCTTTTAGTTCTAATACCGGCGCTCTCGTGCAAGGCACGTGAGGCGCTGCCTTAGAGTTTTTAACTTTTGGTGCTGGCGCCCTCGTGCAAGGCATGTGAGGCGCTGCCTCAGAGTTTTTAACTCTCGACGCTGGCGCCCTCGTGCAAGGCACGTGAGGCGCTGCCTCAAAGTCCTCGTGCAAGGCACGTGAGGCGCTGCCTCAGAGTTTTTAACCCTCGGCGCCGGCGCCCTCGTGCAGGACACGTGAGGCGCTGCCTCAGAGCTTTTAACTCTTAGCGCTGGCGCCCTCGTGCAAGGCCCGTGAGGCGTTGCCTCTTTTCAAATTTTGAACAGTGCCTTGCTCTTCTATTATTGGGGGGAAACAAATGCCCTCCTCCCCTCCCCCACCGTCGCGCTCACGTGGCTTACACGTGAGTGCAGCGGTGGCTGCTTTTCCACCGTTGGATCTTCTTGGAAGTTGAATCGACTTCCCATGCCTATAAGTAGGGCCTTTGGCCCTTGAGATGACTGCTGTTCATCTTCTTCTGTTCTTCTTTCTTTTCTGAGAATTTAATTCTCCTTTCATAGCTTAGATCTCTGCCCAAAGAAATCCCTTCTAGAGTTAGAACTCTTCCCAAAAATTTGGTAAGGATCATAATCGAACCCTTTAACAGAGCTTTGCTCTTCTTAGATCGTAGATCTTAAGATGTATTTTACGGTTTCTTAACCCATTAATCAGAGCTTTGCTCATTTTCCATGAAGAACTCTTAGAGTTTGTTTTGCAGATCTTAAAGATCTTGGGGTTTTACCCTATTAAAAAGCTTTGCTTTTGAGGGTTTTGGTAGATTATACCATTGTTTTTACAGAGCATAGCTCTTTAGAGATTTTTTTGGGGAATTTTATTCCCTCTTAATTGGAGTTGACAAATATGAAATCTGTTTACAGAGCACAGCTCTCGAGGGAGTTTAACTCCTTAGCCCAATGAGGTTTCTCATTAAATGAAAATCCTCTTAGGATTTCATTCTTAATGAGTGACTGCCCCATCAATGATGGGATGTCATCTTGATTTTGTGGGGCCCTCCTTGCCGCGGTTCTGATTTTGAGTGTCAAAGAACATTAAAGTTCTGATTTCTGAATCATAACACTGATAGCTGACCCTTCCCCTTTTGCGCAGGTGCAATGGCCTTCGACTCTTCCTTCCTTTTCGTACGCTCAGAAAGCGCCTTTGCCGACGCGCCTGTGGATCGAGAAGTTTTCGCACTTATTAAAGATCATGACCCGGAGCAGAAATCTCTTCACCTATGGGGGTCGTGGTACAATCAGATTATCCAGGGTCGGCGTGGTTTTTCTTGTGCAATGCCCTCAGAGCCCATTTCAGCAATTCACTATGCCGACTCGCCTCAAGTGAATTATGTTGTAGGGGAGGTCAACTGGACCTCGGAGGGTCGCCTTCAGCCTTCTATGGCATCGATACCCGTACAGCCGCCGATGGCCTTGGATATTTTGGGTCGACGCATATGTCAAGGAGAGTCGCGCCCTTGGGGACAAGTCTACATGATAGGGTTGACTCCTCGCCATTCAGCCAGATATCTGCAGTGGGCTCGATACATCCTGTCGGCCAAGAAGTCGCTGCTGCTGAAACTCGGGTTGTATCGTGCAATTTATGCATTGCTTTTTCAATATCGCGCGCCGCATGTATGGTGCGTCAAGGCTTTTCTAGAGCAATAGAACATCCCGACTCACACATTTTTTCTATCGGATCGGGAAGTTTCAATCTCCTTAGAGGAGTTTGCGGAAATCTCCGGCTAACCCGTCAGAGGGGAACATTACGAGGAGATACTTCCCCCTGACGAGTACATCTTCGCCAACAAATCAGTGGTGATGGGACTTATTCCGGAGAATTCTGTTCAACACCGATTCCCGAGCTTGATCAAGGTGTTGAACATTTATGAGAGCCTATTTCTGGAGTCTGGAGGGCATGGAGTCAGCTTCACAGATTTCATCGCCCGCTTCCTTCACCCAACAGTTTTGTAAAAACAAGCCGCGAAATTCGCCAAGCTTGATGACCTATTCGTCTTTGGTTTGGATAACCAGCCGGCGGCGGAAGCGGATCTAAGAAATTTCTTTATTCTAGACACCCCCGTCATCCCTTTTGACGTCGATAAAGAGACGTTTTTTCTGGGGTTCATCGGCCTGTGGTTGAGCTGGTTTGTGCTTCCGATGCACCCTCGCTACATGAGGCCGTCTGTCTTTTATCCACCCCACCGCATGGTTGCAGGGACGCGCGTCACCGTTGGGATTGCAGGGCTAGCTCATCTATATCACGGCCTGAGCTTAGCAGCGGATACTGTAGGGTTCTTAGGTACACTAATGAGGTCTCACAACAGATCAAACATGCCCAATTCAAATTTTTTATGTGCCTACAAACCCTAATACGGATCGTTAACTAGATGATAAGGTGATGCAAGCAAGTAAACGACTTTATTGCTAAAGGAAAGTGACTACAACCTTTGTAGATCCGGTTCTCCACTTCCTTGGCTCCGTGATGATGTCCCTCCACTGTACCAATCGGAATCCAGACTCTGGCGATGGTTTCGTCGGAGAAATGATCGGGCTAGGTCGTCGACTTCGATGCCGAAGATGATCTACGTCGAGGCAACTCAAGATCAAGCTCCAACTTCACCAAGTCATGAAACTTGTGAAGAAAACGCCCTATACTACTTGGAAAGTGGTAGAGGATGAAGAAATAGGAAGTGGGTTCACTTTAGAATTGGATTTCTCACCCTTTTTCTCATTTCACCATTGATGGTAGTAAGCTTTTCTTCATCTTGAAGAAGGAGAAGAAGAAGAAAAGAATATGATAAGTATATCTCAAAAAGAAAATAAAATGATACTTATCATATTTGCAACCATGGTTTAGTGTAGAGAATTAACTAGGGTTTAGTTGAATGGTTAGGGTTAGGAGATGAAGACAAGAATGGTCACTTAGTCAAAGATGCATGAAGCATCAAGAAGCTTCATGTATGAAAGAAACCATTTTGTTTTCCTTTTTATTTTAACCAAAATAAATAGATAAATAAATAAGTGAAATGAAACCCTAACCATACACTAAACATGGTTTAAGTCTTACACAAACCCGAGTTTGCATGTATCATCAAACATGATACAAACAAGTGCACAAAAGTATATCACATATACAACTTGTGTATTTCAAGTGAGAAAATCCATTTAAAGTGAACAAATATTAGTTAATGCGAAGTAATATATCAAATATATAATTATACATTAAATCATTAAATCAACACTTGATTTAACGATCCGGTCATATCGCATATGACCGACTAATATCCAATGTATCGGCTTATCGAATCAATTCTCGATTCGATAACTAGGTTATATCGCATACAACCAATCGATACATTCATCGCGAGAATAAAATACGGTATCACATACACGCATTATTCTCGGTCCCGCACATATCTAATATGCGCTCCTATTTCGTTTCGCTTAAGCCAGGAAACCTCTGTGTAGGACTCTAAAGACTCGTCAATACGCCGGCAGCAGGTGATGATCATATCAAACACCCACAAGCCGCAAGCGGTCTGCCAAACGTAACGGCCACCCGGGTATTGAGCGATCAGAAGATCGACGAGCAAGCCCGCTCATACTCCTGTGAATCCAACCAGTAACACTTACCGTACAGTCCAGTCTGATCGTCTGATATGTCGCATATCTCGCCTAGGGGTGGTAAACGTCAGACCCCAATAGCTCGATAAGTCGTATCGATATGAGGTCTATAACAGTTCGATAAACTACTGCTAACACTTACCTGTAAATCTCAGCAACCCTGGCCAGGGATTTCTGGTTATAGCCAATCGAACACAGTGCAACATCAACTCCCTATACCGGGAGAGACGAATCCCCTCCTATCGCTCATTGCCTCCATGTGATTCGGGACTGTACCCAAAAACCACCGTTTTGCACGCCCTCTTGGAGGTGGTAAGGTGGAAATCAAAGCACAATGGGAACCACACAAGACTCTATGACGATCTCGGGTCAACAGACTACTCTGTACCAGTGTCACCAGAGAACTGCCATCTGACGTAAGGTATAATACCATCTGGGAGTTCTCGGCGAGTCCGTCCAGTGTACCCAGTCTCCACTGAGCACCCGTACACCATCTCTGATGTCAAACACCAATGGATATGGGATCATCCATCGCCCATCTAGATGGGTCGAGAAGGTATACGCTAGTCTACTCTGGTATATCGATGCCCCGTCTCGATACACCCACGACTAGGGACCTTGAAGGATGTACTTATGGACTACCATGTCCGCACTAGTATGATCTGCATCATAGTCCAGGTAGTCAAGTATACATCCTAAGGGCTTTACCAACATGTAACAGAGAGACAATCAGTGTACACGTTAAGGTAAAGAGCAACCAGATAGCATACTATCATGTCGAGCAAGAAAGTCCTCCCTATATATGTCCAAGCATCCACTACAATATACATCCAATGTACAGTAATGGCCTCTAGGGCATACATATAACTAACAATCTCCCACTTGCACTAGGGCCATCTGATAACAGTGGTTGTAGTATCTCATACTCAACCATCCCATAAAAGTCTCTCTCTGGGAAAAGGCCTTTGTGAGTGGATCCGCCGTGTTGTCCTCTGAGTCTACTCTCCTAACCTCGATCACCCTGGAGATCAACCATCTCCATGATCAGGTGATACTGCCTTAGAATATGTCTGGATCACTGATGGAATGGACATTCCTTGGCATAAGCCACAACTCCATTGTCACACAATGGGAGGAACTAAGTTCATCTCATGAACCAATATACACCCAGACTGCCTCTTTGGTAGCATCTTAAGTAGCGATGTATCCAGCCTTTATCGTCTAGTATGCCATGGTATCTAGCTTGGAACTCTTCCAACATACCGTCCCTTTACTGAGGGTAAAGACAATGCATGTGACTGATATTCAGTCGTTCTTATCACTCTGGAACTTTTCCAGTGATTCTCCCCTGGATCAATTGATACCATCTCACTTCAACTAGTGAGAATCCTAACATCCATTTAGATCTATCTCATAGATCCAAAACCCAGGATTTAGTAGGTATCACTTTGATCCTATGTGGAGAATCATTGTGATAAGCGGAGATAGATCGAGCGTAGCATAGGAAACTCCTTCCCTATCAAGAGTATGTCATCCACGTACTCTACGAGGATCGCCACCATACTCCCTACTACCTTTTTGTATATACAAGGTTCATCCACCATTTTGATGAAGTCAAACTCTTTGACTACTACATCAAAACAGATGTTCCATCTCCGCGATGCCTGCTTTATCCTATAAAGCATCTTGTACACGTTTCCGCTGCTCCCACTGTTTACGAAGCCCTCTTGCTGTGTACTTATAGACGCTCTCTTCTAAAACATCATTTAGAAAAGCTGTCATGACACCCAACCACCTGATATCGTAGTCATGGTATGTAGCCGTGGCAAGTAGGATCTGGATGGACTTAAGCATAGGCCCCAGAAAAGGTTTCATCATTATCCACGTCTGGTCGATGACGAAAACCTTTAACAAGTCTAGCTTTGAAAGTCTCAACTTTTCTATCTACACCAAGTAATCTTCTCAAGATATACTTGCTCCTGATGGGGATTTAACCCTTCAAATAAAGCAACCAAAGTCCAAACTTTGTTGGTGTATAAGGATTCCATCTCAGATCGCTAAGCATCCAGCCATTCTTACAGAGTCCCTACTCTCGATGGCCTGCTCGAAACTAGTTGGGTCATCATCTCATGATGCAATCCTCGCTCCCACTGTCATAGAGAAACAGAATTATCTCTCAGGTGGGTGAGAAACCCTACTAGATCGGCGGAGAGGCTGAGCTTCGTTGGTAACTATTGAATCCTTTGGTTTTATCAAATCATCTGTTGTAGTTTGTATAGCTGGAACCTTTCCGGTTCTACATTACAGACCTTGCCTCGAGCTTGTCCGGATTTTGCTTTTAGACATAGACCGGTCAACCCCAAATCTTAACTAGCTTAAGACATGGGCTCTTCCCATACCATATCTCATATGGAGTGGTATGCAACTGATTTGATTTGAACCCTATTCAATAGGTATGCAGCTTCTCAAGCGCATGACTCCCAAAAGGAAACATGTAACTCAGTAGTACTCATCATAGAGCGCACCATATCGAATAGGGTGCAATTGCTCCGCCCCGATATACCATCGTGCTATGGTGTATACGGAGGAGTAATGCTGAGAGAGAATCTCATTCTCCTTTAGAATAGTCCAGGAATTCCGTGCTCAAGTATTCTCCTCCCTGATCGTATCAAAGGACATAATACTTATACCCTCATTTTGGTTCTCTACTTCTAACTTATATTCTGTGAATATCTCAAAAGGTTCGGACTTATGTTTCAACAGGAACATATGTATGAATCTTGAGAGATCATCAGAGAATGTAATGAAGTATAAAGAACCAGTCCTGGCATGTGTAGACAGGGGACCTTACATACATCATCATGTATCAGTCCCAAGAGTTCATTAATTCTTTCTCTGTTTCCAATAAACAGAGCTTTGGTTATTTTATCTTTGTGACATGACTGGCAAGTTTCATAAGATGTAAATTCAAACTGATTTAAATATGCATATAAATGTAACTTCAGCCAGTCGGGTCGCATTGATATGACCTAGTCTACAATGCCTCAAGAAGGATTCGTTCATTTCTGAACTCTTCTTCCTGTGTGTGTTCTGTATACTACGAACTGTAGCTTGATTTAGAACGTCAATGCTTTTAGATAACGTGCATGAATCGATCAACTTTTGATATACGAAATGTTCAAAACATTATCCAACAATACAAAATTATATCCTTTCTTTACGAATAAAGAGACTGATATGATGTTGTATATCAGGTTAGGTATCTAATAACATTTGTTCAGAATCAATGTATTTGTAATACAGGGTGACAGTGACCAACAGACTTGGCTGCAACACTTGCACCATTTTCTGCCTCATGAAACTTATCACCCGTTCTCGGTTCTCTACCTTTCTGTAGACCTATGTAACAGATTACATATCTGGGATCCTGATCCGGTATCAAATACCCAGGACGTAGAGGATATAGAGAAACAGTTCTTTGTAATGAACACACCCGAAGATGATGCATCAACATGCACTTTCTTCGTATGGGCGGCACGGGAAATCTGGTATTCCCCAATTCCTGCTCTTTCTTATAACAATTATAAGTTGGAGCGGGACCAACGTTCCTTAGCTCAGCATAACAAGCGGGTTCGGTCAATATATCCGTTTTATTATCTTGATTAAGGCGTGATATGGTCGCTGCCTGGAGAGAGAGAGAAGAAAACACTCAGCGTATGCTCTTGCAAGATCAGATTGGTTATATATTTTATCTAATCAGGATGGCTCCCACTGTTTTTATCAAATCTTCCTTCAAACCCTAAAAGGAAAGACTAGCCGGGATTAATTACACACTACAAGTTCGCCGATCTTTCAGCCAGGCCAGTGTCGGTACTTTGAGGGAGGTCCCCCGTGCTTTCGCACGAACCTAATTAATGTAAACCTCGTTTTCCCAGAGGCGTAACCCCGTTGACATCTTTCTAGACACCTACTTGATCGGCTAATTGTAATGTGTAAAACTCTCCCAGGAGTAACTCTTACTCGCAGCGGGTATCGGGATCCAACTATCTCATGGAAGGTATGCAATCTCATTGCAAATTTCAACACTTGAAATTCCCGATATATTTTGCCCCAAACGATCTATGACCTTGACAAGGTCAACAAACCATAGACCGTAAGTCAAGTTTAACCCGTCATTTCTTGATTGAATTAAACCCACCCGCACCACCCTTGACAAGGTCAACAAGGCCGTACGACTACCCTAACCCAATCTGCATCATATGCATAAGCAGATAAATACTGGTCAGCTACCGTACACTGCGCCTTGACAAGGTCAACAAACGCAGCACGAATACTAAGCAGGACTTATCTGAAATGACGGAGGGCTACGACAGGTTTTTCTGAAAACCTATTGCGTAATGAACTTGACATCGTTGTAGAATCAAATGATTTTGAAATGGAGTGTTTTTTAGGCTTTTCTAGTTTTGCTAAAGGGGTCACTCCCGGTGAAGGGATCGTCGGCCCTTTCCTCGTCGAATGAGGTGCGGGATATATCATATATATCACTGTGCAAAGCAGAAACTATAGAAGCAATCAGAAGACAAACCGAGTGTGTAGCATCTTCCAGTTATTGCTAAAGGGGTCACTCCCGGTGAAGGGATCTCGGCCCTTTCCTCGTCGAATGAGGTGCAGGATGTTCTACAAGGAACACCGCGATGCAAAGCAAGAACTGTAGCTACCTATTTTTTTAAAGAAATTCGATTCCACAACATCTTTAGGTTTCTTTTATTTTCATTAATCATATTAATGAAGTCCCATCATTTAAGTACCTAAACATCACAGATAAATATAGCGTACGCTTATGCCATCCGCATTCGCCTCGATGTCCCGTCTGCACCGTTAGGTTAGGTAACTAATGGCAGAGCGAGGCAGGGCTAGCGCAGGTGTAAAACATAAGCAACGTCTATATAATATATCGTATATACTATATACTATATCTATCTGAACATATCACATGATCACATCACAGATAACGCAGCAGAAAATATCATATGAAATATTGGATATACTAGGACGTCCGTGTTTTCAATACGAGCCAGTATAAAACACGGATTCCACGGTCGTGATGAATAGCCAAACCCATACCCCTAGATCCCTACGAGAGCGGCAAGCAACCCTACCAATTCTAGAGTTAGGAGACCCGGACTCGACTCCTCGAGTTGGTCTCCCACTGGACTCCAGAACCCGGTTACTTGTGCCCTCCTCCTTGGGTCTATCCTAGTGCGGAAAAGTAAATAATATACAAAAGGTGACAACATCCGCAACCTGGAAGTGCCCCAATAAAAGAATATTACATACAAGTTTTTACATGAATGAAAATGAAAAACACTCATCTCACATAAAAAAAACCCGGCTATTCAAACACGACGATCCAATATAACATATCCAGCAACACATAACATCACATGTCATCAACGTAAGTAAATATGCCCATCCCAATTGTCGTTGACATATAGCAACTAAACCGGCGATATCACATATTACACTTACGGTCGCAGAAAAGAAAGTGTAAAACTACAACAGTTGGAATCCGCAACCTCTTTAGACATCGCATGCCTAATCAAATGAATTCCTTAGACATCGCATGCCTAATAATCATAAACCCCGCATTTTAGTCTCATTATCGAAAACTCTTTTCAATATCAAGTCGGGCAATTCAACAAGATTCTCGACATCCAGATCGAATGCTCGTCGCAAACTTCAGTAGACGGACGCACCCCCGATGCCGTCGACGAAGTGCTCCAAGGCGGAACACCGCTGCCGCGAGCACCCGAACAGATGCTTTCGGCGACGGGGTTCTCCTACAGTCACTTGGTCATGGCTATGGGGTGAGGCTGTCTATTAAGTTTACCCGGCGAGTATCCGCGTACACTACGTGATTGCGACGGACTTTTGATCACATCAAAATTCCGTGGCAACCGATCAAGTGAGACTAAACCGCTAGATTTATAACATTCATTCAGTTATCTCATAACTACTTGTGAATTCCAATTATTGTATCACATTCCGGATAAATATAAAATGTTAAACTTTCCGATCGAACATACAAACACCCAAGCTTTCCCGAAACAGCTCAACACATGAAACAAGTTTAAAAACATTCATTTCATGCCTCAGTACCAACGGTCCAGCCGTAGAAGGGTCAAGCCAACGCCTCACATGTGGCACGCCGTACTGCCCCAAACCCTAAGGTTCAAAGGGCAGTTCAAGAAGGTCACATAATCGAGTTAAGGTTTGTTGTCTTCTAGAGGGATCATCGCATTACTTGCACTACTTTGAACGTCATCAAACTACGAAAAGATCCAACACTTGGAAATTTTTCGACAGGGGAAAAAGTGGGTATTTTTATCCGGTCAAACTTTTTAACATGTACTAAAATTTACCCGGAAAAACAATAACGAATTTAAAATTCCCGATCGAATCGACGATTACAAAACAAACCCCAGAATGCACAACACATGTGTCAGATTAAAAATACCCATAAAATAGCAAACACATAGAAAGGAATTACTGTGAAAAGACCAGTCCCTAATACCCTTATATTGCCGCGGAACCGCCGCTAATGGTGGGTAATCGCCGCGGTTCCGCGGCCATATTGATGAATTAGGGGCTCGTTTTTCACCATAATTCCTAGTTTTCCCTGCTGAATTTTTTAGGTATTTTTAATACTGCAAAACCCCAGATTTTAAAAAATGACCAGAGAGGGGTGTATTTTGTCGTATTTGGGTTCGATCGGGGTTTTAACTTCGTTAACGCATCGCCTAATGCTCTAGCTAGGCTCTGATACCACTGTAGGGTTCCTAGGCACACTAATGAGGTCTCACAACAGATCAAACATACCCAATTCAAATTTTTTATGTGCCTAAAAACCCTAATACGGATCATTAACTAGATGATAAGGTGATGCAAGCAAGTAAACGACTTTATTGCTAAAGGAAAGTGACTACAACCTTTGTAGATCCGGTTCTCCACTTCCTTGGCTCCGTGATGATGTCCCTCCGCTGTACCAATCGGAATCCGGACTCTGGCGATGGTTTCGTCGGAGAAATGATCGGGCTTGGTCGTCGACTTCGATGCCGAAGATGATCTACGTCGAGGCAACTCAAGATCAAGCTCCAACTTCACCAAGTCATGAAACTTGTGAAGAAAACACCCTATACTACTTGGCAAGTGGTAGAGGATGAAGAAATAGGAAGTTGGTTCACTTTAGAATTGGATTTCTCACTCTTTTTCTCATTTCACCATTGATGGTAGCAAGCTTTTCTTCATCTTGAAGAAGGATAAGAAGAAGAAAAGAATATGATAAGTATATCTCAAAAAGAAAATAAAATGATACTTATCATATTTGCAACCATGGTTTAGTATAGAGAATTAACTAGGGTTTAGTTGAATGGTTAGGGTTAAGAGATGAAGACAAGAATGGTCACTTAGTCAAAGATGCATGAAGCATCAAGAAGCTTCATGTATGAAAGCAACCATTTTGTTTTCCTTTTTATTTTAACCAAAATAAATAGATAAATAAATAAGTGAAATGAAACCCTAACCATTCACTAAACATGGTTTAAGTCTTACACAAACCCGAGTTTGCATGTATCATCAAACATAATACAAACAAGTGCACAAAAGTATATCACATATACAACTTGTGTATTTCAAGTGAGAAAATCCATTTAAAGTGAACAAATATTAGTTAATGCAAAATAATATATCAAATATATAATTATACATTAAATCATTAAATCAACACTTGATTTAACGATCCGGTCATATCGCATATGACCGACTAATATCCAATGTATCGGCTTATCGAATCAATTCTCGATTCGATAACTAGGTTATATCGCATACAACTAATCGATACATTCATCGCGAGAATAAAATACGGTATCACATACACGCATTATTCTCGGTCCCACACATATCTCATATGCGCTCCTATTTCGTTTCGCTTGAGCCAGGAAACCTCTGTGTAGGACTCTAAAGACTCGTCAATACGCCGGCAGCAGGTGATGATCATATCAAACACCCACAAGCCGCAAGCGGTCTGCCAAATGTAACGTCCACCCGGGTATTGAGCGATCAGAAGATCGACGAGCAAGCCCGCTCACACTCCTATGAATCCAACCAGTAACACTTACCGTACAGTCCGGTCTGATCGTCTGATATGTCGCATATCTCGCCTAGGGGTGGTAAACGTCAGACCCCAATAGCTTGATAAGTCGTGTCGATATGAGGTCTATAACAGTTCGATAAACTACTGGTAACACTTACCAGTAAATCTCAGCAACCTTGGCCAGGGATTTCCGGTTATAGCCAATCGAACACAGTGCAACATCAACTCCCTATACCGGGAGAGACGAATCCCCTCCTATCGCTCATTGCCTCCATGTGATTCGGGATTGTACCCAAAAACCACCGTTTTGCACGCCCTCTTGGACTTGGTAAAGTGGAAATCAAAGCACAGTGGGAACCACACAAGACTCTATGACGATCTCGGGTCAACAGACTACTCTGTACCAGTGTCACCAGAGAACTGCCATCTGACGTAAGGTATAATACCATCTGGGAGTTCTCGGCGAGTCCGTCCAGTGTACCCAGTCTCCACTGAGCACCCATACACCATCTCTGATGTCAAACACCAATGGATATGGGATCATCCATTGCCCATCTAGATAGGTCGAGAAGGTATACGCTAGTCTACTCTGGTATATCGATGCCCCGTCTCGATACACCCACGACTAGGGACCTTGAAGGATGTACTTATGGACTACCATGTCCGCACTAGTATGATCTGCATCATAGTCCAGGTAGTCAAGTACACATCCTAAGGGCTTTACCAACATGTAACAGAGAGACGATCAGTGTACGCGTTAAGGTAAAGAGCAACCAGATAGCATACTATCATGTCGAGCAAGAAAGTCCTCTCTATATATGTCCAAGCATCCACTACAATATACATCCAATGTACAGTAATGGCCTCTAGGGCATACATATAACTAACAGATACAACTCAGCCAGGGGTAAAACCTGTACATCTTCCGTTGCACTACTTTACGTCCTGGGTCGAGATGCACGTGCTTAGTGCTTTCGGAGTCCACAAACGGCCCTGCTTCTACGACAGCTATAACTTTCCTCGAGTTATGTTTCTAGTTGACGCTTCCACATTAGATCCATCGCAGCGAGAGGCTCGACGTTTGGTCCTTCGCCCACGTATGGTTAGGGATAGTATGACTTTTGTCGATAGAGTTTGAACTATCGATAAGGAATCAACCAAGGCAGTGCAATCGCTGCGTGATACTTTCAAAGACGGGGCTCCTACGTTGAAGGCTCCGGAGATCCTGCACTTATATTCGATTAGGCCAGGCTTTCTAGTGTTCAGGCAAGGCGCCTCGACATTGTTCATGAGGTATAACACGCACCGTTTCGCTCAACAGTCGGGTTACAATCAGGGTGTCCCGCTCGAGGCTTTCTTAGCCGAGCCGGTTGCTACGGAGGAAGGTATCCGCAGTGCGCTGCACCACTTTATGCGGCTAAATATGGGGTCTAACTTTCTCATCAGCGAGCCGAGCTATGTGCCTGATTGATGTTAGAGTTTTATGATCAAAGAATTAATTACCGCAATCAAGAACGGCGTCGCTTGGTAGCTAGCCGGTGAGTACGGGTCGGTCCACAGGGATTTTGTGTATTCTCAATTTGTTCTAACGAGTTAATTCTGATTGTTGTCGGATTGATTATTCCTAAAAACTAAGGTTGATCTAGACTAGAATTAAAATCTTGCTAGGGTTAGGTTTAGGTTAAGTTTGGAAAGTCAATATTCCTCACCGCTTTCTATGCCCTAATTAAGGTCTATGAGGTGTTATGGTAATAATTAATAAAGTGGATTAGTACCATCGGGAAGAAACTAGGGTTCTTCCTCTAGGTTCTTGTCCTTCCTTTCTTAATTCTTACCCTAACCTTCATGGAAAACATGCACAACCGGTCTTTTAAACTACGGTATCACCGCTACCTCGTGGGATAGGGTGTCATAGGGAGCGGTGTGTGTGTGTATGCATGGAGTCCTATAAAAATATGTGATGGGTAAGAAAGGGGTGAGAGATTTTCATCTCTCAAACCTGTAACACTTTGAATTTCTGTTTGAAGTCTTTCGTGATAATTAGTGATCGTACGTGTTATTATATATGTGTTCCTAGGATTATTAGTTATATTTAGTAGTGTTTGCATATTGGGATTTTTCTGGTGCTAGTGTACACCTTACACACTTAGTCATTTTGAGACTTAGGATTTTGTAACATGTTAACCTTTTCCTTGTGCATGGTTCCTCTTAATTCCCCCACCATCTTATTCATATATTAACCCCATTTGATAATTCAAACTCCTAATAAAACAATGAAGCATGGTGTTAGGTGAAGCTTTGACTTTTGACCCATTTTCTTCTCTTCTCTCTCTCTTTCCCTCATTCTGAATTCCAGCAGAGATTTCCAGCAGCAAACCCTCCATTTTTCTCCTCATTCTCTTCTCTTTTCATTCCCCTTTGATCCATACACAAAACCCTATACATATCAACACATTTTCATCACAAAACCTTAGGAAAAGTGAGCTTTTTGAGGTGTTTAAGGCAAATCTGCACCCTAGAGGGGAGAGCTGAAACTTTTGGTGTTCTACAAGGTTCTTAGAAGGTATTAACTCATATTAGCACTTCTTTTCCTTAGACTTGTAGTATTCTTTAGTAAAAAACCCATTTTTGTGCATTTTTGGTGATATTTAAGGATATTTGTGATTCACATGTTAGATTAGGGTTTTGTTAGTTGTGTTAGCTCTATTATGTGTTATTAGAGCTATCTTAGGCCAAATTTTGTTTCAGTTTGCACAAAAATACCCTAAAGTTTGATTTTAGTGTAAAGTGTGGATTTTAACTAGAAATAAGGCTCTGTAGGATTTGCTACTACCCGAGACATTTCAGAGTAAAACTAGAGGTTACTGTAACATGTATGGGGGATATAGAGTGCACACACCAAACCTGGGAGCCCAATTCCCAAGTGAGGCCGCCGAAATATTCTTTCTGGCCACAATTTGCGGCCAGATGGGGGAGTTGTGGGTTGGGGTTTGGGGTGTTGGTATCTGCTGCTATGTGGGTTGTTTTGGTATATATAGTTTTATAATATCTTTCCTGTATCAAAATCTGGAGGTGATTACCTATTTTCCCGTATTTTCAATCTTTCGCGACACGCGTGATACGTGTGTGTGGGTTTGGGGTTTCTGCGTATCGCGACGCGTCGGAGTGGTTTTAGGCGCGTAACCACACGTTTTAGCGTATCGCGCACACGCGCGCTTGGTTCGCGACACGAGTTACTAGTTCGGTCTTAATGTCGCGTTTGTGTGACTTCAAGCTTACGTATGATATATTGTGTAATTCTAGGTTCACAGGCGAGTACGGCGGACGCCGCGCAGAAGGAGAAACAAGTTGTTGGCTACACCTAGCGAGAGATTACTGTGAGTAGATTTCACATCTACGGGGATATCGCCCGCATGGCGTTCTACGTCAGGGCTGATAGGACCTTATAGTTTCCTTTGTATACATTGACTATTCATGGCTACGATTTAGTGCATGCTGCATTCCCTGCTATTTGGATATAAACTAGAATTGATAGAACACCGCACCATTACTAACGGTCCATGTTGCACGAGCACTATCCTGCATGTTACACACACACCGTTAGTAATTGACATGACACTCACACTGTAGTATATCACATCGGATCATCATATTGTAGCTCATCTATATGTGACATGACTTGATATTCATACTTGATGCCTATATCACATCGGATCATTACATTGTAGCTCATCTATATGTGACATGACTTGATATTCATACTTGATGCCTATATCACATCGGATCATCATATTGTAGCTCATCTATATGTGACTTGACATGCTATTCATACTTGATGCCTATATCACATCGGATCATCATATTGTAGCCCATCTATATGTGACCTGACATGCTATTCATACTTGATGCCTATATCACATCGGATCATCATATTGTAGCTCATCTATATGTGACATGACTTGATATTCATACTTGATGCCTATATCACATCGGATCATTACATTGTAGCTCATCTATATGTGTCATGACTTGATATTCATATTTGATGCCTATATCACATCGGATCATCATATTGTAGCTCATCTATATATGACTTGACATGCTATTCATACTTGATGCCTATATCACATCAGATCATCATATTGTAGCTCATCTATATGTGACTTGACATGCTATTCATACTTGATGCCTATATCACATCGGATCATCATATTGTAGCTCATCTATATGTGACTTGACATGCTATTCATACTTGATGCCTATATCACATCGGATCATCATATTGTAGCTCATCTATATATGACTTGACATGCTATTCATACTTGATGCCTATATCACATCGGATCATCATATTGTAGCTCATCTATATATGACTTGACATGCTATTCATACTTGATGCCTATATCACATCGGATCATCATATTGTAGCTCATCTATATGTGACTTGACATGCTATTCATACTTGATGCCTATATCACATCGGATCATCATATTGTAGCTCATCTATATGTGACTTGATATGCTATTTATATTTGACGCACATATCATATCGGATCATTGACTTGTATTTTGGTTTGGATTACATGTGATTTCTGGATTTGGGAACCGTGGCTATTGCAAATATATAATCATTTAAAAACCCGGTTCCCTTGATATGATATTTCGGTGCGTCCACCATGTGTTTTCTCGGTGCTAGAGTGATATATGTGAACCCGAATCGAGGAGCTGGTTGAGGCCGATTATGGGTACATGGTGGACCCGGTTGTTTCCCCCAATCAGAGCAAGGCTCTACTGAATTTTGAAAATTCAAAATTTGAAGCAACACTTCGGTTTCCGTGCGCAGTGCGCAATTTGCCACGTGGCAGAAGCCAATTCGGCAGCGTAACGCCCGAGACGGTGCGTCCCATCAGAGCAAGGCTCTTCAGAAAACGTAATTAAAGACTTAACTGCGCAAATGCATGGCAGCGCGACATGTGTCTGCGCAGTTGCGCAATCGCAACTGCGCAAGCGCAGTGATGCGCGACACGTGTCTGCGCAGTTGCGCAATCGCAACTGCGCAAGCGCACGGGTGCGCGACACGTGTCTGCGCAGTTGCGCAATCGCAACTGCGCAAGCGCACGGGTGCGCGACACGTGTCTGCGCAGTTGCGCAATCGCAACTGCGCAAGCGCACGGGTGCGTGACACGTGTCACACGCTGGTGAGTTGCGCAGCAACTGAATGAAGATTTAGACAAATCTTTTCTGTTCTCCTGTAAAACAGGAACCCTTGGATCAGAGATCCAATGGTGGGAAAATTCCCAAAATTATTCAGGAAAGATTTTGTTAACAAATCCAACAAATTGGTGGGCACTATAAATAAGACCCCAGGCCTCATTCAAAGAGGATCAGATAATCAATCATCATCGAGAGAGGGAAAAAGCTTCTGAAAAAAGAGAGCTCTTGAAGATTAATCAAGAACAAAAAAAAAAAGGTAAAATTTCTGAAGGACAGAAAATAAAAAGATAAATAGTGCCTTGCACTTGATATGAACCCTTGGTTCTAAAAAAAAATAAAAGAATAATAAATAGTGCCTTGCACTTGATATGAACCCTTGGTTCCGTGAAAAGAAAACAAGAAGAAAAACTTGTTTTCTTTTGATCTAAATGTAGATCAAAAGTGCTATGCACTTTTGTTTCTTCAATCAGAAGATTCTTGAGTTCCTGCAACTCATTATTTAAAAGGGCCTGGCCCAAATCAGAAATAAAAGGGTAGAGCCCTATTTAAAAAAAAATTCTTAAGGGCCTGGCCCAAATCAGATCACAAAAATAAAAGGGCAGAGCCCTATTTGGAAAATTCTTGAGGGCCTGGCCCAAATCAAATCATACAAAGGGCAGAGCCCTGTTTGGAAATGCTTGAGGGCTTGGCCCAAATCAAACTGCAAGAATAAAAAGAGGCAGAGCCCTGTTTAGATTGATTCTTTTAATCGGGCAGAGCCTAAAATAAAAATTGGACTTAACCCAATCCTGGCTGTAAGTCCTTAAATTAAATGCCTCTCACAAACTAAGTCACGACCGGTTCGAGGGTACATCTCCGAACTCCTTTGACATCTGTCGTTGTAATTCCTCAACGACGTCAAAGAGGCGACGAGTCCCAACGACCACTCATCTAATATCGGACCGAAACGTCCCTAAACTAATATCGGACCGAAACGTCCCTAAACTAATATCGGACCGAAACGTCCCTAAACTAAAATCGGACCGAAACGTCCCTAAACTAATGATGGACCACTATGTCCCTAAACTGGCGACGGACCGAAACGTCCCTAAACTAATAATGGACCACCACGTCCCTAAACTGGAATATGGACCGCTACGTCCCTAAACTGACACGATAGGGCCCAAACGCTCTTTTGTCGGATCTAAACGGTCCCGTCTAAGTTGATCTTAACCCCAAATACGGCTAACGTGTCCTTAGACATCTAAATAAACAATAAAATCCCAAACCAACTTTGGTTCAAGGGTACATCTCAGAACTCCTCAGACGTATGTCGTTGTAATCCCTCAACGACGTCAGAGAGGTGACGAGTCCCGACGGCCGGATAATTAAATCAATCACTACGTCAGGTCGATCTTAGTCCAAAACAGGACTAGCGTATCCTTGATGAACGTTTAAGTTGATCTTAGTCGCAACGCGACTAATGCATCCTTAAATTAAAAACACCAAACCCAAATCTAAGCAAATACGGATTTGGACTAATCCACGTCCTACGGGTGACGATACTTAGTCTCCGTATACAATCCACGGGCAACCACAAACAAAACAAACACACACGACACGAAGTGAAATTCTGGAGAAGGAGAAAGTTGTTACCGCGATGCGGTAGCGTAATTAACTGCAGGGGCTTGCGCCTGCAGGGAAGAGCGTCCCCACAATCAAAAACCCCTCACCCTGAGGGGGAATCTGACGAAGTCTGCTACATCGGCCGCATCCGTCTAAACCTTCGATACACGGTGCCATAAATCAACTTGGCATCTTCGGAGAGGTAGACGGATAAAACCAAATAGCATCTGCCCCGAACCTCAGGCACGGACATTGCAGTCTTGTGCGCCGCCGTTCGGAGGGGAACAGATCTGGCACGCCCGGTGGGACCTTTTCCTCTTTCCACTCCACACTTCGTGTGTCGTCTTCGCGAACCAATCGCGGTTTGTTAAATGGTTGTCCACGGATTTCAAGTTGCTAAAATTTGGTCTTTTGTCTGGCACAGAACTCAAGATTCAATGGCCACCAACTGTTCGAAATGCCATTGCAGCGGACGCTCCTCCTCACCGCGAGGTATAGCATCTGGGCCCCAGGCGGCTTCCTTCCTGACTCTGCTCGGCCGACCATGGCTACACGAATACAATATCATCCCTTCTACACAGCATCAGTGCATGAAGTATTCTATGGACGGCCTCGAGTACACAGTGGCAGGAGAGTTGAATCCATTTTCCGTGAACGAAGTTCGCAAGTATGAAGATGCCAAATACTTCCTACCGAGTTTCGAAGACACGGAAAGGTGTCACAAACCGGAGAACAAAACTAACGCAACCATCCCTGTCTTCGGCAGTGACACCGAGGAGGAGGAGGAGGATATAATTTATTCAGGTCCGTCCCAGTCCACCAGGCCAGGACCATCTGTTCCTTCATTGATCTTCGGTAGTGACTCAGAGGATGAAGTTCACGCTGTATTCCCCGCTCGGTCCTCAATACAGATTTCCACTGATGAAGAGCGAAGTCTGCAGGTAACCATGGTGCCGCTTGAACATTACAAAGAACTGGATGCACTCGACACCAACAGCGTAGAAGAATTGCAGACATTCTATATCCCTCCCGGAAGAAAAGGCGAGAAGGCAATCCTATTCTACCGTTCTGAAGAAAACAAGGTGGAGAAAGAAATTTGGCATGGCGCGGATCCCACGCTCGACAAGCTTCAGCCTATCCGTCTTCCCAGATATTATACCGAAGGTTTGAAGAAACTGCTGAAACGCCAAGGGATGTCCTTCACACAGACCATCAGAAAAGCCAAATTCTACGACAAGGTCTGGAACGTTCCCGGAACTCAATGCAAACTGCCTAACGGGAGAACGGAAACGAAAGGGCTCGGGTATGTTCGCTCAAAGAAACGGGAGCTAATAAACAGCTGTTATGCCATGTATAACTTTGATGAAGAAGCGGACGCTCAATGGGAAGACGCTAATCCTGAATCAACAAGAGTTCCTGATGCAAGACCTCCCAGTCCATCGTCTGAAGACCAGATGAGCAAACTTATAAAGGATGCGAGTCAAAAAGCCCGAGATGATCACGATCGTGAAATGGCAATCTATGAGAAAGCCAAGACACAGCGTCTCCTTCGACAGGCAGTAAAGAACGAAGATGTTACCCCACGTCAGCCTGCTACAAAAAGGGTTCGACGCGAAAGCAAAAACAAGTCGAGGGGCCGAAAAGGTGCTCGACAACCACAAGACAGAGCTAAGAAGCCACGCATCCGAGAGTCGAGCGTTATTGACCTAGCCCTTATGAAGAAAATGAGTCGAGCATACTCGTTTCCTCGGAACAAAACAAGGAAAATACTTGATCTTGCTCTAAAACATCAAATGCTTACTCTGCCAGAGTCTAAACACCCTGAGCAAGCGGGCGAAGTCTCCAACCCAAATTATTGCTCTTACCATCGAGTAGTAGGGCATCCGCTTGAAGATTGCTTCACCTTTAAGAATTGGGTTGAGGACCAATATCAGCTTGGCAAATTTGCGTTGTCTGACAGTTGGAGGGTAGCGCCGCCGCAAAAGCACGAACCCGAAAACACAAGGATAAAACCAACTCCGCATTGGGATTGGCAGAAAATTCGCACCTGCCATGTAATAACAATATTAAAAGAAGGGTCCGAGGACATGAACAACCTCCCTTGGTGCTTTGAAAGCGGCAGCGATGAGGTAATCTCAGAATTTCCCCCGGCTCCGAAAGAATTGGAGGATGGAATCCATACCACTGCGGACAATCTCAAGAAAATTGAGTTGGGAACGGCAAATGACCCGCGACCGACATTCATCAGCGAGCTGCTATCTCAAGAAAGGGTGGCCGCGTTAAAGGATGTGCTTCTACAGCACAAAGATTGCTTCGCGTGGAACTATTCCGAAATGCCGGGAATAGATCCAGAAATTGCTGTACACAAATTGGCGATATCCCCAGACGTCAAGCCAATCAAACAGGCGCCGAGAAGGATGCGACTCGAGCTTGAGATGAGCATAAATACCGAAGTCAAAAAGTTAATCGACTCCGGCTTTATCCAGGAGGTTCAATACCCTGAATGGATCGCTAACATCGTCCCAGTGATGAAGAAAAATGGGACAGTGCGCATATGCGTAGACTTTCGGGATCTTAATAAAGCCTGCCCGAAAGATGATTTCCCAGTGCCAGTCACTGAACTTATGATAGACAATACATCCACTCATGAGGTTTTCTCCTTCATGGACGGCTCGTCGGGGTATAACCAGATAAAAATGCATCCCGAAGACCAGAAGCACACAGCCTTCAGGACTCCTCTTGGTATATTTTGTTATAAAGTGATGCCCTTCGGTTTGAAGAACGCCGGTGCTACTTATCAGAGGGCCATGACAAAGATCTTCGACGACCTTATACACGAAATCGTTGAATGCTATATCGACGATCTCGTGGTTAAAAGCAAATCATACGGGGAACATCTCGAGCATCTGAAGACTGTATTTCAACGCCTTCGGCAGTACAACCTGAAGATGAATCCTCTTAAATGTGCGTTCGGAGTCTCCTCGGGCAAATTCCTGGGATTCGTTGTTCGACACCGAGGTATTGAAATAGATCCGTCAAAGATTAAAGCAATCATGGAAATGCCTCCGCCGAGGACTCTCAAACAGCTGCGGTCTCTCCAAGGGAAACTCGCATACATACGGCGATTTATAGCCAACCTCTCAGGAAAATGCCGGCCATATAGTCACCTGATGAAGAAAGGAACCCCATTCGTTTGGGATCAAAAATGCCAGGGCGCACTAGACGAGATCAAGCAGTACCTGCAGAACCCGCCGGTGTTGGCTGCCCCGGTTAAGGGGAAGCCTCTCATTCTTTATACGACCGCCCTCGAAGGTTCCTTAGGCGCATTATGGGCACAAGAGAACGATCAAGGGAAAGAAAGAGCACTCTACTACTTAAGTCGAGTGCTGCTGGGGGCAGAAAGCAACTATTCTCCCATTGAAAAACACTGCCTGGCATTGATCTTCGCAATAACAAAGCTTAGGCACTATGCGTTGGCGCACGAGGTCCGTCTGATTTCAAAAGTGGACCCTCTCAAATATTTAATGTCAAAAGCCATATTGATAGGACGACTCGCTAAATGGGCCCTGCTCTTGATGGAATTTTCCATAACATATCAACCTCTCAAGGCAGTAAAAGGCCAGGCCATCGCTGACTTCCTTGCTGAGCATCCCATACCTGCCGACTCTCCTTTAAACTGCGATTTGCCAGACAGACATGCATTTGACGCAATCGACAGTGGTGATACCCGTTGGGAGCTTTACTTCGATGGAGCGTCCTCTATGAAAAAGCACAAACAAAGTATGCCAACGATCAAATCGGGGGTGGGACTCATCTTTGTGACTCCCCAAGGAGGAATAATGCGTTTCGCCTTCTCCTTAACGGAGCCGAGAACGAATAATGAAGCTGAATATGAAGCTTTGATAGCAGGCCTCGAGATCGCCATCGATATGGGAATTGAGAGCCTCCTCATATACGGGGACTCCCAACTGGTCGTCAGTCAAGTGAACGGCGATTACCAAACATGCAAACCGGAATTGGTAAAATACGGTGAAAAAGTGCAACAACTGCTAACCCAAATTCCCTCCTACACGTTGGAAAGCATACCGCGCGCGGAAAACAGCAAAGCAGACGCACTAGCCAAACTTGCTAAAGAACTGGCTGACGAGAACCTCGACGACGTTAGAATCGTAGTACAAAGCCGTCGAGTGCTCGCCCCAACAGAAATATCTCCGGAATCGTCCGAAGAAAGAGGAACGACTGAGCAGTCGACCTTACAAATAAAAGACCATGAGAAGGTTGAGGATTGGAGGGAAGTCTTTATAGACTACTTCAAGTCCCACCGAATGCCCGAAGATGCGTCCGCAAGACATCAGCTCATGAAACGAGCTCTGTCTTTCGCCTTCGTCAATGATACTCTGTACAAGAGGTCATTCGATTCTCTGTGGTTGAGATGCTTAGGACCTGACGAAGCGAGAAGGGTCGTCCAAGAAGTTCACGACGGACTCTGCGGTTCCCACCAAGCAGGCCCTAAGATGAAGTTAAAGATAAAGCGGACGGGCTACTACTGGCCCACGATGATGCAGGATTGCCTAGAATACGCGAGGCAATGTCATTCATGCCAAATTCATGGAGACTTCATCCATCAGCATCCCAACCCACTGCATCCAACAGTGGCTAGTTAGCCATTTGAAATGTGGGGAACTGACATAGTCGGTCCCATCGAACCAGCATCGTCAAAGGGACATCGTTTCATCTTGGCGACGACTGATTACTTCTCCAAATGGGTAGAAGCGGTACCGTTGAGGGAAGTGAAAACGGAAAACATCCTCCATTTCTTCAAAACGCATGTCATATACCGGTTTGGAACCCCAAGAAGGATCATCTCTGACAATGGGCCAGCCTACCGAAGTCATAAGATTAGCCGCTTCGCACAGCAGCACAATATAGACTGGAGATATTCCTCAGTTTATAACCCGCGAGCTAACGGTCTAGCTGAGGCCTTCAACAAGACCTTGACGAAGATCATGAAGAAAACGGTGTCACGAAATAAGAGAGATTGGCACGAAAGATTGCAAGAGGCTCTTTGGGCGTATCGAACTACATTTAAAACGGCCACAAACACAACGCCGTACGCGTTGGTATTTGGGACGGAAGCAGTACTCCCCCTCGAAATAGAATTACCCTCTCTACGAGTGGCAGTCCATTACGAGTTGACGGACGAAGAAAATGCTCACCTCCGACTTGAGGAGCTTGACGCCCTTGAGGGAACACGGCTCATAGCGCAACAAAATCTAGAGGCTTATAAAGCAAAGATGACGCGCTCATATGAAAGATTGACCCGACCGAGGACGTTCCATCAAGGCGAACTCGTGCTAGTCGTCAAAAGGCCCATGATCCCCAATCGCGCCAAGCGGGGAAAGTTTGAGCCAAACTATGAAGGACCGTACATCATTGATAAGGTCTACCAGGGCGGGGCCTATCTACTCATGGACATGCACGGTGAAAGACCTTTCAGGCCAATAAACGGTCGCTTCCTAAAGAAATACTACGCTTAACGAGCCTTAGTTCAGGTCAATGATAGATGACGACGACTATGTCCGCTCGCTATCTTCCTAAGCTCAGGCTTTATAAGCAGTAGCCAGCCCTCTCAACGGCGGACCGAAATGTCCTTAAACTAATAGCAGACCGAAATGTCTTTAAAACTACTACCGCAGCATCTTTAGGCTGACGAGATATAAAAAAAAAACATATAAAAAAAAAAAAAACAAACAAACAAAAAAAAACGGTATGTCCATAAGCAAAAAGGGCACGGATGAAAACCCGAAAGGGCTCCGTGAGTAAAAACAGCAGGGCTACCGGCGAGTGTTCGTGAAAACCCGAAAGGGCGCGACCTCGTTAAAAAAAAAAAAAAAAAAAAAAAAAAAAAAAACCCGGTATGTCCATAAGCAAGGTGGGCACGGATGAAAACCTGAAAGGGCTCCGTGAGTAAAAACAACAGGACTACCGGCGAATGTTTGTGAAAACCCGAAAGGGCGCAACTTCGTTAAAGAACCCTTGCAGGGTCCTCTCGACCCTGTAAGGAGAAACCACCTGCGTGAGATCCTTACGACTTACAAGGGAACAACACACTTAGGAATCCCCACAATTCCTAAGGAGAAAATACACTTGCGAGATCCTCACGACTCGTAAGGGGAACTCTCTTATGGGACCCTCACGGCTCATGAGATTTGAAAGTCTTAAGTTACAGAAACCTAAACCTGTGCTTAAGCAAGCCCCCACAAACTTCCAATATTGCCCTACAAGTGGCTCAATATTGACCCTTGTATACAATCCACGGGCGCGAATAAACATTTCCCTAATCAAGTCTCATCCGAGACTGGGGATATGTTCGCATGATGAACAACCCTTATAAGTCCTCTCGACTTACAAGGAGAAAACCCTCCTGTAGGATCCTTACGACTTACAGAGGAAACGAACACTTAGGAATCCTCACGAGTCCTAAGAAGAAAATACACCTACAAGATCATCACGACTTGTAGGGAGAAATAACTTCGTGAAACCCTTACGGCTCATGAAGTCAAAAGCCTTAGCCGACAGGACCCTAACCCTGGTCGCTAAGCCACCTTTGTTCGACATCGACAGAGGCAGATGATGATTCGCTCCTGGTAATATCCCAGTTGTAGCGGTGCTGATGCCGAAATCGGTTTACAGCGGAAAGCCAATAGGCCACACATGCATACGAAACAGCCGAAATGATAGGGCAACTTGCAATAAAAAGCAGCAAGTAAAAATGTATGCATGCAAAATAGCCGAAATGATTGGGCAACTCGCAATAAAAAATAAAAATAAAAAAAAAAAAAAAAAACAACGAGTAAAAATAAAATAAATAGCCGAAATGATTGGGCGCCGCGAAAAATAGCCGAAATGATTGGGCAATCGCGACCTTCGCGATATAAAAGCTGAAATGATAGAGCATCGCGGAGATAAAACAAAAAAAAGAATGATGATAAAACTCTGGCCCTACAGTTAAGATCACATCGATCCCTGTATACAATCCAAGGGCGCAAACAAAGAAGAAACCATACTTCCCCAGCGGATTCCGTCGAACGATAAAACCAAACCTCAATGGTTCATTCCAACCGAAGAAGTCAGGGACTTCAACACAAACTTCTCAACTCACGGATACAAACACTCCTTGACGAGAGCCTTCTGATCCGCGTCGACCTACAGAGCCACCAGCGCCTCCGTGGGAACCATCGACTCGTTTCAAACCCCAAGGACACAAATAATCCTTGGCGCTTGGGAAACAAATAATCCCTCGCAAAACTTCTCAACTCACGGATACAAACACTCCTTGACGAGAGCTTCCTGATCCGCGTCGACCCGCAGAGCCACCAGTGCCTCCGTAGGAACCCTCGACTCGTTTCAAACCCCAAGGACACAAATAATCCTTGGCGCTTGGGAAACAAATAATCCCTCGCAAAACTTCTCAACTCACGGATACAAACACTCCTTGACGAGAGCCTTCCTGATCCGCGTCGACCCGCAGAGCCACCAGCGCCTCCGTGAGAGCCATCGACTCGTTTCAAACCCCAAGGACACAAATAATCCTTGGCGCTTGGGAAACAAATAATCCCTCGCAAAACTTCTCAACTCACGGATACAAACACTCCGTGACGAGAGCTTCTCTGACTCATATCTCAGGCAGTAAAGATTCAAAAAAAAAAACTTGCTTCCTGAACAATGGGACCCTGCAAGTCAATCCTAAATGGTCTCTTGCATACTATTCACGGGTCTCACTCTTTGAAATCGATTCTCGATAAAAAGGGAAACAACCGCTTACGAGCCCTCTCGACTCGTAAGAAGGGCAATGGGACCCTGCAAGTCAATCCTAAATGGTCTCTTGCATACTATTCACGGGTTTCACTCTTTGAAGTCGATTCTCGATAAAAAGGGAAACAACCGCTTACGAGCCCTCTCGACTCGTAAGAAGGGCAATGGGACCCTGCAAGTCAATCCTAAATGGTCTCTTGCATACTATTCACGGGTCTCACTCTTTGAAGTCGATTCTCGATAAAAAGGGAAACAACCGCTTACGAGCCCTCTCGACTCGTAAGAAGGGCAATGGGACCCTGCAAGTCAATCCTAAATGGTCTCTTGCATACTATTCACGGGTCTCACTCTTTGAAGTCGATTCTCGACAAAAAGGGAAACAACCGCTTACGAGCCCTCTCGACTCGTAAGAAGGGCAATGGGACCCTGCAAGTCAATCCTAAATGGTCTCTTGCATACTATTCACGGGTCTCATTCTCTGAAGTCGATTCTCGACAAAGAGGGAAACAACCGCTCACGAGCCCTCTCGACTCGTAAGAGGGAGAAATTCTCTCATAAGATCCTTTCGACCTATGAGAGAAAGCTACACTTGGGAATCCTCACGATTCCTAAGGAGAAAATCCACTTACGAGATCATCTCGATCCGTAGGGAGAAAAGTCTCTATGAGACCCTCACGGCTCATAGAGTTGAAAAGTCTTAGGCAGCAGATCCGAACCTGCGGCCTAAGCCATCGTTATATCTTGAAGAAACCAAAATGCTTACTCTGTTACCTGTCAATCATGTTTATCAAGACAGCATGCTGATAATAAGAGAAGGGAGAAAGCAAAGAAATAATACAAGACATTGCAAAAAATGTGTATCTTTATTTATTAACTCAATCAAGTACATGGCGAATCGTATAAAAGAATAAAGAATGTATACATCTTATTCAAAAAAGAAAATTACAAGTATATTGATACAATGGCAGTTATTGGGAAGGAAGCGTCTTGCATAGGTGTAGCAATCGCTCGCAGATGTCCTTCCATGCCTTCTCTTGATCGGCTACCACCGCCAGCTCTGCCTCCACTTGGGCTCGTTGCCGCAAGACCACTGCAAGCTGCTCCCTCACGCCCTGATAAGCAGCCTCCCGACTTGGGATATGGCGCTCAGCCACGTCAAGCTTCCTCTTTAAGTTTAGCCCATGGGAGATGCGCTCCAAGAGACCCTCAAAGATAGTCTTCACTTGGGCAGCATTTGCCTCAACCTCAGCGCGCAGATGGGCCGTTTCGTTTGAGGTCTTTTGGCATTCCCTTAGTCTCCGAGCTGCTTCTTGCTCCAAGTGGCGGGAGTGCGAAGTGCTTTGCTCGAGCCAAGTTGTGCGTTGGGCGCTCAGAGCTAAAACTTCGGGAGCAGGACGCGTCAACTCCAGCCGATACAAGCAGGCCTCGATCTCCCTGCAGTGGTTAACCCAAGATTCAACGACGCCCTCGTCATGAAAAGTTACGAGCGCCGCTAACATTGGGTTAACATCCGCAGCGAAATCGACAGCAGAAGGGAGAGCGTCCATGCTGAGCTCTTCAATATACCCGCTCAGCATGCCTAGACTCATCACCGCACCCTTTGAAGACGGACGTCTCAGAAAAGGACCTGCCGGTAAAAGGACGCGAGCCGCGAAGGGGACCGGAACCGGAACAATAGCTGCAAAACAAAACAGGGTTAAGCGATGGTTCAAAAGATGTTAAAGGATTACCAAAAAGGGGATCTACTATACCAGCAGCAACGGACGGCAGAGCCGGAAGGGCCGGTAGCACGACAGGGCTTACATCCCCTCCTTCGATTTGTGGCACTACAATAAAGAAAAGAAAAAGTCAGAAATCATCCCATTGCTAGAAAAAAGGAGTCAATAAAGATATTACCGGCGCCACTAGAAGGAGAAGCGAGTTCGGATGGGAAAGAAAAGTGCGGGAGCAACACTTGATACAAGTGATCAAAAAGCACTCCTGCAAAGGCACAATGGTGTAACGTTAGTACAAAAGCCGCATTTTTGAAAGATTAATGCATGAGTCGTAAATCCATACCTTCCAACATCCGTGACGGCACAAGGGAAGACGGAGAGGTGACTACTGCCAAAGCAGTAGTTGACGGTGCCCCCTCGAGCAGTGGAGTATCGGTACTGGTGTTCACACCATAATATTGTATTTTATATTCCCCATTCTTATGCATTTTACAATGAAAACAGGTGCTTTTGACGCATGTCTGCTACATGTTACAAGTTACTGGTTCTTGGACAGGAAACAGTGAAAACGATGAAAAGACGACGTAAAAGTGAGACTTTGACCGACAAACAGAGAATCTTGATCAAGCCTACATAAGGAACAATTCACAAAGCAAGATTCAAGACATCGACTCAAAGCGAACGGGTAGAAGTCCACTACAATGTTCACTGGAAATCTGGAAGAGAACCAGAAGCTAAATTGAGAAAAGATATATAGAAATAAGTAGCCCAAGACAACTAGAACCCATCCCAGAAGAATCAGAGTCCAAGTCCACAATTGGGCCGCGGAACCGCGGCCCAACCCATGCTGGGGCCGCGGATCCGCGGCCATTAAGATGATTCAATGGATGAAATTTTTACCAAAATGTTTATTGGCTTTGACTAGTCAACTTAGGGCTATTTTTGTAATTGTAGACATGCGGGTCAAATGTAACCCTAGGGTTTCCTATTCTTTATAAATAGGAACTCTAATCATTGTAATTTCTTATGCCTCCCTTTAATGAATAAAATTTAGAAATCTTTTGGAGAGCATCGGTGTTTCTTCTCCATTCAGGAATTCAGATCTGACAACCCTGCATGGATGATTGGAGAGATACATCTGTAAGTAGATTTAATTCCTTGCTCTAGTTTAGATTTCAATTCTTGCCCTAGGTAATTTTTATTCTCTGCCCTAGATAGATGTTTTTAAATTCCCTAATGAGTGAGTAGTCTCCTCGCTTGTTAGGGTTAGATCTGGGGAAGGTTTGAGAGACGAAGATCTCTCATCCCCTTTCTTGCCCTTCATATATTTTCATAGAACTCCATGCATACCTTCTTATTCCGCTCCCTACGGCACTCTACCCACGAGGTAGCGGTGATACCGTAGTCTAAAGGCCCGGACTTTAAGGTTTTCCATGGAGGTTAGGGTAAAGATTTCTAAAGGAAGGACACGGATCTAGAAGAAGAACAATCTTCCCAATCATCCTAATCCCTTTTATTAATATTTACCATAACACCTAATTAGATCTTCATACGGGTATAGAAAGCGGTGGGATTTATAGACTTTCCAAACTTAAGCTAGACCTAACCCTAGCAAGACTTAGATATAGATTAATTCAGTTTTTAGATTTAATAATCAATCCGAACACCCTTCGGAATTAACTCGTTAGCGCGATTAGGAAATTCACAACATCCCTGTGGACCGACCCGTACTCACCGGCTAGCTTCAAGCGACGCCGTTCTTGATTGCGGTTATAAATATTTTTGATCTATCTTTTAGAAAGCGCAAGCACGCTAAATCATTCAATCAAATGGCGCCGTTGCCGGGGATAGCGTAGAATTTTCTTTTCGTAATTTCGGGTTAATCATAAAATTTAAAAAATCATAAAAATCTAAAAAAATTCAAAAATTCAAAAAATAGATATAATTTGTTATTTTTGGAAGGGATACTTTGTGGTTGAATTTTTGCAGGATATACAAATTCGGATCTGGAAATTTCCAGAAAGCGAAACGGAAAACGGGGTATCGGAACAGAAGATATTTTAAACAACAGAACACTAGATTTTTTTTGAAGCAGTGAACCGACCAAAATGCCGCGATTCCGCGGCCAAAACCTACCTTAGGCCGCGGAACCGCGGCCGTCTTGTCGAGTCGTCGCACCAGAATTTTTTTTGGGGATCCGTTCTGTCCAGAGGGCCGCGGAACCGCGGTGTTAGTGCTCTATTGCCGCGGAAGGGAGGCGATCTTGTGGTATCTTCTCGTGAAACTTTTTCTGTAAGCTTCTCTTTTCCTCCTCTGTAATTTTTGAAATATATTTTCTGGAAATTCCTGCAAGATTCTGTGAGCTATAAAATATATTGCCTTCCATATAACAAGTCTTGTGCAGGATTTTTGGGCCCCGCTTGAACTAAATTGATTGCAAGAAATATTTTGTTGTTGCATATCTTTTCTCGAATATCTTTTTGCAACAATTTTTTCCAAATAAAGATTTTTGTGATATGCTTCAAATAATAACCAATTGCAAGTACTATTTTGCTGTTGCATATCTTTTCTATAAAATATTTTGCTGTTACATATCTTTTCTCTAAAAATCTTTTTGCAACAAAATTTTTCCAAATAAAGAGAAAGAAAAAATTAATGAAAAATGAAAAATAAAAAGGACAAATATTTTATAGAACTTGCAAAATTTTTTAGCCCCAAATAAATCCTTGCACCATCCAACCTTCCTTTTTGTCACCTTTCTTCTTCTAACATGGGTACCCCACATAAAAAATCATTAGCCGAATTTTGGTATCCCGAACCTAATTTTGCGTCATATGTCAATGTGTTTGGTCAATTTAAAGACGATCCTTCCATGCCTAAAAAATCTTTGAAAGATCACATAGAGGAGTCCAGGAGAAACAGTTTGACTTTTCAACCCACTTTGTGTCAACCAAGTCAACCTTCACCACCTTCCTATATTGACACCACTTCTTTAAGTCCTTCTGTCACTCCTAGGCCGATGTCCATTGCTGAGCATATTGCTCAATCTCGTAGCCGATCTTTCACCCATCTCTACTCATCTAGTTCTAGGGATCCACAAGACTATTCATCTTTTTATCCATATGTTGACCCTACCTCTGTCCAATCACCCACTTCCTACCAGTCCTACCCGACCTTACCACCTTCACTAGACACTGTTTCTTCACAGCCTGTTGGGAGTTTCACATATCCAACCAATTTTGAATCTTTTACCGAAACCCCCTTACCACCAAAGTCTAGTTTGGAAGAGGCGTTGGAGGCGTATATCGCAGCAACAAACAAAATGGTTAGGAATGTGGAAGCGTCCGTGGCCGTCTTTATGCAACCTGCTGAACCGGTAGCTAGTTTCCCGCTAGCACCAAAATTTTCAATTTATGAGGAGGCGGTTGGACAGAATGAGAATGAGAGAGGATTTCCAAATCACACCTACCCTTACCCAATTGAAGCCTACAACTCCTGTTTTCCATCGATTGCCCTAAATAGTTCACCTGCTGAAAATAAAAATGAGTTGTGTGATTTTGTAGTGTTTGATTTGCTAGATTGTAAGGAACCCCTTTCGAGTGAAACCGCACCTAATCGTTTCGATCTTTACACCTCCACTTTAGAACCTAAATTGATAAATATCCATGCTTTTGATGCACCGTCTAAAGAAATTGATTTTCACTTGATTGAGGATATAGACGCCGGGAATATTTCGGATGATGAACCTGTCGATTTACTTGAGATTTTATGTTCAAATCATCATCCAGAGTTATTAAATGTTTCTCCCGAATCTCATATGTGTCTAGATTTTGATGATAATGGCATGGATGAGTTAAATATTGAGGATAGTATTGAGGAGAGTCTTGAGGATAATATTGAGGTTGAATCATTTTTATTTGATGCGTCTGATTTTCCAATTCATTCTCCTAAACCTTTGACTGCTATATCACCATCCCTCCTTCCCATCGTTCCGACCCCGCTTGAAGACTGTGAGCTTGAAACCTTTTCCTTTGAATCTGACAAAATTCTCACAGACGATAACACCTACGAGTGTTTTACTTTTTCGGACGATGCTGATGACTCACCGCCCGAGTTTGAGTCCTTTACATTTTCAGATGAGCCATCAAACTCGGTTGATTATAGTAGCTTCGAACCATTAATGGAATCTTTCAAGTTCGAAACAGTTTACTACGGTGAGAAAGATACTATCCCTAATTCACTCTCTTTCGTCTTTCCCATTGCTCCGACCGAACAAATGACCGTTACGCTTTCATCTCCTATACCAAGTTCGGCGTACCCATGTTTTCTTGCGAATCTTGAGGGATTTGACCCCATTTCCCGACGGGTTGATAGGTTAGCACAATCGCTTATAACATATCGGTCATCACATATTGCGCTAATTTATTCACTCAATTTACACCCTCAAGATCGTACTCCACTTTCTTCTTCTTTTCGCCATTCTTCTCCCCCACCGAGACCATATTCTACCATTCTTCTTTCCACACGGTCTCGCGTGCTTCTCATTTTCTTGCACCAATTATACCATTTCCACGATATGATTTTTGAATGGTTGGTGCTAACTTTTGACTTGTGCAAGGCCAAGCTTAAGTTTGGGGGAATCTTTGTATATATGTATATATATTTTGTTTTCTTTTCTATAAAAAAATAAAAAAAAAAATTCAAAACATTAAAAATATAAAAATTATAAATAAATAAACAGGGGAGTGCCGGTGTTTTGACCCTCTTGGTTTAGCATGACAGTGAGGACACTGTCAAGTTCAAGTTTGGGGGTATGCTCGGTACGTCTTCTTCCTTCGCATTCATTTGTACATATTTTTGCATTTGCATATTTATTTGAAAACCCATAAAAATTGAAAATTTTCAAAAATTATAAAAATTACTGTATTCAATTTTGGCTAATTGACTTGAGTTTGACAGATAGGTTAACTGGCTTGGAACAACTAGATCTTAGACTTAGTGAATTAAAAACCCTAAAAATAACATTCCTTAAAGTTTAACGGTAGAAAGTATATGTCTTTGTAGTTTATTTAGAAATAGGCAAATTCTGGGTTCACTTCTTGGGCTAAGTCGAAACAAGGGAAGAGTATTGATGTTCTTATTAGAGTATAAGTTTGAAAAATAGTTCCTAACTTAAGTCTAGATTCTGAAAACATGTACCCTACAAAATGCACAAACACGCACCTTGAAACTTGGATTAGTAGAAGAGACCTTGAAATACTCTTGTCTAAAGTCCTTAGCACAATGAAAAAGAAAAAAAAAGGGGTGGATAGAGGAAAAAAAAATGGACACTGGTTTTTGTGATTATTTAAGGCTGTAAAAATAGAAAAATATTTAGCGAGGGTGCTTCATCACCTAGTGCCTTAGACCAACTGGTTTGGGAGCCACTGCTAAAAGCCTTGGGTGTTGCAAAACTAGGAAGTACGCTTTAAAACGCTAAAGCATCTTGTAATCGGTTGTTGGTACCTCAAGAAGTATTAACAGTCGCATGAAGGATGTGAAAGCGAAAATTTCAAAAGTGCTTTGGACAATGGACGGGAGTACGATTGCTTGATTTGAATTTCCAAGTGTAGGGGTGATATTTACACACACGGAGGGATATGTGATTGGAGTTTAGATAAGAGAAAGGAATGAAGAATAGAACTTGTATCTTTAGTAGAGTTGATAAAAATTCCTAAGTGGAGATGTAACCCTAGAAGGAAAACTTAAGAAATGCCGAAAGCTAGGTAATTCTACATAACATATATAATCTTAAGTTAAAAGATGAGGAAGTGTGAAGAATATGGGTGGATAATTTACGAGTCAAAAGATAATAGAATTTCTTGTTAGAAAACATAATTGGAGAATTAAAGTTGAAAAGCCAAATTGATAGGATTTTGTGGGTAGTATCCGCTGAAAACCCTCAGGAGACAACACTCCTCCTACTAGGGACACCTAGAGGTTTAACGGCTTGTTGCACGTGCTCAGTGCAATCGCGTTTCCCTGCGAAAGTGCGGTTAGGTTTTTGTAGAGAATAAAACAATAAGTTTGCTCGAGGACGAGCAAAAGATAAGTTTGGGGGTATTTGTTCACACCATAATATTGTATTTTATATTCCCCATTCTTATGCATTTTACAATGAAAACAGGTGCTTTTGACGCATGTCTGCTACATGTTACAGGTTACAGGTTCTTGGACAGGAAACAGTGAAAACGATGAAAAGATGACGTAAAAGTGAGACTTTGACCGACAAACAGAGAATCTTGATCAAGCCTACATAAGGAACAATTCACAAAGCAAGATTCAAGACATCGACTCAAAGCGAACGGGTAGAAGTCCACTACAATGTTCACTGGAAATCTGGAAGAGAACCAGAAGCTAAATTGAGAAAAGATATATAGAAATAAGTAGCCCAAGACAACCAGAACCCATCCCAGAAGAATCAGAGTCCAAGTCCACAATTGGGCCGCGGAACCGCGGCCCAACCCATGCTGGGGCCGCGGATCCGCGGCCATTAAGATGATTCAATGGATGAAATTTTTACCAAAATGTTTATTGGCTTTGACTAGTCAACTTAGGGCTATTTTTGTAATTGTAGACATGCGGGTCAAATGTAACCCTAGGGTTTCCTATTCTTTATAAATAGGAACTCTAATCATTGTAATTTCTTATGCCTCCCTTTAATGAATAAAATTTAGAAATCTTTTGGAGAGCATCGGTGTTTCTTCTCCATTCAGGAATTCAGATCTGACAACCTTGCATGGATGATTGGAGAGATACATCTGTAAGTAGATTTAATTCCTTGCTCTAGTTTAGATTTCAATTCTTGCGCTAGGTAATTTTTATTCTCTGCCCTAGATAGATGTTTTTAAATTCCCTAATGAGTGAGTAGTCTCCTCGCTTGTTAGGGTTAGATCTGGGGAAGGTTTGAGAGACGAAGATCTCTCATCCCCTTTCTTGCCCTTCATATATTTTCATAGAACTCCATGCATACCTTCTTATTCCGCTCCCTACGGCACTCTACCCACGAGGTAGCGGTGATACCGTAGTCTAAAGGCCCGGACTTTAAGGTTTTCCATGGAGGTTAGGGTAAAGATTTCTAAAGGAAGGACAAGGATCTAGAAGAAGAACAATCTTTCCAATCATCCTAATCCCTTTTATTAATATTTACCATAACACCTAATTAGATCTTCATACGGGTATAGAAAGCGGTGGGATTTATAGACTTTCCAAACTTAAGCTAGACCTAACCCTAGCAAGACTTAGATATAGATTAATTCAGTTTTTAGATTTAATAATCAATCCGAACACCCTTCGGAATTAACTCGTTAGCGCGATTAGGAAATTCACAACATCCCTGTGGACCGACCCGTACTCACCGGCTAGCTTCAAGCGACGCCGTTCTTGATTGCGGTTACAAATATTTTTGATCTATCTTTTAGAAAGCGCAAGCACGCTAAATCATTCAATCAACTGGCCGCACCTGCAAGAACAAATTTGTTAGAAGAGATCACAAGATATATACAAAAAAAAAGGGGGAAATGCTGGTGATAAAAAAAATTTACCTGACGAGCTGCCAGCAGAAACTGAGGCGGTCCCCTCCTCCACTGACGGAAGACCACCGCCTGTAGCTTCATCACCCGACTCAAGGGGAACCGTTGTTATGCTCTCAAGCTCTGCAGGCGGTGGGGAACCATAGACAGGGAGGGCCAAGATAGGAACATTGCCAGATTCCTGAGAAGGAGCGCCTAGCTCGTCCTCAGGAATCATGGCCGCCTCACCTGCTGCTCCCTCAGGATCAGCGATTACAGCTGCCCCGTCCATCGGCACTACGAGGTCCCCAGCCTCAAGTACCTCGCCCTCTACCGCCTTCGGCTCGGTCGAGACAATCATCTCATCTGCCGCCACTTCGGGTACGGCATCAATGACTTTCTCCGCGGTAGGTTCCTCAATCCCGGCTCCAGGCCCCATGGCCTCGACAAAGTTGTCCACTGTCGGTTCGGGTTCGGCGAGTACCGCTTCTTCCGCTCCCTTGGGTTCGACGGTCGTCTCCGCCTCCCCCTCAGTTGGACTTGACCCTGCAAGATGAGATATGTATAAGCCAATAGTTTTACAAGTCATACAACAAGGCTCTGAAAGAAGTACTACCTGAAGCGGATTTATCATTGGCGTTCCGAACCGCGCGCGCAACTTGCCGACGAGCGGTAGACAGGGCCACAGGGGGCTCTTCAGAAGGAGTACTAGCGTGAGGAACAGTGCTAGGGCCCGCTCCTGCGGCCAGAGCAGCTCTGCGCGCTTTAGCTTCGCGTCTAGACCGCTTCCGCTCCTCTTGAGCCGATGAGACAGATGCCATCAGAGCTTCCTTGAGCGAAGCCTCCTCATCCGTGTAGAGGGATGCCTCCAGATTTTTCAGAGCATCCCTCGTTGTTGCATCAAGCCGAGGCTCTTGCGGCAGCTTCGACGGAGCTGGGACTTCGATGACGGACTTGGGAAGGGTCCTTGCGCCGATTAATACAACCCCTATAAAGAAATAAGAGAAGGTCAGGTCGACTATCATAAAAAGATAACAAACTTTCCGTATAAAAGAGAAAGGGATAAAACATACCGACGCTCGCTAGGGTACGCTTCTTCTCCTCCTCCTGGAAGGTCTTCAGAGAGGCAGCAATGGCCTCTTCAGTGGATACACCTGTTGAAAATGAGGCAAACATTAGCTAAAGATAATAATAAAAAGTGGGATAAAATGACAAATAAGGAGGCTGAGGATTACCTGACTCAGCGAGTCTGCTTAACATTGCTTCGAGCCTCGCCGATCGCTCCGAAGCTGCAATGGCGGCGGCTAGGTTGGTGTCCTCAGGGTCCACCACGAAACCCTCGTTGCTGCCATACTCACATATAGTCTCGGCAGGATGAGCCGCGGACTCTAAGTTAAGAATCGCGTCGAGGGATAAAGTGGACTTCTTCTTCTTTTGCCCGCCAGCCTTGGACCCACTGGGAGCAGCTTTGCGCTTGCCAGTTTTGGCAGTCACTTTCGGGCGGCGAGTCCCGATGTCCGCTCCTGCACCCGACTCCGGCGATGCCGCTTTAACCGTCTTTGTCGGAGCACGGGGCGCCGTTGGGGCATCCACCGTAGTAGGCAGTGGCAGTCCACGCGGAGGGGCCAACACCCGTGGTCGATCAGCTCCGGCCTCTTTCGTCGGAGGGATAACCTGAACCCTGGGCTGCAATGGAGCCTTGCGATTGCCGCCGGGAGGCGCAGCCCTACGATCGACCAGTAGACGTTTCTCCATCAAGATAATTGGGCCCATCGTGTGCGCATACCAGGCTACATACGAATTGAGTATCTTAGGGGTACAGCTGGGCTCACTGATGAAAAAGTAGGAGCCGGTGTTCAGCCGGATGAAGTGATGCATTGCATTCCGTACCCCCTCTAAGCCGACTGCAGGTGTTCCCAAGAAGGCTTCCAACGGGACCCCTTGGTTATAACTCGATTGCCGAGCAAATCGATGCGGATTATACCTCATGAAGAGGGCCGTTTCATTTTGCCTAAATACCAAGCAGCCCGGCCGAATGGAATAAAGGTGGAGGATTTCTCGAGCCTTCAACACGGAAACACCGCCCTTAAAGTCATCACGCAGCGACACCACCGACTTAGTGGTCTCGGAACCTATGGTGATGACTTTATCCACAAAAGAGGTCTTCGCCCCGACTAGATGCGAACGCAGAAGCAGTCCCCGAGACTCCCGCGGAGGTGCGAACACGATGGAAGCCCCAACCAATCGCATGATTCTCGGAAGTTTAAATCTCTCAAAGAACGGAGGAGTTTTGTGGGCACCAAACACTCCTCGAACATGCAGCTCCATCCAAGAAGTGAAGTAGTGCATCGGGAAGTTAGCAGGCTGTACCCCAGGCTCACTAGCGTCCGCCGCTACGCTAAGTCCATGGTAGAGGTAAGCCAACCCAGCGATCCCCACTGATAATTGCAGACCAGCCACCATTCGATGCGCCGGGTAGAAAACAGAAGACCGCATAAGGCGTGGGTGCATGGGAAGCGCGAAGCTGCATAGCCACAGACCTAAGAATCCGATGAAGAAGGTCTCCTCGTCCATGCCAGGAACGGCGATCTCTGAGAAAGGGACGCTGGCAGTGCCGGGAAGGTAAAAACTTCGTTGATCAATGTCCGATGAAGGCAGGTGGTCCAGGCCGAAACCAAAAGGATCAGTGAGTTGGGCGAACTTCTCACCCTGCTCTGATAAAAATTCCGGGCGAATAAAACGAGCAATGAAGTTCGCGAAACTAACGCCTCGGTCGCCTAATTCCAAGTGGAGCTCCTCGTAGATCTCCAATACCTTCACCAAGCCCGGGTGCTGATGCTGAATGGCATTGTCCGGAGTTAGATCGCATACCATCTGCTTGGTGGCAAAGACGTACTCGTCAGGAGGAAGCAGCTCTTCATAATGCTCCCCCCTCGCCGGCAAACCTGAAAGCTCAACGAATTCCTCCAGAGAAATGGAAACTTCCCTATCCGCTGTCAGGAAAGTATGTGTGGGGATGTTCCATTGTTCAACGAAAGCCTTTGTCCACCACGTCGGAGGAGTAGGATACTCGAAAAGCGAGACGTAAACGGCGGAGTATAAGCCGATCTTCGTCAGATGAGTTCTCTTCGCCGCTAAAATGTACCGGGCCCATGGCAGATATCCAGCAGGCGGTCGCGGATTCAGTCCAATGTTGTAAGCCTGTCCCCAAGGGCGTGCTTCACCCTGACAGATTCGCCTTCCCAATATATCTATGGCTGGCGGCGGTTGCACTGGAATAGCGCCGATTGCGGGCTGGAGGAGGTCGTCCGAATTCCAATTTTTAACCTCCACGGCATACTCCACCGGGGGTTTGTCCGCATAAGAGAGCGAGACTATGGGCTCAGAGGGCACGGCGGAACTAAAACTGCGACGGCCTTGGATAATCTGGCTATACCACCTCCCCCATAGGTGAAGTCTCTTGCACTCAGGATCGTGATCTTTGATCAGAGCAAACACCACCCGGTCCACTGGTGCATATGGGAACCCTCCTTCTGAGCGAACAAAGGGGAAAGAAAAATCTTCAGACATGTTTCCTGTAGATAAAAAAAAAAAAATAATAACAACTGTTAGTGTTCCAATGCTTCACATATCAAAGGCATACATCACACTACAATGCAGTGGGTTGGGGACCAAAGGGGGACCCACAAAATCAAGATGACGGCGCATCATTTGATAAGACAGTCCCATCATTGGATGAGACTGTCAGTTAATAAAAAGGACCCCCAAGAGAATATCCTCACTGGGGGATCTCTAGAGACAAGGAGAAAATCTCCTCTTTTCAGAGCAAAGCTCTGTCACAGAGTGACACTTGTCAAACTCCTGTTTCAAAAGAATAAAACTTCTTAAAAAAAAAAGAGAGCCTAGCTCTGTAGCAGTAATAAAAATTTATAACCAAGGATTAAAATTTTGGGATCTTAAAGATCCATGGAAACTTTTAAAAAGTTTTTTAATTGACCTATGAGCAGGGCTCTGTTCATGGGTTAAAACCTAAGAACAGAGTCTCTGCAAATTTTTGAGAGCAAGGCTCTGTGAATAAAAACCCCAAAGGGGTTTCCTTTAGATCAAAGATCTATAAGAGCAAGGCTCTGTTGAAGAAACCCCAAAAGGGTTTCCTTTAGATCAGAGATCTATAAGAGCAAGGCTCTGATTATTTAAATTTGATTTAAATTAAATTAATTTACCTAAAATGGTTCTGAAGTTAGAACTTAGAAGTTCTTAAGGAAATCACAAGAGCAAGGCTCTGAAGTTTTAAACAAGAGCAAGGCTCTGGGTAAAAATTCTTGAGAATGGTAAAAATTACCAAGGACCAAGGGTCCTATTTATAGGCGCCTGCGCCTGTTCACCTGACCCGTCGATCCGATGGTCAGGATCTTGCCACCGCTGCACTCACGTGCGCGCCACGTGAGCGCAACGGTAGGGGGGCATCTGTTTCCCCCAATCAGAGCAAGGCTCTACTGAATTTTGAAAATTCAAAATTTGAAGCAACACTTCGGTTTCCGTGCGCAGTGCGCAATTTGCCACGTGGCAGAAGCCAATTCGGCAGCGTAACGCCCGAGACGGTGCGTCCCATCAGAGCAAGGCTCTTCAGAAAACGTAATTAAAGACTTAACTGCGCAAATGCATGGCAGCGCGACACGTGTCTGCGCAGTTGCGCAATCGCAACTGCGCAAGCGCAGTGATGCGCGACACGTGTCTGCGCAGTTGCGCAATCGCAACTGCGCAAGCGCACGGGTGCGCGACACGTGTCTGCGCAGTTGCGCAATCGCAACTGCGCAAGCGCACGGATGCGCGACACGTGTCTGCGCAACCACAACTGCGCAAGCGCACGGATGCGTGACACGTGTCACACGCTGGTGAGTTGCGCAGCAACTGAATGAAGATTTAGACAAATCTTTTCTGTTCTCCTGTAAAACAGGAACCCTTGGATCAGAGATCCAATGGTGGGAAAATTCCCAAAATTATTCAGGAAAGATTTTGTTAACAAATCCAACAAATTGGTGGGCACTATAAATAAGACCCCAGGCCTCATTCAAAGAGGATCAGATAATCAATCATCATCGAGAGAGGGAAAAAGCTTCTGAAAAAAGAGAGCTCTTGAAGATTAATCAAGAACAAAAAAAAAAGAAGGTAAAATTTCTGAAGGACAGAAAATAAAAAGATAAATAGTGCCTTGCACTTGATATGAACCCTTGGTTCTAAAAAAAAATAAAAGAATAATAAACAGTGCCTTGCACTTGATATGAACCCTTGGTTCCGTGAAAAGAAAACAAGAAGAAAAACTTGTTTTCTTTTGATCTAAATGTAGATCAAAAGTGCTATGCACTTTTGTTTCTTCAATCAGAAGATTCTTGAGTTCCTGCAACTCATTATTTAAAAGGGCCTGGCCCAAATCAGAAATAAAAGGGTAGAGCCCTATTTAAAAAAAAATTCTTGAGGGCCTGGCCCAAATTAGATCACAAAAATAAAAGGGCAGAGCCCTATTTGGAAAATTCTTGAGGGCCTGGCCCAAATCAAATCATACAAAGGGCAGAGCCCTATTTGGAAATGCTTGAGGGCTTGGCCCAAATCAAACTGCAAGAATAAAAAGAGGCAGAGCCCTGTTTAGATTGATTCTTTTAATCGGGCAGAGCCTAAAATAAAAATTGGACTTAACCCAATCCTGGCTGTAAGTCCTTAAATTAAATGCCTCTCACAAACTAAGTCACGACCGGTTCGAGGGTACATCTCCGAACTCCTTTGACATCTGTCGTTGTAATTCCTCAACGACGTCAAAGAGGCGACGAGTCCCAACGACCACTCATCTAATATCGGACCGAAACGTCCCTAAACTAATATCGGACCGAAACGTCCCTAAACTAATATCGGACCGAAACGTCCCTAAACTAAAATCGGACCGAAACGTCCCTAAACTAATGATGGACCACTATGTCCCTAAACTGGCGACGGACCGAAACGTCCCTAAACTAATAATGGACCACCACGTCCCTAAACTGGAATATGGACCGCTACGTCCCTAAACTGACACGATAGGGCCCAAACGCTCTTTTGTCGGATCTAAACGGTCCCGTCTAAGTTGATCTTAACCCCAAATACGGCTAACGTGTCCTTAGACATCTAAATAAACAATAAAATCCCAAACCAACTTTGGTTCAAGGGTACATCTCGGAACTCCTCAGACGTATGTCGTTGTAATCCCTCAACGACGTCAGAGAGGTGACGAGTCCCGACGGCCGGATAATTAAATCAATCACTACGTCAGGTCGATCTTAGTCCAAAACAGGACTAGCGTATCCTTGATGAACGTTTAAGTTGAACTTAGTCGCAACGCGACTAATGCATCCTTAAATTAAAAACACCAAACCCAAATCTAAGCAAATACGGATTTGGACTAATCCACGTCCTACGGGTGACGATACTTAGTCTCCGTATACAATCCACGGGCAACCACAAACAAAACAAACACACACGACACGAAGTGAAATTCTGGAGAAGGAGAAAGTTGTTACCGCGATGCGGTAGCGTAATTAACTGCAGGGGCTTGCGCCTGCAGGGAAGAGCGTCCCCACAATCAAAAACCCCTCACCCTGAGGGGGAATCTGACGAAGTCTGCTACATCGGCCGCATCCGTCTAAACCTTCGATACACGGTGCCATAAATCAACTTGGCATCTTCGGAGAGGTAGACGGATAAAACCAAATAGCATCTGCCCCGAACCTCAGGCACGGACATTGCAGTCTTGTGCGCCGCCGTTCGGAGGGGAACACCGGTATGGTACCCCGGAGCGAGAACGGTTTCGCTGTGCAGTAGACGGTGAGCCTGGCAGAGGGACTACTACCTACCGGTGATTGGTTGGACCTGACAGTTATCCGGAGGGTACTGATCAGAGTCTATAGATGGATGCGGGGTGATCCGTACTGCCGGGGCCGAGGGCCGATACCGCAGACGGAGCCCGTGGGCTGACCCAGACTGACGGGGCCCGATGGATGAGGATTTGTGTGTCGATGCTGGACACGAGTATTTATGATATTTGGGTGCCAATGTTGGGCACTCGGGATTCTCAGAGATGTACAGGATTTGAGGGCCGATGAGAGTGCCGGCGCCTGAGCTATTTGGGTGATCTGGGTGCATTGAGGGACACCGATTATATATTCCACGTTGACATTCCGTGTAGATACTATATTGCCCCTGCTCAGCATTTACTATTGTACCTCATCCTGTAGTTACATTACCTGATAGAGCATTGTACCTCATCCTGTAGTTACATTACCTGATAGCACATTTGCATGATTATTGCACATACTGCTTATCACACATTGATATCATCTGTTGGTATATGATAGAGTAGCGTAGTACGTACATGCTCGCGATTACCTTTATATGTTATCTCTATTCACGAGTTGGCAACTCACCCCCGTTGTGCCACAGTGTTTGCAGGTTGCCCTTCGGAGTAGTCGCGGCAGGCTGCGGTTGCATCTTTTGACACATATACCCCCATAGTTGGTGTACTAGCTCTTTGCTGATAGGTGGGTTTGTGCGGTATCTGTTTATCTTTCAGTTATGTATATTGTTGTATCTAGTATTCTCCATCTATCATGTATGTATTGACTTAGAGACAGTGTGAGGACGATGATGTATTCTATTTGTATTCTGGTGTCGAGCTCGTTGTGAGCCGACTGTACTTGCAGTTTATCCTATCTGTGTTGTTCCCACTTGTGGATCTTGATCTTCGCTACGGCGTCGTATATTACTATCTTGGTGATTGTTTATTTAAATTTCTTATCACGTTAGTAAGTGCTTCATTAAAACTTATAACACTCTATACTTTCACTGGTTTGATTTCTGGGTTTTCGGTTCACTTAGTCGCGTTACGCCTGTAGACGTTACGTGGTTAAGTGCCGGTCACGGGCCAAACTTCGGGTCGTGACAAAGTTGGTATCAGAGCGTAGGTTTTACCTTCCGGAGTGTAGGATGACCCTGGTATGATGGAGTAGGTGGCTGCAGCAGGGTAGCGTAGCGTGTGTATGTTCCGCGGCATACTCACGATACGGTACTCCACCTACGCGACCTTTGGACTTGTTGACGTAAATTCCTTCTTGAGTATATACATTCTTGCGATTCGATTTCCCTATCCTTATCGAATCCTATCATTCCTTCCAGCCAATATGCCGCCAAAGACTACGAGGGCGCAGAGAGCGGCCGCGAGGGCTGAGATTCGAGTTGACTCGTCCGAGACGAGGACTGATCCGGGTAGTACACCGATTGTGCCCGAGCAGGCTGTTCCTGCCGTGACAGATCAGATTGCTATGTTAGGGGCTGGTGTGCAGGAGATACGCCAGACGATGGGATCCAGTATGCAGGAGATGCGCCAGATGATGGGATCTCTAGTTGAGACACTTCGAGCGCAGCGACCAGAGGTAGTTCCACCCGTTGCGGAGACCGCGGTGGTACCCACAGTTCAGGCAGTTGCACCTGCGACTACAGAGGTTATTACAGTATCGCTGTCAGAGTTTATGAGGCTGAAGCCTCCGGTCTTCACAGGCACCGATGTGGCCGAGGATCCACAGTCTTTCATTGATAGGATGCGGATATGTCGTTCACTTAGATGCGCAGATGCGAGATGGGTTGAGTTCGCGAGCTTTCGCTTGGAAGGTCTTGCGCAGAAATGGTGCGAATCAGTCGAGAAGGGTAGAGCAGCAGGTCTTCCTCCTATGACCTGGACAGAGTTCGTGGCGCTATTCCTTGCCCGCTTTCTTCCCCTGAGTGTCAGAGATGCTAGAGCACGCAGGTTCGAGTCCTTACGCCAGACGCCAGAGATGTCAGTGGTAGAGTACGATGTGCTGTTCACCGAGCTATCCGTTTATGCTCCGTATCTAGTGGCTACTGAGGAGTTGCGAGTCAAGAGATTTGTCCGAGGCTTGCTTACACCACTATTCCTTGCTATCAGCGCGCAGCATTACGAGACATACGCAGCAGCAGTAGATGCAGCATTATTAGTTGAGGAGCGCCTTGCTGAGACTTCGGCAGTTCCAGGACCGAAGAGAGTTCGTGCAGATGCATCAGTGCAGAGACGGCCGTTCCGGCGTCGTGACAGACACCATGCAGGTGGCAGAGATTCGAGACGAGGCCGATTGTTTAGCTCCTATTCCTAGGAGGTCGGGATGTTACCGTTGCGGGAGCTCTTATCATCGTGTGCGAGATTGTCCTGAGGTACCCCGGAGTGGGGCGGCAGCACCGCATGTTACATTACCACCTTCACCACCCCAGACGGCATTGCCGATAGTACCTACTGTTGCTCCGCGTCAGACGCATACACAGAGAGGTCGTGGTCGCGGAGGATTTGTTCATAGAGGACGAGGTGGCCGAGGTAGAGGGCAGCCAGCGGCCGGCAGGGGACAGTTAATTGCAGGTGGAGGACAGGCGCGAGTCTTTGCTTTGACGCATCAGGACGCGCAGGCGTCCAATGCGGTGGTCTCAGGTATCCTTCCTGTATGTTCGGTTGATGCACACGTGTTATTCGATCCCGGATCCACGCACTCGTACGTATCCACACACTTTGTGCCGAGTTTGGGTAGAGAGTCCGGTTTGCTTGACCAGTCGCTAGTTGTGACTACTCCTGTGGGAGAGTCGTTTGTTGCTAGGCACGTGTTCCGATCCTGTACCGTCCGTATTGGCGGGAGAGAGTTGCCGGTCGATTTGATCCTTCTTGAGATGCTGGACTTCGACGTTCTTTTGGGCATGGATTGGTTAGCCACGTGCTATGTTTCTGTTGACTGCCGTGAGAAGACAGTTCGATTTTGTTTTCCCGGCGAGTCGGTGGTTGTTTTGTTGGGGGACCGTGGTGCCACCCCTCACAGTGTGATTTCTTCTTTTCGCGCTGGACAGCTTTTGAGGAAGGGATGTCAGGGATTTCTCGCCTATGTTTGCGATACAAGAGCTACAGAGGTTCCGGTGGATCAGGTTCCGGTTGTTAGCGAGTTCCCTGATGTGTTCCCTGATGAGCTTCCTGGGCTACCGCCCGAGCGTGATATTTCTTTCTGCATTGACTTGGTTCCTGGCACGGGGCCTATTTCTGTACCGCCTTATCGGATGGCCCCAGCGACACTTAGAGAATTGAAGGGTCAGTTGCAGGATCTGCTGGATAAGGGACTTATTCGACCCAGTGTTTCTCCTTGGGATGCTCCAGTCCTGTTCATCAAGAAGAAGGACGGCAGTTTGCGTTTGTGTATTGACTACCGTCAGCTGAACAGGGTGACAGTGCGGAACAGATATCCTTTGCCACGCATCGACGATTTGTTCGACCAGCTTCAGGGGGCAGGATACTTTTCGAGGATCGATTTGCGGTCAGGCTACCATCAGCTGCGGGTTCGACAGGAGGACATTCCTAGGACGGCCTTCCGCACACGTTACGGCCATTATGAGTTTTTGGTGATGTCGTTCGGACTCACCAACGCGCCAGTAGCATTTATGGATTTGATGAACCGTATTTTCCGGTCGTATCTTGATCTGTTCATCATAGTGTTTATTGACGATCTCTTGGTGTATTCTCGGAGTAGAGAGGAGCACGAGCAGCACCTGCGGATTACACTGCAGACCTTGAGGGAGCATCAGCTTTTCGCCAAATTCTCCAAGTGTGCCTTCTGGCTAGACAGCGTAGACTTCTTGGGGCACGTGATTACACGAGATGGTATATGTGTCGACCCGAGGAAGATAGAGGCAGTTCGGAGTTGGCCTAGACCCACGTCAGTGACGGAGGTTCGCAGCTTTCTAGGGCTGGCAGGTTATTACAGGCGATTCGTGCAGGACTTCTCTCGCATTGCTACACCTTTGACCGGGTTGACCCGGAAGGGAGTTCGCTTCGATTGGACGGAGGAGTGTGAGCACAGTTTCCAGCGACTACGGGCTCTACTGACTACGACACCAGTGCTATCATTGCCTTCAGGATCAGGCGGATTTGTGGTCTACTGCGATGCTTCACGAGTAGGGCTGGGGTGTGTTTTGATGCAGCATGACAGAGTGATTGCGTATGCTTCGCGGCAATTAAAGAAATATGAACAGAATTACCCTACTCATGATCTGGAGATGGCTGCGGTGGTCTTTGCACTCAAGATCTGGCGACATTATCTGTATGGAGAGTCGTGCCAGATATTCACTGACCACAAGAGCTTAAAGTACATATTTCAGCAGCGAGACCTGAACCTTAGACAGCGCCGATGGATAGAGTTAGTGAAGGACTACGATTGTGAGATCTTGTATCACCCGGGCAGGGCGAATGCAGTGGCGGATGCTTTGAGCAGGAGGCCCGGGGGTAGTCTATCCTGTTTGAGCGCAGTGCAGAGGCAGTCGTCGGCGGATTGGCAGATCTTATGCGACAGCCGGGTACAGTTCGAGTTTACGCCGATCGGAGGACAGATTGCGCATGTTTGTGCACGCCCACAGTTGCTCGACCGTATACTTGAGGCACAGCACCGTGATGACCGCTGTTCAGAGATCAGGACACAGATGGGACATGGCAGATTTTCCGAGTTCCTGATCGATGATCAGGGGATACTACGATTTGGAGCTAGACTGTGCGTACCAGATGCTGAGGGATTGCGGCGCGAGATTCTTGAGGAGGCACATCGATCGGCATATAGTGTTCATCCCGGTTCCACCAAGATGTACCATGACTTGAGAGGTGTTTACTGGTGGGACGGAATGAAGAGAGACATTACAGATTTTGTGTCGAGATGCCTGACTTGTCAGCAAGTCAAGGCTGAGTACCAGAGGCCTGCGGGAGAGCTACAGCCGTTACCCATTCCGGAGTGGAAATGGGAACAGATATCTATGGATTTCATTGTGGGTCTACCCAGGACTAGTCGAGGGTATGACTCCATCTGGGTGATCGTGGATCGTTTGACGAAAGCGGCTCACTTCCTACCGGTGAAGACGACTTTCGGATTTACTCAGTATGCCCAGATTTATATTGATGAGATTGTTCGACTGCACGGAGTTCCGACATGCATCGTGTCCGATAGAGGCACCCAGTTTACCAGCCGGCTATGGCAAAGGCTTCAGGAGGATTTGGGCACTCGCTTGAGTTTCAGCACAGCATTCCATCCGCAGACCGACGGGCAATCAGAGCGAACTATTCAGACTCTCGAGGACATGCTCAGAGCATGCGTTTTAGACTTTGGAGGTAGCCGGGATCATCATTTGCCCTTAGTAGAGTTCTCCTACAACAACAGCTACCAGGAGACTATTCAGATGGCACCGTTTGAGGCTCTTTATGCGAGGAGATGCAGGTCGCCTACCTGTTGGACGGAGCTCAGCGAGAGCAGTATCTTAGGGCCGCAGATTGTGGAGGAGACGACCGCGAAGATCCAGTTGATTCGCGATAGGATGAGAGCAGCCCAGAGTAGGCAGAGATGTTATGCGGACCGTCGTCGGCGCAGACTTGAGTTTTCTGTTGGTGATCATGTTTTCTTGAGGGTCTCCCCAATGAAAGGCGTGATGAGGTTTGGGAAGAAGGGGAAGCTTAGTCCCAGATACGTGGGCCCCTTCGAGATCCTTGAGCGTATTGGCGCGATTGCGTATCGATTAGCCCTTCCGCCCAGTTTTCCAGACGTACACCCCGTATTTCACGTTTCGATGCTCCGCAGATATCTTCATGATCCTTCGCATGCGATTCAGCACCCGACGATCCAGCTTGAGCGTGACCTTTCCTATGCAGAGCAGCCGGTGATGATCTTGGATCGACAAGTGAAGAAATTGAGATCGAAAGAGATACCGTCCGTCAAGGTACTTTGGCGTGGCCAGCGCGGCGAGGAGGTTACTTGGGAGACCGAGAGCAAGATGAGGAAGAGGTATCCCCATCTTTTTGAAGGTGCGTATAGTTAGATTTTTAAATTCGGGGACCGAATTTCTTTAAGGGGGGTAGATTGTAACACTTTGAATTTCTGTTTGAAGTCTTTCGTGATAATTAGTGATCGTACGTGTTATTATATATGTGTTCCTAGGATTATTAGTTATATTTAGTAGTGTTTGCATATTGGGATTTTTCTGGTGCTCGTGTACACCTTACACACTTAGTCATTTTGAGACTTAGGATTTTGTAACATGTTAACCTTTCCCTTGTGCATGGTTCCTTTTAATTCCCCCACCATCTTATTCATAGATTAACCCCATTTGATAATTCAAACTCCTAATAAAACAATGAAGCATGGTGTTAGGTGAAGCTTTGACTTTTGACCCATTTTCTTCCCTTCTCTCTCTCTTTCCCTCATTCTGAATTCCAGCAGAGATTTCCAGCAGCAAACCCTCCATTTTTCTCCTCATTCTCTTCTCTTTTCATTCCCCTTTGATCCATACACAAAACCCTATACATATCAACACATTTTCATCACAAAACCTTAGGAAAAGTGAGCTTTTTGAGGTGTTTAAGGCAAATCTGCACCCTAGAGGGGAGAGCTGAAACTTTTGGTGTTCTACAAGGTTCTTAGAAGGTATTAACTCATATTAGCACTTCTTTTCCTTAGACTTGTAGTATTCTTTAGTAAAAATCCCATTTTTGTGCATTTTTGGTGATATTTAAGGATATTTGTGATTCACATGTTAGATTAGGGTTTTGTTAGTTGTGTTAGCTCTATTATGTGTTATTAGAGCTATCTTAGGCCAAATTTTGTTTCAGTTTGCACAAAAATACCCTAAAGTTTGATTTTAGTGTAAAGTGTGGATTTTAACTAGAAATAAGGCTCTGTAGGATCTGCTGCTACCTGAGACATTTTAGAGTAAAACTAGAGGTTACTGTAGCATGTATGGGGGGTATAGAGTCCACACACCAAACCTGGGAGCCCAATTCCCAAGAAAGGCCGCCGAAATATTCTTTCTGGCCGCAATTTGCGGCCAGATGGGGGAGTTGTGGGTTGGGGTTTGGGGTGTTGGTATCTGCTGCTATGTGGGTTGTTTTGGTATATATAGTTTTACAATATCTTTCCTGTATCAAAATCTGGAGGTGATTACCTATTTTCCCGTATTTTCAATCTTTCGCGACACGCGTGATACGTGTGTGTGGGTTTGGGGTTTTTGCGTATCGCGACGCGTCGGAGTGGTTTCAGGCGTGTAACCACACGTTTTAGCGTATCGCGCACACGCGCGCTTGGTTCGCGACACGAGTTACTAGTTCGATCTTAATGTCGCGTTTGTGTGACTTCAAGCTTACGTATGATATATTGTGTAATTCTAGGTTCGCAGGCGAGTACGGCGGACGCCGCGCAGAAGGGAAAACAAGTTGTTGGCTACACCTAGCGAGAGACTACTGTGAGTAGATTTCAAATCTACGGGGATATCGCCCGCATGGCGTTCTACGTCAGGGCTGATAGGACCTTATAGTTTCCTTTGTATACATTGACTATTCATGGATACTATTTAGTGCATGCTGCATTCCCTGCTATTTGGATATAAACTAGAATTGATAGAACACCGCACCATTACTAACGGTCCATGTTGCACGAGCACTATTCTGCATGTTACACACACACCGTTAGTAATTGACATGACACTCACACTGTAGTATATCACATCGGATCATCATATTGTAGCTCATCTATATGTGACATGACTTGATATTCATACTTGATGCCTATATCACATCGGATCATTACATTGTAGCTCATCTATATATGATATGACTTGATATTCATACTTGATGCCTATATCACATCGGATCATCATATTGTAGCTCATCTATATGTGACTTGACATGCTATTCATACTTGATGCCTATATCACATCGGATCATCATATTGTAGCTCATCTATATGTGACTTGACATGCTATTCATACTTGATGCCTATATCACATCGGATCATCATATTGTAGCTCATCTATATGTGACATGACTTGATATTCATACTTGATGCCTATATCACATCGGATCATTACATTGTAACTCATCTATATGTGTCATGACTTGATATTCATACTTGATGCCTATATCACATCGGATCATCATATTGTAGCTCATCTATATGTGACTTGACATGCTATTCATACTTGATGCCTATATCACATCGGATCATCATATTGTAGCTCATCTATATGTGACTTGACATGCTATTCATACTTGATGCCTATATCACATCGGATCATCATATTGTAGCTCATCTATATGTGACTTGACATGCTATTCATACTTGATGCCTATATCACATCGAATCATCATATTGTAGCTCATCTATATGTGACTTGACATGCTATTCATACTTGATGCCTATATCACATCGGATCATCATATTGTAGCTCATCTATATGTGACTTGACATGCTATTTATATTTGACGCACATATCATATCGGATCATTGACTTGTATTTTGGTTTGGATTACATGTGATTTCTGGATTTGGGAACCGTGGCTATTGCAAATATATAATCATTTAAAAACCCGGTTCCCTTGATATGATATTTCGGTGCGTCCACCATGTGTTTTCTCGGTGCTAGAGTGATATATGTGAACCCGAATCGAGGAGCTGGTTGAGGCCGATTACGGGTACATGGTGGACCCGGTAGGTACCCCGGGGCGAGAACGGTTTCGCTGTGCAGTAGACGGTGAGCCTGGCAGAGGGACTACTACCTACCGGTGATTGGTTGGACCTGACAGTTATCCGGAGGGTACTGATCAGAGTCTATAGATGGATGCGGGGTGATCCGTACTGCCGGGGCCGAGGGCCGATACCGCAGACGGAGCCCGTGGGCTGATCCGGACTAACGGAGCCCGATGGATGAGGATTTGTGTGTCGATGCTGGACACGAGTATTTATGATATTTGGGTGCCGATGTTGGGCACTCGGGATTCTCAGAGATGTATAGGATTTAAGGGCCGATGAGAGTGCCGGCGCCTGAGCTATTTGGGGGATCTGGGTGCATTGAGGGACACCGATTATATATTCCACGTTGACATTCCGTGTAGATACTATATTGCCCCTGCTCAGCATTTACTATTGTACCTCATCCTGTAGTTACATTACCTGATAGAGCATTGTACCTCATCCTGTAGTTACATTACCTGATAGAACATTTGCATGATTATTGCACATACTGCTTATCACACATTGATATCATCTGTTAGCATATGATAGAGTAGCGTAGTACGTACATGCTCGCGATTACCTTTATATGTTATCTCTATTCACGAGTTGGCAACTCACCCCCGTTGTGCCACAGTGTTTGCAGGTTGCCCTTCGGAGTAGTCGCGGCAGGCTGCGGTTGCATCTTTTGACATAGATACCCCCATAGTTGGTGTACTAGCTCTTTGCTGATAGGTGGGTTTGTGCGGTATCTGTTTATCTTTCAGTTATGTATATTGTTGTATCTAGTATTCTCCATCTACCATGTATGTATTGACTTAGAGACAGTGTGAGGACGATGATGTATTCTATTTGTATTCTGGTGTCGAGCTCGTTGTGAGCCGACTGTACTTGCAGTTTATCCTATCTGTGTTGTTCCCACTTGTGGATCTTGATCTTCGCTACGGCGTCGTATATTACTATCTTGGTGATTGTTTATTTAAATTTCTTATCACGTTAGTAAGTGCTTCATTAAAACTTATAACACTCTATACTTTCACTGGTTTGATTTCTGGGTTTTCGGTTCACTTAGTCGCGTTACGCCTGTAGACGTTACGTGGTTAAGTGCCGGTCACGGGCCAAACTTCGGGTCGTGACAAAACCTCTCCTATTCCTAACCCTAACAAGTGAGGAACTACTCACTCATTAGGGAATTGATAAACATGTTCTAAACTAATTAAGTAGGGCAGATAATAAAATCTATATTAGGGCAGAAAGGAATTTAAGAACTATGGCAGATAATAAAAATCTTACTTTATTTGATGGCTCTCTTCAAACATTTACACCGAATTAAAATTCTAAATAGTTTTATTCTCGAAAAAGACCTAGCCTCACCTTCGTAGGGAAACGCGATTGCACAGAGCTCGTGCAAGAAGCCGTTAAACCTCTAGGTGCCTCTAGTAGGAGGAGTGTTGTCTCCTGAGGGTTTCCAGCGGTTACTACCCACAAAATCCTATCAATTCGGCCTATTGACTTTTATTCTCCAATTAGGTTTTCTAACAAGAAACTCTATTATCTTTGACTCGGAAATTATCCACCCTTATTTTTCACGCTTCCTTATTGTTCAACTTAAGATTATATATGTTCTTGTAAATTTACTTAGTTTTTAGCATCTTTTAAGTTTTCTTTCTAAGGTTATATCTCAACTTAGGAATTTTTATCATCTCTATTAAAGATACAAGTCCTATTTTTCATTCCTATCTCTTATCTAAACCCCAATCACATACCCCTACGTGTGTGTATAGATCACCCCTACACTTAGAAATTCAATTCAAGCTCTTATACTCTTGTCCATCGTCCAAAGTATTTTTAGTTGGTGAATTTTTAGATGAAATTGCTCATACATCCTTCATGCGACCGTTAATACTTCTTGAGGTACTAACGAACGATTACAAAATGTGTTTGCACATTAAGGCGTAATTCCTAGTCTTGTAACACCTAAGGCTTTAGCAGTGATTCCCAAACCAGTTGGTCTAAGGCACTAGGTGATAAAGCACCCTCGCTAAATATTTTTTCTATTTATGCAGCCTTAAGTAATTACAAAAACCAGTGTTCATTTTTTTTTATTCACACTTGTATTTTTATTTTATTTCCCTTTATACTAAGAACTTTAGACAAGAGCATTTCAAGGTCTCTTCTACTATTCCAAGTTTCAAGGTTCGTGTTTGTGCAATTTGTAGGGTATATATTTTCAGAATTTAGACTTAAGCTTAAGAATTATTTTTCAAACTTATACTTTAATAAAAATATCAATACTCTTCTTTTATCTTGACTTAGCCCAAGAAGTGAACTCAAAATTTTCCTATTTCTAAGTAAACTACAAAGACATATATTTTTTACCGTTAAATTTTAAGAAAGGTTATTTTTTTAGGGTTTTTAATTTACTAAGTTGAGGATCTAGTTTTTCCTAACTAGTCAACCGTCATGTCAAACTTAAATCAAATATGGTCAAAATTGAACTTTTCAATTTTTATAATTTTTGAAAATTTTCAATTTTTTATGGGCTTTAAAATAAGTATGCAAATGCAAAAATATACACATGAATACGAAGGAAGAAGGCTTACCGAGCATACCCCCAAACTTAAACTTGACGGTGTCCTCACTGTCAGGCTACACCAAGAGGGTCGAAAATGTCGGCACTCCCTTGTTTATTTTTTTGTATTTTTTTTATTGTTAAACAAACAAAATATATATACAAAAAGCCCCCCCCCCCAAACTTAAGTGAGACAGTGTTTCCACTGTTTTAAGCGTTAATGTTCAAAATTAGGGAAGAGAAAAATCAAACTATACAAGGCCTTACACAGGTCAAAGGTTAGCACTAACCATTCAAAAAATTTATCGTTATAATGGTAGGGTTGGTGGAAGAATGGAGTGTAGAGAAAGGAGTTGAGAAACACACGAGACCGTATAGGAAGAAGGGTGGAATATGGTCTCGGTATATTCGGAGAAGAATGTCGGAAGAAAGAAGGAAGTGTAGTACGAACTTGAGGGTGTAAATTGAGTGAATAAATTAGCACAAATTGTGATGACCGATGTGTTAAAAGCGATTGTGCTAATTTATCAACCCGTCGAGAAATGGGGTCAAATCCCTCAAGATTCGCAAGAAAACATGAGTACGTTGAACTTGGTAAACCATCCAATGAAAATGGAAGCGCGACGGATTCTTGCGCGGTCGAAACAATGGAAAGGACGAAGGGGAGTGATTTAGGGATAGTCTTATTCTCACCTAAGTAAATTGTCTCGAACTTGAAGGATTCCATCAATGGTTCGAAATGACTGTAAGCAACCGAGTCTGATGGTTCAACTATCTTATCTGAAAATTCAAAAGACTCAAACTCGGACGGTGAGTCTTCAAAATCGTCTGAAAAAGTGAAACACTCGTAATCGTTATCGGCTGTGAGAACTGTGTCAGATTCAAAGAGGAACGCACTAGTGGCGTCCAAACTGCTGTGATCGAACAGAAATTTTTCAAGCTCACAGTTTTCCTGCGTGATCTTTTGCGTGGTCGGAACAATGGAAAGGAGGGGGATGATTTAGGAAGTATAACAGTTAAAGTTTCAGGAGGATGAATTGGAAAATCCGACACATCAAACAAAACCGGTTCATCCTCAATACTATCCTCAATACTCTCCTCAATACTATCCTCATAATTCTCCTCAAAAGTTATCTCATCCATGCAATTATCATCAAAATCAGGACGCATATGAAGTTCGGGAGAAACATTGGGATGATGAATTGGAGAGAAAATTTCAGTCAAATCTACGGGTTCATCATCCAAAATATTCCCTGCGTCAATATCCTCAATCAAGTGAAAATCCATTTTTTTAGACACCTCATCAAAGGCATGGATATTTATCAATTCAGGTTCTAGATTGGAGGTGTAGAGATCGAAAGGATTGGTGATGGTTTCACTCAAAAGGGACCCTTCACAATCTGGCAAATCAAGCACTACAAAGTCGCACAACTCATTAAACGTTTTATTTTCAACTGGTGAATCATTTGGGACACTTGTTTGAAAACTGGAGTTGTGGGATTCAATTGGTGATGGGTAGGTTTGATTTGGAAGGATGCACAGCTCACTCTCTCCACTAAAATTCTCAATCTGTCCAACCGCCTCATCATACATTGGAAGATTTGGAGCTAGTTGGAAACTAGCTACCGGTTCACTAGGTTGCATAAGGGCGGCAATGGACGCATCCAAATTCCTCATCTGTTGGTTTGTCACTACAATATAAGCTTCCAACGACTTTTCCAGACTAGACATGGGTTGTGAAGGGGTTTCAGTAAAAGATTCTAAATTGTTTGGATACGTGAAACTCCCAAATGGTTGTGTAGAAGCAATGTCTAGGGAAGGTGCGGAAGTCGGGTAGGACTGGTAGGAATTGAATGGTTGACAGGAGTAGGATCAACATTTGGATAAAAAGATGAATGGACTTGTTGATCCCAAGAACTAGAAATGTTGAAAGGAATGAAAGATCGGTTACGAGATTGTTCGATATGTTCAGTAATAGACATGGATTTCGGAGTTACAACAGGACTCGAAAAAGGAGTATCAATGTAAGAAGGTGGTGAAGGTTAAAATGGTTGATATAAAGTGGATTGCGGAGTCCAACTGTTTCTCCTAGACGCTTTTATTCGATCTTTCAAAGAAATTTTGGGCATGGAGGGGTCGTCCATAATTCGACCAAAACAATTCGCGTATGAAGCAATGTTTGGATGAGGGTACCAAAGTTCGGCAAGAGTTTTGGAAGGTGGGGTACCCATGATATAAGAAGGAGAAGAAAAAGAATGTGGGTGCAAGTGGGGTGCACGGATTTCTTAGCAACAAGTGGCAAGTTTTTATAAATTTTTTTTCCTTTTTGTGTTTTTTTTATAAGGAGCTTTTTGCAAAAAGATTTTCAATAAAAGGCTTAGACACGTTCAATCAATCACAAATGCACAGTCAAGCCTAGATCTAGGGTCACCTTGGTCAACTAGACTGCTCCTAACTGTTCCAAAGGGCAAGTTGTGAGGACCTCAAACCGCCTCTTCACCGCCAATTGTGGCCAGGTAAGCACAAGTAGAGAAAGGAGGGATCCGCTCACGAATCACCGTGAGAAGAGCCTTTTAAAGTTACCTTTCCCTATCTGTCTAGCCTAGGCATCACAAAGTCAGCTTATGATCAACGGTCGATACCTACAACTATTCCTTTGTCCTATTGAGCGCGAAGTCTTTAGGGCTGAGTCTAATCTTTTTTTAATTAACTGGATGGTCAATGCAATATGCTTTATGTGATTTTTGGGGTCCTAGGAAGGGTAATGAAATCCCCACCCAATCTGGATTGGTGTTAAAACCCCTTAAAGTCAATTTAAAATATGCAAAGCAGTAAACACAATCACTTGCAAATTTATTTTTTTTTAGCGCGGCGCAAAGAATCCTGCACAAGATCAAGTTATTGGAGAAGGGGAGAAGTTTTTGGCGCAAAGAACCCTGCAGGAAAATTTTACAGAGGAAATAGGGGTTACAGAGAAGAAAAGAAGGCTTACAGAGGAGATTGGTCTGCTGACGTCAGCAGATCGCGGCGGAAGCGCGGTCAATGACACACATTTGCGGCGGTTCCGTGGTTCCTTAGGTGTTTCAAGCCTCCGAGATTTTTCTGTTTGCTGTTTATATCTTCCTCTGCCTGTTCAGATCTGCTGTTTTCTGTCTTGCTCTCTGGATTTTTCCAGATCTGAATCCGTTCGTTGATCCTGCACAAAATTCAAACGAAAATACCCTTCACAAAATAACAAGATGATAAATTTTTTATATTTTTTTTCAGTTTTTATGATTTTTCAATTTTATATTAACCCGAAATTACAAAAAGAAAATAACTACGCTGTCCCCGGCAACGGCGCCATTTGATTGATGTTAGAGTTTTACGATCAAAGAATTAATTACCGCAATCAAGAACGGCGTCACTTGGTAGCTAGCCGGTGAGTACGGGTCGGTCCACAGGGATTTTGTGTATTCTCAATTTGTTCTAACGAGTTAATCCCGATTGTTGTCGGATTGATTATTCTTAAAAACTAAGGTTGATCTAGATTAGGATTAAAATCTTGCTAGGGTTAGGTTTAGATTAAGTTTGGAAAGTCGATATTCCTCACCGCTTTCTATGCCCTAATTAAGGTCTATGAGGTGTTATGGTAATAATTAATAAAGTGGATTAGTACCACCGGGAAGAAACTAGGGTTCTTCCTCTAGGTTCTTGTCCTTCCTTTCTTAATTCTTACCCTAACCTCCATGGAAAACATGCACAACCGGTCTTTTAAACTACGGTATCACCGCTATGTCGTGGGATAGGGTGTCGTAAGGAGCAGTGTGTGTATGTATGCATGGAGTCATATAAAAATATGTGATGGGCAAGAAAGGGGTGAGAGATTTTCATCTCTCAAACCTCTCCTATTCCTAACCCTAACAAGTGAGGAACTACTCACTCATTAGGGAATTGATAAACATGTTTTAAACTAATTAACTAGGGCAGATAATAAAATCTATACTAGGGCAGAAAAGAATTTAAGAACTAGGGCAGATAATAAAAATCTTACTTTATTTGATGGCTCTCTTCAAACATTTACACCGGATTAAAATTCTGAATAGATGAAATAAAAAGAGGCATACCTCAAAAAGAGGTTTAGGATTTCTATTTATAGAGCATAGAAACCCTAGGGTTACATTCGATTCATATCTGCATTTACAAATATACCCTAAAGAAGCCTAGTCAACGCACCGACACGTCATCAAACGACGCACCGACACGTGCGCACCATGGCCGCGGAACCGCGGCCAAAACCCATGTTTGGCCGCGGATCCGCGGCCATATAGTAGTCTTGTTGATTCATTTTTTCTGGTCTTGGTCTGGTTGCATTTAGGTACTTGTTTCTTCACTTGGTTTCTCAGATTGTCTTCTAGTTTTCTTCCAGATTTCCACAGTGCACAATGTCGTGGACTTTTACCGTTTGCTTCGTGTCGAAGTCTTGAACCTTGCGCTGCCTTTTTGCTTTGTGAAATTTTCCATTGATCTTCGTTTATTCTTCAAACTGTAGGCGTAATCAAGATTCTTCCATTTGTTGGTCGTAGTCTCACTTTTGTATCGTCTTTTCATCATTTTCACTGTTTTGTTCCGAGAACCTGTAACCTGCAACTATGTAGCAGACATGGATCAAAAGCACCTGTTTATTTGTAAAATGAATAAGAATGGGGAATATAATAATACAAAATTATGATATGAACAGTGCCGAAAGCTTCGAATGCCTATGTGGCGTGGTATCAGCACGCGACGGGTGCTGTTATCAGGGAAAAGAGACGGCTATTACTTGATCATAAGGATGTTGTCCCAGCTGGTAATCTGGCAGTTCCTTTGAAGCGACGGACTGCCGTTCATCCCTCCTTAAAAGAAGTCGTTGCGGTTGTGGTCCCACGCGCCTTCCCTGAGAAGCCTCCACCCCGTGTTCTCGTAGAAACGATAGCTGTAGCGTCCCCGGAATCCGGCGTTGGTGTAGAAATTGGGACTCGTCGCCCGAAAATGCCCGTCAAGCACAAGCTCTTATCATCGGCTGTCGGCGTCCACTCGCAGAAAAAGAAGAAGTCACTATTCTCTAACGATGTCATATTTGGCCAGAAGCCACATGCTCCCTATAGCGAGGGTTTGTGCGAGTACGGGACCAATGAGGGTTTATTCATCGTGCCTGCGGATGATGTTGATCTTCAAGCTGCCCTTGCGGCTTTCGAGCGACTGGCTCGCGATGAAGTGGCGCTGATCACTATCGCGAAGTCAGGTATACTTCAGTTATATTCTTCCATAGCTATCTCCTTTTTATTATGCTTCTACTGATGCTTTCTTTTTCAACAGGTATTTCTGCCGAAAAGGCTCTCGCGGCTTCCCTCAGGACGTTCGAAGAGGAAGAGAGACTCCGCGCTTCTTTGGGCCTTGGTATAATTCAGTTCATTACGCCTTTATTCTTTTTATTCATGCCCAGACCCTCTCTTTCATCTTATCGCAGGGACTATCTCAATTCAGGTTATTCCAAGTGCAGTGCCGATCGCAAGTGGCGACACAGCAGAACTTTTAGAGCCAGCTACCGTAGCTATGGCCCTCTCAAAGTCACCGCAGGAGGCTTTGCTAAAGCAGACGATGACGGATGCCGTAGCGGCTCTGGAGGCAGAGCTTGGTTCGGACGACGACGTCCCCTTGTCGGAAGTCTTGAGGAGGTCATTTCTCACGGCTCAGACCAAAAGGAGGCATAGGAAGCACGTGGCGAGGGAGCGCGATGCCGTTTTGGCCGTAAGTGCGGGCTCAAGCAATATTCCGCCTCTTGATATTCCTTCGGCGGATGTTCCCTCTACTCTATCCACTGCCCATAGACAGGTTGCACACGCAGCTCGAGAAGAAACTGAAAAGTTACTTCAAGGTAACGAAACGCTTAGTCTTTTATTAGAACTCAATCCTTAAATTTTGACATACGCATTTTCTGCAGGGCCAATTCTTGGCGATGGGAGGACAGGTGAAACTCTGGTGGTTACAGTGCCCGAAATTGCTACTCTTTCTCGGGAGTCTGAGACTGTCCAGACTGCTGCTCTTTCTCCATGTGGCTCCATGGTATCAGCGAGCGTCGCAAGCGTTACGACGGCCATTGTCGAGTCAGGGGATAAAGCTATGGGTGAGGAATCTATTCCCCTGAGAGAGAGTGAAGAAGTCGTTATACTCGGTGACGCCTCTGCCATGGTTCTGGTCCATGATTTATCAGGTAGTCTTTGGGCCACCGTTATTTTAGTTTTTCAATCATGTTCGGTCCTTCTGATGATATTTTGTTTGTCTTGAGTATAGGCGCGGTGAATCCTGAGGCTGTGTCGTCTGAAGAAGTACCGCCGGTCGCTGCTCTGACGGTCGCCGTCCCTTCGCCTTCTTCTGTGCTCCCTCAAATATTCGAAGGTATGGGTTTTTGAATTACTTGTTCCACTGTGGGTACCATTCTCCTTGTATTGACAGTACATCGTCTCAACTCTGCAGGAGTCCTTTTTGACCACTTATTATTAGTGTATATGCCCTAGGGGCCATTATTGTATCATACTAGATTGTATATTACTTAATGGAAGCTTGGGATATTCACAGTTGTATATACAGTCTTGCTAAAAATGGTAGTATGCTACTTGGTTTATGTCTACTTTAATATGTGCATATGTTTCTTGTAACGTATCACTTATACATATTAGTAGAGCCCATAGGATCTTTGCTTGATTACCAGTGTTGTGATGGCAGTCATACTAGTGGGGGCTGGGTAGTCTATAAGCAACATCCTATACAGGTCCCTGGTCGTTGGATTATCGAGATAGGGCATCGATATTCCGGAGTAGACTAAGTGTGTACGCTTCTCATCCCAGTTGGGGAGATGGTCTGTCCCATAGCCATCAGTACGTCGTACTGGAGATAGTATACAGGTGCTCGTTAGGTTACGGGTACACCGGACAGGACTCGCAGGGGAACTGATTGGTTGGTATTATACCCGTCGTCAGTTAACAGTTCCCAGATGACATGAGTACAGCATAGTCCGCAGACTTGACACTGCTATTTCGCCTCGAGTGTGTCCCACTGTTCTTAGATTGCTACCTTACCACGGCTCAAAGGAGTCGTGCAAACAGGTAGCAGTTGGGTGCAGTCCCGAGCATTTGGAGGCAGTAGTGGTTAGATAGGATTCGTCTCTCCCGGTATTGGGAGATGATATCGCACTGTGTCAGAGAGCCATTACGCAAAGTCCCTGGCCAGGGCAAGCGAGATATACTGGTAGGTTCCAGTAGCTTCTCAGGGTGTAATGGGCTTCGCTCCGACACGACTTATACAGCTATTAGGGGACTGACGCTTGCCGCCCCCTAGGCTTGATATGAGATAGTCTTAGATTAACAGACCGGACTGTATGGAGATTGTCACATCAGGTTCAGTGGGAGTTCGGATGAGTTTCCTCATCGGCCTTCTTATCGACATCTACCTGGGGACCGTTACGTACAGCTAGTGCCGCTTGCGGTCTGTGGTTAAACCCACTGCCAGTATAGTGTCGAGTCTTTAGAGTCCCACACAGAGAGTTTCCCTGCTCCAGGCGAAACGATATAGAGGTCGTACGGTTTTACGACAAGGGTTCGGACGCATACGTGTTTAACCGCACGTACGACGTTCGGACAGTTTTTACTAGCCGGCTTTGGTTTAAGCCAGATTCTAGTATCGGGTTATTGGATTTATACAGTCTAAAGTTTTTTCCGTGTTTTCACGGATTGTAGGGGCGTTCTCGTAATTTGTCGGGAAGCTTCTAGAAGGAAGATGACATGGAGGGTAAGGTGACATTAGCATTTAATGAATTTGTGACTCACTTAGATGAATCATTCAAGTGAGTTAATGAAGCATTTATTGCTTAATGACTCACTTGAAGATTCATTGTATCTATTTAATGAAGCATGGTGATAATGCATTTGATTTTTATTCATTTGATAAATCTTTATGCTTCATTATATATTAGAAGTGAGAAGGATTTTCATTCACTCTCATGCTTATCTTCTCTCTCCTCAAGCTCTCTCTCTTGAAACTCTAATCCTCCCCTCTCATGTGTTGAGATCAAAGATTAGCTAGACTAATACATCCATAACCTCACTCTATATCCCCTAGGTAGCTTAGATTAGCACTTTAAGCAACCTAGTTATCTCAAGTTAGAGATTAAGCTTGGCGTAGGAGCTCTCGGGTGGATCGTCTTTGACTCGAGGAGGCCGTTGAGGTGCCGATGTTCCAAGGAGCCTATGAGGAGTGGAGGACCGCGATGAAGACCCGAAGGACTAGTATCGTGAGGTATAACTTCGTATCCGAATAGTTAAACCTCTAGTTGATAGTTAGCAATGGTTTAGAAATGATTCATGCGCTCAAGTCCGTGTTACGAAGCTTTGATAATCGTTTTTCATATATTCCGCCTCCCCGCAAATTCGTGGGGTGCGTGACATGGACTTACAGTGGTATCAGAGCCAACTAAACCATTACTAGCTTGTTAGCAACTGATTAGAAGTTCGATCGACGGAAAACACGAAAACAAAAAATCGAAAACCCTAAGTTTCTGTTAATTTTAAAAGTGTCTGAAAAATAATTTGAAATACCTTAAAATTCACAGCAGGTAAATATAAGAATTCTGGGAAAATACGGAGTTGTAACTCATCTCGATGGCCGCGGAACCGCGGCAATAGTGTGCTTTTGCTGCGGATCCGCGGCGGAGTCAACCCTGAGTTGACTCCGATTTGCTCTAAAATTCATATATTTTGGTGTTCTGTTTTCTTGTATATTCTGTTTCTGCCCAGGTTACTTCAGTGCAGGCTTGCTTTTTGGGTAGACACGGAATATGGTATTCGATCGATATTCTATGATATTTGCTAATTGGGTTTTTATCTGTAATGTTTAATGTGTTCGTAAACCTCCCCTAACTGCTAGTATGTCGGTTGGCAGGGGGTTGCACATTTCTGTAATGTTTACTGTTTGTGTATATGAACTGTATTGGACTGTTGTGATGATTAGCCGGGGTTTGAGATGTGTTTAATATTCATTCATTCAATGTAAATGTAATTTGATGTAATATTATTTTGCGGGGCACATCCAGATTGCGGTTGTAGCCACCGTTGTATTATTTCTTTTTACTGTTTTTGCTCCTAAGATAGACCCAAGGTGGGGTGCACAAACTACCGGGTACTTTAAAGTGTTTAGTGGCCTACTCACTTTGTTGAGGGAGACTGCTTCACTTCGGGTACTTGACGGGTAGTTTGCCGTACCCGTAGGGGTCTAGGGTGGGGTAATGGCTATTCATCACAACTGTGTAATCCGTCTTTTATTGCAGGCTCAAAGCAAATGCGGATTGCCAGTAAATCCAATAAAGTTCATCTGTGATCTGGAATGCTTATTATTGCGTCTGACGAATATACAATATCTATATATGATAGCTATTAGACGTCACTTATGTTTTACACCCGCGCTAGCCCAGCCCTCGCTCTGTCGTTAGTTAAGTAGCCTAACGGGTGATGACAGGACCCAGTGGCGAATGCGGATGGCATAAGAGGACGTGGTATTTTCGTTATTTTCTGCAATGATAGGATAAATGATGGGACGCATTATTATAATGCAAAGAAAATAAACCAAAGTTTAATCGTTGGAACAAATTTAAAAGAAACCACTCGGTTATTTTAAAAGATCAGATTTTTTAATTTGCGGAGCTTTAACCACTCCTTTTAAAAAGTATCAGATTCCTTCGATTATATCAAGTTCACTACGTTCACGGTTTTTCCAAAACCATTCGTAGCCCTCCGTCATTTCATTTGGATATTCAGTAGTATTCAAGCTATGCATTTGACCAACGCCAGGGCATAGTATTTGGTAGCTGCTGGGGTATTTCATTTGTTTGCATAGATAGATGTGTTAGTTTGGGACAGTCGTATTATCATTTGGCCAACGTCAGGGATATGTACGGATGGGTTCAAATTAACTAGGACAATGATGGGTAGAACTTGACATGTGACTTATGATATTTTGACCAACGCCAAGGTCATAAGAGCATGGGGCAAAAATCTATATCGGGAATTTCTAAAGAAACTGAAATTTGCAGAGAGAGCATACCATTTTGGAGTTTGATGAATGTTGGTAGGATTCCTTCAACATTATCATACGATGATATTTTGGATCCCGATCCTACTGTGAGTATATACTACTTATCAGGAGATTCGTCACTTAACGATCAATGCTATAAACCAAGTAGGTGCCTAGAAAGGTGTCAGCGGGGTTACGTCCCCAGAGAAAAGAGGTTATTTAATTAAGGAACTTCGCGAAAGCGTTGGAAAACCTCCCTCGAAGTATCGACACTGGCCTGGCTGAACGGTTAAGCAAGTATTGTACGGTGAGAATAGTCCTGGCTAATTCTTCTTTTATGGTTTGAGGAAGGATTCGAGAAACAGTGGGAGCCATCCTATTTAGATAAATTAAAAACCACTCTAAACTTGCAAGAGCATCATGCTAATAGTATTTTCTTCTCTCTCTTAAATTGCAGCGACCTTGTGACCACACATAGGTTATATCTAGATAATAATTTGACTGAATCTTACTTATATGAATGGCAAAAGTCTGTCCAGATGTCCATTGCCTATGACAAGCTGGACCACCCTATTACTACTCAAGATCCCGCCGTCCCAGGTCCAGTTTCCACTGTCGCAGATATGGATATCGGTCAAACAAGGGAACAAGATAAAGCGAAAGCTAAGTGCCTCGTGTTAGCTTCAGTTGATGGTGTATACCAGAAGCAGCACGAGAAGATGGACTTAGGTTCCATCTTTCTCCATAACAAAGATTTATATGGAGAGCAATCTCATATCGCAAGATATGAGACCTCGAACGAATTAATTCAAGCGAGGTTGGCTGACGGATCATCTGTAGGGGACAACGTCCTTACAATGACTAGCTGTATTGATGAGCTCCAGGACCTGGAGACCGCGTTGGGAAACGAGTCAGATACTGACTTGATTCTAAGTCTCTGCCTCCTACCCTGAAGGAAACCAGGATAGCAGAAGGAAAGAGAACGGCAAAAGTTTCGGGACTGGATATAGTAAAAGAGGGACGTTCCTATTGTTACAGGAATGAACATTGGCAGAATGATTGCAAGGCTAGCAAAGCCAGTAGCCAGGATTCGAAGCATGTTGTGGCTTCAGCCTCAAGTGTATTTGTTATTGAGAACTGTTTGTCAATTAACTCTACTTCCTGGGTACTAGATACCGGAGCAGGATCTCATATCTGTAATTCAATACATGCTTTGAGAAACCGTAGAGTTATAAAGGTAGGTGATTGAGTTATAAAGGTAGGTGATTGGTCTCTCAGAGTTGCAAACAGAATGAGCGTGGACGCTGAATCCGTGGGAGAATATCGCCTAGGTTTGACAAGTGGGCATATATTGATTTTACGTAACTGTTTGTATGTACCTAGTATGACATGTAATATCATATCAGTGTCCTCACTTTCGAGAGAGGGATATGATTTTACATTCGTAAGCGATGTAGTTAACATCCACCTGAATCAAGTTATGATTGGGTCCGGTACATTAGATGACGGTATATACGTATTAAGTCAAGCTCAGGTTTTCAATATCCAGAACACACTTAAAAGAAAGTCTCCAGAAATAAATCAGGCTTTCTTATGGCATTGTAGACTAGGTCACATCAATGAGAGAAGGTTGACTAAGTTACATAGAGAAGGATATTTGAATCCGTTCGAATATCAATCTTATGCTACTTGTGAATCTTGTCTCAAAGGAAAGATGACAAAGACTCCGTTCACTGGACACGGAGTAAGAGCAAGCGAGCTCTTGGGACTCGTACACAGTGACGTGCGCGGTCCAATGTCTACACATGCGCGAGGTGGTTATTCCTACTTCATTACTTTTACGGATGATTTCTCTAGGTATGGATATGTCTTCTTAATGAAGCATAAATCCGAGGCTTTTGAGAAATTCCAAGAATACAAGAATGAAGTGGAAAAAAAAACAGGCAAAAGTTTAAAGACACTGAGATCTGATCGAGGTGGTGAATACCTAAGTGCCGAGTTCATAGGTTACTTAAAAGAGAATGGAATTCTCTCTCAGCTTACTCCTCCATATACGCCACAACATAACGGTGTATCGGAAAGGATAAATCGAACCCTATTGGATATGGTTCGTTCCATGATGAGTAATGCTGAGTTACCGTGATCTTTCTAGGGATATGCGCTAGAATCAACTGCATATCTTCTGAACAGGGTTCCTACCAAGACAGTGCCTACCATCCCATATCAGATGTGGAGTGGGAAAAACCCTATCTTCAGTATCTGAAGATTTGGGGATGTCCGGTTTTTGTTAAAAAACAGCATGCGGACAATCTCGAGGCACGATCAGTACAGTGTAAGTTTGTGGGATATCCAAAGAACTCCAAGGGATATCTATTCTATTACGCAGAGGAACAAAAGGCTTTTGTTTCTCGTAATGCCCAATTTTTAGAACAGCAAGTTTTAGAAAAGGATACAAGTGGGAGAGAAATAGAACTGGAAGAAATTTCAGAACCACAAGCTATTACTGAAAGCTTGGAAGAACCAGAAGGTTCGGGAGAACAGGACATCCCGACGCCACTCCGCAAGAGTAGTAGGCAATCTCATCCGCCCGAGAGATACTACGGTTTTCTCATAGACGGGGATAGAGAGGATTGCACTATTGACTATAATGAGCCTACTAGCTTCCAGCAAGCCATTCAGAGCGGTGACTCGGTAAAATGGCTGGATGCAATGCGGAACGAAATGGATTCCATGTACACTAACAAAGTATGGACTTTGGACATTGCTCCAGATGGGGTAAAACCCGTAGGATGCAAATGGATCTTCAAAAAGAAGATTGGTGTAGATAGACAGGTTGAAACCTATAAGGCTAGACTTGTTGCAAAGGGTTTCCGTCAAAGACCTGGTTTGGACTATGATGAAACCTTTTCTCCAGTGGCTATGCTCAAATCCATTAGGGTCCTTCTTGCTATTGCTGCCTTCCACGATTATGAGATCTGGCAGATGGATGTAAAGACGGCCTTTCTAAATGGTAATTTGGAAGAAAGCATCTATATGGATCAGCCAGAGGGATTCATTCAGAGTGGGAGCAGCGGTAAAGTATGCAAGTTGCTTAAGTCCATTTATGGACTAAAGCAGGTATCGCGGAGTTAGAACATCTGTTTTAATGATGCTGTCAAAGAATTTGACTTTATCAAAAATCCAGATGAACCATGCATATACAGTAAGATTGTAGGGAGAACTGTAGTATTCCTCGTCTTGTACGTGGATGACATTCTCCTAATAGGAAATGATATTCCTATGTTACAGTCAGTCAAAAGATTCTTGTCACATAAATTCTCCATGAAAGACCTGGGTGATGCCACCTACATTCTGGGGATCCGGATCTATCGTGATAGATCAAAAAGGATGTTGGGACTTTCACAGTCCAGGTACATAGACACCATAGTGAAGAGATTCAGTATGGATGATTCGAAGCGCGGTAACCTACCGGCCTGTCACGGAATCACCCTCTCCAAAGAGATGTCTCCCAAGACTGATTTGGAAAGGGATCGCATGTCGATTATACCCTACGCTTCTGCGGTAGGCTCTATAATGTATGCAATGTTATGTACCAGACCAGATGTAGCATACGCATTGAGCGTAGTAAGCCGGTATCAAGCAAACTCAGGGAAGAAGCACTGGATAGCAGTAAAGAACATTCTCAAGTACCTAAGGAGGACTAAGGAGATGTTCTTGGTGTATGGCGGAAAAGAACTCCAGATGGAGGCCTTTGCCGACTCAGGCTTCCAGAGTGACAAAGTTGACTCCAAGTCCATGTCGGGTTATGTCTTTACCCTCAATGGAGGGGCGGTCTGTTGGAAGAGTTCCAAGCAGGAGACCGTTGCTGACTCAACGATGGAAGCGGAGTATATAGCTGCTTGCGATGCCGCAAAAGAAGCAGTCTGGATGAAGAAGTTCCTCACAGAACTTCAGGTGGTTCCTACCAGTGTTGATCCAATACCTTTGTATTGTGACAACAACGGCGCTATAGCTTTAGCGAAGGAACCCAGGTCCCATCAGAAGTCCAGACACATCTTAAGGCGGTATCACCTGATCAGGGAGATTGTAGATCGCCGGGAGATCGAGGTGAAAAGAGTAGAGACAGAGAATAACATTGTTGATCCATTCACAAAGGCCCTTCCTCAGACGCAGTTCGAGAAGCTATTCGAGATGATAGGTCTACGATATGCCAGCTCATGGCCCTAGTGCAAGTGGGAGATTGTTAGTGTATATGCCCTAGGGGCCATTATTGCATCATACTAGATTGTATATTACTTAATGGAAGCTTGGGATATTCACAGTTGTATATACAGTCTTACTAAAAATGGTAGTATGCTACTTGGTTTATGTCTACTTTAATATGTGCATATGTTTCTTGTAATGTATCACTTATACATATTAGTAGAGCCCATAGGATCTTTGCTTGATTACCAGCGTTGTGATGGCAGTCACACTAGTGGGGGCTGGGTTGTCTGTAAGCAACATCCTATACAGGTCCCTGGTCGTTGGATTATCGAGATAGGGCATCGATATTCCGGAGTAGACTAAGTGTGTACGCTTCTCATCCCAGTTGGGGAGATGGTCTGTCCCATAGCCATCAGTACGTCGTACTGGAGATAGTATACAGGTGCTCGTTAGGTTACGGGTACACCGGACAGGACTCGCAGGGGAACTGATTGGTTGGTATTATACCCGTCGTCAGTTAACAGTTCCCAGATGACATGAGTACAGCATAGTCCGCAGACTTGACACTGCTACTTCGCCTCGAGTGTGTCCTACTGTTCTTAGATTGCTACCCTACCACGGCTCAAAGGAGTCGTGCAAACAGGTAGCAGTTGGGTGCAGTCCCGAGCACTTGGAGGCAGTAGTGGTTAGATAGGATTCGTCTCTCCCGGTATTGGGAGATGATATCGCGCTGTGTCAGAGAGCCATTACGCAAAGTCCCTAGCCAGGGCAAGCGAGATATACTGGTAGGTTCCAGTAGCTTCTCAGGGTGTAATGGGCTTCGCTCCGACATGACTTATACAGCTATTAGTGGACTGACGCTTGCTGCCCCCTAGGCTTGATATGTGATATTCTTAGACGAACAGACCGGACTGTATGGAGATTGTCACATCAGGCTCAGTGGGAGTTCGGATGAGTTTCCTCATCGGCCTTCTTATCGACATCTACCTGGGGACCGTTACGTACAGCTAGTGCCGCTTGCGGTCTGTGGTTAAACCCACTGCCAGCGTAGTGTCGAGTCTTTAGAGTCCCACACAGAGAGTTTCCCTGCTCCAGGCGAAACGATATAGAGGTCGTACGGTTTTACGACAAGGGTTCGGACGCATACGTGTTTAACCGCACGTACGACGTTCGGACAGTTTTTCCTAACCGGCTTTGGTTTAAGCCAGATTCTAGTATCGGGTTATTGGATTTATACAGTCTAAAGTTTTTTCCGTGTTTTCACGGATTGTAGGGGCGTTCTCGTAATTTGTCGGGAAGTTTCTAGAAGGAAGATGACATGGAAGGTAAGGTGACATTAGCATTTAATGAATTTGTGACTCACTTAGATGAATCATTCAAGTGAGTTAATGAAGCATTTATTGCTTAATGACTCACTTGAAGATTCATCGTATCTATTTAATGAAGCATGGTGATAATGCATTTGATTTTTATTCATTTGATAAATCTTTATGCTTCATTATATATTAGAAGTGAGAAGGATTTTCATTCACTCTCATGCTTATCTTCTCTCTCCTCAAGCTCTCTCTCTTGAAACCCTAATCCTCCCCTCTCATGTGTTGAGATCAAGGATTAGCTAGACTAATACATCCATAACCTCACTCTATATCCTCTAGGTAGCCTAGATTATCACTTTAAGCAACCTAGTTATCTCAAATTAGAGATTAAGCTTGGCGTAGGAGCTCTCGGGTGGATCGTCTTTGACTCGAGGAGGCTGTTGAGGTGCCGATGTTCCAAGGAGCCTACGAGGAGTGGAGGACCGCGATGAAGACCTGAAGGACTAGTATCGTGAGGTATAACTTCGAATCCGAGTAGTTAAACCTCTAGTTGATAGTTAGCAATGGTTTAGAAACGATTCATGTGCTCAAGTCCGTGTTACGAAGCTTTGATAATCGTTTTTCATATATTCCGCCTCCCCGCAAGTTCGTGGGGTGCGTGACATGGACTTACACTTATACCAGGTGTTGAACCCGCATTTCTCCTTTCAGGCGGAAGTCATTCCACCTTCTGGTATTGGTTAGTATGTTCTTCAGCTAACGTCTCCCCCCTTCTTTTACGAATAGACGTATTGTTGCTAATTCTTCTTCATATTGATCATAGCGTCATGGGTCGGAGGAGGAGACGATCGAATAGCCGTGCCTCCGGTACTCCCCATCCTGCCGCCTTTCACAGCCGGTATAATAGACTTCATCGCTCATGTGCTTCTTTATTTCCCGAGTCGACATTTGACCGTAATTCATTTTGCAGCAATTGCACCAGCTCCAGCTCCTTTCGAGTCTCGCATTCCAATGCCCGCAGGGCCCTTCACTAAACGCATATCTTCCAGGGGCGCTGTAAATAGCCAGCGAATGTTGAGCGAATTTATCGAAGATCTGAATGCCGAGGCCCTCACTTCTGCTACAGATTTTGCCGTTAAATTTAATCCAATGCTAGTGACGCTCGTGAACTTCCATGATGAAGATCTCGTTGGCTCCTGGGTTGATTACTGCAGAAAGATCGAGGCTTGCCTGCACGAGATTGAGCTCAAGCGTGTCACTCCTGAAGTATTAGCTTCGAATTCTCAGCGGGCTGCGTGAGTCAAGCATAGTGTTCCTTTAATTCACCATTTTGAACAAGAGGAGACCTTGAGACGAAAGAAACATGAGGTAGCTTCCAGCGAATCTGTCCAACTGCGCGCCCAGATTGAAGTGAATGCTACACAGCTAAAAGCTGTTTTTGACAATCTCCAGAGATGTATTTCGGATGGGTTGACGCTGAGGCGGACGCTTGACTTTACCGAGCGGGTCAAGCAGGACTGCGAAGCTACCATGCTAGAAACCGATGAAAAGCTTTCTTCATGTTTGCGACAACGGGCTCAAGTTGAAGCGGAGTTGGCCGCGGCGGCTGATTACGAGAAAAGATTGAAAAGAGGTGCGAGCGGCTTGCTGATTTGTTGAAGACGCCACCTCCTCAATAACCGTCTTTGTACCCCTCTTTTTTTGTATTGACTGTAAATTTGCGATTTATGAATAACATGCATTCATTTTGATTCCTTTGTGAAATGTATCTTGTATTCACTTGCATTCACGAATAAAAGACATATTTTATTTCATATTGGCGTGTCCATTTGGCAAATGTGGCCCGTAGATAGTCTATCTTGTTCTCCTTGCAGGGTAGCGATGGTTTAGGAAACAGTTTTAGATCTGCCGCCTAAGACTTTTCAACTTTATAAGCCGTGAGGGTCTCATAAAGGCTTTTCTCCCTACGAGTCGTGAAGATCCCGTAGGTGTGTTTTCTCCTTAGGAGTCGTGAGGACTTCTAAGTGCGTTTTCTCTTGAGAGTCGTAAGGATCTCACAAGAGAATTTTTCCCCTTACAAGTCGAGAGGACTTGTAAGTGGTTATTTCCCTCTTCATCGATATTCGACTTTGGAAAATGTGGCCCGTGGATAGTATGCAATATTCCATCTTGGACCGACTTGCAGGGCCCCTGTGCTTAGGAGACAGGTTGATATCCCCGTTGCCTAAGACTTTTCCCTACGAGTCGAGAAGTTCTCGCAGGAACATTATTTTCCCCACAAGTCGAGACGAATCGAGAAGTTCTCGCAAGGATGTCCTAACATCACAGTTAACTCCTACTAATAGAAGTCCGTTAGGGTCTGTGGTACTATGGTTTTTTACCCGTCGTACCGTCGCGTTGGCCGATATATTACCCGATATGCAATCTTGCTGTTCGAATAGCCCCGCGACTGTCGTGTCTCTGATCCTTTCGGGGGCTGGACAAGACGTCTTCAAGTAATCTTCCAGGTGATATTACCGTCGGAAGAGCAAGCGTCAGGGAATTCCATGCCGCTTTTTACTTGAGATTAGGCTCAGTTTGGGGAGCCCCGATGAGTCACGACAACTCCACGCTGGTGTGGGATGATCTCCGATAGTCTTTCAGGTCTTATTTGAGTTGTCGTCAAGACCCTGAAGCGAGGGATTTTCCTTGGCTTCGTTTGTTGACATTGTGTCTGCAATATTGTGACGAATGTCGAGGTTGTCTCTGGGTTATCTTTGAACCGTCGAGACTTGGAACTAGGGGACTTTACCATGGCTCCGTTTGTTGATGCCGCTTCTGCATTCTGCTGGAGGGAGGAAGAACGCTGTTGTTGATCTCTAGGCTGTAGATATTGCCGTCGAGACTTGGAACTAGGGACTCTGCCATGGCTCCTAGGTAGTCTCTAGGTTGTCCGTGAACCGTCGAGATTTGGAACTAGGGGGCTTTGCCGTGGCTCCGAGGTAGTCTCTAGGTTGTCTGTGAACCGTCGAGACTTGGAACTAGGGACTCTGCCATGGCTCCGAGGTAGTCTCTAGGTTGTCCGTGAACCGTCGAGATTTGGAACTAGGGGACTTTGCTGTGGCTCCGAGGTAGTCTCTAGGTTGTCTGTGAACCGTCGAGATTTGGAACTAGGGGACTTTTCCATGGCTCCATTTGTTGATGTCGCGTCTGCATCCTGCTGGAGGGAGGAAGAACGCTGTTGTTGATCTCTGGGCTGTAGATGTTGCCGTCGAGACTTGGAACTAAGGACTCTGCCATGGCTCCGAGGTAGTCTCTAGGTTGTCTGTGAACCGTCGAGATTTGGAACTAGGGGACTTTTCCGTGGCTCCATTTGTTGATGTCGCGTCTGCATCCTGCTGGAGGGAGGAAGAACGCTGTTGTTGATCTCTGGGCTGTAGATGTTGCCGTCGAGACTTGGAACTAAGGACTCTGCCATGGCTCCGAGGTAGTATCTAGGTTGTCCATGAACCGTCGAGATTTGGAACTAGGGGACTTTGCCGTGGCTCCGAGGTAGTCTCTAGGTTGTCTGTGAACCGTCGAGATTTGGAACTAGGGGACTTTGCCATGGATCCATTTTGCTGACGTCGTATCTGCCTCTAGTTAGAACGCGAAGGAATGCCGTTGTTGATTTCTAGGTCGTAGATGTAGCCATTGAGACTTGGCTTCCCTTTGACGAAGCCCGGTGGAGCAATATGGTTCCCTTTTCATTTGTGCCCATGGATTGTATACAGGGGTCAATATGATCTCACCTGCAGGGCAAAAGTTTCATTTTATTGTTTTATTTCTTTCTGCAATGCTCTATCATTTCAGCTTTTTATATCGCGAAAGTCGCGATTGCCCGATCATTTCGGCTATTTTTCGCGGTACCCAATCATTTCGGCTATTTTTCTTTTTCTTTACTCGCTGTTTTTTATTGCGAGTTGCCTAATCATTTTGGCTATTTTTATATGCATATATTTTACTCGCTAATTTTTGTTGCGAGTTGCCCTATCATTTCGGCTATTTCGTATGCATTTTTGGCTCGCTGATTTTTATTGTGAGTATGGAGCTTGAGATCTGATACCAATCTTAACATCAGCATCGCTGCGACTGGAATGTTTCTAGGAGAGAATCATCATTTGCCTTTGTCGATTTGAACAAAGGCGGCTTAGCAAACAGGGTTAGGATCCTGCCGACTAAGGCTTTTGACTTAATGAGCCGTAAGGGTCTCAAAAAGGTATTTCTCCCTACAAGTCGTAAGTATCTCGTAGGTGTATTTTCTCCTTAGGAGTCGTGAGGATTCCTAAGTGATATTTTCTTTTGTGAGTCATAAGGATCTCACAAGAGTGTTTTCTCCTTGCAGGTCGAGAGGACCTACAAGTGTTGTTCACCGAATGGGGAAATTTCGTGCCATGGGTGGAATCTTGGTGGGGAAATCATTTATTTGATCCTGTGGATTGTATACAAGGGTCAATATTGGACCGCTTGTAGGGAAACTTGGGGAGTGTGATGGCTTAAGAACAGATCCAGGTCCCTGTATCTTAAGGCTTTTGAATCCTATGAGCCGTGAGGGTCTCGTAGGGGGGATTCTTCTTATAAGTCGTGAGGATCTCGTAAGTGCAATTTCTCCTTAGGAATCGTGGGGATCCCTAAGTGTGTCGCTCCCTTTTGTGAGTCGTAAGGATCTCACGCAGGTATTTTCTCCTTACAAGGTCGAGAAGACCTTGCAAGTGTGCATGAATTTTTTTATGAGTCTGCGCCTTTGCGGGTTTTCACAAACTCGCCGGCAATCCTACTGTTTTTACTCACGGAGCCTTTTCGGGTTTTCATCCGTGCCCATTTCTCTTGTGGACGTACCATTTTTTTTGCACGATGAAACTCTAAAGAATATTTTCTCCGCTTGTGGCCCATCTGTTTGCCGGTGGGATTTGAGTTGCAGTCCTCACCGCTGGGACTCGCGGACTTGAGTTCCACTGTCGCTGTGTTTAAAGCGACATACTTAGTTTAAGGAAATTACGGTCCATTGTTAGTTTAGGGACATCTCGGTCCATAGCTTCGAGGCGAAGTTTTGCCGGATACTACTTACAGAGTACTGACTCAGGAAGATAGCGAGCGGACACGAGCGTCGTCATCAATCGTTAACCTGAGTTGTGACTTGTCAGGGATAGTATTTCTTAAGGAAGTGGCCGTTTATTGGCCGGAAGGGTCTTTCGCCAAGCATATCCATGAGCAAGTAGGCGCCACCTTGATAAACCTTGTCTATGACATATGGGCCCTCATAGATCGGCTCGAATTTCTTACGTTTGGCACAGTTGGGGATCATAGGTCTTTTGACAACTAGCATGAGTTCGCCTTGGCGGAATGCTCTCGGCCTAGTTAGTCTTTCGTATGAGTGCGTCATCCTTGCTTTGTAAGCTTCTAGGTTTTGCTGCGCCATGAGACAAGTTTCATCGAGGGCATCGAGCTCCTCCAGCCGAAGGTGGGCATTTTCTTCATCCGTTAGCTCATATTGGACCGCCACTCGTAAAGAGGGTAGTTCTATCTCAAAGGGGAGAACCGCTTCTGTTCCGAATACCAACACGAATGGTGTGGTATTTGTGGTTGTTTTGAATGTGGTTCGATAAGCCCAAAGAGCTTCATGCAATCTCTCGTGCCAGTCCTTTCTGTTTCTGGACACCGTCTTCTTTATGATCTTCGTCAAGGTTTTGTTGAAAGCCTCAGCTAGACCATTAATTCGGGGATTATAGACTGAAGAGTATCTCCAATCTATATTATGCTGCTGTGCGAAGCGGCTGATCTTATGGCTCCTGTAGGCTGCTCCATTATTCGAGATGATTCATCGCGGGATGCCGAACCGGTAGATGACATGTGTCCTGAAGAAATAGAGGATGTTCTCCGTCTTCACTTCTCTTAGCGGTACTGCTTCTGCCCACTTGGAGAAGTAATCGGTCGTTGCCAATATGAACCGATGTCCTATGGATGATGCTGGCTCTATGGGCCCGATTATATCGGTCCCCCACATTTCGAACGGCCAACTAGCCAATGTTGGGTGTAGCGGATTTGGATATTGGTGGATGAAGTCCCCATGAATTTGGCACGAGTGACACTGCTTCGCATATTCGAGGCAGTCTTGAATCATCATGGGCCAATAGTAACCCATCCTTTAGATCTTCAGCTTCATCTTTGGCCCGTCTTGATGGTAACCGCAGAGTCCGTCATGAGTTTCTTGGACGACCCTTTTTACTTTTTCTGGTCCCAGGCACCTTAGCCACAAACTATCGAACGATCTCTTATATAGAGTATCATTGACGAAGGCGAAAGACAGAGCTCGTTTCATGAGCTGATGTCTCGAAGATGCGTTCTTGGGTGTTCGATGGGATTTGAAGTAATCTATGAAGACTTCTCTCCAATCCTAGCCTTTTCTTCGCCCTCTATTCGGAAGACCGCTTGTTCGGTCGCTTCCTTTCTTTCAGACGACTCCGGAGATATTTTCTTCTAGCATGAGAATCCGGCGGCTTTGCACAATGATCCTGACGTCATCAATGTTTTCGTAACGTTTTAGAAATCGTTATGCGAATTTTTCCGTTTTAGGGTAAAATTGTCGGTGTTTTCCCTTTTAACCCGATTGTGATCAAACTTTCGTAGAGACTTGCCGGCACCTAGTTTAGCTAAAATAAAGCTAGTGCGCGAGCTTTGGGGGTCTATGGGAAGTTTTGGTTCACATAGAATTTTTTCCTAATAAAATATTATTTTAATGCTTTATTTGTGCACGTTATTTGTGGTAATTAAATGTTTATGTGGGTTAATTACTACAAATGGGTTTCTTAGCAAATATAAACACTAGAATTAAGTTTAGAACCTTCTCTCCAAATATCTTGATATTTTGTGAAATTAAATGAATTTTCAAGAAAAGAGAATGGTGATTAATGCTATTTTTGTTTTATTATGCAATTATTGTATTTTTTCTTTCTAGAAATTTCCACAAAATTCCATAAACCCTAATTTCATTTGCCTGGGCCGAAACTTCATTCCCCTTGCTGCCCTTCTCTCTCCTCACCTCATTTCATCAAATTCTAGTTCAAAAAATTCATGAAAAATCCAAATAATTCATAGAAATTCAAATATAATCCAAAAGCTTCATTCTTCTTCACAAAGGTTGCTTGTATCTTCATTCTCGTGAGGATTTTGGAGGCTAAAATTTGATTTTATTCTTATTTCAAGTGGTGTTCTTGAAGATATAAAACCTTAACCCTAATCTCTTTTTGTTACTTAATACCTTTAATTAGCTTAATTAGATATTTAATTTAAGCTTTTAAATTAATATTTAGAAATTCGAGATATCATTTTGATAATCAAATTAGAATTTTGATTAGTTAAATGGTTAATTAATATGTTAAGCTTGATGAAAACTTAATCAAGTTGCTAATTTGTTATATGATATTTTCCTAATCGGTTAATTAAGCTAATTAACAAACTAAACTTTTGTTAATCCTAATTAGTGAAATCTAAAATTTTAGTAAGGGTTTAAATGGTTTAACCTTGCTATTTGAAGATGTTTGTAAATTATAGTTTTGTTAAAACTTGTAGTTTTGTGCTAAAATGATAAATACTGCTTACTAGATTTACGGATATTTTAGGCATGTGTTTCTTTTGACGTTTCGACGTTAATTATATTGATTCCATGCTATATCTTGTGTTGTGAATGTGCGATCGGTACGATCAGGGTCTAGACTTGGTAGTTGTGTCGCGTTGCGTTCCTAACTAGGGTCGTGCCGTGTCGTTCGTGTCTTTGTGTAGCTTTTGCTCTTAAGTTCGTTTCGTAATGTCGCTACGCGCGTTAGCCACTAAAACGAACACTTGGAAATATGTTTAGAGTTGGAGCGACGGTCAAACGTAGTTATACATATTTTTGGTCGATTGCTTATATACACTTGCTTTATTGTTATATGTGTTCAGGATCGCAGGCGGGGACTTCGGACGCTGCGAAGAGGGGAAAGCGAGTGGTAGGCTTTACTTAACCAGGATGGTTGGTGAGTAGATTTAACATCTACAGGGGGATCGCCCGCATGGCGTTATGCGTCTGGGCTAGATCAAATGATATGACCTTTAGTGTTTAGTATATGGACTCGTTTGTGCATGTGTATTTCGTTGCATATCTTATTTACCTATTGTATTTAGACATAGTATTAATGAGACACAACACTTTTATCGACGGTTCATGTTGCACGAGCACTGATTGTATGCCACTCACACCATCAATAATTGCCATGACACCCACAAGACCTATACATATGTGATATTGGATTGCTTAGGGACATTGAGACATGATCCTTATTTTCATTGTGTATATGACATATAGCATACCTTTATACCTACATGCTTACACATATGCCCTGACATGCTTACATGCTAGTTACCCATATACCTATAGGGTAGTGACCATTAGTGATAGGTATATACACATATGAGACATAGCTACAAGTACATCTGGCATACATACATACATATATCTGGAGGGTATTATGGATAGGTATAGAAACATACCTTGCTACAGATACTTTTACATCATACATACTTACATATGGACACACATATCTTGCTATACCGACATGGTTAGGCATACCTTGTTGTAGCTACATGTTCACCTGTATATGATGTTGCATCTGATTTCGGAGAAATCAGGAACCGCATGATATATTTAATAACTTGTTGCAGTTAAATAGCGGTTTTCCTTTATATGCTCATATTACTGTTTCATGCTGCATATATTATATTCTTGGACTTTATATGATATTCTCTGATATTTTTACTCCTAAGTATATATAACAGTGGAATGGGACGCTGTTATATATGCCTATATACATATATTAGTGGAATGGGACGCTAATATATGTGTATTGATTCATGCATTTATACTTATTCATTACTTGATGTTTTCTGGATTTGAGGACCGTGGTGGTTTCATGAAATTATGCAAGTATTCTTATTCTTTACTTGATATTTGTATGCATCCACTCAGAGATTTGTTTTAATACCGATATGGGATCGAGAGTGTCGGTGTTTGGCACTTAAGATTCGAAGGACGTATAATACCGATACGGGATCGAGAGTGTCGGTGTTTGGCACTTAAGATTCGAAGGACGTATAAATCTGTTTTGGATCATAAGTGTCGATGTTGGGCACTTAGGATTCGTTGTTTTGGATCATGAGTGTCGGTGTTTGGCACTTAGGATTCGTTGAGACTTACAGGATATATGAGAGTTACTTGATATTGGACACTTAGGATATACGAGATTTACTTGATAATTGGATACAGAATATATATGAGATTGACTTGATATTGGATACAGGATATATCAGATTGACTTGATATTGTACATTCAGGATTTATGAGACTTACATGATATGAGAGCCAATTTGGGGGCTGATTTGAGAAAATTGGGATTTGGATTGCTTGATGGACTTTGGGTCCTACCACGATGTCAGGATTCCGTGGTAATGACATGTTTTACCCCATACTCCGCATTTATTTTATATGAATTTCTTCATGTATTAGTTGTACCTGCTAGAGTACCTTTCATGACTGTTGCATATATACATTGTTATATCATTGCTTCATGTATTAGTAGTATCTGCTAGAGTACTTTTCATGACTATTGCACATACATACTGCTATCTTATTGCTATCAGCTTGCATGTTTTAGATTCGTGTTGTACGTGCATACTTGCGATTACCTGCATATGTTATTTACTATTCATGAGTTGGCAACTCACCCCCGTTGTGCCACAGTGTTTGCAGGTGTTTTTCTCAGGGCATTCGCGGCAGGCTTTCCATCTTTCGTATCATCCTTTGCTGCAGATACAGCTACGGCTGACTGTGCACGGTTTTGCTATAGGTGGGTTTTGCGGCTATTTGTTATTGTTATCTTGTACCTTGTACTCTCCATCTACCACTATCATGTATGACTTAGAGACTTGATGTGAGGACGATTGTATATTATTTTGGTGACTTGGATGTCTTTCATGTAGTTTTACTTATATCGTCTTTTATTTCTTTGCTACGGCGTCGTATATCTGTTGTGGTGGTTATTTTCCGCCGTTGGGCGTGGATTTGCTCCCGTTGGGGATACTTTACTTATATTTATATTGTACCCATTTTTGGGGTTGGTTTTTACAAAGGAGGTGCTGCCAAAATTTTAAAGGAAGAAAAGTTGGACTTTAAAGAATTTGGGTTGAGATTTCAAAGGTTTTGAAAATGCTATTATCACTTTCTTACTACTTTTGATGGTTTAGATTGCTGGGTTTTCGGCTTACTTAAATTGCGTTACGCCTGTAGACGTTGCGTAGTTTAAGGGCCGTCAAGTGCCAATTTTGTGTCGTGACAGTTTTCGTCAGCTAGTTCCTTAGCAAGCTTGGCTAATTCATATGCCTTGCTATTTTTCGCCCGTGTTATGCTTTCCAGGACGTGGGATGGAATTCGAGTTAGCAGTTGCTGCACCTTTTCACCATATTTTACCAACTCTGGCTTGCACGTCTGATAGTTATCATTTACTTGGCTAACGACCAGCTGGGAGTCTCCATATATAAGGAGGTTTTCGATTCCCATGTCAACAGCGATCTCAAGACCCGCTATCAAAGCTTCATATTCCTCTTCGTTGTTTGTTTTTGGCTCCGTCAAGGAAAGGGCAAAACGCATTATCCCTCCTTGCGGAGTCACGAAGATAAGGCCCACCCTAGTTTTGATTACGGGGGGGTTTTGCTTTCGCTTCTTCATGGAAGATGCTCCATCGAAATAGAGTTCCCATTGGACATTATTTTCCTCCGTCTTCCCTTTGATTGCATCAAACGCGTGTTCATCTGGCAACTCGCAATTTAAGGGAGAGTCGGCTGGTATTGGATGTTCAGCAAGAAATTCGGTAATAGCCTGGTCTTTTACTGCCTTGAGAGGTCGATATATTATCAAGAACTCCATCAAGAGGAGGGCCCATTTGGAAAGCCTTCCTATTAGTATGGCTCTTGACATCAAATATTTGAAAGGACCCGCCTTTGATATGAGATGGACCTCATGTGCCAAGGCATTGTACCTGAGCTTCGTTATCGCGAAGATTAGTGTCACGCAATGCTTTTCAATGGGGGAGTAACTATTTTCTGCTCCCAGAATGACTCGACTCAAATAATAGAGAGCTCTCTCTTTCCCCTGGTCGTTCTCCTGTGCCCATAGCGCGCCTAGAGAACCTTCAAAGGCTGTTGTGTACAGGATGAGGGGCTTTCCCTTGACCGGAGCGGTCAGTACTGGCGGCTTCTGCAGATATTGCTTGATTTCATCCAGTGCACTTTGGCATTTATGATCCCAAACGAACGGGGTCCCCTTCTTCATTAGATGGTTGTAGGGACGGCATTTGCCGGAGAGGTTAGCTATGAACCGTCGGATATAAGCGAGCTTTCCTTGGAGAGACCGCAGTTGCTTGAGAGTTCTTGGCGAAGGCATTTCCATAATCGCCTTGATTTTTGAAGGGTCTATTTCGATGCCCCGATGCCGTACGATGAATCCCAGGAATTTTCCTGAAGAGACTCCAAACGCGCATTTCAGAGGGTTCATCTTCAGATTATATTTCCGAAGATGCTGGAACACTACCTTCAAATGCTCCAGTGCTCCTCATACGATTTGCTTTTCACCACGAGATTGTCAATGTAACATTCGACAATCTCGTGTATGAGGTCATCAAAGATCTTCGTCATGGCCCTCTGGTAGGTAGCGCCAGCATTCTTCAAGCCGAAGGGCATCACCTTATAGCAGAATATGCCTAGCGGAGTCCGAAAGGCGGTGTGCTTTTGGTCTTCAGAATGTATTTTTATTTGATTATACCCTGAAGATCCATCCATGAAGGAGAAGGGTTCATGAGTGGACGTGTTATCTATCATCAGCTTGGTAACCGGTACTGGGAAGCCATCCTTCGGGAAAGCTTTGTTAAAGTCCCGGAAGTCCACATAGATGCGTACTGTCCCATTTTTCTTCATCACCGGGACAATGTTGGCGATCCAGTCGGGGTATTGAACTTCTTGGATGAATCCAGAGTCAATTAGCTTCTTGACTTCGGCATTGATGCTCATCTCGAGTTCGAGCCGCATTCTTCTTGGCGCCTGTTTGACTGGCTTGACGTCCGGCAATATAGCCAGTTTATGCACAGCTATTTCTAGATCTAGTCCCGGCATCTCGGAATAGTTACACGCGAAGCAGTCTTTATACTGCATAAGCACGTCTTTTAGTGTAGTCACCTGCTCTTCGGATAGCAGCTCGCTGACGAATGTTGGCATTGGTTCATTTGTCGTCCCTAAGTCGATTTTCTTCAGATTGTCTGCTGTGGTGTGTATCCCGTCTTCCAGCTCTTTTGGCGCCGGTGGAAATTTTGAGATCAGCTCGTCCTCATCTTCATTTGCAAAGCACTGGGAGAGGTCATCCATATTCTCATAATCTCTCTCCTTTGAGAATGTTATCATGTGGCAGGTACGAGCTCGTTTCCAACCTCGATGTTGATCTGGACTTTCCTTCGCAGTGTAGGTTGCTCTTGGCTCATGCTTTCGTGGTGGGCCTACCCTCCAATTGTCGGACAGAGCGAACCTGCCTTGCTGATACTGGTCTTCGACCCAGTCTTTGAAGGTGAAGCAATCTTCAAGAGGATGCCATATTACTCGATGGTAGGAGCAATAAGCCGGATGATGGATCTCGTTTATTTGCTCAGGGTGTCAAGACTCCGGGAGTGTTATCATTTGATGCTTCATGACAAGGTCGAATATTTTCCTTGTCTTGTCTTGAGGGAAAGAGTATTCCTGACCCATATTTTTCATAAAGGACGGATTCCAGCTGACTTTTTCTCGATTGCGTAGCTTCTTGGATCCGCTTTGCTGTCTTCGAACGATGTTCCCTTTCTTGATCTTGTTGTTGCTTCCACGTCGGACTTTTTCCTTGCCACGAGAGCACACAGCATGCTGAGGATGAAGGGCATCGTAGTCTTCTCTTTCTGTGGACTGCTGAATGAGACGTTGCATCCTGGATTTCTCATAAATGGACATTTCACAACTGTGGTCATCCCGAACCTTTTGACCCCCTTCCCTTATTATCTTGTCAATTTGTTCTTCGAATGACAGACTTGGTATTCTTACCGGGATTTCTCTCTGGTTCAATACCAGAGCTATCTGGACAAGCATTCCATTCTCCACCGGAGTCCTTTATAACATGGCATCCATAGGATCGCTCCAGTTTCTTGGACTGAACGTATCCAAGCCCAGTCGTCTCCATCCTCCTGTTGGGCATCTTTCTCCGAGTCCCAGGAACGTCCCAAATCTTGTTATAGAACTGGGCTTGTCGAGCAGTCTGTTTGAAGGGTATGCCTCAGCATCTCAATAGCCTTTTTAGTCCCTCTGCGTAGTTTCTGAGCAGACGGATTGGTTGAAGCCTGTCGAGCGCAGGTTCGGCGCCATGCCAGACTTCTCTTTCTACTTTGGTCTCCGTGGATTGGTAGAAGAGGATCGCCTTTTCATCTCTCCGCCTAGGAGGGACGTAAAAGGTCTGCAGCTCTTGCACGCTGTATGTATCAAGCGCATCGAGTTCTTTATAATGCCGCTGTGGAACCATGGTGATTTGCAAGCTCTGATCAGCTCCAATGAAGGTTTGTATTGATGGACGAACGGAGAATACTGTGTTGACCTCGTCCTCAGAGTCGCTTCCAAAGACCAAAATAGAAGTAGATGGTCCTAGCCTGTTTCCTTGGGGTTGCCCTGAATAATCCATCTCTTCATCTTCCTCGGTATCACTCCCGAAGACCGGGATAGTGGCGACGGCTTTTTGTCGGTTCTCCGGTTTATGAAATCTTTTCATGTCTTCGAAGTCTGGTAGGAAGTACTTGGCGTCTTCATATTTGCAGATTTCATTTACGGAGAATGGGTTTAGTTCCCCTGTCACAGTGTACTCGAGACCGTCTTTGAAATACTTCATACGCTGATATTGTGTAGAAGGGATGACGTTGTACTCATGTAACCAAGGCCTGCCGAGCAAAGCGTTGTAGCAAGTTTTGGCATCAATGACATGGAATTTGATGTCAGCGACGAGCAGCCCGAAGCGTAATGTAAGTATTACAAACACGAGCGTTCATGACGATTGGGAGTCAAAACCGGAGATCGTAATTTTATCTCGAGGTGCTGCACGTTCATGCAAATCTCCTTCAGCACCCTCACATTGAGAAGGTTGACGGATGGCCCGTTATCAACCAGGATTTTCCCTTTCTTGATGTCGTGGCAGTACCCGGTGACATACAGAGGACGGTTGTGCTCGCACGTTCCGATGAGGAGGTATTCATCACTGAAGATGATGTTAGATGTGTGAACTTCTTCCAGCTCGTCTTTCATCTTTTCTTCTGCAAGGAAGGCTTGAAACTGATCGGGCTCTTGTAACGCCTTGATCAGGGAATCTCGTGCCTCTTTAGACAAGAGAAGGGCGTCCAAAATGCTCAATTGCGAGGGTATCTTCCTCAGGTGTGCCAGGACATTGTAATCCACCTTGTTCTTCTTAGACGGGTCCTTGGCTGTGAGCTCTTCGACGACTCTATCATCGAGGGCAATCTCCTCAGGGACTTTTTCCTTCCCCTTGTCTCTTTTGCCTGAACCTTTGTTTGTAGGCCCGAGGTTCTTTTCAGGCAATGTACGGTTACGCAGCTGAATGTTCTCACAGTTCTTCGCTTCTTCTTCTTTTCTAGAGGTGGATTCCTTGAAGAGAGGGCCGAGGGCTATTTCTTCGTCAGAAGTGCTCCCGAAGGTAAGAACTTGAGATTTTCCTTTTGTCAAAATGGCATCAACCATATGACAGTTACCGGCTGTTCCTTTACGCTCATCTGTCGTGCTTTTCTGTTCCCGACGAGCTTTGCGCTTCATCCGCTTGAAGTGTTATCGGTGGGAAACGTATCCCTGCCACCACTTCTTGAAAGCATTGCACTCTTCGGTAGGGTGTGTGACCCTCCGATGGTACAAGCAATAGTTCGGATGTACGTCCGCTTCGTCGGGGCACATACTCCTGGATGTATTTTCTTTGAAAGGTGGCAGTTTCATTCCCATTGATAGAGCTTTGGCGAACTGCTTCCTTATCTTGATTCTGCTCTTGCTGATGGCAGGGGCGCTTCGATCCGGTTGAGGTACTTTATGGCTTCTCATTACCGGAGCTTCTTCAGCCTGACGCCGACGTTTATCCTTTTCATATATGGCCGCTTCACATTCTCGATCAGCTTTGCTCTTTTGAAGAGTTTCGCTCAGCAGCCTGTCGATCAGGTCGTCTGATGGTTCCAGGGATCTTGGCTCTTGTTCTGCCCCCAGTTTCTCTACGTCAGGAGCTTCTTTGCCATTTACCGACGAGTGAGCGATCATGTGGCAACTCGCTCCATAATTCTCGGGTTCTTCTGACGAGTCGTCTCCTTCATCAATGCCACTGTCTCCATTCTCAAGAATATGCTTGAAGAACTCTTCCAGTGTGACTGGGGTCCGCGCCTTTTGGTTGTATTCCTCCAGTGCGTCGATGTATTTTTGCAGACCCGTACGATTGTCGTCAAGCTGCACGGGCTTCTTGGTCCTCTTCATTTTCTTCGAAGACTTCGAAGGCTTGGCCTGGAGGTTTTGCCCATCGTTACCAACTTTCAGCGTTAGGCGCGGTTTCAGCATCCCGTCAATAATCTCGGGCTCCAGCGGGCTTTTCCATTTGATCGCCGGACACGCTTGAAAATCCTTTAGCATTCTTTTAGTTTTAGCCAAAAGGACAACTTCCCACGGAACTTCCTCTATAAATGAGAATGATGCCCCCTGCGTATCCACCTTTTTAGGAGCGTGCTGCTGTGGCGGGTTTACCTTCCAATTTTCGGACAGCGCGAACTTGCCCTGTTGGTATTGGTCCTCAACCCAGTTTTTGAAGACATGGCAATCTTCGATTGGGCGGCCCACTATTCTGTGGTAGGGGAAGTAGTTGGGATTGTTGATGTCACCAGGTTGCATTGGGTGTCTCGGATCCGGCAGAGTGATAAGCCTGTTGCGCACCGCTAATTCGAACAACCCCCTCGTTTTATCCCGGGAAAACGAATAAGGACGTCTCAACTTTTCTTCGAGGGATCGTGGTTTGTTGTTTTGGCGAGCAACCGGTTTTGGGTCACTCGATTGTTGTTGAGCGTTGGCAACGAAGGTCGCTTTCCCTTTGCCCTTTTCATTCCGGCGATCCGTTTTTGAAGAGGACGGCCTATGGCCCATCTGGTCCATTTGGGCCAGTTTGTCAAACAAGGCCTGAAAGGTATGTTCGCCGCCGAAAGACGCGACCGGGACGTTGGGACGTCTGGCCTGAATTTTGGGGGACGGATGCTATTTGTTTCAATCCTTCCACCTCTCCGAAAATGCCAAGTTGATTTATGACACCGTGTATCGGAGGTTTAGATGGATGCGGCCGTTGTAGTAGACTTCGTCAGATTCCCCCTCATTGTGAAGGGTTTTTGATTGTGAGAACGCTTTTCCCTGCAGGCATAAGCCCCTGCAGTTAATTATGTTACCGCATCGCGGTAACCACTTTCTCCTGCTCCAAAAGATCACCTCGTGTCGTGTGTGTTTGTTTTATTTTTGGTTTCCCATGGATTGTATACGGAGACTAATTTATGTTGTCGCCCTTAGGGCGTGGATTGGTCCAAATCCGTATTTTCTTAGATTTGGGTTTGGATTGGTTTAAGGATCGTTAATCTCTTTGAGATTAAGATCAACTTAAACATTTATTAAGGATACGTTAGTCTAATTTTAGACTAAGATCTACTCAACGGGGTTTGGGATCATTTAGATCCGATGATAGAGTATTTAGGCTCTATCGTCTTAGTTTAGGGACATTGCGGTCCATAAGTTTAAGAACATCATAATCCATGGAGTTTAAGGACATCATAGTCCATGAGTTTAAGGACCTCATAGTCCAGTTTAAAGACATCATAGTCTGTGGGGATTTAGTTTAGGGACGTTGCGGTCTATAAGTTTAAGGACATCATAGTCCATGAGTTTAGGGACCTCATAGTCCGTAAAGCTTAAGAACATCATAGTCTAGTTTAAAGACATCATAGTCTATGTGGTTTTGGTTCAACCGTTTGGGGATGCACCAAAAGTTATTGGTTATGGGGACCCTCCATCTCTCTGAAGACGTTGAAGAATTACAACAACATATATCAGAGGTACAAAGAGATGTACTCTTAAACCAATGTTGGTTGGGAGATCTGTAGTCGAGTTTGGGACTAAGATCAGTTAAAAAGATTTATGAGCATATGAGCTCAATTAATCTGAATTAGGGGTCTGTGGCCAATTTGGACTCGGCCCACTCAGTTAAAATGTTAAACATTTAATTAGGCTCAGTCCCTTTTATTTAACAATGTTGAGCATTGGTTTGGGTTCTGACAACCTTTTTTGTCTTTTATTGAGTGTTGAGCACTCATTATGGCTCTGGAGCTTTATTTAAAGAACAGTTTATGCTCCCTCAGTGCCCACGTGCGGAGCACGTAGCGCGCTTGGAGCTGAGCTCCAAACTTAGAGCGCTAAGGCGCTTTCTGTGAGATAGCGCACACGTGGGGAGCATGTGGCGCGCTTGGCGCTGAGCGCCAGTCAATGAGTGCAGAGTGCTTCTTGTGAAATAGCGCACATGTGAGAAGCACGTGGTGCACTTGGCGTTGAGCGCCAGCCAATGAGTGCAGAGCGCCCCTTGTGAAATAGCGCGCACGTGAGGAGCACGTAGCGCGCTTGGCGCTGAGCGCCAGCCAATGAGTGCAGAGCGCTCTTTATTAAGTAGCACACACGTGAGGAGCACGTGGCGCGCTTGGCGTAGAATGCCAGCGAATGAGTGCAGAGCGCACTTAATCAATTTTGTGCTCTGAGAATTAAGTTCTCGTTTATAAGAGACTTTGTCTCGTGGCTCTAAGAACAAGGTTCTTATTTTTATAGGAGATGTTACAATCTCTTGTTTTTTGTGGAAGACTTTGTCTTTATAGATCTATGATCTGAAGAGAATTATGTTCTTCTCCCCTCTTTTTATGGTGAGATGCTATGATCTCTTTTTGTGAAAGACCTCTGTCTTATAGATCTATGATCTAGAAAAAGAACTAAGTTCTTCTTCTTTTTATGAGATGCTTTGATCTCTTGGTTTTTTTATGAAAAAACTAGTCTTATGGATCTGTGATCTACATAAAGAACTGAGTTCTTATGATGTGAGTGTTAAACTCTTAAAAATTCGGGAGATGTTATGATCTCTCTTCTTTTATTTACCTTGAAGAAAATTTCTTCTTCCGAGAGCTTGCTCTTCTCTTTGAAATTTCTCAAAGTTTGGGGGGGGAGGGTTCCTCTTTGTAAGACTTGAAGTCTTGGGGCCTTTATATAGTGGAGGCTGATTTGTTGAATCGGTGAAGGAGATTTTATTTCTAATTGATTTGGGATTGTTTCCCACCGTTGGATCTTTGATCCTAGGGCTTCTTTTTTACAGAAGACAATTTTCTTGTTTTTAACAAGATTGGAAAATATTTTTCCATACAGAGCTCATTCTGTATCTTGGTGATTTTTAATCACTATTGGATCATTGATCCAACGGGGCTCTGATTTACAGAGCATAATCTTTCCTGTCTGGAAAGATTCTGAAGAGTATTTCCTTAACAGAATTTTATTCTGGTAATTTGATCATTTATCATCTTCATTGGATCTTTGATCCAATGGTGGAGAATATTAAGTTCTAGCGCTTGGCGCTCTCGTGCCTTGCACGCGAGCGCTGCCTCAGAGTCTTTGACTCTCAGCGCTGGCGCACTTGGCGCGAGTGCTCTCGTGCCTTGCACGTGAGCGCTGCCTCAGAGTCTTTGACTCTTAGCGCTGGCGCACTTGGCGTGAGCGCTCTCGTGCTTTGCACGTGAGCGCTACCTTAGAGTCTTTGACTCTCAGCGCTGGCGCTCTTGGCGAGCGCTCTCGTGCTTTGCACGTGAGCGCTCCCTCAGAGTCTTTGACTCTTAGCGCTGGCACTCTTGGCGCGAGCGCTTTTATGAAGCGATGCTTCATTTCAAATTTCAAAATTTGAACAGAGTTTTTCTCTAATTGAGGGAAACAAATGCCCCCCAACCGTTGCGCTCATGTGGCTCACACGTTAGTGTAGCGGTGGCAGCCTTTCCACCGTTGGATTGTTCTTGGAAGTCGGATCGACTTCCCCTGCCTATAAATAGGACCTTTGGCCCTTTCAGATGACTGCTTGTTCATCTTCTTGTTTTGCTTTTGTTTCTTGAGAATTTAATTCTTTTTCAGAGCCCAGCTCTTTTCCTTGAGAAATTTCTCAGAGTCAAATCTCTGCCCAAATTCGATAAGAATTGAACTTATTGACAGAGCTTTGCTCTTTTCAGATCGCAGATTTTAAAAATATGTTTTAGGGTTTTATCCTTCAACAGAGCCTTGCTCTTCTTTAGATTATAGATCTGTCAATAAGTTCAACCAGCCAGCAACGGAGGCGGATTCGATCCTTTTGGCTTTGCGGCTGGCCGGTATATTTTGGCGAATTTTGCGGCTTCCTTCGACAGGACTTCTGAGCGGAGAAAACGGGCGATGAAATCCGTGAAATTAACCCCATGGTTTCCGGATTCGAGAAATAGGCTCTCATAGATATTCAACACCTAAATCAAACTTGGGAATTGATGTTGAATAGCGTTCTCCGGGGTAAGGTCCATCATCACTGACTTGGCAGCAAAGACGTACTCATCAGGAGAAAGTAGCTCCTCATAATGCTCCCCTCTGACAGGCAAGCCGGAGATCTCCGCGAACTCCTCTAAAGAGATTGAGACTTCCCGATCTAATAAAAGGAAGGTGTGAGTTGGAACGTTCCATTGTTCCAAAAAGGCTTTGACCCACCATACAGAGGGCGTGGAATACTGGAAGAGAGAAACATAAATCCCAGGATACAACCCGAGCTTCAGCAGCTGCGATCTCTTGGCAGACAAAATATACCGGGCCCACTACAAGTACCCAGCTGAATGGCGGGGAGTCAAGCCTATCATGTATGGTTTTCCCCAAGGGCGCAACTCGCCTTGACATATACGTCTCCCCAAGGTATCCAAAGACATTGGAGGTTGTACGGGTATTGCAGACATAGAAGGCTGAAGGAGACCCTCTGAAGTTCAGTTGACCTCCTCCACGGTATAGTTCGCCGGGGGTGGGTCGGTGTAGTGGATCGCCGAAATGGGCTCCGAAGGTGCTGCGCAAGAAAAGCTACGCCGACCCCTGATGATCTGATTGTACCACGTCCCCCATAAATGAAGGTTCTTTTGCTCCGGGTCGTGATCTTTGATCAACGCGAAGACTTCCCTATCCACGGGCGCTTCAGGGAATCCGCTTTCCGAGCGAACAAACGGGAAAGAAATGTCAAAAGACATAGTACCTGCGCAAGAAAGAACAAAAGTTAGCCGTCAATGCTACAGTTTAAGTTCTGGCACTTGGTACTTTAAATTCGTACCGCACTATAATGCAGTGAAAAGGGACCAAAAGGGACCCACAAAATTTAGATGAAGGCTCATCATTGATGAGACAGTCACTCATTAATGAGGAAATCCTAAAAGGATTCTCATTTAATGAGGGCCCCTCGGGCCAAGGAGTAAAACTCCCTTAAGAGCAGCGCTCTGCAACAGAGTGACATCTGTCAACTCTAATCATGTGAGAAATAAAATTCCTTAAAAATTTTAAGAGCTATGCTCTGTGAAGACGATGGAATCATCCATTAAAAACCTAAAAAAGCAAAGCTTTTACAGAGTAAAAACTCCAAGATCTTCAAGATCTGTGAACAAACTCTAAGAGTTCTTCATGGAAGATGAACAGTACTTCAGTTCATGGGTTAAAATCAACCTAAAAAAGATCGATCCTTTTGGCTTTGGTTTGGACAACCAGCCAGCAACGGAGGCAGATCAGAGGAGTTTCTTTCTCCCCGACACCCCGGTCGACTCTTTCGCAGAGCTTGCAGCTCCTGGGATCGATGAAGAAGCGTTCTTTTTGGGGTTCCTCGGGCTATGGCTAAGTTGGTTTGTGCTTCTGATTCACCCTCGCCATATGAGTCCGTCCGTTTTCTACCCAGCTCACCGAATGGTTGCTGGGATGCAAGTGGCCGTCGGGGTCGCTGGGTTAGCCCATTTGTATCACGGCCTCAGCTTGGCGGCAGATACTACTCAACCGGGGGTGCAGCCCGTAAACTTCCCGATGCATTATTTCACCTCGTGGCTCGAGCTGCATGTGCTCGGTGCCTTTGGAATTCACAAGAGGCCCATTTCTACAAAAGTTATCACTTTCCTCGGCTTATGCGGTTAGTTGACGCTTCCGCTTTGGAACCGACTCCGCGAGAGGCTCGGGGCTTGATTCTTCACCCGCGTACGATCGGGAATGGCATGACCTTTGTCGATAAGGTTTTAAACATCAGCAAAGAATCCGCAAAGACGGTGCAGCCGCCGTGGGACACCTTTAAAGACGGTGCCTCTACCTTGAAAGCTCGAGAGATTCTTCATTTATATTCAATCAGGCTGGGATTTCTAGTGTTTAAGCAGAACGATTCGGCGTTGTTCATAAGATACAACCCGCATCGTTTCGCTCAACAATCTAGCTATAATCAAGGTGTCCCACATGAGGCCTTCCTAATTGAGCCGATTGCCACAGAAGAAGGTATCCGCAATGTGCTACATCATTTCATGAGGCTCAACACCGGGTCTAACTTCTTTATCAGCGAGCTGAGCTGCGTCCCGAAGGTGTTGAACGTATACGTGGCGTGGTACCAGCACGCGATGGATGCTGTCATCAGGGAAGAAAAGCGATTATTGCTTGATCGCAAGGGCACTGCCCCCGCTGGTAATCCAGCCGTTCCTTTGAAGCGACGGACCATCGTTCGTCCTCCCTTGAGAGAAGCTGCTGCGGCTGTGGTACCACGCGTTATCCCTGAGATGCCCCTACCCCGTATGCCTGTAAAAGCGATAGCTGAGGCGTCTCCTGAGTCTGGCATGGGTATAGATATTGGGACTCGTCGTCCAAAGTTGCCCGCCAAGTGCAAGCTCGTGTTATCGGCTGCTGGCAGCCGCTCACAGAAGAAGAAGAAGTCGATATTTTCTGCAGACGTTGCATTCGACCAGGAGCCTCATGCTCCTTACAGCGAGGGATTGAGCGAATACGGCACTAATGAGGGTTTATTCATTGCGCCGGATGATACCAATCTAGAGGCTGCTATCACGGTTTCCAAGCAACTAGCTCGCGATGAAGCAGCACTGATCACCATTGCACAGTCAGATAGACTTCAGTCGTATCTTTCCGCGGTTAAATATAATTATGCTTTGACTGACGCTTTCTTCTTCAACAGGTATCTCCGCCGAAGAGGCTCTTGCGGCTTCACTCAAGACTTTCGAAGAGGAAGAGAGGCTTCGCGTTTCCTTGGGCCTTGGTATACTTCGGCTCGTTGTGCCTTCATTCCCTTTTTCTTTATTTTTGGTTTAACCTTTCCTTTTCATCTAATTGCAGGTACTACCTCGACTCAGGTTATCCCAAGCGCAGCTCCAATCCTGAGCGTTGATGCGGCGACGCTTCCAGAGCCGGCTATGGTGGCCCCAGCTCCCCCAGTATTGTCTCAAGAGGCTTCGCTTAAACAGCCGATGGCGGACGCCGTAACGGATCCAGAGGCAGCTCCTGGTTCGGATGATGACGTCCCTCTGACGGAGGTCTTGAGGAGATCACTTCTCACTACCAAGGCCGACAAGAAGCGCAGAAAGCGTGCGGCGAGGGAACGTGATGTCAGCTTGGCTGTGGGTGCAGGTTCAAGCACCACCCCATCTGTAGCTACTCCTCCTGAGGATGCTCCAGCTGCCCTGTCCACCGCTCATAGACAGGTCTTACGTAAGGCTTGGGAGGCAACTGAGAGTCTATTGCCAGGTAATGTAATGCCCAGTCATTTGAAGATGACAAATCATCAAATTACCAGAATCTGTTCGCCGCCGAAAGACACGAACGGGACGTTAGGACATCTGGCCTGAATTTTAGGGGACAGATGCTATTTGGTTTTATTCGTCCACCTCTCCGAAAATACCAAGTTGATTTATGACACCGTGTATCGGAGGTTTAGACGGATGCGGCCGTTGTAGCAAATTTCATCATATTCCCCCTCATTGTGATGGGTTTTTGATTGTGGGGACGCTCTTCCTTGCAGGCGCAAGCCCCTGCAGTTAATTACGTTATCGTATCGCGGTAACCACTTTCTCCTGCTCCAGAAGGTCATATCGTGTCGTGTGTGTTTGTTTTATTTTTGGTTGCCCGTGGATTGTATACGGAGACTAATTTATGTTGTCGCCCGTAGGACGTGGATTAGTCCAAATCCGTATTTTCTTAGATTTGGGTTTGGGTTGGTTTAAGGATCGTTAATCTCTTTGAGATTAACATCAACTTAAACATTTGTTAAGGATACGTTAATCTAATTTTAGACTAAAATCTACTCAACGGGGTTTGGGATCATTTTGATCTGATGATAGAGTATTTGGGCTCTATCGTCTTAGTTTAGGGACATTGCGGTCCATAAGTTTAAGGACGTCATAGTCCGTGGAGTTTAAGGACATCATAGTCCATGAGTTTAACGACCTCATAGTCCAGTTTAAAGACATCATAGTCTGTGGGGGTTTAGTTTAGAGACGTTGCGGTCCATAAGTTTAAGGACATCATAGTCCATGAGTTTAGGGACCTCATGGTCCGTAAAGTTTAAGGACATCATGGTCCAGTTTAAAGACGTCATAGTCTATGTGGTTTTGGTTCAACCGTTTGGGGATGCGCCAAAAGTTATTGGTTATTAGGACCCTCCATCTCTCTGAAGACGTTGAAGAATTACAATGACATATATCAGAGGTACAAAGAGGTGTACCCTTGAACCAATGTTGGTTGGGAGATCTGTAGTCAAGTTTGGGAATAAGATCAGTTAAAATGATTTATGAGCATATGGGCTCAATTAATCTGAATTAGGGGTCTGTGGCCAACTTGGACTCGGCCCACTCAGTTAAAATGTTGAACATTTAATTAGGCTCGGTCCTTTTTATTTAACAATACTGAGCATTGGTTTGGGTTCTGACCACCTTTTTTGTTTTTTATTGAGTGTTGAGCACTCATTATGGCTCTGTGGCTTTATTTAAAGAACATTTTATGTTCCCTCAGCGCCCACGTGAGGAGCACGTGACGTGCTTGGCGCCGAGCGTCAGACTTAGAGCGCTAAGGTGCTTTCTGTGAGATAGCGCACACGTGAGGAGCACGTGGCGCGCTTGGCGCGAGCGTCAGTCAATGAGTGCAGAGCGCTTCTTGTGAAATAGCGCACACGTGAGGAGCACATGGTGCTCTTGGCACTGAGCGCCAACCAATAAGTGCAGAGCGCCCCTTGTGAAATAGCGCACACGTGAAGAGCACGTAACGCGCTTGGCGCTGAGCGCCAGCCAATGAGTGCAGAGTGCTCTTTATTAAGTAGCGCACACACGGGGAGCACGTGGTGCGCTTGGCACAGAGCGCCAGCCAATGAGTGCAGAGCGCTCTTGATCAATTTTGTGCTCTGAGAATTAAGTTCTCATTTATAAGAGACTTTGTCTCATGGCTCTAAGAACAAGGTTCTTATTTTTATAGGAGATGTTACAATCTCTTATGTTTTTTGTGGAAGATTTTGTCTTTATGGATCTATGATCTGAAGAGAATTAAGTTCTTCTCCCCCCTTTTTATGGTGAGATGCTATGATCTCTTTTTGTGAAAGAGCTCTGTCTTATAGATCTATGATCTAGAAAAAGAACTAAGTTCTTCTTCTTTTTATGAGATGCTTTGATCTCTTGGTTTTTTATGAAAAACCTAGTCTTATGGAACTGTGATCTACATAAAGAACTGAGTTCTTATGATATGAGTGTTAAACTCTTAAAAATTCGGGAGATGTTATGATCTCTCTTCTTTTATTTACCTTGAAGAAAATTTCTTCTTCCGAGAGTTTGCTCTTCTCTTTGAAATTTCTCAAAGTTTATGGGGAGGTTCCTCTTTGTAAGACTTGAAATCTTGGGGCCTTTATATAGTGGAGGCTGATTTGTTGAATCGGTTAAAGAGATCTTTTCTCTAATTGATTTGGGGATGTTTCCCACCATTGGATCTTTAATCCTAGAGCTTCTTTTTTACAGAAGACAATTTTCTTGTTTTTAACAAGATTGGGAAATATTTTTCCATACAGAGCTTATTCTGTATCTTGGTGATTTTTAATCACCATTAGATCATTGATCCAACGGGGCTCTGATTTATAGAGCACAATCTTTCCTGTCTGGAAAGATTCTGAGGAGTATTTCCTTAACAGAATTTTATTCTGGTAATTTTATGATTTATCATCTTCATTGGATCTTTGATCCAACGGTGGAGAACATTTAGTTCTATCGCTTGGCGCTCTCATGCCTTGCACGCGAGCACTGCCTCAGAGTCTTTGACTCTTGGCGCTGGCGCTCTTGGCGCTGGCGCTCTCGTGCTTTGCATGTGAGCGCTCCCTCAGAGACTTTGACTCTTAGCGCTGGCGCTCTTGGCGCGAACGCTTTTATAAAGCACTGCTTCATTTCAAATTTCAAAATTTTAACAGAGCTTTGCTCTGATTGGGAGAAACAAGGTAGTCGGCTTGACGAACATCATAAAGTGGGATATAGTTGCCTGAGAATCAAGGGTTCCTATGTACATACCCACGGCAGGAGCTTCTTCTATGCGATGTTCGCATTTTGACCATAGGTTCCGCCACCGAATTGCGTATTGAACCCAAGTTTCTCCCCGCTTCACCCTGGCATTGATTAACGCGGTGATCGGGGTGCGCTCGCTTGCGCTTGCGAAACGTTGCATGAACAGTAGCTCCATTTCTGTAAATGTTTTAATGGAGTCATTCGGAAGCTCCGAATACCATTCAAATGTTGTCTCCGCCAAGCTGCCAACAAACTGGCGAAACAACAGTTTGTCATCGCCCCCGGTATTACCGCACAAAGCTCTGAATTGAGCAACGTGTTGGTGTGGATTGCCCGTACCCTTATACACATGGAATTTGGGGATCATATATCCTGGCTGGTACTTAATTTGATCGTACTAGTTTGGATAAGGTCGCCCGGTCCTGACGACTTGGCCTGCTGCTTCGCTCGCTTGATGAGCTTGTATTTGTTGAGCTATGTAGTCATCAAGGGCCGCTTTGGATATTGTCTCCTCCCTGGCTGCTGATAAAGCCGGAGGAAGGTTTGATGTCTCCCCTCTATCAACTTCAATGATTATCGGAGGGTCTTCGGCTGGAGGGTCCGGCTGGATCATGATCCCGACCATATCTTGGAACAGCGGTGCCATCTGCTTCATGTTAGCTGCTTGTTCCACGGCTTCTTTATCCTTTCTTTCTAGTACCCTCCGCAGGAACTCCGTATCGGTCTCCTGATCCTGGCGCTGCTCAGACGATACTTCCGGGCTTTCTTTTTTCCCAGCAAGTGCGGCCATCTTTGTCAACATCTCCTGGAGCTTTTGTTGTTGCTCCTGAGCTTTTGTCACAGACCATGTAAGTGGTCGATGACCCGTGGAAGTACGGCTTTCCTCTTTCCCGGAAGCCATGTACACCGTGTGTACTACCATGCCCCAAGACTTGGGGCGTTTGAGTCCACTGCCTTTAAGCTTTTTCGTAGGTGGTGGTTGATTCTCTGGCCTTCTCTTTCCATGGGAGGCCGAAGTTGAGAGGGCCATTGCAGCAGGCACCCATGCAGACGATACCTTCCGTGGTGTGACGGTGGGATGGTCCTCCTCCTACCGAGCCTTCATTTTCCTCATTCGGCTAGAATAGTCTTTATCAATCACAGAATCTTGGACCTTCCGCCAAACTCTGTGGATCTTGGAAGACAGCCGCTGAGAGGGCTGCTCCGGCTTCACCCGTACCATGTTATCAATCGGTGGCGGCTGCTTCTTCAGTACAGCGGTCGGAGAGTTCTTTCGCACCTTCCTGAGCGGTTCAAAGCTATTCCTATCTGGAACAGCAGCGTCAATTTCCACTATTGGAGCTGGTGGAGTAAGTCCGGAGGGAGAGTTTCCCCCAGCTTTCCTCACTCGGCGCCAGTGGCGACGTTAAGCATGTATTGCGGATGGGATCACCTCAGTTGTAGAAGCGACCTCGTTATGCCCCTTGCTTTGATGAGAGGTTGTTGTTGGTGCCGGCCTATCGAAGACTGATGTCCGTTGAGAGGGAACGTCTAACCTGTCGAAGACTGACTTTCAGGTAGGAGAAGCACTTGTAACGACCTCACCCGTAGAAAGAGTTGGGAGGAATATCCTTTTTGGGATAGACTTCTCAGGTATCGCGAGCCTCTTTGCGCGCCCACTTGAGCTTAGGCTCAGCCTGTCGATGACTGAGGCGCTGGAATTAGACGACCCGTTGAGAGGGGCCGCGGTAGCTGCAAGCCGATCGAAGACCGACTTCTTCGGGGCCTCCTGTGATGGCACTGAAGCATTGAAGTTTATTGGCGGGAGCATAGTTCCGAAGAACAGTCCAATGGTGGCCTGAGTCACCTATTCCACTGGCATTGTGAAGATGGAGGCCGCTTGGGGACCATAATTCACTCCTCCGGCAGGGACGGAGTGGGAGTTGCTGTTGAAATTGGTGCAGTTGGAAGCCATCAATGTCATCTTCTCTTCTGCATAGGAGCAAGACACCAAATCTTAGTACCTCGAATCCATAGGCAACCATAGCAAACCGCGATTCTTTCGCGAACACGACACACGAAGTGTGGAGTGGAAAGAGGAAGGAGTCCCACCAAGATGCCAGAATCTGTTTACCTCCGAAAACCAGGAAGACAAACGTCTTGCCTGAATTAGGGGGCAGATGCTATTTAGGTTTATCCGTCCACCTCTAAGGAGATGCCAAGTTGATTTATGGCACCGTTAATCGGAGGTTTGGACTGATGCAGCCGTTGTAGCAGACTTCGTCAGATTCCCCCTCATTTGCGAGAGGTTTTTTTTATTGTGGGGACGCTCTTCCATGCAGGCGCAAGCCCCTACAGTTAATTACGTTACCGCGTCGCGGTAACCACTTTCTCTTGCTCTAGAAGGTCACTTCGTGTCGTGTGTGTTTGTTTTATTTTTGGTTGCCCGTGGATTGTATGCGGAGACTAATTTATGTTGTCACCCATAGGGCGTGGATTAGTCCAAATCCGTATATTCTTAGACTTGGGTTTGAGTTGATTTAAGGATCGTTAATCTCGTTTAAGATTAAAATCAACTTAAATATTTGTTAAGGATACGTCAGTACGATCTTGGACTAAGATATATTTAACAAGATTTTTAGGATTATTCAGACCCAACAAAAGAGCATTTGGGCTCTATTGTTTTAGTTTAAGGACGTTACGGTCCGTTGTTAGTTTAAGAACGTTACGGTCCATAGCCGTTTGGGAGTGCGCCAAAGAGTTGTTGGTTATCGGGACCCGCCATCTCTCTGAAGACGCTGAAGAATTACAACGACATGTATCAGAGGTGTGAGGAGATGTACCCTTGAACCAATGTCCGTTGGGAGATTTGTAGTCGTGTTTGGGACTAAAACCAATTTAGAAAATGATGAGCACACGGGGTCGGTTGATCCGAATTGGGGGATTTGGTCAACTTAGACTCAACCCACTCAGTTTTTGAATAAAGTGTTAAACACTTGCTTAGGTTCGGTCCATTTTCTTTGCAAATAATGCTTTACTTTACTTTTCCCTCTTTTTTTGTTCCTTTATTTTTTTATGGAGTGGTAAACACTCTTTATGGCATCCACGTGCGGAGCACGTGGGGCGCTTGGCACTGAGCGCTAACCACAGAGTGCTAGGCGCTTGGCGCTGAGTGCCAAGCATTGGGTGCTAAGCACTCTTATTGAGTAGTGCCCACGTGAGGGGCACGTGAGGCGCTTGGCACTGAGTGCCAACCACTGAGTGCTAAGCACTCTTTATTTGAGCAGCGCCTAAGCGAGGGGAACGTGAGGCGCTTGGCGCTGGTTTTTCTTTATGCATTATTTTATGAAGAGTTCAATTCTCCGTTCTCCCCTGGATCTTTGATCTCCAAGAACAAATTCATCCCCATGAGAATTAAATTCTCATTTGTAGGAGACTTGTCTCATGGATCTCAGATCCAGGGGAAAGAACTATGTTCTTCATGAGGGTTAAACCCTTGGATATGCAGATGAGACGCTCTGATCTCTATTACTTGTATTTATCTCGAAGAAAGTTCTTCTTCTTTCTTCTTTCTTAAAGCTTTCTTTTTGCTTGCTCTTCTTTTTGAAATTGAAGTTTATAGGGGGTTCCTCTGTGCAAGACTTAAAGTCTTGGGTCCTTTAAATAGTAGAGGCAAGTCTGTTGATTTAGTTGAAGAAATCTGTCATTGAGAGATCCTTAATTGATCTGGAGATTTTATCCACCGTTGGATTTTTGATCCAAGGACTCCTGTTTTACATAAAATATTTCTCTTGTTTTTTACAAGATTGGAAAATATCTTCCCGTACAGAGCTTATTCTGTAGCTTGGTGATTTTTAATCCAACGGTGCTCTGTTTACAAAGAATAATCTTTCTTATTTAGAAAAATTCGAGGAATATTTCCTCAACAGAATTTAATTCTGTATTTTGATGATTTATCATCTCCGTTGGATTTTTAATCCAATGGCAGAGAACTTTTAGTTATAACGTCGGCGCCCTCGTGCAAGGCACGTGAGGCGCTGCCTTAGAGTTTTTAACTCTTGGCGCCGACGCCCTCATGCAGGGCACGTGAGGCGTTGCCTCAGAGTTCTTAACTCTCGGCGCTGGCGCCCTCGTGCAGGGCACGTGGGGCGCTGCCTCAGAGTTTTTAACTCTCGGTGCCGGCGCCCTCATGCAGGGCACGTGGGGCGCTGCCTCAGAGCTTTTAACCCTAGGCCCCGGCGCCCTCGTGCAGGGCACGTGAAGCGCTGCCTCAGAGCTTTTAACCCTCGACGCCGATGCCCTCGTGCAGGGCATGTGAGGCGCTGCCTCTTTTCAAATTTTGAATAGAGCCTTGCTCTTTTATTATTGGGGGGAAACAAGGGCGTAACGCAATATCCTTCCTTGCGGAGTCACGAAGATAAGCCCACCCCGGCTTTAATTATGGGTGTGTTTTGCTTTCGCTTCTTCATGGAAGATGCTCCATCGAAATAGAGTTTCCATTATGAATCATTTTCTTCCTTCTCTCCTTCGATTGTGTTGAACGCATGTTCATCCAGCAACTCACAATTTAAGGGGGAGTCGGCTGGTATCGGATGCTCCGCGAGAAAGTCGGTAATGGCCTGGCCTTTCACTGCTTTGAGGGGTCGATACATTTTCGAGAACTCTATTAAGAGAAGGGCCCATTTGGCAAGCCTTCCTATTAGTATGGCCCTTGACATCAAATATTTGAGAGGATCCACTTTTGATATGAGATGGACCTCATGTGCCAAGGCGTAATGTCTGAGCTTCGTTATCGCGAAGATCAGTGCCAGATAATGCTTTTCAATGGGAGTGTAGTTGTTTTCTGCCATCAGGAAAACTCGACTCAAATAGTACAGAGCTCTCTCCTTTCCCTGATCGTTCTCTTGTGCCCATAGCGCGTCTAGAGAACCCTCAAGAGCCGTTGTATATAGGATAAAGGGATTTCCCTTAACCGGGCGGATTTTGCAGGTATTGCTTGATTTCGTCTAGTACATTTTGGCACTTTCGATCCCAGATGAACGGGGTCCCCTTCTTCATCAGTTGACTGTAGGGACGGTATTTTCTGGAGAGGTTGGCTATGAACCGCCGGATATAAGCTAGTTTTCCTTGGAAAGACTGCATTTGTTTGAGGGTTCTCGGTGTGGGTATTTCCATAATCACCTTGACCTTTGAAGGGTCGATTTCGATACCCTGGTACCGTATGATGAATCCTAGGAATTTGCCTGAGGAGACTCCAAACGCGCATTTTAGAGGATTCATCTTCATATTATACTTCCGAAGACGTCGGAACACTATTTTTAGATGTTCCTAATACTCTTCGTGAGATCTGCTCTTTACAACAAGGTCATCAATGTAGCATTCGACAATCTCATGGATGAGGTCATCGAAGATCTTTGTCATGGATCTTTGGTAGGTAGCGCCAGCGTTCTTCAGACCGAAGGGCATCACCTTGTAGCAGAATATGCCCAGCGGAGTCCGGAAGGCAGTATGCTTTTGATCTTCAGGATGCATTTTTATTTGATTGTATCCTGAAGATCCATCCATGAAGGAGAAGTCATCATGGGTAGACATGTTATCGATCATCAGCTCGGTAATAGGTACTGGGAAATCATCTTTCGGGCAAGCTTTGTTGAGGTCCCGAAAGTCCACGTAGATGCGCACCGTCCCATTTTTCTTCATCACCGGAACGATGTTAGCGATCCAGTCGGGATATCAAACTTCTTAGATGAAGACGGAATCGATTAGTTTCTTGATTTCAGCATTGATACTCATCTCAAGTTCGAGCCGCATCCTTCTCGGCGCCTGTTTGAATGGCTTTATGTCCGGCGATATGGCCAATTTATGTACCGCCACCTTTGGATCTAGACCCGGCATCTCTGAATAGTTCCATGCAAAGCAGTCTTTATACTGCATAAGTACGTCCTTTAACGTAGCTACCTGTTTTTTAGATAGCAGTTCACTGACGAACGTTGGCCTCGGATCATTTTTCGATCCTAAGTCAATTTTCCTTAGGTTATCCGCCGTAGTGTGTATCTTATCTTCCAGCTCTTTTGGTGCTGGTGGAAACTTTGAGATCACCTCATCTTCATTTACAAAGCACCTAAAGAGGTCATCCATAGTCTCGTGCCTTTCCTCCTTTGAGAGTGTTATCGCATGGCAGGTATGAGTTCGCTTCCATTCTTGATGTTGGGCTGGTCCTATCCTCACGGTATAGGTCCTCTTTAGCTCATTCTTTTGCGGAGGGGTTACCTTCCAGCTGTCGGATAAAGCGAAGCAGCCTTGTTGATATTGGTTTTCTACCCAGTCTTTGAAGGTGAAGCAATCTTCAAGGGGACGGCCTATTACTCGGTGGTAGAAGCAATAATCCGGATGATGGACCTCGTTTATTTGTTCGGGGTGCCGAGACTTTGGAAGTGTCATCATTTAGTACTTTGTGACAAGGTTGAATATTATCCTCGTCTCGTCTTCGGGGAAAGAGTTTTCCCGACCCGTCTTCTTTATAAAGGACAGGTTCCAATCGACCTTTTCTCGATTGCACGTCTTCTTGGATCTGTTTTTTGTTTTCGCACGTTGTTTGCGTTCTTTGCCCTGTTTTTGCATCTATTTCAGGATTTTCCCCTTTCGCGAGGACATACGGCGGACCGGGGATGAAAAGCATTATAGTCTTCCTTTTTCGTCGTTTGCTGATTGAGGCACTGCATCCTGGCCTTTTCATAAATGGTCATTTCGCGGCTGTGATTGTCTCGGCTCTTTTGACAAGGTTTTTTTATTAGCTTGTCTATTTGTTCTTCGAGCGACAGACTTAACGTTCTTAAAGCGGGATTTCGCTCTGTTTCAACGTCATGACCATTTGGAAGAGCGTTTTCCTTTTCGTTGGAGCTGTTTATGACGCGGCAGCTGTGGAACTGCTCCCGTTTCTTGGACCGAATGTATCCGAGCCCGGTTGTCTCCATCTTCCCGTTGGGCATTTTTCGCTGAGTCGCGGGAATATCCCAAATATTTTTGTAGAATTGGGCTTGTCGAATAGTTTGTTCAAGGGGTACACCTTGGCATCTTAACAGCCCTTTCTATGTCTCCGCATAGTATCTTGGCAGACGGATTAGTTGAAGTCTGTCGATTGCAAAGTCGGCACCATGCCAGACTTCTTTTTCTACTTCGGTCTCCATAGATTGGTAGAAGAGGATCGCCTTTTTGCCTCTTCGCCTGAGAGGGACGTAGAAAGTCTGTAGTTCTTGTACGCAGTATGTATCGAGCGCATCAAGTTCCTTGTAATGCCGAGGCGGAGCCATTGTGATTTGCAGACTCTGATCTGCTTCGTCAAGGGTTTGCACTGACGGGCGGATGGAGAACACTGCGTTGGCCTCGTCCTCAGAGTCGCTGCCAAAGACCAAAATAAGGGTAGATGGTCCGGGCTTGTTTTCTTTCTGGGGTTACCCCGAGTAGACTATTTCTTCATCTTCCTCGGAGTCGCTCCCAAAGATTGGGATAGTGATGGTGGCCTTCTGTTTATCCTTCGGCTTATGACACCTTTCTGTATTTTCGAAGTCTGGTAGGAAGTACTTTGCATCTTCATATTTCCGAAGCTCGTTTATGGAGAATGGATTTAGCTCCCCTGTGACGGTGCATTACAAACCATCCTTGAAATACTTCATATACACTGATGTTGTGTAAAAGGGATAACATTTTATTCATGCAATCAGGGCCTGCCGAGCAAAGCGATATAGAAAGTCTTGGCGTCAATGACGTGAAATTTGATGTCAGTGACGAGCAACTTGAAGCACAACTTCAGTATTACGGACCCAAGCGTCCGTGACAACCATGAGTCGAACCCGGAGATGGTAATTTTGTCTCGGGCCAAGTGCTGAACGTTCATGCAAATTTCCTTCAGCACCCTCACATTGAGAAGGTTGACGGAGGATCCGTTGACGACAAGAATTACCCGGTGACGTATAACGGACGATTATGTTCGCATGTACCGAGGAGGAAGTCTTCATCGCTGAATGTAATGTCAGCTGTGTGAACTTCTGCCAGGTCATCCTTCATCTTCTCTTCTGTGAGGAAAGCTTGGAACTGATCGGGCACTTGTAATACCTTGATCAGAGACTCTCGTGTCTCTTTGGACATGAGGAGAGCATCCAGTATGCTCAGTTGTGATGGTATTTTCCTCAAATGTGCTAGCACATTGTAATCCACCTTGTTTTTTCCTAGGCGGGTCCCTTACTGCGAGCTCTTTGACAACTCCACCGTCGAGGGCAATTTCCTCAAGGATTTATTCTTTCCCTTTGTCCTTTTTAATCGAACCTTTGTTTGTAGGTCCGAGGTTCTTTTCAGGCAGCTTGTGGCTACGCAGCTGAATGTTCTCACAATTCTTCTTTTCCTCTTCTTTTTCGGAGTGGAGTCTTTGAAGAGAGGGCTGAGGGGCATTTCGTCCTCAGAATCGCTCCCGAAAGTAAGAACTTGGGGTTTTTCCCCTTCTGAACTGGTACTAACCATATGACAGTTGCCAGTCATTTTTTCACGCGCATCTGTCGCACTCTTTTGCCATCGACGAGCTTCGCGCTTCATCCCCTTGAAGTGTTTTTGATGAGCAACATATCCTTACCACCACTTCTTAAAGGTACCGCATTCTTCGGTGGGGTGGGTAACCCTCCGATTATATAGGCAGTAGTTTGGATATGAATCCACTTCGTCGAGTCATATGACCCCTGGAGTGTTTCCAAAGAGAGGTGGCAGCTTCATTTCCATTGACAGGGCTTTGGCGAACCGCTTCTCTGTCTTGATCCTGCTCTTATTTATGGCAGGTGTGCTTTGTTTTGGTTGGAGTACTTTACGACTCATCCTTTCCGCTGCTTCTTCATCCTGACGCTGACGCTTAGCCTTTTCATATATGGTTGTTTCACATTCTCGGTCAGCTTTGCTTTTTCGAAAGGTTTCGTTTAACAGCCTATCTATCGGGTCTTCTGGCAGTTCCAAGGATTTTAGCGCCGATTCTGCCCCCAGTTCCTCCGCATTGTTTTCTAACGCTGAGCGAGTTTCTTCGTCATTTAACAAAGAATGGGAGACCAAGTGGCAACTTACTGCATGGTCTTCGGTTTCTTCTGATAAGTCATTTTCCTCATCGTTGTCACTATCTTTGTTCTCAAGAATATGCTTGAGGAACTTTTTGAGCGTGACCGGTTTCCGCGCCTTCTGGTTGTACTACTCCAGTGCGTCAATGTATTTTTGTAGGTCTGTGCGCTTGTCGTCATACTCGGCAAGCTGCACAGGCTTCTTGATCTTCTTCTTTTTTTCGAAGACTTTGAAAGCTTGACTTGGGGATTTTGCCTTTTGTCAACAATTTTTGGTACGGGACGCGGTTTCAGCATCCCTTCGATGAATTCAGGTTCAAGTGGACTTTTCCACCTACCTATCGAATATGCCCATAGATCTTTCAGCATTCTTTTAGTTTTAGCTGAAAGAACGACTTCCCATGGAGTTTCTTCCACGAGCCAGCATGATGCCCCCGGCGCATCCACCTTTTTGGGAATATAGTTCTGTGGTGGGTTCACCTTCCAGTTCTCAGACAGCATGAACTTCTCATGTTGATACTGGTCCTCAACCCAGTTCTTGAAGACGTAGCAACCTCAGTTGGGTGGCTCACCATTCTGTGATAGGCACAGTAGTTGGGGTTGTTGACGTCGCAGGGTTGCGGTGGACGCCGTGGGTCTGGCAATGTGATGAGTTTGTTATGCATTGCCAACTCAAATAGTCTCCTCGTCTTATCGCGGGGAAACGAGTAAGCGTGTCCTTGCCTTTCTTCCAGGGATAGGCGTGGACATGCGTTGTTTTGGCGAGCAGACGGTTTTGGGCCATTCGGTTGTTGTTGAGCGTTGGTAACGAAGGACGCTTTCTCTTTACCCTTGGCGTTTCGAGGGTCCTTACTTGAGGAGGAAGGCCCGTGGCCCATCTGTTCCATTTGGACCAGTTTATCGATCAGAGCCTGGAAGGTCGTCGGTTTGAAGAATGTCACGAACTGGGACACAATCATTTAAGGATCAAGGGTCCTGATGAACATACCCACGGCGGGGGATTCTTCAATGTGCTGTTCGCACTTAGACTACAGGTTCCGCCACCGGATCGCATATTGGACCCAGGTTTCTCCTGGCTTTACCCTGGAATTGATTAATGTCGTGATCGGAGTGCGCTCGCTTGCGCTGGCGAACCGCTGTGTGAACAGCAGCTCCATCTCTGTGAATGTTCTCACGGAGTCATTTAGGAGCTCCGAGTAACATTCAAAGGCCGTCTCTGACAAGCTGCCAACGAACTGGCGAAGCAACAGTTTGTCGTCACCTCCAGTGTTGCCGCACAGAGCTCTGAACTGCGCGACGTACTAGTGGGTTGCCTTTCCCCTTATATATGTGGAAGTTAGGGATCGTATATCCCGGCGGGTACTTAATTTGGTCATACCAGCTTGGATACAGTCACCCAGTTCTGACGATTTGGCCTGCGGCTTTATTAGCTTAATGAGCTCGTATTTGTTGAGCGATGTAATCATCAAGAGCAGCCTTGGAGATTGTTTCCTCTTTGGCTGCCGATAAAGCCGGAAGAGGGTTCGATGTTTCCCCTCTGTCATCCTCGATGATTATCGGTGGATTCTCGACTGGGGGTTCTGGCTGGATCATCATTCCAACCATATCCTGGAAAAAAAGAGCCATCTGCTTTATGTTAGCAGCCTGCTCAGCAGCTTCTTTGTCCTTTCTTTCAAGCACCCTTCGCAGGAACTCTGTATCGGACTCCTGCTCCTGGCACTGTTCGGCTATTGTGTCCGAGCTTTCTTTCTACCCGGTAAGTACTGCCATTTTGGTCAGTATCTCCTGAAGCTTTTATTGTTGCTCCTAAGCTTTTATCAGCGACTGAGTTTGCGGTCGATGACCTACGGAATCATAGTTTTCTTATTTCCCGGAAGCCATGTATACCGTATGCACGATCATGCCCCCAGACTTGGGGAGTTCTGTCCGTCACCTTTGGAATTTTCCGCAAGTGGTGAGATTTTCTCCGGCCTCATCCTTTTGTAGGAGGTCGAACTTGAAGGAGCCATTGTAACAGGCGCCTGTATAGAAGAAGTCCCTCGCTGTATGACAGAGGGATGATCTTTCTCTTGCCAAGCCTTCGATTTTTTCGGTCGACGAGAATAGTTTTGATCAATCATGGAGTCCTGGACTTTTTGCCAGACCCTGTGAATTTGGAAGGAGAGCTGATTGAATGAAATCTCGGTGTGTAGATAGAAAATGTATAGAAATCACAACCAAAGAAATTTTTGACCGCAATCAATAACGGTGTCGTATATAGCGCGTTAGCGAGTGCGGATCGTCCACAGGAAAAGTGAGATTTGCTTGTAATTGAATTAGATGAGTCGAAAATTAAAGAGAAAAGAAAAGACAATTCAATTCAAGATTTAAAAATGAATTTCAAGAATTATTAAAATCTAGATCTAATAGCAAGAAAACATTAAAAATCAAGAATCAAGAATTGATGATATCCAATGGAATTAGGTTTCAAGAATCGAAGTGAGGCTCGTAGGAATCGATCGAATCTATAGACGTGATGAAAACTATTGATTACGTTTTCTTATCCATTAATGATTTGATACTAGATCGATCATGATCAACGAGAATTAGGGATTTCTTGCGGAAACTAGGGTTTCATCATCTATCCCTTGTCCTTTCGTTGATTTCATTCACATTCTAGCCTCAAGTAAATTCAAGAATCGATCGAGGATCACTAATTAAGAGCGAACACAATCAAGAAAGTATCGCTCGAAACTAGGTTGTCGATTCTTCAATTTGCTAAAGTTTACAAAACTTATAGGACTTAAGAATCGTTTCAAGATTTGTAACATCATCATCTATTGATTCTCTCGACTCCTTCACGAGCGGAGTTTTTACTCAAACATCATATCAAAGAACACAATCAAGAATCGAGATCTAATCATGATGCAAGAATGTAAAGAAAGCAAGATAAAGAATTTCACCTTTTATTTATCAACAATTTTGTTACAATTCTCTCAAGATCTACAATGAGGAAAGAACTTGATCGTCGATTTTGCGTCGCACGTCTTCGTGAGTCGCGGATCGTCTTGGACCACTTGCTCGGATGAAGATCGGCTTCGTTCCTAAAAGATTGAAGGCTTCTTACTTGAATTGTACTCGGAGATCTTGAATTTGGCTTTGGTGATTGGATTAGGGTTAGGGTTTGAATGCAAAAGTTGTGTCACTCAACTTGTGGGTGAATTGATGGAGGGATCAACAACTCAACAACCTTGAGATAGAAGCCTTAGGGTCCCTTTTATAGCCTTGATTAGGATTAGCTTCCTTTAGAAGCTAGGTTTAGTTTAGCTTCCCTTGTAAACTTGGTAGTTAGGTAGAAGGTTCTAGAGTTAGTTAGTTAGGGTTAGCTTCCTTCATAAGCTTGGAGGTTAGGGAGAAACTTCTAGGCTTAGGTAGTTAAGTAGCTTGCTTTGGAAGCTTGAGGGTGTTTAGCTTGAAATATAAGCCTTGCTGTTCTGTCAGAAACTTCTGGAGAATTCTGGAATTTGCAGTTGGTTAAAGGAGTGTAGCCCTTGAGAGAAAAATTCTGAAGCTGAAATGTGCTGATGTCACCATCACGTGACCGCGGATCCGCCGCACAAAGGGGGCTCTGGCCACGGATCCGTGGCCCATTAGGTTCCTCTGTGCATGAAAATCTCTGGTAACTCTTATGCTGACTTTGGGGTTATTTTATGATGTGTTGAATCTTATAATTCTCTTTAGTTCATTGCCAGATCTCAAGTCTTGGACTTAGCGTATTTTTAACAGCACTTTTGACAATTTCGGCTCTTTTCCTGGAATTTCCTGCACAGATTCTCGAGACAAGTGTTGCGCTATACAAAGATTATGCGATGCAATGATAAACACTCAATTTCCCTCAGAAATTCCGGTTATAATATATAACACATGTTATTTGGTATTTTACAGCTGTTTTGCTAATATGTGCTATATTAATACTGAACACCTCTAGATGAGTGCAAATGGTAGGGAAATTGTCGTGTTAAAAATGCAATATTTTCGACTGATCAAGAGCCGTTGATAGGGGCACTCTGCTTTGCCAGCACTGTGGTTTCTGCAGGCGGGGACGATTTCTTTAGCACCGCCATTGGAGAGTTCTTGCATACCCGCCTGAGCAGATCAAAGATGTTCCCGGTTGGAACAGCAATGTCAACTTCCACCATTAGAGCTGGTAGGATAAGTCCAGAAGGGGAGTTGCCCCCAGCTTTTCTCACTCGGCGCCAGTGACGACGTCGAGCATGTCTTGCAAAAAGGACCGCCTCAGTTTTGGAAGCGGCTTCTTTGTGCCCCTGGCTTTGCTGAGAGGCTGCTGTTGGCGTCAACCTGTTGAAGACTGACGTCCTTGGCAGGGTTTAAGGAGGGCCGACCAATCTTTCAAAGACCGACTTTCTCGTAGGGGAAGCACCTTTGATGACTTCGCCCACAGCAGGAGTTGAGAGGGATATTTGATTTGGGGTAGCCCTTTCAGGTGTCACGAGCCTCTTTGCGGGCTCATTCGAGTTCTTGCCCAGCCTGTTGAAGACAGAGACGTCGGCTTTGGGCAGCTCGTTGAGAGGGGCCGTTGTGGTCACTAGTCGATCGAAGACCGACCTCTTGTGAGCTTCTTCCTGCGGCTCTGAGGCACCGACACCCACTGGTGGGAACATGGTCCCAAAGAATAGTCCATTAGTTTGCGTTACTTGCCCTACCGGCATTGAAAAGATGGAGGCCGCGTTGGGCCCATAGTTCACTCCTCCAGTTGGGGTGGAGCGAGAGTTGCTGTTGTAAGAGGTGCATTGGGAAGCCATCGATTTTCTTCTTTTACACAGGAGCAAGACACCAAATTTTAGTATCTCGAATCCAAGGGCAACCATTGCGAACCACAATTTCATTCACGAAACACGACACCCGAAGTGTAGAGTGGAAAGAGGAACATGTCCCACCGGACGTGCCAGAATCTGTTCACTGCCGAAAGACAGCAACGAATTGGGATGGATCGTCTTGCCTAAATATGGGGGCAGATACTATTTGGATTTATCCTTCCACCTCTATGAAGATACCAAGTTGATTTATGGCACCATATATCGGAGGTTTGGACAGACGCGACCGTTGTAGCAGGATTTATCAGATTCCCCCTCATTTTATGAAGGGTTTTTTTATTATGGGGACGCTCTTCCCAGCAGGCGCAAGCTCCTGCAGTTAATTACGTTACCGCATTACGATAATCACTTTCTCCTGCTCCGGCAGTTCACTTCGTGTCGTGTGTGTTTTTGTTTGTTTAGGTTGCCCGTGGATTGTATACGGAGACTAGTTTATATCGTCGCCCGTAGGGCGCGGATCAGTCCAAATCCATATATTTTAGATTTGGGCTTAGGTTTATTGTAACAACCGAGCCCAATGCTACTAGTTTCTGTTACCGTATGAATGGTGTATGGTATTTTTTTCATTGATCCTAGTTGACTGTTGCTAGTATAAATTTCACCCGACAATTCACTTCTGCATATAACAATTTAAGGCGTCTAAAATAAAATTTAAAAAAATATTCGTCATGGCATGCTTGACACCCCTAACCCTGTTGTAGCGTCCGTGCATCGTGTTCTCGTCCCGTTCAGTGAAACGGGCGAGTTTGGACGGCTACGCGCACGTACGTGTGTCCGTTTTGGGGGTATACTTTTTGATTGTAAAATACTTCATTTTAAATTTTGGATCCCGCCTAAAATTTTCTTACTTCAATTTCAAATTTTTGGACCCGACCCGGGCGCAATTTGGAAATATTTTACTTTGCGCCAAATCCCAATTTCTAATAAATCTTTTAAACCGTCGAATATATTTTAAGAACCCATACAATATATTTTTCCTATTTCCTAAATCTTTTATTATTTCAATCCCAACCAATCAGCTTCCACTTAACCCCCGTGGGCCCCACCTTTTCTACGTCTCTCTCTCTCTCTCTCTCTCTCTCTCTCTCTCTCTCTCTTTTCTCTTCCACTACAATCCAATTTTCTCTCTCCCCCTATACTTTCTCTTTCCTCTCGATCTCTCTCCCCTCTCTATCTCTCTCTCTCTCTCCTCTATATATATTTCATTCCTCCTTATTTCTTTCTTCCTTCACCGAACCCACCTTGCGAGAAACCCTAGCCGCCTCACCCCTTCGCCGCAGCCCCAACGCCGACGCCACCATCATTGGCCTCCTCGCCCTCGTCGCCTCCACATCCATCTCTTCTCCCTCCTTCATCAACTTCCCGTGCACCCTGCACCGGCAACCGCGACCACCTGCATACCGCCTGCACCTCGTGGGATCGCCGCCGGCGATCTCGATCCGTCCCCCCGGCCTCGCGCATCTCCTCAGTGAGTGTCTTCTCCTCTCCTCCTCTCTTCTCCTTTCTTCTTCTTTCTCGGTTCATATTTTCTTAATCCGTAGGTTTCCGTCGCTGTCGTCGTAGGCCGACCGCCGGAGCTCCGTCGACGTGATCGACGACCACAACCTCCCCACAGATCTTCGTGAGCATTCCCTTCTCCATCCTCCTTCCCTCCTTCTTTATTTTTCTTTTCTTTTCTTGTTGCATGTCTTGATTATTTCACTGTTCTGTACTTGGCCGGAATCCGGTGATGCCGACGACGTGTCCTGACGATCCAGCGAGGTACTCTGATCTGTGTGGTTCCACTGTTCGTCGTTTGGGTTCATTCCGTGAACCGTGCGCCCGTCGCGAGATTTTCCCCGCCGACGTTTAACGTTCCGTTTTCCCGATTCGCGACCCGTCGAGGCAAGTACCCCTTGCTACATGCTAAATAATATTTACTTACACATTGATGACACCCTAAACCTGTAGTTTTAACTTTAGTACGATCATTTCCCATTTTCGTGTTCAATATTGTTGTATATCATTTTATCTTTCAAACTTGGAACCTACCTTTTGCAATTACGGTATTGAACCTAATAACCACATTTACATGTTTTAATTACACTTTCACTAATGACGTAGCCTATGGCACTTTCTCTATCGTTTTAATTCACTCGGACACTCGTGTACATTTAACCTGCATAAACTGTGATTTCATCCATAGAACCTATATATATATATATATCATTGCACCCACAAAATTCTTAAACTGGTTAACATGATTTAACGGCCCTAACTGTCATATTGTATTCTTATAATGTTGATAACACCTCGGACACACAATTGATAACTGTGCTGCTAAATTAGTCGATGCTTCTTTATTGTTTAATTCGTTGCTTAAATCTATGTTGTTGATGACCATGCTTGATTATGTGACTGAGTATGAGCACACCCATGATATCGTTTACATCTTGACCTGACTTGCTACATACATATTGATTGACCCGACATGGTACCGTATACTGCTTGACTTGACCTGATATACCATGACCTGACCCGTTACCTGATCTTGTGTCTAATGCCAACAAACCTGACATGTAGTCCTCATGGACCATTCCTGTTGTCTATCCAGACAAACCTGTTTACCTGATCCTGTGTTGGCACTAGTTCTTGATTACGGGATACCTGACTTGACATACACATATAACTTAGGGGTATGGGGAAATCAAAGGTGAAACCTGACTTGTAACTCAACAGTTCGCTACTTGTTCTGATCAGTTTTAGAGGCTAGGCCAGCCTTGGAATGATGCTGCTGACATCATTCATCTGTACACATTCCTGTTTAGTGCATAGCGGCATGTCTCGGTTTCAGCCCGAGAATCTGGGGCCGTGGTCCCGGGTATGTACAGGATACTATTGAGTTATATCGATGATTCATCAATTTGATTTCAAAGACTTTAGAACAGAAAACCTGATAGAACAGTTTAGTTTATCCACTGCACACTACCCTGCACTGCTCTGACTTATATTATTGTTACCCTTGCTTTATTCATGTTTATATTCGCATTGCCTGTTACTCTGTTTATATGTTATTACTTGATGACTTGACGCGTTGACGTCTGGGTTTTGCATGGCCCAGATTCTGTACCGCTGTTGCAGTCCGAGCAGGAGTACTTCAGCCAACAGGCTGAGCTGTGAGTGTCAGCAGTAGTTAGTTTTTCTTTCCTGCATTTATTTCCTGATGTGAGCCCGCATTATGGGACATACATTCCAGTTATTTTGTATTGGATCTTTCGCTTCCGCATTTTATTATTCTTGACTCATGTTATCATGGATTATGGACATGTTTTAGATAGTTTTATTTTGTTCTTGATATCTCTACAGCCGTAATGTGACTGTGGATGGATACTTCCTACCCACAAGTAGCATGGTTGGCTATGTCACGTGCCCCTTTTAGCGTACTCTGGGAAGCGGGGCGTGACATGGTTCTTTGGTATCAGAGCCATGGGTTAGTCGAGTTGATTCTTTTGTAGTTGGGTATTGTACCCAATACACGAATCAGAATACCCGTGTTTAGGAAACATGTCCTGCCACCTTGCCGTTTTACCATTCTTGAATCACATTCTTCCTGATTATATCTTTTACGATATGCAAACTTTCTTTACATATCGACTCGAAAACCTGATTCCTTGTTATCTCTAGGACTTAGGCGACTTGGGTGGAGTTATGTAATTGTGGCTATGATACCGCGGCATAGTTACAAAGCGGCACTCTATTTAAGTAACTTGGAGTTCTAGCCTTGATCTATATTTCGAATCTATCATCATGCTAATGTTGGGTGTTTTGATTTCAGGAATATGGCAGATAAGAATTTGAAGACGTACCAAAGGCGTGTGGACGAAGCCGCCATGCTTGGAGTGATAAGGGGAATGCTGGAGAATCAAAAGAAACAGATCGAGCTGATCCAGCAGCAAGCGGAATCGTTTCAGGAAGGTTTGCAGATCGTTCAGCAGTCTGTGAACAATGTTGGAGCTAAACCAGTTGACCGAGTAGGGACCGTAGCAGATTTCAGGCGTTTGGGTCCGTCTACATTTACTGGTTTGGAGGAGCCGTTGCCAGCGGAGCAGTGGCTAGTTGACACAGAGAACTTGCTTATTGCGGCACAGATTCCAGATGAGAAAAGAGTTGATGTGGTACGCATTCAGTTAGTGGACTGCGCCCGAGAATGGTGGCTTGTGGAGGAGAACCGCTTGCCCAAGCCGATCAAGTGGGCGGATTTTTCAAGGGGTTTCCTAGAAAAGTTCTTCCCGTGGACCGCACGGGAGGAAATGGAAGAGAAGTTCATCGGACTAAAGCAGAATGGAGCATCCGTAGATGTGCATGCAGCAGAATGGACAAGACTCAGCAGATTCGCTGGACCTTTAGTTGCCAACGATGCAGACAGGGCACGGAGGTTCATGCGCAGCTTGGACGTGGACATCCAGAGGCAGATTGTCTCCCTGGGTTTGACCACTTTCTCACAAGTACTTGCGGCAGCCCGAGAGCAGCAGAGTTTATCTGGGATGAAGGGGAGTTTGCAACAGACAGCAGTTGCGGTGAGGAACCCAGCATTTGCACCAAACCGAGCTCATGGTCGCAGAGGTATTCCAGTGGACCGTCGAGGTGTAGCACCCATGAAGAAGCCTGTTGTCATCGATCGAAGAAAGAGCATGACTTGTAACTACTGCAACTTAGCTGGCCACGTGCAAAAGGATTGTCGAAGGAGGCTGGGACTCTGTTTGGTTTGTGGAGCGGCAGATCACGCTGTTAGTGCTTGTCCGTCGAAGCTTCGTACGAGGGATGATAGTCAGAAGCCTCCGCAGAGACCGTTCCAGGGACAGAAACAGCTGACTCAAGGACCGAATCAGGCTCGAGCTTTTACCTTGACAGCGGAAGAAGCTAAGGCGTCAGGAGAAGTTGTTTCAGGTACTCTACTCGTTCATGGTTTTCCCGCATTAGCGTTATTTGATTCTGGTGCATCCCATTGTTTTATGTCATCCAAGTTTATAACTACACACTCGATTGACTGCACGACCCTGTCTAGTTTCTGGGACATACACACTGGGAATGGGAAAATCATAGCTAGTAGGGAATGTAAAGATGGTACAGTTGTTGTGTGCGGACGGGACCTGTTTGCAGATTTCTTGGTGATTGATACGGGCAGCTACGAGGTCGTCTTGGGAATGGATTTTCTTGGCACTTTCCACGCCCACATTGATTGTAGGGCAAGGAAGGTAATCTTCCAGATTCCCGGACATCCCGAGTTTAGCTTCACTGGAGGAAGCAGTTCTGTCGGGCCAGTCGAGTTTAGGGCTAGGCCGACAAACAATATTCTTGCATCAATGGAAGTTGATAAAAGTGAAGAGCCGGCTGTTGTTCGCGATTTTATGGACGTGTTTGAAGATATATCGGGTTTACCGCCGAAGCGAGACGTGGAGTTCGCAATTGATCTTATTCCTGGTGCAGCGCCAGTATCTAAAGCGTATTATCCAATGGCACCAGTAGAGTTGGAAGAAGTCAAGAAACAGGTTGCTGAATTGCTTGAGAAGGGTTGGATTCGAAGCAGTAACTCGTCTTGGGGAGCTCCAGTTCTTCTAGTGAAGAAGAAGGATGGCACAAGAAGGATGTGCATCGACTATCGAGAATTAAACCGGGTGACTATTAAGAACAAGTACCCGATCCCTCGTATTGACGAACTTTTCGAGCAGCTTAGTGGCGCGAGGGTATTCTCGAAGCTGGATTTGCGATCCGGATATCATCAGGTCCGAGTGAAAGCAGAAGATATTTGCAAGACAGCATTCCGAACTCGGTATGGACATTACGAGTACTTAGTGATGCCCTTCGGAGTAACGAATGCGCCGGCAGTATTCATGGACTTGATGAACCGAATCTTTTCACCATTCTTGGACCAGTTTATTATGGTATTCATTGACGATATTCTGGTTTACTCGAAGAGTTTTGAAGAGCATGTGGAACATTTGAAGATCGCACTGCAACGTTGAGACAAGAGAAGTTGTATGCGAAGATGAGTAAGTGCGAGTTTTGGCTGGAGGAAGTAAAGTTTTTGGGGCATGTTGTGTCTGGCGATGGAATCGCCGTCGATCCCGAAAAGATTGCAGCAGTTCGTGATTGGCCGATTCCAAAGAATGTTGTGGAGATAAGAAGTTTTCTTGGACTCGTCGGGTATTACAAGAGATTTATGGAGAACTTTGCTCGTCTGGCGGAGCCGTTAACCAAGCTTACGCGCAAGGAGGTACCTTTTGTATGGATGGACAAATGTGCGTTAGCTTTTGAGACGTTGAAGCAGAAGTTGATAACCACCCCTATTCTGACCGTGCCAGACAATTCCGGAGGATTGGTGATTCACAGCGACGCATCTGGGAAAGGATTGGGATGTGTTTTGATGCAGCATGGTAAAGTTGTAGCGTACGCATCAAGACAATTGAAGACCCATGAGAAGAATTACCCAACTCATGGCTTGGAGCTGGCAGCTGTGATTTTCGCTTTGAAGATTTGGAGACACTACCTTTTGGGCGAAAGGGTCAAAGTTTTTATTGATCATAAGAGCTTGAAGTATGTGTTCACACAGAAGGAGCTTAATATGAGGCAACGTAGATGGTTGGAGCTGATGGCTGACTACGATCTTGATCTTAAGTACCATCCGGGGAAGGTTAATATCGTACCGGATGCGCTTAGTCGGTTACCAGCAATTTAGGTGTTAACTACGCAGAAGGAGCTCGTTGAAGATTTTCGAAGATTTGACTTGGAGGTTGTGCTACCGCATTCTACGGGACAGTTGATGCAGCTGCAAGTACATTCATCGTTGATCGAGAATATTAAAACAGCACAATCGCGGGATCCTAGACTACAAAAGTTTCGAGAGCAGGTTGAAGCCGGACTACGAACAGATTTATTGATCCACGAAGATGGTTCGTTGAGGTATGGTAGCCGTTTGTGTGTGCCAAAGGGAGATATTCATGAAGAGCTTATGAAAGAAGCACACAGTTCAGCTTATTCTGTACATCCAGGAGGCACAAAGATGTACCGAGATATTCGACAGCATTTCTGGTGGGAAGGCGTGAAGCAGGAGATTGCTCGCTTTGTGGCAAAGTGCTTGGTGTGTCAGCAAGTTAAGGCTGAACATCAAAGGGTTGCTAGTTTATTGCAACCACTTCCGATTCCTCTGTGGAAGTGGGAACATATAACCATGGATTTCGTGACGGCTTTACCGCGGAGTCCAAAAGGCAACAATGCTGTATGGGTGATTGTTGATCGATTGACCAAGGCAGCTCACTTTATCCCTTTTCGGATTGGTCAATCAATTGAGACTTTGGCGGAGCGGTACATGCAGGAGATTGTAAGATTGCATGGAGTACCGGTGAGCATCGTGTCCGATCGAGACACTCGGTTCTTATCACACTTTTGGCGGAGTTTACAGGAAAGTTTGGGGACTCGATTGAAGTTTAGTACAGCTTATCATCCTCAAACTGATGGTCAGTCGGAGAGAACAATCCAAACTCTTAAAGATATGTTGAGAGCATGCATGTTGGACTTCAAGGGGTCTTGGGAGGATCATCTATATTTGGTGGAGTTTTCTTACAACAACAGTTTTCAGGCAACTATCCAGATGGCTCCGTTTGAAGCTTTGTATGGTCGTAAATGCCGTTCACCTGTTTGTTGGGACGATGTCGGTGAACGAAGATTGTTGGGACCAGATTTGGTTGTGCAGACAGTTGAGAAGGTTAGCACTATCAGAAGTCATATGAAGGCAGCTCAAGACCGACAGAAGAGTTGGGCAGACACGTCAAGAAGACCTCTAGAGTTCGCCGTGGGTGATTTGGTATTCTTGAAGATATCACCGACTAGACGGGTGATTCGTTTTGGAAGTCGAGGAAAGCTTAGTCCTCGATTCGTTGGACCCTTTGAGATCTTGGAGCATGTTGGTGAGGTAGCGTATCGTTTGGCGTTACCGCAGTCCTTGGCGAATGTGCACGATGTGTTTCACATATTTCAACTCCGTAGGTATGTTCGAAATGAAACGCACGTATTGGATCATTCGGAGCTAACAGTACGAGAAGACTTGACTTTTGAGGAGCGACCGAGTGAAATCGTGGATCGAAAGGAAAAGGTTCTTAAGAACAAGGTGATCCCTCTTGTGCTTGTTTCTTGGGGTAATCGCTCGCATGGAGAGTCCACTTGGGAACGAGAAGATGAAATCCGACAGAAGTTTCCACATCTTTTCTTGTAGTTATTTTGTCTTCTATCTTTGTATTCTTGGAATTTCGAGGACGAAATTCTTTTTGTAGTTGGGTATAATGTAACAACCGAGCCCAATGCTACTAGTTTCTGTTACCGTATGAATGGTGTATGGTATTTTTTTCATTGATCCTAATTGACTGTTGCTAGTATAAATTTTACCCGACAATTCACTTCTGCATATAACAATTTAAGGCATCTAAAATAAAATTAAAAAAAATATTCGTCATGGCATGCTTGACACCCCTAACCCTGTTGTAGCGTCCGTGCATCGTGTTCTCGTCCCGTTCAGTGAAACGGGCGAGTTTGGACGGCTACGCGCACGTACGTGTGTCCGTTTTGGGGGTATGCTTTTTGATTGTAAAATACTTCATTTTAAATTTTGGATCCCGCCTAAAATTTTCTTCCTTCAATTTCAAATTTTTGGACCCGACCCGGGCGCAATTTGGAAATATTTTACTTTGCGCCAAATCCCAATTTCTAATAAATCTTTTAAACCGTCGAATATATTTTAAGAACCCATACAATATATTTTTCCTATTTCCTAAATCTTTTATTATTTCAATCCCAACCAATCAGCTTCCACTTAACCTCCGTGGGCCCCACCTTTTCTACGTCTCTCTCTCTCTCTCTTTTCTCTTCCACTACAATCCAATTTTCTCTCTCCACCTATACTTTCTCTCTTCTCTCGATCTCTCTCCCCTCTCTATCTCTCTCTCTCCCTCTCCTCTATATATATTTCATTCCTCCTTATTTCTTTCTTCCTTCACCGAACCCACCTTGTGAGAAACCCTAGCCGCCTCACCCCTTCGCCGCAGCCCCAACGCCGACGCCACCGTCATTGGCCTCCTCGCCCTCGTCGCCTCCACATCCATCTCTTCTCCCTCCTTCATCAACTTCCCGTGCACCTTGCACCGGCAACCACGGCCACCTGCACACCGCCTGCACCTCGTGGGATCGCCGCCGGCGATCTCGATCCGTCCCCCCCGGCCTCGCGCATCTCCTCAGTGAGTGTCTTCTTCTCCTCTCCTCCTCTCTTCTCCTTTCTTCTTCTTTCTCGGTTCATATTTTCTTAATCCGTAAGTTTCCGTCGCTGTCGTCGTAGGCCGACCGCCGGAGCTCCGTCGACGTGATCGACGACCACAACCTCCCCACAGATCTTCGTGAGCATTCCCTTCTCCATCCTCCTTCCCTCCTTCTTTATTTTTCTTTTCTTTTCTTGTTGCATGTCTTGATTATTTCACTGTTCTGTACTTGGCCGGAATCCGGTGATGCCGACGACGTGTCCCAACGATCCAGCGAGGTACTCTGATCTGTGTGGTTCCACTGTTCGTCGTTTGGGTTCATTCCGTGAACCGTGCGCCCGTCGCGAGATTTTCCCCGCCGACGTTTAACGTTCCGTTTTCCCGATTCGCGACCCGTCGAGGCAAGTACCCCTTGCTACATGCTAAATAATATTTACTTACACATTGATGACACCCTAAACCTGTAGTTTTAACTTTAGTACGATCATTTCCTATTTTCGTGTTCAATATTGTTGTATATCATTTTATCTTTCAAACTTGGAACCTACCTTTTGCAATTACGGTATTGAACCTAATAACCATATTTACATGTTTTAATTACACTTTCACTAATGACGTAGCCTATGGCACTTTCTCTATCGTTTTACTTCACTCGGACACTCGTGTACATTTAACCTGCATAAACTGTGATTTCATCCATGGAACCTATATATATATATCATTGCACCCACAAAATTCTTAAACTGGTTAACATGATTTAATGGCCCTAACTGTCATATTGTATTCTTATAATGTTGATAACACCTCGGACACACAATTGATAACTGTGCTTCTAAATTAGTCGATGCTTCTTTATTGTTTAATTCATTGCTTAAATCTATGTTGTTGATGACCATGCTTGATTATGTGACTGAGTATGAGCACACCCATGATATCGTTTACATCTTGACCTGACTTGCTACATACATATTGATTGACCCGACATGGTACCGTATACTGCTTGACTTGACCTGATATACCATGACCTGACCCGTTACCTGATCTTGTGTCTAATGCCAACAAACCTGACATGTAGTCCTCATGGACCGTTCCTGTTGTTTATCCAGACAAACCTGTTTACCTGATCCTGTGTTGGCACTAGTTCTTGATTACTGGATACCTGACTTGACATACACATATAACTTGGGGTATGGGGAAATCAAAGGTGAAACCTGACTTGTAACTTGATTTAGAGAGGTTTGTCGATCAAAAATATTTACCGCAATCAAGAACGGTGTCGCATGAAGCTAGCCGGTGAATACGGGTCGGTCCACAGGGATGTGTAAATCTCCTTTAAGTTCTTACGAGTTAATTCCGAAGGATGTTCGGATTGATTATTAAATCTAAAAATTGAAGTTGTATGATACTAGGATTAGAAACTTGCTAGGATTAGGTTTAGGGAAAATTTGGTAAACAAAGATCTATATCTCTTTCCATTGCCTTTAATTAAAGATATCATATTAGTGTTATGGTAAATCTTAACAAAGGGGATTAGGATGATTGGGAAGATTGATTCTTCCTCTAGATCCTTGTCCTTCCTTTCTTAATTTTTACCCTAACCTCCATGGAAAACCTAAAAATCCGGGCCTTTAGACTACGGAATCACCGTTACCTCGAGGGTAGAGTGCCGTAGGGAGCGGAATAAGAAGGTATGCATGGAGTTCTAATGTTCATAAAAGATTGGCAACGAAAAGAGATGAGAGATTTTCATCTCTCAAATCCTTCCCTATTCCTAACCCTAACAAGCGAGGAAACTACTCGCTCATTAGGGAATTAAAATACATTTATCTAGGGCAGAGAATAAAAATTACCTAGGGCAAGAATTGAAATCTAAACTAGAGCAAGGAATTAAATCTACTTACAGATGCATCTCTCCAATCATCAACGCAGGGTTGTCAGATCTGAATTCATGAATTGAAAAGAAACACCGATGCTCTCCATAAAGAATTCTCGATTTATTATTAAAAGGAGGCATAAGAAATTACAATGAGTAGAGTTCCTATTTATAGAGAATAGGAAACCCTAGGTTACAATTGATTTGCATGTCTACATTTACCAAAATATCCTTAGGAAGACCTAGTCAAAATAGACTTCAAGCTTTGGTAAAATTTTATGTCTCTTTAAAAGAAAGTATTGGGCCTTGGATCTTTGGGCTTCCTTATTATTTGGTTCTTTATTAAAATAGCTTCTATGTTTCTTCCAGATCTCCAGTGAATAATTGCGGTGGACTTTTAACCGTTCGCTTTGTAATCTTGGACCTTGCATTGCCTTGTACTTTGTGAATTTTATCTTTGATGTAGACTTGATCAAGAGTCTTCTGTTTGTTGGTCAAAGTCTACTTTTGCATCATCTTTTCATCGTTTTCACTGTTTTAGATCCAAGAACCTGTAACCTGTAATATGTAGCAGACATGCGTCAAAAGCACCTGTTTATTTATAAAAAGAATAAGAATGGGGAATATAATAATGCAATATTATGGTATGAACAAATACCCCCAAACTTATCTTTTGCTCGTCCTCGAGCAAACTTATTTTTATTCTCTAAAAAACCTAACCGCACGACGCGATTGCACTGAGCTCGTGCAACAAGCCGTTAAACCTCTAGGTGTCCCTAGTAGGAGGAGTGTTGTCTCCTGAGGGTTTTCAGCGGATACTACCCACAAAATCCTATCAATTCGGCTTATCGAATTTTATTCTCCAATTAGGTTTTCTAACAAGGAATTCTATTATCTTCGACCCGTAAATTATCCACCCATATTCTTCACATTTCCTCATCATTTAACTTAAGATTATATATGTTATGTAACCTACTTAGCTTTCGGCATCTCTTAAGTTTTCCTTCTAGGGTTCCATCTCCACTTAGGAATTTTTATCAATTCTACTAAAGATACAAGTTCTATTCTTCACTCCTTTCTCTCATCTAAATCCCAATCACATACCCCTACGTGTGTGTATAAGTCACCCCTACACTTGGAAATTCAAATCAAGCAATCATACCCTTGTCCGTTATCCAAAGCACTTCTTAATTGGTGAATTTTTAATTAAATTTCGCTTACACATCCTTCATGCGACCGTTAATACTTCTTGAGGTACCAACGACCGATTACAAGATGCGTTAGCACTTTAAAGCGTACTTTCTAGTCTTGTAACACCCAAGGCTTTAGCAGTGACTCCCAAACCAGTTGGTCTAAGGCACTAGGTGATGAAGCACCCTCGCTAAATATTTTTCTTTTTTTTAGCCTTAAGTAATCACAAAAACCAGTGTCCATTTTTTTTATTCTTTATTCACTTTTTTTTCTTCGTACTAAGGACTTTAGACAAGAGCATTTCAAGGTCTCCTCTACTATTCCAAGTTTCAAGGTGCGTGATTGTGCAAATTGTAGGGTATACATTTTCAGAATCTAGACTTAAGCTAGGAACTATTTTTCAAACTTATACTCTAATAAGAACATCAATACTTTTCCTTTGTTTCAATTTAGCCCAAGAACTGAACTCAAAATTTGCCTATTTCTAAATAAACTACAAAGACATATACTTTCTACCGCAAAACTTTAAGGAAGGTTATCTTTAGGGTTTTTAATTTACCAAGTCAAAGATCTAGTTGTTTCTAGCTAGTTAACCTATCTGTCAAACTCTAGTCAAATAAGCCAAAATTGAATACAATAATTTTTATAATTTTTTTTTTGAAAATTTTCAATTTTTATGGGTTTTCAAATAAGTATATGCAAATGCAAAAATATATACAAATGAATGCGAAGGAGGAAGATGTACCGAGCATACCCCCAAACTTGAACTTGACAGTGTCCTCACTGTCATGCTAAACCAAGAGGGTCAAAATACCGGCACTCCCCTGTTTATTTATAATAATTCTTTTTTATTTTTAATGTTTTGAAAAAAAATTTATTTTTTTATTGAAAAGAAAACAAAAAATATATACATATATACAACAAGATTCCCCCCAAACTTAAGCTTGGCCTTACACAAACCAAAGGTTAGCACCAACCATTCAAAGATCTTATCGTGGTAATGGTATAGTTGGTGCAAGAATGGGGTGACAAGAAAAGAGATGAAAAGCACACGAGACCGTGTGGAAAGAAGAATGGAAGATGGTCTCGGCGGAGGAGAAGAATGGCGGAAAGAAGAAAGAAGTGGGGTACGATCTTGAGGGTGTAAAGCGAGTGAATAAATTAGCGCAATTTGTGATGACCGATGTGTTAAAAGCGATTGCGCTAACCTATCAACCCGTCGAGAAATGGGGTCAAATCCCTCAAGATTCGCAAGAAAACATGAGTACGCCGAACTTGGTATTTGAGATGAAAGCGTAACGGTCACTTGCACGGTCGGAACAATAGGAAGGACGAAAGGGAGTGAATTAGGGATAGTCTCATTCTCACCGTATTAAACTGTGTCGAACTGGAAAGATTCCATCAATGGTTTGAAACGACTGTAAGCAACCGAGTCTGATGGATTAACTAACTCATCTGAAAATGCAAAGGACTCAAACTCGGGCGGTGAGACTTCAACATCGTCCGAAAAAGTGAAACACTCGTACGTGTCATCGGCTGTGAGAACTGTGTCAGATTCAAAGGAAAAGTTTTCAAGCTCACAGTCGTCAAGCGTGAAATGAGGCGTGGTCGGAAAGATGGAAAAGAGGGAGGGTGATTTAGGTAGAGGTTCAAGAGGATGAATTGGAAAATCCGACACATCAAAGAAAAATGGTTCAACCTCAATATGATCCTCACTATTCTCCTTATAATTCTCCTCAATATTCAACTCATCCATGCCATTATCATCAAAATCAAGACGCATATGAGATTCGGGAGAAACATTTAATAACTCAGGATGATGATTTGAACATAAAATTTCACTTAAATCGACAGGTTCATCATCCGAAATATTCCCGGCGTCTATATCCTCAATCAAGTGAAAGTCAATTTCTTTAGACACCTCCTCAAAAGCATGGATGTTTATCAATGTAGGTTTTAGAGTGGAAGTGTAAAGGTCAAACGGATTAGGTGCTGTTTCACTCGAAGGGGGTTCCTCACAATTTGGCAAATCAAACACTACAAAGTCGCACAACCCGTTTTTATTTTGAACTTGTGAATCATTTAGGACATTCGATGGAAAACTGGAGTTGTGGGCTTCAATTGGGTAAGGGTAGGTTTGATTTGGAAATCCTCTCACATTCTCATTCTGTCCAACCGCCTCCTCATACATTGAAAAATTTGGAGCTAGTTGGAAACTAGCTACCGGTTCAGCAGGTTGCATAAGGGCGGCCACGGACGCTTCCACATTCCTAACCATTTTGTTTGTTGCTGTGATATACGCCTCCAACGCCTCTTCCAAACTAGACTTTGGTGGTAAGGGGGTTTCGGCAAAAGATTTGAAATTGTTTGGATATGTGAAACTTCCAAAAGGCTGTGTAGAAGCAGTGTCTAGTGAAGGTGGGAAGGTCGGGTAGGACTGGTAGGAAGTGGGTGGTTGGGCAGGGGTACGGTCAACATGTGGATAAAAAGGTGAATAATCGTGCGGATCCCTAGAATTAGATGAGTGGAGAGGGGTGAAAGATCGGCTGCGAGATTGAGCAATATGCTCAGCAATGGACATTGGTTTAGGAGTGACAGCAGGACTTGAAAAAGTGGTGTCAACATACGAAGGTGGTAAAGGTTGACTTGGTTGACACAAAGTGGGTTGCAAAGTCGAACTGTTTCTCCTAGACGCTTCTATTTGATCTTTCAGCGAAATTTTGGGCATGGAAGGATTGTCTTTAAATCGACCGAAACAATTGACGAACGACGCAAAGTTAGGTTCGGGATACCAAAGTTCGGCAAGAGATTTATGATGTGAGGTACCCATGATAGAAGAAAGAAGGTAGGTGGTGCACGGATTTCTCAGCGACAAAAGTTGCAAGTCCTTTTATAAAAAATTCCTTTTATTATTTTTTTTATTTGTTTTGCAAAAATTTTCGATAATGGGCTAAGACATAAATGCAAATAACCAGAAATGCACAATCAGTCCTAGATCTAGGGTCACCTAGGTCAGCTAGACAGCTCCTAACTGTTCCAAAGGGCTAGAAATAGATCCTCAAACCGCTTCCTCACCGCCAATTGTGGCCAGGTAAGTGGGAAGGAACCACCACTACAGTGGGCCTAATTAATAACCACTAGCCTAGACACCGTAATGTCAGTTAGGATAAACGGTCGATGCCTATACTAGTTCTTTTCCTATTGAGCTCGATGTCCTTAGGTCTGAGTCTAATATTTTTTAATTAATTGTGGTCAATGCACATGCTTTAGGTGTTTTCTGGGGTCCTGGGAAGGGTGATGAAATCCCCACCCAATTTGAATTGGTCAAAAGCCCCTTAAAGTCAGTTTTAAAGATATTCAAAACAGAAAAAATCACTTACAATCAAATCTTTTTTTTTTGTGAATTTCAAAGTTTGCAAGTTTTCTAATTAAAACTTTCCTTTTTTCTCTTGCTCTTTATTTGGAAATTTTGCAAGAAGATTTTCGATAAAAGATATGCAAAACAAAAAATATTACTTGCAATCAATTATTATTTTAAGCATATCACAAAGAATCTTTATATGGAAAAAAAAATTGTTGCAAAAAGATATTCGAGAAAAGATATGCAACAAAAAAAAGATTACTTGCAATCAATTATTATTTTAAACGAGGCACAAAAATCCTGCACAAGATTGTTATTTGGAAAGAGAAAGATTTTTAAAGCGCAAAGAATCCTGCAGGAGATTTTTCAGAAGATATATCAAAGATTTGCAGAGGAGGAGATTCGAAGACTTACAGTTTTTTTTTTTTAATTGCGCGTCTGCTGCTGCTTCTTTTTTTTTTTTTTTTTTTGCTCCAGATGTCGGCCAGGCCGCGGCGGTTCCGCGGCCAGAAGGGATGTCCCGCGGCGGTTCCGCGGCCGGAAAGAGCCGGCGCTTTTTTTTTTTGGCACCAGATCGCGCGGTTGACTTGTTGACTCGGTCCTCTAAATTTTTTTCTGTTCCTCTGTTGTTGCAATCTTCTGTTGATAGGATCGTCTATTTGCTGCTTCGCTTTCTGTAGATTTCCAGATCCGAATTTGTGCGTAGATCCTGCAAAATTCACACAAAGATACCCTTTCCAAAAATAACAGATGATATATTTTTATATTTTTTTTTGTGATTTTTCAGATTTTTATGATTTTTTTTTAATTTTATGATTAACCCGAAATCGCGAAAAGAAAATTCTACGCCATTCCCGGCAACGGCGCCATTTGATTGATCTCAAAAACTATCTATAACCGCAATCAAGAACGGCGTCGCATGAAGCTAGCCGGTGAGTACGGGTCGGTCCACAGGGATGTTGTGAATCTCCTAGTCGCGCTAACGAGTTAATTCCGAAGGGTGTTCGCATTGATTATTAAATCTAAAAACCTAAATTATTCTATACTACGATTATCTAGATCTAGTCTTGCTAGGGTTAGGTCTAGGTTAAGTTTGGAAAGTCTATAAATCTCACCGCTTTCTATACCCATATGAAGATCTAATTAGGTGTTATGGTAAATATTAATAAAAGGGATTAGGATGATTGGGAAGATTGTTCTTCCTCTAGATCCTTGTCCTTCCTTTCTTAATCTTTACCCTAACCTCCATGGAAAACCTTAAAATCCGAGCCTTTAGACTACGGTATCACCGCTACCTCGTGGGATAGAATGCCGTAGGGAGCGGAATAAGAAGGTATGCATGGAGTTCTATGAAAATATATGAAGGGCAAGAAAAGGGATGAGAGATCTTCGTCTCTCAAACCTTCCCCAGATCTAACCCTAACAAGCGAGGAAACTACTCGCTCATTAGGGAATTAAAATACATTTATCTAGGGCAGAGAATAAAAATTACCTAGGGCAAGAATTGAAATCTAAACTAGAGCAAGGAATTAAATCTACTTACAGATGCATCTCTCCAATCATCAACGCAGGGTTGTCAGATCTGAATTCATGAATTGAAAAGAAACACCGATACTCTCCATAAAGAATTCTCGATTTATTATTAAAAGGAGGCATAAGAAATTACAATGAGTAGAGTTCCTATTTATAGAGAATAGGAAACCCTAGGTTACAATTGATTTGCATGTCTACATTTACCAAAATATCCTTAGGAAGACCTAGTCAAAATAGACTTCAAGCTTTGGTAAAATTTTATGTCTCTTTAAAAGAAAGTATTGGGCCTTGGATCTTTGGGCTTCCTTATTATTTGGTTCTTTATTAAAATAGCTTCTATGTTTCTTCCAGATCTCCAGTGAATAATTGCGGTGGACTTTTAACCGTTCGCTTTGTAATCTTGGATCTTGCATTGCCTTGTACTTTGTGAATTTTATCTTTGATGTAGGCTTGATCAAGAGTCTTCTGTTTGTTGGTCAAAGTCTACTTTTGCATCATCTTTTCATCGTTTTCACTGTTTTAGATCCAAGAACCTGTAACCTGTAATATGTAGCAGACATGCGTCAAAAGCACCTGTTTATTTATAAAAAGAATAAGAATGGGGAATATAATAATGCAATATTATGGTATGAACATAACTCAACAGTTCGCTACTTGTTCTGATCAGTTTTAGAGGCTAGGCCAGCCTTAGAATGATGTTGCTGACATCATTCATCTGTACACATTCCTGTTTAGTGCCTAGCGGCATGTCTCGGTTTCAGCCCGAGAATCTGGGGCCGTGGTCCCGGGTATGTACAGGATACTATTGAGTTATATCGATGATTCATCAATTTGATTTCAAAGACTTTAGAACAGAAAACCTGATAGAACAGTTTAGTTTACCCACTGCACACTACCCTGCACTGCTCTGACTTATATTATTGTTACCCTTGCTTTATTCATGTTTATATTCGCATTGCATGTTACTCTGTTTATATGTTATTACTTGATGACTTGACGCGCTGACGTCTGGGTTTTGCATGGCCCAGATTCTGTACCGCTGTTGCAGTCCGAGCAGGAGTACTTCAGCCAACAGGCTGAGCTGTGAGTGTCAGCAGTAGTTAGTTTTTCTTTCCTGCATTTATTTCCTGATGTGAGCCCGCATTATGGGACATACATTCCAGTTATTTTGTATTGGATCTTTCGCTTCCGCATTTTATTATTCTTGACTCATGTTATCTTGGATTATGGACATGTTTTAGATAGTTTTATTTTGTTCTTGATATCTCTACAGCCGTAATGTGAGTGTGGATGGATACTTCCTACCCACAGGTAGCATGGTTGGCTATGTCACGTGCCCCTTTTAGCGTACTCTGGGAAGCGGGGCGTGACATTTATTTAAGGACCGTTAATCTGGTTTGAGATTAAGATCGACTTAAAACATACAGGTGAGAATTTCGGCTCAGTTTGTTCTTGCTAAGGATGTGTTAGTCTTATTTGAGACTAAGATCAACTTAACAACATTCTAGGATCATTTTTGCTTAAAATCCAGCAAAAGAGCATTTGGACTCAGCTGCAAGAAAATTTTAGAGACTTAACCAATTTGGGCTTAGTCTACTTAGTCTTTTTTTATTCAAAAGTGCTAAGCACTTATTTGGGCTCTGTTTGTTCAGCCCTTTTCTTTTCATGTAAAAGTGCCAAGCACTTGTTTGAGCTCTGACGCTCACATGTATGTTATGTGAAGCATTCAGTCATGGGCGCTGCCCAATAAATGTTGAACACTTTTAGTCATTTTGACTAAATGTGAAGTGCTAAGCACTTTTTATATAGCATCCAACGTAGGTGCATGTGCGGCGCTGGGCACTGCCCAATCAATGCTAAGCACTCAGCCGTTTCGGCTATATATGAAGTGCTCAGCACTTTTTGTATGGCGCCCACGTGAGGAACACGTGTGGCGCTGGGTGCTGCCCAATCAATGCTAAGCACTTAGCTGCCTTCGGCTGCATAAGGAGTGCTGAGCACTTTTATGCAGCGCCCACATGTGTTTCATATGAGGCACTGGCCTTCTGTTTTAGGCGCCCGCGTGTCTTTCACGTGAGGCACTACGCACTATTCCCTCAAAAAAGGGAAAAGGGGAAAATTCCCCACTATTAAAGTCTCACGTGTTAAACACGTGAGCGCCTATATGCAAAAGCATATAGACGCTGCAGTTAAAAACAAATGGGTTAAAAGAGTCTCAGGTGTTAAACACGTGAGCATCTATATGTAAAAGTATATAGGCGCTGCAATTAAAAACAAATGGGCTAAAAGATCCACACGTGTTTGAGCGCCTATATGCAAAGCATATAGACGCTACTATCAAATAATTGGCAAGCCAAACAAGCCTCACATGTTAAACACGTGAACACTAAAAATAAAGTGTACTGAAACCCATGCTAGGGGTCACGTGTTAAACACGTGAGTTCTTCTGCTGCACTCTTTGGAAAGATAGAATTAAATTTTATTTGGGAAATATTTTCCTTGATATTTCTCAAACTAGAAAGATCTTCTCTGTTAAACAGAGGACCCTTGGATCAAAGATCCAACGGTGATTATAAAATCACCCACCGATCATCTGATAGAATAAAAATTCTATCTTAGGAAAAGATATTTTCTAATCTTATTAAGTAAACGAGAAAATTTCTCTGTTAAACAGAAAGCCTTTGGATTAAAAATCTAATGGTGAATAAGATTCACCAAGTGATCCGAGAGATCATTTTGGATTGAGCATGATCTCTCAATCGGAGATTTTCCTAACAAGTTGATCTTTTCTCTTATCCTATAAATAGAAAAGAGAGAATAAGAAGAAAAAGAAGAAGAGGGAACTCCCCACAAGCTTCTGCAAAAAAAAATATACAGTGAGCTCTTGAAAAAGAAAGAGAATTTAATTCTCAAAAGAAGAAGAAGAAGACTTGCCTCGTTGAAACTCTAGGTACAAAAACAAGAAATATAGAGATCATAATGTATCTTCTTTGCCTATCTAAGGGTTTAACCCTTTACGTAAGAATTTAGTTCTTCCTCTGGTTGAGATTTGCAGAAGCAGATCTCCCCACAAGTTGAGAATTTAATTCTCATCGGGGAGATTTTGTTCAGCAGATTCAAAACTTAGGGGGAAAAAACTATGTTAAAAAGAAATAATAGGTTCATATGCGAATTTAATTCCTCCAAAAATTAGGGTTTAACTCTATATAAAGAACTTAGTTCTTCAAAAAATATGATGATCCAAGATCCTCGAAAACGAGATCTTGATGATCATCAATGACTAAAAATTTTATTAACAGAGATCAATATCTCTAAAAAAACACAAGAACATTTTGGTGACTCGTTAGTGCTTAGAACTATCATGAAGCCTCACGTGTTTCCCACGTGAGTACTTCAAACGAACAAAAAGAATAGCCAAACCTGCCTCACGTGATTTTCACGTGGGTGCTTAAAAAGCAAAGAAAAACTTCTTTATCAATTAGGTAGCCGCCCCAAAAGGAAGCAGTCACGTGAAATGCACGTGAGCTCTATTCAAGTGCTTAGCACTTCTGTAAAAAGAGGGAAATGAACAAATAAAGCCCAGCACTCACGTGCTTCCCACGTGAGTATCATGCAGAGTGCTCAGCACTCCATGATTAGTCCAAAATGACTAACAAACGTTCACATCTAGGGGCCTCACGTGTTTCACACATGAGCACTACGGAACACTAGTGCTTAGCATTAATCCAACACCTCACGTATTTCACACGTGAGTACCACAGGACTCTAGTGCTTAGCACTAATCCAGCACCCCACGTGTTTCACACGTGAGTGCTGTACGTTCCAGTGATCAACACTGTTGGGTAATTATGGAAACTCAATCTCAGCCCAAAATTGGCTAAGTTTCCTGAGGTCAAACCTATTTGTTTTTTAAATCAACCAAGCTCGTATTGCTCATGGTTTCCCAAACTGATCTTAGTCTTAAAAATGACTAGTGATCTCCCATTGATGATATCCAAAATGATATTCATCATATGTCTCCTAAAGTTCTTAGTCTCAAATATGACTAATGATTTTTAGGTCCACAACAACCCCTTTTTCCTCAAATACGGGATTTGGTTTAAGAGTACATCTCTTCACACTTTTGATATATGTCGTTGTAATTCCTCAACTTCTTCAAAGAGGTGGCGGGTCCCGACGACCAACAATTTCTTTCGTTGATACACTTCAAAATTGACGTGCACGCCTCAAATCGGATCGTGCCCCAAATTGGGCACATTCCATATCTCCATTGTTCACTTCGTCACGTAACAAATACATATGCATGCAAGATGAATAATGGACCGAAATGTTCCTAAACTAACATTCGCCCCCAAATACTGCGATAACGGACCGAAATGTCCTTAAACTAATATTCGCCTCTAAAATGGCAATAAAGGATCGAAAGGTCCTTAAACTAACATTTCACCTCAAACATGGCGAAATGGACCACGATGTCTTTAAACTAAAATAATCGAGCCCAAATTCTCATATGTTTAAGTTGATCTTAATCTCAAACCAGATTAATGATCCTTAAATTAGACCAAACCCAAATCTAAAAATATACGGATTTGGACTAATCCACACCCTACGGGCGACAACAGAAACTAGTCTCCGTATACAATCTACGGGCAACCAAAATAAAACAAGCATACACACGACACGAAGTGAACCTCCGGAGCAGGAGAAACTGGTTATCGCGATGCGGTAACGTAATTAACTGCAGGAGTTTGCGCTTGCAGGGAAGAGCGTCCCCACAATCAAAAACCCCTCGCAAACGAGGGGGAATCTGATAAAGTCTGCTACAACGGCCGCATCCGTCCAAACCTCCGATATACGGTGTCATAAATCAACTTGGCATCTTCGGAGGGGTGGATGGATAAATCCAAATAGCATCTGCCCTCAGGATTCAGGACAGACGTCCCAACGTCCCGGTCCGTCTTCCGGCGGTGAACAGACGCTGTTAAAAGGGGGTGTCCACGTGAGGCGCTAGTTTTTTTTCTTTTTTTAGAGATTAAATCTCTGTTAATGGTATTTTGACCATTAATAATCACCAAGATCTTCGTTTTTTGAAGATCTGGGATCAGGTTTTTTCTTTAAGAACTAAGTTCTTTTATAGGTTCTTTTTCCTTTTGTTTTTCTTTTAGACCTAATTCTTTTCTGAATCTTAGATTCTCAAGAATAAGATCCTCCCGATGAGAATTAAATTCTCAACTTGTGCGAGACTTGTCTTGTGAATCTCTGATTCAGAGGAAGAACTAAGTTCTTTGAGAAGGGTTAAACCCTTAAAATAGGTAGAAAAAGATATTTTGATCTCTGATTTTTTTTTACCTAGGTTTCTTTTGAAAGGGAAGTCTTCCTCTCTGAGGATTGAATTCTCTATTATTTTTTGGAAGCTTTCTGTATTTTTCAGAAGTTTATGAGTGGTTTTCCTATATATCTGAGACTGAAGTCTCGGGTCCTTTATATAGTGGAGGCAAGCTTGTTACTTAATTCTAAGAAAATCTCTCATTAAGAGATTCCAATCGATTTAATTGGATTTAAAATTGAGTTGAGGAATTTTACCCACCATTGGATCTTTGATTCAAGGACTTCTGTTTTTACAGAATATGATTTTTGTTTTTAATAAGATTGGGGAAATATTTTCCCCTATACATAATTTATTCTGTAAAATGGTGATTTTTAATCACCATTGGATTTTTTAATCCAATAGTTCTCTATTTTACAGAGAGCAATCTTTCTTATTTAGAAAAATTGAGGGAATATATTCCAAAATAGAATTTTATTTTATAATTGGATTTTTGATCCAACCGAGAGTATCTTTCTTATTTTCAAAAGATTTGGGAAATATTTTCTCCCCAAAGAATTTAATTCTTTATTTTGATGATTTATCATCTCCATTGGATGTTTGATCCAACGGCTCTGTTTAATAGAGAATATTATAGAATTTAATTCTACGTAGACGCTGGCGCTCACGTGTTGTACACGTGGGCGCCACTTAAGAATTTAATTCCTAAGAGGGGTATTCCTGTGCTTTGCACACTGGCGTCCGCGTGAGGAGCACATGCGGCGCCATCTAAGAGATTTAACTCTTATGTAATGAACTCTTCTGTGCTTTGCACATTGGCGCCCGCGTGAGGAGAACGTGAGGCGCTACCATAGGATTTAATCCTATAAGATTGGCTCTTGGCGCTGGCGCCCTCATGGAGAGCATGTGAGGCGCTGCCTCATTAAATTCAACAGAGCTTTGCTCTTTTATTAGGTTAAATATATTGGGGAAACAACGGTCCCATCAGAAATTCAGACATATCTTGAGGCGGTATCACCTGATCAGGGAGATCGTGGATCGCCAGGAGATCGAGGTGCGGAGAGTAGATACAAAGGACAACACGGCAGATCCATTCACCAAGGCCATCCCTCAAGTCTAGTTCGAGAGACTGTTCGATATGTTGGTTATGCGGTACGCCAGCAACTGGCTCTAGTGCATACGTTGGGTACTTAATACGCCAATTACAGGCCTTAGTGCAAGTGGGAGATTGTTGAATATGTATGCCCTATAGGCCTTCATTGTATAGGATACTAGAGATATGTATGTACAGGACAATCTTGCTCGATATGATAGTGTGCTATTTGGTTTGTCTTTATCTTAACATGTGATGTATTTTACTTAGTATTTCATATCTTGTATATATGTTGATAAAGTCTGTAGGATCCTTACTTGACTACCAGCGTTGTGATGGTAATCATACTTGTGGGAGATGGGTAGTCGATAAGCACATCCTTAAAATGTCCATAGGCATAGGAGTATCGAGACTGGGCATCGATACTCCAGAGTAGAGTAGTGTATGCATATCTAGACCCTGACAAGGGGTGATGGATTGGTCCTGCAGCCATTGGTATGGTGCACCTAAGATTGTATACAAGTGCTCACTGGGGGCGAGTACACTGGACGGACTCGCCGAGAACTGCCTAGATGGTATTATACCTAGAGTCAGATAGCAGTTCTCTGGTGACATGAGTGCAGATAGTCTGTTGACCTGAGATCGTCATTTGTCTCGTGTAAGTTCCCACTGTGCTTTGATTACTACCTTACCACGGCTCTACTGAGTCGTGCAAACAGGTTTTAGTGGGTAAATTCCCGAACCACATGGAGGCAGTGAGCGACTGTTGGGGATTCGTCTCTCCCGGTATAGGGAGTCGATGTCGTGCTGTGATCGGTTGGCCAACACCATACGTCTCTAGCCAGGGCGGATTGAGAATTAATGGTAGTTGGACCAATAGATTCTCGGATGGTCTTGAGCCACACCGGCACGACTTATCATGTTATTAAGGGTCTGACGTTTTTCACCCCCTAGACCCGGTATGCGATACTCTCAGACGAACAGACTGTACTGCACGGAGATTGTCACGAACAGGCTCAGTAGAGCTTCGGATGAGTTCGCTCGTCGGCCTTCTTTTCGATAGGTATCTGGGTAGCCGTTACGTACAACTAGTGTCACTGACGGACTTATGGTTAAACCCACTGCCAGCGTACTGTCGAGTCTTTAGAGTCCCACACAGAGGGTTTTTCTGGTTCAGGCGGAACGATATAGAGGCCATATGGTTTTACGTGCAGGGTTCCGATCATATACGTGTACTGGCTACACGGATGTTGTTCGGATGGATAATACTAGTGGGCTTTGGTTTAAGCCGGATTCTAGTATTATATTATTGGATTATTATTATCTCATTGTATTCGTATTTTTTGCAGTACGAATACTGGTATATATATACGGTGAGGGCATTCTTGTAATTTCACAAGAGATACTTCTAGAAGGGGACACCTCATTATTGCATTTATCTATTTTTGGAAATAGATTAATGAGGTGGAAAATTGAGATATTTGTGGCGTGGTTGAAGCGTGGCTAATTTATTTGTTTATTGCATTTGACTTTACTATTCAAGCATGGTTGTTAATTTTCTATTGAAAATATTGCATGCTTGATTATTGTGAATGACTTAGCCATTCCTCACTTGCCTATTGACTCTAGCTCATTTGTGTTTGCTCTTTCTCTCTCCATTTTTTCTCTCCTCCTTCTTCCTCAAGCCCTAACCCTCACATGTGTTGTGAATCCTAGGGTTTCTTGAGATTAAATAGTCTAATTAACATTCTACATCTCCTAAGCTATCTAGATTAGCAAACTAGATACCTTAGTTACTTTATTCTTGAGGTTGAAGCTTGAACTAAAGACTCTCGGATGGATCATCTTCGACACGAGGAGGCCAACGACCGAGTTTGATACAAACTGTCTAGGAGCTTAAGAAGAGGAGAAGAAGACCCAAAGGACTTGAACTCTAGAGGTATAAAACTCTTTCACAAGTAGTTTAGAACCTCTTTGTAGTTTTGCTAGTTAGGGTTTCCATTAAGATCCTGGAGTTTTGGTCGATGTTGCGAGTAAAAAATCGTTTTTTGTGAATTCCGCCTCCCCGCGACCCCGCGGGGTGTGTGACATTGACTTAAATTTTAATCCTTAACCCATACCCAAGCGCCCGGCCCGGCCAAATAGCCCTCTCCTTCTCTTTTCTTTCCCTCTCTTTCTCATCCTCTCCCCCGACTTCTTCTTCTCCCTCGACCCAACTCCATCCACCCGACACGTTCCCCAATGGCTCCCCACGATGACGCGGCCAATGCCAACGAACCTAAAATCCCCGCGCCTGCTTCCCATCATCACTCTAACGTCTCTCTCTATCTCCATCAATCCGTCTCTCTCATTTTCTCTCGATCTCTCTCTCTAACCCTCACCTCAACCAAGCACTTCCAGCTCCCAATAACACTATCCATCACCGTCGACCTCGCTGCCTTAGCCGATGAGCTCTCCACCTCGCCGACCTCCCTTCATCGCCAGAGACCCTACGAACCCAGGCCTTTCCTTTTTACAAACACCACCCTCGCAACCGCCGCTACCCCTCGCCGTCCACCCATCACCACACCTCCTCCTCACCTCACCGCCAGCAACCTACCACTCACATCCTCGCTGCCACCATCATCCCATCACCACCACCATACCCCGAGCTACCCAACTCCTCACAACTCCAACCGAGACTCTCCTTCATCTCCACCAACCCATTGCCGGAGCTACCTCCATCAACCATCGGCGACCCCAGCGCACCTCCGACCTCCGCCACGAGCTCCCTGACCTTGCCGCAACCTCCAGCTCCTACTCCCTCACCCTTCTTCAACTCTCCACAACCCTCACCGGAGCCGCTCTGGATCGCCACCGGCGCCAATGCCACCCTCGCCTTCAACCTCCCTCGCCGCAGCCAAGCTTCGTCACTGCGTGCCTGGCTCCAGACAAAGAGCCGAGCCCATATTCCCAAGCTTTAGCTAAGCCTGGCTGTTATCGTGCCGTTTCTATCCCGTGCATACGTCAAGCCCATGCCGTTCATCGCATTCGCTGCTGTCGTGTCCCCGATCGTCATCGTCGGGCAAGTTTCAAAACTTGCTTATCATGCTATGATTACTATTATAATTAATTATAAATGTAATTAAATCGTGGTTCGAACCCTATAGTGAACGTTTGTGTTAATTGTGCTGATGAAGCCCGACTAGGACTTATGGCCTTGTTGATATCACGTGGAAATTTTAGGGATAACAACTAGTTTCGATTAATTAAGGAAAACGTGTGTTTTGTTTGATACCGAATGTTTATCTTAGGTGTTCGATGCGAACCTTATGCGAAAACAAAATTGAAAATGGCAGAACTCATGATATTTAGACCCTAAAATTGTTAACTCACACCCTGTAGAAATTTGGTGGCAAATCGATATCTTTTTCACACATAAAGTGACGCCCTAGCTTCTATACCGAAACTCGCATTTTACCGAACACTTGACACCGTTAAATTCATAATTAATACAAGAAAAATCTAATCGCAGCGTGCTTAGGTTCGTTGCGAAGTGTACTGCATAATCCTTAATATGATATATAGGTTTACTGCTAATTATATCCTCTGAACATCGAAAACAGAGAACTTGCCTAACTTTGGACTGTAGTCCCGAGCAGGAATTCGCCCCTTAAACATGCCTTTACTCACATGAAACCTTACTGTTTAATTATGATAGTGTGCGGAGACATTTACTCCTGTGTAGACAATTTTTTAGCTCTCCAATAGTACTAGTTTCACTGAATTCTAGTATCATTTAGTGTTTTAAACATATTTTAAACTGATGATATGTACGACATATTTCTGCAGTTTCAGTTTACACCCTTTATTAGTAAACTATTCATAATTCCTAAACTAAAATGACTATTGTTGATCCGTCTTCTGCGCTGTAAAGTTAACTCATAGCCTTACAAATAGTTGACAGTAGCGCTGCCTAATTATGATCTCGACAGGGAGTAAAACGTGTTACGAAACAGACTTCCGATTCAGGAATTGGATTTCTAACAGTGAACACTTAGAATGGAATGACCTTAACTCGCAAACCTGAAACTCGATTGACCCGAAACCAATTTTGTTGGATTTTTGTATAAGTTTACTTTCTACCTTTTTTGTGTCATTTTGCCTAATTATGATCATACGATTTAACATGATTTTTTATAAACTCATAATGCACGTTGTGATTCGTATTGTACATGACTTGATTAATGGTATAATTCACATACTTACCCAACCGTGATACCTTTAGTGATAGCAAACACTCTTATTAAATCTTAGCGATTATTGCATTGTCGAATGTAAGTGGTATCGGATTAGTTGTGTCAAGTACGCCGGTGAAAAGTGAATGATTCGTGAAAGTAAACAGTATAGTGAAAAGTGAATAAAACCGTGTTATTGGTGCGTACTTGTACACAACTAGCTCCATACATATAGTTATTGAAACCTGGGGGAAAAGGAGAAATCGAAATGGAATGGAACTTGTATTTAGCGAGGTTAGCGATTTAGAGGATGATCATTTGAACAACGACTCTTATATATATTTAGATTATGGACTTAGCGGTCCAGATGACAGGGTAATATCCCGGGCAACAGCGGGCTGTAGTCTCGGGTATGCACGAGACCCTCATTAAACATGATCATCCTTTTCCACAGTTCAATTTCAAATTAACCTAGAGACCATTAACATGGATCATATACCGCATTGATTATTGATACACCGATTACCTGCATTCACCGTCTCCACTGTATTATCTTTCATTTCATGTTTTATCATATTGCTATTATATATTTGCTATTGCGTCGCCCTGACGACCTGAGTATGCATTCTCAGAGCTTGGAGAGGACGCCGCTCAGGAGTCAGATCCACCGTTCGAACTTGCAGAGATCTAAACGGTTTACTTTCAGCACTTTTACTGCTTTCCCTAAAAGCAACCTTGTATTCGCACCTGGTTAGTATTTCCCTTCCAGTTGAATTATTGTAAATTGTGAACAATAAAAGTTGATGTAACAAACGAGTGATGTGTTTCTTTTACTTTTGTGTTATGTTTACTGATTACCGTTCAATACTAGAAGCCGAAGTGTGACTACGACGTGATTATTCCTTGATCGTAGAAGTATAGCAGGCCTAGTCACCTCCCGTATTCCGTATTTTAGGAAGCGGGACGTGACAACTTCTGTAGGTGTCCCGGTCACAGCACCAAAAATTATCGTCAACTCGCTCACTTCTTTCGTGAGAACGCAGTGCAAACATATTCACTGCAACACCCGATACAGATGCTCCCTCAACATGTGGCAAACAACACAAATACCAACCGACCCGCTCCCTCCTCCTGAATATTGGACACCGGTGCTTCTCACCACGTACGTCCGATATTAGGACTCTTCACAGCTACACCGATTGCGGTAGTCCTGATAAGATCAACATAGGTGATAGTTCAGGTTTCAAACTTTCTCACATCGGTAACATAATACTGCATTCATCCTAAAAACCCTTTTCTTTTAGGTAATGTCCTATGTGCACCATCTATTACTCAAAACTTAATTTTTGTTGCTAAATTTTTCAAATCAAACAAAGTTTCGCTTGAGGTTTTTCCCTCTAATATTTTGGTGAAGGATCTTCGCACGGGGGCGCCTTTTCTTCGTGGGTATAGCAATAATGATGTTTACTATTTACCAACCTTCATTCAACCTCAAGTTCACGCTACTTCCAAGTCCGAAATAAGTGAGTGATATTGTCGTCTTGGTCATCCCTCCATCTGAATCCTTCAGTCAGTCGTTAAGAGAAATAAGTTATTGTTTAATATCTCGGTAGTTAATAATTTTCAATATAATTCGTGTGATTGCAATAAAAGTCATAAACTTCCTTTTTCTGAAAATTCCCTTCGTGCTTCTAAACCTTTGCAATTAATTTACACTGATATTTGAGGACCCACTGAATTTTCGTATGATGATTTTCGTTATTATGTAATCTTTGTTGATTATTACATAAAATACATCTGGCTGTATCTTATAAGACGTAAATCTGATGTTGCCACCATCTTTCCCCAATTCAAAAATCTTGTCGAAAAATATTTTTAATTACCACTCATATCAATATATTATGATAATGGCGGTAAATACACATCTCTTGCCTCCATCCTCACCTCCTATGGTGTCTCTCATCTCACCACTCCTTCATACCCCTTAACATAATGGCACATCAGAACGTCGCCATCGTCATGTTGTCGAAACCGGTCTCATACTCTTACATACAGCCTCTCTTCCTTATAAGTATTGGAGTCCAGCTTTTCAAACCACCGTTCATCTCATAAATTGTCTTCCCACACCGGTTCTTAACTTTCAATCCCCATTTGAAAAATTATTTCAACGTCCACCAAATTACAAACGTCTTAAGATTTTTGGGTGTCTTTGCTATTCCTAGTTAAGGCCTAAATCTCCTCCAAACATCAACCTACATCTACTTCCTACATTTTTCTAGGTTATTCAACATATCAATCCGCGTTTAAATGTCTAGATCCCGTCACTCACAAAATTTACATTCCTCGTCACGTTAAATTCATCGAAACCAATTTTCCCATGCAGGTATCCAGTAGACATCAAGAGGCTCTTCCGCAAGATTTGGCCTCCCCTAGCGTAGCATCGCAACTAATCGTGTATACCGAACCTACCAAACTTCACATCCTACCCACCTTATCTAACCCAACCCCCACTGAACCCCAATCATTAACATCTCATACTCTCGACCTCTCCATCTCCACTGACTCTTCACTATCCCCGCCTTCCAATCTCGATAACATTGCCAACATACCCATCCCTACCTCCCCAACCTCCTCCCCAATCGCTCAACCACATTTACCCTCTCCACAATTATCCCCTACTTCCCGACCCCTAAATCTCCAAACCAATAATTAACGAAAACCGAACCCGAAATACTTCAACTCCCAATATATCAACCATACCACTGTTCTTCCCATACCCCAAACCCTTGAACCAACCTGTGTATCTGAAGCTGTGAAGAATACCAACTAGCGTGATGCAATTTCCGAAGAATTTGATGCCCTCATGAAGAACGAAACATGGGATATTGTCCCAAAATCAAATCAGAATCTTGTAAGTTGCAAATAGGTTTTCCGAATCAAGCGAAACTCCGATGACACCATTGCCTAATACAAAGCTTGCCTTATGGACAAAAGCTTCCACGAACGGCCTAGCCTAGACTACTCCGCCATCTTCAACCCCGTTATTAAGCCAAAAACGCTACGGATAGTTTTATGCATCACACTTTCACACGGATAGCTTCTTCGTCAACTTGACATTAACAATATTTTTCGCAACGGTACTCTCTATGAAGATGTATATATGGCTCAACCATTAGGTTTCCTCCACTCCTCCTTGCCTAACCATGTCTGAAAACTACGAAGAGCTCTCTATGGTCTCAAGCAAGCGTCTAAGACATAGTATCAAGAACTCAAAGGCTATCTCCTTCAAACCGGCTTCGCAAACTCCGTGGCGGATACATTTCTCTTCATCTACTCTAAGGAAACCATCGATGCCTACTTCTTGGTGTATGTTGATGATATTATTCTCACTGGTAATAACATTCAGTTTATTCAGTCTTTTGTTCTTCAACTTGGACAACTTTTCTCTTTAAAGGATCTCAACGACCTTCATCACTTTCTTGGTGTAGAAGCTATTCCCACGACACAAAGAATTTTTCTATCTCAGCATCGCCACATCGTCGATCTCCTAAAAAAGTTCTCCATGAAAGGAGCCAAAGAAGTTACCACTCCAATGTGCAATACAACTCCTTTACTTCGCCATGACAGATCTTCTTCTGTCGATCCTACGCCTTACCGTTGCTAGTTAGTGCTCTTCAATACCTCTCTCTCACTCGGCCCGGCGTTTCCTTTGCCGTCAACCGCCTCTTCCAATTCATGCACTCTCTCACAGAACTTCACTGGACGACCCTCAAACGTGTTCTTCGTTACTTCAAAGGTACGATACATCATGGTCTTTACCTCCGCCGACGATGTAACAACTCCAAATTTTATGTACATAAAATTATTTAAAATTTAATATACACTTGGGGTATTTACAATTCCTGTGAGTACTACAAGTATTTGATTAAATTTAGAACAGCAAGAAGGAGCTTGTAGCTCACTGGTAAGACCTTGCACTGCTGAACCAAAATACCAGAGTTCAAATCCCATCAGCCACACATTCTTTTATTTTAAATTCTTTTAATCTTTTAGAAGCCCAAAAGTCTACACGTGCACAACACGTAAAACCAAGAGTCACACTTAAAACAAACATGTGAAAATTAGTATTCAGACCGACCTGGACACGTGGCCTCAATCCGAACCCCCGCCTCATTGATCCGACCCTCGAGAATCCATCTTGGGCCGGCGCCGCCGGTTTTGTGAAGCCCAAACCCTAATTTTTTTAACCCTAGCAACCCTTGGACTCCCCCCATAACTCCGGTATTGTTTATTTTCTGCACATTTACAGAGAATATAAAACACCTTTAAATCTCATTTTAATGCAAATTTAAATGAATTTTTATCACACCCCTAAACCCTAATTTGTCCTATAAATACCCACTCCATTTTGCATCCCTTCACACTGAAAATTCTATTAAAAAACTATACAAAATTCTCAAGTCCTTAGTGTACAAGTGGAGTTAGTGAAGGGCGAAGCTCCGACGAACTTCCGAGGAGATTCTGGCGACGAAACGACGTCCCGAAGCTTTCTTTAAGACCCCCTCTCTCCCCTCTTGACCCCAAACCAGTAAGCCCCCCTTCTCTCTCTCTTTTGCTATTCCCAAACATTCTTAAAACGTGTCAGAAGCGGAGTTATCCGGCTTCCAATTCTCTTTCTTTTAAAAAATACAATTTTTTCTTAATAACAAACCTACAAATTTTGATATATTGTTTAGTAATCATTAAAAGAGACAATAGAACAAGTTTGATATTAAAATAATAATCGTAGCAAGTTTTATTCTACTTTTACATTAAAATACCTTCATGTTTCATTTCGACATGCTTAAACTTTTTAAACCGTATTACCTTAGAAAAATCACGAGATAATGACCTACCTACTCACAACACACATATCTAATATAGCACGATAGAATTTGGGAACTTAGATTTGGGAAAATACGACTTTACATATAACCACCTTCAAAACCTTTTTCTACAAGAAGTGTATTTAACAAATCTTTGCAATTGCACCTCTGCAACCCATATTGGGAAACCCGTTCAGTATGGTACGGATTATCGCACATTCTTGGGCCTAGTAGAGTAAAATGCAGACCTCCGCAAGAAGCATACGATCTCGAAAGATTTTTAATACATTTTTCTTTAGAAAATGTGATTTCTATTATAAATAAAACTTATATTTTTAATAAATAAATATATATGTAATTAATATCAAAATATCTATTTTTAATATTTATAATATTCCACATTTCCAAAATTCAAGAAAAATATCCCATTTACAAGAAAATACCATACAATTCCAATATTTCAAATAAATACCTTATATTTTAAAAACTAGATTATATTCACTAGAAATTTTACATTGAATAAAAGAAACATCTATGAAAACTATAAAGACGATAATTAAATACTTGAGCTATATTTTGAAAGTATAACAAAATTATTTTACATAAAACCCCCTCAAGTTATACTACATTACAATAAGGACCCTAGTAAACATAGATTTAAGCGGGACCGGTCTCTTGAGCCTCTGGGAGCCGGAGATATGGGTGCTTGCCTATTTAAGGTAGACAACTTAACAAACGGTGATATCAACACGGTAATTGTCTTTGAAAAAGACAAATCATGTCGTCCATGTGCAGCAGTTACCGATAGCACCAAAACCTAATTCAGGACTTCAATTTCTTTTCTAATTGTATGACTCAGACTGAGTCTCAATATAATCAATCTGACTTGAATGCGATTCAAGTACAAACTACAATACAACATGAATCCATGAATCCATATATTCAAGCTATATCAATCTATACCACTTGACTAAACCGAACCATGGATATACTCTATCTACATGTTCATCCATTATATCCATTCCATTTACTGATATTATAGTTTCGGCAAGTCATCTATCTATACAATTTATAATACAAGCCAAGACAATACAATCCATACAATCAATACAATTAATACATAAACACTACGGGGATACAAAGGGGTAGACTGATACGGAACATGTTAAAGATGGCACAAGATGGTCACTTAAGACGTAATTACATTCATGACGTTGTTCCGTGGTATTATCGACGGAGCCTTGTACTACGGGTTACCAAAGTCTCCGGTGTAAGTGGGACTCCTCTCATATACACTGGTATTTTCTGTACCAAGGTACAAATAACTGCGCTAACATTATAATAAATCATTACAAAACTATACTTTCTCTCTCTGTCTATTCTACTTCTCCCTCATCTTTGGGACTTACCGAGCAATTGTTCGCTGACGACGTTCCGTTCCTTTCTTCTTTGGAATGTTGTCAGGTGGATCGGACCTTCTAGAGACAGATCCCACCAGCGAGGATTTGGATGAGCTAGCCTTCGACCCGGAGCTCTAGTTACTTGTACATTTCATTTACATTTATGTTATGCCATTGTTTAGGCCTTGCTTTTATTCGACTGCTGGATTACTTCAACCATTACCGATCCCAGAATAGAAGTGGCAACACATCACAATGGATTTTGTGACCGCACTCCCTCGCAGCACAAAGGGTAATGATGCGGTATGGGTTATTGTGGATCGACTCACGAAGTCGGCTCACTTCATCCCATTTCGAGTTGGCCAAGCAACTGAGACATTAGCAAAGAAGTACATTGAGGTAAGAATCTACTTAAGATTTAAACTCTTCATAGTGTACTATCTCTGATATCCATGAACTCAAGCAGGAAATCATGAGACTTCATGGAGTACCGGTCTGCATTGTCTCCGATCGTGACACCAAGTTCCGATCGCAATTTTGGCAGAGTCTGCAAGCGAGCTTGGGAACAAGTCTGAACTTCAGCACGGCTTATCATCCACAAACAAATGGTCAGTCTGAGAGAACTATTCAGATCTTGGAGAATATGCTCAGAGCATGTATGCTAGATTTCGGAGGATCGTGAGAAAATCACCAACATCTTGTGGAGTTTTCATACAACAACAGCTGCCAAGCAAGTATCGGAATGGCACTTTTTGCAGCGCTTTATGGAAGGAAGTGTCGATCGCCATTAAGTTGGGACGACATCGGAGATAGAGAACTCCTTAGATCTGAGATGGTAGTAGCAACTGTTGACGTAGTCCGTACTATTAGGGAAAGAATGCGCATAGCCCAAGATCGACAGAAACACTGGGCTGATGCAAAGTGTCACGACCCACCCCCAATACAGAGAGTATTGTCCGCTCTGGCCGAAACCGCACGGTTTTGTCCTTCGGGATGAACTTGACCCGACCAGGGGCCACTTCCCAGGAGGTCACCCATCCCAGGACTTCCCTAGCCCGAGCACGCTTAACTACGGAGTTCTCAAACTCCTATGGTGCCAGTTCACTTAAAAGGCGCCTCTGTATTGAAGAGAGGTATCATTCCATTTATAGTACAGATCTGACCTCTTTCGGAATGTATTCCGAAGATTCCCCATGTTCTACAGTGGGTCCCCATGCTTATCTGGTATAAATGGGTATACCAGATAATACCTGGGGTATTACATTCTCCCCCACTTAGAACAATGGTTTGTCCTCGAACCACAGACCTACTATTGAGGAACCAGCTCTGATACCATTCTGTCACGACCCACCCCCAATACAGAGAGTATTGTCCGCTCCGGCCGAAACCGCACGGTTTTGTCCTTCGGGGTGAACTGGACCCGACCAGGGGCCACTTCCCAGGAGGTCACCCATCCCAGGACTTCCCTGGCCCGAGCACGCTTAACTACGGAGTTCTCAAACTCCTATAGTGCCAGTTCACTTAAAAGGCGCCTCTGTATTGAAGAGAGGTATCATTCCATTTATAGTACAGATCTGACCTCTTTCGGAATGTATTCCGAAGATTCCCCATGTTCTACAGTGGGTCCCCATGCTTATCTGGTATAAATGGGTATACCAGATAATACCTGGGGTATTACACAAAGCGCCGTCATTTGGAGTTCCAGCCGGGAGATCATGTATTTCTGAAGATATCTCCAAACCGCGGAGTGATTCGTTTTGGAAGACAGGGTAAGCTAAGTCCGAGATATATTGGACCGTTCGACATACTCGAACGAGTCGGTGAAGTGGTTTATCGCTTGGCACTTCCACCTTCATTAGAAGGAGTGCACAATGTATTCCACATATCCCAACTCAGAAGGTATGTGAGTGACCCCAGCCATATTCTCAATCATTCCGAGCTCACTGTACAGCCCGACTTATCTTGTGAGCAACAACCTGTTGAGATCTTGGACAGGAAAGTGAAGTCACTTCAGAACAAGGAAGTCAACTTGGTTCGAGTGATGTGGAGAAAAGACACTCCGGAAGAATCGACATGGGAAAGGGAAGATGAGATGCGTGCAAAATACCCTCACCTATTTGTAAACTAGTTCTTAAAATAAATCGTAAATTTCGAGGACGAAATTTTTGTAAGGAGGGTAGACTGTAACAACTCCAAATTTTGTGTACATAAAATTGTTTAAAAATTAATGTACACTTGGAGTATTTACAATTCCTGTGAGTACTACAAGTATTTGATTAAATTTAGAACAGCAAGAAGGAGCTTGTAGCTCACTGGTAAGACCTTGCACTGCTGAACCAAAGCACCAGAGTTTAAATCCCATCAGCCACACATTTTTTTATTTTAATTTTTTTTAATCTTTTAGAAGCCCAAAAGTCTACACGTGCACAACACGTAAAACCAAGAGTCACACTTAAAACAAACATGTGCAAATTAGTATTCAGACCGACCTGGACACGTGGCCTCAATCCGAACCCCCACCTCATTGATCCGACCGGCGAGAATCCATCTTGGGCCGGCGCTGCCGGTTTTGTGAAGCCCAAACCCTAATTTTTTTTAACCCTAGCAACCCTTGGACTCCCCCCATAACTCCAGTATTGTTTATTTTCTGCACATTTACAGAGAATATTAAAACACCTTTAAATTCCATTTTAATGCAAAATTAAATGCATTTTTATCACACCCCTAAACCCTAATTTGTCCTATAAATACCCACTCCATTTTGCACCCTTCACATTGAAAATTCTATACAAAAACTATACAAAATTCTCAAGTCCTTAGTGTACAAGTGGAGTTAGTGAAGGGCGGAGCTCCGACGAACTTCCAAGGAGATTCCGGCGGCGAAACGACGCCCCGAAACTTTCTTTAAGACCCCCTCTCTCCCCTCTTGACCCCAAGCCAGTAATTCCCCCTTCTCTCTCTCTTTTGCTATTCCCAAACGCTTCATTCTTAAAACGTGTCGGAAGCGGAGTTATCCGGCTTCCGATTCTCTTTCTTTTAAAAAATACAACTTTTTCTTAATAAAAAACCTAAAAATTTTGATATATTGTTTAGTAATCATTAACAAAGACAATAGAATAAGTTTGACATTAAAACAATAACCGTAACAAGTTTTATTCCACTTTTACATTAAAATACATTCATGTTTCATTTCGACATGCTTAAACTTTTTAAACCGTATTACCTTAGAAAACTCATGAGGTAATGACCTACCTCCTCACAACACACATATCTAACATAGCACGATAGAATTTGGGAACTTAGATTTGGTTAAATAGACTTTACATATAACTATCTTCAACTTATAAAACATTTTTCTACAAGAAGTGTATTTAACAAATCTTTGCAATTGCGCCTCTACAACCCATATTGGGGAACCAGTTAGGTATGGTGCGGATTATCGCACATTCTCGGACCTAATAGAGTGAAATGCAGACCTCCGCAAAGAGCATACGATCTCGAAAGATTTTTAATACATTTTTCTTTAGAAAATGTGATTTCTATTATAAATAAAACTTATATTTTTAATAAATAAATATATATGTAATTAATATCAAAATATCTATTTTTAATATTTATAATATTCCACATTTCCAAAATTCAAGAAAAACATCCCATTTACAAGAAAATACCATACAATTCCAATATTTCAAATAAATACCTTATACTTTAAAACTAGATCATATTCACTAGAAATTTCACATTGAATAAAAGAAACATCTATGAAAACCATAAAGACGATAATTAAATACTTGAGCTATATTTTGAAAGTATAACAAAATTATTTTACATAAAAACTCTCAAGTTATACTAAATTACAATAAGGACCCTAGTAAATATAGGTTTAAGCAGAACCGATCTCTTGAGTCTCAGGGAGCCGGAGATATGGGTGCTTGCCTATTTAAGGTAGACAACATAACAAACGGTAATATCAACACGGTAATTGTTTTTGAAAAAGACACAAATCATGTCGTCCATGTGCAGCAGTTACCGATAGCACCAAAGCATAATTCAGGACTTCAATTTCTTTTCTAATTGTATGACTCAGACTGAGTCTCAATATAATCAATCTGACTTGAATGTGATTCAAGTATAAACTACAATACAATATGAATCCATGAATTTATATATTCAAGCTATATCAATCTATACCGCTTGACTGAACCGAACCATGGATATACTCCATCTACATGTTCATCCATTATATCCGTTCCATTTACTAATATCATGGTTTCGGTAAGTCATCCATCTATACAATTTATAATACAAGCCAAGACAATACAATCCATACAATCAATACAATTAATACATAAACACTACGGGGATACAAAAGGGTAGACTGATACAGAACATATTAAAGATGGCACAAGGTGGTCACTTAAGACATAATTACATCCATGACGTTGTTCCGTGGTATTATCGACGGAGCCTTGTACTACGGGTTACCAAAGTCTCCGGTGTAAGTGGGACTCCTCTCATATACACTGGTATTTTCTGTACCAAGGTACAAATAACTGCGCTAACATTATAATAAATCATTATAAAACTATGCTTTCTCTCTCTGTCTATTCTACTTCTCTCTCATCTTTGGGACTTACCGAGCAATTGTTAGCTGACGACATTCCGTTCCTTTCTTCTTTGGAATGTTGTCAGGTGGATCAGACCTTCTGGAGACAGAGCCCACCAGCGAGGATTTGGATCAGCTAGCCTTCGACCCGGAGCTCTAGTTACTTGTACATTTCATTTACATTTATGTTATGCCATTGTTTAGGCCTTACTTTTATTCCATGTATTTCCATTTGAGTTGTATTGTAAAAAGAATGTTAATAAATAAAGTTGTTGTTCATTTACATCTTGTCTCTTGTGTACATTTTAGTTATATTGCTTAGATACACTTAGCGTGTTTACTTCAAAGTAAATACGTAGCGGCCTCGCCGCGTCCCCTTCACCGTACACCGGGAAGCGGGGCGTGACAAACGATCTCCTCTAACTCTTCAGGCCTTCAGTGACTCTGACTAGGATGGAAGTCATGATGACGGTCGTTTCACAAACCGCCTGCATTCTCTATCTAGGCACGAATCCTAAATCATGAAAAACGGCTCGACAAAAGACTGTTTCTCGATCCTCCTCTGAAGCTAAATATAAAACCTTTACGAATGACGCGGCTGAGGTACTTGGATGAAAAATCTTCTATATGAACTCAAGATATTTCTGCGCAAACCGCCATCTCTATACTGTGATAACACTGGGCTACCTATATTAGTGCAAACCCAGTTTTCCATTCTCGGATGAAGCACATTGCTCTTGATTATCACTTCATTCGGGAGTGAGTTGAAGATGAAACCATTTGTGTGTACACCACATCAACACTAATGATCAACTTGCGGATGTCCTCGCAAAGCATTTGGACACACACATTTCTCAAATTTCGATCCAAAATTGGAGTCTCCAACGGAGTCTCAATCTTGCGAGGATATATCGGCGACAAGCAGTTAAAACCACAACAGACGTCTGAAGTATCCCGTGCAGACGTCTGCCAGACATCTGGCAAAACAACAGATCGAAACCAGACGTCTGATGAAGGAGGTGAAAACGTCTGACAATCAGTCTCCAGAAAGAACAAAGAACAAGCAGACGTCTAACCTTTGCTTCATTAGACGTCTGCCGATCGTGAACTTGGAAGCTGCAGATTTTTGGAAATTTTTATTTCCATAACTTTTGTGATTTATTTGTTTAGGAAAGATTTTATTTTATTTTATTTTTATTCTTCATCATGTAAAGTGTATATATATATATACACAATTGATATTCAATACAAATCAACCATGCTCAAATCCTGAAAAACTATATTCTCTAAGATTCTATAACAACTACAGGAACTAAGCAAGCTTTCTCTTTGCAAATTGCAATAAATGAAGCATCAGGTATCATAATGAAGCTTCAGATCATTATGCAAGTGGAGATCATTTTACCCACATGACCCCAGAACATTTATCACTTTCACATTTGATGGAAATTGGTGCAAGGCATTCATCATCAACTTTATTATGCCCCCACTTGAGCTTGTTCAAGCTTGCAGTAAACAGTTCCAGCACTAAAAACCCCTTGGAAGCTAACTGACATCATTTAGAGACTCTTCCCCAGTTCACTACCCTTTTCCATCAATGAAGAACACATGAGCCTTTTTAAGTCTTTCTTTGTACATTTTCAACATCTTAATCAGATCATAAACCAAGACAACATTATGTGAACAAATATAAATAACCCTTTTTACCTCCATATTCAATGATGCCTTGTCTAAACAATGCTATCTCTTCGGATGCCTCTACATTGCCTACTGATGCAGAAACACACACAACTCTCTGCCCGCTAAAGCAGGCTCTCTACGGCTTCTGTCAAAATAACCGAAGGAGATTCGTAAAGTTATCGAAACTCGAGTCTTGATTTCAAACTTTTACCCTGGATTTACCTTATCTTAAGATACTGAGGTAATAATCTAGAGTCAATCGTCTCCACTTCAAATAAAGGGGAGAAAACAACAACTCATCATGCACTAACTACATAGTAAAGTAAATGACAGTGGAAGGTCCTCAGAAAGGACATGGGCTTGTGCTAATCCAGTTGTCTTTTGCTAAAAGTGATGATGTCCCAAACAAGATCTTAGACATGGGTCTAATTCCTCAAAATCACTATTAATTAATCTTAGTCTTCACTTTGCACAGCCTTTTCCTTATTCTAATGTGTTTTGATTCCACCATATGTATATGTATATGTATATTCTTGGTTCTTGCCAGTACAATGCACATGCACGGTTTTTCCATGCTTCATCTGTGAATCACAAAGTTTTTTTTTGTTTTTTTTTTTGGAATTCAAAACTCCTCATCTCTCCAAAAATAAAGAAAGAGATTGTGCATACATGGCATGGTCAATAGCAACAAAAAAGGTGTGGGGATCATGAGCCTAAAAATGTGCTTTAAGAAGCCCACATGCAAAAGATAGCAACACCTTCCTCATCTGTTCTGAGAGACGGTGTGCAGCCATCACACTTTTTGCTCATACAATTCTTGCCAAGTTTCATTTGAAGAAGCCACCCACATTATTGATCCCATAAATTAATACAGGTATATATATATATATATATATATATATATATATATATATATATATATATATCATGATTTAAACCCAAGACAAGAGTCCTTGTAGCTATCACAATAAACACACATACACACAAATGAAAAAGAGAGAAGAAAAGGCCTGCCAACAGCCGGTATATATCATGCTCAGATGGCCCTAAGAGAAGGGGTAGATATAACTAATAAACCAAACAACCAAAAAAATCAATCAATGAAGATCGCAAGGATCACAACAGCATGGCTTTTAAGCCTCTCAACCAGCTGCACACCCAACTATTGCATTTTGGATAGCCATCTAATGATGTCATACTTGCACCAATTGCCAACACCCAGACTTTTAGCACTGCTGCACATTTCTCTTCTTCTTCTTCTTCTTCTTCTTTCCGCCTTTTTAAAAAAATTCATAAAGGGCATATGAAAGACTACAAATTATCACCAACAGCCGGCTAGGCAATGCAGAAAATTATTGGGGAGATTATAGCAAATTGAATACTATTAATTAAAGCTTGATGACAATAATCATAATAATAATAAGTATCGGAGAAACAATAGCAATAAACAAAGATAGCTAAGAACAACCCGATTAGTACTCTCTCTCTCTCTCTCTCTCTCTCTCTCTCTCACCCAATCCCACATTTTTCACAGTTGCGAAACAGAACAAATGATGAAGCAATCAGACAAGGCAATTGAATGATTAAAGATGGCATCGAAAGCAATTGCATGTCGTGGGGGTGAAGGCACAGAAGCCAAATGGCCTATTGGGTATGTTGCAATTGATAGAGTAGCAGCAAGGGGAAGGCAAGCAGAGGCCCTTTGGGCCTCCGCAGCAAGTACACAGAGCACATATCTGAAAGCTCCCAAGCTTCCTTCTTTGGCTTTCACTTACAGGTTTCGACGGAAGCAGCACCAGCAGCTGCTGCTGCTGCCTTTCTGATGCACCTACTGGCTTCATGGCTTCTTCTTCATTTGCAGAAGCAGCCTGCACAAAAAAGTTGCAAACTTTTTCAAATCAGAAAACAAGAGACGGTCAAAATTAGAGAAATGGGTATTTGTTGAGGGCTAGGTATGAAATTCACCTGTGTCGAGGCCATGAAGATGAGGAGGAGGAGGAGGAGGAGATGGGGGGCCAACAAGAGAGATTTGGAGCAAGGAGAAGCCATGTTTATATATTAGGGATTGGAGGGGCCTTCCTCTTGTTTAATTGAGAGGGTTTTTTAAGAGAATGGGGAGCGCTTCTTTCCTTGCCTTGCCTTGCCTTGTTGCAAGGAAAAGAGAGTTTGTGGAGAATTTACTTGCACGGTAAATTGAGAGAGGAAGGAAATTATGAGATTTAGGGGGTAGGGGACGGGGTTTGGGGGGTTTTATTGCAGTCTGAGACTTGAGAAAAGTGGGGGTGGTAATGACTGATGAATCTCCTATTAATGGCTTGCTTTGTTTTATTGTGGGAGATTGAAAGCAAGGACCGTTCCATGTGGGGCCCACTGTGAAGAACCAATTGGGCCGGGTTGGGCTCCTCTTTATGATCCATCCATGCTTTGGGTCCACAAAAATAAACAAAATTAATATAGGCACTCAGTCATATTATCAACAATGACAAGAATAAAGTAACAATCTCTACAGGAAAAGAAAAAGGATGCTCAATCTCCGAACTACTGTTTATTCCCAATGAAGCTCTGCATTGAATGCTTAAAAATTGCAAAATAACAATAATCCAAAGCACATGAACCAAAAAAAACTGTATATACTCAACAAATAAATTCAGCTATATCACAGACATAATTATAATCCCCCCCCCCCCAAACACCCACCCTCCTTTTATCATCGAGTGCGAGAAGACACGATAAGCACATAATACATTGCAACAATCTTTAGTGTGATGCATTTTATTCATAAACCATGGAAAACCAAAAGCCCTTTGATATTTAGGGTTCTTGTAACAATGCATTTTGAGTATAAATGCCGCAAACAATGGTTCGGCTGTAGTCTTAAGACTGAGATGGTATAGAACATGATGAAAGGAATAAACAACTAAACAAAAACAATGAACCACAAACACATGGAACATGGACTTCCAGAGTTTTTGAACAGGGATAATCACATAAAGGGAATAAACAACTGAACATGACTAGATGAAAATCAACTGCAAGAATCAACAAATCCTTCTGATTTCTGCTTCCTTTCCTCGAAGACTAAACTGAAGCGTTAAGGTTTCCTTCTTCAACACCTGTAATTTACAGTTAAACTGAGGTGTTGCCTGAATGGATCCCCTTAATGCAGGCAGAATCTAAGATGCAAGATGACTGCAGGTAGCCTTGGAAAAAGAAGAAAATCACCCACAGCCGGTCCTGATGGGAAACTTGATACACTACAGTGGTAGACTTGAATGGACACTGAACAGAAATTTGACAAGGATACACAGCTTACAAGATTGAAATACTGCGACTCAACGTAAATGGGGATGGAGAAGGTAGAAAGGGTGTTGTAACAACATATTAAAGTTTGAACATATCTGCAATGAGGTCTAGAAAGAACCCCAGTAAATCAAGCTATTTACTTTCACCCTTAAAAAATGAAAGAAAATGCAAATTTACAAGTGAGCTACCTGACTCTATAAACCATATGGAATTTGGAAGGTCTTGAATTTGCTGTCATATAAGACGGATTTCAGACGAAAGATTTAAATGACCGTGGAAGACTGTACATCCAGAAACCCCTTTAAATATTTTTAAGGGTTTCAAGTATAAGATGCAACTTGCCCGATGCTTGAAGAGGTATGTGTTCTATCTGCCTCGATATTTTCATCTGTAGAAGTGATTTGCCTTCTAGGCTTTCCTGGGCCCGCTTATGGTGGTCCTTCGGATGAGGATCCTATTAATTGACGCGCATTTGGGATATTAGCTGCAGACGATGTTGTAGGGCTGTATGTGAAAGTTCCAACAGGATGATCGAACTTGCAACTGGGACCAAATTTGCATATGCCACAACGAGAATAGAAAAGGCACAAGGGTTCCCCCTGTTGGGAAAAAGCGATAAAGAGAAGTAACTGAGCACAGTCCTTTAGAAATAAATAATGCTCCATGAAAGAAGAAAGAACTAAAACCATAGTGATAATTCATTTGATATAACTAAATCATTCTTAATCTTGATTACACTAAACACAATCAGATGTTAGATGCAGTCATTCTTGTGTTGGTATAAAAAAATGAAGACTGATGGCTTCGAGGCTAAGAAGTTATGATGACAATAATCTTCTGTTGGGGTCAAAAATTACATCCCGGTTGACCAAGTCAAAGTCAAAGTCAACCCCAAACCAAGTGGACCCGAGCCCAAGCAAACGGGCCCAACCCCAAGTGACCGGCCCCATTACGAAAAGAATGAAGCCATAAATTTGTTTAATATAATTTTTTAGAAATAAATGTATGGAATTTGGGCAAAAAGCCAAAATTTTGTAAACCCCATGGCTTATATGCAAAAATAAATAAACACATGAGACATGAGGAGGCACAAGGCCCATTCGGAAAAACCCAAAGGGCTATATGTAAGTGTGTTTGCCTATAAAAAGCAAGCATGATGAGAAAATCAATAACTTTCATTCTCTCATAATTTCTAGGGTTCTGTGCCTCTTTCCTCAAGATTTTAAACCTTCCTCTCTGTTTTGAATTAAATCAAGGGTTTAACTCTTCTTTTCCCAAAAAGAAATAGATTTGCATCATAAAATCCTTAAAGAAGAGTTCAAATCTTCCATCAAATCTCTAAAATGGGAGATTTTTAAGTCTCATCGTCCTTCTCCAAGATCCCAAAAAAATGAAAGGAAGAAGAAAACCTACTCAAAAGAACCCATTTTAAGGAAATCCAAGACTTGAAGAAGAAAAAATGATCTCTTTCCACCATCCAAGATCCAAATGCTCAAAAGAATTTAACTCCAAATCCAGATCTTTTAGCAGTTTAACTCCAAATCTATATCAAATTTCTGTTCAGGAGTTCAACTCCAAGCCTAAGGACTTGGCCCTTCTTCCGCTGATGCCACATGACCCGCTGGCGCCCAGCGGGAACGTGCCGCCCATGCGACCCGCCGCTGGTACCCAGCGACCGCGTGCCGCCCACGTGACCCGCTGGCACCCCAACGGCCGCGGTCCACGCATGTGACCCCTTACGCCCAGCGGCCGCATGTGTCCTTAGGACGTTCCCCATCCCACTTTTTCCCATACGTTTCACATTCGAAACACCTTCCCGTTAGAAAAAAAATTCTAACGGGACGCTGCCCCGCATCCTGCAAGGGGCTGCTAGCCCTCTTGATCCTCAGCCCGCTATCTGGATAGCGGAATCCCCGTAAACTTTGTGAGGCCCTTGATATGTCCAAAACACCTTCAAAACACAACACATGCACAATGCACATTGAATTCGCATGATCAGTTTTACCCGTCAATTGAAGGTTCGCTCACTCCAAAGACGAGCGTTAATTAACGGCAGCATAGTTCACGGCTGCCGAAAATTCGGATTCCCACAGTCAATAAACCTCAGCATGCCCTAGGCAGGGGAAATCTGTATACGCCTGACAAACGCGTGCATTCCCATTTCAATGAGGTGACAAAAAACACTCTATAGATTCTAGCACGCCTGGTGGGACCTTTTCTCTCCTTCCATATTTCGGGTCAAGCGTTCATGCGAACTCAATCAACATATATATCAATTGCTTGTACTGAAGTCATACCTTTTTTGTATGCAGGTTAACAGTTTTCAGTCACAATCTCGAACTCAGCAATCATGTCTCCCAAGACGAGTTTCGTTTCTAACGCAGCTTCGATTCCCTATGTGGTCAAGATCAATGTCCACGTAATTCTCCTAGCAAGCTTCAGTCGACAGGGAGAGGAACCGCTCCGCCTATTCGGTTCCGTCATCATCTACCCCGCCGGAAGCGCTCATCCGGCAAAGACCTCGACAAACCAGATGGCCAAACCGGTCTCAAGGGGAAAGAGATCGAACGTTGTGGCACCATAACCCAAACATAAGACGGTGTTCAAACGACTTTCTGGTGCTCCAGCTGGGAGCAAGACTGCCGGAACAAAGGGCATCATCAAATGTCACAGACAAGCTCAAGCGACGCCGCCGACAAATGCACAATTAAGCATATCTCTAAAGCCTTCCATCACTCAGCCTATAGCGGCTTCCCGAAGAGCCGAAGCCTGCCAAGTGTTCAGAACAAAAAGGTTGAGACAGAAGCAGCTTAGGTATAGAGCAAACAAGAAGGCCAGGACTCCGACCAAGTGGAATTTTGTAAGGTTCCAAGAACGGAGTTACTCCGTGACAACAGCTGAGTCGGCTGTAAAAGTCAGCAATCGCTTCGAACCTCTGAAGTTGGTTCAGAAAAACGCCATGACCGTCAGAATCAAAAAGACAACAATCCGAACAATGCTACAAGAAGACGTGTCCCAGCCCCAACATAGAAAACATAACACCGTCTCTTCAAAAGTCTATCAGGCACTCTGTGCCACACGTAAGCAACGGGGCAGAGCCAGAAAAGAAGCACTAGCACCACTCAAGAACCCGGTCAGGCCAGTCATCTTCAATCGATTGTCCGTTATCGAAAAAGAAGGGCCACGACAACGGTCCGCGAAATCAGCTGCTAAGGATGAAAAGACGGCCGGATATGTTATCCATACGGTCTATATGGCGGACGGGCGTCCAAGTCACAACCTGCGCAGCAAAAGCAAGAATGGGGCCACCATATCCCAAGCCCAATCTGGCTTGAATGTGGTTGCCGTTTTCCAAAATCACCCGCCTCCGCTGGACGATGAAAACACTCTCGATGAGGCTGATAGGCAGAAGGACCCCTCAATCCATGTGGAATCAAGCTCGGACTGTGAAAAAAAGCCGACTTTCCGCCCTATGACAGCAAAGCAAAAGTTGTTTCAAGAACTCCGAAAACAGCTCAGGAGCAAAGACAAAGAGATGGCTAAGCTTTACTGAAACATTGATGACCTGACGAACATTGTGATACAGCTCACGGCTCAGGTCGCTCGGGCACCCTCCAATCAAGCACAAGTTTCTACTCATGAGCCGGGTGATAACAACCCGAAGCAACTAATGCTTGTCCCCTTGGGTCTAAGTTTGGACGAGCCGCACGAAAGCCAGCCACATTCCGCTTTTGGGGATGCCTTGCCCCCAGATGGTACCATCCCGCTAACCCAAGATCGAATAATGGATTTGGTCGCCAGCAAAGTCAAAATATTGGTGGCCGAATCTGAGGCCCAGAAGGACGTTAGCAGCAGTAGGAGGCCATACCCCGCACAGTATGATCTGATTGAGTTCTCCAGCGGCTACGTCATTCCTAAGTTCGGAAGATTTAACGGGACGGGGAACGCAAATCAGTATGCCGCCCACTTTAAAGCGTCATGCGGAAATACAGGGGGCATTGATGCACTCTTTCGTCAGTTTGTCAACAGCCTGATAGGTGTCACTTTCGACTGGTACGCGAGCATACCAGATGAGTCCGTCATTACTTTCGCCCAAGTGGAGTCTCTGTTTCGGTAAAGATTCATGGGTGTCAATGATAAAATCTCCATTGCTGACCTTTTGAGGACCAAGCCGGGAAAGAATGAAAGCAGCACGAACTTTATCGCCCGATGGCGCAATCTCACGGTCAAGTGCGAATCGCCGCTAGAGCAGGACCAGTCCGTTAACCTTCTTATTAGGAACCTCAGCAATTGGATGGTCCCATTCTTATGTGATGCAGGCCTCAAAACGTTTCAAGAGCTAACCAAAAGAGTTCAAATATTGGAACGCTCGAAGCAAGAGTCTATCCCGAACTCTCAGATTGACAAGCCTTGGAAGAACCGAAAGGACGACAACCGTAAAAGCGGAAATTCCAATAATACCAACACCTTCAATACGTTTGACAATGAAGACAAGCGAAAGGTGGGCGGACAAAAAACAAACCGGTCTCGAAATCCAATGCTAGGAAGAAAAAGGCCTTCACTAGAGGAGAAAAAGAACAAAGTCTACTCTTTCAGAAGGGACAAGGTCCGCAAAATATTCAAAAATGCCCTGAACAACGGTCTACAATTGCCGGAGTCGAAGAGACTTCATGAAGCAAAAATGGCCGACAATCCCTTGTATTGTCCATACCATAGAGTAGTGAGCCATGCGATCGAGAATTGCTATATTTTCAAATACTTGGTCGAGAAGCAATACAAGACCGAAGAGATCAAGCTGTCCAAGAGTGTGTTGGTGAACAATTAAGCTGCAACCATCAACTTTATACAGACAGATGCTGAAGGCTTCTGAGATCAAACGGCCGCATCCGCTACCCCGGGAAATGAATCCGACTCGCCGCAGCCTCCATGAAACATGCACATGTATAAAAAGACGAAGATGCTAAAACTACTTCAGAAAGGGCCCAGAATATAATGGGGGGGCAGAAGGAGCCCACCATTCCAATTACCAATTCGGCTCGATCAGACTCAAAATCCAAAAGGCTAAAGAAAAGGTACAGCTCGAAACGAAAAGGAGTCGGTGGGGAAATCGACCACACAAAGGTATATCGATTCTCTCGAATACTACGAACAAAAGAAAAGAACTCTAATTCAATTGAAAGTGTTCTTCCCCGTAGAAACGGCTGAGTTTCTGGAGGAGCTAGAAGAAAACTCCGATGACGAGATCTCTATCGTGACCTGCTACGGCGTCTACCTTGGTAGTGACTCTGAGGAAGAGCATTGTTTTCCCGAAGAGAATGAGGATCTCGCCACAAAGGCCAACTAAATCCAGCTCAAAAGCGGCAAGGTTCTACCGCCGAAGCAAGGCAACGTCCCGAAAGAGAAGGAAAAACAGGTCGCTAATGAAGAAAACGGCGTAGACCTAACTCATGAAGATTCAAGTTATTCTCCAGTAGATTACAATGACTTGGCTCACCTCCGGAAGCTTCCATCTCTCTTAAGTATCTATGATGTTCTGGTCCTATCCAATGAGCTCAGAGATGTTCCCATTCATGCCCTGCAAAACCCCAAGTGATATCAGGCTCGTTTGACGGAAATTAATATGAAAGAGGCCCGGTACACTCTGCATACAATCGTGGTCATATTTAAGAATGAAGACCTACTACTGAGAACAACTGAGCACAACCAACCGCTTTACGTGACATGGTACATCGACGGATACCGGATCAATCGTATATTAATCGATCCAGGATTCTCAGTGAACATCATGAACTTGCGGACTCTGAAGAGTTTGTCAATGGACGCCTGACACCTGTCAAGAGAAAAGATAGTCATCCAAGGCTTCAATCAAAACTGCCAGCAAGTTCTGGGGTCTATAGCTTTGCCAATCAAATTTAGAGATCTGCAAACCGAAACTAAGATATACATGATCAACGCTAACACGTCTTATAAGATTCTTCTGGGACGGCCGTGGCACCACGATTACGGCATCGTTCCGTCAACACTCCATCAATGCATGAAATATACCAAAAATGGTAAAGAAAGGCGCATTGACGGAGACATCCAGCCGTTCGATATGCATGAAGTCCGATATGAAGATTCTTGGTACTTTATGAACTCCCAAAGTGCTGAGCCACGGCTGACCAAAGATAGAACAACCCCGAAACTCAAAAGCAAATCTGAGCCAGCTGTCACTTTCGAAAGCAAAAAACCCCAAGTGTGTCCGCGTTTCGGTAGTGACACTGATGAGTCCGACGCTGAAAGTCCGTCCTTCCGTAAAACCCGCCCTCATTTCGGTAGTGATACGGATGAATCTGATATTGAAGGCCCATCCAGCAACAAAATTCGCCCTCGTTTAGACAGCGACACTGAAGAATCAGAGGAAGAGGGCCCTTCTTGCAACAGCTGCGCAGATTGGGCTCTCATGCAAAAAACGAAGCTAAGAGAAACCTTCGAAATTACAGAAGGATCCCTAGCCATCATAAGGGTGCCAGAGCAAATGTGCAAAAAGCTCGATGCATGTCAGTCTCCACCGTAAACCAGATCAAAACCGTCTACGTCCCCGGAAGAAAGAGTGGACCGTATCCTATTTTATGGGTCAAATCCTATCGTGCACCCAGACGATTTTTCCGTGACATGTCTTCCTTATGATAGAGGCATAAGAGTCGTCCTCAATCCCAGATATTATACGCCCGAGATGCGAGAATATTTTAAAATGTATGGGTTTTATGAAAGGCTATGGCATCCGCCTAAGGTCCGATCACTCATCGATGGAAGAATCCCAGAAAGACGGGGCATAGGTTTTATTCAACCCGATGTCAGGTCATACTACATGATCCATGTTGGTGAAGCCAGCGAAAAGCCAAATGATGACGATAAGCTAGCCGAGACAGAAGAAGCCTCTTGAGAGCTCGAAGATGGCGGATAAGCGATCTTCGACGAGCTAACCGAGATTGATTTGGGAACGCCCGATAATCTAAGGCCGACCTACATCAGCTTTCTCTTGTCAGAAGAAATGAAAGAACAGATAGTCGCCCTACTATGGGAGTTCGTCGACTGCTCACGTGGACGTACAAAGAAATGTCCGACCTCTCCCCTGAAGTGGCCGTGCATAAGCTGGTTATATCTCCTTATGCCAAACACGTCAAACAAGCTCCTCGAAGAATGAGAAAGGAGCTGGAAGAAAAGGTCATCGAGGAAACCAAGAAACTCATTGACGTCGGCTTCTTCAGAGAAGAGAAATATGCGAATTGGATCGCATGCATCGTCCTAGTGAAAAAGAAGAATGGACGGATCCGAGTCTGCGTCGATTTCAGAGACCTTAACAAAGCATGCCCTAAAGATGATTTCCCGCTTCTAGTCATGGAAATGATGGTCGGTGACACCTCAAATTACGAGCTGTTCACTTTCATGGATGGTTCGTCTGGGTACAATTAGATAAAAATGTCGCCTGAAGATGAGCAGCATACAGCATTTCGAACCCCGATCGGCCTATACTGTTACAAAGTGATGCCGTTTGGACTGAAGAACGCATGTGCCGCATATCAAAAGGCAATGACCAAGATCTTCGACGACTTAATCCATAAAACCGTCGAATGGTGTGTTGATGATTTGGTCGTCAAGACTAAAACCAAGGCCGATCATATTCAAGACCTCAGGACCATTTTCACCAAACCGAGGGAATGCGATCTAAAGATGTTCCTCTTTAGTGCGCCTTTGACGTGTCGTCGGGAAAATTCTTAGGCTTCATAGTCCGACATCGGAGGATCGAAGTTGACCAATCAAAAATAAAGGTCATCATGGAGATACCTCCTCCAAAGAATCTGACGCAGCTAAGATCCTTTCAAGGCAAGCTTGTTTACATACGAAGGTTCATCTTGAACCTATCGAGAAGATGCGGGCCTTTCTCAAAACTCATGAAGAAAGAAGCCCCTTTTGTCTGGGATGCCGAATGTCAAGATGCATTTGAAAACATCAAACAGTACCTATTACGTCCTCGAGTACCTGCTGCTCCTATTTCAAATAAACTACTGATTCTCTGTACTGCCACGCTAGATGAATCATTCGGCGCGCTCCTTGTCCAGAATAACGAGGGAAAAGAAAATGCCATCTACTATCTCAATCGAACATTAGTCGGGACGGAATACAACTATTCCCCGATCGAAAAGCAATGCATGGCCCCGATATTCGCTGTAAAGAAGCTGAGGCATTACCTGCTCGCTCATCGGGTTATGCTGATCTCCAAGGTCGACCCGCTTAAACACTTATAACCAAAGCAAGCCTAACCGGTAGAATGGCAAGATGAGCTGGTATACTGCTTGAATTTAAAATAATTTACACTCCTCAAAAAGCGGTAAAAGAGCAAGCCCTCGCCGACTTCCTCGCTGCTCATCCCATACCAGAAGGGTCACCGCTGAATTGCCAGTTACCCGACGAACAGGTGCCACATCTCGAGAATAACAAGCCATGTTGTGAGCTCTACTTCGATAGAGCCTCGTCAATGAGGACCTCCAGCAAATCAAGCATCCTGCAGATATAAGTAGGGATAGGATTGGTGTTCATCACGCCATTGATGGGAACCCTACAACGTTCTTTCGCTCTCACTGAGTCTCACACAAATAACGAGGCTGGATATGAAGCTCTGATAGCTGGTTTGGAGCTCGCTATAGAAATAGAAATACTTCGGCTACGGGTCTACTGTGATTCTCAGCTTGTCGTCAACCAAGTGAGCAGCGACTACAAGATGTATAAGCACGAGTTAGCTCAATATAAAAGCCAGGTGGTGGAGCTAATGAAACGGTTCACCCATATTGAACTGATGAGAGTTTCTAAGGCGTTGAACGGAAAAGCCGACGTACTCGCTCGCTTAGCCAAGGAGCTGGCTGATCCCGATATGGATAAAATTCTGATAACACTCAGAAACCGGCAAATTCTGTCTCCAGTATCTTTGCGTGAAGAAGAAAGCGTTAAACAAAAGACCAATCATGCCGAAGAAACTCTGATCATTCAAGACGGGCCCGATTGGAGAGAGCCCTTCATAAAGTACCTCCAATACGACAAGCTGCTCGAAAAAAAATCTGCGAGGGTTCAGCTGAAGAAGAGAGCTCTCCGATATGTGTTTGTAAATAATACGTTATACCGCATATCATATGACCAACTCTGGCTCATGTGTTTGTCATTGACCGAAACCCAAAAAGTCATGAAAGAAGTTCACTCGAGCGTCTGCGGAGCTCACCAGTCCGGCCCCAAAATGCGGCTTCAAGTCAAACGGTTTGGGTATTACTGGCCTACCATGATAAGGAATTACGAAGAGCATGCGAAGAAATGTTATCTCTGCCAAATTCACGGTGACTTCATTCACAAACATCCCAATCCGCTGCATCCTACGGTGGCGTCATGGCCCTTCGAAGTTTGGGGCACCGACATAGTTAGTCCAATTTATCCTCTGTCATCCAAAGGCCACTGGTTTATATTGGCCGCAACTGACTACTCCTCCAGGTGAGCTGAAACTGTCCCGCTAAAAGAAGTCAAGACAGAAGATATTCTGACGTTCTTCCGGCATAATATTCTACACCGTTTCGGTACACCTAAAAAAATCATTGTTGATAACGGGCCTTCTTTCAAGAGATTCAAAGTCTCAAGGTTCGCCACACAGCACAAGATAGACTGGAGATATTTCTCCATCTATAATCTAAAAGCCGATGGACTAGGCGAAGTCTTCAATAAAACTCTATACAAGCTCCTGAGGAAAAATGCTTCAGCCAACAAGAGAGACTGGAGTCTCAAGCTCCACGAAGTATTGTGGGCATACCATACCACACACCGCACTCCAACTTAGTCCACTCCATACTCATTACTCTTCGGAGAGGAGCCAATCTTCCCCTCGAAGTCGAAGTTCCAAACCTAAGAATCGTCGTCCAGCATGAGTTGACGGAGGAGGAAAACGTCCTCCTTCGTAGCTCGACGCCCTCGAAGAAAAGAGGCTCATAGTACATCAAAATCTGGAGCTGTACCGAGCCCAAATGTCACGGGCCAATGACAAGATGACCCGTTATCATGCTTTCAGGAAAGACGAATTGGTATTGGTTCTCGAAAGACCGATCATCCCCAATCGACATGCCAAGGAAAAATTCGAGCCAAATTGAGAAGGGCCATACGTCATCGAGAAAGTGTTTGACGGAGAATCCTACCATCTAATAAGTGCCGAGAGAGAAAAGCCTATGTCACCCATCAATGGCCGATATCTCAAGAAATATTACACATGAATGCTCCAAGTCGCAGACGAATTGAGCACACCGGCCCTACGGTCTAGATCATACATCCTGAAAAACCGTATACAATCCACGAACGTAAAACGACCCCTATCTCTCCCAAGTCCTACCGGCGAGGCTACATCTAAAGTCCCACCGGTGATGAAGCTCCACCGATGTGTGGGGGGAAAAATGGGTATGTCCACAAGCAAAATGGGCACAGATGAAAACCCGAAAGGGCTCCATGAGTAAAAACAACAAAGCTGCCGACGAGTTTGTCAAAATCCGAAAAGGCGCAAACTTATGAAAAAGAGACAAAAATACACTCACAAAGTTCTCTCGACCTTGTGAGGAGAATAACCCCGCGTGAGATCCTTACGACTCGCAAAGGAGCAACACACTTAGGAATTCTCGCGATTCCTAAAGAGAAAACACACCTACGAGATCCCCTCGACTCGTAAAGAGAAAACGTTTTTATGAGACCCTTACGGCTCATAAAATTGAAAAGCCTTATGTGATAGAGACATAAACCTGTCTTCTAAGCCATAGCTCCCCAACGGGCAACAATAAATGATGAGTCGCTCTTGGCACTACGCTTTGGTGTTAATGGTGTTGATGCCAACCAAAAACCCAAATCCCAAAGTCTTTCCAAGGCAAATGATAAGTCACTCCTGACATTATACTTCAGTGTTAGCGGTGCTGATACCGACCCAAATCCCAAGTCTTCTCAGGACAAATGATGAGTCAATCATGGCATTGTTCCAGCGAGGCTGATACCAAACAAAATCCAAATTCCAAGTTCCACTCAAATTCAAAAGTCCCGCCAGACGAGACAGAAATCAAATAAAATCAAATAAAAGTCCCGCTAGCAGTGGTTCCAAGCTCAAAAGGTCCCGCGGAACGGATAAGAACTTCAAAACCAATCAGATCAACCGATTCAACACCAACGGCCTTCTCGATGGAATCAAGCTCCGCCTTGGAAGCAATCACCTTCTCGGTGGAAACAAATCAATCCTGACACGACGTAAAGCGGAGCAAGTCAACTTCAACCCTGACACCGCAGACAGTGGAGCAAATTATATTAAACCCCAACACCGCAGAAAACGAAGCAAGTCAAATCAAATCCCGACACCGCAAGAAGCGGAGCAAGTCAACTTCAAGCTCGACACCGCGGGAAGCGGAGCAAGTCAATTTTAACTCCAACACTGCGGGGAGCAGAGCAAGTTGTTGGGGTCAAAAATTACACCCCAGTTGACCAAGTCAAAGTCAAAATCAACCCCAAGTGAGTAGGCACATGCCCAAGTCGATCCACGCGGCCGGCCTACCCCATACCAAAATGAAAATTATGTAATAAATAATTTTGATGTAATTTTTATGAATAAATGTAAGGAAAATTGACATAAAACCAAATTTTTTCTAAAGCCCATGGCTCAAGTGCAAAAGAAATAAGTACATGAGACATGGGATGGGCAAAATGCCACTTTGTAAAGCTCAAGGGGATATATGTAAAATTGTAATCCTATATAAAGCAACATGATGATGAAATGAAGGACAATAATTGATTCCCCTAAAAAATTATGGTTCCTGTGCCTCCTTATCCTCCTCAAGATTTTAAAGTTTCTTCCCTTTTCTGAATTAAATCAAGAGTTTAACCCTTCCTTTCCAAAAGAAATAGTTTTTTACCATAAAACCCTTGAAGGGGAACTCAGATTTTCCATCAAATCTCTAAAAGGAAAAATTTATAAGTCTCACCTCCCTTTCCTCCAAGATCCAGCCAACAGAGAGGAGGAAGGAGACCCATCTCCAAAAATCCCACTTTGGGAAAAATCCAAGGCTCAACAGAAGATCCAGGGCTCAAGGGAGAAAAAAGAGGTCCCTTTTGATCACCTCCGAAGATCTTTAGGGAGTTCAACTCTAAGACCCAAATTTTCAAAGGAGTTTAACTCCTAATCCAGATATTTTAGGAGTTTAACTCTAAATCCAGATCTTTTAGAGTTTAACTCCACTCAAAATCCTTTGGGAGTTTAACTCCATAAAAATAAAAATCCTCCCTTTTTCCTGGGAGTTTCCAAAGTCCCTCGGAGTTCAACTCCTAATCCCGGGGCTAACTTTCCCCTTTTTTCTTTTCTTTTTTCTACAGGCGCACAGCGCCCGCGCGCCGGGCACGTGAGTCGCTGGCGCCAAGCGCCCGTGAGCCACGCTCCAAGCACGCGTCCTTAGGATGCTCCTCACCTCTCTTTTCCCATGCACTCCACACTAAAAATACCTCCGCCGTTAGAAAAAATTTCTAACGGGACGCTGCCCCGCACCCTGCAGGGGACTGCTAGCCCTCTTGACCCCCAGCCCGCTATCCGGGTAATGAGACCCTCGTAAACTCTGCGAGTCCCCGATATATCCAAAACCCTTCAAAACGCAGCATATGTACACAGCACATTGAGTTCGCATGACCAGTTTGATCCGTCAATCGGAGGTTCTTTCGCTTCAAAGGCGAGGGGTAATTAACGGCAGCTAAGTTCACGGCTGCCAGAGATTCGAATCCCACAATCAATAAACCCCGGCCTATCCTAAGCAGTGGAATCTGTAATGCGCCTGACAAGCGACGCGTATTTCCCATCTCAATGGGGTGACGAAAAACACCCTACAGATTCTGGCACGCCCGGTGAGACCTATCTTTTCTCCCATATCTCGGGTTAAACATTCATGCGAACTCAATCAACATATACATTGATTGCATGTACTGAAAATGCTTCTTTATGTAGGTTAACAGTTTTCAATTGCAATCTTCGGACCCAGCAAAAATGTCTCCAAGGACAAGCTCGGCTCTCAACACTACTATCGTCTCCTACACGATGAAGATGGACGCAAGGACGGTCCTTCCGGCCAGTCTCGGGCGACAGTGGGAGGAGCCACTGCTACCATTTGGCTCTATTCTGTTCGTGCCAGCTAACGTCATCCCTGCTCCTCAAGCTCCGGTAACAGACAAACCGTCCTCGAAAAGCAGGAGGCCAAATGTGGTGATCTCGAGGGTACGACTACCCAAACGCAAGTCGGTGTTTGAACAACTTTCCTTGGCCCCGGCTGGGGGCAAGGCCATCAACACCAACAAAGCAATAAGGTATCTCGGGCAAGCTCCAGCGGTGCCCCTGACAACTGCTCAATCGACTCACGATGGCTTCCTGGATGACGGATGCCCGTCAAGCCCTCAAAATCGAGAAGCTAAGACAGAAAAGGCTAAGATACAGAGCCAATAAAAGGGCTAGGACTCCTGCTAGGCTGAACTTCATGAGGTTCCAAGAACAGGGTTACCCCGCAACAACAGCTGAATCGGCAGTAAAGCTCGCCAACTCTTTTGATCAACTGAAATTGGTCCAGAAGAATACCATGAACTTAAGAGTCAAGAAAGGTGCGATCCGAACAACGCCATCCAAGGACCCAGTCATACCAACCGTCTTCAGTCGCATGTCCTTTCCAGAAGAAGGGCCACGACGACGGTCCGAAAAATCAGCCGCCAAAGATAAAGAGATGGCTGGATATGTGGTCCACATATCTACATGTTGGGCACGCGCAGCAAGAGCATGGACGGCGCCACCACATCTCAAATCCACTCTGGTATGAATGTGGCTGCCATTTCCCAAGACCAGTATCCTTTAGAAGGTAATGAAAACTCTTTCAGTGAGGCTGATAAGCAGAGAGATCCCTCAGTTCATGAGGAGTCGGGCTCGGAAAGCGAAGAGGAGCCAATTTTCCGTCCCAAGACTGCAGAGCAGCAACTTCTCCAAGAGCTCCAAAAGCAACTCAGAAACAAAGACAAGGAGATGGCCAAGCTCTACTCAAAGATTGACGACTTGACAAACGTTGTCTTACAACTCACGGCCCAAGTTGCCTCTCAGCCGTCCAATCAAACGCAGGGCTCTGCTCATGAACCAGGAAACGGTGTCCCGAGGCAGCCGACAAATATTCCCTTAAATCCAGAGATGGACGAGCCGCATGAAAATTGGCCGCATCTTATCTCGGGAAATATTTTGACAACCGATAACAGCAACCCGCTAACTCAAGATCAAATCATGGATTTGATCGTCAACAAAGTCAAAACATTGGTAACCGAAACCAAAGCGCAAAATGATATCAGCAGTAGTGGGAGACCATATCCTGCTCGGTATGATCTGGTAGAGTTTCCTGATAGCTATGTCATCCCAAGTTCGGAAGATTCGATGGGACGGGAAATGCGGATCAACACATTGCCCACTTTAAAGCCTCATGCAGGAATACTGGGGGCAATGATGCGCTTCTCCTCCGCCAGTTCGTTAATAGCTTAACCGATGTCTCTTTCGATTGGTATGCGAGCATACCCGATGGATACGTCACAACTTTCGTCCAAATGGAATCTCTATTTCGGCAAAGGTTCATGAGTGTCAGCGATAAGATCACCATTGCCGACCTCGTAAGGACGAAACCAAAGAACAACGAAAGTAGCACGGATTTTATAACCCGATGGCGCAATCTCTCCGTCAAATGTGAGCCACCATTGGAATAAGACCAATCCGTCAATCTCCTCATCGGAAATCTCGGTACCTGGATGTATCCTTTTCTATCCACCGCAGGTCTCAAGACGTATCAAGAGCTGACCAAGAAAGTTCAAATGTTGGAACGCTCAAAACAGGATTCTTCCTCGGACTTCCAAAATAGCAATAATACTGAAGAAACCGAAAGGACGATAATCGCAAAAGCGGAAATTCCGACGATACTGAATTTTTTAACACTTCGGCTAACCGAAATAAGCGAGGGATGAGCGGGCCTAATACCAACCAGCCTCGGAAGCCAGTGTTCAGAGAGGGAGGAGAATCTTCACTGAAAGAGAAACTGGATAAGGTCTATTCCTTCAGAAGGGACAAGGTCCGTAAAATATTCAAAGATACTCTAAGAAACGGTCTACAATTGCTAGAATCAAAAAGACCTCAAGAAGCAAATATGACCGACGGCCTCAAATATTGCTCCTATCACAGAGTGATAGGTCATGCCATTGAGGACTGCTTCGTCTTCAAAAATTGGGTCGAAAAGCAATACAAGAAAGGAGAAATAGAACTGTCTAAAGGCATGTTAACAAACAGTCAAGCTGCGACCGCCAATTTCATACAGACAGAGACAGAAGCCCTTCGGGAACCTGATTCTCTCAGACATCTGCCTTTCTCTGAAAAGAGCAGACCAAGGCAATAAGCTAAGAGCCAAACAAGCAACATTGCCAATGAAGAAGTAATGGATGGATACACAACCTATACGATCTACATGATGGAGTCCGGAGGAACAAGTCCTCCTACGCCTTATAGCCATGACGTTGACGTGGTTGTTGCCATCTAACACCGGCTCGGTCTAGATGACGAAAAGCCCGCTTATGCAAATAAGCCAAAGGAGCTCGTGGTTCCTGCAGAATCGAGCCCAAGCTCCAACGGATAACCGCCACGTCATTAAACTGGGAACATTCGACCCTAAGTCGTTAAACTGGAAGTGTAAAAAAATTTGTAAATAAAAGATAAAGCCGAAATAATGAGGCAACCGCGAATAAATAATTGAAATGATAGGGCAGTCGCGACTTTCGCGATAAGAAAAGCTGAAATGATAGCGCAATCGCGGTTTAAAAAAACTTGTATACAAATAAATACCCCAAATGCCCAAAAGGCGAATGATGAGTCGCTCCTGAGACCATTCTAGTGTTAGCAATGCAGACGCCAACAAAATTCTAAGTTCCCCAAATTCTCCCAGCCCTACGGCCGGTCCCTAAATTGACTACCGTATACAATCCACGGGCTCAAATAATCCTCATCACGTCAGTACCTCACCGCAATCACTAGTCCCACGGCCGGTCTCCGCCGTCGGAATTATGCTCTATTTTGGAAGACCCGCTCATGTGTCCTCACGATACACGAGAAGAACAAAACTTACGAGATCCTCTCAACTCGTAAGAAAACACCTTCGCGGGATCCTTACGATTCACAAAGGAAAAACACACTTAGGGGTCCCCACGACTCCTAAGGAGAAAATACACCTACGAGATCCTTTCGACTCGTGGGGGGAAAATGCTTTTATGGGACCCTTACGGCTCATAAAATTGAAAAGCCTTAGGTGATAGGGACCTAAACCTGTCTTCTAAGCCATCGCTCCCCAACAGGCAAAGGCAAATGATGAATTGCTCCTAGCACTTGTGCTCCAGTGTTAGCAGCACTGATGCCGACCCCAACCCTAAAATTCTAAACTTTCGATCCAATAGACCCTAAGTCGTTAAACTGGGAACAGATGACTCCTAAGTCGTTAAACTGGGAACGAGGGAAATCCCTTCATGGCAAATGATGATTCGCTTCTGATACCATATTCCAATGTAGCGATGCTGATACCAAACCAAAATCCCTAAATTCTCTCATGGCAAATGATTCGCTTCTGGTACCATACTCCAGTGTAGCAATGTTGATGCCAATCCAAATCCGATGTTCTCCACGGCAAATGATGATTCGCTCCTGTTACTATATTCCAATGTAGCGAAACTGACGCTGAACAAAAACCCAAATTCCAAGTCTCGGGCTCAAAAGCCCTGCTGGACGGATAAGAAACTCCCAAATCAAATCAAACCAACAAGCTCTGCGTTGAAATCATGTTTCGCCTCAGAATGTACCCCGTGTCGGAATTATGCTCCGTCTCGGAATGAAGTCAACCAACGACCTCCCTGTCGGAATTATGCTCCGCCTCGGAATCAAGTTAACCAATAACCTCCCTGATGGAACGAGCTCCATCTCGGAAACAAGTCGAATCCCGACACCACAGAAGCGGAGCAAGTCAAATCCAGCCCTGACACCACAGTAAGCGGAGCAAGTCAAATCTAATCCCTGACACCGCAAGAAGCGAAGCAAATCAAATCGCCACCGACCGTCCACATCGCTAAAAGGGCAGCACAAGTCAAATCCAGCCCTAACACCGCAGAAAGCGGAACAAGTCAAATCCAATCCTGACACCGCAAGAAGCGGAGCAACTCAAATCGCCACCGATCGTCTATGTCGCTAAAAGGGTATCGCTATCGACCGTCCACGTCGCTAAAAAGGCAGCATCGACCGTCCAAGTCGCTAAAAGGGCAGCACCGACCGTCCACGTCTTAAAAAGGACAGTATCGACCTCCACGTCGTCAAAACAGGAACCAAATCAAGTCAATCAACAAGCTCTGTGTCAGAACCATGTTTCATCTCAGAATGTACCCCGTGTCGAATCATGCTTAGCCTCGGAGTTTCTGTCTTCCGTGTCGGAATCATGCTTCGCCTCAGAGTATCTGCCTTCCCTGTCGGAATTTTATTTCGCATGGGAATCAAGCTCTGCATCGGAGCTATACTTCGTTCAGAATGTCTGTCCTGCGCCGGAATTAAGTTTCGTCCCAGGATACACCTGTCCCGTGTCGAAATTATGCTTCGCCCCGAAACCCTGCGTCGGAATGATACTCCGACCTTCGGAATTATGCTCCGCACATCGGAATGATACTCCGACCCCCGGAATTATGCTCCGCACATCAGAATGATACTCCGACCCCCGGAATTACGCTTGGCTCTTCGGAATGACGCTCTGATCCTGGAATGACGCTTCGCAAATCGGAATGATTCTCCGACCCCCGGAATCATGCTCCTGGAAAGATGCTCCGCCCCCGGAATGATGCTCCACCTCAAAGTCAAACTTCTGCGGAACAAGATCAATCAATTTCATGCACGCAGCTCATATACGCGGTGTGCATTTATTGACGAGGGACACTTTGTTGGGGTCAAAAATTACATCCCGGTTGACCAAGTCAAAATCAACCCCAAGTGAGCGGGCTCAAGCCCGAGTCAAGTAGGCCCATGCCCAAGTCGAGCCCCGCGGCCGGCCTACCCCATGCCAAAATGAAAATTATATAATAAATATTTTTGATGTAATCTTTATGAATAAATGTAGGGAAAATGGGCATAAAGCCAAATTTTTGTAAAGCTTATGCCTCATGTGCAAAAAAAATAAACACATGAGGCATGGGATAGGCAAAATACCATTTTGTAAAGCCAAAGGGGCTATATGTAAAATTGTAAGCCTATATAAAGCAACATGATGATGAAATAAAGGACAATAATTGATTCCCCTCAAAAATTAGGGTTTCAATGCTTCCTTCTCCTTCCTCAAGGTTTTAAAGTTTCTTCTCTTTTCTGAATTAAATCAAGAGTTTAACCCTTCCTATCTCAAAAAGAAATAATGTTTTACCATAAAACCCTTGAAGAGGAACTCAGATCTCCCATCAAATCTCTAAAAGAGAAGATTTTTAAGTCTCGTCCCCTTTCCTCCAAGATCCAGCCAACAGAGAGGAGGAAGAAGGAGACTCATCTCCAAAAATCCCACTTTGGGAAAAATCTAAGGCTCGAGATAAGATCCAGGGCTCAAGGAAGAAGAAAAGGGTCCCCTTTGATCACTTCCGAAGATCTTTGAAGAGTTCAACTTCAAGACCCAAATCCTCAAAAGAGTTTAACTCCCTTTTAGGAGCTCAACTCCAAATCCAAATCTTTTGGAGTTTAACTCCTCTCAAAATCCTTTGAGAGTTTTAACTCCATAAAGATAAAAATCCTTCTTTTTTCGTGGGAGTTTCTAAAATCCCTCGGAGTTCAACTCCTAATCCCAGGCTAAGTTTCCCCCTTTTTTCTTTTCTTTTTTCTACAGGCGCCCAGCGCCCACGTGCCGGACGCGTGAAGCGCTGGCGCCAGGCGCCCACGCGCCTCGCACGTGGCCCGCGGGCGTCCAGCGTGCACGCGTCCTTAAGACGCTCCTCGCCCCTCTTTTCCTATACACTCTACACTAAAAATACCTCTAACGGGGTGCTGCCCCGCATCCCGCAAGGGGGCTGCTAGCCCCTCGACCCCCAGCCCGCTATTTGGGTAGCGAGACCCCCGCAAACTCTGCGAGACCCCCGATATATCCAAAACCCTTCAAAACGCAACACACGTACACGGCACATTGAGTTCGCATATGACCAGTTTGACCCGTCAATCGAAGGTTCCTTTGCTTCAAAGGCCGGGGTAATTAACGGCAGCTTAGTCCGTGACTGCTGGAAATTCGGATCCCCACAATCAATAAACTCCGGCCTACCCTAAACAGGGGGAATCTGTAATGCGCCTGACAAGCGACGCGTATTTCCCATCTCAATGGGGTGACGAAAAACACCCTGCACAAGTCAAATCCAAACCCCGACACCGCAGAAAGCGGAGCAAGTCAAATCCAAACCCCGACACCGTAGAAAGCGGAGCAAGTCAAATCCAAACCCTGACACCGCAAGAAGTGGAGCAAGTCAAATCAAGTATCGATCGTCCAAGTCGCAAAAATGGCAGTATCGACCGTCCAAGTCGCAAAAATGGCAGCATCGACCGTCCAAGTCGCAAAAACGGCAGTATTGACCGTCCACGTCGCTAAAAGGGCAGCATTGACCCTCCACAGGGAACCAAACCAAATCAATCTCCATATAGAATAAAATCCATCAATTTCATGCACACAACCCATACACGCGGTGTGCATTTATTGATGGGGGCACTTTGTTGGGGTCAAAAATTACACCCCGGTTAACCAAGTCAAAGTCAAAGTCAAAGTCAACCCCAAGCCAAATGGACCCGAGCCCAAGCAAGCGGGACCAAGCCTAAATCAAGACCGAGCATGGAAGGGACTGGCTCTATGACAAAAAGAATGGAGCCATAAATTATTTTAATGTAATTTTTTAGAAATAAGTGTATGAAATATATGCAAAAAGCTAAAATTTTGTAAACCTCATGGCTTATGTGCAAAAAGAAATAAGTAAATGAGGCATAAGGAGGCGCAAGGGCCATTCGGAAAAGCCTAAGAGGCTATATATAAAGTGTGTAGCCTCTAAAAGGCAAACATGATGAGAAAACCAATAACTTTCATTCTCTCATAATTTCTAGGGTTCTGTGTCTTCTTCTCCTTCTCCTTCTCCTTCACTATTTTGAGTTAAATCAAGAGTTTAACTCTTCTTTTCCCAAAAAGAAATAGATTTGCACCATAAAACCCTTGAAGGGGGTTCAAATCCCCCACCAAATCTCTAAAAGGGGAAATTTTTAAGTCACGTCACTCTTCTTCTCCAAGATCCAAAAAAAAGGAAGAAGAAAACCTCTCAAAAGAACCCATTTTAAGGAAGTCCAAGGCTTAAAAAAGAAGAAAAATGATCTTTTTTCACCATCCAAGATCTAAATTCTCAAAAGAGTTTAACTCCAGATCCAGATCTTTTAGGAGTTTAACTCAAATCCAAACATTTTAGGAGTCTAACTCCAAATCCATATCAAATTTCTGTTCAGGAGTTCAACTCCAAGCCCAAGTGCTTAGCTCTTCTTCCGTTGGTGCTCCGCAGGCGTCTAGCCTGCACGTGTTGCTCACGTGACCCGTTGGTGCCCAGCGGGAACGTGCCTCACGTGACCCGCTGACGCCCCAGCGGCCACGTGACGCCCACGTGACCCACTAGCGCCCAGCAGCCGCATGCGTCCTTAGGACGCTCCTCACCCCTCTTTTTTCCACACGTTTCACACTCGAAACACTTTCCCGTTAGAAAAACACTCGAAACGCTTCCTTAAGACCCTCGTAAACTCTGCGATGCCCCCGATACATCCAAAACATCTTCAAAACACAACACAGACACACTGCACATTGAGTTCGCATGATCAGTTTTACCCGTCAATCGGAGGTTCTCTCGCTCCAAAAGCGAGGGATAATTAACAGCGGTATAGTCCATGTTGGAAATAGTCAACAGTAAGATATTTCTCAGATTAGTTAGAATCTGTTTGTAACAAAATCTGTTCATACTTAGTTAGAATCTGTTTGTAACTTCCTTATTTTATTGTTTTTCCTCATATCTTCCTATATTTATGTAACAAGACTATAAAAAGAGCCTCTCTATATACTGAATTTTTTGTGAAAGAAAGTTCAATTCGCTTATATGGTATCAGAGCGGTAAAACTTTCTCCCAAAAAAATCATTATTTTTTCTCAATCAAAAGAAATCTCAGTTCCTTTTTTTTCCAGCCATAATGTCCTCCACCACAGAGACTGAAGTATCCTCCACAAACCCCACAAAAAACAATTCCAACTCCCTAGCCCAATCCCTTCAATTCTCCTCCATTCACAAAGGGGATCGGAACACCAGCCAGAGTCCTTTACAAAAACAGGCTTTGCAAATCGAGGTCGATGGTTCTTAGGAGTCGAGAATTAACTCAAGATTGCCTCCATTCACAAAGGAACAACTGGAGCACCTGTACAAGTTCTTTAACTCCACCGCAGACCCGTCAACACAACCCTCCTGTTCTTTAGCCCAAATCGGTAACAATCACTCTATCTCTTTTTCATGTATCAATCAACTTCCTTGGATTCTTGACTCTGGAGCAACTGATCACATGACTAGTTGCTTCACATTATTTTCAACCTACACACCCTGTGCAGGAAACAAAAAGGTCAAAATTGCAGATGGTTCATATTCTGCCATAGCCGGCTAAGGAACCATCACAATCTCTCCTTCCTTAACTCTTCTTAATGTTTTACATGTTCCAAAGCTTTCCTGCAATCCGATTTCCATTATAAAGCTAACTCAAGACCTTAAGTGTCAAGTTAAATTCATGTTCTCTCATTGTGAAATTCAAGTTCTGGACTCGGGGACGATGATTGGCAATGCTAGGACCAGTGGAGGTCTCTACTTGCTTGAAGAAGGATCGCATCTCAATAAGTCTGCATCTAGTTTGTATTTTCAGTCCATATTTGTTTCTCGTGACAATGAGTTAATTATGTTACATTTTCGTCTAGGTCATCCTAGTTTCCATTATATGCAGTATTTGTTTCCAAAGTTGTTTCGGAATAAAAATCCTTCTCAATTTCAATGTGAAGTATGTGTTTTTGCCAAACACAAAAGAGCAATTTATCCATCTCGACCCTATAAACCTTCAGCACCGTTTGCCTTAATCCATAGTGACATTTGGGGACCATCCCGCGTTTTATCCGTCTTCAGAAGAAAAAAATGGTTTGTTTCGTTTATTGATGATCATACTAGAGTCCTTTGGGTGTTTTTGCTAAAGAAGAAATCAGAAGTTGAACAAGTTTTCAAAACCTTTTATACCATGGTTGAAACACAGGTTAACAAAAAAAATCAGAATTTTCGAAGTGACAATAGACGAGAAATTTTTAACGAAACCTTAGGAGATTTTTTGCAAAGAAAGATATCATTCACCAAATTTCTTGCATTAACATACCGCAACAAAACGGTGTGGCTGAAAAAAAAATAAACACATTCTTGAAATTGCTAGGGCATTATTATTCACCAACCATGTTCCAAAAATATTATGGAATGAAGCAATTTTAACAGCAACCTATCTTAATAGAATGCTCTCGAAAATTCTCAATTTTAAAAAACCTGTTGCCTTGTTAAAATCCCTTTACCCTCAAAGCCGTCTTGCAATCTCGGATCTGCCGTTGAAAATTTTTGGTTGTACCGTGTTTGTTCACGATCACAACCCCACTAGGGATAAAACTTGATCCAAAATCAAAAAAATATGTTTTCATTGGCTACGCCACGAATCAAAGAGGGTATAAATGCTTTGATCCTTTATCAAATAAAATATTTATCACAATGGATGTGTTGTTTTTTTAAAATAAATCTTTTTTAAGCCTCCTCTTCAGGGGAGACAAATAGTGAAGACTCGGTTTCCATAAAAAACAGTCTCCCAAAAATACCCAACTTAATCCCACATACAAATTCACAAGATTTAGATTTTTTAAATCAAGACATTTTAGACCGGTCTTTTGAACACCTGGCAAACCAAAACAGTGAAAATTCACTGTACACTGATAAAAAGGTCCTTGAAAACTGAGAAAATATGTCTGTTGAAAACTCGGTTCCTTTATTAGAAAATCCGGAAAAATCCCATAAAAATAGGAACACATCACCGACTCCTAAAACAACTTGCCCCGTGGATTTAAATCCACCAGAAGCTGATGTGGAAATTAAAACGTACAAAAGGAAACAACGTGAAACAGGTCTGGAAAAAACGCAACACGGACAATAAACCCCAGAAGCTACCGGAGATTCGGATCCACACGGTCAATAAACCCCAGTCTGCCCCAGGCAGGAGGAATCTGTATACGCCTGACAAGCGCGCGTAGGCAGGAAGAATCTCAATAGGGTAACGAAAAACACTATATCTTCATTGTAACACACAGGGTGATTCTACTATAAGTTGGTAACCCACTCCTGCCAAGTAGAATAACTTCAATCCACGAATATGAATGCTGTAGGCATTAACTATTATAAATCATATGGTGTGTAAATTGAAGACATCTAGATTCCACATTCTATTCTCCTACTTGTGATGTCTTTATGGTGGACTAGGTTCCTTGTTAGCCTTTACAACAAAAAAAGTAACCAAGTGGAAACGCTGTGTGTCTGGGAGATATATCTCAATTTCTATACATTCTTTTTTAAATTAAAAAAAAGTACAAGTGATCACAAGTCGCAAGAACTAGCCTTGTTAAGCCAGTAAGCAAAACTCCTTGAGACGGTAAAATCTTCGAATGTGGAATATAGTCTGAGACTATGTTCATGTTTGCACTATGAGCTCCTCTACACCTATATAACTGTGTTTTTTTCCTAGCGATGACTATATATTGCTAGTCAATAATAATATTTCCATGTATCTTCCACCAAAATCGGTAAAGTTATATTAGAAACACAAACGCTTGATTTTAAAAGATCGTTAGTTGCATAGATTCATTACCCAACTTAACATTGCTCTAACTCTTTAATCTATTTTCGATTTTTCTTTCCAGCTGCATGAACATTTTAGTCAAATGTCAATTACAGATAAAGAGTAGGGTTACAACAATGAAAGGTTTTGCATGAACAATATTTCCCATAAGTTGTGCAATCATCATAGAAAACGCTCCTATTAGAAGCATGATAGAAAACGATCCTTATGTGTAACAGCCTAAACATGGAATGTTATCAGGATTTTACTTACAAGATGTGGCCAACCTTTGCGCTTATTTTCAACAGAAGTATGCAATTGCAACCAGTCAGTAATACGCAGCATATAATGATAATTCCCCTCATATTTAGCCATTGTGAGACACAATGCTATGGACTTGTATCATATTTTTAAAGTTTTTGTCAATTTCTAAGCAATGAGCGCTAACTTTGAGGGGGCCTCACGAATTTTCACCATTTGACAAGAGAGGATTTCAATTATAATAGACCAAAAGGATTTGTTCACACATAAATGTTCAATATCAGCCACCATACACATTTCAGAAGCCAGACCTTATTTCCCAAAAAAAATTAAACAGTTTATTAAAAGTCTTTTCGACATTGTGCTTTAGAAGGCTTTTAATTAGATTTTTTTTTAAACCAGGGCAGAATTTTCTTACACCGAATAGAAAATCAAAGAATGAAAATTTATGATAATCAAACATTAAATTGACAAAGAAATCTAAAGTAAGACGGTCTACTTACCGGACGCGATGGAAGCCCTAACGGACTCAAGACACAGTTGGGAATAGGAATTAGTCTTTCCTTTGGATGATGAAATTTACAGACCGCACCAAACTTACAATCTCCAGTCTTCATATAGAACTGGCATTCAAGTTGGTCAGGCCTTTCAGGAAAAACATTCTCTCTTTGCATCGTATAAAGACCCATAGGGATTGAGCTAGATCGATATGACGAAAATGCCTCTTGAGATCCTGCAGTTGTTTCACTTTGACGTGAGGTGTTGTAATATTGAGCAGTGACTGGAGTCTGTAGCTGGTTTCCTGGAGATGAAACAGAGCTCAATTGTCCCTGCAAGGAGATAGCCATATCAGTTGACAGAAGTCAAGCATTATAGTAAACATTTGTGAATTTAATGATAAAGAAGTGGGATAAACAACTCAAGCTCTCTCCTTTTCTATGTGAGAAAAACCAAGACAAGGAGAAAATCTACACTGATTTCCATTGTCATTCAGTCATTACAAGTCAAACCCTTCTTATACCATAAAACCATATGAGAAATCGGTATAACCATAACCACATACTTGCCAATTATCACGGATAAAAGTAAATTTCATGCATTCATATGCTTCATATGGTAACCATGAATAAAAATTGAATGAAGTCTCGCTAAATTATATGGGCTATTGTCTTATCAAGCTGCTTCTTTATATTAAATATGATTCTGCTAATTATTTAAATATAAAATACAATTTTTCCAGTTATAGAAGACTCTGTAGATCTTGCCCCTACCCCACCCAAAAAAAAGAACAGGGAAGTGGCATTTTATTTGAAAGTGAGGGTTGATTTGCCAATTTTTATTGTTATTCCACTTTATATTTAATAATCTTTTGCTCCCCCCTTATATAGTATGTACTCCTGAGTGGATTATTGAATATGGTACTGAGATTATACCTTTTGTTTTTAGATAAACTTACCTGCATCCAAGCTATAATAATGGAACTAGATCAACTCCAGGCTTGGAAATTAGAAAAAAAATCCAGCTGGAACATTAATTGGTGAGCAACACTCAGGCCCTTTACAAGTGTGGCCAGTAACTAGACGAGTCTGACCGATTGCTGAACTGTTGCCAACCTCAACATAAATACACTGCCTATCCAGTGATCTGCATGAGCGTGTCTAGCATGACTACGATGCAATTTTCCATCTTACACACACCTTATATGGCTGAAGATATTTCTAATTTTTCTTCCAATGTCTCCTCCATTAAGATAATGTATTATCGCTTTAAAACTTCAACAGCTATGGTCATTCAATAATTATAAATATCTTTTATAAAAACCCACCATTTTCCTCCATCTTTATCATGTGTTTGGAGACACGGTAAATATATTTATTTCTATTGAAGAGGATTGAATAATCAATCATTAATAATTAATAGATAAATTTGTTGGCATACAGCTTCTTGGCAAACACAATCTAAATTAGGCATACTCCAAGAACAAAAATTGTTTTTGCAACCACTTGTTCGGCTTAACATCAATGCAATCAAGTCAAAAGGATAAAAAGGTTTATAAAGGGAATGATTAAGTTTGAATGATGTGGATGCAGGAAAACAGGTATGCCCACACGTGTATGTATTGTGCACTAATGTGTGCGTGTGTTTTGTTGAGAGAAAGGAATACAAATGCCTATAAATAGGAAAGTAGAGCTTACAGAATAAGGATTCCAGCCAGAAACCTGAACAAGCCCTTGAGGAACAATTAATTGAGTATAGCTTGAAGGGCCTTGCCAACGAGGACTTGGTATGAAAGAAGCTCTCGCAGGAGGCCAGCTTGTCAAACCCCCAGCAGCATACGATTGCTGCCCATGGGCTGTAGGGGAATGTAAAGAAGGATAGACAGGAGAACCACGCAAACGAATCATAGCATTAGATGACTGCTGATGATGGAACTTGCAGGTATTCCCAAATTTACACATTCCGGTTCTTAAATAATATGCACAATCCTTTTCATTCTGAACTAGAAAGAAAGTATGAATGTGAGATTATCATATCATATATATGTGAAGCACTATTTCAACTTTCTGATAAACATAAATCATAATGAAACTTATTCAATTCAAGCAATCGTAAGATCGAACCGGGCGAAGTGGGAAGCCTAAAATATTTAACTGAACTCGTCCAGCAATTCCAGCTTTATCTCTAGGGTGGTGAAATTTACATGTAGCTCCAAATTTGCATGTTCCCGTCCTCATATAAAACTGAAGAAAAAAGATATTTTTTGTGAACAAAAGTAAACGGATATAGCTAATGAAAAATTAAGAACAAAAGCTGAATACATAAATAACATGTTGAATAAACAACCATACTATCCATAACCAAACTTCCTAGAATATTGCACAACTGCGCTATACAGTGGATCTCAGGTGAACCAGTAGCTAGAGTGCGAGACAAAGAGCTTCCTTTTTCACTTGTATTAGCACCAAAGTAAAATATCAAAAATTATACAATTTTTCAGTGACAAATTATCTTGAAAGGTTAATACTGTTTCAGGCAGACGCCAAAGATATATTGGCTGATATATAGCTTCACCTCTATAATACCAATTAAAAAAACAGCCCATCAATCGGAGGATTTATTGATATTTTTGATATCGGCCGGCATATTGTTTAGTATATCCTTTTTAGAAAAACAAATTATATCCTTTTGCAGTTAACGGATAATATGGATCTTATTGGTTCTTCAAAGAATTAATGGGTAACAAGTTTCCAGAATGAATCTCATTACCCAGTACTTGACGGCATTGCCATGTATATTCCAAATTCTTGATGTCATTATCCATGAATACTCCCCCACCCCCAACACAAAAAAACGATTGGATTGAAGACGGGATGGTTTGCATGATCAATGGTCTTAATCAAAGTCCTGCGACCTAAGACTCTGTACGAGGATACAATATTTGGAAAGGTATACATTTTTTTCATTTCATTTTCATGTTTCCCTGTTGATGATCGCTTCATATCTGCTAGTAATGTTTCCAAACAGGTATTGCGTTTGTATTTTATTACGCAACTGCACTAGTCGATTAATTGTTGGTTTGAATCCTTTCGTATTGCATAATTTATTTATTGCAGGGCGAATAAATATACTGTCTTTAAACACCTACATGGCTTATGTTAGTTTTTGCATGATAAATGACATCTAGGATATCGCAACTGCACTTTAAGTAGATGTGTGTGTGTATGAAATATATACGGAATGCCCGATAGGCACATTTGATATTAACTCGCATTCCTATATCATGAGATCATCCGCTATCCTCTTATCATATAATGGTACAAATCCCGATGTTTTAAACCTTGCTGAAAATGGTATGCAATTATTTCTTTTATTCTATAGAAACAAAGTGATCTTCTCAAAAAAATAAAAGGATACTGTCTAAACCTTTGATTTCTTGCTGCAAAAAATAGTAGAGAAAGATTTTAAAGGTAGCTAGCTTTAAGCCTAAAACCTGGGAATGGATACCATTCCCAAAATCAAAAGAAAAATGTAGCCTCTATCCCATCTGAATGTAAAAATGCACGGTGTCCACCTGACGAGAGATATTAAAATTGGTGTATGTGTGTAAAACGAAAGAGAAAAACAGTGGAGCCTTTAACCAGTATATGATTTAGTACAACTGTATCCCATCATCTGTGTGTAAAACTGAGAAATTATGGTTTAGTACAAGCATATTAATTTGCCAAACTGAGAGCGAAATTGGTGATGTGTGTAGAACGAAAGAAAGAAATCTGGAGCATCGTTTTTACATACATACATAATTTCTAATCGCACAAGCATCTTAGAAAGCCACAACTAACTGTACTATGATATAGAGTGGTGCACAGCTTACTGATCCATCCATACAACTGATGCTTTGTAGCATTGGTAAACCTGCTTCCATTCGTAATTTTTTACCTATTTATCTGCCGATAAAATTGGTGCAAATAATCTAGTTTTCTCTTTATTATCTGGTAACACATTTTGTAGCTTGTGTGGCTTACTGATCCCAACAAGCTCCGATGCTAACAAGTATGGGTTCCAACAATGAAATTAGACACCCCTCCATTTATTTGTAAATAAGAATGCCCAGGGTGGTGTATATATTGGAAAGAGACTACGTCAATTACTTGAATCATAAAACTTTCTTAAAAGATGGTCGCATAGGAATGGATTGAACTATCCTCGAGAAGAATACTCACTCAGCCGAGAGTAACAAGGAGATCCCGTAAAAAGTTATCACATAAAACATACAGCTACATTCCATTGAGTATTTTTTTTTTAAGTTTGACACATTGATTTTACAAGAAAATCCACTTAATGACCGCATTTCTGAAATTACTAGTTCTTTGAGAAAACTACAAGAAGCAAAAATGCAATTGCTTACCAGTTTACTAATCAACATTAGGAAAAGAACACTCTGATACTAACTGCAAACATAGGAAAGCTTACCTGGCATTCAGGTTGGCCAACTCGATCAGGATAACCTCCCTTAAGTGTAGCCGCAGCAACAGCCTGACAGGCAACAATATTACTTAATTTAGATGATCAATTCTGGTAGAACTCCATAACTAGGTGCATTCATCTCTCATGTAAAAGCAGAGCAATCAATATGAGAAACTAGAGAAAGTCAAAAGGGTCTAGCAATGGAATTGGAAAGAACTTTAGATATATAAGAAACATTCATTGGTACAATCTTTTGATCCTTCTGTTCAATATACCAATTCACAATGTATATAAATACATAGCTACAATGCAATTTTAGAGTCTCACACTCACCTTCCAAACCTAAGCCAATTTTAACAAAGGTACTTTTCCTTTTAATGTAAATCTTCACTAATGACGCCCACAGAATTAGACCCAGTAACCTATTTGAAAAAACTATTTTTGCCATAGGAGCTATGCTCCTTACTATGTGCGAAGAAAGTAGGTGACACAATATGCAGTGGACTGCCAATTAAAAGAGGAAAGTTCTGCGACTGATCCAACAACAAACTCGGGAATCTCCGACTCAAAAGTGTTGTCTTCTATAGCAAGGTCCGTGAAGTCAATGAAGTCACGGGGAATGGACAATGGGTATATCATATAAACAGGACCGCCCGCTTCTATTAGAAATAGACGTTTTACCGATCGTTATTCAGACACTAACAAAATACTGATTCAGATCGTTATTCAGGCATCTTTACAGCACAAAATAAAACCATTTTTCACAATAAAACAAGATGAAATTGATATTACAAAATACCTCAAGGCACTTTACCATGGATACAAGTGAATCTCATACATACTTTCATACTCCTATATCAAAATGGATCAAGAGGGGCTGGCGGCAATCCACCCACCTCCATCCCCCACCCCCCAAACTGCAATATGGTTGCCTATGAAGTATTAGGCCCAACTAGAACTCTTGTTTAGATTTGCCTCACATGCTTCCAGATTCCGTGAAAAATAACTGAATGAAGTTCGGCTATCATAGACTTATTATGGCTCGTCTGGATTCTTCGTATAAAACCTTGATTTTGCTAATCGCAAGACTCTTGTGAAAGCTCTTGATCTACTCAAACTTCCTGCCCAGCAAAGGGTGTGAATCATTTTACTCTAAACACCAAGCTATTGACCAATTTGCATTGTGAGTCTAAGAAAAAAGAGAATTCTACTAGTTTGTCTTTACAAAGAGGGCCTACAGAATTGGAGGCAAGCAAACCCACCATGAACAAACCCCAGCATAAGGTTAGGATCAGAACCATATAATGGAGTATTGGAGTTGATTGACACTTTACATGGACTAATTTTCAAATCAGAGCTAAATTAAGAATCTTGAGATACGAAATCAATTCAGAGAGAAGGCAACCTCCAGATCAACAAATAATTACTACTTACCATAACCTTATAAGAAATTACTCAGTATCCACATTCCAACTGCGTGACTGCCCAATAATCATTATACATCATAGCAAACAGAGCCTCCTTCAGAGGACCAGAATTATTTACCATTATGCATATCAAAATAAAGAAACCGCATCCTATTAGCATATCAAAAGTCAAATTGTCAAATAAAATGGCCTTAATTGGTAAAATTATCTAGTTAACCATACATTTGGAAGCATTAAACAAATGTTAAATGCAACTTTTCCACTATACAGTACATGTTGCATAAGAAATTCTGAAATATATATAGAGAGAGAGGTTAATGGAGGAAAGAGGCCATAGGAGGGAATTTCCTCTTATGGCGTCAAAAAATACACCCTTCCTCATTTTTTCCGACAATCGGCACCCACCATCTTCATCGTTATCATCTAAGATGTGGGTACACCAAATTTCATGTGATTCCACAACTTTTTCACCGTTGATTTAGTGGGTTCAAAATTAACGGTTTACCGACAATAGAACTTTTTACATTGCTAAATCAACGGTGAAAAAGTTGTAGAATCACATGAAATTTGGTGTATCCACAACTTAGATGATAACGATGAAGATGGTGGGTGCCGATCGGCGGAAAAAATGAGGGAGGGTGTATTTTTTCGACGCCATAGGAGGAAATTCCCTCCTATGGCATCTTTCCTCCATTATATATATATATATATATATATATATATATATATATATATATATATATATATATAAAGAATTAAACAGTTAATTCACAGCATGTGTCCATCCAGGCATGAGCATGTGCAAAGTGGGAAGGGGGAGGAGGAGGGATAGATTTTACTTGTATCAACTTAACAATCATCGATGTGCTACCAGAAGAATAGAGAAAAATCTTAGCATGTCCTTCTTTATCCTTTTTATATATTTATTTATCGCCAAAGAAAATCATTGCATGTCAGAACTGAAAACTAATAACTCCAGCACATTGTTAATGCTTTAAAAGATACAGCAACGGAAAAGAATAACTCATCGTAATGACAAAAAAATAATTAACATTTACTTCATTAATAGTACAGCAAAGCATGTCAAGCAGGAATACGAAATTTACCAGCTTCCTATTGGGAGGATGATTAAATTTGCAAGTCATTCCAAACCTACAAAGGCCGGTTCTAATATAATAAGTACAGTCTGGCTCCCCTGGATTCTCAGGATAAGGTCCGGGCTCCATTGTTTCACTATCAATAAACTCATTTGCCACATTGCCTCTGCAACACAACCACGTCATATCTGTTAATAATTGAAAATATTATTCATTGATCCTCCAAACTTTACAAATGAAATACAACATCTGTATATACGATGATAACATCAGTGCTACACAGTACTGCGCCGTAGAACTATTGTGCTACACGGTACTACGCCGTATACACTGTAGAACTACAATACTACGCAGTACTGCACTATGCTTTAACAGCCCCCTCAAATTCGAGATTGATTGTAAACCGAGAGTTTGGACAAGAGATAAAGAAGTTGGGATGTGTGAAGATGCGTGGAGAGGGCTGAGCGCCATGAGGGCCGATGCACGAGGAAAGGCGATGTGCCATGAGGGCCGATGCGCGAGGGGAGCCAATGCGTGAGAAGGACTGACGTGGAGGGCCGACGCACAAAGGAGGTCCAAGAGAGCATGAAGGCTCAAAGTCCGGCTCGAAGGCTCGAGGAAGCTCGATGGCTCAAAGAAAAGAGAGCACGAAGACTCAATGAACTGGAGCTCGAGGGCTCAAATAAACCGAGAGAATGAAGCTCAAATCGATGTTGGAGCTCAAGGCGACGGGGAGCTTGGAGGTCTCGAGTTTGAAACCAAGAAGATGAAGCTCAAGTCGACGGGGATTTAGGAGATCTCGGGTTTGATGATTAGGAGCTTGAGAAGGCGCCGTTGAGATTCAATACCGATAGCAGTAAAACGGCAATGAGAATCCAAGACGGTGCAGAGGTCGATGGGGATCAGTGGTGCGGAGGCCGTGTGGTCAGTGAGGCCGAGGCTCGGCGAGTGGAAGAAAAAACCGAGGATGCTCGGGATCGACGAAGGATCGGCGAAGATCGAGACTCGGGTCTTGATCGAAGAGGAAGTTCTTTTGGGGAATTTCGTCGAACAGTTGGAGCTCGAAAGCTTGGAGGGCCGAGGCAATCCGGTTATGAGGCTCGAGGCAATCCGGTGATGAGCAGCTCGACGCGAAGGATGGGGGAGAGGGCCCACGCGAAGGAGGGCCGAGGCACGATGAGAGCAGATGCGCAAGGCTGAGTCACGAAGAGGGCCGATGCGCGGTGAATGACCGAAGCGCAAACAATGCAGATGCGCGATGAGGGTCGATGTGCGATGAGGATCTACTGGATAGATGGCCAAAGTAGGGATTAGAATTCCATTATCGAAGGGAAGAATACAAAAGAGTTACAATAACAAGTACTCTCACCAGTCCAAGCTTGACTACAGGTGAACACTCACAAAAGAGAACACTCTTGAGAACAAATAAGAGTAGAACACTCCCAATCCAAACACTTCTCTCTTAAAGCTAAGTTCTCAGGGTATGCTCTCATGCTTTCTGCATAACAGTGCACGAATTCCCTCTGGGGGCTGTTTGGTTGCAGGATTATGGAATTTGGATTCTAAAATAGTACGGTTGAAATTTCTGGATTTGGTAATTTGTTGTTTGGTTGGTTTTGGATTCCTAGTATTGGATTTGTAGATCCTTGTAATCTTTGTTTGGTTGGTGAAAAAAAAGTGGGATTTGGATTTGAGGATTTTAGAGAGAGACAGAGAGAGAGAGGATTGTTAAATAAATATAGTGCATGTGCCCCATCTAAAAGTACAATGAATAGTCCCAAATCCTTGAAAATCCTTGAAAATTTTTAGGATTCCATAATCCTTGTTTTGTGGTGGGCCCTCCATAAAAAACAAAGGAATCCTAGAAATCCTAATCTTGCAACCAAACACAAAATTATGGAATCCTAGGATTCCACAATCCAAAATCCAAATCCAAACTCATAATCCTGCAACCAAACAGGCCCCTATGTGAAACAATTGCAAACTTTTTTTAGTGGGACCCATGAAATAGACAACACTTATATCGTGGTTTAAAGACACAAGAGAGAAGGAAAAAAATGCAAGAAACTTAGAGATAAGAACAAAGTAACAAGGGACCCATGAAATAGACAACACTTATATCGTGGTTTAAAGAATTTGTAATGAAGTGAAGACTTGGTGCTGTTGAGATGAAGGCCTACGGTCTTGTGTCATTAAAGATGAAGGCTCGAGTAGTATTTTGGGAGATAAAGAAGCCAGGGTGATGAAGGAGATGAAGGCTCAGGTTACCAGGCAGCGGCAGCTCAAACAGCAGAGTGATGGAGCTCCAGGTTGCGATGATGGAGGCGGCGGCAGCATGATGGAGGGTTGTTAAGGCGGCAGCATGATGGAGCTCAAGGCTGCGATGGAGGCAGCAGCAGCTCAAGGAGGACGCTTGCGGCAGGAGTGGAGGCAGTTGTGATGGTTGCACTACTACAAATAAGGATTGCCCCTACGGATTTAGCCGTAGGTGCAAACCACTGCCCTACGGATATATCCGTAGGGGCACGAAAATACCCTGTAGGTATAAACGCCGTAGGTGCAAGTCGAAACTTTGAACTTGCCCCTACGGACTAAAAATTGCCCCTGCAGATATATCTGTAAGTCCCGTTTTCCCTACGGATTAGGCCGTAGGGACAAAAAATTTATTTTATTTACGGTTTTATAAAATGGATTAGGTGTCCCTACGGACTTATCCGTAGGGCCAAGTTGTCGCCCCTACGGATAAGTGCGTAGGTACATATCCGTAGGAGCAAAACATTAGGATACATGATATTTTGCCCCTACGGATATCTGTGTAGGGGCATTTTTTTGCCCCTACGGATATATCCGTAGGGACAAGCTTAACCCCTAATACTGAGATCATAGGGGCAAAATATCAAGTATCCTGATATTTTGCCCCTACGGATAAATCTGTAGGTACATAGTTGGGCCCTACGGATTAATCCGTAGGCGCAATGAAGCGCCCTACGGTTAAATCCGTAGGTACATATTATTAGGGTTTTTTTTTTAAAAAGGGCTGTCTATTTTTTTCTCGTCCTGTGCACAATAATATATACATCGATCATATATAAAATTAATCATCACGCAGAACATATATCGCAGTATTCATAATCACATCTCACGCATAATATACACAAAAGAAACCAAAAAGCAGAATATGATATCAATATAAACACGCAAACACCACCAATATCAATAACGTCCAAAATTTAGTACAATATGTATCATATAAATAAATACATGTTTAAAATATAAGAATCAAAAAGCTACCCTAGCTCGGTCCAGCTCCACCTCTGATAAACGCCAGAATCTGGCGCGCCTGCTCCTCAGTCAATAAATCATGCAATGCGGAGCGTGCGGGAGTCTAAGCGGACTGTGGAGCTGGCGATGTGGTCTGCGCAGCCGCCGTCGAGGTAGTGGCTTGCGGAGCCGCGGCTACGGGAGTCTGAGCGGGCGGTGGAGCTATAGGAGCTGTCTGCGGAACCGCAGCCGATGTAGTGGCTTGCGGAGCCGCAGCCGAAGGAGATGCATGTGGAGGCTCGGCCGATATACCCTGTCGCGTCTGGACCTAACGTGTGTAATAAGTGAGTAAGAACTGTGTATTATTCGAATTCGTATCATTATCAAGTTATTTCGAAACCCCATTTGGATATCTAATTTGGAAAACCGTAGTTTATTTTAATTAGATATGTATGTATGATTAATTAAAACTAAGTCTACAACCAAATAAGCTCAGGCTACATACTAATATTAGATATGTTGATATCTATAATATGATATGATATTTTGCTATTAAGTAGTATACATACCAGCATCTCCTTCAACTCCTGAACGGTGGCCTTCAAGCTCTCCAGTTCCTGCAGGACACGTCGCTCACTGGAGACGGAGGAAGTAACCGCCGGGGTGGAGTCCAACCTCATATGGGTCCTGCTAGGGCCCAGTCCCTGGCCTCTCTCCCAACCTCCGTGGTGCCCTCCGTGTGCGGCGTCCAAGACTGGGGTCAGCAGTATCGGATCGTTCTGTCCGGTAAAATCGATCCCCGATGCCTCGGCCTGCTCAACCACCCGCTCCTACACCCACATTAACCAGTAAAATATAAGTATATCATTTAAATTTGAACCTTCCAAAACTAAAATTTCAAATAGGGGTTGAATAAATATTAACACTTACGCAATACTCCTGAGTAGCGACGTCGGGGTATCGAAGCTCGCCCGTGGCGGGATCTGTCGAGGTGCCGTGGACGGCAAGATATGCGGACAACACACTCGGTGTACCATCTTGCGCCAGGGTCTGAGCTGTCTGCAATATTAGAAAATAACTCTTAATATTAGATATATTAGAAAATAACTCTTAATATTGCATTATATCACAAAGGCCGATCTATTGTAATTTACCGATAACTCTATGGCTCGAGTAATATTTCTCGAGCCACCTGTATAAGTGGGGCGACCCCTCTTCGCCGACTTCCTATTCTCTATATTTTGAGCGGCCTGTTTCTGCACAACACATTCACATTTAGTTTTCTAATTAAGGAACACAAAAAAATAAAATATATACTAAATAATGAATTACATTTAAAATACATACCTGTTTGCGTTGGGAGTCGAAATATTCGCACAATAGAGGCCATGTCTCTACGTCGACTCTCGCAAAGGCCGAGGTAGATAGAAGGGCCGCTCTCTCTGCCTCGGGGGTCGCCATCCACAGGGAGTAGCAGTCGGCCTTCAGCTCATTCCTGTTGTATCGGACCTTGGTCTGCATGTTCTTCATCAGGCCATTGTACAGAGCATGAAGATCGAGCACCCTCCCAGGATGATCAGGGTCGGGTACAGGCTGAAAATCGTAATCCAACTGAAAATACAAAAAAAAACATTGTTATTAGAATGCAAGTGTTAATAATAAATATATTGGATAAATCAAATGAAAATATATATTAATACCCGAGCCTGATCAAAGAAGAGGGCGAATGAGCGCCGGTGCTGGTCGCCCCACTCAACGTGAAGTGGATAGTTCTTCACGAGCCGGCTCTCATCCCCCATATACCGACCGAACCTCTCGGCATGAGGACCGGTATAGCGATAATCAAGGGTAAAAAAGAGGGGGAATGCTGCCTCCCCCCTAGCTCTGTCAGGCCTGAGCCTATGGGACTAATTCGGGCCTCGAGTCCCCCTCTGGGGATGGGGAGGCCCTGCGTCTGCAAGAAATATCAAGACAATCAATATTAAGACAAAGTTGTATTAAGAAATCAAGGTTAAACGAAAATTGAAGTGTGATATATACCTCCGGTGACTAAAGCACGAGCCTGGGCCCGGGCAGCAGCACGAGCGGGACGATAGCTCCTCCGGTGAGGAACAGCCGGTGTCCTGGATGCGGAAGCATCCCCTCCAACTAGAAAATAAACATTGACGCTAAATTTCCATGATGTTCATATTTATTCTATAGAGGATATGTAAAATGAATAAATATTTTATATTTATTCATATTAACCTACAGACGATGCGGAGGGTACGGAAGTGGCAGGAGTGGCCCCTGCGTCAGATGTGGACGCACCACCTATAATTAGACAATTAAAAATAGATTATATAAGTAATTGCAAAAAGAATGTGTAGATCAATAATATAACATTCTAAATCAATATGCATGCACTATAGGATATATAAACATACCCGTAGGTGCGATGGTGTCACCACCTACAGCTAGACAATAAAAAAAATTACTATCTAAGTAAGAGCAAAAGGAATGTGTGTATATTTATGATATAGCATTCTAAATCAATATACATGCACTATATGATATATAAACGTACCTGGAGGAGCGGGAGTGGCCTCTGTCCCTGATGTGGACGCATCACCAACAACTAGACAATCAAACATCGACAATATAAGTAATTTTGACATGAACAGGCATGAATATCTATAATATTACATTCAAAATGGATATGCGTGCAATATACCTGGAGGTGTGGCAAAGTCCACACGGAACGAGGCATCCGAAGGGGTCTCCGATTTGGGTGCAAGACCGGCCCTCTGAAGCTCCCTACGCAGCTCTCTGGGAGGCAGAACCGCTTTGCCTCTGCCTCTGCCTCTGCAGGTGCTGCGGCTGGAGCTCCTGCCGCCCCTCGCTGCTCCCGTCATCGTCATCAAATCTAGATAAACGGTACGTGGACGCATTAGACAATCATTACAAATATTGACTATATATGTATAGATTGTAAAATGTGAAGTAATAATATAACATTACTGATAACCTTTTTCGTTTCGTGGGCGTATTATACATATCTACTTGGATTTCATCATCGATGTCATTTCTAACCCACGTAACTTCATGATCGGCCGAAAACAACCCGTCCTTCGAAACAGACGGTCGGAGCACTCTAAGCCTTCTCTTTTCTTCATCCTCATCGTTGTCCTCGAATTCTGGGACATCGTAGACATCCCTGGGTTTCCAACAGCATATGACACTCCATCCCGGATGCTTCAAACACTGTGAATAGTATACTTGGAACGCTTGGTTCGGAAAGATAAACGGATCTTCCTGACCGTAAAATCGAAGTGTGTTCACACTGGTCAATCCATATTCATCTTTCCAAGTCCCAAGATTGCTTCTCCATTTATCCGTATCGGTTCGCATATCATACCAAGTACACTGGAATATATAAAAGGGTTCTGATCGTCCGGGATAGTGGATGCTGAGTATACAATTTAAGTACCCATAATAAATCACACCGTCCGATCCTACCGTCGCAATCCCACTATTCTGAGTGGTTCTAGATATTTCTATATTCTTAACTTCGAATTTGTATCCAAGGACACCAAATCCTTTATAATATGCAACCTCCATACTAGGAAATTGAGCAAAACATCTTGAATCGCTCTCAAATGATGCAGACAAGTTCGGATCGTGGATCTAACAGAACAAATTTTACGACAAATACATAACGATATAAGTTTAGATTAAAACTGATAGCAATAAAATGTTATTCGAATAACTTATATGATCTGTGACCCAATCACAAAAATTATCCTGATGATATTTTTCCAATCGTTCTTCATTCCAATCAGGATGCCCTTCACGTACCTTGTTAAAATGAATTCTGTTTTCGACAAATAATTATGACATTAATATTATATCATTTCATACACACACAAACACAAATATAACAATTAATCCAAAAAAACTTACTCTCTAATTTGTTCAAGACATGCGCAATTAAGCAAGATAAACCGGTATATCTTGTTGATAAATATAGTGTCTACCCTCTTATAATCGGCTTTACCATATGGCCCGTCTTGAATTCTTCGAGGCCGGTTAAGTCTCGTCTCAATGTTCTCGTCCAGATAGCGGGAACAAAATGTGGTTGCTTCATCAAGAAAATAACCTTGCATGATAGAACCATCTGGTTGATTTTTATTGCGTATATACTTTTTAAGAGTGTAGAGGTACCTAAAGAAAATATGTTGAATAAATAAATACGGGCATACAGGACAATAATAATTTTAAAAATTGCGCGAAACGAAATATTACACGTACCTCTCGACGGGATACATCCATCGATATCGTACCGGTCCAGCTAACTTAGCCTCAGTTGCAAAATGAACCGTCAAGTGTATTATGATATCGAAGAATGACGGTGGGAAAATACGCTCAAACTTGCAAAGTATCAACGCAATAGAATTTTCTAGTTTATCCAGCGTCACAACCTCCAGTGTTTTAGCACACAACTCTCTAAAAAAACAACATAGGTCATTGATTACTAAACCAACCGATTTGGGGAGAGAAGTCCTGAGGGCTAATGGAAGAAGGTGCTCCACGATAAAATGGTGATCATGACTTTTCAGCCCATCGATCTTGCCTTTCACAATTTTTATTTTCTTACTGAATGATCCTGAGAAACCTATGGGAACTTTCAAATCATGCAACACCTGCAGGAATCTTTTCTTCTCCGGTTGTGACATATGATAAGCAGCATTGGGAAGTATAAACTTGCCCGGTTTACCCGCTACCGGTCTAGGGTGCAATTCACTTCTTATTCCCCACTCCTGTAGATCCATCCGAGTATTCAGGTTGTCTTTTGATTTCCCGTCTTTACAAAGAAGCAAGTTGAGTATGTACTCTGATACTCCCTTCTCTATATGCATGACGTCCAGACAATGACGCACTAAATTTGTTGACCAATACGGAAGATCGAAGAAAATGCTTAACTTGTTCCAAAATGGTGGTTTGACCTGTTTCGTCGGATCCATCCCGAAGGTCATATTATTGTAACCATCCCATTGAGCAGTCACGTCCTCTCCGGACAATGGGGCTGGAGGTCCAAGAAGCTCCTGATGACCATCAAAGTGAACAGTGTCTAACCTGTAGGGGTGGTCTAAAAGTAGGAAACGTCGATGGCCGCAATAACAAACCTTCCTGCTAAAATTCAAGAATTTCGATATTGTGTGTCGATGGCAATGAGGACATGCTTTATGACCATGTACGGACCAACCTGATAGCATCTCATACGCAGGAAAGTCATTAATTGTCCACATTAAAGCCGCACGCAGTATGAAGGTTGTATTTGTGTTTGCATCATATGTCTCTACACCATCAATGAACAAAGATTTTAACTTCTCGATCAGAGGTCGGAGATAGACGTCGATATTGTTTCCCGGTGAGTTTGGTCCGTCGATAAGAAGAGGCATCATAAAGTATGATTGGTCCATAGCCAACCAAGGCGACAGATTATAAATTATCATTACAACGGACCATGTGCTGTGACTTCCAGCCATATAGTTGAATGGGCAGAAGCCATCACTATCCAGTCCGAGCCGGACATTGCGAGGATCGCTACTGAATATTACGTGCCTCCTATCGAAATCCTTCCATGCCGGTGAATCTCTTGCATGGCTCATTTTTCCATCTTCACTTGGAGGAGCACGGTGATGCCAAATCATTGCCTCGGCTGTTTTCTTACACCTGAATAGTCTCTGTAGCCTCTGTGTTATGGGAAAGTATCGTGCTATCTTGACAGGTATATCAGGCTTCTTATCAGAATCTTTCGGTTTATACCTGGTCTCTCCGCATGTTGGACACTCTTTCAAATGTGAATTCTCTTTCCGGTACAACACGCAATTTTTAGGACATACTTGAATCTTCTCGCACTTTAGACCCAAATCAGACATCATCTTCTGGGCTCCGTACCAGCTGTCGGGCACGTTATTTCCCGGGGGCATAGAATCTTTCAAGAACGAAAGAAGCATTGTGAATGACTTGTTGCTCCATCTATTTAAGCACTTAATCTGGAAAAGTTGGACGAACCATGAGAGGGTGGAATACTTTGCATTCTCATAAATTGGTTTTTCTAGCATCATTCATGAAATTTTCATATTTATCCGCACGCTGTCCTTGACCAGAAGGAATGTCATTTTCGGTACAAATAGATTCACCTAGGGCAGCCTCTGCCATATCCTCCATTTCTTCTGATGGAAATAAATTACCGTCTTCTCCTTCTGCCGTATTACCGTCTTCTCCTTCTTCTCCTGCCGCATTATCGTGTTCTCCTTCTTCTTCTGCCGCATTACTGCGTTCTTCTCCTTCCCCGTGATATTTCAAAGTTGTATAAAGTCTAGTAAATCCATATTTTACGATATGAAGCTCTTCCAATTCTATCTTCTGCCAGTACTTATTACCACATCTATCGCACGGGCAGAGAATCTTCTCTATCACGATCTTATTATGTGCACGTGCAAATTCAATAAAAGCAGCAACTCCTGGGACAAATTTAGGTTGCATACGTTGTTACCAATCCACATCCAGTCCTTAACTCTGACGTACTCATGGGCCATGTTAGACTGCATAACATATAAATTGTAGGTTATGGTGACTATATTGAGAAATCTAAGAACGAGATAGTTACTGACAAAGGAAAAAATCTGTGTATATGCTTTGTGTGTGCGTTTGTCGTTGAAAAGAATAAATTATCGAACGTATGTTAACCGATAGACGGGGACTAAGTGGCGCTTTTAGTTTCATATATGAGTATCGATGAGAATACGAAGGTTTCATATTATCATCGAGTACCATATATTGGTTTTAACTTGAACATCTTGAATCACTCTCGAATGATACGTTTGTTGTGTATTCTTGTTGTGTGTGTGTGTTTCGGCTGTCGGGGGTAAGGCTTCTATCCCATTAAGAATGTATAGAGCGAACACCCATTCGCTTGTGCTTTCAACCGTTTCGAGTAAATTTCGGCAGCACCTCCCCGCTGTTCTCCGGGTACACTGTAATAGAATAGATAATCATTTCAAAGATGTAAAACAACGTTGAAATGAACATCTAATCTATCTTTGTACACGGAGAACCAGCGGAAAGGTACGGACGAAATATCTCGAAACGGATGAAAACACAAGTGAATGAAGGTGTTTGCTTTATACATTCCTAACTTGTCCACACGGGACAAATCTATCGGTTATCATACGATTGAATCTTCTCGTCACATAGACTATACGACGGTTGTTAGTATCGAGCTATACCGTCCGATATTTAACAACTTTCGTATAGTTCAATGTCACGACGAACATTGAACGTATGTTAACCGATAGACGGGGACTAAGTGGCGCTTTTAGTTTCATATATGAGTATCGATGAGAATACGAAGGTTTCATATTATCTTCGAGTACCATATATTGGTTTTAACTTCAACATCTTGAATCACTCTCTAATGATGCGTTTGTTGTGTATTCTTGTTGTGTGTGTGTGTTTCGGCTGTCGGGGGTAAGGCTTCTATCCCATTAAGAATGTATAGAGCGAACACCCATTCGCTTGTGCTTTCAACCGTTTCGAGTAAATTTCGGCAGCACCTCCCCGCTATTCTCCGAGTACACTGTAATAGAATAGATAATCATTTCAAAGCTGTGAAACAATGTTGAAATGAGCATCTAATCTATCTTTGTACACGGAGAACCAGCGGAAAGGTACCGACGAAATATCTCGAAACGGATGAAAACACAAGTGAATGAAGGTGTTTGCTTTATACATTCCTAACTTGTCCACACGGGACAAATCTATCGGTTATCATACGATTGAATCTTCTCGTCACATAGACTATACGGCGGTTATTAGTATCGAGCTATACCATCCGATATTTAACAACCTTCGTATAGTTCTATGTCACGACGAATATCGAACGTATGTTAACCGATAGACGGGGACTAAGTGGCGCTTTTAGTTTCATATATGAGTATCGATGAGAATATGAAGATTTTATATTATCATCGAGTATCATATATTGGTTTTAACTTCAACATCTTGAATCACTCTCTAATTATGCGTTTGTTGTGTATTCTTTTTGTATGTGTAACATGATTTTAAACTTATGAAATAATACTTGCTTAGTTACTTGCAAATTGCAACTTGAGAATAAAATATATGAAGAATTGAGCATTAAAGAACTAAGATGCATTAGACTTGAGATTGAGATGCATACCTTCAACATAGAAAAGAAATCAATAAACAAGATGAATATAATATAAATTCATAATTAATGCTACATGACACGGGTCTCAGATCAAAATTAGTGTTGAAAGTTTTATTTCCAAAAGTATCTGGCACAAAAGCTAATATGTGTATGTGTTATACATGCATGAATGAGGGAACATATAATGAACCATTTAGGCAAATTTTGTGATGCACAATTCAAACATGACGAAGAAATATATAACTAGAGCCATTTACGGCTAAAAACAAATTATGCATGCCCCTAAACTAACAGATAGAAAAAGAAATTTGTGAATTTAGGCGGTCAACGGAAGTTTCACATGATGACATTGTCACACTAATGCCGCTCGGTTTCTCAAGTAGAGAGCTTTGGTCGATAAATTCTCCAATCAATTATGGATAGAAATGTAAAGTGGAAAATCTATCCAAAACCTAGAAAGAAAGGCACAACTGCGTAATCTAACTTAGCTAATCGTTGGTAGCAAAAGGAAGATGCAATTTCATACTGCTTGGATGTGCCCATCAATGGAATAAGAAACAAACAAATCCAACAAACAAATAAGCTCATATCTACAATATATGCAAGCAAGCGAACAAAAGTGGGAATCAACATGGATAACTCATTGCAAGCGCAGCGCAATAATTAGGGTTGATTGCACAAACCCCCTTTATAGTTTACCATGCAAGACAACAGTTATGCGCCCCCCAGCCGAATCCCAACCCTAACCCTAACCCAACCGCAACCGCAGCCCCAGCCCCAGCCCCAGCCCCAGCCCCAGCCTTAACCCTAACCCCAACCCCAACCCCACCCCAACCGCAACCCCAATAGTTATGCGCCCCCCGGCCGAACCCCAACCCCAACCCTAACCCCAACCCCAACCCAACCCAACCGCAACCCCAGCATCAGCACCAGCCCCAGCCCTAACCCTAACCCCAACCCCAACCCCAACTGCAACCCTAGCCGAACCCAACCCCAACCGCAACCCTAGCCGAACCCAACCCCAACCGCAACCCTAGCCGAACCCCAACCGCAACCCCTAAAATAATCAAAAATCTCTTTAATTGAAGATTTAATTACTTACCTGTTCGGTGGATCGGCGACGAGGAAGAACGGCGACGAGATCGGGAAAGAGAGAGAGAGAGAGAACGGCGACAAGATCGGCGAGGTCGGCGACGAGAAAAGGCGATTTGCGAGGTTTTGCGCGCTCGATCGAGAGGAGGATAATCAGCGCGTAGGGAAATTATGTTTCTTTTCTATTAAATCCATATTTAGATGCCCCTACGGATTTGTCCGTAGGTCCTTGGTTTGCGGCTCCGTAGGGGCAAACAACAAATTAAGATTTAATATTTTTACGTTGGTGCGTCTTGGACCGTAGGGGCAACCGTCTGGCCCTACGGACTAATCTGTAGAGCCAAAATAAATATGCCCCTACAGATTTCAATATCCGTAGGGGCAACCCCCTATTTTAGTAGTGTTGATATCTGACGAGATGAAGAGGAGATTGGGGCAGATGGAGCTCGAGTTCGTCGGCGAGGAAAGGTATCGGCTTTGTGATGAAATCTCACAATGGCGGTTTGGAAACGATGAGATCCTGTAGAGTGTTAGATATCCCTCACATTCGATCCTAAAGATCACCCGTTGGATTTCCTAACGATTCGGTGTCATCACCAAAATTTGAGTTTATCTTTAAGGCAGACATGTAGGGATGAAAGCTCCAGACGTCTGCTAAGGCTCTAGATGCGCGAGCACACTTATGGCAGACGTATGCTCCGATGGGGGTCATAGGATCAGACGTTTGCAGAGCTTATTTGGGTGAAGATATCAGGCGTCTGCGATATCCTTGTTCAAACGTCTGAATTGCTCTCTGGATTCTCGTGAAGACAAATGTAGACGTCTGCCACTTCCTTCTGCAGACGTTTGCCTTTCTGGGCTGGACGAAAATTCGCTTAGTTAGGAAATTAGTTTCTTTGGTAAATTTTTTATATGTTATATATATGATAGCTTATTTTAGACCTAGATCTGATAGCTTTTGATAATTTAGAGAGAACCCATTGTTTTGAGAGAGTAAGGGTTTATTTGAGAGGGATTTGTATTACTCCATCGATTTGTACTTTTCTGAATTTGATATTAATAAAGTTTCGTCTTCGCCAATTACTAAGTTCTCTTACTTCTATCTTGCATGTGGTTTTGATTACTTCTCGTTATCGTTTGGTTTGTGTTTCATAATCGTCTTTGTCGCACCAGCAAGATTAAAGGATCCAGAGCCAACGAGATCAAGAGAAGTCGTGATCGAAAGATCTAAACACCGATGGAAGATAGCAACGAGGGATCTCGTCCAGGTTGATGATGGGTACTCGAAGATGGGCTCGACGATGAAGGAGGCAGTGGGTCTCTAAGAGGCCGCTGATGAGCAAAGGTGACGCCTTTGTGGAGAAGATGGCTGCGGAGTGAAGGTTTGATCTTGGAGGTTGAGGAAAAGTGTCCGTCGGTAGAGAGGTGGAGCTCAACGATGGAGGAGAAGTCAACGGGGGAGCCCACGATGCCGACAGGGAGGATCAACGGCTACGGTGCGGGATTCAAAACCCGCTCCGATATCATGCTAATAATTGGAAATGTTATTTATTGATCCTCCAAACTTTACAAATGAAATAAAACATCTATATATACAATGATAACAACATTGCTACACGGTACTACTAGAACTACTGCGCTACGTATGCACTGTATAACTACAGTACTACACAGTACTGCACTATGCTTTAACAATATCAGTGAGTTCAAATAAATGATTCGATGAGGAAGCAATTGAAATGATGTAGAAGCAACAACGGAATACAATGTGCCGCCATGAATTTTTGAGAAGGTGCCTTCTCAAGGAATTAAAACATAAATTTGGATGGTGAAAGATTAAATATACAAGATTTGGCAGCAAATAATTAATTATTTCAAACAAGCAACTGTGAAAAAAAAAATACAAAGCTATTTCTTGAATATTTTTTGAGCTACAAGCACAGCTATTGTAAGATATGCAGTAATGCTCACATGCTAAAACCTTTTCTTTTGCAGTAAAACGGTTATTATTTTGCATTGAGGAAATATGGTGCACCCATAATTTTATCGACTTTGATCTAAAAATTCAATATCTGAACACAAACAGTTGTGCCGATTCCATGAAACATTAAAAGATTCCAAAAGCTTTAAACAAATAGATAAAAGAAAGAGGCCTAATACATTTCCAAATCCCTCAGAATGACTTTTTCCCCATCAAATTAAGCAACTTATATAGAGAAAAGACACTGCACGATGCTTAATTGAGACCAAACAAAAGAGAAAAATGGAATTTCCTTTTCGACAATATTAGTTTTGAAAAAGATAAACACGTCAAATCAGCAGCAGCCTCAAAATGCAACTGAGTGAATGAAAACCCAAACACCTCTGTGATTAATAAGAAATTAGATCGAACGACATTCCCAAATCAACGAAGCCACAAACCCTAAAAACAATGCTACAATAGAGCAAAAGAAACCAGCACGGATATAAAGCTTAAGGGGCTGTTTGGTTGCAGGATTATGGAAGTTGGATTCCAAAATAGTACGGTTGAAATTTCTGGATTTGGTAATTTGTTGTTTGGTTGGTTTTGGATTCCTAGTATTGGATTTGTAGATCCTTGTAATCTTTGTTTGGTTGGTGAAAAAATGTGGGATTTGGATTTGAGGATTTTAGAGAGAGAGAGAGAGGATTGTTAAATAAATAAAGTGCATGGGCCCCATCTAAAAGTACAATGAATAGTGCTAAATCCTTGAAAATCCTTGAAAATTTTTAGGATTCCATAATCCTTGTTTTGTGGTAGCCCCCCATGAAAAACAAAGGAATCCTAGAAATCCTAATCTTGCAACCAAACACAAAATTATGGAATTCTAGGATTTCACAATCCAAAATCCAAATCCAAACTCATAATCCTGCAACCAAACAGGCCCTAAGGGTTTCGCTTCACCTTCATCGAGCATATAGTTGTCAGGTTGTCAGGTTGTCAGGTTCATATGTGGACTACGACGATCCCTTGTTAACGGCCTCCGTTGCCGCCCTGCTTCGGAGGGGATCCATCACCGGATCGCCATCGACGGCGATCGCATTCTACGGCGACGGCGTCAACGTGCTATGTGAGAGAAAGTGAACAAGAAGAGGAGGAAAGAGAAAGCGAGGAGTGAGAAAGGTGAAGAAGTGCACTCCTCTCCACAAAACTAAAAGAGGAGACGGGGAGGGAGAGTGATGGAGGTCCTTTTCGGGTCTCCGTCACGTCAGATGTTGTCTTCCGTCGATCTCCCGGTGGATTTTGGAGGTGATCTCCTGTTGCGTGTGGGTCTCAATGGGTTTGATGAGATTGGTGATTCGAGGAGTTTAGCGTCGAGTACCTGCAAAGAAGTCCCGGGGTGGTTTGGTACCACCGAGAACCTTCCGACGATCAAGTTAGCACTAGATCCGAGCAGAGTAACGGCTAAGTGGAATAAAAATGGCTTACTTGACTCCTCTGTGATGGGGGTTTATATAGTGGCGGTAGCACGCAGCAGCAGGCGCGAAGATCTCACCGGCAGTTACGCTCCCGACGTCACGCCTGCGTAAAGAGCGGATCTTCTATTAATGGGAATCGTGATGGCGTGGAACGCGGGATGTTGCTAGCGGAGAATCTGCGCATGGCGAGATTCGCGGAGCGGCGGTCACGCCTGCGAGTGGTGGAGTTGGTCGGTCGGAGGGACTGAGGAAAATTGCCTCGGCTGGGGAGCGCGGAGGCGAGCAAGAAGGCTGAGGAGTCTTAGACCAGTGGCAGCTCGGGGCGAGCTGAGAGGTCGAGAAGGCCAGTTTCAAAGGGGGCTCTGAAGAGAGCCAGCCAGAGCTTGCGGGTCGGGTACACGGATGGCCTGGTCGGCCCCTGTGGGCCCTCCTTCTGAGTTCTGTGACACGTCATCTGCCACGTGTCGTGATCCTGGAGATCACCAATGTTGAGCATCATCATTAGCCCCCCACTCTTGTCCCGACTAGCTAGCGGTTCGGGTCAGGAGTGGATTGCCGGGCCGCCCGAGGTGAGCTCCCTCCTAAGGTTTCGTCGGGATGCGTCCACGGGCTGTCAGTTGACTTTTCTGCTAGCGAATCAGGATGAGATCTTTGCATTTAAGGAAGGTGCACCGGTTCGTGCATCCTGTCACTGAAGCGACGGTCCACGTGTCAAGCGTTGGTTGACCGACGCGACGTATGCAGGCCTGCGGCGTCTGATGGGATGTGGCCCAGTGCGGGAATGACACGTGGAGCGATCGGAGCCGCTGGACACGAGGAGGCGTTTTGGCGGGAGATGACGGGTGCCGTTGGATGTGGTCGCTTGCAGCGATAAATAGGGGTGGGGCCCGCCCTTGGGCCCCTACTCCTTCATATTTCCCGCTTCTAAATCCTGGTTGCTCGGTGCTCGTCTTCTTTCTCCCGCTTTCGTTTCCCGAGGATCCCTTTTCTCAAGGTTAGATGTCTTCCTTTGTAGAGTCAGAAGATGTTGTAGGAGTAGCTTCTAGGGACCATTTAGTTGTGTCTGAGTCCTCTCGGGGGGCAGGGGTCGGATCCTCTCCCCGGGATTGTGCGGCGGGGGCAGCCCCCAGGGATGAGGCGGTAGATGCGGCCCCCAGCACCTCGTGTTGGGTGAGGCATGAGGACGAGCTCGCCAATTCTCGGGCTCGCTTCCACATCCCCTTGCGTTACACGCTCCGACTGGCCAAGGAGGGAGATAGGGCGGACCAAGTACGGGGCAGGGAGATCGCCCTGTACTTGGAAGCTTTTTGGGACGGAATGCGCCTTCACTTTTCTCCCGAGGTCGTCGCAGCGCTGAACTTTTTCGGTTTGGCCCCTGGCCAGTTAGTGTCGAACTCGTGGAGGATCCTCCTCGGGTTCCTGATCCGCCTGAAGTTACAGGCGGCTCCCTTCAGCCTTTCCATCCTCGATTCTTCTCTTGTCTTCAAAAATCACCCTGGTGGTCGAGCGGGAGACTCGAGGTGGGTCTATCTCTCTTTTAGAAAGCGGCCGGGGGGCGTTGCCGGGACAGGGGTCGTGGCCCTGCCCTCCTCCATTCATGATTGGAAGAAGAAATTTTTCTTCGTTTCCCCTCCCGAGGACGAGGACTGGCCCGTGCCTACAAAGTGGTCGAGGGAGAAATGCTTGCCGGGGAACCAATCCAATGACCCCGCCGCAGTGAGAGTGGTGTCGTGGGAGCCCATCCCCCGATTTGACGTGCTGCTGTTTAAGAGGGTCCTGAGTTGGACCGGGTTCAGTCCCGTTGAGTTCGTCGGTAAGTTAGGCTTGCTTTTTGGCTTGCGTATTGCTTGTGTTGCTGACCTCTTTGCATTTGTTTTGTGCAGGACCCATGGACTTCGACTCGCTCAAAGCCTCCATGCGCCAGCCAAGGAAGGTTACGAAGGCTGAGGGCGCCAGCTCTTCTCGCGCGAAGCCTACCCCGGCTCCTCCTTCTCCGGTGGTTGTGTCCCGCGAGCGTTTCGGGGGCGGATCCCGTCCCGGGTCCCAGCAGAGTTTTGGCCGGAAGCGGGCCCTGATTTTGGAGGACTCGGTCTGGGAGGAGGAGATCGGCTCTCCTTCGGAGCCGCTCAAAAGGAGCTCCCAGAGATCTTCCCAGGGCCGGTCCTCGCCGATCATGGTGGAGGAAAGGGGCCTTCAGTTTGCATTGCTGTCGGGGCTATCCGTTGCGGATAGCCTTCTGCATGAAATAGAGGCATCGACCGGGGGTAGAGTCCTCGGGGGGACCTTCAGGGCTCAGCTGACGTCCATCGCCCAGGATTCCTTTCAGGTAAGTGTTTGGTTTTTTGTGAGATTCGGTGCCTCCTTCATCTTTCTGATCTCTTTCCTGTCTCTCAGGTTTTCTAGCACGTTGCCATCGCCTTGCGCATAGAGGCCGAGGTGGTATCCCCGGCAATGAAGGCTGCGGGCCGACTCGCCTCGCTGGAAGAGAGCTCCAAGCGGGAGCTGGAGGCGGTGGCGGCGAGGGTTGCCGCCCTGGAGGGCGAAGTGGAGGCCGGGAAATGGGAGGTTGCCCGGTATCGCGAGGCTGCCGTGACTGCCGAGGCCAAGCTTGGGGACGCTCAGGCGCTCGCCGGCAACCTGAAAAAGACGGTGAAGGCCCTCCGGAAGGAGCTGGGGGCGGCGGCCGAGGCGGCTAAGTCGGCCGACCTGAAAGAGGCTAAGTGGGCCGATCTTTCGGCGGCGAAGGCGGTGGAGGGCTACAAGAAGTCGAAGGACTTCTATGATGACCTGGCCGTGGCCACGACCCTCATCTGGCATGAGGCCCTTGACGCCGTTAAAGCCCGGATGCCGGGGTTCGCCGATGAAGACCTCCAGGTCGAATATCCCCTCATGGACGCCAATGAGCAGGGGGAAGAGATTCCTGATGAAGAAGCCGCAGAGAACCCTGTACGTCACGCGGTGGTCGTCGTAGACCCCGAGGTCGCACCTGGCCCTGAGGCCTAAAGCTCCCACTTTCCTCCTTTTATTTCTTTGTTTTTTGAATTTTGTAAGCCTCCGGACATTTTGTAAGGTTGGGGAGCCCAAAAGTACCCTTTGTAAAGCCTTTGTCTTTGGTAGTAATAAAACTTTTTCTTTGGTTTCATCGATTCGCACTTTATCATCTGTTTGTGAAGAATGCTTGTAAAATATCTCTGCTTGCACCGTTGTGTTTCCATGTCAGATTGGCCATCTATCTAGCGATCGTTCGTCGAGTTGATTTCGATCACTTGCCGAGCGTGCCAGGCGCTGCCGAGGAGGCATCCCCATGGGCCCCGAAGTCGAGGGGGGATCGTTTAGACTTAGATAGACTTAATGCCCCTTATTGGGGCCTCGGATCCTCTGCATGTGACGGGCAGAAGGCTGTTCGCAGTATTTGTGTCGAGCATGAATGGGAAGCTGCTCGGTGGCCCCCGGTGGGCGCCATCTCTTGACTTCTGGAAATGCGAGCAACGACCACTAGCCGGGGATGGTCGAGCGAGGGTCGGGCTCGATTCCCTCTGGGAGGACTTTGGGTTCTTAGCGCTGGAGGGGCTGTAAGAAGCCCACTAAGGATGACCGGGCAGTGAAGCTGCGCGGTCACCTCTTGGCGAGGGCTTTGAACTCTGGCGTCGTAAGTAGGCAACTACCAGCCTGGGATGACCGAGCGGGGCAGCCGCTCAGATGCCTCTTGTGAGGGCTTCGACCCCTGGCGTCATGGGTAGGGAGCTACCGGCCGGAGATGACCGAGCAGGGTAGTTGCTTGGTTTCCTCTTGCGAGGGCTTTGATCCTTAGTGTTGGAGGGGCTGTAAGAAGCCCACTAAGGATGACCGGACAGTGAAGCTGCGCGGTCGCCTCTTGGCGAGGGCTTTGATCTCTGGCGTCGTGGGTAGGCAACTACCAGCCTGGGATGACCGAGCGGGGCAGCCGCTCAGATGTCTCTTATGAGGGCTTCGATCCCTGGCGTCATGGGTAGGGAGCTACCGGCCGGAGATGACCGAGCAGGGTAGCTGCTCGGTTTCCTCTTGCGAGGGCTTTGATCCTTAGTGTTGGAGGGCTGTAAGAAGCCCACTAAGGATGACCGGGCAGTGAGGCCGTGCGGCCGCCTCTTGGCGAGGGCTTTGATCTCTGGCGTCGTGGGTAGGCCACTACCATCCTGGGATGAAGGGGCGGGGTAGCCTCTCGGGTGCCTCTTGCGAGGGCTTCGATCCCTGGCGTCATGGGTAGGGAGCTACCAGTCGGAGATGACCGAGCAGGGTAGCTGCTAGGTTGCCTCTTGCGAGGGCTTTGATCCTTCAGGACGGGGACCGAGCAGGGTTACTGCCCAGTGCCTCTTGGCGAGAACTTTGATCCCTGTCGGTTGTGGTAGGAAGCTACCAGCCGGGGAGAGCCGAGCAAGGACTCGACTGCCTCTGGGAGGACTTTGGTCCTTAGCGCGGGAGAGGCTGTAAGAAGCCTACCAAGGACTTTTGGCCAGGCAGGGTTACTTCCCGGTGCTCTTGGCGAGGGCTTTTGTCCTGAAGGATAGCCGAGCGAGGGATCCTCAGGCTCGACTGCCTCTGGGAGGGCTTTCGATCCCTGTCGGTTGTGGTAGGAAGCTACCAGCCGGGGATAGCTGAGCAGGGAAGCTGCTGAGCTGCCTCTAAGGAGGGCTTGGATCCTCAGCGTTGGAGGGGCCGTAGGAGGCCTGCTAAGGATAACCGGGCAGTGAAGCTGCGCGGCTGCCTCTTGGCGAGGGCTTTTGATCCCTAGCTGTCATGCCCCGCTTCGCAGAGTACGCTCGAATAGGCACGTGACATAGCCAACCATGCTACCTGTGGATAGGAAAAATCACTTCACAGTCACATTACGGCTGTAGAGATATCAAGCAATAATATAAACAGGGGTAGCATTATATGCAAGTATGAACATAAAGGGTAAACAAGCATAACAGCGATACAAGTAAGGACAATGGGGTAATGTGTAGTGAGTTATCTAAACTGGTCTATTGGGTGAACTACTCTCAAGTCTTTGAAAACAATTTGATGAATCATCAATGTAACTCAATAGTATCCCGTGCATGCCCGGGACCACGGTCTAAGACTCTCGGGCTGAAACCGAGACGTGCCGCTAGACACTAAAACATGAATATGTAAAGACGAATGATGTCAGCAGCATCATCCCGAGGCGGGCCTAACCTCTAAAACTGATCAGTAAAAGCAAGCAAGTGTCGAGTTACAAGTCAGGTTTCATCATTGATTTCCCCATACCCCCAAGTTATATGTTCAAGTCAGGTATCAAAATAATCTGGAGCTAATGCCAACACAGGATCAGACAGGTACAGGTTTGTCTGGATAGACAACAGGAATGGTCTGTGAGAACAACAGGTCAGGTTTGTTGGCATTAGATACAAGACCAGGTAACAGGTAAAGCCATGGTACATCAGGACAAGCCAGGTAATATATAAAGGTGTCATGTCAGGTCAAGAATGTGCGGTACCATGTCATATCAAGTAGGAAGTGCAACAAGTCATGTCAGAACGCACAAGATGTCATGTGGGTACTCATAATCCAACTAACATACACATGATTATAACTAAACAAGCATGGGTACTAATAGCACAATAAACTGGAACATGTAAGATGATATGTACACAGGTATCGGCTAACTATAAGGATGTATGGTTATCGATTAGGGTTAGAGTTATAACTTCAACATTGGTATTGTACACTTAAATGAAGATGGAATACTACAATCTCATTAACATGTATTAAATGTGTAAGTCGATGTACAACATCCTACGACTTGCGGGGAGGCGGAATAATGAAAAACGATCTTGTTTTAGGCGTAAACATCGACTAACCGAGAATCTTTGCTAAACTATGACTAACAAGTATCATAGAAGTTAACAACTACTATGAAAAGTGATTATACCTAATAAACCGTGTCCTTCGTCTTTTCGTTCTCCACCTCCTCCTCGGCCTTCTCCAAGTAGTAGACGATCCACCCGAGAGCTTTACTTCAAGCTTCACCTCAAACAAGAGGTAACTAGGTTTCTTAAAGTGCTAATCTAAGTAACTTAGGTGATATAGAGAAGGGTTATGGATTAAGTAGTCTAATCTAATCCTTGATCTCAACACATGAGAGGGGAGGATTAGGGTTTGAAGAGAGAGAGCTTGAGGAGAGAGAAGGTGAGCATGAGAATGAGATGAGATAATGATCTATCATAATATATATCAAGCATTATCATTTATCCAATAAAAGAAAATAAAGGATGAATAATCATGCTTCATAAATATAAGAGGGTGATTCATCTCCATGAGTCATTAAGCATTTATGATGCATTAATGACATGGATGAATCACTCATATGACTCACTAATCTCATTTAATGCATATGCCACCTTAACTCCCAAGTCACCATCTTCTAGAAGCTTCTCGCGTAATTACGAGAACGCCCCTCCTATCCGTAAAAACACGGAAAAACTTTAGACAGTATAAATCCAATAACCGGATACTAGAAACTGGCTTAAACCAAAGCCGACTAGTAAAAACTGTCCGAAAGTCGTACATGCGTAAACGCACGTATGCGTCCGAACCCTTGTCGTAAAACCATACGACCTCTATATCGTTTCGCCTGGAGTAGGGAAACTCTCTGTGTGGGACTCTAATGACTCGACTACTACGCTGGCAGTGGGTTTAACCACAGACCGCAAACGGCATTAGCTGTACGTAACGGTCCCCAGATAGATGTCGATAAGAAGGCCGATGAGGAAACCCATCCGAACTCCTACTGAGCCTGATGTGACAATCTCCGTACAGTCCGGTCTGTTCGTCTAAGATTATCGCATATCGGGCCTAGGGGGCGGCAAGCGTCAGTCCCCTAATAGCGGTATAAGTCGTGTCGGAGTGAAGCTCATTACACCCTGAGAAACTACTGGAACCTACCAGTAAATCTCGCTTGCCCTGGCCAGGGACTTTGCGTAATGGCTCTCTGACACAGCGCGATATCAACTCCCAATACCGGGAGAGACGAATCCTGTCTAACCGCCACTGCCTCCAAGTGCTCGGGACTGCACCCAACTGCTACCTGTTTGCATGACTCCTTTGGGCCGTGGTAGGGTAGCAATCTAAGAACAGTGGGACACACTCGAGGCGAAGTAGCAGTGTCAAGTCTGCGGACTATGCTGTACTCATGTCACCTGGGAACTGTTAACTGACGACTGGTAACCAACAGTTCCCTGCGAGTCCTGTCCGGTGTACCCGTAACCCAACGAGCACCTGTATACTATCTCTAGTACGACGTACTGACGGCTGTGGGACAGACCATCTCCCCAACTGGGATGAGAAGCGTACACACTAGTCTACTCCGGAGTATCGATGCCCTGTCTCGATAATCCTACGACTAGGGACCTGAATAAGGATGTGCTTGTAGACTACCCAGCCCCCACTAGTGTGACTGCCATCACAACGCTGGTAGTCAAGCAAGATCCTAAGAGCTCTATCAATACGTATACTCACACATTAAGATAGAAAAACCAAGTAGTATACTACCATGTTTAGCAAGACTGTTATATACATGTGAATATCCCAAGCTTCCATTAAGTAATATACAAACTAGTATGATACAATAATGGCCCCTAGGGCATATACAATAACAATCTCCCACTTGCACTAGGGCCATGTACTGGCGTATCGAAGACCGATGATCTCGAGTAGCCTCTCGAACTGAATCTGAGGTAGGGCCTTCGTGAATGGATCAGCAATGTTCTCTTCAGTAGCAACTCTCCGAACCTCGATCTCCCGACGATCAATGATCTCCCTAATCAGGTGATACCACTTTAAGATGTGTCTGGACTTCTGATGGGACCTTGGTTCCTTCTCTAAAGCTATAGCTCCGTTGTTGTCGCAATACAGAGGTATTGGATCAACTATGGTAGGAACCACCTGAAGTTCTGTTAGGAACTTCTTCATCCAGACCGCTTCTTTTGCGGCATCACAAGCAGCAATATACTCTGCTTCTATCGTCGAGTCAGCAACGGTGTCCTGCTTGGAACTCTTCCAGCACACTGCCCCTCCATTGAGGGTAAAGACATAACCTGACATGAACTCGGAATCGTCCTTATCACTCTGGAAGCCGGAATCAGCATAGGCCTCCAACCTGAGGCCTTTTCCGCCGTAAACCAAGAACATCTCCTCAGTCCTCCTCAGGTACTTGAGAATGTTCTTTACTGCTATCCAGTGCTTCTCCCCTGGGTCTGACTGATACCGGCTTACCACGCTTAGTGCGTAAGCTACATCTGGTCTGGTGCACAACATCGCATACATTATAGAGCCTACCGCAGAAGCGTAGCGTATAATAGACATGCGTTCCCTTTCCAAATCAGTCTTGGGAGACATCTCTTTGGATAGGGTGATTCCGTGACAAGCCGGTAGATTACCACACTTAGAATCTTCCATACTGAATCTTTTCAGTATAGTGTCGATATACCTGGACTGTGAAAGTCCCAACATCCTCTTGGATCTATCACGATGGATCCGGATCCTCAGAATGTAAGAGGCATCACCCAGGTCTTTCATGGAGAACCTGTGTGACAAGAATCCTTTGACAGATTGTAGCATAGGAATGTCATTTCCTATCAATATAATGCCATCCACGTACAAGACGAAGAATACGACACTTCTAGCTACAACTTTACTATATATACATGGCTCATCTGGATTTTTGATAAAGTCATATTCTTTGACTGTTTCATCAAAACAGATGTTCCAACTCCGCGATGCTTGCTTTAGTCCATAAATGGACTTAAGCAACTTGCATACTTTACCGCTACTCCCACTCTGATTGAAACCCTCTGGCTGATCCATATAGATGCACTCTTCTAAATTACCATTCAGAAAAGCCGTCTTTACGTCCATCTGCCAGATTTCATAATCATGGAAGGCAGCAATAGCAAGAAGGACCCGAATGGATTTGAGCATAGCCACTGGAGAAAAAGTTTCGTCATAGTCCAAACCAGATCTTTGACGAAAACCCTTTGCAACAAGTCTAGCCTTTTAGGTTTCCACCTGTCCATCTACACCAATCTTTTTCTTGAAGATCCATTTGCATCCTATGGGTTTTACCCCATCTGGAGCAAAGTCCAAAGTCCATACTTTGTTGGTGTACATGGACTCCATCTCAGTCCGCATTGCATCTAGCCATCGTACCGAGTCGCTGCTCTGGATGGCCTGCTGGAAGCTAGTAGGTTCATCATCATCAATGATGCAATCCTCTCTATCCCCATCTATGAGAAAACCGTAGTATCTCTCAGATGGATGAGACGGCCTACTACTCCTGCAGAGGGGTGCAGGAATGTCCTATTCTTCTTGAACTACTGGTTCTACCAAACTTTCAGTAGTAGTTTGTGGTTCTGGAATTTCTTCCAGTTCTATTTCGCTCCCACTTGTATCCTTTTCTAAAACCTGCTGTTCTAGAAAATGGGCATTACGAGAAACATAAACCTTTTGTTCCTCTACGTAATAGAATAGACACCCTTTGGAGTTCTTTGGATATCCCACAAACTTACACTGTACTGATCGTGCCTCGAGCTTATCCACATACTGCTTTTTAACAAAAGCTGGACATCCCCATATCTTCAGATACTGAAGATAGGGTTTCTTCCCACTCCACATCTGATATGGCGTGGTAGGCACAGTCTTGGTAGGAACCCTGATAAGAAGATATGCCGCTGATTCTAGCGCATAACCCCAGAAAGATCGCGGTAACTCAGCATTACTCATCATGGATCGTACCATATCCAATAGGGTTCGATTCCGTCTCTCCGATACACCGTTATGCTGTGGAGTGTATGGAGGAGTAAGCTGAGAGAGAATTCCTTTCTCTTTTAGGTAACCTAGGAACTCGGCACTTAAGTGTTCACCACCCCGATCAGATCTTAGTGTCTTGATACTTTTGCCGGTTTGGTTTTCTACTTCATTCTTATACTCTTGGAATTTCTCAAAAACCTCGGATTTATGTTTCATCAGATAAATGAATCCGTACATTGAGTAATCATCCGTAAAAGTAATGAAATAGGAAAAACCACCTCTTGCATGTGTAGACATTGGACCGCATACATCGCTGTGTACGAGTCCTAAGAGCTCGCTTGCTCTTACTCCATGTCCAGTGAATGGAGTCTTTGTCATCTTTAGGGTCGCTGCAATTAAGAGAGAGAGAAGAAAACTCTTTAGCATGATACTCTTGCAAATTTAGAGTGGTTTTTAGTTTATCTAAACTAGATGGCTCCCACTGTTTCTCGAATCCTTTCCCAAACCATAAAAGAAGAATTAGCCAGGACTATTCTCACCGTACAATACTTGCTTAACCGTTCAGTCAGGCTAGTGTCGATACTTCGAGGGAGGTTTTCCAACGGTTTCGCGAAGTTCCTTAATTAAATAACCTCTTTTCTCTGGGGGCGTAACCCCGCTGACACCTTTCTAGACACCTACTTGGTTTATAGCATTGATCGTTAAGTGACGAATATCCTGATAAGTAGCATATACTCACAGTAGGATCGGGATCCAAATATCATCGTCTGATAATGCTGAAGGAATCCTACCAACATTCATCAAACTCCAAATGGTATCCATCTCTTTGCAAATTTCAGTTTCTTTAGAAATTCCCGATATATATTTTTGCCCCATGCTCTTATGACCTTGGCGTTGGTCAAAATGTCATAAGTCACATGTCAAGTTCTACCTATCATTATCTTGTTAATTTGAACTCATCCGTATATATCCCTGACGTTGGCCAAATGATAATACGACTGTCCCAAACTAACCCATCTATCTATGCAACAAATGAATACCCAGCAGCTACCAAACACTATGCCTTGGCGTTGGTCAAAATGCATAGCTTGAATACTACTGAATACCCAAATGAAATGACGGAGGGCTACGAATGGTTTTGGCGAAACCGTAAACGTAGTGAACTTGATATAATCGAAGGAACCTGATAGCTTTTTAAAAGGAGTGGTTAAAACTCCGCAATTAAAAATATCTTCTGTTTTAAAAATAACCGAGTGGTTTCTTTTAAATTGTTCCAACGATTAAACTTTTGTTTTATTTTTTTTGCATTATAAATAATGCGTCCCATCATTAACCTATCATTGCAGAAAACAACGAAAATACAACGTCCTCTTATACCATCCGCATTCGCCACTGGGTCCCATCATCACCCGTTAGGTTACTTAACTAACGACAGAGCGGGGGCTGGGCTAGCGCGGGTATAAAACATAAGTGACGTCTAATAGCTATCATATATAGATATTGTACATTCGTCAGACGCAATAATAGGCATTCCAGATCTCATATGAACTTTATTGGATTTGCAAGCAATCCGCGTTTGTTTAGAGCCTGCAATAAAAGACGGATTACACAGTTGTGATGAATAGCAATTACCCCACCCTAGACCCCTACGGGTACGGCAAACTACCCGCCAAATACCCGAAGTGAAGCGGTCTCCCTCAACAAAGTGAGTAGGCCACTAAACACTTCAAAGTACCCGGTAGTTTGTGCACCCCACCTTGGGTCTATCCTAGGAGCAAAAACAGTAAAATGAAATAATACAACGGTGGCTACAACCGCAACCTGGATGTGCCCCGCAAAAATAATATTACAACATATTACAATTACATTGAATGAATTAAAATAATAACCTATCACAAAACCCCGGCTAATCATCACAACAGTCCAATACAGTTCACATCCACAAACAGTTAAAACCATTACAGAAATGTGCAACCCCTTGCCAACCGACATACTAGCAGTTAGGGAAGGTTTACGAACACATTATACAAACACAGATATAATCAAATTAGCAAACATCGTAAAATTTCGATCGTGCAAACACTTTAGATTCTACTCCAACACTTCTCTGTGCACCTGAGACTTGAGCAGAAAAATAAACATTCCAGAAATATCATTATTAACACAGGAGAGTTACTGAAGGAATTTGGGCTGACTCGGCCCCAACTCGGCCGCGGATCCGCGGTGGATCGCATGGATCCGCCGCGGTTCCGCAGTGAGTTGGCCGAGTTAGGAGTCCAAATTTCTTCTGTAGCCCTATTATTCTCTGCTGGTTATTCTGAAGCTCCCTGAAAAATTTTTAGAGCCAGTTTTAAATTCGATAGAAACTGTGATAAATCGATGATGTTTCCGGTTCCTTTTGCGTTCGAAATTCTTACGACTTTGCTAATGAGTTAATTATTGTTTAGCGAGGCTCTGATACCATTGTAAGTCGATGTACAACACCCCACGACTTGCGGGGAGGCGGAATAATGAAAAACGATCTTGTTTTAGGCGTAAATATCGACTAACCGAGAATCTTTGCTAAACTATGACTAACAAGTATCATAGAAGTTAACAACTACTATGAAAAGTGATTATACCTAATGAACCGTGTCCTTCGTCTTTTCGTTCTCCACCTCCTCCTCGGCCTTCTCCAAGTAGTAGACGATCCACCCGAGAGCCTTACTTCAAGTTTCACCTCAAACAAGAGGTAACTAGGTTTCTTAAAGTGCTAATCTAAGTAACCTAGGTGATATAGAGAAGGGCTATGGATTAAGTAGTCTAATCTAATTCTTGATCTCAACACATGAGAGGGGAGTATTAGGGTTTGAAGAGAGAGAGCTTGAGGAGAGAGAAGGTGAGCATGCGAATGAGATGAGATAACGATCTATCATAATATATATCAAGCATTATCATTTATCCAATAAAAGAAAATAAAGGATGAATAATCATGCTTCATAAATACAAGAGGGTGATTCATCTCCATGAGTCATTAAGCATTTATGATGCATTAATGACATGGATGAATCACTCATATGACTCACTAATCTCATTTAATGCATATGCCACCTTAACCCCCAAGTCACCATCTTCTAGAAGCTTCTCGCGTAATTACGAGAACGCCCCTCCTATCCGTGAAAACACGGAAAAACTTTAGACTGTATAAATCCAGTAACCGGATACTAGAAACTGGCTTAAACCAAAGCCGACTAGTAAAAACTGTCCGTAAGTCGTACGTGTGTAAACGCACGTATGCGTCCGAACCCTTGTCGTAAAACCATACGACCTCTATATCGTTTCGCCTGGAGTAGGGAAACTCTCTGTGTGGGACTCTAATGACTCGATTACTACGCTGGCAGTGGGTTTAACCATAAACCGCAAGCGGCACTAGCTGTACGTAACGGTCCCTAGGTAAATGTCGATAAGAAGGCCGATGAGGAAACCCATCCGAACTCCTACTGAGCCTGATGTGACAATCTCCGTACAGTCCGGTCTGTTCGTCTAAGATTATCGCATATCGGGCCTAGGGGGCGGCAAGCGTCAGTCCCCTAATAGCGGTATAAGTCGTATCGGAGTGAAGCCCATTACACCCTGAGAAAGTACTGGAACCTACCAGTAAATCTCGCTTGCCCTGGCCAGGGACTTTGCGTAATGGCTCTCTGACACAGCGCGATATCAACTCCCAATACCAGGAGAGACGAATCCTGTCTAACCGCCACTGCCTCCAAGTGTTCGAGACTGCACCCAACTGCTACCTGTTTGCACGACTCCTTTGAGCCGTGGTAGGGTAGCAATCTAAGAACAGTGGGACACACTCGAGGAGAAGTAGCAGTGCCAAGTCTACGGACTATGCTGTACTCATGTCACCTGGGAACTGTTAACTGACGACTGGTAACCAACAGTTCCCTGCGAGTCCTGTCCGGTGTACCCGTAACCCAACGAGCACCTGTATACTATCTCTAGTACGACGTACTGACGGTTGTGGGACATACCATCTCCCCAACTGGGATGAGAAGCGTACACACTAGTCTACTCCGGAGTATCGATGCCCTGTCTCGATAATCTTATGACTAGGGACCTGAATAAGGATGTGCTTGTAGACTACCCAGCCCCCACTAGTGTGACTGCCATCACAACGCTGGTAGTCAAGCAAGATCCTAAGAGCTCTATCAATACGTATACTCACATATTAAGATAGAAAAACCAAGTAGCATACTACCATGTTTAGCAAGACTGTTATATACATGTGAATATCCCAAGCTTTCATTAAGTAATATACAAACTAGTATGATACAATAATGGCCCCTAGGGAATATACACTAACAAAATGGCCTAGGGATGCAATCATATCTGTAAAATAGGTTAGATGCACACGGGTGTCCAATACGGTAAAACTGTACAAGGGTACCATAGACCATGCAAACAGTTATTACGTGATTTAAAATATAAGTGTGGTTACGTTTATAGTTCCCAACTAAATATGGTGCAATTTATTAAACATGGGGTGTCTATATTACAGTGTTATATATTTAGGTGATCTATGGATACAATGTTATATATTCTAAATGGAATGGATGCAAACGGGTATCCGAAGTTATAAAACTATAAAATGGTAACATTGGATGTACCACTAAGCAATACGGAATGTGAATATTGGTATGGATGCAGTATAACGTAATCTAATATGCAACAAGATAAGTTTCCATGTTCTAGATCTAAAATGATATAAACAGATACAAACGGAACATCGAAATGTTATAAAATGATGCATGGGGTACTATATTTAAACTACAGGTATGATATACATTAGAATAGGTATATAATGATTTAAATAGCATGTAGCAAGATTAACTTGCCTTGATCAGATCACGGTATGGTAAACGGAATGTTACGCGTCGGCGGAAAAGTCGCGACGCGTGCACGGTACACGGAATGAGTCCAAACAACGCACGATGGAAACACACGGGTCAGGTATCCTCGCTGGGTCGTTGGGATCGTCGACGGCACGACCGTATTCCGGCGGTCGCTGGAAAACAGATTCTACAAAATAAAGAAAAGAGCAAGAAAAAGAAGAAGAGAAGGGAGAGGGATGTGCTCACTGGTTTGTGCACAGAAGTCGCCATGGGGTCAGAAAGACGAGGTGTTGGCGCTGTCGGGGTCGCCGGAGGTGAGTTGCCGGCGAGGGTGCAGGGGTGCAAGTTAGGGTTCTGGTGTATGGGGTTTAAGGAAAGAAGAAAAGAAGAGAGGGAGGAGAAGGGAATGAAGAAGAAGAGAAGAGGAGAATGGGTGGTGACGGTGAGGTTGAGGGATTGCCGGCGACGAGGTGTGCAGGGTGTTGGGTTCTCGTCGCGGTAGGTGCTGGAGGTCGAGTGTGCAGGGGGTTTCGATGATGGGAGAGAAGAGAGAGGATGAGGAGAAGAGAAGAAGAAAGAGATGATAGAGATGAGGAGAGCAGAAGGTGTTGGCGATGACGATGTGATCGGCGGTGATGGAGGTGGGTATGGTGATGGGTTCTGGCTGCAGTGGGGTTCTGTGAGGTGCAGGCTCGGGGAAAGGAGGAAGAAGAAGAAGACGGCGACGACGGGGAGGAGAAGGAGGAGATGGGATGGAGGTGGTGACGAGGTCGAGTTTAGAGGGTAGAGGAGGGCGAAGGCGGCTAGGGTTCTCGTGGCGAGGATGCATGGGCTGTTTAAAAAAAGAAACAGCCAAGAAGAAGAAGACACAGAGGGAGGTGACGGGATGCGAGGAGCGGTGATCAGAATCGAGAAGAGCACAGTAATCGCGAGATCTGAGAGAGAGAGCGCGAGAGGAGAGAGAAAGAGAAGGGGGAGAGAGAGAGAGAGCTCGTGGGGAGGAGAGAGAAAGAGAAAGGGAAAGAGAGATAGGGATTTGTGGGGCCCAGGGAAATAAAAGGAGGATTCTGATTTGTGAGGGAAATAAAAGAGAGAGAAGAGATAAAAGAGAGATGGGACCCAGAGAAGAGGAGAGGGGATTCTGATTGGCTCTCAGAAAAGATATTGGGTTAGGGAAAACTTTATAAAAGATTTAATGAAAAATCTCGTTGGCTGAGGAGAAGATTTCCACTCTAAAAAAATACTTGCTTCAGCTGATAAAATATTTTAAACTAATTAAAGAATTTTAAAGAAATAAATAGGATTTGGCGGAATACAAAATATTTCAGAATTGCGTCCGGGTCGGGTCCAAAAATTTGAATTAGAAATATGAAAATTATTAGCAAGTTCGAAAAATTGAAATGAAGGATTTTGTAATGAAAAAGCATACCCCAAGAACGAACGCACGTATGTGCGCGCAGCTATCCAAACACGTCCGTTTCACTGAACGGGACGAGAACACGATGCAGGGATGCTACCATAGGGTTAGGGGTATCAAGCAGGCTATGCAATGTAATTTTAATTTATTTTACGTGATTTAAATTGTTATATGCAAAAGATGCGATACAAGATAAAATACCAGTATATACTAAATTATGAGATGCACTAGTCCATGCAACAAGTCAAGGTAATCTATAAATGAGAGTTAAACAGGTTCAAGCAAGCGGGTCGGGTCGAATGCAGAGTAATATGTAAAATACCATTCGCCCCCAAACATGCTAAAACAAGAATAGACCATGGATAAGTAAATACGGAAACTGGAATTGGTATAAATAAACTCGGGTGTTACACTAGCGCTGCGAGTAGGGAAGCCACCGGCCAGGGATAGCCGAGCAGGGAAGCTGCTGAGCTGCCTCTAAAGAGGGCTTGGATCCTCAGCGTTGGAGGGAACTTGAAGAACCCTTCGTTCTGGGCCTCCTCTAGCAACACTGCGAGGGAAACGTTGAGTGGGGTATACTCCTGGAACTTCGGGTGATAGGGCTGCTGACGCTCCGGTCTTTTTTCCCGGGCCCTCTTGTTTTGGTCGGGCCGGTCTGCTCAAGGGAGGTTCGCGTTCACTTAGGACTCCAGTTGAACCTCGCGCTCGGTCTACGCCTTGACTTCGGCCATGGTCTTAGGCTGCGCCAACGCAAAGGAGCGCAACCACTCTTTGTGCCTAAGACCAGATCTGAGCGCCGTGATGACGGTCTCATCCCGGTACTCGGGGACCTCGAGGAGGGTATTGTAGAAGCGGGAGATGTAAGCTTTGAACGTCTTTTTGTCCCCGCTCTTAATTGTGAAGACGTAGTCGACCGTGCGCCTATGCCGACGGTTCCCGAAGAAATGACCGAGGAACTGAGTAGCCAGCTCGTCAAAGGTTGAGATTGAGCGAGGCTCGAGTCCTCGGAACCAGTCCTGACCAGAGCGGGTGAGGGTGGCTGGGAAGGCCCTGCACTGGGCGACGTCAGAATGGTCCTGGAAGCTCATCCCCGCGGTGAAAGCGTCCAGATGGTCTTTCGGGTCGGTTTTCCCGTCGAACAAAGAGACCTTCGGGGGCTTGTTGCGCGAGGAGACGTAGATAGCGAGCAGTTCCTCGATAAACGGCCTGGTGAGCGAGTCGGCGGCGTACTTAGCCCCGTTGCTTGAGAGGTGTCCTTCCCGGCACATGCCCTCGATCTTCTTCTCGAGGGCGTCGAGACGGCCGTGATACCCTGAGGATTCGGCTCCTGGCGATCCCTGGCTTCTTCTGGGGGAGACCTGCGTCTGGGCGCGGCCCCGGTTCCACTCGATGAGGTTCCTCAGATCCCCTGACGAGGCGGCCCTCGAGCCGTCGTGGCGAGCCCTTTCTATGCGAACTCGTCGAGGGAGGGGGTGTCGATCATGCCTGTGGACAGGCGAGGTGACCGACATCTCCTCAGGGGGGTAAGGATCGCGCGGAGGCTCGAGGCGAGGCGCTCTGGCGGTGGATCTCGGGGTGGAGCCTTGGGGCGCCCAACGGGCCTCAGGGAGTATCGGCCCATGAGATCTGTGGCCGGGGGTCGCAGCTTGCCGGTGGTCAGCCGTGCCGACGAGGGCAGAGCCTTCTAGAGGCGGAGGAGTGGCGCCCTAGGGCCCAGGTCCGGCCGTTTGGACGCGGACGAGCGCCTCCACGAGGGACTGTAGCCGATCTATTCGGCTGGCGAGGGCGTTGATGATGGTCGCCGGAGGGGGCTCGTCCGAGCCTCCGGTGAGGGGAAAGCGGCGGCTGGTACCTGAATCTTCAGGGTGATCGCTTGCCATGCTTATGGAGATCGGAAGGCCAACTTTGTGTTTTGTGGAGTTAGTTTCCCACAGACGGCGCCAACTGATGGAGGTCCTTTTCGGGTCTCCGTCAGATGTTGTCTTCCGTCGATCTCCCGGTGGATTTTGGAGGTGATCTCTTGTTGCGTGTGGGTCTCAATGGGTTTGAGGAGATTGGTGATTTGAGGAGTTTAGCGCCGAGTACCTGCAAAGAAGTCCCGGGGTGGTTTGGTACCACCGAGGACCCTCCGACGATCAAGTTAGCACTAGATTCGAGCAGAGTAATGGCTAAGTGGAATAAAAATGGCTTACTTGACCCTTCTGTGATGGGGGTTTATATAGTGGTGGTAGCACGCAACAGCAGGCGCGAAGATCTCGCCGGCAGTTACGCTCCCGACGTCACGCCTGCGTAAAGAGCGGATCTCCCATTAATGGGGATCGTGATGGCGTGGAACATGGGATGTTGCTGGCGGAGAATCTGCGCATGGCGAGATTCGCGGAGCGGCGGTTACGCCTGCGAGTGATGGAGTTGGTCGGTCGGAGGGACCGAGGAAGATTGCCTCGGTTGGGGAGCGCGGAGGCGAGCAAGAAGGCCGAGGAGTCTTGGACCAGTGGCAGCTCGGGGCGAGCTGAGAGGTCGAGGAGGCCAGTTTCAAAGGGGTTTCTGAGGAGAGCCAGCCAGAGCTTGCGGGTCGGGTACACGGATTGTCTGGTCGGCCCCTGTGGGCCCTTCCTTCTGAGTTCTGTGACACGTCATCTGCCACGTGTCGTGATCCTTGAGATCACCAATGTTGAGCATCAAGGGAGAGGGAGAGGGAGAGGGAGAGGGAGAGGGGGGGGGGTAATAATGCTACTACCCCTTCTCGCTTTTAGAATGCCTTCCCCCCCGGCCCCCACCCCCATCCCCTCCCGCTCTGCTCCAACTTTCAGTAAAAACCCCTTTAAACGTACTGTTTTAGAAATTCAACTGAGGTGGTTTTGTGCAAAAGAAATACTAATAAGAGAATTATAAATTGGCCCTCAAAAGAGTTCAAATTCTCACTTTTTGATTCGGTAATCAACGAATTCACAAGTAGCCTCCATAATATTTTATCCAAATTCACTGAACAGTGAATATATTTCCATAATTTTGGTTTTTTTAATTGAAGCACAGTTCTTTGTAAATTGCAGTGGAGCGCTTTCAACCTTCAAATCCAAAATCAAAAGGTACAGCAAAGAATAAAAAGAGATATTTTTTTGGTTGAAATAACAATGGTGCCAAAACTCAAAAACAAGATTCCTTGATGACCTGATTTTGTTCTCTCTTTCCAAAAATAACATCTCATAAAGAAGTCATTTTTAATTGATGACCCTAAGCTTGTCAAGTGTGAACACAGGATTTGCTGACGTAAATAAGACATCTCGTTTGCTGCTTATGGTGACAAAACAAGCTTAGGATCACTGCCACATGGTCGAGTGATGGGCAATAGAAGTTTGTGGGATAGATCTGAGATTGAACCCGGATCTCACATTTAGTACTTCAAAGAGAAATACACAGGGCTGGTGGGTTTCGTTGCTGTCAAAAAAAATTTCTAAAAAGAGAGACGATTTTCTTTTTCTTTCCTAATTGTCATGCCAGGCATGTGTCACCTCTTTCTTTACTAAAACGTTAGCCGTTGACACACTTGTCACCATCTAATGACCAATTGATTCGGGTCAGCAACGAGTATGGGACTAGAGTCCATTTACTTCTCTATTAAAGCCCTTACTTAGCCCGTCAATGAGTCTCATAATGAGGCCTTGATAAAATTATATATATATATATATATATATATATATATAGAGAGAGAGAGAGAGAGAGAGAGAGGACAGTCCTAATTTCCACTGTACTAAAATTCATATTTAACAAAGAATGCACACTGATGATGCTCAATATTGCGATACGAGATCAGGACACGTGGTGGATGACATGTCCTAAGACCTGGAAGAAAGGGCCCACAGAGGCCGACCAGGCCACCCTTGTACCCGACCTGCAAGCGCAAACTGGCCCTCCTCGGGGCCCCCTGCAAATTTGCCTCCTCGGCTCCTCAGCTCGCCCCGGGACCAAGACTCCTCGACCCTCTTGCTCGGTTCCTAGCTCCCCAGCCGAGGCCGTCCTCCTTGGCCCCTCCGACCGACCAACTTCACCACTCGCAGGCGTAACCGCCGCTCCGCAAATCTCGCCACGCGCAGATTCTCCACCAGCAACGTCCCACATTCCATGCCATCACGATCCCCATTAATGGGCGATCCGCTCTTCACGCGGGCGTGACGTCGAGAGTGTAACGGCCGGCGAGACTCTCGCGCCTACCACTGCGTGCCGCCGCCGCTATATAAACCCCCATCACAGAGGGGTCAAGTAAGCCATTTTTTTATTCTACTCAGCCGTTACTCTGCTCGGATCTAGCACTAACTTGATCGTCGGAGGGTCCTCGGTGGTACCAAACCACCCCGGGGCTTCTTTGCAGGTACTCGGCGCTAAACTCCTCAATCACCAATCTCACCAAAATCCATTGAGATCCACACGCAATAGAAGATTACCACCAAAATCTACCGGGAGATCAACGGAAGACAACATCTGACGGAGACCCGAAAAGGACCTCCATCAGTTGGCGCCGTCTGTGGGAAACCAAACTCCACAAAAACAAAGTTGGCCTTCCGATCTCCGTCCGCATGGCGAGCAACCATCCTGAAGATCCCGGTACCAGCCGCCGCCTTCCACTCACCGAAGGCGTAGATGAGCCTCCTCCAGCGACCATCATCAATGTCCTCTCCAGCCGGATAGATCGGCTACAGTCCCTCGTGGAGGCGCTCGTCCGCATTTAAGCGGCCGGGCCTGGGCCCCAGATCGCCGCTCCACCGCCTCCAGAAGGTTCTGCCCCCGTCGGGACGGTTGACCACCAGCAGGCTACGACTCCTGGCCACAGATCTCTCGTGCCGGTACTCCCTGAGGCCCGCTGGGCGCCCCACGGCTCCACACCAAGGTCCGCCGCCAGAACGCCTTGCCTCGAGCCTCCTCACGACCCTTATCCCCCTGAGGAGATGTCAGTCACCTCGCCTGTCCACAGGCATGGTCGATACCACACCCCTCGGCGGGGCCGCACAGAAGGGGTTCACATCGGCGGCTCGAGAGCCACCTCGCTCAGGGATCTGAGGCACCTCATCGAGAGGAACCGGGGCCGCTCCCAGACGCAGGTCACCTGCAGCAGAGGCCAGGGATCCCAAGGTGCCGATTTTTCGGGATACCGCGGTCGACTCGACGCCCTCGAGAAGAAGATTGAGGGCATGCACCGGGAGGCTCACCTCTCGAGCGACGGGGCTAAGTACGCCTCCGATTCACTCACAAAGCCATTCACCGAGGGATTGCTTGCCATCCACGTCTCCTCGCGCAACACGCCCCCAAAGGTCTTTCTGTTCGACGGGAAAACCCGAAGGACCATTTGGACGCTTTCACCGTGGGGATGAGCTTCCAGGACCACTCCGACGCCGCCCAGTGCAGGGCCTTCTTGGCCACCCTCATCCGCGTAGGTCGGGACTAGTTCCGGGGGCTCGAGCCCCGCTCAATCTCGACCTTCGACGAGCTGGCTACTCAGTTTCTCGGCCACTTCGTTGGGAACCGTCGGCAGAAGCGCACGGTCGACTACCTCTTCACGGTTAAGAGTGGAGACAAAAAGACGTTCAAGGCCTACATCACCCGCTTCTACAACGCCCTTCTCGAGGTCCCCGAGCACCGGGACGAGACCGTCATCACGGCGCTCAGATCTGGTCTGAGGCACAAGGAGTGGTTACGCTCCTTCGCATAGGCACAACCCAAGACCATGGCCGAGGTCAAGGCGTGGACCGAGCGTGAGGTTTAGCTGGAATCCGAGGTGAACGCAAACCTCCCCAGAGCAGAACGATCCGACCAGAAGAAGAGGGCTCGGGAGGAGAGGCCGGAGCGTAAGCAGCCCTATCACCCGAAGTTCCAGGAGTATACCCCCTCAAAGTCTCCCTCGCAGTATTGCTAGAGGAGGCCCAGAACGAGGGGTTCTTCAAGTTCCATCCGATCCCGCGTCAGGCCGCGAAGTGAACCCGGGGCCCTTACTGCACTTTCCACCAGACACTGGGCCATGCCACGGAGGATTGCAAGCAACTCAGGGATTACATTGAAGAGCTCATCCGATCGGGACATCCCGCCGCATACTTAAGGGATAAACGGCAGGCCGACCGTGAGCAGGAGCAGCATCGCCCTCCCGCTGACTTGACCATCGGTCAGATCATGCTCGTTTCGGCGGACGGCCAGCACGGAACTCAGGGATCCCCGTACCCTGTGCCAAGCACGGAGGCCAACAGTTCTCCAGGGAGCTCGGAACTCAGGGAGCCCCATACCCTGTGCCAAGCTACCCTGCTCGGTCATCCCTGGCGGGTAGCTTCCCTACCGCAACGCCAGGGATCAGAAGCAGTCAAGCCCAACTGTCGCTCGGCTATCCCTGGCGGGTAGCTTCCCTACTGCAATGCCGGGGATCAGAAAGTCCTCTCAGAGGCAGTCGAGCCCAACCGTCGCTCGGCTATCCCTAGCGGGTAGCTTCCCTACCGCAACGCCAGGGATCAGAAAGCCCTCCCAGAGGCAGTTGAGCCCGAGGATCCCTCGCTCGGCTATCCTTCAGGACAAAATCTCTTGCCAAGAGGCACCGGCCAGTAACCCTGCCCGACCAAGGGTCCTTGGTAGGCTTCTACAGCCCCTCCCGCGCCAAGGACCAAATTCCTCCCAGAGGCAGTCGAGTCCTTGCTCGGTTATCCCCGGCTGGTAGCTTCCTACCACAACCAACAGGGATCAAAGTCCTCGCCAAGAGGCACTGGGCAGTAACCCTGCTTGGTCCCCATCCTGAAGGATCAAAGCCCTCGCAAGAGGCAACCGAGCAGTTGCCCTGCTCGGTCAACTCCGGCTGGTAGCTCCCTACCCACGACGCCAGGGATCAAAGCCCTCACAAAAGGCACCCGAGCGGCTGTCCCGCTCGTTCATCCCAGGCTGGTAGTTGCCTACCCACGACGCCAGAGGTCAAAGCCCTCGCCAAGAGGCAACCGCGCAGCTTCACTGTCCGGTCATCCTTAGTGGGCCTCTTACAGCCCCTCTAACGCTAAGGATTAAAGCCCTCGCAAGAGGCAACCGAGCAGCTACCCTGCTCGGTCGTCCCTGGCGGGTAGCTTCCCCACCGCAATGCCAGGGATTAGAAAGCCCTCCCAGAGGCAGTCGAGCCTGAGGATCCCTCGCTCGGCTATCCGTTAGGACAAAAGTCCTCGCCAAGAGGCACCGGGCAGAAAACCTGCCCGGCCAAGGGTCCTTGGCAGGCTTCCTGCAGCCCCTCCCGCGCTAAGGACCGAAGTCCTCGCCAAGAGGCGCCAGGCGGTAACCCCGCTCGATCCCCGTCCTGAAGGATCAAAGCCCTCGCAAGAGGCAACCGAGAAGCTACCCTGCTCGGTCATCCCTGGCTGGTGGTCGATGCTCGCATTGCCAGAAGTCAAAAGATGGTACCCCCCATGGGGCCACCGGGCAGCCTTCCATTCACGCTCGGCACAAATACGGCGAATAGCGCTCTGCCCGTCACCCGCAGAGGATCCGAGACCCCAGTGAGGGGCATCAAGTCTATCCAGGTCTAAACGATCTCCCCTCGACTTCGGGGCCCATGGGGATACCTCCTCGGCAGCGCTTGACATGCTCGTCGGCAAGTGATCGAAATCAACTCGACGGACGATCGATAGACAGATGGCCAACCTGACATAAAAACACAATGGTGAAAGCAGAGATATCTTACGAGCATTCTTCACAAACAGATAGTAGAGCGCGATTAGATGAAACCAAAGAAATTTTTTATTACTACCAAAGACAAAGGCTTTACAAAGGGTATTTTTTTGGGCTCCCCAGCCTTACAAAATTCCAAAAACAAAGAAATAAAAGGAGGAAGACGAGGGCTCTAGACCTCGGAGCCATGTGCGACCTCGAGGTCCTTGACATCCACCACATGACTCACGGGGTCCTCGGCGGTTTCCTCGCCAGGAACCTCTTCCCCCTACTCATCGGCGTCCGCGAGGGGGAACTCGGCCCGGAGATCTCCGTCGGCAAACTCCGGCATCCGGGCCTTAACGGCATCGAGGGCGTCGTGCCAGATGCGGGTCGTAGCTGTTGGATATAGTGCCCTCAAAGTCAATTATTGGATCACAGGCACGTGATTGCAATGATTGAGGGAGGACCTATACCGGTAGGACAGTCTTACTCAAGATGATAGTATGCTATCTGGTTTATCTTTATCATCGTGTACAGCTTTAGGTGATATTACAGATCACTATTACGCGTTGATAGAGCCCTTAGGATTCTTGCTTTACTACCAGCAGTATGATGGTGATCATATACGTGAGAGTTGGGTAGTCTATAAGCACATACTTAAAGTGGTCCCTAGTCGTGGGAGTTTCGAGACTGGGCATCGATACTCCATTAGTAGACAAGTGTATACAGTTCAGACCCCGACGAGGGGCGATGGCCGATCTCACAAGCCATTGGTGTCAGTTGGATCGCCTAAGATGTATACATGTGCTCACTGGGTTATGAGTACACCGGACAGGACTCGCCGGGAACATACTAGTTGGTATTATACTTGACGTCAGATAGCAGTTCCCTGGTGACTTGTGTACAGGTTAGTTCATCGACCTGATATCATCATTTGTCTCGTGTGAGTTCCCACTGTGCTTTGATTACTACCCTACCACGGCTCAAAGGAGTCGTGCAAACAGGTTTTAGTTGGGTACAGTCCCGAGCCACATAGAGGCAGTGAGCGGATTTGTAGGGGTTTCGTCTCTCCCCGTATTGGGGATGAGATCGCGCTGTGTCTAGGAGAGCCATTACACGAAGTCCTTGGCCAAGGCAGGAGATTTACTGGTAGGTATTCCAGTAGTATCTCAGGGTGTTCTGGGCTACACTCCTACACGACTTGTACCGCTTTTGGGGGTCTGACTTTTACCAACCCCCTAGGCCCGACATGCGATACTCATAGACGAACGGACCGGACTGTACGGATATTGTCACTGACAGGCTCAGTAGTGTGTCAGGATAAGTTCGCTCATCGACCTCCCTTTTGGTCAATACTTGGTAGCCCGTTACGTACGGCTAGTACCACTGACGTGCTAGTGGTTAAATCCACAGCCAAAGTATTGACGAGTTTTAGAGTTCCCCACAGACAGTTTCTCAAGTTTCGGGCGAAACGTTGTAGAGACCGTATGGTATTATGGCAGGGTTCGATCATATATGTGCAGTCGTGCACGGATAATGATCGGACGGATCATACTAGTGGGCTTTGGTTTAAGCCGGATCCTAGTATTAGATTTGTTGGATTACTTTCGTCTCATCGCATTCGCATTCAGTCGGAATGCAGATGCAAGTATATATATACAGGTGAGGGGTATCCTTGTGATCCGTCACAAGTTTACTTTAGATGTTGCCGTATCTTTTTGTTGGACTAAACATTTGGATTAATGTTTACATGTGGAAATTGTGAGTGGATTTCATGATGAGGTGCATTTAATGTGACATGGACATGTTTAGTGACTCATGATCTCTTTATTTGTGCTAATGTTACATTAGGATTTGTTTATTGTGTTGAATTGATGGATGGAGAGAGAGAGGGCAGCCATAGGCTTGGGGTTGGCTCTTGGGTTTTCATTCTTGTGCTCACAACAATAATTCAACACAATAATACAAAAGGCTCCTCTCTTTTCTTTCTTCTTCTTGCTCACAAGCTCCACCATTGGCATCATCTTCTACCTCCACTCTAACCATCTCATGTGTTGAGAATCCGAGAGTGTCAAGAGACAAACTTATCACACATGTTCTCTATTTCACCTTGGACACGTCGGCTAGCAAACTTTGTGTCCGAGTTGCTTCGGATGAAGCGGGAGCCCGTAAAAAGACTCATTGATGTGGTGCCCTTCCGATGAGGAGACCGGAGATCGGAGATGCCGCGAGGAGCTTGGGATGGTGGCCAAAGACCGAAGGACACGGATCGATCAGTATAGCTACTCTCACTTCTTAGTAGTTAGCTAGTTTAGCGTTAATGGTTCGATCCGGGTGAAAGACTACGATAGCGCCGGTTTCCTAAAAAGTTTTTTGTTCCGCATATGGTCTCGGATTGACGGCCGGGGCGCTACCGTAGACTCATATAGTATCAGAGCCACGCCATTAATCTTTACTAGTTTGTTCTAACATGTTTAAAATATCGATCGATTAAAATTTCCGAAACCGCATTTCCATTTTCTGAGTTTCTGTCGAAATTATTTTTTGGTCGAAAAATTATTTTGGGTATGTCAGAAAATCAGGAAGGCATAACTAAAACTACAGAAAAAATTTGGAGACCTAAGTCCAAAATTCCACCGCGGAATCGCCGCGAAATGTCGCATTTGACGGCCCTTCTGCGGCCCTTTTTGGGCTACAGTGCCCCAAAATTTTTCTGAGGGTTTAGTTCATGGAAATATGATTTTTGTGATATATAGTTTTGGCCCAGATTATTTTGAGTGCTGGAATTGTACTTGGGGCCCACTTCGAGAAGTTTTGTCGATCGGAATTTTAAATACGTTAGTTTACAGTACTTACATTATATCTGCGACCGTGAATGTCATTCGAGCGGTTAATCTTGTCTAATTGCTATAGCTCTTTTAAACGGATTTGCAAACGTGACATTCACGTTGATGTTCTGTATTGTGCTGTGATGTTGCAGATTTGTCGTGGTGGATAGCCTGGAGCAATGGTAGTACAGTTTGATTACATTTGTACATTTCATATTGCGGGGCGAGCGTCCGACATGTGGACTGCCGTCACTGCTTGTTTGTATATTATTTTTTTGGGGCACGACCGGGTTGAGGTCGATATACCCGTTGTATATATTTTTATTTTCTGTACTAGAATTACCCCGCGGTGGGGTGCACGGATAGCCGGGTTCTAGAGGGCAACGGGCCTGCATCTCATGGCTTTAAGACGGAGGGGGATTTACTCTAGAATTGGCGGGCTATTCGCCGCACTCGTACGGGGTATAGGTTGACCCAAGGAGGGGTGCTCAAGTTTCCGGATTCTGTGAAGTGCTGGGTGGTCCATTCACTTTATTGAAGGGGGCTGCCTTGTTTCAGGTTTTGGCGGGTAACTTGCCGCACCCATATGGGTCTAGGATTTCATTGCACAGGCTATCCACACGACCAGGGGAACGTCGGGTTTTACTTGCGGCTCAAAGGAAACCCGGAGATCCCAGATTATCTGTATGTGATACTTATTACATTTCTGTGATGTTGCATTTATCACGCCTGGAGCGATTATTATATATTGCTATATATATACTAGTAGATATTGTATATGTTTTACACCCGCTCTAGTCCTGTCCTCGCTCTGTCGTTAGTTAAGTAACCTAATGGGTGATGACGGGACCCAGTGGCAAATGCGGATGGCATATACGTACATCATATTTTCGTTCTTTTGTGGTGTGATTAATTGATGGGACTGCGTTGATTCAGATCAATGCAAGCTAAACAAACCTGTTTGATGTTGTTGGAACAATTTTTCAAAAAGCTGTTATTACAAGGACGTTCTCTTTTGTTTTGCACAGAGGTATTCGGTTATGAATATCCAGCACCTCAGTCGACGAAGCAAGGGCCGAGATCCCTTCACCAGGAGTGACCCCTTGGGCAGAAGTTTGCGTCAGGATAATAACTTCACTATAGTCGATTACTTTTTGCTTTGCATCGTGGTATTCAGTTGGAATATCCTGCACCTCATTCTACGGGGAAAGAGCCGAGATCCCTTTACCGGGAGTGACCTTTTTAGCAAAGGTTTTCGCCACTATATTTTATAAAAAGCTATATGGTTCCTTCAATGATATCAAGTTCATTACGTTAAAGGTTTTTCGCCAAAAACCAGCCGTAGCACTCCGTTATTTCGGATAAGTAGCGCATAGTATTCGTGCGATGTTTGTTGGCCAAAATCAAGGCATCGTGTGCGGTAGCTGTGTGTTGCTTGTCCGTTGCATGGATATGCATTGGTTTAGGACAGTCGTACAACTTTGTTGGCCAAAGTCAAGGGTGTGTGCGGGTGGGTCTAAATCAATCAGGACAATGACGGGAAGAACTTGACTTGCAGGTTATGATTTGTTGGCCAAAGTCAAGGTCATAAACCGCTTGGGGTAAAAATCACATCAGGGGTTTCTAAAGAAACTGAAACTTGCCAGATATGCGCATACCTTCTGGAGTGTGATAACGTGTGTGGATTCCATCACGTTATCATGTGATGATAGTTGGATCCCGATTCCCACTGATGAGTTGGTTTACTTCTCGGGTGATCCCGACTAATTCTTCTTTCAGGTTTGGAGGAGAATTTGAGGATACAGTGGGAGGTTTCCTGATTAGATAAATTGATAACCATTCTGATCTAGGTTAGAGTGCACGCAGAGTGTTTCTTTTCTTTCTCTCTTTGGAAGCGACCATGGCCTGACTCTAGACTATGACTCAGTGACCAAGATTAACCGAACCTTCTTAAAACACTGGCTTTTGGATTGTCTGTGTTGCATACCTCATTGCCACTCTTACTTTTACCCTTTTTCTCCGGAACATTTCGTATCACTATGAACGTCCACTTCCATTGGATAAAACCATCGTATGGTTATATACGAACTCGAAGGAACTTGTTCTAGATTTGAGGATGGTTTCCGGTTCTGGAGAAAATGAATAGGACTATTCAGTTGTCTTTTCCTTTTACCTTCTCTCAGGTTGCGAGTGCTCCTTGGATTAGGACGGTACACCTATTACGCTAATTGGATAGTCTTCTTCCAAACCATAGGCAGGTGCCGAACGGTAGGGAATGAAGAAAACCGACTAGCCTAAGTAAGGTGTACATAAGGTATTAAGTAAAGACAAATAAAGGGATCAGAAAGAGGGCAAAGTAAATTGCAACTGTTATCATTCATGACCAAACCACATATTTCATCGCCACTCCTACTTCACCTTGGTATTTCTCTAGAACACCCCGTATCACTACGAAGATCCACAGTTATTGGATATTCCATCGTATGATTATATACGAACTCGAAGTAACTTGTTCCAGTTTGGGGATGGATTCTGGTTCAGGAGAAATAGGAATAATGTTTATTCAGTTGTCTTTTATCTTTACCTTCTCTCGCGTTGCGAGTGCTCCTAGGATTAGGAGAGAACACCCATTATGCTTATTGGATAGTCTTCTTCCAAACCATAGGCTGGTGCCGAACGGTAGGGAAGGAAGAAAACCATTTGGCCTAAAGGTGGTGTACAGAAGGTAATGACTAAAGACATATAAAGGGATTTGGACAGATGGCAGAGAAATATACGGTTACAGTCATGAATCTGGATAATGGAAGAGGCATTATTAGGAATACTAGGATACCCCTTCGAAACATTTACATGTTTCAGTTTCACTGTGTATTGTTAAAAGAAAACTGATTTCCAAATTAGCCCTTCCTCCAAGGTATGTATTTACCAGGTTTGATTCTCACATCTGTATGGTTTTACAGATGATGAGTGGGTGTAAGTTATTAGGAATTAGGTGATCATCCTTATTATATCTGGATTCGTTGTAATTGGTGATATTTGAGGAAATCGCCTGTGTTTTTGCCGGACGGCAAATATTTGGTTTTGAATATCCGTTGTTATGCACCAATTTCAAACTGATATATCTGTACGTTTATTTTTATAAAGTGAGATATAAATTTTTGAAATTATGTCCATGACATTTAGCTATATCAGTGGATGGATAGGTAAGGAGCATTAAACAGCGGTGTAATTCTTCTTAACCATAAGTACAGTTTTCAACCTACGACACACAGGGAATGAGTTATTAGACTCAGGGGACTTATACAGAGTATTGTATGTTGTTCAGTGTCTATTAGGACAGAGGGGTTGGTACTCGTACTATATTCTGTTTACTTGTGACTTCTCTAGTTCTTAGACATGTGTTTCATAGAAATACAAGATCCAAGTTTTGAGAAGTTATAGGTATATGAATAAAGTAGAGAACCAGGTATTGCAAGTATCAGGATTCTTCAAGGTGATCGAAGATGTAGATACTTTTGTATGGTATTCAGTTGATAGTAATGATTATGAGAACTTGCTTCTCTTTCAGGTTACTCATATCTGGATGTATTCCTAAGTTGAGTAATGCTGACCGGCTTCTCTCCATTTAGTTGACATGCACTGGAGACAGCTGCATGATTTGAATCTGGTTCCAATTAAATCAGTGTCTCTGTTTCTATATTGGATATAGAATAGTTCATATCTTAACAATGTTAAGGTACGAGGAGTTGTCCGGCTTATGCTTAAAGCTAAACTCTAGATAACTCAAGGCACGTTTCTGTAATGGCTATTTGTGGGTTGACCCGGGCTATGACGAGGGTTGACTTTCTACCATCTGGAAGATCAATACTGATATTGTTCTTGACTCGCCACAGTTTTAGTAAAATGGATTTTTTTTTGGAAAACAGTAGTGGGAGTATGGTAGAACTGGAAGTGATTCCAGAACCGCAAACGATTACTGAAAATTTAATAGGACCTGAAAATTCAATCTGGATTTTCATTCCATTAGCCACTCCGCAGATATGGTGGGTAACCTCAGGCACTCGAGAGGTACTTCGGTATGCTCAAGGACGGTGACAGGGAGGTTCTTGTTTACCCAGACTTGACACTACTGTTGTTCCAGACTATGAGACCCGGCAGGAGGATGAGTATAGCGTCGTTCTAAACTAGCTTTAGAAGTGCACATATATATAACTCTGCCAGAAGGTTGTCGTAGTCAGTGGGAGCAGCGGAAGCATAGTGTACAAGTAGCTTATGTCTATTTATAGACTAAAGCAGATATAGCGGAGATAGATAATCTATTTCTGATGTGACAGTCATAGGTTTGACTTCATCAGAATAGGGAATGGTTCTGTTAAGAAGGCAGTAGGGTGTAATGTCCTGGTATTTGGATGACATACACAGATTAGGAAGTGAAATTCCTATACTACGATCGGTTATACTTTGATTGTCACACAGTGGTTTCTCCACATAGGATATAGATACAATATCAGACATTCTGGTTAGTAGATCTATGGTTTTAGATCTAGATTTGGGTAGTTTCCCAATCTGGGTACTTAGACAGTATTCTAAAAGTGTTTTAGAATGGACGACTCCTAGCACGGTAGTATACCTGCAGGTGATGGAGTCACCCTTTCTAAAGGTGTCTTACAGACTAAAGGTGAGAGGGATGTGCATGATTGACATATCACTTGCTTAGGCAATTGAGTCAATCATGAGATGTCAAGTACCACACCAGATGTTGTTTTTGCACTAGCTGCAATAAATTCAGATATTAATCCAATTCTGGAGAAACATTCGGAAGCAGTTTTAGAACATAAATGGATGTTCTAGGGATATGATAACGACAGCCTCCTTCGGGAGACGGTTATCATTCCAGGCTTCCAAGATGACCTGGATAACATAATGACTGTCAGAGATATAGTTTTCCCTCTGACGAGGGGCAGTAGTTTGGACAAAAGATCCAAGCGGATACTGAGGGAGACATGGCACAGGATACTGATTAAGTTCAGTTGACGATACAGTCTAAGAAGTTTGGATTTGGAGTTCATTTATGAACTAGGTCCTATCAGATATCCAGACATATTCTAAGACAGATATTGCTCATTTCGGGAGATGGCTTTCTCCGCGAACTTGAGATAAAGAGAGACATAGAAAGAAACATCAGGGCGGATCCACTCACTGAGGCTATTTCTCGAACTCAATAGTTTTACAAACGAGCTTTGTGAAACTGATCAGTAGAGGAGTTGGGTGTTCGGTATCACACGGGCTGTGAGTATGCGACATCGCAATAATTAGCCATGAGTGCAAGTGGGAGATTGTTGGATATAGTGCCCTCAAAGTCAATTATTGGATCGCAGGCACGTGATTGCAATGATTGAGGGAGGACCTATACCGGTAGGACAGTCTTACTCAAGATGATAGTATGCTATCTGGCTTATCTTTATCATCGTGTATGTAACACCCGAGTTCATTTATACCAATTCCAGTCCTCGTATTTCTTTATTCGTGATATTCTTGATTTAATGTATGGTGGGTGCGAATGGTATTTTATATTTTATATTGCATTCGACCCGACCCGCTTGCTTGAACCTGTTTGATTCTTATCTATAGATTATCTTGACTTGTTGCAAGGACACATGCATCTCATGTTTAGTACATACTGGTGTTTTATCTAGTATCGCATCTTTTATCATATAACATTTTAGGTCTTGTAAAATAAATTAAAATTGCATTTCATAGCCTGCATGATACCCCTAACCCCGTGGTAGCATCCGTGCATCTTGTTCTCGTCCCGTTCAGTGAAACAAACGTGTTTGGATGGCTACGCGCACGTACGTGCATCCGTTCTTGGGGGTATGCTTTTTCGTTACCTGAGGCTTCGTTTTGAATTTTGAAAGCACATATATTTTTCATATTTTAAAACCGGATTTTTAGACCCGACCCGGGCATGTTTCGGAGTAAGTTCATATTTTGCCAAATCTCAAAACGGACTAATATTATAATATTATATTTTAAATATTTCGAACTGTGAATCAAACTTTAAACTAACAAAATATATTTTTTATTTTTAATAAACTCTTATTAGTTAGCAAATCTCTCTCTCTCCACTATCTCTATCTCTCTCTAGTTTTCTACTGACCCCCTCTCTCTCCCCCTACATAAATATATATATTCTTTATTTTTTTTAACAAAACCTAAAACCCACGTTCATCTCTCTCTCTCACCATCTTCTTCTTTTTATTTTTCTTCTGCCGTTTTTCCCACCTCCTCGCCTTCACCCACGCCCGACGCTCGCGGTCGCCGCCGGAGCTCGCTACCACCCTCGCCTTCATCCCAACCTCACCCTCGACCATCTCTTCACCTCTCCTCATTGCCCTCGTCCCCAACGACCCAACTCCGGCCAACCCACAAACCTGCGACCCATACCCGTCGCCTGCACCCACATCGCCGAACTTTCCTCGCCGTCGTCGACCTCCCTTCTCCTCAACCATTTCATCACCTTCTTTTCTTCTCCATCCTCGAGCTCCAACCCCGACAACCACCCACGCTGCACTTCAACCCATCAGCTCATGTCCGACCCCTTCTTCGTCGACCCTCACGTCGTCGACCCTACCTCATCGTCGACACCTACTTCTCCTCCTCCTCTTCCTCAACTCCTTCCCTTCCTTCTCCAACCCAAAACCCATCACCCTCGACACACTCGAAACCCCACGACCAAGAACCCAAACTTCGCTGGCAGACCCCACACCGGCAACCCCTAGTCGTCATCGCCCCTTGCCGACTTCCCTGGTATATCAGGGCACCTATCCACTATAAGATCTTTCCTCCTTCTCCCTTCTAAAGTTTTTCTTTTAATTAAATGTTCACTGTTCATTTGTCCGCCGGAATCCGGTCGCGCCGTCGACGATCCCGACGACCCAGCAAGCATCTTTGACCCGTGTGATCCCGTTGTGCGTTGTCTGGATTCGTTTCGTGTACCGTGCACGCGTCGCGACTTTTCCCGCCGACGTGTGACGTTCCGTATAACCGTATCGCGATCTGTCAAGACAAGTAAAACTTACTACATGCTATTATATTATTTTATACATATTTATTTCATGATTAAACCTGTAAATTAAACCTAAAGCTATTAGTTCCCATTTTACATTTCGATGTCCGGTTATATCATTTTAGATTTACAACTTGAACCCTATCATGTTGCATTCTGTCTTACTATACGTAGTACCCTCATACGTGTTTAAATTACATAATAATTATTTACATAGTCCATAGTACCTTTTATAGTTTTACCCTATTGGACACCCGTTTGCATCTTTAACCTGTTTTAGATACATTTGTATCTCTAGATCTTTTAACCCATAATAACGAGATTTTAACAATCCATAATTGTTAAAGTGTATTCTACTAATGTTGGAACCATAACCCTAACTCTAATCATAACTGTGCATCTGTATGCCTTAATCTGTACCTGATTGCATATCCCATTACAATGTTCTTTTTTTATTGTTCCATTAAGTACTTCATGCTTGTTTCGTATACTCATGCTTACGTTAGTGTGATTGTGAGCACCCACATGACATTGTGTGCATCCCTGACATGACTTGTCACACCCACTACTTGACACGACATGGTGCCGTGCAACTCTTGACATGACATGATAGGCGGGCGCGGGAGGAAGAAACCTAACCGCCGAGAAGACCTATATACATTACTTGACTTGACCTGATGTACCATGGCTTTACCTGTTACCTGATCTTGTTACTAATGCCAACAAACTTTTCCTGTTGTCCCTACGGACATTTCCTGTTGTCTATCCAGACAAACCTATACCTTCCTGATCTTGTGTTGGCATTTTGCTCCATGATTATTTAATACCTGACTTGAATACATATAACTTGGGGGTATGGGGAAATCAATGATGAAATTTGACTTGTAACTCGACAGTTCTATACCTTTTCTGATCAGTATTACGGGCTAGGCCAGCCCCGGAGTGATGCTACTGACATCACTCGTCATTACCTACCACCCTTTACTGCCTTGCGGTACGTCTCGGGTTCAGTCCGAGAGTCATAAACCGTGATCCCGGGCATGCACGGGATGCTATTGAGTTACATCGATGATCCATCAAATTGATTTCAAAGACTTGAGAGTAGTTAACCCAATAGACCAGTTTAGATTACACACTGCACACTACCTTTCACTGCCCTGATTTATATTGCTGATACACCTGCTTTACCTTTTATGATAATACTTGCATGTCTTGCTACCCTATTTATATATTATTGCTTGATGTTATGACGCGCTGACGTCTGGGTTTTGCATGGCCCAGATCCTCTACCTTTGTCGCAGGCTGATTAGAAGTAATGCCGCTGCTAGACCGAGCAGTGAAGATCCTGTTGGTATCCGGTCTTACTTTCCAGGTGTTTATCTGATCTTTTGCTTCCGCATATTATAGTATTTTCTTGACTCGTTTATTCTGGCTTATGGACATGTACTAGATAGTTTAGTTTACTTTCCTGTTCTTGATATCTCTACAGCCGTAATGTGACTGTGGAGGGATTTTTCCTATCCACAGGTAGCATGGTTGGCTATGTCACGTGCCCAGCTTAGCGTACTTTGGGAAGCGGGGTGTGACATGGTTCTTTTGGTATCAGAGCCATAGGATATAGGTTAATCGGGTTTGATTCTTTTGTAGTTGGGTATTGGACCCAATACACGAATCAGAATACTCGTGATTAGGTACATGTCCTGCCACCTTGTTATCGTGATTCTTGAATCATATCTTTCTCTTATCCTTTGCCTTGACGATATGCAAACCACTTTGCATCTCGATTTGAAACCTTTTTGGTTCACCATTGTTTCTCCCCGTTCCTTGATTCTGATACTAGGATTTGGGCGACTTGAGTGGAGTTATGTAATTGTACCCATGAACTGCAGCATGGTTACAATGCGGTACTTTATTTAAGTAACTTGGAATTCTAGTTTTGATTCATTTCCTTGTTTCATGATCGTTATATTACCTTGCTTCTCTCGGTTTCATTGCTTACCAGTTATTGTTTTATCACCAGCTTGAATCATGTTTACCGTGCTTAATCCTCTTCAGTATCTTGACTTCGGATGAAGTCATCTCGGTATCTTATTTGTTCTTGTTTTTCCCCGCATTAGGATTATTCAATTCTGGTGCATCCCTTTGTTTGTTGTTGTCTTGGGAATGGATTTTCTCGGCACTTTCCACGCTCATATTGATTATAAGGAAAGGAAAGTGATTCTCCAGATTCCCGGACATCCGGAGCTTGTTTTGCTGGAGGAAGTAGTTCTGTCGGGCCAGTCGAGTTTAGGGCTAGGCCGACAAACAATGTTCTTTCGTCGATGGAAGTTGATAAGAAAGAAGCGCCGGCTATAGTTCGAGAATTCATGGACTTGTTCGAAGACATCTCGGGTTTATCGCCAAAATGAGATGTGGAGTTCGCGATTAATATTGTTCCTGGTGCAGCGCCAAGCTCAAAGGCGTATTATCCAATGGCACCAGTGGAGTTGGAAGAAGTCACGAAGCAGGTTGCTGAATTACTTGAGAAGGGTTGGATTTGCAGAAATAACTCACCTTGGAGAGCTCCAGTTCTTCTAGTCAAGAAGAAAGATGGCACAAGGAAGATGTGTATCGATTATCGAGAATTAAACCGGGTGACTATTAAGAACAAGTACCCGATCCCTTGCATTGGCAAATTGTTTCAGCAGCTTAGTGGCATGAGGGTATTCTCGAAGCTGGATTTGCGATCCGGATATCATCAAGTCCGAGTTAAATCAGAAGATATTTGCAAGACTGCGTTCCGAACTCAGTATGGACATTACGAGTATTTAGTGATGCCCTTCAGAGTAACGAATGCACCGGCGATATTTATGGACTTGATGAACCGAATCTCTTCACCATTCTTGGACCAGTTTAGAGTGGTGTTCATTGATGATATTCTGGTTTACTCGAGGAGTATTGAAGAGCATGCAGAACACTTGAAGATCGCACTGCAGACATTGAGACAAGAAAAAAATTATATGCAAAGATGAGCAAGTGCGAGTTTGGCTGGAAGAAGTGAAGTTTTGGGGCACGTTGTGGCTGGAGATGGAATCGCCGTTTATCCCGAAAGACTACAGCAGTTCGTGATTGGCCGATTCCGAAGAATGTTGCGGAGATAAGAAGCTTCCTTGGACTTGCCGGGTATTATAGAAGGTTCGTGGAGAATTGTGCTCATTTGGTTGAGCCTCTGACCAAGCTTCCGCGCAAGGAAGTAACATTTGTGTAGACGAATAAGTGTGCGTCAGCTTTTGAGGCGTTGAGGCAAGGATGGATAACCGCTCTTATTTTGACCGTACCAGACGGTTCCGGAGAATCGGTGATTCATAGCGACGTATCTGGAAAAAGGATTTGGATGTGTTTTGATGCAGCATGGGAAGGTTGTAGCTTACGCGTCGAGACAGTTGAAGACCCATCAGTAGAATTACCCAGCTCATGACTTGGAGCTAGCAGCTGTGATTTTCACTTTGAAGATTTGGAGACACTACTTATTGGGCGAAAGGGTCGAAGTATTCACCGATCATAAAAGCCTGGAGTATGCGTTCACACAGCAGGAGCTTAATATGAGGCAACATAGATGGTTGGAGCTGATGGCTGACTACAATCTTGATCTTGAATACCATCCGGGGAAAGTTAATGTTGTGCCGGATGCGCTTAGTCGGTTGCCAGCAATTCAGACGTTGACTGCACAGAAGGAACTTATTGAAGATTTTCGAAGATTTGATTTGGAGATTGTGCTACCGCATTCTTCGGGACAGTTGATACAGCTGCAAGTACAGTCGTCGTTGATCGAGGATATTAAAGCAGTGAAATTGCAGGACCCAAGATTTCGGAAGTTTCGAGAACAGGTTGAAGCTGAACTTCGAATGGACTTATTGATTCATGAAGGTGATTCGTTGCGATATGGTAGCCGTTTGTGTGTGCCAAAGGGAGATATCCGTGAAGAGGTTATGAAGGAGGCACACAGTTTCGCGTATTCCGTACATTCAGGAGGCACGAAGATGTACCGTGATCTACGACAGCATTTCTGGTGGGAAGGCATGAAACGGGAGATTGCTCGCTTTGTAGCAAGGTGCTTGGTGTGTCAGCAAGTTAAGGCTGAACATCAAAGGGTTGCTGGTTTATTGCAACCACTTCCGATTCCTCAATGGAAGTGGGAACATATAACCATGGATTTAGTGACGGCCTTACCGCGGAGTCCAAAGGCAACAATGCAGTTTGGGTGATTGTTGATCGATTGACCAAGGCAGCTCATTTCATACCATTTCGAGTTGGTCAATCAATGGAAGCTATGGCAGAACGGTATATGCAGGAGATTGTGAGATTGCATGGTGTACCCATGAGCATCGTTTCCAATCATGATACCGATTCTTATCGCACTTCTGGAGAAGCTTATAGGAAAGTTTGGGGACTCGATTGGAGTTTAGCACAGCTTATCATCCTCAAACAGATGGCTAGTCGAAGAGAACGATCCAAACTCTTGAAAACATGTTGAGAGCTTGCATGTTAGACTTCAAAGGTTCATGAGAGGATCATCTACATTTGGTGGAGTTTTCGTACAACAACAGTTTTAAGGCGACTATTCAGATGGATCCATTCGAGGTTTTATATGGTCGCAAGTGTCGTTTACCTGTTTGTTGAGACGATGTCGGTGAACGAAGATTGTTGGGACCGGATTTGGTTGTGCAGACAGTTGAGAAGGTTATTATTATCCGGAATTTTATGAAAGCAGCACAAGACCGACAGAAGAGTTGGGCAGATACATCGAGAAGACCTCTAGAGTTCGCTGTTGGTGATCTTGTATTCTTGAAGATATCACCGACTAGAGTAGTGATTCGTTTTGGGAGTCGAGGCAAGCTTAGCTCTCGATTCGTTGGGCCTTTCGATATTATTGAGCGTGTTGGAAAAGTGGCGTATCGTTTGGCGTTACCGCAATCTTTGGAGAATGTTCATGATGTGTTTTACGTACCTCAACTCCGTAGGTATATTCAAGATGAAACACATGTGTTGGATCAATCGGTGTTAACCGTACGTGAAGATTTGACTTTTGAGGAACGACCGATGTCGATTATGGATCGAAGGGGAAAAGGTTCTTAAGAACAAGGTTATCCCTTTTGTACTTGTTTCTTGGGGTAATCGCTCGCATGAAGAGTCAACTTGGGGAACGAGAAGATGAAATCCGGCAGAAGTTTCCATATCTATTCTTGTAGTGTGTTGATTGTTTATCCTTCCTTGTTCTTGGAATTTCGGGGACGAAATTCTTTTATAGTTGGGTATAATGTAACACCCGAGTTCATTTATACTAATTCCAGTTCTCGTATTTCTTTATTCGTGATATTCTTGATTTAACGTATGGTGGGTGCGAATGGTATTTTACACTTTACATTGCATTCGATCCGACCCGCTTGCTTGAACCTGTTTAATTCTTATCTATAGATTACCTTGACTTGTTGCATGGACACGTGCATATCATGTTTAGTACATACTGGTGTTTTATCTAGTATCGCATCTTTTATCATATAACATTTTAGGTCTTGTAAAATAAATTAAAATTGCATTTCATAACCTGCATGATACCCCTAACCCCGTGGTAGCATCCGTGCATCTTGTTCTCGTCCCGTTCAGTGAAACGGACTTGTTTGGATGGCTACGCGCACGTACGTGCATCCGTTCTTGGGGGTATGCTTTTTCGTTACCTGAGGCTTCGTTTTGAGTTTTGAAAGTCATATATATTTTTCATATTTTAAAACCGGATTTTTAGACCCGACCCGGGCATGTTTTGGAGTAAGTTCATATTTGGCCAAATTTCAAAACGGACTAATATTATAATATTATATTTTAAATATTTCGAACTGTGAATCAAACTTTAAACTAACAAAATATATTTTATATTTTTAATAAACTCTTATTAGTTAGCAAATCTCTCTCTCTCTCTCCACTATCTCTATCTCTCTCTAGCTTTCTACTGACCCTCTCTCTCCCCCTACGTAAATATGTATATTCTTTATTTTTTTTAACAAAACCTAAAACCCATGTTCATATCTCTCTCACCATCTTCTTCTTTTTATTTTTCTTCTGCCGTTTTTCCCGCCTCCTCGCCTTCACCCACGCCCGACGCTCGCGGTCGCCGCCGGAGCTCGCTACCACCCTCGCCTTCATCCCAACCTCACCCTCGACCATCTCCTCACCTCTCCTCATTGTCCTCGTCCCCAACGACCCAACTCCGGCCAACCCACAAACCTACGACCCATACCCGTCGCCTACACCCACGTCGCCGAACTTTCCTCGCCGTCGTCGACCTCCCTTCTCCTCAACCATTTCATCACCTTCTTCTCTTCTCCATCCTCGAGCTCCAACCCCAACAACCACCCACGCTGCACTTCAACCCATCACCTCACGTCCGACTCCTTCTCTGTCGACCCTCACGTCGTCAACCCTACCTCATCGTTGGCACCTACTTCTCCTCCTCTTCCTCAACTCCTTCCCTTCCTTCTCTAACCCAAAACCCATCACCCCCGACACACTCGAAACCCCACGACCAAGAACCCAAACTTCGCCGCCAAACCCCACACCGGCAACCCCTAGTCGTCATCGCCCCTTGCCGACTTCCCTGGTATATCAGGGCACCTATCCACTGTAAGATCTTTCCTCCTTCTCCCTTCTAAAGTTTTTCTTTTAATTAAATGTTCACTGTTCTTTTGTCCGTCGGAATCCGGCCGCGCCGTCGACGATCCCGATGACCCAGCAAGCATCTTTGACCCGTGTGATCCCGTTGTGCGTTGTCTGGATTCGTTTTGTGTACCATGCGCGCGTCGCTACTTTTCCCGCCGACATGTGACGTTCCGTATAACCGTATCGCGATCTGTCAAGGCAAGTAAAACTTGCTACATGCTATTATATTATTTTATACATATTTATTTCATGATTAAACCTGTAAACTAAACCTAAGGCTATTAGTTCCCATTTTACATTTCGATGTCCGGTTATATCATTTTAGATTTACAACTTGAACTTTATCATGTTGCATTCTGTCTTACTATACGTAGTACCCTCATACGTGTTTAAATTACATAATAATTATTTATATAGTCCATAGTACCTTTTATAGTTTTACCCTATTGGACACCCGTTTGCATCTTTAACCTATTTTAGATACATTTGCATCCCTAGATCTTTTAACCCGTAATAACGAGATTTTAACAATCCATAATTGTTAAAGTGTATTCTACTAATGTTGGAACCATAACCCTAACTCTAATCATAACTGTGCATCTGTATGCCTTAATCTGTACCTGATTGCATATCCCATTACAATGTTCTTTTTTTTATTGTTCTATTAAGTACTTCATGCTTGTTTCGTATACCCATGCTTACGTTAGTGTGATTGTAAGCACCCACATGACATTGTGTGCACCCCTGACATGGCTTGTCACACCCACTACTTGACACGATATGGTACCGTGCAACTCTTGACATGACATGATACCTATATACATTACTTGACCTGACCTGATGTACCATGGCTTTACCTGTTACCTGATCTTGTTACTAATGCCAACAAACTTTACCTGTTGTCCCTACGGACATTTCCTGTTGTCTATCCAGACAAACCTATACCTGCCTGATCCTATGTTGGCATTTGCTCCATGATTATTTAATACCTGACTTGAATACATATAACTTGGGGGTATGGGGAAATCAATGATGAAACCTGACTTGTAACTCAACAGTTCTATACCTTTTCTGATCAGTATTACGGGCTAGGCCAGCCCCGGAGTGATGTTACTGACATCACTCGTCATTACCTACCACCCTTTACTGCCTTGCGGCACGTCTCGGGTTCAGCCCGAGAGTCATAGACCGTGATCCCGGGCACGCACGGGATACTATTGAGTTACATCGATGATTCATCAAATTGATTTCAAAAACTTGAGAGTAGTTAACCCAATAGACCAGTTTAGATTACTCACTGCACACTACCTTTCACTGCCCTGATTTATATTGCTGATACACCCGCTTTACCTTTTATGATAATACTTGCATGTCTTGCTACCCTGTTTATATATTACTGCTTGATGTTATGACGCACTGACGTCTGGGTTTTGCATGGCCCAGATCCTCTACCTTTGTCGTAGGCTGATTAGAAGTACTGCCGCAGCTAGACCGAGCAGTGAGGATCCTGTTGGTATCCGGTCTTACTTTCCAGGTGTTTATCTGATCTTTTGCTTATGCATATTATAGTATTTTCTTGACTCATTTATTCTGGCTTATGGACATGTACTAGATAGTTTAGTTTACTTTCCTGTTCTTGATATCTCTACAGCCGTAATGTGATTGTGGAGGGATTTTTCCTATCCACAGGTAGCATGGTTGGCTATGTCACATGCCCACCTTAGCGTACTCTGGAAAGCGGGGCGTGACATTGTACAACTTTAGGTGATATTACAGATCACTATTACGCATTGATAGAGCCCTTAGGATTCTTACTTTACTACCAGCAGTATGATGGTGATCATATACGTGAGAGTTGGGTAGTCTGTAAGCACATCCTTAAAATGGTCCCTAGTCATGGGAGTTTCGAGACTGGGCATCGATACTCCATTAGTAGACTAGTGTATATAGTCCAGACCCCGACGAGGGGCGATGGCTGGTCTGACAAGCCATTGGTGTCAGTTGGATCGCCTAAGATGTATACAGGTGCTCATTGGGTTATGAGTACACCGGACAGGACTCGCCGGGAACATGCTAGTTGGTATTATACCTGACGTCAGATAGCAGTTCCCTGGTGACATGTGTACAGGTTAGTTCATCGACCTGGGATCATCATTTGTCTCGTGTGAGTTCCCACTGTGCTTTGATTACTACCCTACCACAGCTCAAAGGAGTCGTGCAAACATGTTTTAGTTGCGTACACCCGAGCCACATGGAGGCAGTGAGCGGATCAGCAGGGGTTTCGTCTCTCCCGGTATTGGGGGTGAGATCGCGCTGTGTTTAGGAGAGCTATTACACGAAGTCCTTGGCCAAGGCAGGAGATTTACTGGTAGGTATTCCAGTAGTATCTCAGGGTGTTCTGGGCTACACTCCGACACGACTTGTACCGTTTTTGGGGGTCTGACTTTTACCAACCCCGTAGGACCGACATGCGATACTCATAGACGAACGGACCGGACTGTACGGATATTGTCACTGACAGGTTCAGTAGTGTGTCAGGATGAGTTCGCTCATCGACCTCCCTTTGGGTCAATACCTTGTAACCCGTTACGTACGGCTAGTACCACTGACGTGCTAGTGGTTAAATCCACAGCCAAACTATTGACGAGTCTTTAGAGTTCCCCACAGACAGTTTCTCAACTTTCGGGCGAAACGTTGTAGAGGCCGTATGGTATTATGGTAGGGTTCGATCATATACGTGCAGTCGTGCACGGATAATGATCGGGCGGATCATACTAGTGGGCTTTGGTTTAAGACGGATCCTAGTATTAGATTTGTTGGATTACTTTCGTCTCATCGCATTCGTATTCAGTCGGAATGCGGATGCAGATATGTATATACAGGTGAGGGGTATCCTTGTGATCCGTCACAAGTTTACTTTAGATATTGCCGTATCTTTTTGTTGGACTAAATATTTGGATTAATGTTTACATGTGGAAATTGTGAGTGGATTTCATGATGAGGTGCATTTAATATGACATGGACATATTTAGTGACTCATGGTTGTTTACCGCCGGAAGCCGGGAAGACTGGACGTCTTGCCTGAATCTGGGGGCAGATGCTAATTGGTGCTATCCGTCCATCTCTCGGAAGATTCCAAGTTGATTTATGGCACCATGTATCGAAGGTTTAAACGGATGCGGCCGATATAGCAGACTTCGTCAGATTCCCCCTCATCTGAGGGGTTTTTGATTGTGGGGACGCTCTTCCCTACAGGCGCAAGCCCCTGCAATTAATTACGCTACCGCATCGCGGTAACAACTTTCTCCTTCTCCATATGGTCACTTCGTGTCGTGGGTATTTGTTTTGTTTGTGGTTGCCCGTGAATTGTATATGGAGACTAAGTTATGTTGTCGCCCGTAAGGCGTGGATTAGTCCAAATCCGTATCTTTCTTAGATTTGGGTTTGGGGGGGTTGTGTTTAAGGATACGTTAGCCTTATTTGAGGCTAAGATCAACTTAAACGTTTGTTAAGGACACGTTAGTCTAATTCTAGACTAAGATCAACTTAACGGGATCGTTTAGATCCGACAAGAGAGAAATTGGGCCCTATTGTTTAGTTTAATGACATTGCGGTCGATAGTTAGTTTATGGACATTACGGTCCATTGTTAGTTTTAAGACATCGCGGTCGAGATTAAGGACATCATAGTCCATGAGTTTAAGGACCTCACAGTCCGGTGTTAGCTTTAAGACATCACGGTCGAGATTAAGGACATCATAGTCTATGAGTTTAAGGACCTCACAGTCCGATGTTAGTTTTAAGACATCACGGTCGAGGTTAAGGACATCATAGTCCGTGGATTTAAGGACTCCATAGTCCGACGTTAGTTTTAAGACATCACGGTCAAGCTTAAGGACATCATAGTCCATGGATTTAAGGACTCCACAGTCCGATATTAGTTTTAAGACATCACGGTCGAGGTTAAGGACATCATAGTCCATGAGTTTAAGTACCCTACAGTCCAATGTTAGTTTTAAGACATCACGGTCGAGGTTAAGGACATCATAGTCCGTGGATTTAAGGACTCCACAGTCCGACGTTAGTTTTAAGACATCACGGTCAAGGTTAAGGACATCACAGTCCGTGGATTTAAGGACTCCACAGTCCGATATTAGTTTTAAGACATCACGGTCCAGGTTAAGGATATCATAGTCCATGAGTTTAAGGACCCCACAGTCCATAAAATGTGTGGTCGTCGGGACCCGTCACCTCTTTGAAGATGTTGAGGAATTACAACGACAAATATCAAAGGAGTGAAGAGATGTACCCTTGAACCGGGGTGATTTGGTTGAAAGAGAAGATGTGCTCGCTTCAAAATAACTTGAGGACTTATGGTTAGAATTGGGCTAAGTCCAATTAAAATGTTTTAACATTTTATTTTTGTTCTGGCTATTAAACCTTTACTTGGGCTCGGCCCTTTTTAATAATGCTAAGCATTGGGCTCTGTCATTTTTTCTGGTATTAAATGCATAGCATTTATCAGGAACAAAGTGGTGGTCTGACAGTGCACCACGTGGTGCGTCAGGCGCTTTGTGCCAATTAAAGAGCACATTGCGCTAGCGCACATGAGGGTGACACGTGTCGCGCTCAGCGCTAAGCGCCGGTTCATTAGCGCACTTACGCTTTCCATCTATGAGCGCTTTGCGCTAGTCTGTGGCACGCCAGCAAGCGACACGTGGCGCGCTTGGCGCTAAGCGCCAGTCTATGAGCGCAGCACTCTGTTTCAGGAGCGCAAAGCGCAAATTGTGTCTCTGATTGACACGTGGCAAGTTCTGGCGCTGTGCGCCGGTCCAATGAGCGTAAGGGGGCAGTTCATGAGTGCAAGGCACTTTTCAATAGCGCAAAGTGCATCTGATTGATTTTAAGATCACAGAACAATTTTTATGTTCTTCTAAGGAGGCTTTGCTTCGAGATTCAAGAACAACAGCTCTTGTTTTTAATAAAAGGCTCTGCCTTTATAGATCAAAGATCTGTGGGCGAAGTAAAAATACTTCTTATATTTTTTTTTATATAATTAGATCTTTTGATCTTATTATCAAAGACCTTGGTCTTTTTTCAGATCTGTGATCTTTTTAGAAGATGGTTCTTCTTTTTTGAGATGTTTTTATCTCTGTTTTTTCAAGAATATAGTTCTTTTTTACCTTGAGTATGAAGAAAACTCTTCTTTTCTTAAGAGCTCGCTCTTTTTTTTTAGGCAGAGGGTTTTTTTCTCTCTTCTTCTGTATTTTCTTTTTTTCCCCCTTTTTTCTGACTTGAAGTCTAGGGTCCTTTATATAGGGCCGAATGATTTGTTAAATCGGTTTTGAGAGATCTTTCTCTTGATTGATTGGGGAATACTTCCCACCGTTGGATCTTTGATCCTAAGGCTTCTGTTTGACAGAAGATAATCTTCTTGTTTTAATAAGATTGAGAAATCTTTGCATGCAGAATTTGTTCTGTTTTTGGTAATTCATTATTTACCATTGGATCATTGATCCAGCGGTGCTTAAAACACAATCTTGTTGTTTGGAAAGATTTTGAGGAATCTTTCCTTAACAGAATTTATTTCTGGTTAATTAATGATTTATCATCATTATTAGATCCTTTGATCCAACGGTGGGAATCTTTAATCCCAAAGCTGGCGCACCTACGCTCGACACGTGGCGCGCAGCGCAGAGCACAGCGCAATTGCGTTTGCGCACCCGTGCTTGACACGTGGTGTGCAGCGCAGAGCTCAGCGCAATTGCGCTAGCGCACCTGTGTTAGACACGTGGCGTGCTGCGCAGAGCGCAGCGCAACTGCGCTAACGCACCTGTGTTAGACACGTGGCACGCAGCGCAGAGCGCTGGATCTGAACCGTTGCTTCAACTTTTTAAATTTTGAATTTTGAAAACAGAGCTTTGCTCTGATTGGGGGTGCGCTGCCTAGGGCTCAGCGCTCCTGGCGCTGGCGTGTCTGCTTTTGACACGTGGCGCGCAGCGCGCAGGATCTGAAGCGTTGCTTCAATTTTTGAATTTTGAAATTCAAAACAGAGTTTTGCTCTGATTGGGGAAACAAATGCCCCCCCACTGTTGCGCTCACGTGGCGCACACGTGAGTGCAGCGGCGGCAACATCTGAGCCCTTGGATCAACTCAGAAGTTGAAGAGGCGGTTCCGTGCCTATAAATTGGACATTTTGTCCTTTAGATGATTATCATCTTCTTCTTGAGAATTTTTGCTCAGAGCCTTGCTCCTTTGTTAAGGACTTTCAAGAGTCAAAATTCTTAGGTAAAATTTAGAAATTTTAATTTTAATAAATTAGGGTTCTTACCCATTAACAGAGCATTGCTCTTCATAGATCTTTGATCTAAAGAAAATCCTTTTAGGGTTTCATTAATAGAGCCTTACTCTCATGAACCCATAGATCTAAACAGATCTTTTCTTGGAGTTTCTTATCCCATGAATCAGAGCTCTGCTCTTTTAATAATATGTAGATCTTTTGATCTTTTGATGAAGAACTCTTGAGAGTTTCTTCATGGATCTTTAAGATCCCAGAATTTTAATTATCAAGCATTAATTTTGATAATCCTTGATGGATTTTCTATCACGATTACAGAGCTAGGCTCTCTAAGGAATTTTAGTCCTTCATGACCAGAGTTTGACAAGTGTCACTCTGTTACAGAGTTTTGCTCTGAAAGGGAGATTTTCTCCTTCTCCCGAGAGATTTCTCATTCAATGAGAATATTCTTTGAGGATTTCCTCAATAATTGACAGTCTCATCCAATGATGAGGCTGTTTTAGTAATTGATGCACTGTCATCTGGATTTTGTGGGTTCCCCTTTGGTCCCCTTTCCACTGCATTGCAGTGTGGTGCAAATTTTAAAGTACCAAGTGTCAGAAATTAAAAATTACAACACTGACAGTTGATTTCCGTCCCCCTTTTTTTTGGTAGGCAACATGTCTTTCGATGCTTCATTCCCATTCGTTCGTTCAGAGGGAGGATTCCCTGGAGCACCCATGGACCGGGAGGTCCTAGCTTTGATCAGAGACCATGATCCGGAACATAAGAATCTTCACCTTTGGGGATCATGGTACAATCAGATTATCAGGGGTCGACAAAGCTTTTCATGCGCGGTGCCTTCGGAGCCTATCACGGCGATCCATTACGCCAACTCACCCCCGGTAAACTACGCCGTGGAGATGGTTAATTGGACTTCAGAAGGTCTTCTTCAACCCGCTATAGCTTCGATTCCTGTTCAGCCTCCCATGGTTTTAGATACCTTGGGACGCTGTATTTGTCAAGGCGAAGCATGGCCATGGGGGCAACCATATAATATAGGTCTGATTCCCCATCATCCGATCGGTTATCTGCAATGGGCCCGCTATATTCTGTCAGCGAAGAAGTCGCAGTTGATGAGGCTTGGGTTGTATACCACTGTTTATGCTTCTCTCTTCCAATACCCTACGCTTCCCACCTGGTGGGTTAAGGCCTTTTTGAAGCAGTGGAATATCCCTACTCACACCTTCCTCTCACTGGACCGGGAAGTGTCAATCTCTTTAGAGGAGTTTGCAGAAGTTTCCGGCTTACCGGTCATAGGGGAGCATTATGAGGAGCTGCTTCCCACGGACGAATATGTCTTCGGTGCCAAGCCAGTGATAATAGGCCTTACTCCGGCGAATGCTGTTCAACACCAGTTTCCCAGTTTGATCAAAGTGTTGAATATCTACGAGCGCCTTTTTCTCGAATCTGGGAGTCGCGGGGTTAGTTTCGAGGATTTCATCGCTCGCTTCCTTCACCCGAAAGTATTCTCAACGGGAGCTGCTAAATTCGCCACGCTTGATGACCCTTTTAGTTTAGGTTTGGACAACCTGCCAGCGACGGAGGTAAATCAGAAGAGTTTCTTCCTTCCTAACTCCCCGGTTGTTCCTTTTGCGGAGATTGTAGTCCCTGAGATGGATGAGGAAGCATTCTTTTTGGGATTTCTTGGGCTATGGTTGAGCTGGTTCACGCTCCCGATGCACCTTCGCCGTATGAGGCCATCTGTCTTTTACCCGGCTCATCGGATGACTATTGGGGTAAAAGTGGCTGTCGGGGTCGCCGGCTTAGCCCATCTGTATTACGGCCTTAGTCAAGCGGCGGATACTACTAAACCTGGAGTACCGCATGTGAACTTCTCGATGCATTACTTCATGTCATGGCTCGAGCTACATGCACTTGACGTTTTTGGTATCCATAAAAGGCCTTCATTCTATGACAGGTGAAGCTTCCCTCGGATTATGCATTGGTTGGCGCCTCAAATGTAAATCCGTCGCCACGGGACGCCAGAGGTTTGCTCCTTCGTCCCCGCACAGTTGGAGACGGGATGACCTTCACCGACAAGGTGTTAACCATCGGAAAGGCGTCTACCACAACAGTGCGGTCATTGTAGGATATTTTCAAAGATGGAGCCTCAGTTCTGACAGCTCGGGAGACCCTCCATTTATATTCTATCAGACCGGGCTTCCTGGTGTTTAGGCAGAATGATGCGGCGCTCTTCATGAGATATAACCCGCATCGTTTTGCCCAACAATTGAGCTATAATCAAGGAGTGCCGTTGGAGGCTTTCTTGCTGGAACCTACTGCCACTGAAGAGGGGATGCGGAGCGCGCTGCATCACTTCATGCGTCAAAATACGGGCTCTCACTTTTTTATCTGCGAGCCGAGTTGTGTCCCACGGATCCTTAATACATATACGGCATGGTACCAGCATTCGACGGGCGCCGTTATTAAGGAAGAAAGGCGTTTGCTGCTTGATCGCAAAAGTGCACCTCATGCCAGTGATCGTAAAGTCCTTTTGAAGCGACGGATCGCTGTACCCCCTCCGCTAAGAGAGGTTGCTGCAGTCGAGCCTCCACGCGCGCTAAGCCCCACGCGTGGATTGCCTCATGCTCCTGTAAAGATGGTGAATGTGCCTTCGGTGCCCCGTGCTCCCATGGAGACGGTAAACGTAGCTTCCCCCGAATCTGTATGGGCTTGGATATCGGGACTTGCCGTCCCAAAGTGCCCACGAAGCGCAAGCTGGTTCTGGCTGCGACCGGAACTCGCGCATAGAAGAAGAAGAAGAAGTCGGTCCTCTCCCTTGATGCCGTACTCGGCCTAGAGCCTCAGGCTCCTCTTACCGAAAGCCTAAGTGAGTATGGAACCAATAAGGGTCTCTTCATAGCGCCAGCAGACACTGATCTCGATACCGCTATTGCTGCTTCTGAGCGACTCGTGAGGCACCAAGCGAAAATAGCCGCCCTCGTGCAATCAAGTAAATATTAGTCGCATTTTTGTCATTACATTATATCTTTATTTTTATTATCATGTCTTGACTGACATTCTTCCTTTTGTAACAGGCTTTACTACTGAAGAGGCTCTGGCGGCTTCCCTCAGGACTTTCGAGGAGGAGGAGAGGAATCGCGCTCTATTTGGCATTGGTATGTTTCGGCTCATTAAGTCTTCATTCTCCTTTTTATGGACAATCTAACCCTTTCTTTATCTCATCGTAGGGAGCACAATGCCGGTCTCGCAAGGTGATGTGGAGACTCTTCCCGGGCCAGCCACCGAAGTCCCGGTCTCTTCGGTACTGCCGAAGGAGGCATTGTTCAAAAAACCGATGATGGAAGCCTTGACGGCTCTGGAGGTAACCCTGAATGCGGATGACGACGCCTTGCTGAAGGAGGCTTCTAAAAGGTCTGTTGTGACGGCCCGGGAGGAAAGAAAGCGCTTGAGCACGTAGCAAGGGAACTTAGTGCTGCTTTGGCTGCGGGGGCAGGTTCAAGCACCATTACTCCCGCTGCTACTCCTTCAGAGGAGTTCCCGGTTGCCTTGTCTACTGCTCATAGATGGACGGCACGTGCAGCTCGGGAAGCCAATGGTAAATCGACCCCAGGTAATGTGTTTTGAGGCTTCGTTGTCAAAGCTTTAAACTATCAGTTCTTATATATTTTGTCCTACAGGGTCGAGCCTTACTGAAGGAGTGGCGGCGACCGTTGAGCCTGAGGGGCGGTGGAGGAGGTAGCTGCTGAACCCGGGGCGATGGTAGGCGATGTAATCGTAATTGCCGAGCCCGAGATAGTGGCTGAAGAGACAGTCACGACTGCTATGCCCAAGATAGCTACCACTGCCGAGCGCGAGGCGGCGGCGGATGAGATGGCTACTACGGCCAAGCCTGAGGCAGCGGTGGATGAGATGGCTACCACGTCCCAGCCTAAGGCAGCGGTGGACAAAACGGCTGCGATCACTGAGCCTGAGGTAGTGGCGAGTGAAACGGGTACAATTGCTGGGCCCGAGATGGCCGCTCGTTCTCAAGAGTCGGGCACCACGCCGATCATCGCTCTTCCTGCTTACAGTTCTTTGCCGCTTCCTGGCGTCGCAAGTGTGACGACGGCTCTCGTGGAGTCAGGGGACGAGGCGACGGGGGGTGAGACCACCACGATGGAGGAGGGAGACGCCGTTGTTGAATTAAGTGACGCCCTCGTCACGGCTCCGGCCGGTGACTCTTCAGGTAGATTTTAGGTTACCGCCCTTCTTTTTATTCTGCGATCTTTCTTAACAAGGTTTATCTTGTTTCTAATGCAGATGCGGCTAGTGCAGATGTCGAACTACTTGAGACAGCGCCGTCAGTCACCACTCTGACGGTAACCACCTCTATGCCTTCTTTCGTACCGTCGCAAATGCTGGAAGGTATGGATTTGTGACCCATCAGTCTTATCTCTCGGCTGTATAATTCATGCACTGACATTGCGTTATCGCATTTTTGCAGGAGTCCTTTTTGACTACCTGTACCAGGTGCTGCATCCCCACTTCTCCTTCCCGTCGGAGATTGCTTCATCTAGTGGCGCTGGTGAATACAGTTTTCAATTAATGCTCTTTCTTTTAACGACCATGAAATCATTTCTGAGTCTTCTTTGCCTTGATTGCAGTGCTACAGATTGAAGGAGGAGATGAGAGATCAGTTGCGCCGTTGGTCCTCCCGGCTTTGCCACCTGCTGCAGTTGGTATAGTGAATCCTATTGTTCATGAATCTCCTATATTTGTTGATCCGTTATCTGATTGTGACTTGTTTTGCAGCGGTCGCTTCAACTCCGGCCTCTTTCGAATCTTGCATTATGATGCCGGCAGGCCCCTTCTCCAGACGCCTATCCTCAAAGGGTGCTGTGACGAGTCTGCGCATGCCGAGTGAATACGTCGAGGAGCTTGACGCAGAAGCTCCTATATCTACCGCAGATTTCGCTGCTGAGATCAATCCGATGCTGGCGACGCTTGTAAATTTCCATAATGAAGGCGTCTTCGAGTCTTGGGTTAATCACTACAGGAAGATCGAGGCCTGCCTGCATCAGCTTGAACTTATGCGTCCTGCCCCTGAGACCCAGGCTTTGAACTCCCAACGGGCCGCATGGGTTGAGCAAAGTGTTCCGTTCTTTCGCCATTTCAAACGAGAGGCAACCCTTAAGCGAAAGGGACGTGAGGCGACTGCTGCTGAATCTGCCCAACTGCGCGCTGAGGTTGCAGCTAATGCTGCCCAGCCGAATGCCACTTTTGAAAACCTTCAACGATGTATCTCCGACGGGCTGGCGTTGAGGAAGAAGCTTGATCTTAACGAGCAGGTCGCACAGAGTCAGGAGGCTGCCCAGCAGGAAGTTGATCAGAAACTCTCATCCTATTTGCAGCAACGGGCCCAAGTTAAAGCAGAGCTGGCCGCGGCGGCTGATCGTGAGGAGGAGTTGAGAAAAGTGCGCGAGCAGCTAGCTGGTCTATTAAAGGCGCCTCCCTCCCAATAGCTGTTTTTATATAGGTTGGACACTTGTAATCTTGGAATAATATGTATTCATTTTTTTTATATGACGTATTTTGTATCCAATTGAGTTCATGAATAAAGCCACATTTTTTTGGTTATACTGTTGCTTTCTTCTCCTTACTGTGTTGTTGCCATGTGATTTTAGATAGTATATAACTGTCACTCTTGTGCTCTTTGTAAGGTAGTGATGGCTTAGAAAACAGGGTTAGGATCTGTCACCTAAGACTTTTCAATTTTATGAGTCGTGAGGGTCTCATAAAGAATTTTCTCCCTACTGGTCAAGAGGATCCCGTAGGTGTAATTTCTCCTTAAGAATCGTGAGGATTCCTAAGTGCGTTTTCTTTTGAAAGTCGTAAGGATCTCACAAAAGAATTTACTTCCTTACGAGTCGTGAGGACCCGCAAGTGATGGGTGAAGTTGTTCTTATCCGCATTTTACGGAGTTAAGGGTTGCTCTGGATGCTTCCCACGGGTTCACTGCCGTATTTGGCGAGGACTAGGCTCCGCTCTAGACGTTTTTCAGGATACCGTAGTTTAAAGACATCACGATCGAGATTAAGGACATCATAGTCCGTGGATTAAAGGACTCCACAGTCCGTCATTAGTTTTAAGACATCACGGTCGAGGTCAAGGACATCATAGTCCATGAGTTTAAGGACCTCATAGTCCAATGTTAGTTTGAAGACATCACGGTCGAGGTTAAGGACATCATAGTCCATGAGTTTAAGGACCTCACAGTCCAATGTTAGTTTTAAGACATCACGGTCGAGGTTAAGGGCATCATAGTCCATGAGTTTAAGGACCTCACAGTCCATGAAATGTGTGGTTGTCGGAACTCGTCACCTCTTTGAAGACGTTGAGGAATTACAACGACAAATATCAAAGGAGTGAAAAGATGTACCCTTGAACTAAGGTAGAATTAGTTTAAGGACATTATGGTCCATTGTTAGTTTTAAGACATCACGGTCGAGGTTAAGGACATCATAGTCCGTGGATTTAAGGACTCCACAGTCCGATGTTAGTTTTAAGACATCACGGTCGAGGTTAAGGACATCATAGTCCATGGATTTAAGGACTCCACAGTCCAATGTTAGTTTTAAGACATCACGGTCGAGGTTAAGGACATCATAGTCCGTGGATTTAAGGACTCCACAGTCCGATGTTTGCTCTGGATACTTCCCACGGGTTCACTGCCGTGCTCTGCGAGGACCAGGATCCGCTCTGGACGTTTTCCACGGGGTCAGAAGTGACATAATCCGCGTTCCACATAGCCAGGAATTTTGCTTTAGATGCTTCCCACGGGTTCACTGCCGTGTTCAGCGAGGACTAGGCTCCGCTCTGGATGCTTCACACGGGTTCACTGCCGTGCTCTGCGAGGACTAGGCTCTGCTCTGGATGCTTCACACGGGTTCACTGCCGTGCTCTGCGAGGACCAGGATCCGCTCTGGACATTTTCCACGGGGTCAGAAGTGACATAATCCGCGTTCCACGTAGCCAGGAAGGGTTGACTTTATCCGCATTTCACGGAGTTGGGATTTGACTCTCGGTCATCTATACACCGCCGAGTCATGGAACTGGGAGTTACCGCTGTTCCGCTTTGCTTGATATTGTGTCTGTTGTAATGAGACGAATGTTGAGGTGATCTCCAGGCTATTTGTGAACCGTCGAGATTTGGCTTCTTCTTCTGATGAAATCTGGGGAGGAGGAGTGTGATTCCCTCTTTATTTGCGCCCCTGGATTGTATATAGGGATTGATGTGATATCACCTGTAGGGCATAAATTTCATTTTTATTTTTCAATTCTTTCCGCGATGCTCTATCATTTTAGCTTTTATTTTGCGAAGGTCGTGATTGCCCAATCATTTCGGCTATTTTTCGCGGTACCCAATCATTTTGGTTATTTGTTTTATTTTTACTCGCTGCTTTTTATTGCGAGTTACCCAATCATTTCGGCTATTTTGCATGCATACTTTTTTTTACTTGCTGATTTTTATTTGCAAGTTGCCCCATCATTTCGGCTATTTCGTATGCATGTGTGGCTCGCTAGCTTTTTGCCGCAAGCTTGGGATTAGACACCGATTTCAGCATCAGCACCGCTACAACTGGGATATTGCCAGGAGCGAATCATCATTTGCCTCTGTCGATATCGACCAAAGGTGGCTTAGCGAACAGGGTTAGGATCCTGTCGACTAAGGCTTTTGACTTCATGGGCCGTAAGGGTCTCACAAAGATATTTCTCCCTATAAGTCGTGAGGATCTCGTAGGAGTGTTTTCTCCTTAGGAATCGTGAGGACTCCTAAGTGTATGGCTTCTTGTAAGTCGTAAGGATCTTACAAGAGAGTTTTCTCCTTATAAGTCGGGGGGACTCACAAGGGTTGTTCACCGTGCGAACATATCCTTAGTCACAGATGGGACTTTGTTAAGGAAATGTTTATTCGCACCTATGGATTGTATACAAGGGTCAGCATTGAGCTGCTTGTAGGGCAGTAGTGGATGTTATAGGGACTGCTTAAGAACAGGTTCAGGTCTCTGTAACTTAAGACTTTTGAATCTTATGAGCCGTGAGGGTCCCATAAGAGGATTCTCCTTACGAGTCATGAGGATCTTGCAAGTGTAATTTCTCCTTAGGAATCGTGGGGATCCCTAAGTGTGTTGCTCCCTTGTGAGTCATAAGGATCTCACGCGAGTGATTTCTCCTCACAAGGTCGAGAGGACCTCGCAAGTGTCTTTTAACGAGATTGCGCCCTTTCGGGTTTTCACAAAACTCGCCGGTAGCCCTGCTGTTTTTACTCACGGAGTCCTTTCGGGTTTTCATCCGTGCCCCCTTTGCTTGTGGACATACCGTTTTATTTTTTCTCTTTTTTTTATTCTTTCTTTTTTATTCTTTCTTTTTTTTATTCTAACGAGGTTGCGCCCTTTCGGGTTTTCACAAAAGTCGCCGGTAGCCCTGCTGTTTTTACTCACGGAGCCTTTTCGGGTTTTCATCCGTGCCCATTTTGCTTATGGACATACCGTTTTCTTTTCTCTCTCTTTTTTCTTTATTCTTTTTTTTGTTGTATCAGCTTTGGGATGCTGCAATCCACCATAGTTTTTCGACATCTCGGTCAACGGCTAGTTTTAGGACATAGTGGTCCGTTGTTAGTTTAAGGACGTTTCGGTCCGTCGTCAGTTTAAGGACGTTTTCGGTCCGTTGTTAGTTTAAGGACATTTCGGTCCATTATTAAGGAAGCCGGTTACTACTTACAGAGTTTAGGCTTAGGAAGATAGCGAGCGGATATAGTCGTCGTCATCTATCATTGACCTAGGCCGTGACTCGTTAGGCGTAGTATTTCTTCAGGAAGCGACCATTTATTGGCCTGAAGGGCCTTTCGCCATGCATGTCCATGAGTAGATAGGCTCCACCCTGGTAGACCTTGTCTATGATGTACGGGCCTTCATAGTTCGGCTCGAATTTCCCCCGTTTGGCGCGATTGGGAATCATAGGTCTTTTGACCATTAACACGAGTTCACCTTGGCGGAATGTCCTCGTCCTAGTCAATCTTTCATATGAGCGCGTCATCTTTGCTTTATAAGCTTCCAGATTCTGCTGTGCTATAAGCCGGGTTTCATCAAGGGCATTGAGCTCCTCATGCCGAAGGTGAGCATTCTCTTCGTCCGTTAGTTCGTAATGAACTGCCACTCGTAGAGAGGGTGGCTCTATCTCGAGGGGAAGTACCGCCTCGGTACCAAATACCAATGCATACGGCGTCGTATTCGTGGCCGTTTTGAACGTAGTTCGATACGCCCAGAGAGCTTCATGCAGTCTCTCATACCAGTCCTTCTTATTTCGTGACACCGTCTTCTTCATGATCTTCGTCAAGGTCTTGTTGAAAGCCTCCGCTAGACCGTTGGCTCGGGGATTATAAACTGAGGAGTATCTCCAGTCTATGTTGTGCTGTTGTGCGAAGCGGCCGATCTTATGGCTTCTGTAGGCTGGCCCGTTATTGGAGATGATCCGTCGCGGAGTTCCAAACCGATGAATAACGTGCGTCTTGAAGAAGTGGAGGATATTCTCCGTCTTCACTTCCCTCAGCGGTATTGCTTCTGCCCATTTGGAGAAGTAATCAGTTGTCGCCAAAATGAAACGATGTCCTCTGGACGATGCCGGTTCGATGGGGCCTATTATGTCAGTTCCCTACATTTCGAACGGCCAGCTAGCTACTGTCGGGTGTAATGGATATGGATGCTGGTGGATAAAGTCCCCGTGAATCTGGCACGAGTGGCACTGCTTCGCGTATTCGAGGCAGTCTTGGGTCATCGTGGGCCAATAATAACCCATCCGTTTGATCTTTAGCTTCATCTTCGGCCCGGCTTGGTGAGAACTGCAGAGTCCGTCGTGAACTTCTTGGACGACTCTTTTCGCCTCTTCAGGTCCCAGGCATCTCAACCATAAAGAATCAAATGACCTCTTGTACAGAGTATCATTGACGAAGGCAAAAGATAGGGCTCGTTTCATAAGCTGATGTCTTGAGGACGCATTTTCGGGCGTTCGACGGGATTTGAAGTAGTCTATAAAGACTTCTCTCCAATCCTCAACTGTTTCTTGGTCTTTTATTTGTAGGGCCGTTTGCTTGATCGCTCCCTTTTCCTCGGACGATTATGGAGATATTTCTTCTGGTGCAAGAACCCGACGGCTTTGTACCACGATCCTCATATTATCGAGGTTTTCGTCAGCCATTTTTTTAGCAAGCTTGGCTAATGCATCTGCTTTGCTATTTTCCGCACGTGGTATGCTTTCCAAGGTGTAGGAAGGTAATTGGGTCAGCAGTTGCTGCACCCTCTCGTCGTACTCCACCAACTCTGGCTTGCACGTTTGGTAGTCGCCGTTTACTTGACTAACGACCAGTTGGGAGTCTCCGTATATGAGGAGGTCTTCAATCCCCATGTCGATGGCGATCTCGAGACCTGCTATTAAAGCTTCATACTCGGCTTCATTGTTCTTCCTCGGCTCTGTCAAGGAGAAGGCGAATCACATTATCCCTCCTTGTGGAGTCACGAAGATGAGGCCTACCCCTGATTTGATTATGGGGGTGCTTTGTTTGCGCTTCTTCATGGAAGACGCTCCATCAAAATAAAGTTCCCATCGGGTGCCACTACCGTCGATCGTGTCAAACGCATGTTCGTTTGGCAGTTCGCAATTCAAGGGAGAATCGGTAGGTATCGGATGCTCAGCGAGGAAGTCGGCGATGGCCTGGCCTTTCACTGCCTTAAGAGGCTGATAAGTTATTGAGAACTCCATCAAGAGCAAGGCCCATTTAGCGAGCCGTCCCGTCAATATGGCCTTGGACATCAAATACTTGAGAGGATCTACCTTCGATATGAGACGGACTTCATGCGCCAACGCATAGTGCCTAAGCTTCGTTATCGCGAAAATTAATGCCAGGCAGTGTTTTTCGATGGGGGAGTAGTTGCTTTCTACCCCCAGTAGAACTCGAATCAAGTAATAGAGAGCTCTTTCTTTCCCTTGGTCGTTTTCTTGTGCCTATAATGCACCTAAGGAACCTTCAAGGGCGGTTGTATACAGAATGAGAGGTTTTCCTTTAACGGGAGTAGCCAGCACTGGCGGATTCTGCAGGTATTTCTTGATTTCGTCCAGCGCGCTTTGGCATTTGTGATCCCAAACGAAAGGGGGTTCCCTTTTTCATCAGGTGGCTGTAAGGATGGTACTTGCCTGAGAGATTGGCTATAAATCGCCGGATATATGCGAGCTTCCCTTGGAGAGACCGCAATTGCTTGAGAGTCCTTGGCGGGGGCATCTCCATAATTGCCTTGATCTTTGACGGATCTATCTCGATGCCTCGGTGTCGGATGATGAATCCTAGGAACTTACCCGAGGAAACTCCAAACGCGCATTTGAGAGTGTTCATCTTCAAGTTGTATTGCCGAAGGCGTTGAAACATGATCTTCAGATGCTCTAAATGTTCCTCGTATGATTTGCTTTTCACCACGAGGTCGTCGATATAGCATTCGACGATTTCATGTATGAAATCATCGAAGATCTTCGTCATGGCCCTCTGATAGGTGGCGCTAGCGTTCTTTAGACCGAAGGGCATCACCTTATAGCAGAATATGCCCAAAGTGGTCCAAAAAGCGGTATGCTTCTGGTCTTCGGGATGCATCTTTATCTGATTGTATCCTGACGATCCGTCCATGAAGGAGAAGACTTCATGTGTGGACGTGTTGTCTATCATTAGCTCGGTGACCGGTACCGGAAAGTCGTCCTTCGGGCAAGCTTTGTTGAGATCCCGAAAGTCTACACATATGCGCACGGTCCCATTTTTCTTCATCACCGGGACAATGTTGGCGATCCAATCAGGATACTGAACCTCTTGTATGAAACCAGAGTCGATTAGCTTCTTGAACTCGACGTTGATGCTCATCTCAAGCTCGAGCCGCATTCTCCTCGTTGCTTGTTTGATTGGCTTGACGTCTGGGGATATTGCCAACTTGTGTACAACAATCTCGGGATCTAGTCCTGACATCTCGGAATAATTCCATGCGAAGCAATTTTTATGTTGCATGAGCACGTCCTTTAGTGTAGCCACCCTTTCTTCAGACAGCAATTCGCTGACGAACGTCGGTCGCGGTTCACTTGCCGTCCCCAAATTAATTTTCTTGAGATCATCTGCAGTGGTATGTATTCCATCTTCCAGCTCTTTCGGCGCCGGCGGAAACTCCGAGATCGCCTCATCATCGTTGTTTTCGAAGCACCATGGGAGGTCATCCATATCCTCGGGCTCTTCTTTTGATAGTGTTATCATGTGACAGGTATGGGCTCACTTCTAAGACCGATGTGGATCTGGTTCTACCCTCGTGGATTTAGGTTCATGCTTCTGTGGCGGGGTTACCTTCCAGCTGTTGGATAAAGCGAACCCGCCTTGCTGATATTGATCTTCAACCCAGTTCTTGAAGGTGAAGCAATCTTCGAGAGAATGTCCTATTGCTCGATGATAAGAGCAATAGTCTGGGTGAGAGACCTCGTTGGCTTGCTCAGGGTGTTTAGACTCCGGAAGTGTAATCATTTGATGTCTTATGGCGAGATCAAGTATCTTCCGTGTTTTGCTTTGAGGAAAAGAGTATGCTCGACTCATCTTCTTCATAAGGGACAAATCCGGATCGCTTGATTCCCGATCGCGTGACTTCTTGGTCCCGCTTTGTCGCTGTCGAACGCCTTTTCCGCTCTTTGACTTGTTTCGGCCTCTGCGTCGAGCCTTTTGTATAACAGGTTGACAGGGAGGGGCATTTTCATCTTTCGCAGCCTGTTGAAGAAGGCGTTGCGTCCTGACTTTCTCGTAGATGGCCATTTCGCGATTATGGTCGTCTCGAACTTTTTGACCAGCTTCCCTTATAAGCTTGTCCATTTGTTCCTCGAACGATGGACTGGGCATTCTCACGTCGGGGGCTCTCTCTGGTTCAGGGTTAGCATTCTCCCATTGAGCGTCTCCTTCTTCATCAAAGTCATGTACGATATAGCAGTCGCGGAGTAGCTCCCTTTTCTTGGACCGGACATATCCAAGCCCGACCGCTTCCATTCTCTCGTTGGGCAACTTGCGCAGAGTTCCGGGAACGTTCCAGATCCTATCATAGAACTTAGCTTTTCGAGCGGTCTGTTTGAAGGGTATTCATTGGCGCTTCAATAGCCTTTTCAAGTCTTCTGTGTAATATCTAGGCAGACGGATGGGCTGGAGCCTGTCAAGTATAGAATCCGCGCCATGCCAAACTTCTTTCTCCACTCTTGTTTCAGTGGATCGGTAGAATAGGATTGCCTGTTCACCTTTTCGTCTGGGAGGGACGTATAATGTTTGTAGCTCTTGGACGCTATAAGCTTCAAGTGCGTCGAGATCTTTGTAATGCTCCCGCGGAATCATGGTAATTTGCAAACTCTGATTATCACCAGCGAATGTTTGTAATGGTGGCCGAGCGGAGAATATAGCATGGACCTCATCTTCTGAGTCGCAGCCAAAGATCAACATAGGAGCGGACGGTCCCGGCTTGTTATACTGGGGTGGACCTGAATAAACTATCTCTTCCTCTTCCTCAGTATCACTCCCAAAGACCGGAATGGTGGTGATAGCTTTGTTCTCCGGTTTGTGATATCTCTCCGTATCCTCGAAATCTGGCAAGAAATATTTTGTATCTTCATACTTGCGGACTTCGTTCACGGAGAACGGGTTCAACTCTCCTGTTACGGTATACTCGAGACCATCCTTAAAGTATTTCATACACTGATGTTGTGTAAAAGGGATGATGTTGTACTCGTGTAACCAAGGCCGGCCGAGCAAAGCATTATAGCATGACTTGGCGTCAATGACATGAATGTCTGTGACAAGTAGTCCGAAGCGCAATGTCAATATCACAGACCCGAGAGCCGCGATGACTGGGAGTCAAAACCAGAGATGGTGATTTTATCACGAGCGAGATGCTGGACGCTCATGCAGATTTCCTTCAACACTCGCACGTTGAGGAGATTAACGGAAGATCCATTGTCGATCAGGATTTTGCCTATCTTTATATTGTGGCAGTACCCTGAGACATAGAGGGGACGGTTGTGCTCGCACGTCCCAAGGAAGAAGTCTTCGTCGCCGAAGGTGATATCGGCTGTGTGTACTTCTTCCAGCCCATCCTTCATCTTTTCTTCGGCGAGAAAAGTTTGGAATTGCTCTGGCTCTTGTAGCGCCTTGATTAATGAATCTCTCGCTTCTTTGGATAGTAAAAGGGCGTCGAGAATGCTGAGTTGCGAAGGTAACTTCCTCAAGTGTGCCAGAACGTTGTAGTCCACTTTACTTTTCTTTGGCGGGTCCTTGGCAGTCAGCTCTTTCATGACTTGGTCATCCAGGGAGATATCCTCAGAGACCTTTTTTTTCCCTTATCTTTTCTGTTTGCGGGTATGAGATTCTTTTCGGGCAGCGTATGATTACGCAACTGGATATTTTCACAGGTCTTCGATTCTCCCTTCTTTCCTGAGGTGGATTCCTTGAATAGAGGGCCAAGAGTCATCTCTTCGTCGGAGTCACTTCCAAAGGTGAGGACTTGCGATCCCCCAGCGTTGACCACGCGACAGTTACCGGCAGTTCTTTTATGCTCTTCGGTCGTACTTCTTTGCTCCCGACGAGTTTTGCGTTTCATCCGCTTAAAATGTTGCCGATGAGCAACATACCTTGCCACCATCTTTTAAAAGCATTGCATTCCTCAGTGGGGTGCGCAATCTTTTGATGGTATAAACAGTAGCTAGGATGCATCTCTGCTTCATCGAGAGTGTTTCCTTCGGAGGGTGGTAGCTTCATTTCCGTTGATATGGCTTTAGCAAACCTTTTTCTCGTCTTGAACTTATTTTTATCTGCGACAGATGTCCCTTGATTCGGAGGATATGTCTTGACTCTTTCGTCCAGTCGCCGACGCTTGGCTTTTTCAAATATGGCCATCTCACGCTCCCGATCAGCTTTACTTTTCAGATGAATTTCATTTAGAAAGGCATCGATCATTTCGTCTGACGGCCATAGAAGTTCTGGCTCAGGACCTGCCCCCAGTCTCTTGGTGCAAGGAGCCTCTTCATCGTCTATCAATGAGTGAGAGATCATATGACAACTTGCTACGTAATCCTCAGATCCATCTGATGAGTCTTCTCCATCATCTCCGTCTTCAAGGACGTGGCCGAGGAATTCTTGGAGCGTGATCGGAGTCTGCACCTTTTGGTTGTACTCTTCCAGTGTGTCGATCTGTTTCTGCAGGTCCGTGCGCTTGTCGCCAGACTTCACGGGCTTTTTGGATTTCTTCTTCTTTTTCAAAGATTTTGACGGCTGGGTGTGAGCACTTTGGCTATCACTACCAGTCTTCGGAGTTGGGCGCGGCTTCAGCATCCCTTCGATGATCTGGGGTTCCAGCGGATTCTTCCACCTGATTGCCGGGTATGTCTGGAGATCATTCAGCATCCTTTTGGTTTTGGCCGAAAGAACGACCTCCCATGGAGCTTCTTCAACAAAAGAGCATGTTGCCCCCGAGATGTCCATCTTCTTAGGAGTATGTGGTTGTGGTGGGCTCACTTTCTACTTCTCGGACAGCGCAAACTTGCCTTGTAGATACTGATCCTTAATCCATCCCTTAAAGACGAAGCAATTTTCGATTGGATGGCTTACCGTTTGGTGGTAAGGGCAATAATTGGGATTATTCAGTTCGCCGGGTTGCAATGGTCGCTTTGGATTCGGCAAATTGATAAGCCTGTTGCGCATCGCCAGCTCGAATAGTCTCTTCGTTTTGTCCTGTGGGAACGAGTAAGGACGCTTCATCTTTTCATTATAATAGCGCCGTCTCTCTTCCAATTGATCCGTTAGCCTTGGAGCACTGGGCTGCTGTTGGGTATTCGCAACGAAGGTCGCCTTCCCCTTACCTTTTTCGTTTCGTGGTTCCGGCTTCGGAGGAGACGGTCTATGCCCCATCTGGTCCATGTGGGCTAGCTTGTTGATTAGAGCCTGGAACGTGGTCGGTTTGAAGAACATCATGAACTGTGAAATAGTTGCATGAGGGTCTAGGGTGCCCACGAACATGCCCACCGCTGGTGCTTCTTCGATGTACTGTTCGCACTTAAACCACAGATTCTGCCATCGGATTGCGTACTGAACCCATGTCTCGCCCGGCTTCACCCTAGCATTGATCAATGCCGTTATTGGGGTGCGTTCACAAGCACTTGCGAATCGTTGGGTGAAAACAACTCCATTTCCGCGAAAGTTTTGACGGAGTCATTTGGAAGTTCGGAGTACCACTCAAACGCCGTCTCCGATAAGCTGCTGACGAATTGGCGGAGCAAAAGCTTATCATCGCCCCCGGTGTTGCCGCACAGAGCTCTGAACTGGGCGACGTGCTGGTGGGGATTGCCTGTCCCCTTGTATACATGGAATTTGGGGATTGTGTATCCCGGCGGGTATTTTATCTGGTCATACCAGCCCGGATATGGTCGCCCAGTTTTGACGACTTGGCCAGCCGCTTCATTTGCCTGGTGAACTCGTATTTGTTGAGCAATATAATCATCCAGGGCGGCCTTAGAAATGGTTTCCTCGGCTATTGAAAGAGCCGGCAGGGGATTCGATGTTTCTCCTCTGTCATCTTGAATAATGATCGGAGGGTCTTCTGCTGGAGGATCCGGCTGTATCATCATCCCGACTATGTCTTGGAAGAGAAGTGCCATTCGCTTTATGTTAGCCGCTTTCTCCGCGGCTTCTTTGTCTTTCTTTTCGAGAACTCTGCGAAGGAAGTCAGCATCGGTTTTTTGTTCATAACGCTGCTCCGATGACGCCTCCGGGCTTTCTTTTGGTCCGGTGAGTGCGGCCATTGCAGTTAGCATCTCCTGAAGCTTCTGGTGTTGCTGTTCCTGAGCTCTTGTGATGGATCGGGTGAGTGGTCGGTGGCCCGTAGAACCGCGGCTATCTTCCTTCCCGGATGCCATGTAAATAGTATGGACCGTTATGCCCCCAGACTTAGGGCGTTTGGGCTCAGTGCCTTTGACATTTGTCGCAGGCATGGGGATCTTCTCCGGCCTTCTCTTCTCATGAGCGGTCAAAGTTGAGGGGGCCGTCGCAGTGGGCATCCAGATAGCTTTTCGTGGCTTGGCAGGATGGCTTTCTTCTTGTTGAACCTTTGCCCTTTTCTGTCGGCGAGGGTAATCTTGATCAACTACTGAGTTCCGAGCCTGCCGCCAAACTTTGTAGATTTTGGAGGACAGCCGCTGAGGGGACTGTTCTGGCTTTGCTTCCGCAACATTTTCCATGGATGGAGGGGGTCTTTTCAGTACGGCGGTAGGAGAATTCCTGCACACCCTATTCAGCAGCTCAAAACTGTTCCCGGTTGGAACAGCAGCATTAATTTCCACCGTTGGAGCTGGTGGAGTTAGCCCAGAAGGGGAGTTGCCCCCGGCCTTCCTTACTCGGCGCCAGTGGCGACGTCGAGTATGTCGAGCTGATGGAGTTGGCTCGGTGACGGGGATGGCTTTGTCTTGCCCCCTGTTCAGGTGAGGGGTTGTTGCTGGTGTCAGCCTGTTGAAGACTGATGTCCTTTGAGTAGCAGGAGCGGGAGTGGGAGTTGGGACAGTCAGTCTTGTAAAGACCGACCCCTTGGCAGGAGAAGCCGCCTTGACGACTTCAGGAGCAGGGTTGGTTACTTTCTTCGGAATAACCTTCTTTGGGATTGCAGGCTTCATTGTGGGCCCACAGGAATTTTGGCCCAATCTGGAGAAGACCGAGGCGCCGGTGCTGGAGGACCCGTTGAGAGGGGCCGCATTACCTGTAAGCCGATCAAAGACCGACTTCTTGGGAGCTTCCGGCATTGGCACAGGAGCGGTGAAGCTCATCGGTGGGAGTATGGTCCCAAAGAACAAACCAGTGGTGGCCTGAGTCACCTGGTCCACCGGCATTGTGAACAAAGAGGATGCTTGGGGCCCGTAGGCTATGCTTCCAGATGAGGCGGAGCATGGGTTGCAATTGCAGTTAGAACATTTTGCATAAGTGGATTCCATTGATCCTTCGCTTTCTGCACCAAGCAAAACGCCAAATCTTAGTATCCCGAAACCCAAGGGCAACCATTAGCAAACCGCGATTGGTTCGCGAACACGACACACGAAGTGTGGAGTGGAAAGAGGAAAAGGTCCCACCGGGCATGCCAGAATCTGTTTACCGCCGGAAGCCGGGAAGACTGGACGTCTTGCCTGAATCTGGGGGCAGATGCTAATTGGTGCTATCCATCCACCTCTCCGAAGATCCCAATTTGATTTATGGTACCATGTATCGAAAGTTTAAATGGATGCGGCCGATGTAGTAGACTTCGTCAGATTCCCCCTCATCTGAGGGGTTTTTGATTGTGGGGACGCTCTTCCCTGTAGGCGCAAGCCCCTGCAGTTAATTACGCTACCGCATCGCGGTAACAACTTTCTCCTTCTCCATATGGTCACTTCGTGTCGTGGATGTTTGTTTTGTTTGTGGTTGCCCGTGGATTGTATACGGAGACTAAGTTATGTTGTCGTCCGTAGGGCGTGGATTAGTCCAAATCCGTATCTTTCTTAGATTTGGGTTGGGGGGTTGTGTTTAAGGATACGTTAGCCTTATTTGAGGCTAAGATCAACTGACACGTTTGTTAAGGACACGTTAGTCTAATTCTAGACTAAGATCAACTTAACGGGATCGTTTAGATCCGACAAGAGAGCAATTGGGCCCTATTGTTTAGTTTAATGACATTGCGTTCAATAGTTAGTTTAAGGACATTACGGTCCATTGTTAGTTTTAAGACATCTCGGTCGAGATTAAGGACATCATAGTCCGTGAGTTTAAGGACCTCACAGTCCGGTGTTAGTTTTAAGACATCACGGTCGAGGTTAAGGACATCATAGTCCATGAGTTTAAGGACCTCACAGTCCGATGTTAGTTTTAAGACATCACGGTCGAGGTTAAGGACATCATAGTCCATGGATTTAAGGACTCCACAGTCCGATATTAGTTTTAAGACATCACGGTCGAGGTTAAGGACATCATAGTCCATGAGTTTAAGGACCCCACAGTCCAATGTTAGTTTTAAGACATCACGGTCGAGGTTAAGGACATCATAGTCCGTGGATTTAAGGACTCCACAGTCCGACGTTAGTTTTAAGACATCACGGTCAAGGTTAAGGACATCATAGTCCGTGGATTTAAGGACTCCACAGTCCGATATTAGTTTTAAGATATCACGGTCGAGATTAAGGACATCATAGTCCATGAGTTTAAGGACCCCACAGTCCATAAAATGTGTGGTCGTCGGGACCCGTCACCTCTTTGAAGACGTCGAGAAATTACAACGACAAATATCAAAGGAGTGAAGAGATGTACCCTTGAACCGGGGTGTTTCCCCCAATTAGAACGAAACTCTATTTCTAAGACTGAAAAGTAAAACACCACTTCATGAAAGAGGCTAAACACCAAAGGCAATTTATCCTTGCAAGAATCACATGCAAATTAAATCATACGATGCATAAGCACAACAGAGAACTAAAACAAAAAGAACCCTTAACAAATAATGAAGTACTTGATTAAAAAGAAAGATACTTGTTCATCATTATTATTATTACATTTAAAAAAGATCACCAAATATGGGATCGGAAAGACAAGGGTTCGCAAAAATAACGAGAAGATTCTCCAGTTCCCTTTCTGTCTTCTCCACCACGTTGAAGCGTCGGTCCTCCCGAGAAGTAGACGCCCAACGATCATTGCCACATTCGTCAGAAAAGATGGCGATGACAACCCGGCGAGCCCGTATCTGGCTCAGCAAGTGGAGAGAACAGTCCCTCAGGGCTTTGGTGATCAAGTGCGCTTCAAAGAAGCACTCGATCTTATCCTCGGCGGCGTCAAGCATTGCCGATGACATCTCTACTGGAGAAGGAGGAAGATCGGCGAGCACCGAGGCAAGGATCATCCGGAGCCAAATGGAATGCGGAGGAAGAGGAGACCCCACACGAGTCAAAAGCTCGTACATTGCAGCATCGCACTGCTCGTCCGTAAAAGAAGGGTCCACCAAGCGCGCAGCAAAACGGGGAACGACGTCCCGGATCGGCACTTCCCACGGTTGTCGGCGGGCATGAGGGCGGTTGCAAGACATGATCAAAGAAGTTCTCTGAAGATGAGAAAAGAAAAGGCTCGGCCTTAGGTTATATATAGACCCAAGCACTGAAAATTCTGTGCACAATGGAATTATTTCCAAGACCCGGGAAATCAAAATTTCGGGGAAATACAAGTTTGACTTGAAAAGAGAAGATGAAAAGATATCTCAGGTGAAGCAACGCTTCCGATTCCCCCAATCAGAGCAAACCTCTACCTTGAAAATCTAAATTTTAATAAATGAAGCAACGCTTCAGATCCCCTGCGCTGTGCGCAGGATGCCACGTGTCAGGCGCAGATATGTCAGCGCAGCAGCACGCCCAATCAGAGCAAAGCTCTATTAAAAGACAACAGGAAGCAACGCTTCAGTTGCGCAAGCGCTGCGCTGCGCGACGCGTGTCTGCGCAGTTGCGCAAGCACAGATGCGCAAGCACGGCTACGTAAGCGCTGCACTGCACGACACGTGTCTGCGCAGTTGCGCAAGCACAGCTGCGCAAGCGCTGCGCGACACGTGTCAAGCGCTGGGGCGTTTACACCTAACAGAATTGAGATTTTAAAGAAATCTTTTCTGTTCTTGTTAAAACAAGAAGATTTTCTTCTGTAAAACAGAGGCCTTTTGATCAAAGATCCAACGGTGGGTAAAATTCCCCAAATCACTCAGAGAAAGATCTCTTTAATAAATTTAATTAGTTTATGAGCACTATAAAAAGGACCCCAGACCTCAACTCAAAGGCATCAACATTTTCTTGAAAAATCAAGAAGTTTCAAACAGAGAGAACTCTGAGAAAAATTCCAAGAAAAAGGTAAAAACCCTCACAAAAGAGAAGAAATTTCTTCTAATAGTCATTGATCTAAAAACCAGATCAATGATCTTCATATAAAAAATAATAGTACTTTGCACTTCTCATGAACCACTGGTTCTTTAAACAAGAAAAAACAAAAATAAAAAAATAGTGCTTTGCACTTTTATGAACCATTGGTTTTTGAATCTAAAAAGATTCCTAAATCATAGTGCTTTGCACTTGCAAACTGCGCTGTTGCGCTCTTGGGAGAGCGCCACGTACTACTTGCGCTATGCGCTTTGAGATAGAGCTTTGCTCTCTGTAATTGGCGCAACTCACCAGAGTGCGCCACGTGTCAGCAGCGCAAGCGCAGCGCATTGCGCTTGCGCGACACGTGTCAACACTACAAGCGCTTGCGCTCTCTGATTGGCGCAAAGCGCCTGAAAATGCAATGCATTTCCTAAAGGACCAGGCCCAAATCAAAAAGACCAAGCATGCCTAATTAAATTGATGCTCTGCATCATTTATAAATGGGCAGAGCCCAAACAAAATAATAAAAATGCTATGCATTTTAAAAGGGGCAGAGCCCAAACAAGGTAAATACTTTGCATCATTTACAAATAGGCAGAGCCCAAAACAAACTGATGCTCTGCATCTTTTATGGGTAGAGCCCAAATAAAAATGCAATGCAAAAGCAAATAAAATGTTGGACATTTTCAACTGGACTTAGCCCAATTTTGGCCGTAAGTCCTCAAATTAAATTGACCGAGCGAGATTGCTCTCTTAAATCAATTTACATCCGGTTCGAGGGTATATCTCCGAACTCCTCTGACAGTTCTCGTTGTAATCCTTCAACGACGTCAGAGAGGTGACGGGTCCCAACGACCACACATGAATATGGACTGCGGGGTCCTTAAACTCGTGGACCGAAACGTCCCTAAACTAATATTGGACCGAAACGTCCTTAAACTAATGATGGACCACCACGTCCCTAAACTGGAATATGGACCACCACGTCCCTAAACTGGAACAATAGAGCCTCCAAATGCTCTTTTACCGGATCTAAATGATCCTGTTTAAGTTGATCTTATCCCCAAACACGGCTAACGTATCCTTAAACATTCAAATGGACTGTAAAAATCCAAATTGACTTTGGTTCAAGGGTACATCTTTGAACTCCTCTGACACCTATCGTTGTAATTCTTCAACGATGTCAGAGAGGTGACGAGTCCTGATGGCCATATAATAAATGGATCACCATGTTAAGTCGATCTTAGTCTCAAACAGGACTAACGTATCCTTAACGAACGTTTAAGTTGATCTTAGCCTCAATATGGCTAACGTATCCTTAAACTAAAAAACACCAAACCCAAATCTAAGTAAATACAGATTTGGACTAATCCACGTCCTACGGGCGACGACATAACTTAGTCTCCGTATACAATCCACGGGCAACCATAAACAAAACAAACACCCACGACACGAAGTGAAATTCTGGAGAAGGAGAAATTTGTTACCGCGATGCGGTAGCGTAATTAACTGCAGGGGCTTGCGCCTGCAGGGAAGAGCGTCCCCATAATCAAAAACCCCTCAAGCGAGGGGAAATCTGACGAAGTCTGCTACATCGGCCGCATCCGTCTAAACCTCCGATACACGGTGCTATAAATCAACTTGGCATCTTCGGAGAGGTAGACGGATAAAACCAATTAGCATCTGCCCCGAATCTCAGGCCAGACGCCCTCAGCGTCGTCGGCCGCCGTTCGGAGGGGAACACGGGGTGATTTGGTTGAAAGAGCAGACGTGCTCGCTTCAAAATAAGTTGAGGACTTATGGCCAGAATTGGGCTAAGTCCAATAAAAATGTTTTAACATTTTATTTTTGTTCTGGCTATTAAGCCTTTACTTGGGCTCGGCCCTTTTTAATAATGTTAAGCATTGGGCTCTGTCATTTTGTCTGGTAATAAATGCATAGAATTTATCAGGAATAAAGTGGTGGTCTGACAGTGCACCACGTGGCGCGTCAGGCGCTTTGCGCCAATTAAAGAGCGCATTGCGCTAGCGCACATGAGGGTGACACGTGTCGCGCTTAGCGCTAAGCGCCGGTTCATTAGCGCACTTGCGCTTTCCATCTATGAGTGCTTTGCGCCAGTCTGTTGGCGCGCCAGCGAGCGACACGTGGCGCGCTTGGCGCTAAGCGCTAGTCTATGAGCGCAGCGCTCTGTTTCAGAAGCGCAAAGCGCAGATTATGTCTCTGATTGACACGTGGCAAGTTCTGGCGCTGTGCGCCGGTCCAATGAGCGCAAGGGCGCAGTTCATGAGTGCAAGACACTTTTCAATAGCGCAAAACGCATCTGATTGATTTTAAGATCACAGAACAACTTTTATGTTCTTCTAAGGAGGCTTTGCCTCGAGATTCAAGAACAACAGTTCTTGTTTTTTATAAAAGGCTCTGCCTTTATAGATCAAAGATCTGTGGGTGAAGTAAAAATACTTCTTATATTTTTTATTATATAATTAGATCTTTTGATCTTATTATCAAAGACCTTGGTTTTTTTTTCAGATCTGTGATCTTTTTAGAAGAGGGTTCTTTTTTGAGATGTTTTCATCTCTGTTTTTTCAAGAATATAGTTCTTTTTTACCTTGAGTATGAAGAAAACTCTTCTTTTCTTAAGAGGTCGCTCTTTTTTTTTGGCAGAGGTTTTTTCTTCTCTTCTTCTGTATTTTCTTTTTTTCCCCCCTTTTTCTGACTTGAAGTCTAGGGTCCTTTATATAGGGCCGAATGATTTGTTAAATCGGTTTTGAGAGATCTTTCTCTTGATTGATTGGGGAATACTTCCCACCGTTGGATCTTTGATCCTAAGTCTTCTGTTTGACAGAAGATAATGTTCTTGTTTTAATAAGATTGAGAAATCTTTCCATGCAGAATTTATTCTGTTTTTGGTAATTCATTATTTACCATTGGATCATTGATCCAGCGGTGCTTAAAGCACAATCTTGTTATTTGGAAAGATTTTGAGGAATCTTTCTTTAACGGAATTTATTTCTGGTTAATTAATGATTTATCATCATTATTAGATCCTTTGATCCAACGGTGGGAATCTTTAATCCCAGCGCTGGCGCACCTACGCTCGACACGTGGCGCGCAGCACAGAGCGCAGCGCAACTGCGCTTGCGCACCCTTGCTTGACACGTGGCGCGCAGCGCAACTGCGCTAGCGCACCCGTGCTTGACACGTGGCGCGCTGCGTAGAGCGCTGGATCTGAAGCGTTGCTTCAACTTTTTAAATTTTGAATTTTGAAAACAGAGCTTTGCTCTGATTGGGGGTGCGCTGCCTAGGGCTCAGCGCTCCTGACGCTGGCGTGTCTGCTTTTGACACGCAGCATGCAGGATCTGAAGCGTTGCTTCAATTTTTGAATTTTGAAATTCAAAACAGAGCTTTGCTCTGATTGGGGGAAACAATGGTCTCTTTATTTGTGCTAATGTCATATTAGGATTTGTTTATTGTGTTGAATTGATGGATGGAGAGAGAGAGGGCAGCCATAGGCTTGGGGTTGGCTCTTGGGTTTTCATTCTTGTGCTCACAACAATAATTCAACACAATAATACAAAAGGCTCCTCTCTTTTCTTTCTTCTTCTTGCTCACAAGCTCCACCATTGGCATCATCTTCTACCTCCACTCTAACCATCTCATGTGTTGAGAATCCTAGAGTGTCAAGAGACAAACTTATCACACACATTCTCTGCTTCACCTTGGACACGTCAGCTAGCAATTTTCGTGTCCGAGTTGCTTTGGATGAAGAGGGAACCCGTAAAAAGAATCATTTATGTGGCGCCCTTCCGGCGAGGAGACCGGAGATCGGAGATGCCGCGAGGAGTTTGGGATGGTGGCCAAAGACCGAAGGACACGGATCGATCGGTATAGCAACTCTCACTTCTTAGTAGTTAACTAATTTAGCGTTAATGGTTCGATCCGGGTGAAAGACTACGATAGCCCCGGTTTCCTAAAAAGTTTTTTGTTCCGCATATGGCCTCGAATTGACGGCCAGGGCGCTACCGTAGACTCACAGTAGCCACGGCCAGGTCATCATAGAAGTCCTTCAACTTCATATAGCTCTCCACCGCCTTCAGTTTGGCCGACTTGGCCGCCTCGGCCGTCGCCCCAAGCTCCTTCCGGAGGGTCTTCACCGTCCTTTTCAGGTTGCCAGCAAGCACCTGGGCATCCCCGAGCTTGGCCTCGGCAATCACGGCAGCCTCGCGGTGCCGGGCTACCTCCCGTTTCCCGGCCTCCACCTCGCCTTCTAAGGCGGCAACCCTCGCCGTCACCGCCTCCAGCTCCCGCCTGGAGCACTCTTCCAGCGAGGCGAGCAGGCCCGCAGCCTCCAGCGCCGGGGCTACCACCTCGGTTTCCATACGCAAGGTGAGGGCAACGTGCTGGAGAACTTGGGAGATACGAAAGAGATCAGAAAGACGAAGGAGGCACCGAATCTCACAATGAACCAAACACTTACCTGCACGGACTCCTGGGCGATGGACGCCAGCTGAGCCCTGAAGTTCTCCCCGGGAACTCTACCCCCGGCCGAGGCCTCTATCTCATGCAAAAGGCTATCCGCAACGGATAGCCCCGATGGCACCGCGAACCGGAGGCCCCCTTATTCCACCACGATCGGCGAGGACCGGCCCCGGGAAGGTCTCTGGGAGCTCCTCTTGAGTGGCTCCGAGGGAGAGCCGATCTCCTCCTCCGAGTTTGGGTCCTCCAGAACCAGGGCCCGCTTCCGGCCCGACACTCTGCTGGGAACCGGGGCGGGATCCGCCCTCGAACGCTCACGGGACGCCACCACCGGATCGGTAGGAGCCGGGGCGGGCTTCGCGCGAGAAGAGCTGGCACCCCCAGCCTTCGTAACCTTCCTCGGCTGGCGCATGGAGGCTTTAAGCGAGTCGAAGTCCATGGATCCTGCACAAAGCAAATACCCAACAAGTCAGCAACACGAGGAAAACACAAGCCAAAAAGCTAGCCTAACTTACCGACGAACTCAACGGGGCTAAGCCCGACCCAGCTCAGGACCCTCTCAGACAGCAGCACGTCAGATCAGGGGATGGGCTCCCACGATGCCACTCTCACCGCGGTGGGGTCATTGGACTGGTTTCCCGGCAAACATTTCTCCCTCGACCACTTGGTAGGCACGGGCCAGTCCTTGCCCTCGGGAGGGGAAATGAAGAAAAATTTCTTCTTCCAATCATGAATAGAAGAAGACAAGGCCACGACCCCAGTCCCGTCAGCGCCCCCCGGCCGCTTTCTGAAAGAGAGATAGACCCATCTCGGGTCGCCCGCTCGACCACCAGGGTGACTTTTGAAGACGAGAGAAGAATCGAGAAGGGAGAGGCTGAAGGGAACCACCTGTAACTTCAGGCGGATCAAGAACCCGAGAAGGATCCTCCATGAGTTCGGCACTAACTGGCCGGGGGCCAGGCCGAAAAAATTCAGCGCGGCGACTACCTCGGGAGAGAAGGGCAGGCGCATTCCGCTCCAAAAATCTTCCAAATACAGGGCGATTTCCCTGCCCCGTACTTGATCCGCCCTCTCTCCCTCCTTTGCCAGTCGGAGCGTGTAACACGAGGGGATGTGGAAGCGAGCCCGAGCATTGGCGAGCTCGTCCTCATGCCTCACCCAACACGAGGGGCCGGGGGCCGCATCTGCCGCCTCCTCCCTGGGGGCTACCCCCACCGCACGATCCCGGGGACAGGATCCGACCCCCGCTCCCCGGGGGGACTCGGACACAACTAAAGGGTCCCTAGAACCTACTTCTACAGCATCTACTGACAGTATACTCTACAAAAGAAGACATCTAACCTTAAAAAAGGGAATCTTCGGGAGCCAAAAGCGGGAGAAAGAAGACGAGCGCCGAGCAAACAGGGCTTAGAAGAGGGAAATATGAAGGAGTAGGGGCCCAAGGATGGGCCCCGCCTCTGTTTATTGCTGCAAGCGGCCTCATCCAACGACGCCCATCATCTCCCGCCGAAATGACTCCTCACGTCCAGCGGCTCCGGTCGCTCCACGTGTCAATCCTGCGCTAGACCGCATCCTATCAGACGTCGCGGGCCTGCATACGTCGCGTCGGCCAATCGACGCTTGACGCGTGGACCGTCGCTTCAGTGGCAGAGTGCACAAACCGGCGCACCTTCTTTAAATGCTGAGATCTCGCCCTGATTCGCTAGCAGAAAAGACAACTGACGGCCCGAGGATTCGTCCCGACAAAGCCTTAGGAAGGAGCTCACCTCGGGAGACCTGGCAATCCACTCCTGACCCAACCCGCTAGCTAGTCGGGACAAGAGTGGGAGGCTAATGATGATGCTCAATATTGGCGATACGAGATCAGGACACGTGGCGGATGACATGTCCCAAGACCCGGAAGAAAGGGCCCACAGAGGCCGACCAGGCCACCCTTATACCCGACCTGCAAGCGCAAGCTGGCCCTCCTCGGGGCTCCTTGCAAATTTGCCTCCTCGGCCCCTCAGCTCGCTCCGGGCTGCCACGGGACTAAGACTCCTCGACCCTCTTGCTCGGTTCCGAGCTCCCCAGCCTAGGCCGTCCTCCTCGACCCCTCCGACCGACCAACTCCACCACTCACAGGCGTAACCGCCACTCCGCAAATCTTGCCACGCGCAGATTCTCCGCCAGCAACGTCCCACGTTCCACGCCATCACGATCCCCATTAATGGGCGATCCGCTCTTCACGCGGGCGTGACGTCGGGAGCATAACGGCTGGCGAGGCTCTCGCGCCTACCGCTACGTGCTGCCGCCGCTATATAAACCCCCATCATAGAGGGGTCAAGTAAGCCATTTTTTATTCTACTTAGCCGTTACTCTGCTCGGATCTAGAACTAACTTGATCATCGGAGGGTCCTCGGTGGTATCAAACCATCCCGGGACTTCTTTGTAGGTACTCAGCGCTAAACTCCTCAAATCACCAATCTCACCAAAACCCATTGAGATCCACACGCAACAGAAGATCACCACCAAAATCCACCGGGAGATCAACGGAAGACAACATCTGACGGAGACCCGAAAAGGACCTCCATCACACACATAAATTTTCATCATTGCCTAATTTTTCATATCAGACCAACCTTTTGAAATCAATAACTAATGATTGTACGGTTTTAATTTAGATATGATGTTCTGTCTGTGATTTTGTCCAGTGGATGGAGGCCTATCAAAGCCATGATCCTTACATTTTGTATACATGAATCTATGTTAGGCCTGAAAGGCATAGTTTGGTAAGCAAAATAGAAAAAGTTGTATCTATGTAATATCCAGTTCCTTTGTAAATATTTTCTGTATTTATAAATAAATGTTTCCCAAAATTTTTCTATTTTAATACTTTCTATGAATGATTTCCTATATTTTTCTAATAATAATTTCTAATTTTTAAACCATAAACCTTTTCCTCACCCAGACCCAAATCCAAACCCAATCCCTAACCCTACCCGGCCCAAACCCCCTGCCCCTCCTTCTCTTCCTCGCCTTTTCTCTTTCTCTTTCTTCCTTCCTTTCCCCCACGACTCGCTCAAACCCACGACCCCTTCTCCTTCGCCACCCGCCCGCGACACCGCTCCCCTCGACGTCGCCCACCTCTCGCGAGATCCCCTCGCCTACCTCTCGATTATCCTTGTAATATTCGGTCCCCTTTTGTACGTCAATACCAGTATTTTTTTAATAAAGCGTTAGTTTAAATAGTTTACCCATTTTATATTTTTCTTCTACTTATATTTTCTTTCTTTCCTATACATACTTATTCTAATTATTTTGTTTCCTACAAACCTAACCTAAGGACCAAGCCTATTAGGCAAACCCTCCACTTTTTCCCCAACAATTTCTTTCAACCTTTTCAAATTTAAAATTATTATCATTTAAAAATCTAAATCCTACCCAATCAATTTCTTTAAAAACCTAATTAAAACCTAATTAGTATATGTTAATTATTCCTTATTACTTTCTCCTTTATATTTTCCTTTCAATTATTATTTTTAAACACACACACCAACGTTCACTCTCTCTCCCCTCTTATTCACACACACACTCTCTCTCCTCTCAATCAATCTCTCTCTCTCCCCCTCTGCTTCCTCTCTTTTTCCCTCTCCTACGAGAACCCATGCCCGTTGCCCCAGCGCTCGCCTCTCACCGCCGACCCCGTGCCACCACCCTCGTCTTCACCCTTCCTACTCCCTCTTCCTCTCTCCTCCTTCCCGATGAGGTCCCCGACCGGAGCAAGAACCCCGCCGTAAAACCATCACCCCGACCTCCCTGCGATCCTCGCCTGCATACCCATGTCACTGGAGCTCGACCCCTCATCGTCATCACTCCGTACTCGTCTACACCTCCTTCTTCTTACCCGACAAGAACACATCTCCCCGCAAAAACCCCACTGCAAACTCCTGCATCCATCACCACGACACCCATCATACCCTCATCGGCGACCCCTTCCACTCTCCTCCCCGAGCTCCTGACCTCCCTCTACCACTATAGCTCCGGCCATCGCAACCCTAAGCCTCGACTCCAAGCTTTAGCCACCCACTTTACGACCGCTTACTACCTCCAAGACGACCTCCCACAACCTCTTCTCGCCACCGCCCGAGCTCCCCACTTCGTCGGAACCGTCATTGGACCGCCGACGATCTTACCAACGACACACCGTTGTAAAGCTTTGAAAATTCGTTTAGGTCAATTGTATGTTAAATAGTGATAATGCGTGATTTTCATAAAACCTAATTAATAACTATTTCCACATAGACTGGAATAAATCTATTTTAATCGTGAAATTATGTAATTACATATTTAATTGTGTTTTACTAATTAACATTTAAATCATTGTTCACTTAATTATTTATTTTTCTTATTTATTATTTACTAAGCTTATTTTTAAATAAACATGCTCAAATCTAGTATTACCCTAGGTTAATATGTGATTTAGCAACCATGACAACTTAACACTAATATTGTAACATGCCTTTCCTTTTAATTCCTTTTATGGTTCTAAAATTCTTTTTAAAAGAAAACAAAAAGAAATGAAATGGGGGGAATTTATGAGGCATGGGGGACTTTGACCTTGAGCACACTCACACACACACCCTCTCTCTCTCTCCCCCTTATGCTCTCGGTCAAGCCCCCAGCAGCACCCTCCCCCTTCATCTTCTTCTTCTTCTTCTTCTCTCATTGCTAAGCCCTCAAGTCCATAAAAAAGTTCTCAAGTTTAACACAAATTCTAGCCAAAATCATCACTAACTTCCCTTTTTCAATCAAGCATGGTTCTTGGCCAAGTCTCCTTAAGTGCTAGCATGTTTGGATCACCTTCTCAACCATCTTGAGGTATAAGCCTAAACTAAATACTTAATTGCTAACTTTTAGTTTAATGTAACTTAATTTAGTGTTTAGGTGGTAGTTAGTGCTAATTTTGTGATTTAAGAGGAGATTAAGATAGGTTAGGGTTTTTATGGCTTAATTAGGGTAATTAAGAGTACTTAGTGCCTAATCAACCTATTAATCCAGCAAGTTTGCACTAAAATACCCTAATGTCACTAATTTGTGTTTTAAAACGGTTTATAATCAAGTTTTAGGATATTATGAATCTGCTATTACCGTGGTGGTTTTTAAAATAAACAAACATATACGTTAGACTATATATTGTGTTAGGAGTGTAGTGTAGAAACCTGGACCTTTTTCACTCGATTTGACCCGGTGACACCCCCTCGTGGCCAGCCCAATTTTGGAGAAAAACATTGAAACTTTGTAGGTAGTTGTCTGTAGGTATTATATGAGATTTGGCCTTGCTTGTTTTTCTTGTTTCTGCTCCAGATAAAATCTGGGACCTATTATCTATATTTTTAGTGCTGAGTCTGCGCGATACATGCGATTTGAACCATGGTCTGGTGTATTTGTGAGACAGACAGATCGTGTAAGAATTGAGCAATGTTACGCTGGTCTTGTGCACTAAGTGGGCACGTACTCTAACCCGTAGCGTTAATTCTTATGTATCGTTCTGTCTCTGTGTTTTTATCGAATGTTTAGCTTTCTATATTGATATTTGTACAATTCTAGGATCGGTTGCGGAGGTATCGGACGCAGCACGGATAGGAAAAGCGGTGATCAGATCTGATTAGCCGAGGCGTTCCGGTGAGTAGATGTACACATCTACGGGGGAATCGTCTGGATGGCGTAAGGCGCCCGATAGTTAGAATTTCTTTTAGTAATTGCATTTATATGCATAGTTCCTAATTATTCATCTCGTTACATCGCATCATCTTTTATATATATATGATATCATCTCATAGGACACTTGCACCATTACCATTGGTTTATGCGGCACGGGCACTATTCATATGGACACACACACCTTGGTAATTGCTATACCACGAACACTATATAACTTGTTTAAATCAGAATATAAAACCATTGCAACATATATGATTTGTAAACCTGTATTTGTGTACTCAATTCATCAGGATAGATACGTAAGATTGTTAGTCATACGCATATACCTCATTGCATCATCGTTCATGCGTAGTTTTCTAGTCACGCATCGTATTTCATATTGTTGATACCATAGGCATTCACCATCACCGAAATGTGTACATATGGTGATTTTTCTTGAGATTTCCAGTATTATGAGATTTCTGGATTTTTGGAAAAACCACAAGAATTTTATAAACCGTTATCATTTTAATAATGCAAGTTGCGGTTTTCTCGTAATATGATGTATGTGTCATCCACCGTGAGATTTCTCGGTTCTTGAGCGGTATCATACACCTAATTTTGTCTCAAAAACTATTTCTATTACCGCAATCAAGAACGGCGTCGCATGAAGCTAGCCGGTGAGTACGGGTCGGTCCACAGGGATTTTGTGAATCTCCTAGTCGCGCTAACGAGTTAATTCCGATGGGTGTTCGGATTGATTATTAAATCTAAAAACCTAATTATTCTATACTACGATTATCTAGATCTAGTCTTGCTAGGGTTAGGTTTAGGGATGGTTTGGAAATGCAGGTAAATCTCAACGCTTTCTATACCCGATTTAGGATCTAAGAGGAGTTATGGTAATTATCAATAAAGGGGATTAGATCCATTCGTGAAGGTGTTCCTTCCTTTAGGTCCTTGTCCTTCCTTTAGAGATCCTTACCCTAACTTCCATGGAAAACGCGCGCAACCGGGCTTTTATACTACGGTATCACCGCTACCTCGAGGGATAGGGTGCCGTAGGACGCGGTGTGTGCGTGTATGCATGGAGTCCTATTGAAAATATATTATGGGTAAGAAAGGGATGAGAGATCTCATCTATCAAAACCCTTCCCCAAAGCTAACTCTAAACAATTTATCTACGGCGAGGAATTAAATCTACCTAGGGCAAAGAATTGAAATCTAACTAGAGCAAGGAATTAAATCTACTTACAGATGCATCTCTCCAATCATCAACGCAGGGTTGTCAGATCTGAATTCATGAGTTGAAAAGAAACACCGATGCTCTCCATAAAGAGATCTGTATTTTATTATTAAAAGGAGGCAAAAGAAATTACAATGATTAGAGTTCCTATTTATAAAGAATAGGAAACCCTAGGTTACATCTGATTCGCATGTTTACAATTACAAAAATAGCCCTATAAAGACTAGTCAACGCCGTCTCGAATTTAGCCCAAAAAATACGAACCCCGGGCTTATTATGGCCGCGGAACCGCGGCAATGATGGGCTTGGGCCGCGGTTCCGCGGCCCTTTGGAAAGCTTAGCTGCTTAAAATTTTGGGTTATGTTCTGGATCTTTTTGGGCTTCTGGTTCTTTGGTTCTTTTGTCTATTGGGCTTCTACATTGGTTCCAGATCTTCAGTGAACAATTTGCAATGGCTTTTTAACCGTTTGCTTTGACATTTCGGACCTTGCGTTGCTTTGTTGATTGTGAACTGTTCTTCGTCTAGGCTTGACTAGGATCCTTCTATTTGTTGGTCAAAAGTCCCGCTTTTATATCATCTTTTGTCTTTTTCACTGTTTTCTGTCCAAGAACCTGTAACCTGTAACATGTAGCAGATATGCGTCAAAAGCACCTGTTTATTTATAAAAAGAATAAGAATGGGGAATATAATAATACAATATTATGGTGTGAACAACACCCGATTCGAGGAGGAGGAGGAACCGTCTGTGGGTGCATGGTGGACCCGGTGAGGTACCCCGGGGCAAGATGGTCGCAGATGATGGCATTGAGCCCGGCAGGGGAGCACTACCGACCGGTTATTGTGACGCGGCGGATATCCGGATGATACCGACGTAGTCTTGAGATTTATGATTTGGGCCAGTCCAGATTGCCGGAGTCTAAGATATTGAGATTATGGGTCAGTCCGGATTGCCGGAGCCCGAGATATTGATACATTGTGACATCAAGGTATTGAGACCGAGATGTCGAGACATTGAGATATTCATATTTGGTGTCGATACTTGACACAGATTTCTATTGATTTCATTGATGATACTACAATAAAATTACAAAAGTTTTTCTAAGATAAGAATACAGATTTTCTCGTACTAAACCTATACAGATCTCGTGTTGTTTATGCATTCATGTTGCATACATACCAGTGCATCGCATTACGTTAGTATATGTAGGCTGTTACGAAATTGCGTGCATGCCTACGATAGCCTTATTAGATGTTACTTACTACTCACGAGTTGGCAACTCACCCCCGTTGTGCCACAGTATCTTGCAGGTTGAACCGTCAACGCAGTAGCGGCGGGCGTTATTCCTCTTTTGGCTTCATTTGCTTGACTTGCGGTATTGCTCGTAGGTGGGTTGCGAGAATATTTTGTTTCCATCTTATATTATTATTGTATCTAGTATACTCCATCTACCATATTTACCACTTTTACCGTTGTATTGGCAACTTAGAGATGAGACGGTGAGATTTGTATATTTATGTTGTTTCTCTGGGGTCGAGCTCACTTGAGCCGACGTGATTGTTGAGGTAAAAATTTACACCCCGGTTGACCAAGTCAAAATCAAAGTCAACCCCAAGCCAGGTGGGCCCAAGCCCAGGTCAAGTGGGCCAATGCCCGGGTCGAGCTCGAACATGAAGCGGCCGGCCTCTCCCCATGCCAAAATAAAAATTTTGTAATAAATAGTTTTGTTGTATTTATTTTATTTTATTTTATGAATAAATATAAGAAAATGGGCATAAAGCCAAATTCTTGTAAAGCCCATGGCTTATGTGCAAAAAGAAATAGCACATGAGGCATGAGATGGGCAAATGCCATTTTTGTAAAGCCCAAGGGGCTATATGTAAAGTGTATAGCCTATAAAGGCAAAGATAATGAAAATATCTCAACAACTTTTTCTCTCTCCAAAAACGAATCCAGATCTTTGATCTTCTCTTTCTTCAAGGTTCTAAAACCTTCTTCTTTCTTTTGAATTAAATCAAGAGTTTCACTCTTCCTTTTCCAAAACTAAATAGTTTTTCACCACAAAACCCACAAAGGGGAGCTTGGATCTTCCATTAGATCTTAAAAAGGTGAGATTTTTAAATCTCACCCCCTTTCTCTAAGATCCGGCCAAACGACAGGAAGAAGAAAGAGGCCAATCTCCAGAAACCCCATTTTAGGGAAGATCCAGGGCTCAAGGGGAGAAGCCCCTTCATCAGCTTTAAAATATCCTAGGAGTTTAACTCCTCATATATATATATATATATATATATATATATATATATATATATATATATATATATATATATGGACACACACACACACACAAAATAATAAGTGTTCCTTTCTGGGAGTACAACTCCCGTTGCAGGGACTAAGTCCCTTTTCTCTCCTGAGCGCCCCGAGCGCCAGCGCCCTTGCGCTCAAAGCGCTCGCGCCCAAAGCGCTCGCGCTAGAGCGCCCACGTGCCTGGCATGTGGGGTGCTAGCACCCACAGCACTAGCGCCCTTGCGCTCAAAGCGTTAGTGCCCGAGCGCCCGAGCGCCCACGTACCTGGCACGTGAGGCGCTAGCGCTCTGGCGCCTTGGCGCCCAAAGCGCTAGCGCCCAAAGCGCTAGTGCCCGAGCGCCCACATGCCTGGCATGTGTGGCGCTAGCGCCCAAAACGCTAGCGCCCTAGCACCCAAAGGCTTTCTCCCATGCATCCTTTGAATGCCCTTTTCCCTTATGTGTGTGTGTGTGTGTGTATACATATACAAACACACACACATACTCCACACTAAAAATACCTCCCTCATCAGAAAAAATTTCTAACGGGGTACTGCCTCGCACCCCGCAAGGGAGTTGCTAGCCCCCTTGACCCCCAGCCCGCTATCCGGGTAGCGGGACCCCCATAAAAACTCTGCGGGGCCCCTGATATATCCAAAGCCCCTTCAAAAAACGACACTGCACATTGAGTTCGCATGACCAGTTCAACCCGTCAATCGGAGGTTCTCTCGCTCCAAATGCGAGGGGTAATTAACGGCAGCTTAGTCCGCGGCTGCCGGAGATTCGGATCCCCACAATCAATAAACCCCAGCCTACTCTAGGCAGGGGGAATCTGTAATGCGCCTGGCAAGCGCACGCGTATTCCCATCTCAACGGGGTGACGAAAAACACCCTACAGATTCTAGCACGCCCGGTGGGACATTTCTCTCCTCCCATATTTCGGGTTAAACGTTCATGCGAACTCAATCAATATACATATCGATTGCCTGTACTGAAATGATGTTTTTTCCCTGCAGCAATCAACTTTCAACGACAATGTCTCCCAAGATGAATTCAACTTCCGACGCGACCCCGATCCGGTACGTGGTCAAGATCAATGCTCGTGTGGTTCTCCCCGCAAGCCTCAGTCGACAGTGGGAGGAACTGCCCCGCCAGTTTGGTTCCGTCATCATCTACCCTGCCGGAAGCGCTCATCTGGCAGAAATCCTGGCAAAACAGGTGGCCAAGCCGGTCTTAAGGGGCAAGAGGCCAAACGTTGTGATCGCTAAGGCACCACAACCGAAACTTAAGACGGTGTCTGAACGATCTCTGGTGCTCCAGCTGGGGTCAAGACTTCCGATACAAAGGGCAACATCAAACGTTGCGGACGAGCTCAGGCGATGGCTCCAACAAATACACAATCAGGCGTATCTCCAAAGTCCTCCATCGCCCGGTCTACAGCGGCTTCCCGAAGAGCCATAGCCAGCCATGTGCTCAAAACAGAAAGGCTGAGACAGAAGCGGCTCAGGTATCGAGCCAACAAGAGGGCCAGGACTTCGGCCAAGTGGAATCTTATGAGGTTCCAAGAGCAAGGTTACCCCACGACGACGGCTGAGTCAGCCGTAAAAATCAGCAATTCCTTCGAGCCTCTAAAGTGGGTTCAGAAAAATGCTATGACCGCCAGAATCAAGAAGACAGCGGTCCGAAAGTCGCTACAAAGAGATGTGTCCCGGCCCCAACAGAAAAAGTATGACACTGTCTCTTTAATAGTCTATCAGGCGCTCTGTGCTGCGCGAAACAGCGGAGCAAAACCGAAAAGGAAGCGTCAACACCATTCAAGAATCCGGCCAGGCCTGCCGCCTTCAGTTGACTGCCCATTACCAAAATACGAGGGTCAAGACAGCGATCCGAGAAATCAGTCTCCAATAATAAAAAGACGGCTGGATATGTTATCCATACGGTCTATATGGCAGGCGGGCGCCCCAGCGACAACTTTCGCAGCAAAAGCAAGGATGGGGCTACCACATCCCAAGCCCAATCTGGCTTGAATGTGGTTGCCGCTTCCTAAGAACAGCCGCCTACGCTGGATGATGAAAACCCTCTCGATGAGGACGATAGGCAGAAGGTCCCTTCGGTCCAGGCAGAGTCAAGCTCGGACAGCGAGAAAGAGCCGACTTTCCGCCCCAGGACCGCGGAGCAAGAGCTGCTTCAAGAGCTTCGAAAACAGCTCAAGAGAAAAGATAAAGAGATAGCCAAGCTCTATTCGAAAATTGACGACCTAACGAACGTTGTGATGCAGCTTACGGCTCAAATTGCTCGAGCGCCTCCCAATCAAGCACAAGTCGCTACTCATGAGCCGGATGATGACAATCTGAAGCGGCCAATACCTGTCCCTCTGGGTCCAAGATTCGTCGAGCCACACGAAAACCAGCTACATTCCGCTTCTGGGGACGCCTTGGCCCCAGATAACACCATCCCGCTAACACAAGATCGGATAATGGATTTGGTCACCAGCAAGGTTAAAACATTGGTGGCCGAAGCTGAGGCTCAGAAAGAAATTGGCAGTAGCGGGCGGCCATATCCTGCACAGTACGATCTGATCGAGTTCCCGAGAGGCTACGTCATTCCTAAGTTCGGAAGCTTGACGGAACGGGAAATGCAAATCAGCACGTCGCCCACTTCAAAGCATCATGCGGAAATACAGGGGGCTATGATGCGCTCCTTCTTCGTCAGTTTATCAACAGCGTGACCGGTGTCGCTTTTGACTGGTACGCGAGTATACCAGATGGGTCCGTCATAACCTTTGCCCAAATAGAGTCTCTATTTCGGCAAAGGTTCATGAGTGTCAGTGATAAAATCTCCATTGCCGACCTTGTGAGGACCAAGCTGGGGAAGAATGAAAGCAACACCGACTTTATCGCCCGATGGCGTAATCTTACAGTCAAGTGTGAACCACCGCTGGAGCAGGACCAGTCCGTCAGCCTTCTCATTAGGAACCTCAGCAATTGGATGGTCCCATTCTTGTGTACAGCAGGTCTCAAGACGTTTCAAGAGCTAACTAAGAAAGTCCAAATGCCGTAACGCTCGAAGCAAGAGTCCACCTCAGACTCTCAGAGAGACAAGACTTGGAAAAGCAAGCGGGACGACAACCGTAGAAGCGGGGGTTCCAACAGTACCAATGTCTTCAATGCGTCCGACAATGAAGAAAAGCGAAGTGCGGGCGAATCCAAAACCAACCGGTCTCGAAAGCCATTGCTGGGAGGAGATGGGCCTTCCCTAGAGGAGAAAAAGAACAAGGTTTACTCTTTCAGAAGGGACAAGGTCCGCAAGATATTTAAAGATGTCTTGAACAACGATCCATAATTGCCGGAGTCGAAAAGATCTCAAGAAGCAAAAATGACCGACAATCCCCTGTATTGCCCGTACCACTGAGTAGTGAGCTATGCGATCGAGAATTGCTATATCTTCAAGGACTGGTTCGAGAAGCGGTATAAGGATGGAGAGATCGAGCTGGCCAAAAGTGTGTTGGTGAACAATCAAGTTGCAACCACCAACATTATACAGACAGAAGCTGAAGCCTTCTGGGAGCAGACAGCCGAACCTGCTGCCCTGAGAAATGAAACGGACTCACCGCAGCCTCCGTGGAGTACGCACATATCTAATAAGAAAAAGAAGATGATAAATCTACTTCAGAAAGAGCCTAGGACGGAATGGGAAGGGCGGAAGAAGCCTACCTTTCCAGCTGCTAATGCGGCTCCATCAGGCTCAAAATCCAAAAAGCTCAAGAAGAAGAAAAGTGCAGCTCGGCGCGAAAAGGAGTCTGCAGGGAGATCGACCATTCAAAAATATATCGATTCCCTCGAAGAATATGAACAGAAGGAAAGAACTCTGATTCAATTGAAGGAGTTCCTCCCTGTACGAGCGGCTGAAATTCTGGAGGAGTTAGAAGAAGACTCCAATGAAGAGATCCCAGTAGTGACCTGCTACGCCATCCATCTTGGCAGCGACTCTGAGGAAGAGCTCTGTTTTCCCGAAGAGGACGAGGAGCTCGCCACAAAGGCTAACCAAATCCAGCTTAGAAACGGCAGGGCTCTACCGCCATATCAGGGCAACGCCCCAAAAGGGAAGGAAAAACAAGTCGCTAATGAAGAATATGGCAGAGAACTTGCACATGAAGATTCGAGTCCTTCCCCAGTAGACCATAATGTCTTGGCTCACCTCCGAAAGCTTCCGTCTCTCCTTAGCATCTACGATGCCTTGGTTCTATCTCAAGAGCTTAGAGATGTTCTCATTCATGCTCTACAAAATCTTGAGCGGTATCAGGCTCGCTTTGCGGAAATTAATATGAAAGAAGCTCAGTACACTTTGTAAGCCGCCGTAGTCACGTTTAAGGATGAAGACTTGCTACTGCGAATGGCTGAGCATAATCGGCTGCTTTACGTGACCGGGTACAATGACAGAGATCAGATTAATCGCATATTGATTAATCCGGGGTCCTCAGTGAACATCATGAACTTGCGGACACTGAAGAGTTTGTCAATGGACGTACGACACCTGTCAAGGGAAAGGATTGTCATTCAAGGCTTCAATCAAAACTGCCAGCAAGTTCTGGAGTCTATAGCTTTGCCAATCAAATTCGGGGATCTACAAACTGAAGCAAATATATACGTGATCGATGCCGACACGTCTTATAAGATTCTCTTGGGACGGCCGTGGCTCCACTATTGCAGCATCGTTCCGTCAACTCTCCATCAATGCGTGAAGTATAGTAAAAATGGCGAAGAAAGACGCATTGACGGAGACATCCGTCCGTTCGGTGTGCATGAAGTCTGATATGAAGATTCTCGGTATTTTATGAACCACCAAAATGCTAAGCCACAACTGACTGAGGATAGAGCGGCCCCAAGACTCTAAAGCAAATCTAAGCCGTCCGTCACTTTCAAAAGCAAAAACGCCCAAGTGCGCCCGTGTTTCGGTAGTGAAACTGATGAGTCCGACGCTGGAAGTCCGTCCTTCCATAAAACTCGCCCTCATTTCGGTAGCGATATGGACGAATCTGTTACTGAAGCCCCATCTAGCAGCAAAGTCTGCCCTCATCTTGGCAGCGACACTGAAGAGTCGGAGGAAGAGGACCTGTCGTGCGACAGCTGTGCAGATTGGACCTCTATGCAATAAACAAAACTACGAGAGACCTTCGAAATTGCAGAAGGGCCCCTAGCTGTCACAAGGGTGTCGGAACGGATGTGCAAAGAGCTCGATGCATTGTCAGTCTCTACTGTGGACCAGCTGAAAACTTTCTACGTTCCCAGAAGGAAAAATGGACAGAAGGGCATCCTGTTTTATGGGTCAAATCCTGTTGTACACCCGGACGATTTGTCCGTCGCGTGCCTTCCTTACTGTAAGTGCACGGCGGCGCCCCGGCCGTCAATCCGACGCAGGAATGCAGAAGCGGTGATTTACTTTAAGTTTTCAAACCGGCACCACCGCGCACTATAAACCCGGATCGTGCCATTAATCTAGTTCTAGCTATCTAGAGAGGGAAGAGAGATATACCGAGCGATCCATGTCCTCCGGTCTTCTCGTCGTCGTCCCGATCTCCCGCGGAGTGTCCGGTCTCCACCTCCTCGCCGGAAGGGCACCACATCGCCGGCTTCTTTTACGGGCTCCCACCTCTATACCGAGGCAACTCGGGCACGAAGCTGGCGAGTCGACGTGCCCAAGGTTTGCTGTAGAATACGTGTAGAACTCTTTGTCTCTTGGGGTTTGTATGGAGTTTCCATATGGTGGAGGAATTGATATAAGCTTTTGGAGATGGAGTTGTGGGGATTTTTCCAAGCCAAAGATACAAAAATCCCACACCAAATAAAAATGGGCAGCCCCCTAATGAGCTTGGCCGGCCACACCAAATGGAGAGGAGAGGAATGAGAGTGTGGTGAGTGTGTGAATCAAAAGAATGAGTGAGCCAACCAATAATCCAAGGGAGAGAGAGAAAAGGCTGTCATGCAAAGAAATGATCACTAGGAAAGTCCAACACTCAAACAACAATCATCACTTCCAAAAGTCATGCCATCATGAAGATAGAAGTCAAGCAATGATGGATTAATCAAGTCAATGGATGGTGCACCCATCATGAAAACCATCATGATGCAAAGTCTTGCAAAAAAACACCCTCCACAAATGCTTATTTGCACAAATGCAAATAAGCCCTCCTCCACCAATCTTCGGCCAATGAAAGATACAAAGAAATATGGCCGAAACGGAAAGCAAACTGGCAACTCCAAAAAACTGATCCCGTAATAAATTACAGGAAAACCCCGCTGCTGTGTATACACACCCGCATTTGTATTCCGACCGAAATACAAATACAATGAGACAAAATCTACACTATACTATACTAGGATCCGGCTTAAACCAAAGCCCGCTAGTATTAACCGTCCGATCCTGATCCGTGCAATACCGCACGTATCTGATTGAACCCTGCCATATCTTCATACGGCCTCTACAGCGTTTCGCCCGAAAAATTGAGCAACTGAATGTGGGGGACTCTAAAGACTCGTCAATACTTTGGTTGTGGATTTAACCACTAGCACGTCAGAGCTATTAGCCTATACGTAACGGGCTACCAGATATTGACCAAAAGGGACGTCTGTGAGCGAACTCAGCCTGACACCCTACTGAGCCTGTCAGTGATAATATCCGTACAGTCCGGTCCGTTCGTCTATGAGCATCGCATGGCGGGCCTAGGGGGTTGGTAAAATTCAGACCCCCAAAAGCGGTACAAGTCGTGTCGGAGTGTAGCCCAGAACACCCTGAGATACTACTGGAATACCTACCAGTAAATCTCCTGCCTTAGCCAAGGACTTCGTGTAAGGGCTCTCCTAGACACAGCGCGACCTCACCCCTAATACCGGGAGAGACGAACCCCTGAAGATCCGCTCACTGCCTCCATGTGGCTCGGGACTGTACCCAACTAAAACCTGTTTGCACGTCTCCTTTGAGCGTGGTAGGGTAGTAATCAAAGTACAGTGGGAACTCACACGAGACAAATGACGATCCTCAGGTCGATGAACTAACCTGTACACATGTCACCAGGGAACTGCTATCTAACGTCAGGTACAATACCAACTAGCATGTTCCCGGCGAGTCCTGTCCGGTGTACTCATAACCCAATGAGCACCTGTATACATCTTAGGTGAACAAACTGACACCAGTGGCTTGTGAGACCGGCCACCGCCCCTCGTCGGGGTCTCGACTGTATACACTAGTCTACTCTGGAGTATCGATGCCCTGTCTCGAAACTCCCAAGACTAGGGATCTTTTAAGGATGTGCTTATAGACTACCAGCTCCCACGTATATGATCGCCCTCATACTGCTGGCAGTCAAGCAAGAATCCTAGGGGCTCTATCAACGTGTAATAGCGACCTGTCAGGTCACCTAAAGCAGTACACGATGATAAAGATAAACCAGATAGCATACTATCATCTCGAGTAAGACTGTCCTACCGGAATAGGTCCCCCCTCAATCATTGCAATCACGTGCCTGTGATCCAATAATTGACTCTGAGGGCACTATCTCCAACAATCTCCCACTTGCACTCAAGGCTAATTATTGCGATGTCGCATACTCACAGCCCGTGTGATACTGAACACCCAACTCCTCTACTAGTCAGTCTCACAAAGCTCGTTTGCGAAACTATTGCGTTCGAGGAATAGCCTCAGTGAGTGGATCCGCTTTGATGTTTCTTTCTATGTCTCTCTATATCTCATGTTCGCGGAGAAAGCCATCTCCCGAAATGAGCAATACCTGTCTTAGAATGTGTCTGGATGTCTGATGGGACCTAGCTCATAAATGAACTCCAAATCCAAACTCCTTAGACTGTATCGTCAACTGAACTTAATCAGTATCCTGCGCCATGCCTCCCTCAGTATCCCCCTGGACCACCTGTCCAAAATACTGCCCCTCGTCAGAAGGAAAACTATAACTCTGACAATCTCCTTGTCGTCCAGGTCACCTTGGAGGCCTGGAATGATAACTGTCTCCCGAATAAGGCTGCCGTTATCATATCCGTAGAACATCCACTTATGTTCTAAAACTGCCTCCGACTGTTTCTCCAGGATTGGATCAATGTCAACTTATTGCATCTAGTGCAAGAACAACATCTGGTGTGGTACTTGACATCTCATGATTGACTCAATTGCCTGAGCAAGTGATCTGCCAATCATGCACATCCCTCTCCCCTTTAGTCTGTAAGACACTTTTAGAGAGGGTGACTCCATCACCTGCAGGTACACTACCGTACCAGGAGTCGTCCATTCTAAATACTCTTAGAATGCTGTCTAAGTACCCTTAATTGGGAAACCACCCAAATCTAGATTTAAAACCATAGATCCAGTAACCAGAATGTCTGATCTGAAATCCATTTCCTTTGTGGAGAAACCACTGTGTGACGACCAAAGCATAACCGATCGTAGTATAAGAATATCACTTCCTACTCTGTGTATGTCATCCAAATACCAGGACATCACACCCTACTATCTTCTTAACAGATCCATCCCCTATTCTGATGAAGTCAAACCTATGACTGTCATATCAGAAATTGATGATCTATCTCCGCTATATCTGCTTTAGTCTATAAATAGACATAAGCCACTTGTCCACCAATGCTTCCGCTGCTCCCACTGACCACGACAACCCTCTGGCAGAGTCATATACACGTACACTTCTAAAACTAGTTTAGAACGACGCTATACTCATCCTCCTACCGGGTCTCACAGTCTGGAACAACAGCAATGGCAAATCTGGGTAAACAAGAACTTCCCTGTCACCGTCCTTGAGGCTACCGGAGTACCTCTCGGGTGCCTGAAGTTACCCACCTTATCTGCGGAGTGGCCAATGGAATGTCAAACCAGATTGAATCTTTAGGTTCCTATCAAATCTTCAGTAATCGTTTGTGGTTCTGGAAACACTTCCAGTTCTACCATACTCCCACTACTGTTTTCTTAAAAAATCCATTTTTGTTAAAACCGTGGCGAGTCAAGAACAATATCACTATTGATCTTCCAGATGGTACAAAATCAACCATCGTCATAGCCTGGGTCAACCCACAAACAGCCATTACAGAAACGTGCCTTGAGTTATCCAGAGTCTGGTTTTAAGCATAAGCCGGACAACTCCCCGTACCTTAACATCGTTAAGATATGAACTGTTCTATATCCAATATAGAACCAGAGGCACTGATTTAATTGAACCAGATTCAAATCATGCAGCTGTCTCCAGTGCATGTCAACTAAATGGAAGGAGACCGATCAGCGTTACTCAACTTAGGAATGCTTCCAATTATGAGTAACCTGAAAGAGAAGCAAGTTCTCTTAATCATTACTATCAACTGAATACCATACACAAGTATCTACATCTTCGATCACCTTGAAGAATCCCGATACTTGCTACACCTGGTTCTCTACTTTATTCATATACCTATAACTTATCAAAATTCGGACCCTGTGTTTCTACGAAACACCTGTCTAAAAACTAGAGAAGTCATAAGTAAACTGAATATAGTACGAGGACCAACCCCTTTGTCCTAATGGACACTGGACAACATACAATACTCTGTATAAGTCCCTTGAGTCTAATAACTCATTCCCTGTGTGTCGTAGGTTGAAAACTGTACTTATGGTTAAGAAGAATTACACCGCTGTTTAATGCTCCTTACTAACCATCCACTGATATAGGTAAATGTCACCGACATAATTTCAAAAAGGTATATCTCACTCTATAAAAATAGACGTACAGATATATCAACTTGAAATTGGTGCAAGACAGCGGATATTCAAAACCAAATATTTGCCGACCGGCAAACAGCCCAGGCGATTTCCTTAAATATCACCAATTACAATGAATTCCGATATAATGAGGATAATCACCTAATTCCCAATAACTCACTCCCACTCATCATCTATAAAACCATACAGATGTGAGAATCAGACTTGGTAAATACATACTCTAGAGCAAGTGTCTAATTGGGAAATCAGTTTTCCTTTAACAGTACACAGTGAAACTGAAACATTGAAATGTTTCGATGGGGTATCCTGGTATTCCTAGTAATGCCTATTCCATTATCCAGATTCACAACTGTAACCGTGTAATTCTTTGCCACCTCTCCAAATCCCTTTATATGTCTTTAGTCATTACCTTCTGCACACCCCTTTAGGCCAAATGGTTTTCTTCCTTCCCTACCGTTTGGCACCAGCCTATGGTTTGGAAGAAGACTATCCAACAAGCATAATGGGTGTACTGTCCTAATCCTAGGAGCACTCGCAATGCGAGAGAAGGTGAGGATAAAAGACAACCGAATAAACCTTATTCCTATTTCTCCTGAACCAGAATCCATCCCCGAACTGGAACAAGTTCCTTTCGAGTTCGTATATAACCATACGATGAAATATCCAATAAACTGTGGATCTTCATAGTGATACGGAGTGTCCTGGAGAAATACAAAGGTGATGTGGGAGTGGTAATGAAATACTTGGTTTGGTCGTGAATATCAGTCGCAATTTACTTTGCCCTCCTTCTAATCCCTTTCTTTGTCTTTACATAATACCTTCTGTACACCTTCGTTAGGCTAATTGGTTTTCTTCATTCCCTACCGTTCGGCACCAGCCTAAGGTTTGGAAGAAGACTATCCAATTTGCGTAATAGGTGTACTATCTCCTAAACCAAGGAGTACTCGCAACCTGAGAGAAGGTAAAAGGGAAAAGACAACTGAATAGTCCTATCCGTTTTCTCCAGAACCAGAAACCATCCTCGAATAAATTCCTTCGAGTTCGTATATAACCATACGATGGTTTTGTCCAATGGAAGTGGACGTTCGTAGTAGTACGGGGTGTCCTGGAGAAAAGGGTAAATGTAGGAGTGGCAATGAGGTTTGAACCTCTGACAATCCAAAAGCCAGTGTTTAAGAAGGTTTGGTCAACTTGGTCACTGAGTCATAGTCTTAGGGTCGGGTCAATGGTCGCTACCAAAGAGAGAGAGAAAAGAAATACTCAGCGTGCACTCTAACCTAGATCATAATGGTTACCAATTTATCTAATCTGGAAACCTCCCACTGTTACCTCAAATTCTTCTCCAAACCCGAAAGAAGAATTAGTCGGAATCACCCGAGGAGTAAACCAACTCATCAGTGGGAATCGGGATCCAACTATCATCGCATGATAACGTGACGGAATCCGCTCACGCTATCACACTCCAGAAGGTATGCGCATATCTGGCAAGTTTCAGTTTCTTTAGAAACTCCCGATGTGATTTTTGCCCCATGCTCTTATGACCTTGACTTTGGCCAACATATCATAAGTCACATGTCAAGTTCTACCCGTCATTCTCCAGGTTAATTTGAGCCCACCCGTACATACCCTTGACTTTGGCCAAAATAGTAGTACGACTGCCCCAAACCAACGCATCTATCTATGCTGCATATGAATACCCAATAGCTACCAATCACTGTGTCTTGACTTTGGCCAACATACACAGCTTGAATACTATTGACCACCCATATGAAATGTCGGAGGGCTACGAATGGTTTCTGGCGAAAACCTTTAACGTAATGAACTTGATATCGTTGAAGGAACGGATAGCTTTTATGAAAATATAGTGACGAAAACCTTTGCTAAAGAGGTCACTCCCGGTGAAGGGATCTCGGCTCTTTCCCCGTACAATGAGGTGCAGTATATTCCAACTGAATACCACGATGCAAAGCAAAAGCAATCGGCTATAGTGAAGTTATTGCCCTGACGCAAACTTTTGTCCAAGGGGTCACTCCCGGTGAAGGGATCTCGGCCCTTGCCTCGTCGACTGAGGAGCAGGATATTCCAACTGAATACCACGATGCAAAACAAAAGAGAACGTCCTTGCAATAACAACTTTTTGAAAAGTGTTCCAACAATATCAGAATAGGTTTGTTTTCAACTTGCATTGATCCGAATCAACGCAGTCCCATCAATTGATCACACCACAAAGAACGAAAATATACTGATGTACGTATATGCCATCCGCATTCGCCACTGGGTCCCGTCATTACCCGTTAGGTTAGTTAACTAACGACAGAGCGGGGACTGGACTAGCGCGGATGCAAAACATATACAACATCTACTAATATATATAATATTTCGCTCAAGGCGTGATAAAATGCAACATCACAGAAATGTACAGCATCACAGAACAATACAGATATCTGGGATCCCTGGGTTTCACAGAGCCGCTACTGAAACCCGACGTTCCCCTGGTCGTGTGGATAGCCTGTGCAATGAAATCCTAGACCCCTACGGGCGCGGCAAGTTACCCGCCAAAACTTGAAGCGAGGCAGCCCCCTTCAGCACCGTGAATGGACCACCCAGCACTTCACGGAATCCGGTAACTTGGGTACCCCTCCTGGGTCAACCTGTACCCTCTACGAGTGTGGCGAATAGCCCGCCAATTCTAGAGTAAAGCCCCCTCCGTCTCAATGCCATGAGATGCGGGCTTGTTGCCCTCTAGAACCCGGCTATCCGTGCACCCCTCCGTGGGGCAATCCTAGTATAGAAAGTAAAATATACATACAACGGGTACATCGACCGCAACCTGGTCGTGCCCCAAAAGAATAATATACAATCAGGCAGTGACGGCAGTCCACATGTCGGACGCTCGCCCCGCAATATCAAATGTACATAATACAACAAAAACTGTACTAGCATTGCTTCCAGGCTATCCCCCACGACCAATCCGCAACATCACAGCACAATACGGAATATCAACGTGAATGTCACGTTCGCAAATCCGTCTAACCGGGCTATAGCAGTTAGACCGGATTTACCGATCAAGTGACATTCACGGTCGCAGATATAATGTAAACACTGTGAACTAATGTGTTTAAAATATCCGATCGATCAAATTTTACCAAGTGGGCCCCAAGGATTACTGTAGCACTTGAAGAAATTCTGGGCCCAAAAATAATATACCAAAACCCCTATTTTAATCCCAGAGACCCTCTGTAAAAATTTTATCCACTGAACTGCAAATATTGCGGCGGAACCGCGGCCCAAGTATGGGTTTGGCCGCGGTTCCGCGGTCGTACAGAGCGTTCACGTGATCAAATTTCTACAGAATTCTAACAATTCCCTGCACATCATTCTGCAATGTACTGAAAAAAATTTCGAGCCTGAAAAAAATCGACAGAAACTGATGCTAGGAATAATACGGGTTTTGGAATTTTTGTTCGATCGAAAGTGTAAACACATTAGACAAAACTAGACTATGTTAATGGTGAGGCTCTGATACCAATGTAAGTGCACGGCGGCGCCCCGGCCGTCAATCCGACACCGGAATGCGGAAGCGGTGATTTACTTTAACTTTTCAAACCGGCACCACCGCGCACTATAAACCCGGATCGTGCCATTAATCTAGTTCTAGCTATCTAGAGAGGGAAGAGAGATATACCGAGCGATCCATGTCCTCCGGTCTTCTCGTTGTCGTCCCGATCTCCCGCGGAGTGTCCGGTCTCCACCTCCTCGCCGGAAGGGCACCCCGTCGCCGTCTTCTTTTACGCGCTCCCACCTCTATACCGAGGCAACTCGGGCACAAAGCTGGCGAGTCGACGTGCCCAAGGTTTGCTGTAGAATACGTGTAGAACTCTTTGTCTCTTGGGGTTTGTATGGAGTTGCCATATGGTGGAGGAATTGATATAAGCTTTTGGAGATGGAGTTGTGGGGATTTTTCCAAGCCAAAGATACAAAAATCCCACACCAAATAAAAATGGGCAGCCCCCTAATGAGCTTGGCCGGCCACACCAAATGGAGAGGAGAGGAATGAGAGTGTGGTGAGTGTGTGAATCAAAAGAATGAGTGAGCCAACCAATAATCCAAGGGAGAGAGAGAAAAGGCTGTCATGCAAAGAAATGATCACTAGGAAAGTCCAACACTCAAACAACAATCATCACTTCCAAAAGTCATGCCATCATGAAGATAGAAGTCAAGCAATGATGGATTAATCAAGTCAATGGATGGTGCACCCATCATGAAAACCATCATGATGCAAAGTCTTGCAAAAAACACCCTCCACAAATGCTTATTTGCACAAATGCAAATAAGCCCTCCTCCACCAATCTTCGGCCAATGAAAGATACAAAGAAATATGGCCGAAACGGAAAGCAAACTGGCAACTCCAAAAAACTGATCCCGTAATAAATTACAGGAAAACCCCGCTGCTGTGTATACACACCCGCATTTGTATTCCGACCGAAATACAAATGCAATGAGACAAAATCTACACTATACTATACTAGGATCCGGCTTAAACCAAAGCCCGCTAATATTAACCGTCCGATCCTGATCCGTGCAATACCGCACGTATCTGATCGAACCCTGCCATATCTCCATACGGCCTCTACAGCGTTTCGCCCGAAAAATTGAGCAACTGAATGTGGGGGACTCTAAAGACTCGTTAATATTTTGGTTGTGGATTTAACCACTAGCACGTCAGAGGTATTAGCCTATATGTAACGGGCTACCAGGTATTGACAAAAAGGGACGTCTGTGAGCGAACTCAGCCAGACACCCTACTGAGCCTGTCAGTGATAATATCCGTACAGTCCGGTCCGTTCGTCTATGAGCATCGCATGGCGGGCCTAGGGGGTTGGTAAAAGTCAGTCCCCCAAAAGCGGTACAAGTCGTGTCAGAGTGTAGCCCAGAACACCTTGAGATACTACTGGAATACCTACCAGTAAATCTCCTGCCTTGGCCAAGGACTTCGTGTAAGGGCTCTCCTAGACACAGCGTGACCTCACCCCCAATACCGGGAGAGACGAACCCCTGAAGATCTGCTCACTGCCTCCATGTGGCTTGGGACTGTACCCAACTAAAACCTGTTTGCACATCTCCTTTGAGCGTGGTAGGGTAGTAATCAAAGTACAGTGGGAACTCACACGAGACAAATGACGATCCTCAGGTCGATGAACTAACCTGTACACATGTCACCAGGGAACTGCTATCTGACGTCAGGTATAATACCAACTAACATGTTCCCGGCGAGTCCTGTCCGGTGTACTCATAACCCAATGAGCACCTGTATACATCTTAGGTGAACCAACTGACACCAGTGGTTTGTGAGACCGGCCACCGCCCCTCGTCGGGGTCTCGACTGTATACACTAGTCTACTCTGGAGTATCGATGCTCTGTCTCGAAACTCCCACGACTAGAGACCTTTTAAGGATGTGCTTATAGACTACCAGCTCCCACGTATATGATCGCCCTCATACTGCTGGCAGTCAAGCAAGAATCCTAGGGGCTCTATCAACGTGTAATAGCGACCTGTCAGGTCATCTAAAGCAGTACACGATGATAAAGATAAACCAGATAGCATACTATCATCTCGAGTAAGACTGTCCTACCGGAATAGGTCCGCCCTCAATCATTGCAATCACGTGCCTGTGATCCAATAATTGACTCTGAGGGCACTATCTCCAACACCTATGAGAGAGGCATAAGAGCTGTCCTCAATCCCAGATACTATGCACCCGAGATGCGGGAATATTTCAAAAAGTGCGGATGCCGGCTACATCAAACGGAGTCCAAAGCAAAGTTTTATGAAGGGCTATGGCATCCGCCCCAGGTCCGAGCACTCATCGATGGACGAATTCCAGATAGACGGGGTATGGGCTTCATTCAACCTGATTCCAAAGCATGCTACATGATCCATGTTGGTGAAGCCAGCGAAAGATCAAATGATGATGACGAGATAGCCGAGCCAGAAGAAGCTCCTCAAGAGCTCGAAGATGGCGGACAAGCAACCTTCGACAAGCTAGACGAGATTGACTTAAGAACGCCGGATAATCCAAGGCCGACCTACATCAGCTCACTCTTATCAGAGGAAATGAAAGCGCAGATAATCACCCTGCTGCATGAGTTCGTCGACTGCTTCGCGTGGATGTATAAAGAAATGCCTGGACTTTCCCCTGAAGTGGCCGTGCATAAACTGGCTATATCTCCTGATGCTAAGCCAGTCAAACAAGCTCCTCGAAGAATGAGAAGGGAACTAGAAGAAAAGGTCATCGAGGAAACTAAGAAGCTCATCGATACCGGCTTCGCCAGGGAAGAGAAATATGTGGACTGGATCGCATGCATAGTCCCAGTGAAGAAGAAAAATGGGCAGATCCAAGTTTGTGTCGATTTCAGGGACCTCAACAAGGCATGTCCTAAAGACGACTTCCCGCTATTGGTCATGAAAATGATGGTCGATAACACCTCAAATTACGAGCTGTTCACCTTTATGGATGGCTCGTCTGGGTATAATCAGATCAAGATATCGCCTGAGGATGAGAAGCACACAGCATTTCGAACCCCGATCGGAATATACTGCTACAAAGTGATGCCGTTCGGACTGAAGAACGCAGGTGCTACATGTCAAAGGGCAATGACCAATATCTTTGATGACCTAATTCATAAGGTCGTCGAATGTTATGTTGATGATCTGGTCGTCAAGACTAAAACCAGGGCCGATCACATCCAAGATCTTAGGACCATTCTCATCAGACTTAGGGAGTACGATCTGAAAATGAATCCCCTGTAGTGCGCTTTTGGCATGTCATCGGGAAAATTCCTGGGCTTCATAGTCCGACATCGAGGGATTGAATTTGACCCATCCAAGATAAAGGCAATCATGGAGATGCCCCCTCCGAAGAACCTGACGCAGCTAAGATCTTTTTAAGGCAAGCTTGCTTATATACGAAGGTTTATCTCAAATTTATCGGGGAGATGTAGGCCCTTCTCAAAACTCATGAAGAAAGGAGCTCCTTTTGTCTGAGATGCTGAATGTCAAGAAGCATTCGAAAGCATCAAACAATACCTGTTGCACTCTCTAGTGCTTGCTGCTCCTATTCCAGACAAACCGTTGATTCTCTATACTGCCGCGCTAGATGAGTCACTCGGTGTGATCCTTGCCCAGAACAACGAGGAGGGAAAAGAGAATGCCCTCTACTACCTCAGTCGAACTTTAGTCGGGGCGGAACACAACTATTCCCCGATCGAAAAGCAATGCCTGGCTCTGATGTTCGCTGTGAAGAAGCTAAGGCACTATCTGCTCGCTCATCGAGTTATGCAGATCTATAGGGTCGACCCGCTCAAACACTTAATGACCAAAGCAAGCCTAGCCGGTAGAATGTCAAGATGGGCTGTCATGCTGCTTGAGTTTGACATAGTTTATACTCCTTAGAAAGCAGTAAAAGGGCAAGCTCTCGCAGAATTCCTTGCTGCTCATCTCGTATCAAAGGGATCGCCGCTTAATTGCGAGCTACCCGACGAACAAGTGCTGCACCTCGAGGAAGATGAGCCATGTTGGGAGCTCTACTTCGATGGAGCCTCATCAATGAGGACCTCTAGCAAATCAAGCGTCCCGGAGATGAAAGCAGGGATAAGATTGGTGTTCATCACGCCATCAATGGGAACCCTACGGCGTTCTTTTGCTCTCACCAAGCCTTGCTCAAACAATGAGGCCGAGTATGAAACTCTGATAGCTGGTTTGGAGCTCGCCATAGAAATGGAAATCCTCCGGCTACGAGTCTCCGGTGATTCCCAGCTTGTCGTCAACCAAGTAAGCGGCGACTATAAGATATACAAACCTGAGTTAGCTCGGTACAGAGGCCGAGCGGTGGAACTCATGAAACGGTTCACTCACATTGAACTAATGAGAGTCCTTAGAGCGTTGAATGGAAAGGCTGACGTACTCGCTCGCTTAGCCAAGGAGCTGGCTGATCCTGACATGGATGAAATTCTGAGCCGGCAAATTCTACCCCAGTCTCTCTATGAGAAGAGGAAAGCACGGAACAGAAGAGCGATCCTGCCGAAGAAGCTTAAATCATCCAAGACGAGCCCGATTGGAGAGGACCCTTCATAGCGTACCTCCGATAAGACAAGCTGACTGAAAGAAAATCTGCGAGAATTCAGCTGAAGAAGTGAGCTCTCCAATACGTGTTTGTAAATGACATGCTATACCGCAGATAATATGACCAACTCTGGCTCAGGTGTCTTTCATTGGCTGAAGCCCAGAAAGTCATGAAAGAAGTCCACTCGGGCGTTTGCGGTGCTCACCAATCTGGCCCCAAGATGCGACTTCAAATTAAACGGCTTGGGTATTACTGGCCCACCATGATACGGGATTGTGGAGAGTATGCAAAAAAATGTCATATCTGCCAAACTCACGGTGATTTCATTCACAAGCATCCCAATCCGTTGCATCCTACGGTGGCGTCATGGCCCTTCGAAGTCTGGGGAACCGACATAGTTGGCCCAATTAAACCTCCGTCATCCAGAGGCCACCGGTTCATATTGGCCGCAACGGACTACTTCTCCATATGGGCTGAAGCTGTTCCGCTAAAAGAAGTCAAGAAAGAAGATATTCTGACATTCTTCCAGCATAATATTCTATACCGCTTCGGTACACCAAGAAGAATCATTTCTGACAACGGGCCTTCTTTCAAGAGCTTCAAAGTCTCAAGATTCGCTACTCAGCACAAGATAGACTGGAGATATTCCTCCATCTATAATCCAAGAGCCAATGGGCTAGCCAAAACTTTCAATAAGACTCTATGCAAGCTCCTGAGGAAAAATGCTTCAGCCAGCAAGAGAGACTGGAATCTCAAACTTCATGAGGCGTTGTGGGCATATCGTACCACGCACCGTACTCCAACTCAGTCTACTCCATACTCATTGCTCTTCGAAGTGGAGGCGGTCCTCCCTCTCGAAATCGAAGTTCCAAGCTTAAGAATGGCCGTTCAGCACGTGTTGACAAAGGAGGAAAACGTGCTCCTTCGACTTGAAGAGCTCGACACCCTCGAAGAAAAGAGGCTCGCGGTGCAGCAAAATCTGGAGCTATACCAAGCCCAAATTTCACGGGCCTATGACAAGATAGCCCGTCTCCGCTCTTTCAAGAAAGGCGAATTGGTGATGGTCCTCAAAAGACCGATCATCCCCAATCGACATGCTAAGGGAAAATTCGAGCCAAACTGGGAAGGACCATACGCCATCGAGAAAGTGTTCGACGGAGGATCCTACCAACTAATAAGTGCCGAGGAAGAAAGGCCCATGCCACCCATCAATGGCCGATATCTCAATAAATACTACGCGTGAATGTTCCAAGTCGCAGGCGAATTGAGCACACCAGCCCGACGGTTTAGATCAAACATCCTGTAAAACCGTATACAATCCACGGGCATAAGCGACCCCTATCTCTCCCAAGTCCTGCCGGTGAGACTACTTTTAAAGTCCCACCAGCGGCAAAAAAAAGAAAAAAAGAAAAAAAAAGGTATGTCCACAAGAAAAACGGCCACGGATGAAAACCCGAAAGGGCTCCGTGAGTAAAAACAGTAGCACTGCCGGCGAGTTTGTGAAAACCCGAAAGGGCGCAAACTCGTGAAAAGAGATAAAATACACTCGCAAAGTCCTCTCGACCTTGTGAGGAGAAAATCCCTGCGTAAGATCCTTACGACTCACAAAGGAGCAACACACTTAGGAATCCTCACGATTCCTAAGGAGAACATACACCTGCGAGATCCTCTCGATTCGTAGGAGAAAATGCTTTTGTGAGACCCTTACGGCTCATAAAATTGAGAAGTCTTAGATGACAGGGACCTAAACCTGTCTCCTGAGCCATCGCCCCCCAACGGGAAACGGCAAATGATGAGTCGCTCCTGGCATTTCGCTTCAGTGTTAGCGGTGCTGATGCCGACCCAAAAACCAAATCCTAAGTCCTCCCGGGGCAAATGATGAGTTGCTCCTGGCATTATTCCAGTGCAGCAATACCGATGCCAAACAAGATCCAAATTCCAAGTCTCCAAACGGCGAATGATAAGTCGCTCCTGGTACCATATTCCAGTGCAGCGATGCAGACACCAACCAAACTTTGAATGCCCCGACGGCGAATGATGAGTCGCTCCTGGTACCATATTCCAGTGCAGCGATGCAGACGCCAATCAAAATCCAATTTTCCAAAATTCCCCCGGCCCTACGGTTATTCCCCAAATTGACTACTGTATACAATCCACGGGCTCAAATAATTCTCATCATACCCATACCCCACCGCAATCACCAGTCCAGCGGTCGGTCTCCGCCCTTGGGCTTATGCTCCATTTTGGAAGACCCACTCATGTGTCCTCACGATACATGGGGAAAACCAACTTACGGGATCCTCACGACTCGTAAGAAAACACCTCGTGGGATCTTTACGACTCACAAAGGAAAAACACACTTGGGAGTCCCCACGAGTCCTAAGGAGAAAGTGCACCTACGAGATCCTTTCGACTCGTAGAGAGAAAATGCTTTTATGGGGCCCTTACGGCTCATAAAAATTGAAAAGCCTTAGGTGATAGGGACATAAACCTGTCTCTTAAGCCACCGCTTCCCAACAGGAAAAGGAAAATGATGAATTGCTCCTGGCACATGTGCTTCAGTGTTAGCAACGCTGATGCCTACCCTAACCCCAAAATTCCAAACTCCAATCATAGACCCCCTAAGTCTTTAAACTGGGAGCAGAAGACCTCTAAGTCGTTAAACTGGGAGCAGATGACCCCCAAGTCGTTAAACTGGGAACGAGGGAAATTCTCTCACGGCAAATGATGATTCGCTCCTGGTACCATATTCCAGTATAGCGGTGCTGATGCCAAACCAAAACCAAAATCCCCAAATCCTATCATAACAGATGATGATTCTCTCCTGGTACCATATTCCAGCGTAGTGATACTGATGTCAACCCAAATCACATCAAATCGGCAAAACAACCAACGACCGTCCAAGTCGCTAAAAGGGCAGCACCGACCGTCCACGTCGCAAAAAGGGCAGTATCGACCGTCCAAGTCGCTAAAAGGGCAGCATCGACCTTCCACGTCACTAAAAGGGCAGCATCGACCTTCCACATCACTAAAAGGGCAGCATCGACCCTCCACGTTGCTAAAAGGGCAGAACCGACCGTCCAAATCGCTAAAAGGGCAGCACGGACCGTCCACGTCGCAAAAAGGGCAGTACCGACAGTCCAAGTCGCAAAAAGGGCAGCAGCGACCGTCCAAGTTGCTAAAAGGGCATCATCGACCGTCCACGTCGCAAAAAGGGCAGTATCGACCGTCTAAGTCGCTAAAAGGGCAGCACCGACCGTCTAAGTCGCAAAAAGGGCAGTATCGACCGTCCACGTCGCTAAAAGGGCAGAACCGACTGTCCAAGTCGCTAAAAGGCGAGCACCGACCGTCCAAGTCGCAAAAAGGGCAGTATCGACCGTCCATGTCGTAAAAAGGGCAGCACCGACCGTCCAAGTCGCAAAAAGGGCAGCACCGACCGTCCAAGTCGCAAAAAGGGCAGTATCGACCGTCCATGTCGTAAAAAGGGCAGTGCAGGCTTCCTACAAAGTGGGAACCAGATCACTCCGGGCCAGGGAAACGTCTACCACGGACACCCCTTCTCGGAGACATGTCAAGCAACGACCGTCTATGTCGTAAAAAGGGCAGTGCCAGCTTCCTCAAAGGCGGGAACCAAATCCAGTCACCTCCAAGTAAAAGAAGATCCATCAATTTCATGCACACGACCGACATATGTGATGTGCATTTATTGATGGGGGGCAATTTGTTGGGGCAAAAATTTACACCCCGGTTGACCAAGTCAAAATCAAAGTCAACCCCAAGCCAGGTGGGCCCAAGCCCAGGTCGAGCCCGAACATGAAGCGGCCGGCTTCCCCACATGCCAAAATAAAAATTTTGTAATAAATAGTTTTATTGTATTTATTTTATTTTATTTTATAAATAAATGTAAGAAAATAGGCATAAAGCCAAATTCTTGTAAAACCCATGGTTTATGTGCAAAAAGAAATAGCACACGAGGCATGAGATGGGCAAATGCCATTTTTGTAAAACCCAAGGGGCTATATGTAAAGTGTATAGCCTATAAAGGCAAAGATAATGAAAATATTTCAACAACTTTTTCTCTCTCCAAAAACGAATCCAGATCTGTGATCTTCTCCTTCCTCAAGGTTCTAAAACCTTCTTCTTTCTTTTGAATTAAATCAAGAGTTTTACTCTTCTTTTTCCAAAACTAAATAGTTTTTCACCACAAAACCCACAAAGGGAAGCTTGGATCTTCCATTAGATCTCAAAAGGGGAGATTTTTAAATCTCACCCTTTTCTCCAAGATCCGGCTAAACGACGGGAAGAAAAAGGCGGCCCATCTCCAGAAACCCCATTTTGGGGAAGATCCAGGGCTTAAGGGGAGAAGCCCCTTCATCAGCTTTAAAATATCCTAGGAGTTTAACTCCTCATACACACACACACACACACACACACACACACACACACACACACAAAATAATAAGTGTTCCTTTCTGGGAGTACAACTCCCGTTGCAGAGACCAAGTCCCTTTTGCCTCCCGAGCGCCCTGAGCGCCAGCGCCCTTGCGCTCGAAGCGCTAGCACTCAAAGCGCTAGCGCCCGAGCGCCCACGTGCCTGGCACGTACAAAGTGCTAGCGCCAAAAGCGCTAGCGCCCAAGCGCCCACGTGCTTGGCACGTGAGGCGCTAGCACTAGCGCCTTGGCGCTCAAAGCGCTAGCTCCCAAAGCGCTAGCGCCCGAGCGCCTACATGCCTGGCACGTGTAGCGCTAACGTCCAAAGCTCTAGCGTCCTAGCGCTCAAAGCGCTAGCGCCCAAAGACGCTAGCGCCCGGGCGCTTTCTCCCACGCATCCTTTGGATGCCCTTTTCCTTTATGTGTGTGTGTGTGTGTGTGTGTGTACATATACAAACACACACATATACTCCACACTAAAAATACCTCCCCCGTCAGAAAAAATTTCTAACGGGACGCTACCCCGCACCCCACACCCCGCAAGGGGGCTGCTAGCCCCCTTGACCCCCAGCCCGCTATCCGGGTAGAAGGACACCCGTAAAAACTCTGCGGGTCCCCAGATATATCCAAAGCCTCTTCAAAACATGACACTGTACATTGAGTTCGCATGACCAGTTCAACCCGTCAATCAGAGGTTCTCTCGCTCCAAATGCGAGGAGTAATTAACGGCAGCTTATTCCGCAGCTGCCGGAAATTCGGATCCCCACAATCAATAAACCCCAGCCTACCTTAGGCAGGGGGAATCTGTAATGCGCCTGACAAGCGCGCGCGTATTCCCATCTCAATGGGGTGACGAAAAACACCCTACAGTGATGTTTTCATATTTTGTGCATTTATATGCTTATTTTGCACGATGATGATATATATTGCGTGTGATTGTGATTTCCGCCATTGGCGAAGAGTTAGCTCCCGCTTGGGGATGCCTTATTTCATTATGTACATGTATTCTTTTTTTGTACCCGTTTGGGGCCAGTATTTACAAAGGAAACTCTGCCGAAATTTTCGGAAAAAAATGTGATGTTGCTTTTAAAAAGCTTGATGTGACTTATTTGGTTAAAAATCGCTTTCATTAATTTAGTTTTCCATCACTCTACTTCTTTAATTGATTTTGATTTCTGGGCTTTGGCTTACTTAGATTACGTACGCCTCGAGACGTTTCGTAGTTTAAGTGTTAGTCACGCTCCGTACTTTCCGGGTCGTGACAAAGTTGGTATCAGAGCGATAGGTTTTTCCTTTCCGAGTGTAGGATGACCCTTGGTAGATGGAGTAGGTGACTTAAGCAGAGCGACGTAGCGTGTGTATGTTCCGCGACATATTTACGATACGGTACTCCGTCTAAGTGACTTTAGGATATATATTTGCTTGTATCTCCTTTCTTGATTCCGGAAACCCTTTGATTTGATCGCAATGTTCCTATCAATCCTGTTCTTACTCCAGACACTATGCCGCCGGAGACTACGAGGGCCATAGGACTGCCGCTGGGGATGAGATTAGAGTAGGCTCGTTTGAGACGAGGAACGATCAGGGCGGTACGCTTACCCCTCAGGGACAGAGTGATCCGCTTTCTCCAGGACGGATGGCTAGTCTGGAGTCGAGTATTCAGGACTTGCGACAGAGGGTTGGATCGTTAGTTGAGACTATCCGAGCCCCGAGAGCCAATGATGTCCCTCCTGCTGCAGGGACTATGATTGTACCTGCTGCACAGGCAGCTGTTTATGTTATTACCAAGTTTATTTCTGTATCCTTATAGGAGTTTTTGAGGCTGAGGCCTCCAGATTGTTTTATTTTACCGGCACAGATGCAGCGGAGGATACATAGGCAATCCCCGACAGGATGGCTAGGATTTATCGTTCACGGAGATGTTCTGACGAGATATGGATTGAGCTTGCGAGTTTTCGTCTAGAGAGGTCTTGCTCAGACATGGTGCGAGTCAATTGAGAGAGGCCGAGCTGCAGACCTACTTCCTATGACTTGGGATGAGTTCACAGCCGTATTTCTTGCTCGTTTCCTTACAGAGAGCGTTTGAGGTGCCGAGCTCGTATTTTCGAGCCTTTGCGTAAGACTTCAGGGATGACGGTGTCCGAGTATGACATTTAGTTTACTCAGCGGTCCGATATGCTCCTTATCTGGTGGACACTGAAGAGAAACAGATAAAAAGCTTCGTGTGGAGATTGGACATGCAGTTATTTCTTCCTGTTGGTGCCCAGCATTTAGACACTTACGTCGCTGCTATGAATGCAACCTTACCGTTGGAGGAGTGCATTTCTAAGACTTCAGTCATTTCTGGACCGAAGCGGATTTGTACCGGTATGCGAGCTCAGAGGCGGTTAGATAGACGCTGTTATGAAAGTTATTCTTTCAGTGTTTTCCTTCGATGCGCGTATTTCTTTTGTTGTTTGAACTTGTATCTACGCACTTTGTACTAAGTTTGGACCGAGAGTCGTCCTTGTTTAATCTGCCGCTGATTGTTATTATTCCAGTAGGCGAGTCTTTTGTCGCTCGAAATGTTTTTCGTTTGTGTTTGTTTTGTTCGTATCGGAGATAGGGATTCTTCTGTCAATTTGATTTTCTCGATATGTTTGACTTTGAAGTTCTTCCGGGCATGGATTGGTTAGCCACGTGTTATGCATTCGTAGACTACCGTAAGAAGGCGGTTAGATTAAGTTTTTCGGGTAAGCCAGCTCTTGGTTGTTTTTGGGGAGACCGTAGTGTCGCCTTTCCCAGTTTGATGTCTTCTTGTCGCGCTAGTCAGGTTTTGAGAAAAGGATGTCAGGAATTCTTGGCGTATGTTTGTGATGTTATAGCCGCAGAGGTCCCGTTAGATCAGGTCCCGATTGTGAGAAGTTTCCAGGTGTTTTCCTGACGAGTTGCTTGGTTTGTCGCCAGAGCGCAATATTCAGTTCTGCTTTGACTTGGTTCCCGACATGGAGCCTTTTTCTATACCGCCATATCGGATAGACCCGGCGGAGATTAAAGAACCAAAGGATCAGTTGCAAGATTGTTGGATAAAGGGCTTGTCGTCCGAGTGCATCACTTGGGGAGCTCCTGTTCTCTTCGTCAAGAAGAAAGACGGCAGTTGTGTTTGTGCTTCGATTTTTGTCAGTTAAATCGGGTAACTGTGCGGAACAGATATCCCTTAACTCGTATCGACAAATTATTTGATTAGCTCCAGGGCGCGGGACATTTCTCGGAGATTGATTTGCGATCAGGTGACCTTTAGTTGTGGGTTCGAGGGGGTGATATTCCGAAGACTGCTTTTCACACGTTACGGGCGTTATGAGTTTTTGTGACGTCGTTCAAGCTCACCAATTCTCCAGCAGCATTTATGGATTTGATGAACCGTATATTCAGGCCGTCTCTTGATCGGTTATTATCGTGTTCGTTGATGACATTTTAGTACACTTTTAGAGCCGAATGGGGCCTAGGCAGTAATTGAGGATTTCATTACAGACCTTGAGGGAGCACCAACTGTTTCTAAATTATCCACGTATGTTTTTTGGTTGGATATGTTGGGTTTTGACGGCGCCCCGGCCATCTTTCCGTGGCCAAACGCGGAACAAAAACTTTAAAAACTTTGGCATAAACAAAACCCGCACAAGATCGAACCAAAAACCCTATACTAGCAAACGTGCAAAGAGGAGTTTGGAGAGGTTATACCGATCGATTCGTGTCCTTCGGTCTTCAACCTCTGTCCAAGCCCCTCGCGGCTGCCCCGATGTAGTTCGATCTCCGGTCTCCCTTCGTCGAAGAAGATCCACGTCGAGGGTTCTTTATACGGGCTCCCGCTTCAAAAACCGAAGCAACTCGAGCAACTAGCTTGCTAAACTAGGCGCCTAAGATGAAGTAGAGATAGTATGTGATTACTTTGTCTCATAACACTCTAGGATTCTCAACTCATGAGAGAGATAGAGTGGAGGTTCAAGAAGAAGCCATTGATGGAAGTTGTGAGCTCAAGAAAAAGCTAGTGAAGAAAAATAGCTTGCTTATTGTGTGAGATATATTGTGAGAGGTCTAAAAATTAACTCAAGATCAATCCCATGCCCTCATGAGGCTGCCCCCCTTCTCTCTAAATAAATCCCATACAATAAATCAATAATGAAATAGACATGGCACAAGAAACCACACCATGAGTCACCAAAAATACACATGCCACATTCAATGCTCTAGGTCAAAACTTGCACTCACAATTTCCACATAATCAAACATTAAACTAAATGTTTAATCAAAAAGAGAATGGCAACTTCTAAAGTAAATTCGTAACGGATCACAAGAATACCCCTCATCTGTACATACATACCCGCATCCGTATCCCGACTAAATACAAATATTACAAGACGAAAACAATCCAACAATCTAATACTAGGATCCGGCTTAAACAAAAACCCACTAGTATGATCCGTCCGATCATGATCCGTGCACAAGTGCACGTATATGATCGAACCCAGCCATAAAACCATACGGCCTCTACAACGTTTTGCCCGAACTTAGGAAACTCTCTATGTGGGACTCTAAAGACTCGTCAATACGCTGGCAGTGGGTTTAACTACAAGCACGTCAGTGGCATTAGCTGTGCGTAATGGCTACCCAGGTATTGAGCGAAAGGGAGGCCGACGAGCGAACTCATCCTGAAACCCTACTGAGCCTGACAGTGATAATATCCGTATAATCCGGTCCATTCGTCTATGAGTATCGCATATCGGGCCTAGGGGGATGGTAAACGTCAGACCCCCAATAGCGGTATAAGTCGTGACACCCTGAGAAACTTCTGGAATACCTACCAGTAAATCCCACTTGCCCTGGCCAGGGACTTTGTGGAATGGCTCTCCAAACACAGCGCGATATCACCCCCAATACCGGGAGAGACGAATCCCCTGCCGATCCGCTCACTGCCTCCATGTGGCTCGGGACTGTACCCAACTAAAACCTGTTTGCACGACTCCTTTGAGCCGTGGTAGGGTAGTAATCAAAGCACAATGGGAACTCACACGAGACAAATGACGATCTCAGGTCGATAGACTAACCTGTACACATGTCACCAGGAACTGCCATCTGACGATAAGTATAATACCAACTAGCATGTTCCCAGCGAGTCCGTCCGGTATACTCATAACCCAATGAGCACCTGTATACATCTTAGGTGAACCAACTGACACTAATGGCTTGTGAGACCGTCCATCGCCCCTCATCAGAGTCTCGATCTGTATACACTAGTCTACTCTCGGAGTATCGATGCCCAGTCTCGAAACTCCTACGACTAGGGACACTTTAAGGATGTGCTTATAGACTACCCAATTCTCACGTATATGATCGCCATCATATTGCTGGTAGTCAAACAAGAATCCTATGGGCTCTATCAACATGTAATAGTAATCTGTAATGTCACCTGAAGTATGTATATGATGATAAAGACAAACCAGATAGCATACTATCATCTCGAGTAAGACTGTTCTACCGGTATAGGTCATCCCTCAATCATTGCAATCACGTGCCTGCGATCCAATAATTGACTTGAGGGCACTATAGCCAATAGGATAGTGTGGACTTCTTGGGACACGTAGTTACGAGAGATGGTAAGTATGGAACCGAAAAAGATTTAGGCCATTCAGCACTGGCCCAGACCTGTATCAGTGACGAAGGTTCGCAGCATTTTGGGTTTAGATGGATGCTTTTGATATTTTGTACAGGATTTTTCACAGATAGCTGCAACGTTGACCGGGTTGACCCGAAAGAGAGTTCTTTTTCTTTGGACTGAGGAATGCGAGCAGAGCTTTCAGCAGTTGAAGACTCATTTAATTACGATGCCAGTATTATCTTTGGCTTCAAGATCATGCGGTTTTGTTGTTTATTGCGATGCTTCTCGGCAGTCGAAGAAGCACGAGTAGAACTATTCCACACATGACTTAGAGATGGCTGCGGTGGTTTTTACACTTAAGATTTGGGGACATTACTTATACGACGATTTGTGCTAGATATTTACAGACCACAAGAAGCTAAAAGTATATCTATGAGCAGCGAGACCTAAGTTTGAGATAGCACAGATGGATAGAGCTGGTTAAAGACTATGACTGCGAGATTCCTTATCGTCCAGGCAAGGCGAATGTTGTGGCAGATGCTTTGAGTCAGAGGCCCGGAGATAGCTCTTCTTGTTAAGCACAGTTCAGAGACAGTCGACGGCAGATTAGCAGATTATTCAAGACAGCCGAGTACGGTTCGAGTTTACGTCGACCGGGGGACAACTTGTCCGTGTCCATGCACATCCACAGTTATTTGATCATATCCGTGAGGCATAGTCCGATGACGTTCGTTGTCAGAGATCATGGAGCAGGTTCAACAGGGCAGGGATTCAGAGTTCGTGATTGTTGATTAGGGAATACTACGATTTGGGACTCGACTATGTGCACCAGATTCTGAGGGACTGAGACGTGAGATATTAGAGGAGGCACATCAGTCAGCATACAGTGCTCATCCAGTTTCCACCAAGATGTATCATGATTTGAGAAAAGTCTACTAGTATGAAGGGATGAAGAGAGACGTCACAGATTTTGTTTCGGGATACTGACTTATCAGCAAGTCAAGGCCGAGCATTAGAGACCAGCTGGAGGGTTACAACCTTTGCCCATTCCGGAGTGGAAATGGGAACGTATTTCTATGGATTGTATCGTGGGTCTACGTAAGACCAGTCGAGAGTATGCTCTAATTGAGTGATCGTAGACCGATTGACGGAAGCAGCCCATTTTCTGCTAGTCAAGACCATTTTCGGATTCATTCAGAATGCTCAGATATATGTTGATGAGATCGTGCGACTACATGGAGTTCCGACTTGTATTGTGTCCGACAGAAGCACCCAGTTCACCACCCGACTAGGGCAGAAACTTCAGGAGGCTTCGGGCACTAGATTGAGTTTCAGTGCAGTTTTCTATCTGCAGATCGATGGTCAATCAGAGCGGACCATTCAGACTGTTGAGGACATGCTCCGGTCTTGCGTTCTAGATTTCGGTGGCAGTGGGACTGTCACTTTCCCTTGATAGAGTTTTCTTATAATAACATCTTCCAGGAGAACGATTCAGATGGCACCCTTCGAGATATTATATAGGAGGAAATGTCGATCACCAGTTTGTTGGACAGAGCTCTGTGAGAGCAGTATTTTGGGACCCCAGATTGTGTAGGGGATGACCGAAAAGATTCAGATTATTTAGGATAGGATGAGAGCGGTCCAGTGCAGGCAGAAATCTTATGCAGATCAACGTCGACGTAGACTTGAGTTCGTCGTTGTAGATCATGTTTTCTTGAAGGTTTCTCCGATGAAGGGCGTGTTGATATGTGGAAAGAAAGGGAAGCTTAGTTCAAGATGTGTGGGTCCCTTTGAGATTCTCGAGCGAGTCGGCTCAGTTGCTTATCGTTTGGCTCTTCCACCCAGCTTTCCAGATATTCACCCCGTGTTTCATGTATTTATGCTCCGCAAGTACCTTCATGACCCCTCTCGCGTGATACAACATCAGACGATCCAGCTGGAGCACGATCTTTCTTTCACCGAGCAGCCGATAGTCATTCTAGATCGACTGGTGAAGGAACTGAGGTCCGAGGTCGTACCGTCCGTTTAGGTTCTTCGACGTGGCCCAAACGACGAAAAAGGTCATGTGGGAAGCCGAGGACGAGATGAGGAAGAATATTCCCATCTCTTCGAGGGTACGCGTAGTTAAATTTTAAATTCGGGGACCGAATTTCTTTAAGGGGGGAAGATTGTAACGCTTTGAAAATTCGTTTAGGTCAATTATATATTAAATAGTGATAATGCGTGATTTTCATAAAACCTAATTAATAACTATTTCCACATAGACTGGAATAAATCTATTTTAATCATGAAATTAAGTAATTACATATTTAATTGTGTTTTATTAATTAACATTTAAATCATTGTTCACTTAATTATTTATTTTTCTTATTTACTAAGCTTTTTTCTAAATAAGCATGCTCAAATCTAGTATTACCCTAGGTTAATATGTGATTTAGCAACCATGACAACTTAACACTAATATTTTAACATGCCTTTCCTTTTAATTCCTTTTATGGTTCTAAAATTCTTTTTAAAAGAAAACAAAAAGAAATGAAATAGGGGGCATTTATGAGACATGGGGGACTTTGACCTTGAGCACACTCACACACACACACACACTCTCTTTCCCCATCATGCTCTCGGCCAAGCCCCCAGCAGCACCCTCCCCTTTCATCTTCTTCTTCTTCTTCTCTCATTGCTAAGCCCTCAAGTCCATCAAAAAGTCCTCAAGTTTAACACAAATTCTAGCCAAAATCATCACTAACTTCCCTTTTTCAATCAAGCATGGTTCTTGGCCAAGTCTCCTTAAGTGCTAGCATGTTTGGATCACCTTCTCAACCATCTTGAGGTATAAGCTTAAACTAAATACTTAATTGCTAACTTTTAGTTTAATGCAACTTAATTTAGTGTTTAAGGGGTAGTTAGTGCTAATTTTGTGATTTAAGAGGAGATTAAGATAGGTTCGGGTTTTTATGGTTTAATTAGGGTGAGTACTTAGTGCCTAATCAACCTATTAATCCAGCAAGTTTGCACAAAAATACCTTAATGTCACTAATTTGTGTTTTAAAACGGGTTTTAATCAAGTTTTAGGATATTATGAATCTGCTATTACCGTTGTGGTTTTTAAAACAAACAAACATATACATTAGACTATACATTGTGTTAGGAGTGTAGTGTAGAAACCTGGGCCCTTTTCACCCGATTTGACCCGGTGACACCCCCTCGTGGCCGGCCTAATTTTGGAGAAAAACATTGAAACTTTGCAGGTAGTTGTCTGTAGGTATTATATGAGATTTGGTCTTGCTTGTTTTTCTTGTTTCTACTCCAGATAAAATCTGGGACTTATTATCTATATTTTTAGTGTTGAGTCTGTGCGATACATGCGATTTGAACCATGGTCTGTGTATTTGTGAGACAGACAGATCGTGTAGGAATTGAGTGATATTACGCAGGTCTTGTGCGCCAAGTGTGCACGTACTCTAATTCGTGGTGTTAATTCTTATGTATCGTTCTGTCTTCGTGTTTTTATCGAATGTTTAGCTTTCTATATTGATATTTTTATGATTCTAGGATCGGTTGCAGAGGCATCGGACGCGGCACGGATAGGAAAAGCAGTGATTAGATCTGATTAGCCGAGGCGTCCTGGTGAGTGGATGTACACATCTACGGGGAAATCGTCTGGATGGCGCAAGGCGCCCGATAGTTAGAATTTCTTTTCGTACCTGCATTTATATCCATAGTTCCTAATTATTCATCTCATTGCATTGCATCATCTTTTATATATGTGTGTGATATCATCTCATAGGACACTTGCACTATTACCATTGGTTTATGCGGCACGGGCACTATTCATGTGGACACACACACCTTAGTAATTGCTATGCTACGAACACTATATAACTTGTTTAATTCAGAATATAAAACCATTGCAACATATATGATTTGTAAACCTGTATTTGTGTATTCAATTCATCAGGATGGATATGTAGGATTGTTAGTCATACGCATATACCTCATTACATTATCGTTCATGCATAGTTTTCTAGTCACGCATCGTATTTCATATTGTTGATACCATAGGCATTCATCATCACCGACATGTGTACATATGGTGATTTTTCTTGAGGATTTCAGTATTATGAGATTTCTGGATTTTTGGGAAAATCGCAAGAATTTTATAAACCGTTATCATTTTAATAATGCAAGTTACGGTTTTCTCGTGATATGATGTATGTGTCGTCTACCATGAGATTTCTCGGTTCTTGAGCGGTATCATATACCCGATTCGAGAAGGAGAAGGAACCGTCTGTGGGTGCATGGTGGACCCGGTGCGGTACCCCGAGGCAAGATGGTCGCAGATGATGGCATTGAGCCCGGCAAGGAAGCACTACCGACCAGTTATTGTGACGCGGCGGATATCCGGAGGATACCGACGTAGTCTTGAGATTTATGATTTGGGCGAGTCCGGATTGCTGGAGCTCGAGATATTGAGATTATGGGACAATCCGGATTGCCGGAGTCCGAGATATTGAGATATTGATACATTGTGACATCGAGGTATTGAGACCGAGATGTCGAGACATTGAGATATTCATATTTGGCATCGATGCTTGACACGGATTTCTATTGATTTCATTGATGATACTACAGTTAAATTACAGAAGTTTTTCTAAGATAAGAATACAGATTTTCTCATACTAAAACTATACAGATCTCATGTTGTTTATGCATTCATGTTGCATACATACCAGTGCATCGCATTATGTTAGTATATGTAGGCTGTTACGAAATTGCGTGCATGCCTACGATAGCCTTATTAGATATTACTTACTACTCACGAGTTGGCAACTCACCCCCGTTGTGCCACAATATCTTGCAGGTTGAACCATCAGCGCAGTAGCGGCGGGCGTTCTTCCTCTTTTGGCTTCATTTTCTTGACTTGCGGCATTGCTCGTAGGTGGGTTGTGAGGATATTTTGTTTCCACCTTGTATTATTATTGTATCTAGTATACGCCATCTACCGTATCTACCACTTTACCGTTGTATTGGAGACTTAGAGATAAGATAGTGAGATTTGTATATTTATGTTGTTTCTCTGGGGTCGAGCTCACTTGAGCCGACGTGATATTTTCTTATTTTGTGCATTTACATACTTATTTTGCACGACGATGATATATATTGCGTGCGATTGTGATTTCCGCCATTGGCGAAGAGCTAGCTCCCGCTTGGGGATGCCTTATTTCATTATGTACATGTATTCTTGTTTTGTACCCGTTTGGTGCCAGTATTTACAAAGGAAACTCTGCCAATATTTTCGGAAAAAATGTGATGTTGCTTTTAAAAAGCATGATGTGACTTATTTGGTTAAAAATCGCTTTCATTAATTTGGTTTTCCTTCACTCTACTTCTTTAATTGGTTTTGATTTTTGGGCTTTGGCTTACTTAGATTACGTACGCCTCGAGACGTTTCATAGTTTAAGTGCCGGTCACGCTCTGTACTTTTTGGGTCAGTTTAACTAAGATAAGGATACAGATTTCCCATGCTAAACATATTCAGATCTCGTGTTGTTTATTGCATTCATGTTGCATACATACATACTAGTACATCGCATCATATTAGTATATGTAGGCTTTGATGAAATTGTGTGCATCCTTACGATAGCCTTAGTAGATGTTACTTTTTACTCACGAGTTGGCAACTCAACCCTATCGTGCCACAGTGTTTTGCAGGTCCGACCCGTCAGCACAGTAGCGGCGTGCGCACCTCCTCTTTTGCTCTTTTTTCTTGGACTCCCAGCGTTGCTCGTAGGTGGGTTGCGGGGGATATTTTGTTTCCACCTTGTATCATTATTGTATCTAGTGTACTCCATCTACCGTATCTACCACTTTTACTATTGTGTTAGCGAATTAGAGATGAGACAATGAGATTTGTACTTTTATGTTGTTTCTCTGGGGTCGAGCTCACTTGAGCTGACGTGATGTTTCCTTATCTTGTGTATTTGTATACTTATCTTGCACGGTGATGATATATATTGCGTGTGATTGTGATTTCCGCACTTGGCGAAGAGCTAGCTCCCGCTTGGGGATGCCTTATTTCATGATGTGCATATATTCTTGTTTTGTACCCGTTTGGGGCCAATATTTACAAAGGAGACTCTGCCGAAATTTTCGGAAAAAGTGTGATGTTCCTTTTAAAGGTTTGATATGACTTATTTGATTAAAATCGCTTTCCTTAACTCGGTTTTCCTTTACTCTATTTCCTTATTTGGTTTTGATTTATGGGCTTTGGTTTACTTAGATTACGTACGTCTTGAGATATTTCATAATTTAAGTGCTAGTCACGCTCCGTACTTTTCGGATCGTGACAAAGTTGGTGCTCATCGTCGTCGCCGCCGTTGCATCGTCTGACCACAGTTGCTGCCGAGCCGTCAAAACCGATCCAAGCTCGAGCCGAGGTCAAGTTTGCCGTGTTGTGCCTAGCCGCGCCTGCGTCGTGATCACGGCGTTGCCGTTGCCGTAGGTCACCGCTGTTGCCGCGTCGCTGCCGTATCATCGTCGATACATCGTCAGGCAAGTTCAAATACTTGCTACATACTATAGTATATTCATTTCGGTTGCGAATCAAATATTCATTATAGGTGCTCGATATAAAGCCTAAGCTAAAAACCCTCTTAAAATGACGGAACTTAGGTGTAACGGATTAAGTTAATGATAATGAATGCTATGTAAAGAGTTGGGTTGAAAATACAGACCCTAACATCGTGAAATGTTATCCCCGTTTAGATTCGTCAAATCTAAAACTTTCTGTACCTGAAATTCGTGAAAATTATAGTAATTTGGTTACACACAGGAATATGGTGTTCGAGGTCTCCTATCGAAGATGACTCGACAACCTAGAACCCCAAATAATTTATATCTTGTTTCTATTTTATAGCGGTGGCGGAAACCGTTCGGGAGTGCGGCTCTGGACCGCAGTCCAGAGTAGCACTGTTTGTCGATACTTGAAATATAATGCTTTTACAACTCTGTGTGAAAATGGTATTATGCGGAAACCTATACCGTTATGAATATTAATCTGTTAGCTAACTATTGGAAGTAATTTTATTCGTTTTTACCATCGTTTGCTATTTTAATCATATTTTAAATCATCAGTACATACTGTAGTCCCAAGCAGGGACAGAACGTATATCCCGATCTTAAGTAATACATAACTCCCAGTACATAGTGGATATTATCAATCCGTCTGGTGCATTAAAAACTTAACTGATAAACCTAAATATTATCCAACTGTAGTATCGCCTAATTTTGAACCCAACAGGGTGAAAACTGTGTTACGAAATGGACTTTCAGTTCAGGAACTGAATTTCCAGCAGAGACCACTTAAAAAGAAATGACCGTAATTCGCAAACCCAAAACCCGATTGACTTGAAACCAATTTCGTTGATTTTCTGATTAAGTTTAATTTTACCGATTTTGTATCATTTTACTTAATTATAAACGTACGATTTTATGTGATTTTTCCTAAATTCATAAGACGTGTAATGACTTGTATTGCATATGATTGGCTTAGCAGCATAATTCATATTTTAACCCGAATGCAATACCTCTAGCGATAGTGAGCGACTTTATTAATTCTCTGTATATAATGCATTGTCGAGCGTGAATGGTATTGGTTTAGATGTGTCAAGTACGCCAGAAAAAAAAAGTGAATGATTCGTGATAGTGAACGACCCAGTGAATAGTGAACAAAGCAGTGTTATTGGTGCGTACTTGTACACAACTAGCCAATACTTATAGATAGTGAAACCTGGGGGAAAAGGGGAAATCGAAGTGGAAAGGAATTTGTATTTAGCGAGATTAGCGATTTTAGAGGATGATCACTCGAATAGCGACTCATATATATATATGTGTGTGTGTGTGTGTGTGTGTGTGTGTGTGTGTATTAGGTTTGGACCTAGCGGTCCGGCTGACAGGGTTATGTCCCGGGAAACAGTGGGCCATAGTCTCGGGTACGTAAGAGACCTTCGTTAAACATGATCACTCATTTCCACAACTCGATTTCAAAAGTGACTTAGAGACCGATAGGGACACAGATCATACATGGCATTGTTTAATGGCATATCGATTACCTGTATTTATTGTCTCCACCGTTATTACTTTATTTCCTTGCCTCATGTTATTATCATAATATTGCTATGCGTCGCCCTGACGACCAGAGTATGCATGCTCGGTGATAGAAGTGGATTCGTCTGATCTCGAGGAGACTGCAAAGACCCAGACCAGTGAACCGGTTGAATCTTTCTCTTGATATCCCTGGTTAGTTGCCCTCTTGTTTACTTCCATTGCGCTCAGTTTTCTTTATATCCGATAGTTCCAGTGACTGCATTCTCTTTATCCGTGTTGTATTTTACTAATTGCCATATAATGATAGAACCCGAAATATGACTACGGCAGGATTTTTCCTTGATCGTAGGAGCATGGCCGGCCTAGTCACCCTTGTATTCCGTATTTTGGGAAGCGGGGCGTGACAATCCTCAACGATCACTCTCCTCACTCTCTATCTCACACACTCTCTATCTCGCTCGCTAACTCTCAAGAACCCCCCTGCATCCCCACCTCCGGCCACCTGAGCTCCCTGCTGCGCCCATTGCTGACAAGCTCGAGCTGCCACAACACCCCACCGCTCCACCACGCCGCCACTTCACCACACCCGAGCCCCTCACTGCTTCACAGCTATCCCCCCTCTCTCGCAGCACCACTGCCATCGCCGCTGCTGTCGGCAACGTCGCCGACAAACCCCTCCAACACCGATCACCACCAACACCCCTTCACCCGAGCTCCCTTGCTTCCGCACCACCATTTCCCTTGACCCCTAGCTTCTCCTCCATGAGCACAAACGACCACCACACGAACACCACTGCAATCCTCCATCTCCATCTCCGAGCTCCTAAGCTGGCCCAGCTCGCATTCGAGCCTCCTTGCCACCATCTTCACCTTCCCCGACCCTCTCATCTCCTCGCTTAGCCCCAGCCAACGAGCCCGAGCACCATGCCCCACCCAGAGCTCCTCAACAGCTTACATCCGAGCCTCCGTGCCATGCCAACCCCGTCGCCATCGCCGAGCCTCACCCCTGAATGACACCGCTGTTGCCCGTGCTCAGTAGTGCCCAGCTCACCACGTACTCGTGACGTGTCGCGGCTCGTGCCAGCCACCATGCCCGCCTCTGTGCCACCCGTGCCTCAATACAGTGCACGCACCGTGCCCACTCCCACACTAGCATCGCGTCCTGTGCCGTGTCGCGCCGTGCCACACCCACACCACGCACCGAGTTAAGACCGTGCCCAGTACCATGTCACACCCGCGTTATCACCATGCCCACTACCGCATCGCGCCCGTGTCGCCACCGCGTCCAGTACCGGGTCACCGCGCATCACGCCCACGTCGTGCACGCGTCTAGCATCGCATCATCTCAGGTGTCGAGACAGATCCCGCACGTGGTGTCGCTTCTATATCAAGCGACCGAAGGCAAGTTGAACACTTGCTTTACATGTTATTTTATTCATATCGATAAGTATACAGAATATCCAAAAAATACAATGGCAATTTTACTAATAAGTCTTGATCAATTTGACAACACTGTTTGGGGCATAATCGAGCTTACTACGTTATGATTAACATGTTATGGTTAATGGCATATAGAAACCTGTGAATGCCAACTAGTTGAATCGACTTTTTGACTGTTAATCGGTTGCCAAACCTATGTGTTCAATACGGAATCCGATATGTAAACTTAATCAAATATAGTGAAACCCAAGATAAATTAGACCCTATTACCTTTAATGAATACTCTGTAGAAATTGGTTTGTAAATTAATGCCGCTTCACCAATAAAATGACATCCCGATAATCCTTGCGAAATCTAAATTTTCTCAGGCATGTTAGACCGTTAAAATCATAATAAATCATTTATATATCGGATCTTAGCGTTCTATGGCTCGTATCGAAGCCAATAGATAAAAATACACCACCCCATAGTTTATCTATGTATTTTAATAGGTTATGTCATTAAAAACTGAGGCGATTCATGGATCTAGACTTCAGTCCAAAGCAAGAGTCTCTGCCTTTACCTGTTTTAGAACGCATACTTTTCATTCGGTGCAGACCAAGTGTGCAGAACCATATATGGAAGTGTGTATAATTGAATTATCTTTCTAACGGTGCTGGTCTCTTTTCATTCCAGTGTCGTTTGATATCTATAAAAAAATTTAAACCGTCGATATGTACTGCAGTTTCGTGCAGAACCAGAATGTATACCTTAACCTTAGACAATACATATCTCCCTGCGTACAGTGGATATTATTGATCCGTCTAATGCATTAGAAATATAACAGATAAATCTAAATATTTTATAACTGCAGAGTTGCCTAATTATGATCTCAACAGGGAGTAAAACGTGTTATAAAACGGACTTCCAGTTCAGAAACTGGATTTCCAGTAGAGAACACTTAAAATGGAATGACCATAACTCGCAAACCTGATACCCGATTGACCCGAAACTAATTTTGCTGAAGTTATAATTTAATACACTATTTATTCTTTTTATATTGTTTTGCCAAATTATGCACGTGTGATTTTATGTGATCTTTCTAATCCAACCGACACCGGTTGCTCATATGTATTCAGTAATGCATTTACTGTATCCCATCATGTTGCATGACTATTATACCCTTGTAATTAGTGTTCGTTTGCAACAATATCCTAGTAACCGTGTTACATTACCAAGTGATAAATGTTAGTGATTGGATTGTGGTAAATACGTTAGTGTAAAAGCGTGACTGAATAATGGAAGTGACACGTACTTGTACACAATCAACGGAACCAGTTAGTTGTTGCATTGTCGACGGGTATGGGGCATATATAAGTGTAACTATAAATAGTATGGGACGGGTATGGAAGCAATTATATTAGCGTCATAGGTAATACATCGAGTGCTGTCTATTTATCTTGGATACCAGTCGAGACATGCTTGATGGAGACCCTGTCTCCAATTCTCGCGTAGACTTGTTATGGAACGACTAGTATTTAGATTTATGGTCGGTGTTGGATGTAGACTATAGGGTGTGGGGTAGTTTGGGTGTGAGTTCGATCAACGAAATCTCAAGAGTCCCACTGCCAGCATATTTCGTGATTTGGGGATTTGTTACTGATCGTGTTTCTGATTCTTACTGATCGTGATTCGGGCCCGTGTTTCCTGGCCCCTGGGACTTACCCTTAGGTTGGGGATATTTCTGCGGTGGTTGACGCTCACACTTGGACTGACAATAAGTTTAGTGACTTGGACATTAAGACTTAGAGACTGATAGCTTTAGTGACATGGACATTGTATTGATTACTGATCTGATACACCTGCTTTATCGTTACATGTATCGGTTATTTCATGCTTGCGTCATTACTCTATCCTTACTACCTTATGTTTATCATCATTGCACATTATATATGTATATATTGCTATTGTGTCTCTCTGACGACCTGAGTATGCATGCTCAGAGTGAGAAGTGGACTTAGCTCGGATCAGGACCTTCCTTACCTTGAGGACATTGTGGATATATAGATCAGCAACGTCAGCGCTATCATTTCCTTTGACTCTATCTGGTTAGTTTTATATTTGTTTAGATAGAATTAGTGACTGGATTTCTCATTACTTGTGCTATGATTACTGATTACCACGTAATGCTAGAATCCGAAGTGTGACTACGGCAGGATATTTTCTTGACCGTAGGAGCATGGCTGGCCTTGTTACCCCTCGTATTTCGTATTTTGGGAAGCGGGGCGTGACATGGTTTTGTTGGTATCAGAGCCAGGTTTGGAATGAGATTACAGTTCTGTCCAGGGATCCCTTGATTTATATCCAGTGATATTGCTCGTCACTTCCATATAAGCCTCTTTACATCATCGTTCAAAGTCTTGTCCTACCACTTGATCTTGCTTTCAGTTATTAATCCGATACCCTATCTTGAATCTTATATCTTATGCCATCCGAAAATTTATTGTTTCAGGACCATGGCTTCTAACAACTCCCCTTCCACCTCCACTCCCCAGAGTCAGACCGCCGAGATTTTGGATGTACTACAAGGTTTGATGGAAGCCCTGGATCTCTTAGCTGAAGGACTAAGAAGGCAAATGGTTTAGACACTAGCGGGAGTCCCCAATCGCAGGGGAATTCCTGTTAAACAAAGAGGAAGTGTGCAGATGAAGCGCCCATTTGTTCCTCAGCAACAGAAGCAGCGGAGAACCCAACGTTGTGGTTATTGCAAGAGGCCATGACACCTTAAGAGAGATTGTCGTCGGGCCAAAGAGCAGTGCTTGATTTGTGGATCCAACGAGTATCTTGTCAATGGTTTCCTTCGAAGGAAAGATCTATACGGAGGAGATTCGTCAACGCTCTCCATATCTACTTGAGTAACTCGGTTGTTTTCGTAGTTCGAGTTTCGAGGATGGTACGGACCCAACACAGGATTCAAACTCGCTTTACGAGATCGTAACGATCTAGATATCAACGCGGATCTATCACCCTTCCTGCTTTCAATAAAGACCTTGTTATTTTATTTAGTAATCGTTCTTTTCGTCCGAACCTTGTATTTTGTTGAACCCATGGGTTTAAATGAAAAAATGTGGGTTGTGATTTATATATCGTTCCCTTACCACTCACTTCTATATACTACTTACTGCATCATCACTCAAGTTTATGATTTTAAACTTTACCCACCTTATTTTTCCATGTGCTCAACGTCTTTAGTTATTTTTATGTGTTCCACCATCTGATCATAACCCTCTCTTTTCAGGCCATAGCCAACCCTGGGGAAGCGCCGCCTCTTGATGAGGACACTCGGTCCTCATTTCTTTGGACTGCATACTAGTGAGTTCAGATGACGAGATTGATGGTCCACAGGTTATTTTCGAAAACAGCGACCCTGAGGACAAGGGAGTCGCATACGCAGCTCCAAAATTCAATATGATCGGTGGCTCTAAAATGAAGTAGAAGATCCAGTAGAAGAGAATCCAAATGAAAATCCAGAAGAGGAAGATCCTGAGAAGGGCCCAGTAGAAGAGGATCCAGAAGAGGCGGATCATGTGGAAGAGGACCCCGATGAGAAAGCACCCGCCGAAGAAGAAGGGCCAGGAGAAGGAAACCCCGAGGGGGAAGAGCCCGAAAATGAAGCCCCAGCCGAAGAAGAGTCGGAGGATGAAATCTCGAGTGAGGAGGGACTCGGAGCTGAAGAACCTCTGGCAGCAATCCCTGCGAGGCGTTATGGGAATAGACACCCCTATCTTAGTGCCAGAGCTTATCGTAACTTGTTGAATTTCCACAATCGCGACTGACACGACTTATCTTCTTTTCTTCTGTCCAAATAAAAACAATGTATAGCTTAGGGCCATATTCATCTCTCAACTGTGCTATGTCAAAATTTTCTGGATAATAAATTTCGGTTCGGGTAATTTTTTTCCTTGAATATTGTATCTTTAAGATCAACATGATGCATTGATTGTTCCTCCTCCCAATAATTGCTTTTCCTTCTTGAGTTTTATCCCAACCTTGAACCTTGTAGTAATCTGACCCTCAGTTTGGTAGACTATAAACAAGCGTCGTATTCCAGACTTCTTTTAGATTAGGCCGTATCTTACCGCAATCCATGCCCTACGTAGTCTCTTATACATTACTAGTATTATTTCCTATTACTGTAATTACATTCAGTGATGTTTGTTATTCGAAATTTAGTTTTCTATATTTTCGTGTTTTTCAAAATTGTGTATTATTAACTACTTTTGTTTTACTTATTTTAAATACTCTACTATTCTTCACATTTCCAATAGTACAAACTTACATCGCATATACTATTTTGTTTTATTTTCTCTTGTATTTTTCCGCATGAGTATTCTTAATCTATTTTATAATTGCCTTATCTGTAGTCTTAGTAATGTAGTTCGGAGCTTAAGACTTATCATCCAATTTTTCACCATTGTTATTTGTTGTCATTCTATTCCTCTTTGTATTGTATATATAGTTTATTACTATTAATTGTTATGCCTTTGTTCTTACTTATGACTATTCTTTTTAGCTGCTGTTCACGCCAAAAAAAAAAAATTGCGCAAAAGAGCCCAAGCTAAATTCTGATGGCATCGAAAGTGTCTCGAAAAAGTCTTCGATTTGATATATTATGGGCCTCATAATTCATCCGGGATCAAAAGTTATGAGCAAATATGTTATGCACATGTAATCTAAGGAAGAAAATGCGAACCAGTATTTTTCGGGCTGTATTTTGACAAACTCCCGAATGAGAAATAGCTAAATTCTGATGATATCGAAAGTGTCTCAAAAAATCCTTCGATTTGATATATTATGGGCCTCATAATTCATCCGGGATCAAAAGTTATGAGGTATCACGTGCCCACACGTGACCGGGCATCACGTGCAGACACGTGACCATTTACAGGCAAAGCCTGTAGACACTGAATAAAATAAATAATTGGAAATAATTAATCGGTGGGGTCACGTGCCAACACGTGATAGACTCTTAAACCCTCTGAAACAATAGAATTAAATTCTAATTAAATAATTAATCAGTGGGGTCATGATTGACACGAAAAAGTGTGTTTGTAGTTAACCGCAATCAGAACGGTATCGCGTGTAGCTAGACCGAGATGAGTACGGGTCGTCCTCTGGGAAACGTGGAACCTTTTATTTTTACTTTAGATGTGTTGAAAAAGAGAGGAGGAAGAAAGAATTTTGTGAAAGGTTTCTAGATCTACTTTAATGTAAGATATAGATCTAGATTATTTTAGAGATTTAAATAATATAATAATAGGGCTTGTAGGGTTCGTTAGGATTTAGTAGTTATGGAAGATTAATTAAAAGTTACACTTTTTATCCATTAATAGATTTAGAACTAGAACGACGGTGATGCGTGTAGATTAGGGTTTCTGGAGGGAAAAGGAATCCCACTCTTAACCCTTACCTCGACACGGAACTCCGTTCATTATCTAGCCTTTACCAAAACAATCATTAATCTAATCTCTAATCGCGGTCTGAACTAGCAAAGAATTGCTAGCGCGCCCGATTAGGATGTTAATGATTCTTTTGATAAAGTTCCTAAACTTTATAGGACTTAAAAAGGGTTTAATTATTTTCATCGTCCATTAGCCTACCCTAATCCTACGAACCCTAACAAGCGGAGAATTACTCGCGCATGTTGGGAGAAAAAGAGATGGAAAGAAATTGCATTATTAAACTACGAAGAAATAGAATAAGAAAAAGAACTACCTTTATTAATCAACAAGATCAAGTACACTTTGATTCCTTAGAAAATGATTACAAAAACCTAGTTTGCTTCTCGATTTCTTCCAAGGAGGTAGATGAACCGTTGATGATCAGCCTGGATGCGTGAGCCGTCTTGGACTTCGTGATCTCGTCGGCTTGATGTCTTCTAACTTTAGCCCTTGGTCCTTTATATAGCCCTCAAAGAAGAAAAACTAGTTACCATATATGGTGACTTCCTAATATGGTAACTTTCCATGCCTGGATTCTGAGTCCCTGTCAGTATTGATTTTATGATTTTGGCAGATTTTTGATCCTGACATCTTGAACATCTTCATCTCTTGACCTGAGCTAAATCTTTCACAATATCTCTATGAATAATGTTAGTTTATTTATTAAATTAGAGAGAGTGTCTTAATCACTATATATGGTAATAAATCTTTAAGAAACTTGATTAAGAATATTTAATATGCTATGCACTTTATATAGTAATAAATCTTTAACAAACATGATTAAGAATATTTGATATGCTATGCATCTTTTAATTAATAAAATATTATGCATATATTTTGAAATATTATTCTACCCATTTGTATGATATTATATCTTTTAAGAATTGTGATTAGAATATTTGATATGATATGCATATTTTCAATTACCAAAATATTATATAAATATAAAATGCTTATATTTTCCTTCATAATATTAATTATAATATATAAACATATGGTAAATAGTATTTTGCAGATAAATCCAAATATGTTTAATATTTATAATAAACACCTTTTATTATTTAAGAAATGTAAGGAAAATACTTATACCAAAGTGCAATATTTTCAACTGAACAAATACCCCCAAACTTAATTTTGATCGTCCCGAGCAAACTAATTATTCAAGAGAAAGAGAAAAATAAAAAGAGAAAACTAAGCACACTTTCGTAGGCAGACACGATTGCACTGAGCACGTGCAACAAGCCGTTAAACCTCTAGGTGTCCCTAGTAGGAGGAGTGTTGTCTCCTGAGGGTTTTCAGCGGATTACACCCACAAAATCCTATAACAAAAGAAAGATGGTGAAATTTACATATAAAGACAAGAACCATAAAAGAAAGACTTTGAAAAGAAGAGTTTCCAACTATGCTAGCTTTTCAGTTGTCATGAGCCCTATCTTAATAGTCATGAAAAAATGTTAGAAATCACATCATCCCTCAATAAAACATCGTCTTTATTCTTCATTCCTACCTTTCATCCAAACATTGATCATATAACCCCACGTGTGTGTAAAGAACATCCCTACACTCGGAGAATTCAATTCAAGCCATCACACTCTTGTCCATCTACCTCAGTACTTTTTAATTTTATGAATACTTAGGTTTGCTCACACCTTTTCATGCGACCGTTAATACTTCTTGAGGTACTAACCGACCGATTACTCAAGTGCTTGCTGATTTGGTGATAATATTTTCCTCGTCTTGCACCACCTAAGGCTTAGCAGTGACTCCCAGACCAGTTGGCCTTAGGGCACTAGGTGAAGAGACACCCTCGCTATATTTTTTTATTGCTGCCTTGGCGATACAAAACCAGTGTTCATTTTTTTCTTTTCACCATTTTTATATTTTCTTCATTTTTTTATTTCCTTCATACTTTGACTTTTAGACAAGAGCATTTCAAGGTATCCTCTACTATCCCGAGTTTCAAGACGTGTGTAGGTGCATATTGTAGGGTATCAACATTCAAATGTTTGGCTTCCAGAATAGAAACTATTTTTCAGACTTATTTTTATCCTCAGATTAGTGACTTCCTTCATCTTACTAACCCTTGGGACAACAGCTCATAACTACTTATTACTAGTTCGTTTAAGAAAACTTCTAATTTTCTTGGTTTTCTTAAACTATTCCTATCTTTTGGATGTAACTTTTCACTTTCTACTCGTTTGTTATAAATTTTTTTTTTTTTTTGAAAATATTGTGCTTATGCAAAATATGATGCAAATTGATGTGTAAATAAGCACAAACCTCCCCCAAACCTGTTTACAGCAGTGTCCTCACTGATGTCATCCGTTAAGCTCAAAAACCTGTAGACTTGGGAGGAAATTATTAATGGGGGCAAGAATATATGAAAGTGAAAATCCTCCCCCAAACTTATTTTAGGCTCACAAATTTGTAAAAATCATTTTCTTTTCAAGAGCCAAAATATACCACCCCCCAAACTTTAAACAATTTTAATCTTTTAAAATCACACGAGGGGGTCAAGGTTATTGGTCAATGCCAAGCTTTGCAAAGACCGAAGGTCAACACCAACCATTCAAAAATTTTATCAATGAAGCACCAAGGTTGGTGGAAGAACATGTCGCCTATTGACGTGAAGAAGTGGGGAGGTGACAAGAGGTGTAATGGAAAAGGATTGCGTCTCGATTTGGAGAGACGGCACAGTGATAGTAATGATGGATTACTCGCATTATCATGATTGTCCAAAAGAAGGGGTTGAGGTTCAATTTCTTCATCTTGGAGTTGATTCATCTTAACACCCGTGTCTTGTAAAAATGCAAGTTCATCAGCGAAAATTTCCTCAAAGCTTTCATCGATACCCCGAAGAATAATGTCCTCAGAAAAAATGGGGTGATCGTCAGACTCTATAAAAAGTTCCTCATCATTGTTAGATGTTGACCCGGACAACTCGGTGGAAGAGTAAATGGTTGGGTCAAACAACAACATATGAAAAGAGTCTGTATCATGAGGTTGATCAAATTCGCTGCTGTCGACATCCATTAATTCGACAGAACACATATGAGCATAGGGTTCGGAGGGTTCACTTCCCAACTTGTAAATATTAAGCTCAATTGACTTCTTTCCAAAGGATAGGGTCATAGAGCCGTTTCTACAATTAATTACTGCGTTGGAAGTGGCCAAAAAGGGTCGACCGAGTATCACCGGGATTTGATTGCGTGGGTTTGCTACAGGTTGTGTATCTATAACGATAAAGTCCACAGGGAATATGAATTCCCCGACTTTGATTAACACATCCTCTAACTCACCCCTAGGTTGGGTGATAGATCGATCGGCCATCTGAAGAGTGCAATGCGCAGGTTTTAACTCTCCAATCCCTAATTGCTCATAAACAGAATACGGAAGTAAGTTAACACTAGCACCTAGATCGAGTAGAGCACGATTGATATTTTTACCCCCAATAGAAATAGAAATTGTAGGACTTCCGGGGTCCTTTCGTTTCTTGGGTAGTTGTTGCGTAAAAGCAGTGCTCACATTACTCGCAAGGAAAACTTTTTTAGGTACTTGAACTTTTCTCTTCCTAGTGCACAAGTCCTTTAAGATTTTTGCATATGACGGAACTTGTTGAATAGCATCGAGGAGAGGAATGTTTATGTTAACTTGCTTAAAAATTTCCACAATCTTCTCCATTTGTGGACTTGGTCTGTTGCCCCTTAACCTGTTTGGATAAGGTGCTTGATCAATAAGTTTTGGGTCCAACGTTGGAGAGGATTGTGGGGATGGATTCGATCCCAAAATTGGAGTGGGCATCGACTTAGATAGATTTGGTGAAATGTTTGAGCCTTGGGGAAAACGGAGAATAGGCTCGGATGAAGGTGGGAGACGAGACGAATTAGGGGAGGAAGAAGAAGAAGGGGTATCAAATGTGTCACTGTCATCAACTTGCTCACCCACTTGGTTGTTCAGCACTCTCCCCGATCTCAACGTAGTGACGGCATTCACATTATGACTTTGTGAATGGCCAGGATTCGGTAGGGGTTGAGATGGGAGTTTCCCTTTCTCTCTCGCACTCATTGCGGCATTTAACTGTGCGATTTGGTTTTCTATTGATTTAATACTCTCACTATGGGAGGAGGAGTTTTTCGTTAGGGCATCAATAGAAGACCTCATATCAGCCGAATTTTGCATGGATTGTTTCATGAACATATCCAAAGTTTGTGCAAGTGAGTTGTCAATACCGGCCACCTGTGGTGTAGAAATGTTGGCCGGATTTTGGAAATTTTGTGACTGAAAGGGGGGCTGATTCTGTGGTTGTGGTTGCTGTGGAGGAGGTCTTTGATAATTGCTTTGTTGGTTTTGATTCCAAGCAAAGTTAGGATGATTCCTCCATCCTTGATTGTACGTAGAAGAATAAGGGTCGTTTCTAGGTCGCTGCTGAAAAGCAGCATTAGCTTGAAACGATGCATTCATAGGACATTCTTCCGTTAAGTGTGAAGGATCCGAACAGCAACCACAGACAGTCTTGGGAAGCGTAACCTGATTTAGGGAGAATGATGAAAATTTGTTCTCCATAGCATCGAGTTTCTTCTGCATCGCTACCATTTCGGCTTTTACTGCGATGGAAACATCGAGTTGGTGAATACCCCCCTTAGTTGAAGGTGGTCTTACGCTTTCCCACTGCAAAGTGCTTTCTGCGAGGTCTTCCAGATATTTCCAAGCTTCACCGTCATCTTTAGACATGAAATTGCATTGACACATTGTTTCAAGCATCTGCTTTGTCGCTGGATTAATGCCCTCATATATAATCCGACATAAATCCCATCTTTGTATCCCGTGATGGGGGCATTGGACAAGCAGATCTTTGAAACGTTCAAAGCACTTCCAAAATGGTTCATTGGGAAGCTGGGTGAACTGGTTAATCTCGCTCCTAACATGTGCAGTCTTATGATTTGGGTAAAACTTCTTAAGAAATGCTACGACGAATTCATCCCAATTAGTGATAGAGTGTGCGGTAGTATTATAAAGCCATTTTTCTGCCAAGTCGCACAGTGTGAATGGGAGAAGACGTAAGCGCATAGCATCTAAAGTCAATTGTGAAGTACCCATCATTGCGCATACGTTTTCGAATTTGGTGATGAAAACGTACGCGTCTTCCGACTCAAGCCCGTGAAATTTGGGCAGCAGATTGATGTAGTGGGGTTTAATTTCGAAATTATCCCCGTTAGGTGGTGGAAGAGATAGACATGTAGGAAGGGGACCACGAATAGGATAGCATCTCTCTTGGAGAGAGATGCGCGGTGGATTCTGCGCACCTGCGGGTGGTGGCAGCGTTGTGTTATACTCTGATGGAGTGCCGTCCATCTCGGTTGATGTGGTGTGTGGTGGGGGAAAAGAAGATGAAGAAGTACCGACTTCGGCGTCGATAACAGGAACGCGGACAAGACGGGCACTAGGATCCCGTGTCCAGCCGAGCATGCACTAAGCGGGTTTAGTGCAAGTGGCAGCGTGTGTGTGAATTAAAATTGGCTTGTTTTGAAAAAGTGGGACTCAAGACAAATCTCCCTAAAATGCACAAGCAACCCTAGAACTAAGGTTACCTAGGTCAGTCTCTAGACAGCTCCTAACTAAGGCTAGAAATAGACCTCAAACCGCCTCTTCACGGACAAGTACGGCCAGGTAAGTGGGAAGGAACCACCACTACAGTGGGCCTAATTAAAAACCACTAGCCTAGACACCGCAATGTCAGTTAGGATAAACGGCCGATGCCTATACTCGTCTTTTTCCTATTGAGCTCGACAGTCCTTAGAGTCTGGTCTAGATATTTTTTAAATTAATGAAGGGTTGATCTGTATGCTCGGTTTATGATTTGTGGGGCTTAGGAAGGGTGATGAAATCCCCACCTAATCTTGATTTGGTCTTTGCCCCTTAGAGTCCGTATTAAATATGCAAAACAAAACCAATAACAAAACTTTTGCAAAAAGATTTTTGAGCGGCGCAATTTTGCAAAGAATCCTGCAGAAAATAGATTTTATTTGATTTGATGGGAGAGAGAAAGAGTTAAGAAAGATACCAGAGAAGTGTGAAACCCTCGATCTTCTGTTTTCCTCAATTCTGTGACTCCAGATTCCCTCGCAAAATTAACACACAAATCGTTAAATATGCAATTTGCAGTTTTGTTTTAATAATGATATGAATCGTCTAAGAAATCAACACAAATAGTAAAAATAAAAAAAAATTACGCACGTATCCCCGGCAACGGCGCCATTTGATTGACACGAAAAAGTGTGTTTGTAGTTAACCGCAATCAGAACGGTATCGCGTGTAGCTAGACCGAGATGAGTACGGGTCGTCCTCTGGGAAACGTGGAACCTTTTATTTTTACTTTAGATGTGTTGAAAAAGAGAGGAGGAAGAAAGAATTTTGTGAAAGGTTTCTAGATCTACTTTAATGTAAGATATAGATCTAGATTATTTTAGAGATTTAAATAATATAATAATAGGGCTTGTAGGGTTCGTTAGGATTTAGTAGTTATGGAAGATTAATTAAAAGTTACCCTTTTTATCCATTAATAGATTTAGAACTAGAACGACGGTGATGCGTGTAGATTAGGGTTTCTGGAGGGAAAAGGAATCCCACTCTTAACCCTTACCTCGACACGGAACTCCGTTCATTATCTAGCCTTTACCAAAACAATCATTAATCTAATCTCTAATCGCGGTCTGAACTAGCAAAGAATTGCTAGCGCGCCCGATTAGGATGTTAATGATTCTTTTGATAAAGTTCCTAAACTTTATAGGACTTAAAAAGGGTTTAATTATTTTCATCGTCCATTAGCCTACCCTAATCCTACGAACCCTAACAAGTGGAGAATTACTCGCGCATGTTGGGAGAAAAAGAGATGGAAAGAAATTGCATTATTAAACTACGAAGAAATAGAATAAGAAAAAGAACTACCTTTATTAATCAACAAGATCAAGTACACTTTGATTCCTTAGAAAATGATTACAAAAACCTAGTTTGCTTCTCGATTTCTTCCAAGGAGGTAGATGAACCGTTGATGATCAGCCTGGATGCGTGAGCCGTCTTGGACTTCGTGATCTCGTCGGCTTGATGTCTTCTAACTTTAGCCCTTGGTCCTTTATATAGCCCTCAAAGAAGAAAAACTAGTTACCATATATGGTGACTTCCTAATATGGTAACTTTCCATGCCTGGATTCTGAGTCCCTGTCAGTATTGATTTTATGATTTTGGCAGATTTTTGATCCTGACATCTTGAACATCTTCATCTCTTGACCTGAGCTAAATCTTTCACAATATCTCTATGAATAATGTTAGTTTATTTATTAAATTAGAGAGAGTGTCTTAATCACTATATATGGTAATAAATCTTTAAGAAACTTGATTAAGAATATTTAATATGCTATGCACTTTATATAGTAATAAATCTTTAACAAACATGATTAAGAATATTTGATATGCTATGCATCTTTTAATTAATAAAATATTATGCATATATTTTGAAATATTATTCTACCCATTTGTATGATATTATATCTTTTAAGAATTGTGATTAGAATATTTGATATGATATGCATATTTTCAATTACCAAAATATTATATAAATATAAAATGCTTATATTTTCCTTCATAATATTAATTATAATATATAAACATATGGTAAATAGTATTTTGCAGATAAATCCAAATATGTTTAATATTTATAATAAACACCTTTTATTATTTAAGAAATGTAAGGAAAATACTTATACCAAAGTGCAATATTTTCAACTGAACAGGTCACGTGCCAACACGTGATGGGTTCCTGAGCGCTCTAAACCAATAGAATTAAATTCTAATTAATTGCTTAATCAGTAAGATCACGTGCTAACACGTGATAGACTCATAAACTTTCTGAACTAATAGAATTAAATTCTAATTAAGGGAAATCAAAAACCCTAATATTTCCCTAGATCTTTCCAAATAAAAAGATTGAGCTCTTTAAAGTGGAGCACCGTTGGATTAAAAATCCAATGGTGATTAAAAATCATCAATTTATAGAAAGATTCTATACAAGAAAAGATTTTCCTGAAATTTGCCAGGAATAACAGATAAAAGATCTTTTGGATTAAAAATCCAATGGTGAATAAAATTCACTGAGTGATCTAAAAGATCATGTTGGTTACAAAATCAATTAAAATTTTTCAATGAAAGATTGACTAAACAAACTGATTCTTTTCTTTCTCCTATAAATAAAAGCCAAGAGGGAAGAAAAAAGGGATACAACAGAGAGAGAAAAAAGAAGAGAATTTAATTCTCCACAGAGAAAGAAGGTTTCTTGAGAAAAGAAAGAAATCCTGGGTGAAAGATCATAAGCTCCACAAAATAAAAAGAGTATTTAATTCTCAAACTAAGAGTTTAACTCTTCTGAATAAGAACTTAGTTCTTTCTTTGGTTGAAGATCTGCAGAAGCAGATTTCCCTATAATTTGAGAATTTAATTCTCATCGGGGAGATTCTGCCATGCAGATCCAAAAATTTAGAGGAAGAATTGAGTTTGAAGAATTTAATTCTTCCAAATATATAGGAATTTAATTCCTCCAAATGAAACTAGGGTTTAACCCTACATAAGAATTTAATTCTTCCAAATTCATAGGAATTTAATTCCTCCAAATGAAATTAGTGTTTAACCCTATAAAAGAATTTAATTCTTAAACAAGGGATTTAAAAATCTCCATGCACGTAAAGAGATCATTACCCAACTTGGTCACGTGGTAACACGTGACCCTCATCCTCAATGAGTAGAAAAGAAAGAACAAGACTAGGTCACATGCCCCCACGTGACCCTTAAACAGACTCCTCAGAATGAGAAATAACAAGCTTTGGGCGCCCTCACGTGTCCCCACGTGACCCCTGACAAACACCTCTTTAAAAAAGAGAAGATGGAAAGAACTGAAGGATTAAAATCCAATGCATGGGCGCCCTCACGTGTCCCCACGTGACCCTAGCAAATCCTTTTAATATCCAGTGCATGGATACCCATCACGTGCCCACACGTGATGGTCGTGAAAACTAAAAGTGTTTAACACTTATTTAAATATTCTGTAAATAAAATAAAGGAAGCTAAGCCCAAATTGGTTAAGTTTTCCAGAGGCAAATCTCCCCTTTGATTGAACCCCAACTACGTTCTTCCAAACTTGATCATTTCATATGACATTCAAAGGAAAGTCCAGAGCTATAATGAATGACTAGTGCTCAGCCAATGACGAAGTGTTGTCAGAACCCCAAACCCCTGTTTAGCATTGCTAAATAATGGGAGGCTGAACCCAGACAATTGTTCAACAGTCCAACAAAGGGCCAACATTTCAAATCTAATTGTACTTAGCCCAAGTTGGCCATAAGTCCTCAATTCAGATTTAGCTGAGCCCATGTGCTCATAATCTAATTAATTGATCTTAGTCCCAAATTGGACTACGGATTTCCCAATCAGTTTTGGTTCAAGGGTACATCTCTTCACTCCTATGATATTTGTCGTTGTAATCCTTCAACGTCTTCACAGAGGTGACGGGTCCCGATAACCAATCATTTCATGGACTGTGGGGTCCTTAAACTCATGGACTATGATATCCTTAAACTTTATAGACTATGACGTCTTTTAACTACGGACTGTGGGGTCTTTAAACCCACGGACTATGATGTCCTTAACCTCGGACTGTGGGGTCCTTTTAAACCCACGGACTATGATGTCCTTAATCGCGGACTGTAGGGTTCTTTAAACCCACGGACTATGATGTCCTTAATCCTGGACCACCATGTCCTTAAACTGGTAATTGACCGCAAAGTCCCTAAACTAAAACAATAGAGCCCAAATGCTCTTTTGTTGGATCTAAATGATCCTTTTAAGTAGATCTTAGTCTAAAATTAGACTAACGTATCCTTAACAAATGGTTAAGTTGACTTTAGTCTAAAATTAGACTAACGTGTCCTTAACAAACTGTTAAGTTGATCTTAGTCTAAAATTAGACCAACGCATTCTTAACAAACGTTTAAGTTGATCTTAGTCTCAAATGAGACTAACAGATCCTTAAACCCAACCCCAAACCCAAATCTAAGAAGATACGGATTTGGACTAATTCCGGCCCTTCAGGCGACAACATAAATTAGTCTCCTATACAATCCACGGGCAACCAAAAACAAAACAAAGACACACGACACGAAGTGACCATCTGGAGAAGGAGAAACTAGTTACCGCGATGTGGTAGCGGAATTAACTGTAGGGGCTTGCGCCTGCAGGGAAGAGCGTCCCCACAATCAAAAACCCCTCAACGAGGGGGAATCTGACGAAGTCTGCTACATCGGCCGCATCCGTTTAAACCTTCGATATACGGTGCCATAAATCAACTTGGAATCTTCAGAGAGGTGGAAGGATAGCACCTATTAGCATCTGCCTGATAGGTTCGAAAGAGTGTATGTTTGTAGTTAACCGCAATCAATAACGGTGTCGCGTGTAGCTAGACCGAGATGAGTACGGGTCGTCCTCTGGGAAACGTTGAATCTTTTATTCTTATTTTAGATGTGTTGAAAAAGAGAGGAGGAAGAAAGAATTTTATGGAATGGTTTCTAGATCTACGTTAAACAAGAATGTAAAATATAGATCTAGATTATTTTAAAGATGTAGTTAATATAATTAGAGGGCTTGTAGGGTTCGTTAGGATTTAGTAGTTATGGACGATTAATTAAAAGTTACCCTTTTTATCCATTAATAGATTTAGAACTAGAACGACGGTGATGCGTGTAGATTAGGGTTACTGGAGGGAAAAGGAATCCCACTCTTAACCCTTATCTCGACACGGAACTCCGTTCATATCTAGCCTTTACCAAAACAATCATTAATCTAATTTCTAATCGCGGTCGGAACTAGCAAAGAATTGCTAGCGCGCCCGATTAGGATGTTAATGATTCTTTTGATAAAGTTCCTAAACTTTATAGGACTTAAAAAGGGTTTAGTTATTTTCATCGTCCATTAGCCTACCCTAATCCTACGAACCCTAACAAGCGGAGAATTACTCGCGCATGTTGGGAGAAGAAGATGAAAAGACAAAGAGGGAAAACATAATGTAAGATGCAAAAACAATTAAATAAAATAACTGCCTTTATTAATCGACTTGAACAAACTACACTTTAATCCGTAGAAAATGATTACAAACTAGTTGCTTCTCGATCTTTCCTAAGGAGGTAGTCGAACAGTCGATGATCAGCCTGGATGCGTGAGCGTCTGGAGCTTCGTGATCTCTTCGGCTTGATAACTTTTCCAAGAGGCTCTCGGTGCCCTTTTATAGTGCAAAGCCAGAATCTTATTATTGAAAACTTGGTAAAATTCATCATAGATTTATGCCAAAAATTCTTGCCTCCCAATTCCCTAGAAGTGCGGCGGATCCGCGGCAAATGGGGGCTAGGGCCGCGGATCCGCGCTCAAAGGGTGAGATCTCTTTATGAGTTTTCTTGTGCTTGCATCTTGTGACATGTGGCAATCCTAGGCACCTTCAGAATTCATAAATCTTCTCTCGGTTGCTTCCAGACTCGGTCTCCAAGTTTTGCTTCTTAATTTGGCAAGTTTTCTTCAACAAATTGATTTGTTTGATAAATTCTGCATAACAACTTGGAAAATTCTGCACAATAATCTCAAATAATATTTAGTAGGCTTATTTCTACTAGGATTTGGTCAATAGATTTATTTGCATACATTTTCCTACCAAATGCTAATTAAAATATATTAACACATGGAAAATGGTGTTTTAACACATAAACCCTCATATGTATAATATATTATAATAAAGTCCTTTTTTTAATATGAAAATGGTAGGAAAAATGTAATACAAATGTGCAGTTTTATCAACTGAACAAATACCCCCAAACTTATCTTTGATCGTCCCGAGCAAACTAGTTTATTTAAGAGGAGAAAAAGAAAGGAGAAAACTAAGCACACTTTCGTAGGCAACACGATTGCACTGAGCATGTGCAACAAGACGTTAAACCTCTAGGTGTCCCAGTAGGAGGAGTGTTGTCTCCTGAGGGTTTTCAGCGGATTACACCCACAAAATCCAATAACAAAAGAAAGATGGTGAAATTTACATATAAAGATAAGAACCATAAAAGAAAGGCCTTGAAAAGAAGAGTTTCCAACTATACTAGCTTTTCAGTTGTCATGAGCCCTATCTTAATAGTCATGAAAAAATATTAGAAATCATATCATCCCTCAATAAAACATCGTCTTTATTCTTCATTCCTACCTTTCATCCAAACATTGATCATATAACCCCACGTGTGTGAAATGGACATCCCTACACTCGGAGAATTCAATTCAAGCTATTATACTCTTGTCCATCTACCTTAGTACTTTTTATTTTGATGAATATTAAGATTTGCTCACACATTTTCATGCGACCGTTAATACTTCTTAAGGTACTAACCAACCGATTACTTATGTGCTTGCTGATTAGGTGATAATATTTTCCTCGTCTTGCACCACCTAAGGCTTAGCAGTGACTCCCAGACCAGTTGGCCTTAGGGCACTAGGTGAAGAGGCGCCCTCGCTATATTTTTTTTATTGCTGCCTTGGCGATAACAAAACCAGTGTTCATTTTTTTCTTTTCACCATTTTTATATTTTCTTCATTTTTTTTTATTTCCTTCATACTTTGGCTTTTAGACAAGAGCATTTCAAGGTATCCTTTACTATCCCGAGTTTCAAGACGTGTGTAAGTGCATATAGTAGGGTATCAACATTCAAATGTTTGGCTTCCAGAATAGAAACTATTTTTCAGACTTATTTTTATCCTCAGATTAGTGACTTCCTTCATTTTACTAACCCTTGGGACAACAGCTCATAACTACTTATTACTAGTTCGTGTAAGAAAACTTCTAATTTTCTTGGTTTTCTTAAACTATTCCTATCTTTTGGATGTAATTTTTCACTTTCTACTCTTTTGTTATATAAAAATTTTTAATGCCCGGTGTCAAAGATAATTTAGTGAATACAAACCTCCCCCCCAAACCTGTTTTCAGCAGTGTCCTCACTGATGTAGCCTTTTGAGAACAAGGACCTGTATACTAAGGGAGAGATACAAGGGGTAAAATAATAGTTAAACGAAAAATTCCCCCAAACTTATTCTTTGACACGCACAGATATTCAATCAAATCATTTTTTACTCACCTCCATTCTTAAAAATATGAAAAAGTTATCAAAATATGGAGGTGAGGCGGATGAATTTTAGTTTTGATAAAGCGGCTCCTGTAAAAACAGGAGCTCCTCCGCGGGGTCGGCAGAAAAATACGGTTTTAATCTATGCCCATTCACTTTAAAAATCGAACCGTTTTTCAAATTTTCGACTTCAACTGCCCCGTGCGGGTGTACATACCGCACCACAAAAGGTCCTTTCCAACGAGATTTAAGCTTACCCGGATGAAGATGGAAACGGGAATCGTAAAGAAGGACTTGTTGCCCCGATGTGAAGGTTTTTCTAGAAAGATTTTTATCGTGGAACACTTTAGTCCTGTTCTTTACTATCACCGCATTATCGTAAGCTTCATCGCGGAGTTCGCTTAGCTCATTCAATTGCAGCTTCCAATAGCTGCCTGCATGATCAAGATCAAAATTAAGCTCTTTAATAGCCCACATTGCTTTATGTTCGATCTCGACAGGAAGGTGGCATGCCTTCCCAAACACAAGGCGGTATGGAGACATACCAAGATCGGTCTTATAAGCGGTGCGGAATGCCCAAAGAGCATCCGTCAATTTGGTTGACCAATCTTTACGGTTCTTAGAAACCGTTTTCTCCAATATCTGTTTGATCTGCCTATTTGAGATCTCAGCTGCCCGGCAACGGCGCCATTTGATTGGTTCGAAAGAGTGTATGTTTGTAGTTAACCGCAATCAATAACGGTGTCGCATATAGCTAGACCGAGATGAGTACGGGTCGTCCTCTGGGAAACGTTGAACCTTTTATTCTTACTTTAGATGTGTTGAAAAAGAGAGGAGGAAGAAAGAATTTTGTGGAATGGTTTCTAAATCTACGTTAAACAAGAATGTAAAATATAGATCTAGATTATTTTAAAGATGTAGTTAATATAATTAGAGGGCTTGTAGGGTTCGTTAGGATTTAGTAGCTATGGACGATTAATTAAAAGTTACCCTTTTTATCCATTAATAGATTTAGAACTAGAACGACGGTGATGCGTGTAGATTAGGGTTTCTGAAGGGAAAAAGAATCCCACTCTTAACCCTTATCTCGACACGGAACTCCGTTCATATCTAGCCTTTACCAAAACAATCATTAATCTAATTTCTAATCGCGGTCGGAACTAGCAAAGAATTGCTAGCGCGCCCGATTAGGATGTTAATGATTCTTTTGATAAAGTTCCTAAACTTTATAGGGCTTAAAAAGGGTTTAGTTATTTTCATCGTCCATTAGCCTACCCTAATCCTACGAACCCTAACAAGCGGAGAATTACTCGCGCATGTTGGGAGAAGAAAATGAAAAGACAAAGAGGGAAAACATAATGTAAGATGCAAAAACAATTAAATGAAATAACTACCTTTATTAATCGACTTGAACAAACTACACTTTAATCCGTAGAAAATGATTACAAACTAGTTGCTTCTCGATCTTTCCTAAGGAGGTAGTCGAACAGTCGATGATCAGCCTGGATGCGTGAGCGTCTGGAGCTTCGTGATCTCTTCGGCTTGATAACTTTTCCAAGAGGCTCTCGGTGCCCTTTTATAGTGCAAAGCCAGAATCTTATTGTTGAAAACTTGGTAAAATTCATCATAGATTTATGCCAAAAATTCTTGCCTCCCAATTCCCTAGAAGTGCGGCGGATCCGCGGCAAATGGGGGCTAGGGCCGCGGATCCGCGCTCAAAGGGTGAGATCTCTTTATGAGTTTTCTTGTGCTTGCATCTTGTGACATGTGGCAATCCTAGGCACCTTCAGAATTCATAAATCTTCTCTCGGTTGCTTCCAGACTCGGTCTCCAAGTTTTGCTTCTTAATTTGGCAAGTTTTCTTCAACAAATTGATTTGTTTGATAAATTCTGCATAACAACTTGGAAAATTCTGCACAATAATCTCAAATAATATTTAGTAGGCTTATTTCTACTAGGATTTGGTCAATAGATTTATTTGCATAAATTTTCCTACCAAATGCTAATTAAAATATATTAACACATGGAAAATGGTGTTTTAACACATAAACCCTCATATGTATAATATATTATAATAAAGTCCTTTTTTTAATATGAAAATGGTAGGAAAAATGTAATACAAATGTGCAGTTTTATCAACTAAACACTGCCCCCAAATTCAGGCAAGACGGACCTCGCGGTCGCGTCCCTGTTTTTCGGCGTAGAACAGATTCCGGTACCCCCGGCGAAGAACCATTTCGCGAGTGAAAATGACAGCCTTATCAATGGCTACCACCTCCTCGATAGCCTCTTGAAGCCCTCGCCAAAGATCATATGCCCGAGTGGTCTTGGCCGTAAGATTAGCTTGAAGTTCCTTCAGCGCTTTGGAAGCCAGCTCCCTCTCCGAAAACTTGCGGCTGTGCCTTTTCTTGCATGATAGTAAGGGTGGGCATATTCGCAGCGCACCGCTCAATCACTCCCCTTAAGCTCGCCTTTGCAGCCACAACCTCCGAAAGAAGACGTGTACACTCAAGTCTATATAAACAAGCCTCCATTTGACGACAATACTCGATCTAAAATACGCACAAATCACCTGATATAGGAGGCAATAAGGAAAGTCTCCGATGTATAGCCCATCAAGCATGCATTTGCAACTATATGAATGTTTAAAAAGAAATGATACCCAAAGCACTGATGTGCATGCAACATAACGATAGTGCTCACAATTAAAGAAAAGTCCCATGGAAAAATACAAAGCTCATTTACGCAAGCAAGACGCACGTACGAGTATCCGACAAACATGAAAATTCAACAGAAAGCATGCAACAACCAATGATAAAAAGTGTACATTGATTTAAACATACTACGCTACCGGGAAAAGGTCACCAAACAAAGGATCAGTAGCACAGGGGTTAGCAAAACAAAATACAAAATTTTCTAACTCCCTCTCTGCCTTCTCCAACACATCGAAACGACGATTTTCACGAGGAGTGGCTCCCCACCGATTAGCGCTATGTCCATCCGCAAAGGCAGACATAATAGCCCGCCGGGCTCTTATCTGGCCCAACAGATGGACCGAGCAGTCTTTCAGAGCCTGAGTAATCAGGCACGCCTCGTAAAAACACTCGAGCTTGTCTTCGGCCGCGTCAAGGATCGCCAGGGTCATCTCTGATGGGTGAGGAGGGAAATCAGCGAGCACGGCAAGAAGAATCATCCGGAACCAAACGGAGCCTATTAGAAGAGGGGATCCCCTACGGATCAGGAGTTCATACGTCACCGCGTCACATTTGGCATCGCTGAGAAGGGGGTCCACTAGTCGCGCAGCAAAGCGAGGGATCATCTCCTCAACGGGTACCTCCCATGGTTGTCGACGAGCATGGGGACGGTTGCAAGCCATAGCACTCAGTTGTTTCCTCAAGATAATCACCCTAAGTTGTAAATGGATTTCTCTATGAAGAGAGAAAAGAAAACTATGGCTTCAGGTTATAAAGGGGAGCATTAAATGCTGCGCACGGAAAATATTGCATGGTGGAACTATTTCCAAAGCCCAGAAAAAGGAAAGGCATTGGAAATTAGAGAGGTGGAACTATTTCCAAGGCTCCCTCTCTGCATTCAAAGCCATACACAGAAAAGATTGCATGGGAAATTAAACAACCCCATCAATAGGGCCCCACGTGCAGAGCACGTGAGCACCAATCTTGATATGCACTGAAAAGTAAAATAGTGTCGCACATGAATAACACGTAAGTGGGTACCGATATGAGATTGAAATCCCCAACAGTGCCTCACATGCCAAACACGTCAGCAGCAGCAACAATATGACAAAATTTCATAAGGAAAGCATGCGAACACAAAAGGGAAAGGAAAGACTTATCATTCATACTTTAAAAGTTCGTACAAAAATAAGAGAAAATGTTACAATGGTAAGACATTAAATCCGGGACACGGATTGAGAAATTCAAAAGTAAGGCCGTCTAAAATGTTTCTGGCCTCTCTGGCCATTCTCGTGTGCTTCCTCTCACGCTCGCAAGCGTCGAGATCTCCGCTGATGTCCTCCACCCTTCGATAGGCAGAGAGTATCGCCGCCTGTTGGAAAGCTTGATGCAGGATGTCAACAAGATTGTTTCTCCTTTTCTTTGAGATTAGGCCCATCAGATACACTGAGTGTACCTTATCTTCGGCATCATTCAAAGCCTTAAGCGTATGCCTTCATAGAATAAAGGAAGTGCTTCCCAGATCGCCCTCATAATGAGTTTCAAAAGAGGAGAGCGACGAGGGAGTAGTCGACCGTTGTACTCGTTAAAGCGGCTCATGATCTCAGCACACTGAGCGTTGGTGAACTCCTGGTTCTGGCTGCGTCCCAATGCACGAATGTCTCCGTAAGAAATGACCTCGTCAAGATCATACAAATGGGCAGCCATAGTATCTGAAATAAAGATCGGTGAGAATTTAATGGATAAACCAATCAAGAAGAATGCTTGTCTAAATGAACAGTGGATTTCAAACACATTCCCCAAGGAGAAAACCCACTGCAGAACTCTATGCAAATCATGAAGGGTCTCCCTGAAAGCATTTCTATGTGAAGAACTGAGTTCTTTAAGGGAATTAAATTCCTTTTGAGCAGGGGAATTAAATTCCCAGAAAACATTTTCAAAGCTAAAGCTCTATGGAATGGAATTAAATTCCAGAGAGAAGATAAGTATCACCATCGATCCCTGGAGATCAGAGAAGCCCTAAGAGGTTTATTATTTAAAGATTGGACATTATTTTAACTTGGAAAGATGGGTTCTTGTTAAAGGGAAAAACCCTTAGTATGGATTTAAAATCCAAATTCCTACAAGAAGTTCTTCAGCCGTTCAAGATCATTACCTAAAAAAGGGAATCTTTTGTCAACAGAGTTAAACTCTGAAAATTTTCGAAATAAAGAACTAAGCTCTGAAAGAGAGAATTAAATTCTCAAGGCAAGAACAAGCAAGGAAGAAGATGGAAAGTGGAGACGCTTCTGAAGGGACTCCTGCATTTATAGGATGTGATGGGGAACGGTTCATCTTCCCTGTTCCCTAGACAGATCCAACGGTCACAAAGGTGACAGCGTTGCACTCACGTGCAAACACGTGAGAACAACGCTGTGGGGGCATTTGTTCCCTGATAAAATATCAGGAAATACCCCAATGGGGTATCACGTGCTCACACGTGACCAAGGGTCACGTGCTGACACGTGATGGTTTCCTGGGACTCTGTTATAATAGAATTAAAATTCTAATCAAGCAAGCAATTAGTGGAGTCACGTGCCCACACGTGATGGACCTTTAAAGAACCCACTGAAAGAATTAAAAGGCATAATAAAATGGTAAGGAAAGATCCCAATGAGGCATCACGTGTCTACATGTGACCAAGGGTCACGTGATGACACGTGATGATTCCTTGACTCTTTAAAACAGCAGAATTAAATTCTGGTTGAAATGTTAATCAAGGGGGTCATGTGTCAACACGTGATGGGTTCCTAAGTTCCTTAATTAATAGAACTAAATTCTATTTTAATGATCAAACAGTGGGATCACGTGCCGACACATGATAGGCTTTTAAGCCTTCTGAACTAATAGAATTAAATTCTAATTAAGGGAAATAAAAAACCTTCATATTTTCCTAGATCTTTCCAAACAGAAAGATTTTGCTCTGTAAAGTGGAGCACCGTTGGATTAAAAATCCAATGGTGATTAAAAATTATCAATTTATAGAAAGATTCTATACAAGGAAAGATTTCCCTGAAATTCACCAAGAATAACAAACAGAATATTTTTTGGATTAAAAATCCAATGGTGAATAAAATTCACTGAGTGATCTAAAAGATCATGTTGATTACAGAAACAACCAAAATATTTCAATGAAAAATTGACTAAACAAATTGATTCTTTTCTTTCTCCTATAAATAGGAGCCAAGAAGAGAAGAGAAGGATGGTTGAACTTTTGGATAAAAAAAAACAACAGAGAGAAAAAAAGAGAGGAGAATTTAATTCTTAAGAGAGAAAAGAAGATCTTTTCAGAGAAAAGAAACCCTAGGTGAGAAAGGGAAAGAGATCTAAGCTCCACAAAACAAAAAGAGAATTTAATTCTCAAACTAAGAGTTTAACTCTTCTGAATAAGAACTTAGTTCTTCCTTTGGTTGGAAATCTGCAGAAGTAGATCTCCCCATAAGTTGAGAATTTAATTCTCATCGGGAAGATTCTGCCATGCAGATCCAAAACTTAGAGCGAGAATTGAGTTTAAGGAATTTAATTCCCCCAAATTCATAGGAATTTAATTTCTCCAAATGAAACTAGGGTTTAACCCTACATAAGAATTTAATTCTTCCAAATTCATAGGAATTTATTCCTCCAAATGTAACTAGGGTTTAACCCTACATAAGAATTTAATTCTTCCAAATATATAGGAATTTAATTTCTCTAAACAAAATTAGGGTTTAACCCTACAAAAGAATTTAACTCGTAAAACAAGAGACTTAAATCTCTCCATGCACGTAAAGAGATCAGTACCCAATTTGGTCACGTGGTAACACGTGACCCTTATCCTCAATGAGTAAAAAAAAAACGAACAAGACTAGGTCATGTGTCCCCACGTGACCCTTAAATGGACTCCTCAAATAAGAAGGAATTAGCCCAGATGCAATGCCTCACGTGTTCCCACGTGACCCTCAAAATAAAAGAGAACAAAGCCAAAGGCAGTACTGATCTAGGGCGCCTTACGTGTCCCCACGTGACCCCTGATAAATACCCTTTTTCAAAAGAATAAAATAGGGGAAGACAGAGGAATTGATGCCCAACGCAGAGGCATTGTCACGTGTCCACACGTGATAATTTCAAAGACTAAAAGTGTTTAACACTTATCTGAATATTCTGAGAACAAAATAAAGAAAGTCTGGCCCCCATCTTCAAATGCCTCATGTGACCCCACGTGACCAATTCAATTTTAGTGTTTAACACTATTTTAAGCGCCTCGTCCTTAGTGTTTAACACTATTTTCAGCACATCACGTGGGAGCACATGATCGCCAAATATCTTCTAGTGTTTAACACTATGTTAAAAGCCAAGCTTAGCCCAAATTGGTTAAGTTTTCCAGAGGCAAATCTCCCCTTCAACTGAACCTTAAAATCCAGAGCTATAATGAATGGTTAGTGCACAGCCAAAGATAAAGTGTTATCAGAACCCCAAGCCCCTGTTTAGCATTGCTAAATAATGGGGGGGTTAAACCTAGACAAATGATTCAACATTCCAAACAAAGGTCCAACATTTCGAACTTAATTGGACTTAGCCCAAGTTGGCCATAAGTCCTCAATTCAGATTTAACTGAGCCCATGTGCTCATAATCTAATTAATTGATCTTAGTCCCAAATTGGACTACAGATTTCCCAATCAACTTTGGTTCAAGAGTACATCTCTTCACTCCTTTGATATTTGTCGTTGTAATCCTTCAACATCTTCAGAGAGGTGACGGGTCCCGATAACCAATCATTCCGTAGATTGTGGGGTCCTTAAACTCATGGACTATGATGTCCTTAACCTGGACTGTGGGGTCCTTTAAACCCATAGGCTATGATGTCCTTAACCTCGGACTGTGGGGTCCTTTAAACCCATGGGCTATGATGTCCTTAACCTTGGACCATTATGTCCTTAAACTGGTAATCGACCGCAATGTCCCTAAACTAAACAATAGAGCCCAAATGCTCTTTTGTTGGATCTAAATGATCCCGTTAAGTTGATCTTAGTCTAAAATTAGACTAACGTATCCTTAACACACGTTTAAGTTGATCTTAGTCTCAAATGAGACTAGCGTATCCTTAAACCCAACCCCCAAACCCAAATCTAAGAAAATACGAATTTGGACTAATCTACGCCCTACGGGCGACAACATAAATTAGTCTCCGTATACAATCCACGGGCAACCAAAACTAAAATAAACACACACGATACGAAGTGACCACCTGGAGAAGGAGAAAGTGGTTACCGCGATGCGGTAGGGTAATTAACTGCAGGGGCTTGCGCCTGCAGGGAAGAACGTCCCCACAATCAAAAGCCCCACAACGAGGAGGAATCTGACGCAGTATGCTACATCGGCCGCATCCGTTTAAAGCTTCGATACATGGTGTCATAAATCAACTTGGTATCTTCGGAGAGGTGGACGGATAGCACCAATTAGCATCTGCCCCCAAATTCAGGCAAGACGAACCTACGCGGTCGCGTCTCTGTATTTCGGAGGGGAACAGATTCTGGCATGCCCGGTGGAACCTTTTCCTCTTTCCACTCCACATTTCGTGTCGTGTTCGCGAACGAATCGCGGTTTGCTATGGTTGCCTGTAGATTTGAGGTACTAAGATTTAGTGTCTTGCTCCGTGCAGAATATAGAAGATCAATGGCTTCAAACTGCACTAACTACAACTGCAACTCTCACTCCGACCCGCCCGGAGGAGTGACTTACGGGCCCCAAGCGGCCTCCATCTTCGCTATGCCGGTGGAACAGGTGACTCAGGACACCACTGGATTGTTCTTCGGGACCATGATCCCGCCAACAAGCTTCAACGCTCCTGAACCATCATAAGAAGCTCCAAAGAAATCGGTCTTTGATCGGCTTACCACTACTGCGGCCCCTCTTAACGGGTTGCCCAAACCAAGCGTCTCAGTTTTCAGCAGACTGGGCCAAAGCTCCAACGGACCCATGAAAAAGCCCGCAATTCCTGAAGAGGTCATCCCAAAACGGATAGCCATTCCTACTCCTGAAGTCCCCAAGACGGCTTCTCCTGCTAAGGGGTCGGTCTTCACAAGACTGGCCGTTTCAGCTCCGACTCCATGTGAAGTCATGAGGGCTGTTTCCCCTGTCCGAAAGTTGGCCTTCGCAAGACTGACTACCCCCTCTCAGCGAGCATCTGTCTTTGACAGGCTGGCGCCAACAGCAGACTCTCATCAGAACAGGGGGCACGGGAAAGATGATCCAACAGCGGAGGTGATCCCGGCCGCACGACATGCTCGACGTCGCTACTGGCGCCGAATGAGGAAAGCTGGGGGCAATTCCCCTTCTGGACTAACTCCGCCAACTCCAATGGTGGAAGTTGATACTGCTGTTCCAACTAAGAACAACTTTGAACTACTTAATAGGGTACGCAGGAATTCGCCAACTGCAGTGCTAAAAAAGTCTCCTCCGCCTGTTGAAAAGAATGCCCCAAAGGTGAAGCCGGAGCAGCCCCCTCAGCGGCTGTCCTCTAAAATTTATAAAGTTTGGCGATAAGTCCAAGACTCGGTGATTGATCAAGATTATCCCCGCCGACAGAAAAAGATGAAGGTTCAGCAAGAAGAGGATCATCCTGTCAAGCCACAAAAGGCGACAGCTACTTGGGTGCCTACTGCAACGGCCCCCTCAACTTCGACCGCCCATAAGAAGAGAAGGCCGGAGAAAATCCCTGAGTCTGCAACGAATCGCAAGAGCACTAAGCCTATACGCCCTAAGTCTGGGGGCATGGTGGTGCATACCGTCTATATGGCATCCGGAAAAGAGGATGGCCGTATCTCCACAGGTCATCGACCGCTTACGCGATCAGTGACTAAGGCTCAGGAGCAACACAACAAAAGCTCCAAGAAATACTAACAGCTATGACCGCACTTACGGGACTGAAAGCAAGCCCGGAGACATCCTCGGAGCAACGCCGTGAGCAGGAAACTGATGATGAATTCCTTCGGAGAATACTTGAGAAGAAGGACAAAGAGGCCGCGGAAAAAGCGGCCAATATAAAACAAATGGCCCTTCTGTTCCAAGATATGGTGGGCATGATAATCCAGCCGGACCCTCCAGTCGAAGATCCTCCAGTAATAATTGAAGATGATAGAGGAGAGACATCAAATCCTCTGCCGGATCTGTCAGCAGCCAATGAGGAGACCATCTCTAAAGCCATGCTCGATGATTATATAGCTCAACAAATACGAGCTCATCAAGTGAATGAAGCAAACGGCCAAGTCGTTAGAACTGGGCGACCATATTCAGGATGGTACGATCAGATCAAGGATCCGCCAGGATACATGAGTCCTATGTTTCGCTTATACGTGGGACAGGCAATCCCCATCAACATGTCGCTCAGTTCAGGGCTCTTTGCGGCAATACTAGAGGTGACGACAAATTGTTACTTCGTCAGTTCGTCGGCAGCTTGGCGGAAACGACCTTTGAGTGATATTCGGAGCTGCCCAACGACTCCTTCAAAACTTTTACGGAGATGGAATTGCTGTTCACCCAACGTTCCGCAAGCGCTAGCGAACGCACCCCAATCACGGCGTTGATCAATGCCAGAGTGAAACCAGGCGAAACATGGATGCAGTACGCAATACGGTGGCGGAATCTATGGTCGAAGTGTGAACAGCACATCGAAGAAGCTCCTACGGTAGGCATGTTTGTGGGTACTCTTGATCCGCAGGCGACCATATCCCAGTTCATGATATTCTTCAAGCCGACCACCTTCCAGGCCCTGATAGACAAGCTGGCCCAGATAGACCAGATGGGCCACAGGCCTTCCTCTTCGAAGTCGGAGCTGCGAAGTGAAAAGGGGAAAGGGAAAGCGACCTTCATCGCCAATGCTCGACAGCAGCCGAGTGGCCCGAGACCGGTTGTTCGCCAAAGCAACAAGCGGCAATCCCTTGATGAGAAGTTGAGACGCCTTTACTTGTTTCCCCGAGATAAAACAAGGAGACTGTTCGAACTAGTAGTGCACAACGGGCTCATCACTTTACCGGAGTCGAGATACCCACCGCAACCGAACGACGTCAACAATCCCAATTACTGCCCTTACCATCGAGTATTGGGCCATCCACTCGAAGATTGCTACGTCTTCAAAAATTGGGTTGAAGACCAATACCAGCAAGGCAAATTCGCGTTGTCTGAAAACCGGAAGGTGAACCCGCCACAACCACATGCTCCAAAAAATATGGACATGCCGGGGGCATCATGCTCATTCATAGAGGAAACTCCATGGGAAGTTGTTCTTTCGGCAAAAACTAAAAAAATGCTGAAAGATCTTCAAACATGTTCGGCGATCAGGTGGAAAAGTCGGTAAGAACCGGAGATTATCGAGGGGATGCTGAAACCACGCCCAACATTGGGAGTTAATAGTGATGGTGGACAAAACATTCAGGCCCAGCCGTCAAAGTCTTCGAAGAAAAAGAAGAAGACCAAAAAGCCCACGCAGTTTGATGACAAGCGCACGGATCTGCAAAAGCGTATTGACGCGCTGGAGGAATATAACCAGAAGGCGCGAACCTCGGTCACACTCCAAGAATTTCTCAACAATATCCTTGAGAGCAAAGATAACGACAATAACGACGGGGATGACTCGTCAGAAGAATCTGAGGACTATGTGGCAAGTTGCCACATGATCTCTTATTCGGCGTTAACTAACGAAGAAGCTCACTCGGCGATAGAAGACAGCATAAAAGAGCCGGGGGCAGGATCGAAGCCAAAACCCTTGGAACCGTCTGACGAGATGATCGACTTGCTACTGAACAAAGCCCATCAGAAAAGCAAAGCCAATCGAGAGCGCGAACTGGCTATATTCGAAAAAGCCAAACGCCGACAACTGGATGAAAAGGTCGAGGCACTCCAACCGGATCGAAGCATCCCTATTGCCAGCAAAGCAAGCTTAAAGTAAGGAAACGATTCGCTAGGGCTCTGTCAATAGGAATGAAGTTGCCCTCTTTCATAGGAAATTCTCCTGGCAGTATACATCCTGATGAAGCGGACATACATCCTAACTTCTTCTTATACCATCAGAGGATTGCACACCCTACCGAGGAGTGCATAGCCTTTAAAAACTGGTGGCATGGATATGTTGTCCACCGACAACACCTTCAACGAGTGAAGCGCAAGGCTTGTCGGGAACAGAAAAGCACGACAGATGAGCGCAAAAGAGCTGCTGGCAACTGTCACATAGTCGACACCAAGGAATCGCAAGTTATCACCTTTGGAAGCGACTCTGACAAAGAAATCGCCCTCAGCCCTCTCTTCAAGGAATCCACCTCCGACAAAAAAGATGCGAAGATTTGCGAGAAAATTTAGCTGCGTAATCGTACGTTGCCCGAAAAATCTCGGACCTATGAACAAATGACCGAAACGTCGTTAAACTAATACAAACCCACGACGTTCCCAGGCTGACGTGGTAAAAAAAAGGTATGTCCATAAGCGAAATGGGCACAGATAAAAACCCGAAAGGGCTCCGTGAGTAAAAACAGCAGGGCTACCGGTGAGTTTTGTGAAAACCTGAAAGGGCGCAATCTCGTTAAAAGACACTTGCAAGGTCCTCTCGACCTTGTGAGGAGAAAATACCCGCGTGAGATCCTTTCGACTCACAAGGGAGCAACACACTTAGGGATCCCCACGACTCCTAAGGAGAAATTATACCTACGAGATCCTCATGACTCGTAAGGAGAATTCCCCTTTGAGACCCTTACGGCTCATAAGATTCAAAAGCCTTAAGCTACAGGGATCTGAACCTGTTCTTAAGCCATCACAATCTCCAATGCTGCCCTACAAGCGATTCAATATTGACCCTTGTATACAATCCACGGGAACGAATAAACACTTCCCTAACAGAGTCCCACCAGCGACTAGAGATATGCTCACACGGTGAACAAACACTTGTAGGTCCTCTCGACTTGCAAGGAGAAAACACTTTTGTAAGATCCTTACGACTTATAAGAGAACACACACTTAGGAATCCTTACGATTCTTAAGGAGAAAACGCACCTACGAGATCCTCACGACTCGTAGGGAGAAACACCTTTATGAGACCCTTACGGCTCATGAAGTCAAAAGCCTTAGTTGACGGAATCCTAACCCTGTTTGCTAAGCCACCTTTGTTCGACATCGACAGAGGCAAATGATGATTCGCTCTTGGCAATATCCCAGTTGTAGCGATACTGATGCCTAAATAGGTATCAAATTCCAAGTCCTTCCATGGCAAATGATGATTCGCTCCTGGCAATATTCCAGTCGCAGCGATACTGATGCTGAGATTGGCACCATATTCCAAGTTCCACACCCGCGATAAAAAAATCAGCGAGCCAAAAATGCTTATAAAATAGCCGAAATGATGGGGCAACTTGCAACGAAATCAGCAAGTAAAAATGTATGCATACAAAAACAGCCGAAATGATTGGGCAACTCGCAATAAAAAACAGCGAGTAAAAAGAAAAATAGCCGAAATGATTGGGCACCGCAAAAAATAGCCGAAATGATTGGGCAATCGCGATTTTTGCGATATAAAAAGCTGAAATGATAGAGCATTGCGGAAAGAATTAAAAAAAATGAAAGAATGAAACTTTTTGCCCTCCAAGTGAGATCACATCGATTCCTGTATACAATTCAGGGGCACAAACAAAGAGGGAACCATACTTTCCTACCAGGCTCCATCAGAAAGCGAAGCCAAATCTCGACGGTTCATATACAACCTAGAGACAACCTCGACATTTGTCGTAATATTGCAGACACAATGTCAATAAACGAGCAAAGGAAGATTCCTAGCTTCAAGGTCTCGACGTCAACATCGACAACTTAGAGATCACCAACGACATTTCTCCTCACTCCAACCAGATGCAGACGTGACGTCAACAATCGACCTCAGAGTCGCAACAAAGCGGAGCCATGGCAAAGTCCCCAGTTCTAAGACTCTACGGTTCACAGACAACCTGGAGTCATCCAATGACCCCGTCTCGGAATCAAGTTAACTTAAAAACCTCGATTCAGGGAAATTAGCGTCCTTGGCGAGAGCATCTCAATTCACGTCAACCTGCAAGGAAATCAGTGTCTTTGCAGGAATACCTCGATTCGTTTCAACTCCGAAGAAATCAGTGTCCTTGGCAAATACCTCGATTCAGGGAAATCAGCGTCCTTGACGAGAGCATCTCGATTCGCGTCGACCCGCAAGGAAATCAGTGTCTTTGCAAGAATACCTCGGTTCGTCTCAACTCCGAGGAAATCAGCGTCCTTGGCAAAAACCTCGATTCAGGGAAATCAGCGTCCTTGACGAGAGCATCCCGATTCACGTCGACCCGCAAGGAAATCATTGTCTTTGCAGGAATATCTCGATTTGTTTCAACTCCGAGGAAATCAGTGTCCTTGGCAAATACCTCGATTCATGGAAATCAGCGTCCTCGATGAGAGCATCTCGATTCGCGTTGACCCGCAAGGAAATCGGTGTCTTTGCAGGAATACCTCGATTCGTTTCAACTTCGAGGAAATCAGTGTCCTTGGCAAATACCTCGATTTAGGGAAATCAGCGTCCTTGATGAGAGCATCTCGATTCGCGTCGACCCGCAAAGAAATCAGTATCTTTGCAGGAATACCTTGATTCGTCTCAACTCCGAGGAAATCAGTGTCCTTAGCAAATACCTCGATTCAGGGAAATCAGCGTCCTTGGCGAGAGCATCTTGATTCACGTCGACCCGTAAGGAAATCAGTATCTTTGTAGGAATACCTCGATTCGTATCAACCCCCAGGGAAATCAGCGTCCTTGGCAAATACCTCGATTCAAGGAAATCAACGTCCTTGATGAGAACATCTCGATTCGCGCTAACCCGCAGAGAAATTAGTGTCTCTGCAGGAATATACAATGTCAGCAAAGCGAAGCCGCGGCAAAGTTCCTAGTTCCATGACTCAGCGGTGCACAGACAAACCAAAGTCAACCCTCGACCTCCCTGTTGAAGCAATGCTTTGACTCGGGAGTAGGTCAACTCATCAATCACTTACGAGTCCTCTCGACTTGTAAGGAAGAAAATTCTCTTGTGAGATCCTTACGACTCTTAAGAGAAAACACACTTAGGAATCCTCATGATTCCTAAGGAGAAAATACACCTACGAGATCCTCTCGACTCGTAGGGAGAAAAAAAATCTTTATGAGACCCTCACGGCTCATAAAGTTGAAAAGTCTTAGGCAGCAGATCTGAACCTGTTTCCTAAGCCATCGCTTCTTATCTCGATTCAGGGAAATCAGTGTCCTTGGCGAGAACCTCTCGATTCATTTCGAACCGCAAGGAAATCAGTGTCTTTGCGAGAATCTCTCGATTCGTCTCAACTTGCGGGGAAATTAGTGTCCCTACGCATAAAAAAAATTCTCTTGTGGGATCCTTACGATTCTCAAGAGAAAACGCATTTAGGAGTCCTCACAACACCTAAATAGAAAAGACACCTACGAGATCCTCACGAATCGTAGGGAGAAAAGCTTTTGTGAGACCCTCATGGCTCATAAAGTTGGAAAGTCTTAGGCAACAAATCCTAACCCTGTTTCCTAAGCCATCGCTACCTTATAAAGAGTTCAAGATGAACTGTTATCTACCATCTATGGGCCACACTTGCCAAAACTACATGCCACTGAAATGGAGAAGTTACTCATGAGCATATAAACTACTTCACGCCAGAGGAAAACATAAAGAAATAGAAGGGTGCGGCTCATGGAGCTGAGGGTTTGGAACTATATCACTTAAGAGTCGAAATTTTAGTCAATGATAAATGACGACACTTTTATCTTCTCAGATCACTCGGTTATCTTCTCAGATCAAGATTCTGAAAATTATATACCAACCCAAAACTGGTCATACGCTATGAATTACTCTGCACTACTTCACCCACGTATATACTTACGTGAGCAAAGTAGTGGGGGGCATTTGTTCCCGCCAAAAAAAAAATTTTGCGCAAATGAGCCCAAGCTAAATTCTGATGGCATCGAAAGAATCTCGAAAAAGCCTTTGATTTGATATATTATGGGCCTCATAATTCATCCGGGATCAAAAGTTATGAGCAAATATGCTATGCACGTGTAATCTAAGGAAGAAAATGCGAACCAGTATTTTCCGGGTTGTATTTTGACAAACCAGGAATTTTGCTCTGGATGCTTCCCACGGGTTCACTGCCGTGTTCGGCGAGGACCAGGCTCCGCTCTGGATGCTTTACACGGGGTCATTGCCATGCTGTGCGAGGACCAGGATCCACTCTGGACGTTTTCCACGGGGTCAGGAGTGACATAATCCGCGTTCCACGTAGCCAGGAATTTTTCTCTGGATGCTTCCCACGGGTTCACTGCCGAGTTCGGCGAGGACCAGGCTCCGCTCTGGATGCTTCACACGGGGTCATTGCCGTGCTTTGCGAGGATCAGGATCCGCTCTGGACGTTTCCCATGGGGTCAGGAGTGACATAATCTGCGTTCCACGTAGTCAGGAATTTTGCTCTGGATGCTTCCCACGGGTTCACTGCCGTGTTCGGCGAGGACCAGGCTCCGCTCTGGATGGTTAACACGGGGTCATTGCCGTGCTCTGCGAGGACCATGATCCGCTCTGGACGTTTTCCACGGGGTCAGGAATGACATAATCCGCGTTTCACGTAGCCAGGAATTTTGCTCTGGATGCTTCCCACGGGTTCACTGCCGTGTTCGGCGAGGACCAAGCTCTGCTCTGGATGCTTCACACGGGTTCACTGCTATGCTCTGCGAGGACCAGGATCCACTCTGGACGTTTTCCATGGGGTTATGAGTGACATAATCCGCGTTCCACGTAGCCAGGAATTTTGACTTTATCCGCATTTCACGGAGTCGGGGTTTGACTCTCGGTTTTTTGTGCACCGCCGAGTCATGGAACTGGGAGTTGCCTCTGTTCCGCTTTGCTTGATATTGTGTCTGTTGTAATGAGACGAATGTTGAGATGATCTCCAGGCTATCTGTGAACCGTTGAGATTTGGCTTCTTCTTCTGATGAAAACTTGTGGAGGAAAGGTGTGATTCCCTCTTTGTTTGTGCCCCTGGACTGTATATAGGGATTGATGTGATATCACCTATAGGGCATAAATTTCATTTTTCCATTTATCATTTTTTTATTTTCGCGATGCTCTATCATTTCAGCTTTTATACCGCGAAGGTTACGATTGCCTAATCATTTCGGCTATTTTTCGCGGTGCCCAATCATTTCGGCTATTTGTTCTATTTTTACTCGCTTCTTTTTATTGCGAGTTGCCCAATTATTTTGGCTATTTCGCATGCATATATTTTTACTTGCTGATTTTTTTTGCAAGTTGCCCCATCATTTCGGCTATTTTGTATGCAGGTGTGGCTTGCTGGCTTTTCGTTGCAAGCTTGGATTTAGACATCGATTTTGGCATCAGCACCGCTACAACTGGGATATTGCCAGGAGCGAATCATCATTTGCCTCTGTCGATATCGAACAAAGGTGGCTTAGCGAACAGGGTTAGGATCCTGTCGACTAAAGCTTTTGACTTCATGAGCCGTAAGGGTCTCATAAAAATATTTCTCCCTGCGAGTCGTGAGGATCTCGTAGGCGCATTCTCTCCTTAGGAATCGTGAGGACTCCTAAGTGTATGTTCTCTTATAAGTCGTAAGGATCTTACAAGAGGGTTTTCTTCTTATAAATCGAGAGGATTTACAAGGGTTATTCACCATATAGACATATCCCTAGTTATGGATGGAATTTCGTTAGGGAAATATTTATTCGCGCCCGTGGATTGTATACAAGGGTCAGCATTGAGCCGCTTGTAGGGAAGTATTGGAGGTTGTGGGGGCTGATTAAGAACAGGTTCAGATCCCTGTAGCTTAAGACTTTCAAATCTTATGAGCCGTGAGGGTCCCATAAGAAAGTTCTCCTTACAAGTCGTGAGGATCTCGCAAGTGTAATTTCTCCTTAGGAATCGTGGGGATCCCTAAGTGTGTTGCTCCCTTGTGAGTCGTAAGGATCTCACGCGGGTGATTTCTCCTTACAAAATCGAGAGGACTTTGCAAGTGTCTTTTAACGAGATTGCGCCCTTTCGGGTTTTCACAAAACTCGCCGGCAGCCCTGCTGTTTTTACTCATGGAGCCCTTTCGGGTTTTTATCCGTGCCCTTTTTTCTTGTGGACATACCGTTTTTTTTTTAATTCTAACGAGGTTGCGCCCTTTCGGGTTTTCACAAGACTCGCCGGTAGCCCTGCTGTTTTTACTCAAGGAGCCCTTTCGGGTTTTCATCCGTGCCCATTTTGTTAGTTATATGTATGCCCTAGAGGTCATTACTGTACATACGATGTATATTGTAATGGATGCTTGGACATATATAAGGAGGACTTTCTTGCTCGACATGATAGTATGCTATCTTCTTGTACTTTATCTTAACATGTACTCTAATTGTCTCTATGTTACATATTGATAAAGCCCTTAGGCTATGTACTCGACTACTGAGACTATGATGAGATCATACTAGTGGGGCCACGGTAGTCGACGAATACATCCTATAACTGTTCCTAGTCGAGGGTGTATCGAGACAGGGCATCGATGCACCAGAGTAGACTAGCGTATACGCATCTTGATCCATATGATGGGCGATGGATGATCCCATATCCATCGGTGTTTGATATCAAGGATGGTGTACGGGTGCTCAGTAGAGACTAGGTACACTGGACGGACTCGCCGAGAACTCCCAGATGGTATTATACCTCACGTTGGATGGCAGTTCTCCGGTGACACTGGTACAGAGTAGTCTGTTGACCCGAGATCGTCATAGAGTCTTGTGTGATTCCCATTGTGCTTTGATTTCCATCATACCACGTCCAAGAGGGCGTGCAAAAAAGGTGCTTTTGGGTACAGTCCCAAATCACATGGAGGCAATGAGCGATAGGAGGGGATTCGTCTCTCCCGGTATAGGGAGTTGATGTTATGCTGTATTCGATTGGCTATAACTGGAAATCCCTGGCCAGGGTTTCTGAGATTTACTGGTAAGTGTTATCAGTAGTTTCTCGAACTGTTATAGACCTCATATCGACACGACTTATCAAGCTACTGGGGTCTGACGTTTATCACCCCTAGGCGAGATATGCGACATATCAGATGACGAGACCGGACTGTACGGGAGTGTTACTGATTGGATTCGCAGGAGAATGTACATGCTTGCTTGTTGATCTTCTGATCGCTCAATACCTGGGTGGCTGTTACGTTTAGCTGACCGCTTGCAGCTTGTGGGTGTTTGATATGATCATCACCTACTGCCGGCGTATTGACGATTCTTTAGAGTCCTACACAGAGGTTTCTTGACTCAGGCAAAACGGAGTAAGTGCACATATGTGATATGTGCAGGACCGAGGATAATACGATATGAGATACCGTATTATATTCTCGCGATATTTGATATCAGCCGGGTCATCGGATCAAGTGTTGATTCGATGAATCGGTAAATGAGATATTAGTCGGTTGTATGCGATATAGCCGGAATGTCGGATCAAGTGTTGATTCAATAATTTAATGTATAATAATATATATGATATATTAAATTACATTAACTAATATTAGCTCACTAAAAGATTCTTTTTCTCACTCGGGTAATACATTGATATATATGCGATATATGTTAATTGTATTATTTTATTTTATTACAATAAATATTATATGTGTGATATATAATATTGTAACATGATGTGGTTATTAATGCAACATGTTTAGTGGAGATTAAACATGGTTAGGGTTTGATTTGGGTTAAGCTTTTCTAGAAGTTTCTAGAAGCTTTCATTTTTTGTTTTGGAAAAGATATTTTGCAAGATATTTCTTTAACTCAACCCAAACCCTTAACCCTAGTAAAATCTTTACAATAGTTACTTGAACCATGGTTGCATTTCTAACCTTATCAAAACTTTCATTATTCATCACAAAAGAATTAATCATTATTCATTCTTCTTCTTCCTTGAGTTCCTTCTTGAAAAGCTTTCTAACTTTGATTTTATGATGAAAAATGAGTGAGAATAAGAAAACAAATGAGAGCAAAAATCCTACTTCATCATCCTCATCTACCCTTGCGATCATCTTTGTTATCGAAGATCGGAAGCAAGTTTGCATCATTCTCTTCGTGGAGCCTCTCGAGAGTCCGGAACACGATGATCGTAGCGAAGGGACCTCAACACGGAGCTTAAGAAGTGAAGGACCGGATCTACAAAGGTTGTAATCCCTCTCACTTAGTGTTAAAGTGTTTAACATGCTTGTTTTCGCCTAAACTCTAGTTTAAAGATCCGGCTTTGGGTTGTTCGGCACGGCTAAATTATAAATCGGGCATGGTTGATACCTCGTAGACCCTTGTGCGTGTGTCTAGCAACCCTACAGTGGTATCAGAGACAGGTTAGAGGTTTAGGCGAAGTCTAGACGAAGTTTAAAGTCCGATCGAACCCGGAAACCCCGATATATACCCTTCTCTGGATATTTTTCAAAAAGTTGATATTTTTCATATTAAAAATACTCAGAAAATTCAGCAGGTAATTTTATGGGGAACTGTGAAAAAAGACATCGTAACTCAACTATTACGCCGCGGAACCGCGGCCAAACCCAGGCATTGGCGGCGGTTCCGCGGCCTTTACTGTAGACTGATGGTTAGTTTTTGCACGGTAATAACCGTTGGTACTTCCTGATTCTTCTGGGAATTTTTAATTATACTCAAGAGTTGAGTTTTCTGGGTTGTATTGGGGACTCGTTGATTCAATCGGATAATTTAACTTCGTTTAGCTTTTCCGGATAATTTTTAGAAACTGTTAAAAATTTCGAACGGATATCAATAACTCACTTTTTCCCCTGCCGGAAAATTTCAAAGTGTTGGATTTTTCCGTAGTTTAAGAACGTTCTATGTCGTGCAAGTAACACGGTGGACCCTCTAGAAGACAACAAAACTTAACTCGATTATGTGACCGTCTTGAACTGCCTCTAAACCTTAGGGTTTAGGGCAGTACGGCGTGCCACATGTGAGGCGTTGGCTTGACCCTTCTACGGCTGGACCATTGGTACTGTGGCATGTGATGGATGTTTTTAAACTAATTTCAAGTGTTGAGAACTATTTGGGAAAACTTGGGTATTTGATTATTCGATCGGAAAGTTTAACATTGTCTATTTATCTGGAATGTGATACAATATTTGGAATCCACAAGTAGTTATGAGATAACTAATTTGAATGTTATAAATCTAGCAGTTTAGTCTCAGATGATCGGTTGCCACGGGATTTTGATGCAATCAAAAATCCGTCGCAATCACGTAGCGTACGCGGATACTCGCCGGGTAAACTTAATAGACAGCCACGCCCCATAGCCCCGACCAAGTGACTGTAGGAGAACCCCGTCGCCAAAAGCATCCGTTCGGGTGCTCGCGGCAGTGGTGTTCCGCCTTAGTGCACTTCGTCGACGGCATCGGGGGTGCGGCCGTCTACTAAAGTTTGCGACAAGCATTCGATCAGGATGTCGGGAATCTAGTTGAATTGCCCGACTTGATATTGAAAAGAGTTTTCGATAAATGAGACTAAAATGCGGGGTTTATAATTGGCAGGCATGCGATGTCTAAGGAATCATTTGGTTATGCATGCGATGTCTAAGGAGGTTGCGGATTCCAACTGTTGTAGTTTTACACTTTCTTTTCTGTGACCGTAAGCGTAGTATGTGGTGTATCGCCGACTTCGTTTCTATACATCAACGACAATCGGGATACGCATACTTCCTTATGTTGATGATATGAGATATTATGTGTTGCTGTGATATTTTATATTGGATCATCGTGTTCTGAATAGCCGGGGGTTTTATGTGAGATGAGAGTTTTTCTTTTTCATTCATGTAAAATTCATTTGTATGTAATATTCTTTTATTGGGGCATTTCCGGGCTGAGGATGATGTCACCATTGTATATTATTTACTTTTCCGCATTAGGTAGACCCAAGGCGGGGAGCACAAGTATCCGGGTTCTAGGGTCCAGTGGGAGACCCTCTCGAGGCGTCGAGACCGGGTCTCCTAACCCTAGAATTAGCAGTGTTACTTGCCGCTCTCGTAGGGGTCTAGGGATGTGGGTTTGGCTATTCATCACGACCGTGGAATTCGTGTTTTATACATGCTCGTATTGAAAACACGGACGTCCTAGTATTTCCAATATTTCATATATATTCTTCTGCTGCAATATTCTGTGATGAGATCATATTACTGCCTGAGACAAATGTTTATATTATATATATGAGATATATGTTATATTGCAGATTTCGTTTCAAATGTGATGCTTGTGAAGCATAATAAAATGGGACTTCATTAATGAGATTAATGAAACTAAAAGAAACCTAAAGATGTTGTAGAAACTTGTTTAAAAACTGGTAGCTTTAGTTCTTGCTTTGCATAGCGGTGTTCCTTGTAGAACATCCAGCACCTTATTCGATAAAGAAAGAGCCGAGATCCTTTCACCGGGAGTGACTTCTTTAGTGAAACTAGCAGATGCTAAAAACTCGGTTTGTCTTTTGATTGGTTCTATAGTTCTTGCTTTGCATAGTGGTATTTATGAAATATCCTGCACCTTATTCGATGAGGAAAGAACCGACGATCCCTTCACCGGGGGTGACCTCTTTAGCGAAACTAGAAAAGCCTAAAAAACACTCCATTTAAAATCACTCGATTCTACGACGATATCAAGTTCATTACGCAAAGGGTTTTCTTAAAAACCTGTCGTAGCCCTCCGTCATTTCAGATAAGTACTAGTTAGTATTCGTGCTACGTTTGTTGACCATGTTAAGGCGTAGTGTGTGGTAGCTGATTAGTGCTTATCTGTATAAGCATATGATGCGATTGGATTAGGGTAGTCGTACGACTTTGTTGACCATGTTAAGGGTCGTGCGGGTGGGTTTAATTCAATCGGGAAATGACGGGTTGAACTTGACTAGCACTTATGATTTGTTGACCATGTTAAGGTCATATAGTTGCTAGGGGTAAAATATTATTGGGAATTTCAAGTGTTGAAATTTGCAATGAGATTGCATACCTTCTATGAGATAGTTGGATCCCGATACCCGCTGCGAGTAAGAGTTACTCCTGGGAGAGTTTTACACATTACAATTAGCCGATCAAGTAGGTGTCTAGAAAGGTGTTAACGGGGTTACGCCCCTGGGAAAATGAGGTTTACTTTAATTAGGTCCGTGCGAAAGCACGGGGAACCTCCCTCAAAGTACCGGCACTGACCTGGCTGAAAAATTGGCGAACTTGTAGAGTGTAATTAATTCCGACTAGTCTTTCCTTTTAGGGTTTGAAGGAAGATTTGACTAAAACAGTGGGAGACATCCTGATTAGATAAATTGATAACCAATCAAAAGCGCACGCTGACTGTTTTCTTCTCTCTCTCCTGGTTACGACTATGTCACGCTTTAATCAAGATAATAATACGGATATATTGACCGAACCCGCTTATTATACTGAGCTGGGAAACGTTGGTCCCGCTCCAACTTATAATTGTTATAAGACAGAGCAGGAAATAGGGGATTACCAGAATTCCCATGCCGCCCAAACGAAGAAAGTGCATGCTGATGCATCTTCTTCGGGTGTGTTCATTACAGAGAACTGTTTCTCAGTATCCTTTACGTCCTGGGTATTTGATACCGGATCAGGATCCCACATATGTAATTTGTTACATGGGCTACAGATAGGTAGAGAACTGAGAACGGGTGATAAGTTTCATGAGATAGAAACGGTGCAAGTGTTGCAGCCAAGTCTGTTGGTCACTATCACCCTGTATTATCAGAATACATTAATTCTGAACGAATGTTATTAGATACCGAACCTGAAGTACAACATCATATCAGTCTCTTTATTAGTAAAGAATGGATATAATTTTGTATTGTTGGATAATTTTTTGAACATTTCCTATATCAAGAGTTGATCGGTTCAGGCACGTTATCTAAAAGCATTGACGTTCTAAATCAAACTACAGTTCTTAGTATACAGAACACACACAAGAGGAAGAGTTCAGAAATGAACGAATCCTTCTTGAGGCATTGTAGACTAGGTCATATCAATGCAACCCGACTAGCTGAAGTTACATATAAATGCATATTTAAATTAGTTTGAATTTACATCTTGTGAAACTTACTAGTCATGTCACAAAGATAAGATGACCACAGCTCCGTTTATTGGAAACAGAGAAAGAGTTAGTGAACTCTTGAGATTGATACATGCTGATGTATGAAAGTTCCCTGTCTACACATGCCAAGACCGGTTCTTTGTACTTCATTACATTCACTGATGATCTCTCAAGATTCAGACATATGTTCCTGTTGAAACACAAGTCCGAAACTTTTGAAATAATCACAGAATATAAGTTGGAAGTAGAGAACCAAAAAACGGGTATAAGTATTATGTCCTTTGATGAGATCAAGGAGGAGAATACTTGAGCACGGAAATCCTGGACTATTCTAAAGGAGAATGAGATTCTCTCTCAGTATTACTCCTCCGTATACACCACAGCACGTAGGTGTATCGGGCGGAGCAATCACACCCTATTAGATATGGTGAGCTCTATAATGAGTATTGTTGAGTTTCCTATTTCCTTTTGGGAGTTATGCATTTGAGAAGCTGCATACCTATTGAATAGGGTTCCAATCAAATCAGTTGCCTATCACTTCATATGTGATATGGAATGGGAAGAGCCCATATCTTAAGTTTGTTAAGATTTGGGTTGTCCGGCCTATGTCTAAAAGCATAATCCGGACAAGCTCGAGGCAAAGTCAGTTTTGTAGAAGTTTGTTGGATATCCCAAGCATTCGCAAGGGAATATCTTCTACCTAGCAGAGGAACAAAAGATGTTTTGTTTCTCAGCATGCCACCTTTGTGAAAGGGATTTCTTATGAAGAAATTATTGGTCATGAGGTAGAACTGGAAAGAGTTCCAGCTATACAAACTGCAGCTGATGATTTGGTAAACCCGAAGGATTCAATAGTAACCAACGAATCTCAGCCTCTCCGCCAATCTAGTAGGGTTCCTCACCCACCTGAGAGATACTTCGGTTTCTCTATAACAGTGGGAGCGAGGATTGCATCATGAGATGATGACCCAACTAGTTTCGAGCTGGCCATCAGGAGTGGGACTCTGTAAGAATGGCTGGATGCTTAGCGATCTGAGATGGAATCCTTATACACCAACAAAGTATGGACTTTGGTTGCTTTATCTGAAGGGTTAAATCCCCATCAGGAGCAAGTATATCTTGAGAAGATTACTTGGTGTACATGGAAAGGTTGAGACTTTCAAAGCAATGCGTAAGTCCATCCAGATCCTACTTGCCACGGCTACATACCATGACTACGATATCTGGCGGTTGGGTGTCATGACTGCTTTTCTAAATAATGATTTGGAAGAGAGCGTCTATAAGTACACAGCCAGAGGGCTTCGTAAACAGTGGGAACAGCGGAAACGTGTGCAAGATGTTTTATGTGATAAACCAGACATCGCGGAGTTGGAACATCTGTTTTGATGTGGTAGTCAAAGAGTTTGACTTCATCAAAATGGTAGATGAACCTTGTATATACAAAAAGGTAGTAAGGAGTATGGTGGTGATCCTCGTAGAGTACGTGGATGACATACTCTTGATAGGGAAGGAGTTTTCCTATGCTACGCTCGGTCAATCTCCGCTTGTCATAATGATTCTCCATATAGGATCAAGGTGATACCTCCTAAATCCTGGGTTATGGATCTATAAGATAGATCTATTTGGATATTAGGATTCTCACTAGATGTAGTGAGATGGTATCAATAGATCCTGGGGAGAATCACTGGAAAGGTTCCAGAGTGATAAGAACGACTAAATGTCAGTCGCAGGCATATTCTTTACCCTCAGTGGAGGAACGGTATGTTGGAAGAGTTCTAAGCTAGATACCGAGACATACTAGACGATTAAAGGCAAGATACATCGTTACCAAGGATGCTACCAAAGAGGCAGTCTGGATATAGATAATAGTTCATGAGATGAACTCAGTTCCTACCATTGTGTGACAATGGAGTTGTGGCTTATGCCAAGGAACCACCGTCCCATCAGAAATCCAGATATTATTCTTAGGTAGTATCACCTGATCATGGAGATGGTTGATCTCCAGGGAGATCGAGGTTAGGAGAGTAGACACAGAGGACAACAGCGCGGATCCACTCACAAAGGCCTTTTTCCCAGTAGAGACTTTTATGGGATGGTTGAGTATGAGATACTTCAACCACGGCTAATTGTTGGGTATGCGATACCACAACAGATGGCCCTAGTGCAAGTGGGAGATTGTTAGTTATATGTATGCCCTAGAGGCCATTACTGTACATACGATGTATATTGTAATGGATGCTTGGACATATATAAAGAGGACTTTCTTGCTCGACATAATAGTATGCTATCTGGTTGTACTTTATCTTAACATGTACTCTAATTGTCTCTATGTTACATGTTGATAAAGCCCTTAGGATATGTACTCGACTACTGAGACTATGATGAGATCATACTAGTGGGGCCACGGTAGTCAACGAGTACATCCTATAACTGTTCCTAGTCGAGGGTGTATCGAGACAGGGTATCGATGCACCAGAGTAGACTAGCGTATACGCATCTTGACCCATATGATGGGCGATGGATGATCCCATATCCATCGGTGTTTGACATCAAGGATGGTGTACGGGTGCTCAGTAGAGACTGGATACACTGGAAGGACTCGCCGAGAACTCCCAGATGGTATTATACCTCACGTCAGATGGCAGTTCTCCGGTGATACTGGTACAGAGTAGTCTGTTGACCCGAGATCGTCATAGAGTCTTGTGTGATTCCCACTGTGCTTTGATTTCCATCATACCACGTCCAAGAGGGCGTGCAAAAAGGTGGCTTTTGGGTACAGTCCCGAATCACATGGAGGCAATGAGCGATAGGAGGGGATTCGTCTCTCCCGGTATAGGGAGTTGATGTTGTGCTGTATTCGATTGGCTATAACTGGAAATCCCTGGCCAGAGTTGCTGAGATTTACTGGTAAGTGTTATCAGTAGTTTCTCGAACTGTTATAGACCTCATATCGACACGACTTATCAAGCTACTGGGGTCTGACGTTTACCACCCCTAGACGAGATATGCGACATATCAGACGACGAGACCGGACTGTACGGGAGTGTTACTGATTGGATTCGCAAGAGAATGTACAGGCTTGCTTGTTGATCTTCTGATCGCTCAATACCTGGGTGGCTGTTATGTTTAGCTGACCGCTTGCAGCTTGTGGGTGTTTGATATGATCATCACCTACTGTCGGCGTATTGACGATTCTTTAGAGTACTACACAGAGGTTTCTTGACTCAGGCAAAACGGAGTAGGGGCACATATGTGATATGTGCAGGACCGAGGATAATGCGATATGAGATACCGTATTATATTCTCGCGATATTTGATATCAGCCGGGTCATCGGATCAAGTATTGATTCGATGAATCGGTAAATGAGATATTAGTCGGTTGTATGCGATATAGCCGGATTGTCGGATCAAGTGTTGATTAGATAATTTAATGTATAATAATATATATGATATATTAAATTACATTAACTAATATTAGCTCACTAAAAGATTCTTTTTCTCACTCGGGTAATATATTGATATATATGCGATATATGTTAATTGTATTATTTTGTTTTGTTTCAATAAATATTATATATGTGATATATAATATTGTAACATGATGTGCTTATTAATGCAACATGTTTAGTGGAGATTAAACATGGTTAGGGTTTGATTTGGGTTAAGCTTTTCTAGAAATTTCTAGAAGCTTTCATTTTTTGTTTTGGAAAAGATATTTTGCGAGATATTTCTTTAACTCAACCTAAACCCTTAACCCTAGTAAAATCTCTACAATGGTTACTTGAACCATGGTTGCATTTCTAATCTTATCAAAACTTTCATTATTCATCACAAAAGAATTAATCATTATTCATTCTTCTTCTTCCTTGAGTTCCTTCTTGAAAAGCTTTCTAGTTTTGATTTTGTGATGAAAAATGAGTGAGAATAAGAAAATAAATGAGAGCAAAAATCCTACTTCATTATCCTCATCTACCCTTGCCCTTTAGATGAGAGTGTTCACTTCATTTAGTGAGTGTTAGCTTGTGTTAATGAAACTTCAAGGTAGATCATCTTTGTTATCGAAGATCGGAAGCAAGTTTGCATCATTCTCTTCGTGGAGCCTCTCGAGAGTCCGGAACACGATGATCGCAGCGAAGGGACCTCAACACGGAGCTTAAGAATTGAAGGACCGGATCTACAAAGGTTGTAATCCCTCTCACTTAGTCTTAAAGTGTTTAACATGCTTGTTTTCGCCTAAACTCTAGTTTAAAGATCCGGTTTTTGGTTGTTCGGCACGGCTAAATTTTAAATCGAGCATGGTTGATGCCTCGTAGACCCTTGTGCGTGTGCCTAGCAACCCTACACATTTTGCTTATGGACATACCGTTTTCTTTTTTCTTTCTTTTTTTTATTCTTTTTTTTGTATCAGCTTTGGGATGCTGCAATCCACCGTAGTTTATCGACATCTCGGTCAACGGCTAGTTTTAGGACATAGTGGTTCGTCGTTAGTGTCACGCCCCGCTTTCCAAAATATGGAAAACGAGGGATGACTAGGCCATCCATGCTCCTACGATCAAGGAATAATCCCGCCGTAGGCACACTTCGGCTTCTAGCATTACATGTTAATCAGTAAACAAAGCACGGCAGTAAAGGAAATACATCACTAAAATATTACATCAAATTTTCATTGTTCACAATTCACAAATATACAGGAAAGAACTACTAACCGAGTTTGAATACAAGATCTTTAGGGAAAACAGAAAACGAAGAAAAGGTACTCCAGGCTAGATCTCCGTCAGCTCGAAAGGTAAATCCGACTCCTGCGCTGGTTCTTCCTCGAGGTCTGAGCATGCACACTCAGGTCGTCAGAGCGACGAAATAGCAATTTTTATATTAATGACATGAAACATGCAAATACGGTAATAACAGTGAAAGTAAAATGCTGATAATCGCTATGTCACTAAATGATGCAAAGTTTCATCTGTGTCCCTATCAGTCTCTAGGTCATGTTTGAAATCGTATAGTGGAAAAGAGGATCATGTTTAATAGGAGTCTCGTACATACCCGAGACAACGGCCCACACGTCCGGGACATAACCCTGTCAGCCGGATCGCTAGATCCTACCTAATATATATATATATCACTGCTCGAATGATCATCCTCTAAAACACGGTCCCGCTAAATACGATGCTCTTTCCACTTCGATTTTCCCTTTTTCCCCAGGTTTACACTATTGATGATTATGATTTAGTCGTGTACAAGTATGCACCAATAGCACAGTTTTGTCACTGTTCACTGTATTAATCACTGTCACGAATCATTCACTTTTCCATTGGTGTACTTGACACTCCTAAACCAATATCATTCACGCACGATAATGCAATATCCACTGAATACTAACGCGCACTAACACTATGTATATGGCAATTGGGTAAGGTAAGTGTATTTATGCCGTTAACACATCATGTGTAATATGAACCAATATGCACGTCATGAGCTTACAAAAATTGCAGTAATTCATATGTTCAGAATTCAGCAAAACGATACAAATACGATAACAAGTACACTCTGTCATAAGTTCATCAAAATTTGTTTCAGTACAATCGGGTTTCTGGTATTCAAGTTACATCCGTTTCAATTTAAGTGCTCGCTGAAGGAAATTCAGTTTCTGAACTGAACGTCCGTTTCGCGGCACAAATTTCACCCAGTTGGGATCAGAATTTAGCGATGCTACAGTTGAATGAAATATAGGGTTTTCAATAGGGTTTTCAATGCAATAGACAGATTCTCAATCGCGTCTGTACGTCAGAAGTTAAGCACTGTTCAACACTAGTATGTCAATTCTGTTTCTGTTTGGGACTGTTATACGTCATGTTCTTTTAAATTGCAGTTTAAATAGTAAACGACGATAAAACGGGGTGAAATCACTTGTGTTATTTACCTAACAGATTCATCTTCAATAAGGTGTAGGGTTCCGCAACATACGAGTTCAGGAAGCAAGGTAGTAAATATTACGGGACAGAAAACAATAACCAGAGTTGCTCTGGACTGCAGTCCAGAGCTGCTCTCCGAACCAATTCTCGTCATAATATCAGTATAGAAACAATTAAGAACTTGCATAGGGTTACAGGTCGTCGAGTCGGATTCGATTTGAGCCCTCTAATGATTCATTTCAATATGTACACAATTAATTGTGATTTTAACAAATTTCAGGTGCGGGAAATTCCCAGTTTTTACAGGTGTATTTGGGGGTGTTCGTTTAGGCCATTAACAATCATATTTTTCAATGAAATTTCACCACAATGTTCATTATCACATGGTCCAGATTATGCAATCAAGTTCCGTCAATTTAATGTAATATTTTCGTTCAGGTCTCGCATCAAACACTTATGTCATTTAAGTTCTCGTTAATCGTAACATGGAATTAATACGGTTTTAATTTGTAACGGAAATAAACTAGTATGTAGCAAGTAGGGTACTTGCCTGGAGATGTTTTGGCGACGCACGGCAGCGGCAACGGCACGAACGCGTGAGGAACGGCGCGGTTTGGATTCACGGCCTCGGCTCACGTTCGGGTTCGTCATCGGAGTTGTCCGGAGATGTCTCGCGATCACCGGAGGCGGAGAGTGGTGTTGTGGATCTCCAGAGGCATGCTGGGGTCGACGATGGTCGGCGGTGTCACTCCGGCGATGGGCAGCAGCGGGGTTTGAAAGAGAGAGAGAGAGAGAGCAGTGGGGCTCGGGTGTGGGTTTTGGAGGTGTTGGTGATGCTGATGAGGGTGTAGGGGTGTCGACGAGTTGGTTCAGGTCAGTGGGGGCTCACCGGCGTCGAGGTGCAGGGGTGGCCGAGATGGGTCGAGTGAGTTGGTGCTCGGCGGTGGCTGAGTTGTTGAGGTGAAGGTGAGGGCTTTAGGAGGAGGTTAGGGTGAGGTGATGAAGGAGGAAGGAAAGAAGGGGAGAGTCGCGGTCGTCGTCATCGGAGGGAGTGGCGAGGGCTCAGCAGTGGGTTTTGGTGAACGAGAGAGGAGAAGTGTGGGTTTGAGCGAGATTGAAAGTGAGCAGGGGAAGAGGTAGGGAGACGAGGAGGGGTTGCGCTTGTGGAGCTAGCGAGGCGCGCGGTCGTGGCGACGGGCGCGGAGACGTGGGTCGAGTGACAGGGAAACGTGGGTTGTGAAAGGGAAATCAGCGGGAACTCTTTAGACGTGGGGAGAAGAAAGGTTATGAAGCGGGTCGGGTTTGTGGGTTTGAGGAAACGGACTGGGCCGGCTAGGAGTTGGGTTAGTTTATTAATCTTTTATTTTTTGTTTGGGCTGAGTTTTGGGGTGCTGGGCTTTAGGAGCTTGGGCCGAAGGAAATTAGGGGTTTTTATGGGAATGGGCTGGGGTTGGATGGCTGGGCTGGGGATAGAGGTTTGGGCTGGGGATTTTTTAAAAGGGAATTTATTTTGTTTTGGGTTTTAATTAATTGTTTGGGCTTGCTTAGGTTTTAAGGGTTCAGGAAAAATTTAAATACTGAAAAACCTAACAACGGTTTCACACAAAAATTTATGAAGGAAGAGGGAATATCGGGGAACTAGGAAAATAGAAAAACTTTTATTGATGGGAACGGGGATTTACAGTTAGTTTAAGGACGTTTCGGTCCGCCGTTAGTTTAAGGACGTTTCGGTCCGTTATTAGTTTAAGGACATTTCGGTCTGTTGTTATTTTAAGGACGTTTTGGTCCGTTGTTAAGGAAGCCGGCTACTACCTACAGAGTTTAGGCTTAGGAAGATAGCGAGCGGATATAGTCATCGTCGTCTATCGTTGACCTAGGCCATGACTCGTCAAACGTAGTATTTTTTCAGGAAGCAACCATTTATTGGTCTGAAGGGCCTTTCGCCATGCATGTCCATGAGTAGATAGGCTCTACCCTGGTAGACCTTGTCTATGATATATGGGCCTTCATAGTTCGGCTCGAATTTTCCCCGCTTAGCACGATTAGGGATCATAGGTCTTTTAACCACTAGCACGAGTTCGCCTTGGCGGAATACTCTCGGCCTAGTCAATCTCTCGCATGAGCGTGTCATCTTTGCTTTATAAGCCTCCAGATTTTGTTGCGCCATAAGCCGGGTTTCATCAAGGGCATCGAGCTCTTCAAGCCGAAGGTGAGCGTTTTCTTCGTCCGTTAGCTCATAGTGAACTGCCACTCGTAGGGAGGGTAGCTCTATCTCGAGGGGGAGTACCGCTTCTGTACCGAATACTAATGCATACGGCGTTGTGCTCGTGGCTGTTTTGAACGTCGTTCGGTACGCCCATAGAGCTTCGTGCAGTCTCTCGTGCCAGTCCTTTTTATTTCGAGACACCGTCTTCTTTACAATCTTCGTCAATGTCTTGTTAAAAGCCTCAGCCAGACCGTTAGCTCAAGGATTATAGACTGAGGAGTATCTTCAGTCTATGTTATGCTGTTGTGCGAAGCGGCTGATCTTGTGGCTTCTGTAGGCTGGTCCGTTATCGGAGATAATCCGTCGCGGAGTGCCAAACCGATAAATGACGTGTGTCTTGAAGAAATGGAGAATATTCTCCGTCTTTACCTCCCTCAGCGGTACTGCTTCTGCCCATTTGGAGAAGTAATCAGTTGTCGCCAAAATGAACCTATGTCTTCTGGAGGATGCTGGTTCGATGGGGACGATTATGTCAGTCCCCCACATTTCGAACGACCAGCTAGCCACTGTCGGATGTAATGGATTCGGATGCTGGTGAATAAATTCCCCATGGATCTGGCACGAGTGGCATTGCTTCGCATACTCAAGGCAGTCTTGGATCATCGTGGGCCAATAATAACCCATCCGTTTGATCTTCAGCTTCATCTTCGGCCCGGCTTGGTGAGAACCGCAGAGTCCGTCGTGAGTTTCTTGGACGACCTTTTTTGCTTCTTCAGGTCCCAGGCATCTTAACCATAAAGAATCAAATGACCTCTTGTACAGAGTATCATTGACGAAAGCGAAAGATAGGGCTCGCTTCATGAGCTGATGTTTTGAGGACGCATCTTCAGGCGTTCGACGGGATTTGAAGTAGTCTATGAAGAATTCTCTCCAATATTCAACCTTCTCTTGGTCTTTTATTTGTAGAGTCATTTGCTCGGTCGCTCCCTTTTCCTTGGATGGCTCCGGAGATATTTCTGCCGGTGTAAGAACCCGACGGCTTTGTACCACGATTCTTACGTCATCAAGGTTCTCATCGGCCAATTCTTTAGCAAGCTTGGCTAATGCATCCGCTTTGCTATTTTCCGCACGCGGTATGCTTTCCAAGGTATAGGAATGTATTTGGGTCAGCAGCTACTGTACTCTCTCGCCGTACTTTACCAGTTCTGGTTTGCACGTTTGATAGTCGCCGTTTACTTGACTGACGACCAGCTGGGAGTCTCCGTATATGAGAAGGTTTTCAATTCCCATGTTGATAGCGATCTCGAGACCTGCTATCAAAGCTTCATACTCGGCTTCATTGTTTGTCCTCGGCTCTGTTAAAGAGAAAGCGAAGCGCATTACCCCTCCTTGTGGAGTTACGAAGATGAGGCCTACCCCTGATTTGATTATGGGCGTGTTTTGTTTACACTTCTTCATGGAGGATGCTCCATCGAAGTAAAGCTCTTACTGGGTATCACCCCCATCGATCGTGTCAAACGCATGTTCGTCTGGCAGTTCGCAATTTAAAGGAGAATCGGCAGGTATCGGATGCTCAGCAAGAAAGTCGGCGATGGCCTGGCCTTTCACTGCCTTAAGAGGCTGATAAGTTATTGAGAAATCCATCAAGAGCAAGACCCATTTAGCTAGCCGTCCCGTCAATATGGCCTTTGATATCAAATACTTGAAAGGATCCACCTTCGATATCAGATGGACGTCATGCGCCAATGCATAGTGCCTGAGCTTCGTTATCGCGAAGATTAATGCCAGGCAGTGTTTTTCGATAGGAGAATAATTGCTTTCTGCCCCCAGCAGAACTCGACTCAAATAGTAGAGCGCTCTCTCCTTCCCTTGGTCGTTCTCTTTTGCCCATAATGCGCCTAAGGAACCTTCAAGGGCGGTTGTATACAGAACGAGAGGCTTTCCCTTGACCGGAGCGGCCAGTACTGGCGGATTCTGCAGGTATTGCTTGATTTCGTCCAGCGCACTTTGGCATTTGTGATCCCAGACGAACAGGGTTCCCTTCTTCATCAGGTGACTGTAAGGACGGCACTTGCCTGAGAGATTGGCTATAAATCGCCGAATATACGCCAGCTTCCCTTGGAGAGACCGCAATTGCTTGAGAGTCCTTGGCTGGGGCATCTCCATAATTGCCTTGATCTTTGACGGATCTATCTCGATGCCTCGGTGTTGGACGATGAATCCTAGGAACTTGCCCGAGAAAACTCCGAACGCGCATTTGAGAGGGTTCATCTTCAAGTTGTATTGCCGAAGGCGTTGAAACACGATCTTCAGATGCTCTAAATGTTCCTCGTATGATTTGCTTTTCACCACGAGGTCATCGATATAGCATTCGATGATTTCATGTATGAGATCATCGAAGATCTTTGCCATGGCCCTCTGATAGGTGGCGCCAGCATTCTTTAGACCGAAGAGCATCACCATGTAACAGAATATACCCAAAGGGGTCTGGAGAGCGGTGTGCTTCTGGTCTTCGGGATGCATTTTTATCTGATTGTATCCTGACGAGCCGTCCATGAAGGAGAAAACCTCGTTGGTGGACGTATTGTCAATCATTAGCTCGGTGACCGGTACTGAGAAGTCATCTTTCGGGCAGGCTTTATTGAGATCCCGAAAATCCACACATATGCGTAATGTCCCATTTTTCTTCATCACTGGGACAATGTTGGCGATCCAATCAGGATACTGAACCTCTTGGATGAAACCAGAGTCGATTAGCTTCTTGACCTCGGCGTTGATGCTCATCTCAAGCTCGAGCCGCATTTTCCTCGGTGCTTGTTTGATTGGCTTGACGTCTGGGGATATTGCCAACTTGTGTACAGCAATCTTGGGATCTAGTCCTGGTATCTCGGAATAATTCCATGCGAAGCAATCTTTATGTTGCATGAGCACATCCTTTAGTGTAGCCACCCTTTCTTCAGACAGCAATTCGCTGACGAACGTCGGTCGCGGGTCACTTGCCGTCCCCAAATCAATTTTCTTGAGCTCATCTGCAATGGTATGTATTCCATCTTCCAGCTCTTTCGGCGCCGGTGGAAACTCTGAGATCACCTCGTCATCATTGTTTTCGAAGCACCAGGGGAGATTATCCATACCGCCGGGGTCTTCTTTTGATAACGTTATCACGTGACAGGTACGAGCTCGCTTCCAAGACCGACGTTGATCTGGTTCTACCCTCATGGATTTGGGTTCATGCCTTTATGGCGGGGTTACCCTCCAGCTGCTGGATAGAGCGAACTTGCCCTGTCGATATTGATCTTCGACCCAGTTCTTGAAGGTGAAGCAGTCTTCAATAGGATGTCCTATTGCCTTATGATAGGAGCAATAGTCCGGATGAGAGGCTTCGCCTGCTTGCTCGGGGTGCTTGGACTCCGGAAGTATAATCAGTTGATGTCTTATGGCGAGATCGAGTATCTTCCGTGTTTTGTTCTGAGGAAAAGAGTATGGTCGACTCATATTCTTTATAAGATACGAATCTGGATTACTCGATTCCCGATAGCGTGGCTTCTTGGTCCCGCTTTGTCGCTCTCGAACGCCTTTCCCATTCTTTGGTTTGTTTCTGCCTCTGCGTTGTGCCTTTTGTACAATGGGTTGACAGGAAGGAGCATTTTCATCTTTCGCAGCCTGTTAAAGAAGGCGTTGCGTCCTGACTTTCTCGTAGATGGCCATTTCGCGATTGCGGTCGTATCGAACCTTTTGACAGCTTCCCTTATAAGCTTGTCCATTTGTTCTTCAAACGACGGACTGGGCATTTTTACGTCGGGAGCTCTTTCTGATTTAGGGTTAGCATTTTCCCAAAAAGCATCTCTCTCTTCATCAAAGTCATGTATGACGTAGCAGTCGCGGAGTAACTCCCGTTTCTTGGATTGAACATATCCAAGCCCGATCATTTCCATTTTCCCATTGGGCAACTTTCACTGAGTTCCAGGGACGTTCCAGATCCTGTTATAGAACCGTGCTTGTCGAGCAGTTTGTTTAAGGGGTACACCTTGGTGTCTCAAGAGTCTCCTTAGTCCGTCTGTGTAATATCTGGGCAAACGGATGGGTTGGAGCCTGTCGAGTGTGGAATCCGCGCCGTGCCAGATTTCTTTCTCCACTTTAGTTTCCCCTGATCGGTAGAATAGGATTGCCTTTTCACCTTCTCGCCTGGGAAGGACATAGAACGTCTGCAGCTCTTCCACACTGTAGGTATCAAGCGCGTCTAGTTCTTTATGATGCTTGGGCGAAACCATGGCAACTTGCAAACTTTGCTCTTCATCAGCGAATGTTTGTATTGAAGGCCGAGCGGAGAATATGGTGTGGACCTCATCTTCCGAGTCGCTGCCGAAGATAAGCATAGGAGCGGACGGTCCCGGCTTGTTGTACTGGGGTGGCCCTGAATAAACTATCTCTTCCTCTTTCTTGGTATCACTCCCGAAGACCGGGATGGTGGTGATAGTTTTATTCTCCGGTTTATGACATCTCTCTGTGTCTTCAAAGTCTGCTAAGAAGTATTTTGCATCTTCGTACTTTCGGACTTCGTTTACGGAGAATGGGTTCAGTTCTCCAGTTACGGTATACTCGAGACCATCCTTGAAGTATTTCATACACCGATACTGTGTAGAAGGGATGATGTTGTACTCGTGTAACCAAGGCCGACCAAGCAAAGCATTGTAGCATGTCTTGGCATCGATGACGTGAAATTTAATATCTGTGACGAGTAGTCCGAAGCGCAGCATCAGTATCACAGATCCGAGGGTCCGTGATGACTGGGAATCGAAGCCGAAGATGGTGATTTTATCACGAGCGAGGTGCTGAACGCTCATGCATATTTCCTTCAACACCCTCACGTTAAGGAGGTTGACGGAGGACCCATTATCGACCAGGATTTTACCTATCTTGATGTCATGACAGTACCCGGAGACATATAGGGGACGGTTGTATTAGTTATATGTATGCCCTAGAGGCCATTACTGTACATAGGATGTATATTGTAGTGGATGCTGGGACGTATATAAGGAGGACTTTCTTGCTCGACATGATAGTATGCTATCTGGTTGATCTTTACCTTAACGTGTATGCTGATTGTCTCTCTGTTACATGTTGGTAAAGCCCTTAGGATCTGTACTTGACTACCTGGACTATGATGCGGATCATACTAGTGGGGACATGGTAGTCCATAAGTACATCCTTCAAAGTCCCTAGTCGTGGGTGTATCGAGACAGGGCATCGATATACCAGAGTAGACTAGCGTGTACCTTCTCGACCCATACAGATGGGCGATAGATGATCCCATATCCATCGGTGTTTGACATCAGAGATGATATACGGGTGCTCAGTAGAGACTGGGTACACTGGACGGACTCGCCGAGAACTCCCAGATGGTATTATACCTCACGTCAGATGGCAGTTCTCTGGTGGCACTGGTACAGAGTAGTCTGTTGACCCGAGATCGTCATAGAGTCTTGTGTGGTTCCCACTGTGCTTTGATTTCCATCTTACCACGTCCAAGAGGGCGTGCAAAACGGTGGTTTTTGGGTACAGTCCCGAGTCACATGGAGGCAATGAGCGATAGGAGGGGATTCGTCTCTCCCGGTATAGGGGGTTGATGTTGCGGTGTGTTCGATTGGCTATAACAGGAAATCCCTGGCCAGGGTTGCTGAGATTTACTGGTAAGTGTTACCAGTAGTTTCTCGAACAGTTATAGACCTCATATCGACACGACTTATCGAGCTATTGGGGTCTGACGTTTACCACCCCTAGGCGAGATATGCGACATATCAGACGATCAGACCGGACTGTACGGTAGTGTTACTGGTTGGATTCACTGGAGTGACGAGTCTTTAGAGTCCTACACAGAGGTTTCCTGGCTCAAGCGAAACGAAATAGGAGCGCATATGAGATATGTGCGGGACCGAGAATAATGCGTGTATGTGATACCGTATTCCATTCTCGCGATGAATGTATCGAATGGTTGTATGCGATATAACCTAGTTATCGATTCAAGCGTTGATTCGATAAGCCGATACATTGTATACTAGTCGGTTGTGTGCGACATGACCGGATCATTGAATCAAGTGTTGATTTAATGATTTAATGCATATTTATATATTTGATATATTACTTTGCATCAACTAGTATCGGTTTACTTAAGATGGATTTTCTCACTCGGATGTGCACATTGTATATTCGATATAGTTTTGTGCACTTGATTGTATCATGTTTGATGATACATGTTTACTTGTGTTTTGTGTAAAGTTTAAACCATGGTTATGTAATGGTTAGGGTTTACATTTTCATATCTATTTATTTATTCATTTATTCATTTTGGAAAATGAAAAGCAAATGAGAAAATGGTGGCTTCTTTTGTTTTGTTCATGAAGCTTCATGAAGACTTTGACCAAGTGACCATTTTGTCTCATGCTTAACCCTAACCATCCCACTAACCATGATTTATTCTCTACACTTGACCATGGTTCAATTATGATAAGTATTCTTTTCATTTTAATTAACTTATCATATTATTCTTCTTCTTCTTCCTTGCTTCAAGTGAAGAAAGCTTGCCTCCATCAATGGCAAGTGGTGAATTTGAGTGAGAAATCCAAAACTAAAGTCTACCCACTTCCTATTTCTTCATCCTCTACCTCTTGCCAAGTAGTAGAGTGTGTTTCCTTCACAAGTTTTCAAGACTTGGTGAAGGTGGAGCTCGATCTAGTGATGCTTTGACGTAGATCATCTTCGGCACGTCGTCGACGACCTAGCCCGTCCATTCTCCGATGAAGCCGACGCTAGAGCCCGGATTTGATTTGGACAGTGGAGACGACCTCATCTCGGAGCCGTGGAGGTGGAGGACCGGATCTACAAAGGTTGTATTTCCGTATCTCTTAGTTAAGTGTTAACTAGTTAGCTTTTTCGCCTAAACTTCTAGCAAACGATCCGTAGTCGGGTTTCTCGGCACCGTTAAAATTTTATAATGGCATGTTCGATGCCTTGTGAGACCTTATTAGGGTGTCTAGGAACCCTACAGTGGTATCAGAGCCTAGCTAGAGCCTTAGGCGAAGTCTAGACGGAATTTGAAGTCCGAACGACCCGAAAACCCAAACCGGAATATGCTCTCTGGACTTTTTCCGAAAATGCGGATTTTTGTGTATTAAAAATGCCTAAAAAATTCAATAAATAATTATAAGAATTACTGTGCAAACTCAGGCGAAAGATTCATCTAACAGAGCGCGGAACCGCGGCAGAAGCACTGCTTCTGCGGCGGTTTCGCGGCTAGGTGATGACATCACCTTCCACTTGTTGCACAGTAATTCCTATTTAATTATTATGGATTTTCTGGGAATATTTAAAATTTATTACAGAGTTAAATGTTCTGGGTTGTTTTGGGGATTCGGTGTTTCGATCGGAGTATCAAATTTTGTCTATGTGGCTTTCCGGATAAATTTTTAGAATATGTTAAAAAGTTCGACCGGATATAAATACCCAATTTTTCCCCTGTCGGGAAATTTCCAAGTGTTGGATTTTTCCGTAGTTTAACGACGTTCTAAGTAGTGCAAGTAACGCGATGGTCCCTCTAGAAGACAACAAACCTTAACTCGATTATGTGACCGTCTTGAACTGCCTTTTGAACCTTCGGGTTTGGGGCAGTACGGCGTGCCACATGTGAGGCGTTGGCTTGACCCTTCTACGGCTGGACCGTTGGTACTGAGGTACGAACTGAATGTTGTTAGACTTATTTCATGTGTTGATCTATATCGGGAAAACTTGGGTGTTCGATTGTTCGATCGGAAAGTTTAACATTTTCTAATTATCTGGAATGTGATACAATAATTGGAATTCACAAATTGTTATGAGATAACGGAATGAATATTATAAACGTAGCGCTTTAGTCTCACTTGATCGGTTGCCACGGAATTTTGATGCGATCAAAAGTCCGTCGCAATCACGTAGTGTACGCGGATACTCGCCGGGTAAACTTAATAGACAGCCTCACTCCATAGCCCCAACCAAGTGACTGTAGGAGAACCCCGTCGCCGAAAGCATCCGTTCGGGTGCTCGCGGTAGCGGTGTTCCGCCTTGGTTCACTTCGTCGACGGTATCAGGGGTGCGGCCGCCTACTGAAGTTTGCGACGAGCATTCGATCAGCATCTCGGGAATCTTGTTGAATTGTCCGACTTGATATTGAAAAGTGTTTTCGATAATGGGACTAAAATGCGGGGTTTATAATTGTTAGGCATGCGATGTCTAAGTAATTCATTTGGTCAGGCATGTGATGTCTGAGATGGTTGTGGATTCCAACTGTTGTAGTTTTACACTTTCTTTTCTATGACCGTAAGTGTAATATGTGATATCGCCGGTTTCGTTGCTATATGTCAACGACAATTGGGATGCGCATATTTACTTACGTTGATGACATGTGATGTTATGTGTTGCTGGATATGTTATATTGGATCGTCGTGTTTGAATAGCCGGGGGTTTTTATGTGAGATGAGTGTTTTTCATTTTCATTCATGTAAAAACTTGTATGTAATATTCTTTTATTGGGGCGCTTCCAGGCTGCGGAAGTTGTCACCTTTTGTATATTATTTACTTTTCCGCACTAGGATAGACCCAAGGAGGGGAGCACAAGTAACCGGGTTCTGGAGTCCAGTGGGAGACCAACTCGAGGAGTCGAGTCCGGGTCTCCTAACTCTAGAATTGGTAGGGTTGCTTGCCGCTCTCGTAGGGGTCTAGGGGTGTGGGTTTGGCTATTCATCACGACCGTGGAATCCGTGTTTTATACTGGCTCGTATTGAAAACACGGACGTCCTAGTATATCCAATATTTCATATGTTTCTTCTGCTGCGATATCTGTGATGTGATCATGTGATGTTCTGTGATAGATACAGTATATAGTATATATGATATATTATATAGACGTTACTTATGTTTTACACCCGCGCTAGCCCTGCCCCGCTCTGCCGTTAGTTACCTAACCTAACGGTGCACGAAGGGACATCGAGGCGAATGCGGATGGCATAAGTGTACGTCGTATTTATCTGTGATGTTTAGGTACTTAAATGATGGGACTTCATTAATGTGATTAATGAAATAAAAGAAACCTAAGATGTTGTAGAATCGAATTTCAAAATAAAACAGGTAGCTACAGTTCTTGCTTTGCACAGAGGTATATGTGATATATCCTGCACCTTATTCGATGAGGAAAGGACCGAGATCCCTTTACCGGGAGTGACTCCTTTAGCAATAACTGGCAGATGCTACACACTCGGTTTGTATTTTGATTGCTTTTAAGTGTTTTTTCTTTGCACAGTGATATATACGATATATCCCGCACCTCATTCGACGAGGAAAGGACCGACGATCCCTTCACCGGGAGTGACTCCTTTAGCAAAACTAGAAAAGCCTCAAAAGCACTCCATTTTTTAAAATCATTTGATTCTACAACGATATAAAGTTCATTACGCAAAAGGTTTTCTTAAAAACCTGACGTAGCCCTCCGTCATTTCAGATAAGTCCTAGTTAGTACTCGTGCTGCGTTTGTTGACTCAGTCAAGGCGTAGTGTGCGGTAGCTGATTAGTGCTTATCTGCAATGCATATGATGCGATTGGATTAGGGTAGTCGTGCGGCCTTGTTGACTCAGTCAAGGGCCGTGCGGGTGGGTTTAATTCAATCGAGAAATGACGGGTTGAACTTTACTTGCGGTCTATGGTTTGTCGACTCAGTCAAGGTCATAGATCGCATGGGGCAAAATATCATCGGGAATTTCAAGTGTTGAGATTTGCAATGAGATTGCATACCTTCTATGAGATAGTTGGATCCCGATACCCGCTGCGAGTAAGAGTTACTCCTGGGAGAGTTTTATACATTACAATTAGCCAATCAAGTAGGTGTCTAGAAAGGTGTTAACGAGGTTACGCCTCTGGGAAAACGAGGTTTACATTAATTAGGTTCGTGCGAAAGCACGGGGGACCTCCCTCAAAGTACCGACACTGGCCTGGCTGAAAGATTGGCGAACTTGTAGTGTGTAATTAATCCCGGCTAGTCTTTCCTTTTAGGGTTTGAAGGAAGATTTGATAAAAAAAGCAGTGGGAGCCATCCTGATTAGATAAAATAATAACCAATCTATTCTTGAAAGAGCGCACGCTGAGTGTTTTCTTCTCTCTCTCTCCAGGTAGCGACCATATCACGCCTTAATCAAGATAATAATACGGAATATTGACCGAACCCGCTTGTTATACTGAGCTGGGGAACGTTGGTCCAGCTCCAACTTATAATTGTTATAAGACAGAGTAGGAAATTGGGGAATACCAGATTTCCCGTGCCGCCCAAACGAAGAGAGTGCATGCTGATGCATCATCTTCGGGTGTGTTCATTATACAGAACTGTTTCTCAGTATCCTTTACGTCCTGGGTATATGATACCGGATCAGGATCCCAGATATGTAATCAGTTACATAGGGCTACAGAAAGGTAGAGAACTGAGAACGGATGATAAGTTTCATGAGGCAGAAAACGGGGCAAGAGTTGCAGCCAAGTCTGTCGGTCACTGTCACCCTGTATTACCGATACATTGATTCTGAACGAATGTTATTAGATACCGAACCTGATATACAAAATCATATCAGTCTCTTTATTAGTAAAGAAATGATAAAATTCTGTATTGTTGGATAATGTTTTGAACATTTCCTATATCAAAAGTTGATCGTATCAGGCACGTTATCTAAAAGCGTTGATGTTCTAAATCAAACTACAGTTCTTAGTATATGGAACACACACAAGAGGAAGAGTTCAGAAATGAACGAATTCTTCCTGAGGCATTGTAGACTAGGTCATATCAATGTGACCCGACTAGCTAGAGTTACATATAGATGCATATTTAAATCAGTTTGAATTTACATCTTGTGAAACTCGCCAGTCATGTCACAAAGATAAGATGACCATAGCTCCGTTTACTGGTAACAGAGAAAGAGTTAGTAAACTCTTGGGATGATACATGTTGATGTATGTTGGTCCCCTGTCTACACATGCCAAGACTGGTTCTTTATACTTTATTACGTTCTCTGATGATCTCTTTAGATTCAGACCTATGTTCCTGTTGAAACACAAGTCCGAACCTTTTGAGATATTCACAGAATATAAGCGAGAAGTAGAGAACCAGAATACGGGTATAAGTATTATATCCTATGATGAGATCAAGGAGGAGAATACTTGAGCACGAAAATCCTGGACTTTTCTAAAGGAGAATGAGATTCTCTCTCAGCATTACTCCTCCGCATACACCATAGCACGATGGTATATCGGGGTGGAGCAATTACACCCTATGTGATAAGGTGTGCTCTATGATGAGTAATACTGAGCTACCTATTTCCTTTTTGGGTGTTATGCACTTGAGAAGCTGCATACCTATTGAATAGGGTTCCAATCAAATCAGTTGCCTACCGCTTCATATGTGATATGGAAAGGGAAGAGCCCATATCTTAAGTTGGTTAAGATTTGGGGTTGTCTGGCCTATGTCTAAAAGCAAAATCCGGACAAGCTCGAGGCAAGGTCTGTTATGTAGAACTGGAAAGGTTCCAGCTATACGAACTACAGCAAATGATTTGATAGAACCAAGGGATTCAGTAGATACCAACGAACCTCAGCCTCTCCGCCGATCTAGTAGGGTTCCTCACCCACCTGAGAGATACTTTGGTTTCTCTATGACAGTGGGAGCGAGGATTGCATCATAAGATGATGACCCAACTAGTTTCGAGCTGGCCATCAGGAGTGTGACTCTGTAAGAATGGCTGGATGCTTAGTGATCTGAGATGGAATCCTTATACACCAGCAAAGTATGGACTTTAGCTGCTATATCTGAAGGGTTAAATCCCCATCAGGAGCAAGTATATCTTGAGAAGATTACTTGGTGTACATGGAAGAGTTGAGACTTTCAAAGCTAGACTTGTTAAAGGTCTACATCATTGACCAGGTATGGATGATGATGAAACCTTTTCTAAGTAGCTATGCTTAAGTCCATCCAGATCCTACTTGCCACGGCTACATACCATGACTACGATATCTGGTGGTTGGGTGTCATGACAGCTTTTCTAAATGATGTTTAGAAGAGAGTGTCTATAAGTACACAGCCAGAGGGCTTCGTAGACAGTGGGAGCAGCGGAAACGTGTGCAAGATGCTTTATAGGATAAAGCAGGCATCGCGGAGTTGGAACATCTGTTTTGATGAAGTAGTCAAAGAGTTTGACATCATCAAAATGGTAGATGAACCTTGTATATACAAAAGGGTAGTAGGGAGTATAGTGACGATCCTCGTAGAGTACGTGGATGACATACTCTTGATAGGGAAGTAGTTTCCTATGCTACGCTCGATCAATCTCCGATTATCACAAAGATTCTCCATATAGGATCAAAAGTGATACCTACTAAATCCTGGGTTTTGGATCTATGAGATAGATCTAAATGGATGTTAGGATACTCACTAGTTGTAGTGAGATGGTATCAATCGATCCTGGGGAGAATCGCTGGAAGGGTTCCAGTGTGATAAAGACGACTGAATGTCAGTCGCAGGCATTGTCTTTACCCTCAGTAAAGGGACGGTATGTTAGAAGAGTTCCAAGCTAGATACTGTGGCATACTAGACGATAATGGCTGGATACATCGCTACTTAAGATGCTACCAAAGTGGCTGTCTGGGTGTATATTGGTTCATGAGATGAACTTAGTTCCTCCCATTGTGTGAAAATGGAGTTGTGGCTTATGCCATGGAACGTCCGTCCCATCAGTGATCCAGACATATTCTAAGGCAGTATCACTTGATCATGGAGATGGTTGATCTCCAGGGAGATCGAGGTTAGGAGAGTAGACTCAGAGGACAACACAGCGGATCCACTCACAAAGGCATGTTCCCAGAGAGAGACTTTTATGGGATGGTTGAGTATGAGATACTGCAACCACTGCTATCAGATGGCCCTAGTGCAAGTGGGAGATTGTTAGTTATATGTATGCCCTAGAGGCCATTACTGTACATAGGATGTATATTGTAGTGGATGCTGGGACGTATATAAGGAGGACTTTCTTGCTCGACATGATAGTATGCTATCTGGTTGATCTTTACCTTAACGTGTATGCTGATTGTCTCTCTGTTACATGTTGGTAAAGCCCTTAGGATCTGTACTTGACTACCTGGACTATGATGCGGATCATACTAGTGGGGACATGGTAGTCCATAAGTACATCCTTCAAAGTCCCTAGTCGTGGGTGTATCGAGACAGGGCATCGATATACCAGAGTAGACTAGCGTGTACCTTCTCGACCCATACAGATGGGCGATGGATGATCCCATATCCATCGGTGTTTGACATCAGAGATGATATACGGGTGCTCAGTAGAGACTGGGTACACTGGACGGACTCGCCGAGAACTCCCAGATGGTATTATACCTCACGTCAGATGGCAGTTCTCTGGTGACACTGGTACAGAGTAGTCTGTTGACCCGAGATCGTCATAGAGTCTTGTGTGGTTCCCACTGTGCTTTGATTTCCATCTTACCACGTCCAAGAGGGCGTGCAAAACGGTGGTTTTTGGGTACAGTCCCGAGTCACATGGAGGCAATGAGCGATAGGAGGGGATTCGTCTCTCCCGGTATAGGGGGTTGATGTTGCGGTGTGTTCGATTGGCTATAACAGGAAATCCCTGGCCAGGGTTGCTGAGATTTACTGGTAAGTGTTACCAGTAGTTTCTCGAACAGTTATAGACCTCATATCGACACGACTTATCGAGCTATTGGGGTCTGACGTTTACCACCCCTAGGCGAGATATGCGACATATCAGACGATCAGACCGGACTGTACGGTAGTGTTACTGGTTGGATTCACTGGAGTGTGAGCGGGCTTGCTCGTCGATCTTCAGATCGCTCAATACCCGGGTGGCCGTTACGTTTAGCAGACCGCTTGCGGCTTGTGGGTGTTTGATATGATCATCACCTGCTGCCGGCGTATTGACGAGTCTTTAGAGTCCTACACAGAGGTTTCCTGGCTCAAGCGAAACGAAATAGGAGCGCATATGAGATATGTGCGGGACCGAGAATAATGCGTGTATGTGATACCGTATTCCATTCTCGCGATGAATGTATCGAATGGTTGTATGCGATATAACCTAGTTATCGATTCAAGCGTTGATTCGATAAGCCGATACATTGTATACTAGTCGGTTGTGTGCGACATGACCGGATCATTGAATCAAGTGTTGATTTAATGATTTAATGCATATTTATATATTTGATATATTACTTTGCATCAACTAGTATCGGTTTACTTAAGATGGATTTTCTCACTCGGATGTGCACATTGTATATTCGATATAGTTTTGTGCACTTGATTGTATCATGTTTGATGATACATATTTACTTGTGTTTTGTGTAAAGTTTAAACCATGGTTATGTAATGGTTAGGGTTTACATTTTCATATCTATTTATTTATTCATTTATTCATTTTGGAAAATGAAAAGCAAATGAGAAAATGGTGGCTTCTTTTGTTTTGTTCATGAAGCTTCATGAAGACTTTGACCAAGTGACCATTTTGTCTCATGCTTAACCCTAACCATCCCACTAACCATGATTTATTCTCTACACTTGACCATGGTTCAATTATGATAAGTATTCTTTTCATTTTAATTAACTTATCATATTATTCTTCTTCTTCTTCCTTGCTTCAAGTGAAGAAAGCTTGCCTCCATCAATGGCAAGTGATGAATTTGAGTGAGAAATCCAAAACTAAAGTCTACCCACTTTCTATTTCTTCATCCTCTACCTCTTGCCAAGTAGTAGAGTGTGTTTCCTTCACAAGTTTTCAAGACTTGGTGAAGGTGGAGCTCGATCTAGTGATGCTTCGACGTAGATCATCTTCGGCACGTCGTCGACGACCTAGCCCGTCCATTCTCCGATGAAGCCGATGCTAGAGCCCGGATTTGATTTGGACAGCGGAGACGACCTCATCTCGGAGCCGTGGAGGTGGAGGACCGGATCTACAAAGGTTGTATTTCCGTATCTCTTAGTTAAGTGTTAACTAGTTAGCTTTTTCGCCTAAACTTCTAGCAAACGATCCGTAGTCGGGTTTCTCGGCACCGTTAAAATTTTATAATGGCATGTTCGATGCCTTGTGAGACCTCATTAGGGTGCCTAGGAACCCTACAGGTTGTGCTCGCACGTCCCGAGGAGGTGATCTTCATCGCCGAAGGTAATATCGGCTCTGTGTACTTCTTCCAGCTCGTCCTTCATCTTTTCTTCGGCGATAAAAGCTTGGAATTGCTCCGGCTCTTGTAGCGCCTTGATCAATGAGTCCCTTGTTTCTTTTGATAGTAAAAGAGCGTCGAGAATGCTGAGTTGCGAGGGTAACTTTCTCAAGTGTGCCAGAATGTTGTAGTCCACCTTACTTTTCCTTGGAGGGTCCTTAGCGGTCAGCTCTTTCATGACTTGGTCATCTAGGGCGATATCTTCAGAGACCTTCTCTTTTCCCTTATCTTTTCTGTTTGCGGGTCCGAGATTCTTTTCGGGCAGCGTACGATTGCGCAGCTGGATATTTTCACAGGTCTTCGATTCTCCCTCCTTTCCTGAGGTGGATTCCTTGAATAGAGGGCCAAGAGTCATCTCTTCATTGGAGTCGCTCCCGAACGTGAGAACTTGCGATCCCCCAGCGTTAACCATACGACAGTTGCCGGTAGTTCTTCCACGCTCTTCGGTCGTATTTCTTCGCTCCCGACGAGTTTTGCGTTTCATCCGCTTAAAATGTTGCCGGTGAGCAACATATCCCTGCCACCATCTTTTAAAAGCGTCGTATTCTTCGGTGGGGTTTGAAATCTTTCAATGATATGAGCAGTAGCTAGGATGCATCTCTGCTTCACCGACAGTGTTTCCTTCGGAGGGTGGTAGCTTCATTCCCATCGATATGGTTTTAGCAAACTTTTTCCTCGTCTTGAAATTGTTTCTATTCGCGATGGATGTCTCTTGATTTGGCAGAAGTGTCTTGACTCTTTCGTCTAGTCGCCGACGATTGGCCTTTTCAAATATGGCCATCTCACACTCCCGATCGGCTTTACTTTTCAGATGAATTTCACTCAGGAAGGTGTCGATCATTTCGTCTGACGGCCATAGAAGTTCCGGTACAGGACCTGCCCCCAGTCTCTTGGTGCAAGGAGCCTCTTCATCGTCTATCAATGAGTGAGAGATCACATGACAACTTGCTACGTAATCCTCAGATCCATCTGATGAGTCTTCTCCATCATCTCCGTCTTCAAGGACATGGCCGAGGAATTCTTGGAGCGTGATCGGAGTCCGACCCTTCTGGTTGTACTCTTCCAGCGCGTCGACCTGTTTCTACAGGTCCATGTGCTTGTCATCAGGCTTCACGGGCTTCTTGGATTTCTTTTTCTTCTTCGGAGATTTCGATGGCTGGGTGTGCGAGCTTTGGCTATCACCACCAATCTTTGGAGCTGGGCGCGGCTTCAGCATCCCTTCGATGATCTGGGGTTCTAACGGATTCTTCCACCTGATTGCCGGGCATGTCCGGAGATCATTCAGCATCCTTTTGGTTTTGGCCGAAAGGGCCACTTCCCATGGAGCTTCTTCAACAAAAGAGCACGTTGCCTCCGGTGTATTCGTCTTTTTAGGAGTGTGCGGTAGTGGTGGGTTTACTTTCCACTTCTCAGACAGCACAAACTTGCCTTGTAAGTACTGATCCTCGATCCATCCCTTAAAGACGAAGCAATCTTCGATTGGATGGCTCACCGTTTGGTGGTAAGGAAAATAATTGAGGTTATTCGCTTCACCGGGTTGCAATGGTCGCCTTGGATTCGGCAGATTGATAAGCCTGTTGCGCATCGCCAGCTCGAATAGTCTCTTCGTTTTGTCCCGTGGGAACGAGTAAGGACGCTTCATCTTCTCATTATAATAGCGTCGTCTCTCTTTCAGTTGATCCGCTAGCTTTGGGGCACTGGGCTGCTGTTGGGTGTTCGCAACGAAGATCGCCTTCCCTTTACCCTTTTCGTTCTGCAGTTCCGGCTTCGGGGGAGATGGTCTATAACCCATCAGGTCCATCTGGGAGAGCTTGTCGATTAGAGCCTGGAACGTGGTCGGTTTGAAGAACATCATGAACTGTGAAATAGTTGCATGAGGGTCTAGGGTGCCCATGAAAATGCCCACCGCTGGTGTTTCTTCGATGCGCTGTTCGCACTTCGACCACAGGTTCCGCCATCGGATTGCGTACTGAACCCACGTCTCGCCCGGCTTTGCCCTGGCATTGATCAATGCCGTTATTGGGGTGCGTTCACTAGCACTTGCGAATCGTTGGGTGAATAACAACTCCATTTCCGCGAAAGTTTTGACGGAGTCATTTGGAAGTTCGGAGTACCACTTGAATGTCGTCTCCGATAAACTGCCGACAAATTAGCGAAGCAAGAGCTTATCATCGCCGCCGGTGTTGCCACAAAGAGCCTTGAACTGGGCGACATGTTGATGGGGATTGCCTGTCCCTTTGTACACATGGAATTTCGGGATCGTGTAGCCCGGCGGGTACTTTATCTGATCATACCAGCGTGGATACGGTCGCCCAGTTCTAACAATTTGCCCAGCCGCTTCATTCGTCTGGTGAACTCGTATCTGCTGAGCGATATAATCCAGGGTGGCTTTGGAGATTGTCTCTTCCTTGGCTGTTGACAGAGCCGGCAGAGGGTTTGATGTTTCTCCTCTATCATCTTCAATTATTACTGGAGGATCTTCGGTTGGGGAGTCCGGCTGGATCATCATGCCCACCATATCCTGGAATAGAAGGGCCATTTGCTTTATATTGGCCGCTTGTTCCGTGGTCTCTTTGTCCTTCTTTTCAAGAATTCTCTGAAGGAATTCGGCATCAGTTTCCTGCTCATGGCGTTGCTCCGAGAATGCCTCTGGGCTTGCTTTCAGTCCTGTGAGCGCGGCCATCGCAGTCATCATCTCCTGAAGCTTCTGCTGCTGCTCTTGGGCTTTTGTCACGGATCGCGTAAGCGGTTGATGACCTGTGGAGATACGGCTATCCACTTTTCCGGATGCCATATAGACGGTATGCACCACCATGCCCCCAGACTTAGGGCATTTAGGCTCAGTGCCTTTGACATTTGTCGAAGGCACGGGGATTTTCTCCGGCCTTCTCCTCTTATGAGCGGTCGAAGTTGAGGGGGCCGCTGCAGTGAGCACCCAAGTAGCCGTCGTCTTTTGTGGCTTAACAGGAAGGTTTTCTTCCTGTCGGACCTTCAGCTTCTTCTGCCGGCGGGGATAGTCTTGATCAACCACCGACTCTCGGACTTGTCGCCAGATTTTGTAAACTTTGGAAGACAGCCGTTGAGGGGACTGCTTCGGCTTTATTTCTGTGACAGTCTCCACCGGCGGTGGAGATCTTTTCAGTACGGTGGTAGGCGAGTTCCTGCGCACCTTATTCAGCAGCTCAAAGCTGTTCCCGGTCGGAACAGCAGCATTGACTTCCATCGTTGGAGCTGGTGGAGTTAGCCCAGAGGGGGAGTTGCCCCGGTCTTCCTTACTCGGCACCAGTGGCGACGTCGAGCGTGTCGAGCTGTTAGGGCTGGTTCGGCGATGGGGATGGCTTTGTCTTGCCCCCTGTCTAGATGAAGCGTCGCTGGTGCCAGCCTCTTGAAGACTGATGTCTTTTGAGTAGCGGTATCCAATCTGTAAAAGACAGACCTTCGAGCAGGAACGGGAGCCGGAATAGTCAATCTTGTAAAGACTGACCCTTTGGCCGGAGAAGCCGCCTTGACGACTTCAGGAGAAGAGATGGCTATCCTCTTCGGAACAACCTTTTCTAGGACTGCAGGCTTCAACATGGGCCTACAGGAACTTCGGCCCAATCTGGAGAAGACCGAGGTGCTAGAGCTGGACGACCCGTTGAAAGGGGCCGCAGTAGTTGTAAGTCGATCAAAGACCGATTTCTTAGGAGCTTCCGGCGTTGACACAGGAACGGTAAAGCTCGTTGGCGGGAGCATGGTCCCGAAAAACAACCCGGTGGTGGCCTGAGTCACCTGGTCCACCGGCATTGTGAACAGCGAAGCTGCTTGAGGCCTGTAGGCTATGCCTCCGGATGAGGCGGAGCGTACATTGCAGTTGCAGCTGGAACACTTCGAGCAGGTGAACGCCATTGATCTTTTGCTTTCTGCACCAAGCAAAACGCCAAATCTTAGTACCTCGAACCCAAGGGCAACCATTAGCAAACCGCGATTCGTTCGCGAACACGACACACGAAGTGTGGAGTGGAAAGAGGAAAAGGTCCCACCGGGCGTGCCAGAATCTGTTCCCCTCCGAAAGACGCGGCGGAGACGCGATGTACGTCTCGCCTGAAATTCGGGGCAGATGCTAATTGGTGCTGTCCATCCACCTCTCTGAAAATGCCAAGTTGATTTATGGCACCGTGTATCGAAGGTTTAAACGGATGCGGCCGATGTAGCAGACTTCGTCAGATTCCCCCTCATCTGAGGGTTTTTTGATTGTGGGGACGCTCTTCCCTGCAGGCGCAAGCCCCTGCAGTTAATTACACTACCGCATCGTGATAACAACTTTCAGCTTCTCCAGATGGTCACTTCATGTCGTGGGTGTTTGTTTTGTTTGTGGTTGCCCGTGGATTGTATATGGAGACTAAGTTATGTCGTCGCCCGTAGGGTGTGGACTAGTCCAAATCCGTATCTTTCTTAGATTTGGGTTTGGGGGTTGGGTTTAAGGATACGTTAGCCTCATTTGAGACTAAGATCAACTTAAACGTTTGTTAAGGATACGTTAGTCTAATTTTAGACTAAGATCAACTTAACGGGATCATTTAGATCCGACAAGAGAGCAATTGGGCTCTGTTGTTTGGTTTAGTGACATTGCGGTCGGTAATTAGTTTAGGGACATTGCGGTCCATTGTTAGTTTAGGGACATCTCGGTCCATTGTTAGTTTAAAGACATCGCGGTCGAGATTAAGGACATCATAGTCTGTGGGTTTAAGGACCCCACAGTCCGTTGTTAGTTTTAAGACATTACGGTCGAGGTTAAGGACATCATAGTCCATGAGTTTAAGGACCTCACAGTCCGATATTAGTTTAAAGACATCACGGTCGAGGTTAAGGACATCATAGTCCATGAGTTTAAGGACCCCACAGTCCGATGTTAGTTTAAAGACATCACGGTCGATGTTAAGGACATCATAGTCCATGAGTTTAAGGACCCCACAGTCCGATGTTTAAAGATGTCATAGTCTGTGAAATGTGTGGTTGTCGGGACCCGTCACCTCTTTGAAGACGTTGAGAAATTACAACGACGAATATCAAAGGAGTGAAGAGATGTACCCTTGAACCAATGTGAGTTGGTTGAAAGAGCAGATGTGCTCAATTCAAAACAAGTTGATGACTTATGGCCAAAATTGGGCTAAGTCCAATTAAAATGTTTTAACATTTTATTTTTGTTCTGGCTATTAAACCTTTATTTGGGCTCAGCCCTTTTAATAATGCTAGGCATTGGGCTCTGAAATTTTTGTCTTGTATTGAATGCATAGCATTTATCAGAAACAAGCCTTGTTCTGACAGTGCGCCATGTGGTGCGCCAGGCGTTTTGCGCCAGTCAAAGAGCACATTGCACTTCTGTCGGGTAGCGCACACGAAGAGGGCACGTGTCGCGCTTAGCACTAAGCGCTAGTTTGTTAGCGCATTGCGCTTTTAATTTATAAGCGCATTGCGCTAGTCTGTTGGCGCACCAGTGAGTGACACGTGGCGCGCTTGGCGCTGAGCGCCAGCCCATGAGCGCAGTGCTCTGTTTTAGAAGCGCAAAGCGCAGATTGTACCTCTGGTTAACACGTGGCAGGTTTTGGCGCTGAGCGCCGGTCCAATGAGCGCAAGGGCGCAATTCATGAATGCAAGGCACTTTTCAATAGCGCAAAGCGCATTTGATCAATTTTAAGATCAAAGAACAAATTTATGTTCTTCAAAGGAGGCTTTTTCCTCAAGATCCAAGAACAAAAGTTCTTGTTTTTATAAAAGGCTCTGCCTTTATAGATCAAAAGATCTATGAATGAAGTAAAATACTTCTTTTAGTCTTTTTGTGATTAGATCTTTTTGATCTTTTCTTTTTTATTAAAGACCTTGGTCTTTTTCTTAGATCTCTGATCTTTTTAGAAGATGGTTCTTCTTTTTACGAGATGGTTTCATCTCTATTATTCAAGAACATAGTTCTTTGTACCTTGAAGATGAAGAAAAATCTTCTTTTTTCTAAGAGTTTTCTCTTCTTTTGCAGAGGGTTTTTTTCTCTCCTTTCTGTATCTTCTCCTTTTTTTGAGACTTGAAGTTTAGGGGCCTTTATATAGGGCCAATTGATTTGTTAAATCAGTTTTAAAAGATCTTTCTCTGATTGATTTGGGAATATTTCCCACCGTTGGATCTTTGATCCTAAGGTTTCTGTTTTACAGAAGATAATTTTCTTGTTTTAATAAGATTGAAAAATCTTTCCATAACAGAATTTTAGTTCTGATTAATTAATAATTTATTATTAGTAGATCTTTTGATCTGACGGTGGGGAATTTTTAATTCCACCGCTGGCGCACCTTGTGCTAGCACACCTACGCTCGACACGTGGCGTGCAGCGCAGAGCAACTGCGCTAGCGCACCCGTGTTTGACACGGGGCACGCAGCGCAGAGCGCAGCGCAACTGCGCTAGCGCACCCGTGTTTGACACGTGGCACACAGCGGAGAGTACTGGATCTAAAGCGTTGCTTCAATTTAAATTTTGAATTTTAAAACAGAGCTTTGCTCTGATTGGGGGGAAAGGAAGCGTTGCTTCATTCCATATCTTGGAACTTGAACAGAGCTTTGCTCTGATTAGAGGGAGCAGAAGCATCGCTTCATTTCAAACCTTGGAATTTGAACAGAGCTTTGCTCTGATTGGGAAAACAATTACTAGTTTCGTTTAAGAAAACATCTAACTTTCTTGCTTTTCTTAAACTATTCCTATCTTTCATATGTAAATTTTCACTTTCTAATTTTTATTATCAAATATTTTTTTGCTTATATATAGTATAATGCAAATTAACGCGTAAATAAGCATAAACCACCCCTAAACCTATTTGCAGCAGTGTCCTCGCTGTTGTCATCTTTTAAATCTCAAAATCTGTAGATTTGGGAGGAAAGGTTATCAAAGGGGACAAGAAATAATGAAAGTGAAATTCTCCCCCAAACTTATGTTTTGGCTCGTAATTTTGCAAAAAATTTCTTTCAAGAGCCAAAATATCCCCCCCAAACTTGAGTAAAATAGTATTAAGCATTTAAAATTATTGGGGGGTTAAAGTTATTGGTCAGAATAAAGCCTTACAAAGACCAAAAGTCAACACCAACCATTCAAAAATTTTATCGATGAAGCACAAAGGTTGGTGGAGGAACATGTCGCCTATTGACGTGAAGAAGTGGGGAGGAGATAAGAGATGTAATGGAAAAGATTTACGTCTCGGTTTGCAGAGACGAAACAATGATGATGTATTACTCGCATTCTCATTCTTGATAAGAAGAAGATGTGGCGATTCAACTTCTTTGGGTTGGGGTTGATTCATCACAACGCCCATATCTTCTAAGAATACGAGTTCTTTAGCGAAGATTTCTTCAATGTTTTTATCGATATCCCGAATAATGATCTCATCGGAAAGAATGGGATGATACTCGGACGCCATAAATGGTTCACATTTAGCGTTAGATGTTGACCCGGACAACAACGTAATAGCGGAGTCGAGATCAGTATCGTGAAGCTCTTCAATTTCGCTGCTGTCGGAATCTATTGTTTCAACAGAACACATATGAGTATAGGGTTTGGAGGGTTCACTTCCCAACTTGTAAATGTTAAGCTCAATTGACATCTTCCCGAAAGATAGGTTCATAGAGCCGTTTCGACAATTGATTATTGCGTTGGAAGTCGCAAGAAAAGATCGACCTAAAATCACCGGAATTTGGTTTCGTGGGTTCACTACAGATTGTGTATCTATAAGGATAAAATCCACAGGAAATATAAATTCCCCGACTTTGATTAACACATCCTCTAGCTCACCCCTAGGTTGGGTGATAGATCGATCGGCCATCTGAAGAGTGCAGTGTGCCGGTTTTAACTCCCCGATCCTTAATTTCTCATCTACAGAATACGGAAGAAAATTAACACTAGCACCTAAATCGAGTAGAGCACAATTGATATTTTTACCCCCGATATAAATAGAAATTGTAGGACTTCCGGGGTCCTTTCGTTTCTTGGGCAGTTGTTGTGTAAAAGCGGTGCTCACATTACTCGCAAGGAAAAAAATTTAGGTACTTGAACTTTTCTCTTCCTAGTGCACAAGTCCTTTAGGATTTTCGTATAAGACGGAACTTGTTAAATAGCATCTAGGAGAGAAATGTTTATTTTAACTTGCTTAAAAATTTCCACAATCTTCTCCATTTGTGGGTTAGCTTTGTTGGCTCTCAATCCGTTTGGAAACGGAGCTTTATCAATAAGTTTCGGGTCCAACATTTGTGGAGAAGTTTGTGGGGAAGGATTCGATCCCAGAATTGGAATGGGAATCGTTTTAGGGAGACTCGGCGGAGGGTTCGAACCTAGTAGGAAACGTATAATAGGCTCGGAAGTAGGTGGGAGACTAGACGAATTAGGGGAAGAAGTAGAAGCCGGGGTATCATTGGTATCATTAGCGTCATCAACATGTTCACCCACTCGGTTATCTAAAACTCTTCCCGATCTCAACGTAGTAACGGCACTCACATTATGATTTTTTGAGTGGCCAGGATTCGGTAGGGGTTGAGATGGGATTTTCCCTTTTTCTCTTGCACTCATCGCGGCATTCAACTGTGCAATTTGGGCTTCTATTAATTTAATATTCTCACTGTGGGAGGCGGAGTCTTTCTTTATGGTATCAATAGAAGACCTCATATCAGCCAACATTTGGATGGAATGTTTCATAAACAAATCCAAAGTTTGTGCGAGTGAAGAGGAGTTATCGGTACCGGTCGTTTGGAAAGAATTATTAGTAGGTACAGAATTGTTGACTGGATTTTAAAAATTTTGTGACTGAAAGGGGTGCTGACTTTGTTGTGGTGGTTGTTGTTGCTGTGGAGGAGCTCTTTGGTAATTGCTTTGGAACTGGTTTTGATTTTGGTTTTGGTTTTGGTTTTGGTTCCAAGCAAGGTTAGGATGATTCCTCTACCCCTGATTGTATGTGGAAGAATAAGGATCGTTTCTAGGTCGGTGATGAAAAGTAGCATTGGTGTGTTCTTGAACTTGAAATGGTGCATTCATAGGACATTCTTCCGTCAAATGTGATGGGTTGGAACAGCAACCACATATGGTTTTGGGAAGCGTAACCTGGTTTAGGGAGACTGATGAGAATTTGCTTTCTATAGCGTCGAGTTTCTTTTGTATCGCTGCTATTTCGGATTTTACTGCGATGGAAATATCGAGCTGATGGACACCTCCTTTAGATGGTTGTGCTCTAACGCTTTCCCACTACAAAGTGTGTTCAGCAAGATCTTCCAGGTATTGCCAAGCTTCACCATCGTATTTGGACATGAAATGACATTGACACATGGTTTCAAGAATTTGCTTTGTCGCAGGATTAATACCCTCATATATAATTCGGCACAAATCTTATTTCTTTATTCCATGATGAGGACATTGAACAAGCAGATCTTTGAACCGTTCAAAGCATTTCCAAAATGGTTCATTGGGAAGATGGGTAAACTGGTTGATTTCGCTCCGAACATGGGCGGTCTTATGATTGGGGTAAAATTTATTAAGGAATGCAATCACGAATTCGTCCCAATTGGTAATAGAGTATGTGGCAGTGTTATAAAACCATTTTTCTGCTATGTCGCACAAGGTGAAAGGGAGAAGACGCAAGCGCATAGCATCCACAGAAAGTTATGATGTACCCATCATTGCATATACGTTTTCGAATTTGGTGATAAAAACATGCGCGTCTTCAGACTCAAGCCTATGAAATTTGGGTAACAGGTTGATGAAGTGGGGTTTAATTTCAAAATTATCCCCGTTGGCTGGTGGAATGGATAGACAAGTAGAAAGGGGACCACGTATAGGATAGCATCTCTCTTGGAGAGATATGCGTGGTGGGTTCTGCACACCTGCGGGCGGTGGCAGAGTGGTATCATTCAATCCCGATGGAGATCCGTCCATTTCGGGAGATGTCGTGGGTGGAGGGGAAAAAGAAGATGAAGAAGCACCGACTTCGGAGTCGATAGCCGAAACGCAGACAAGACGGGCACTAGAATCCCGTGTCCAGCCGAGCATGCACTAAGCGGGTTTAGTGCAAGTGGCAGCGTGTATGTTATTTAAAAATTGGTTTGTTTTGAAAAGTGTCAGACTTAAGACAAATCACAAATGCACAATCAACCCTAGAACTAAGATCACCTAGGTCAAGTCACTAGACCGCTCCTAGACTTCCAAAGGACAAGCCGCAGGATCAATCCTCTACCACCTCTTTACTACTCTTGTGGCCAGGTAAGTGCCAGGTAAGTGGGAGGTATCCGCTATACGAATCACCAAAAATAGCGGACCTAATTAAGTAACCACTTGCTTTAGACACACTTGCCTAGACACCACAAAAGTAATGCGGATAAGCGATAGATTACCCACGACCTTCTTCTGTCTTATTTGAGCGCGAGAGTCTTATCTAGATATTTTTTAATTAATGTAGGGTTGATACGGATACTCGTTTTATGATTTATGGGGCTTAGGAAGGGTGATTAAATCCCACCTAATCTGAATTTTGGTCTTACCCCTTAAAGTTCGTATTAAAATATGTAGAAACAAACTACAAAACAAAACTTGCAAGAAGATTTTTGAGCGGCGATATTTTGCAAAGAACCCTGCAGAAAATATATTATTGGATTTTTCAGAGGAGAGAGAAAGATATAGAAAAGATACCGGAGAAGTTTACAGCCCTAGATCCCCAAATGCACCGTGGATCCGCCGCTAATCTGCTCTTTGTGCTGCGTTTCCGCTGCCAATCTGAAGGATCTTTTGAAGATTTTTGCTACGTGGCCTCCCTTGTACCTCTGGATCTTGATGAATATCTCTGAATCTCTATTTTCTCAAATCTGTGACTCCAGATCTCACAAAATAATCGTTAAATACACAATTTGCAGTTTTGTTTATTTTATGATATAGATCGAATTTCAACACGAATAGTAAAAAAAGAAAATTACACACGTATCCCCAGCAACGACGCCATTTGATTGATGTGAAAAAGTGTTTGTAGAATAACCGCAATCAATAACGATGTCGCTTGTAGCTAGCCGAGATGAGTACGGGTCGTCAGCAGGGAAACATGGAATCTTTTTATCTTAGTTTAGACGTGTTGAATAAAATAAACGAAGAGAAGAGGATAGTTTATTTAAGATCTAAATTAATTACGGATGTAAATTATATAAGAAAAAGGCTTGTAGGGTTCGTTAAGATTTAGTAGTCATGGATGATTAATTAAAAATTACTCTTTTTATCCTTTAATAGATTTAAAACTAGATCGACGGTGATGCATGTAGATTTAGGGTTTTTGGAGGGAATAGGGTTCCCACTCTTAACCCCTATCTTTACATGGATCTCCGTTCATGTCTAGCCTTTACCAAAACAATTGTTAATCTAATCTCAAATCGCGGTCGTGACTACCAATGAATTGATAGCGCGCCCGATTAGGATGTTAACAATTCTTTTGATAAAATTTATAAACTTTATAGGACGTAAAAAGAGTTAAAAGATTTTAATCGTCCATTGATCTACCATAATCATACGAACCCTAACAAGCAGAGAATTACTCGCGCGTGTTGGGAATAGAAGAAGAAAGGATAGTTAAAGAAATCATAATGCAGAAATAATACATAAAATAAATAATTAAACAAAATGATCTACCTTTATTAATCAACTTCACAAGTACAAATCCTACAAATTTAGATTACAAGAGGAAGAATTTGCTCTCGATCTCTGCCCCGTAGGAAGCAGATACTCCGTCGATTTTCACGTCGCCCTATCACGTCGAATCGTGGACCTGTCGTGAATCACTTGTTCTTTGACGGCGATTTGCTTTGTGGTAAAGGTGATGAGTTTTAATTTTAGCCATCGGTCCTTTATATAGCCTTCAAATTAGAAATCATAGATCTCATAGGTTTAGACTTGCCATAAAGATCTATTTTCCAAGTTTTCAGATCCTATGATTTTATTGGAAGATTTTTGATCCTGTCATTTTGAATATCTTGATCTCTTGACCTGAGCTAAATCTGCACAAAATCTCCATGAATAATATTAGTAATATTTATTAAATTAAAGTGAGTATATTAATTACTTTATATAGTAATAAATCTTTAAGAAACTGATTAAGAATATTTAATATGCTATTCATTTTATATGGGAATAAATCTTTAAGAAACATGATTAAGAATATTTGATATGCTATACATCTTTTAATTACTAAAATATTATGCATATATTTTGAAATATTATTCTAACCATTTGTATGATATTATATCTTTTAAGAATTGTGATTAGAATATTTGATATTATATGCATATTTTCAATTACCAAAATATTATATAAATATAAAATGCATATATTTTCCTTCATAATGTTAATTATAATATATAAATATATGGTAAATAGTATTTTGCAGATAAATCCAAATATGTTTTATATTTATAATAAACACCTTTAAATATTTAAGAAAAGTAAGGAAAATGTTATATCAAAAGTGTAATATTTTCGACTGAACAGTCACCATCTTCACCTTCCCCGATCCCCTCATCTCCTTGCCTAGCCCTATCCAACGAGCCCGAGCACCACGCCCTACCCCGAGCTCCTCAACAGCTCGCATCCGAGCCTCCGTGCCATGCCCATCTCGTTGCAATCGCTGAGCCTAACCACTGAACAACACCGCCGTTGCCCATGCCCAGTAGTGCCAAGCTCACCACGTACCCGTGATGTGTCGTGGCTCGTGTCAGCCACCGTGCCCGCCTCCGTGCCAACCGTGTCCCGATCCAGTGCACGCGCCGTGCCCACTCCTACACCAGCGTCGTGTCCCGTGTCGTGTCACGCTGTGTCACATCCGTACCACGCACCGAGTCAAGACCGTGCCCAGTACCGTGTCACGCCCACGTCATCACCACGCCCACTACCGCATCGCGCCCGCGTCGCCACCGCGTCCAGTACTGGGTTACCGTGCATCGCGCCCATGTCGCGTACGTGTCTAGCATCGCATCGTCTCGGGTGTTGAAACGGATCCCGCATGTGGTGTCGCTTCTATATCAAGCGACCGAAGACAAGTTGAACACTTTCTTTACATGCTATTTTATTTATATCGATAAGTATATAGAATATCGAAAAATACAATAGCAATTTTACTAATAAGTCTTGATCAATTTGACAACACTGTTTGGGACATAATCGAGCTTACTACGTTTGTAGGGAGTTTTTCGTCACTCCATTGAAATGGGAATACGCGTCGCTTGTCAGGCGTACTACAGATTTCCCTTGCCTAGGGTAGGCGGGGGTTTATTGATTGTAGGGATCCGAATCTCCGGCAGCCGCGGACTAAACTGTCGTTAATTACCCCTCGCCTTTGGAGTGAGAGAACCTCCGATTGACGGATCAAACCGGTCATGCGAACTCAATGTGTAGTGTGCGTGTGTTGTGTTTTGAAGGGTCTTAGATATATCGGGGGCCTCTAAGAGTTTACGGGGTCCCGCTCATGGCGTCGCGGAACTGCCGCAAACCCTAGGGTTTGGCCGCGGTTCCGTGGTGAAAAAGTCAAGTTTGGATATCGTTCTTCTAGAGGGTCCATAGAATTACTTTCATGATTTTTGAACATTTTTAACTTGGAAAAAATCCAACTTTTGGAAAATTTCCATAGAGGGGTGAAAGTTGGGTTTTTGATATTCTTTCGAACTTTTCAACATCGTCAAAAGTACCCGAAACGATATTAAAATTACAACTACGTGTCACGCCCCGCTTCCCAGAGTGCGCTAAGATCGGCACGTGACAGAGCCAACCATGCTACCTGTGGATAGGAAATATCCCTCCACAGTCACATTACGGCTGTAGAGATATCGAGAACAATAATAAACTATCTATCATATGTCCATAGGCCAAAATAAACGAGTCAAGAATAAAATAATATGCGGAAGCAATAGATCCAAAAAACAAAACACATGAAAAGTAAAACTGGATACCAACTGGATCCTTACTGCTCGGCCTAACGGCGGAAGTACTCCTGATCAGCCTGCGACAAAGGTAGAGAATCTGGGCCATGCAAAACCCAGACGTCAGTGCGTCATAACATCAAGCAATAATATAATCAAGGGGTAGCAAGGTATGCAGGTACGAGTATGAATGGTAAAACAGGTATAACAGTAATATAAAAAGTGACAGTGAAGGATAAGGCACATGTGATGTGCAGTGAGTAATCTAAACTGGTCTACTGGGTTAACTACTCTTAAGTCTTTGAAATCAATTTGATGAATTATCGATATAACTCAATAGTATCCCGTGCGTGCCCGGGACCACGGTCTAAGACTCTCGGGCTGAATCCGAGACGTGCCGCAAGGCAGTAAAATGTAGTATGTAACGACGAATGATGTCAGCAGCAGCATCCCGGGGCTGGCCTAGCCCGTAAGACTGATCAGTATAGGTATCGAACTGTCGAATTACAAGTAAGGTTTCATCATTGATTTCCCCATACCCCCAAGTTATGTGTTCAAGTCTGGTATTGATAAATCTGGAGCTAATGCCAACACAGGATCAAGCAGGTACAGGTTTGTCTGAATAGACAACAGGAAATGCCCGTAGGGACAACAGGTCAAGATTGTCGGCATTAGTAACAAGATCAGGTAACAGGTCAAGCTGTGGTACATCAGGTCATGTCAGGTAGTGTACATGGGTCCAATCATGTCAAGAAGTGTACAGGTATCAAGTCGTGTCAAGTAGTGGTGTATCAAGTCATGTCAGGGGATGCACAAGTGTCACGTGGGTGCTCATAGTCAAACTATAATAAGCATGGGTACACAAAAACAAGTATGGGGTACCAATGCAACAATAAAATGGAATAATGTGATGTGGTATGCAACTAGGTATAGATTCAAACATATGGATGCGCAGTTATCGATTAGGGTTACATTTATAGTTCCAATACTAATTAGGATGCACTTTATTAAACATGGAATGTTATAATAACTGCATTAGGTTATAAATGAGATCGGTAAATGCAGCTATATGTGTTCTATTCGATATGGATGCGAATTGATATCATATAACCTTTAAATGATAAACTAGTTAATGCACGATATTCAATTAAACAATGTGAATGGTTATATTCAATTTGATGCGGTATACTATAGTATGTTATGTGACAAGATAGGTTTGCATATGCTAGATATGAAATGATAAGAATGGATGCATACGGTCATTGTAAAACAAGTACTTTGGATGCACGGTTTGAAATTCAATTATTATATTTATTAAAATATATGCATAAAATGTGTAACAACTGGGAATATATTAGTAACTAATTATATTTTAATAAGTGAATTTTTTTTTTAATAAAAGTTTACCAAATTGACTTTCAAATATTTTATCAAAATTAATAAACATTTTTCTAGAATTTTCCTAAGCTTGCACAAACATGTGCATGTAACCTAGGGTTAAAATTGGGTTAAACCATGTTTAGGCATCCATGGTGGTCTAACCCCTTTTGTTAAGCTAATTAGTTTTAAATTAAGAATTTGGTTTTCTAAAAATAAAAAAAAGGATTAAAATTTCTTTTGGTTGACTTGGGTTGAGGAGAAAGAGGGCATGGTGGGTGTCATGTTAGCATTTGATAGAGAGAGAGAATGGTGGCTTAAGGAAGTGTCACACCCATTTCACTTCAACACTTTTTGCTTGTCTTTCAAACTCTCTCACTCACTCACCCTCTCACTCAAACACTACAGCTGTAGCTGCTGCTACATCAGCCCCAAACACATCAACAAAACACAATATCAACAGCATCAGCTTCATGTAACAGCAGCAGCAGTTTTCAGCCCCAGCAGCAGCAGCTGCAACCACAAACAACACCACACAACAACCATTCCCACACCTACAACAACTCCTTCTTCTTCTACTACAGCCACACAACACCAAAACAACAGCAACACCAGCACAAAGTTTTATAACTCAAGCTACAGCCTGAACTGCATCAGCCTGTGCAGTGAGCAGCAGCACTAGCAGGAGCTTCAGGCAGCTCCAGCAGCTGCAGCAACTCCCTCACTCCACTTCTTCTCTTCTCCTTGGTGTAGGGGTCAAGTGAGGTATACTTCTTTAGCTTAGCTTCTTAGCTTGCTAAGTTTATGTGTAGAAATAGCTTCGATTAGTGTAAAATATGAGATTTTGTGCTCATTTTGGTGATTTGTGTGAAGTTTTGTTTAAGGGATGTTAGTGTTGGGTTGACTAGCTTAGGTAAGTGTTCTTAAGGCTAAGTTAACCAGGATAACCCCAGATTACACTAAAATACCCTCAGTTTTCAAATTGTACAAAACTTGGCGTTTTTGAGCAAAACTTAGCTTTTTGAGATCTACTGTTACCCCTGTAAGTTCAGAATGAAATTAAGTGGACCATGGCCTACTGGTGACACCCTGACCCCACCACCAGAGCCCGACCCCACCACTCCAACCTACGGCCGCCGAAACAATCATTCTGGCCGCAAATTGCGGCCAGACCAGGGAGTTAGGAGCTAGGGTTGTTGGTACAGGTGTCTGCTACATTTTTTAGGTCCATGGTATATATAGTTTTGTAATATTCTAACCTGGGTAAAATCTGGGACAGTATGTCGTTTTCTGGTATTTTTAGTTTGCGCGATACGCGAGTGGATTCTGTGATTCAGCGTATCGCGGCGTATCGGGTTGAGTTTTAGATACATACACGTTCCAGCGTATCGCGCGCACGCGCGTTAATTCGCGATGCGAGTTTCTCGTTTCGTTCCGATATCGCGTTTTACGAGATTTTGATATATTAGGATTCTTGTGTAAATTCCAGGTTCACAGGCGGGTACGTCAGACGCCACCAGGAAAGGGAAGCAAGTGGTCGGCTATACTTAGCACGCGATCAGGTGAGTAGATTTAACATCTACGGGGAAATCGCCCGTATGGCGTTAAGCGTCAGGGCGTGATAGGATGTTAGTTTTATGTGTTCATGTAGACATACTAGAGTAGCATACCTCCTTATATATATAGATATACTGATAGTATAGAGCATTGCACTGTCACTAACGGTCCAAGTTGTACGAGCACGATTTATATACTACACTCACACCGTTAGTGATTGCCATGACACTCACCTTATAGGATTGCTATAAACCGCATATTTGATTCTGCTTATTTGACATTGTCATGATTTGCCGCATACTATCATATGGATATTCATACCATGCACCCTGCATACGCACTTTTATGAGTACCTTCATTGATATATCACTACTTGGGCACATATGCATCATATATCTACAATAGTGCATATGTACATTGCTATATTCACTTTGTATACTTATCCATTCGGACATCCATACCTATACACATATTCATATGCTACATACATGGATGATATTGACTTGATTTAAAACTAAGGGACCACAAGCGATATTTTCAAAACTAGATCTTTCAAAGGAACGGTTTTCCCTTTCTTTTACTCTTAGCGTCATACGACACATTGCATGGTTACGCATTGTATTTGATTCATGTGATTTCTGGATTTGGGAACCGGGGTACTATTTTCAGAATACGCACTGCTTAAAAACCCGGTTTCCCTTGATATGATATTTTAGTGCGTCCACCATGTGTTTTCTCTGTTCTAGAGATCTTGTGTGAGTATACCCGATTCGAGGAGAGGTAGGCACCGATTGCGGGTACATGGTGGACCCGGTATGGTACCCCGGGACGAGAAAACTCGTATTGTTAGACGGTGATCCCGGTAGAGGGATTACTACCTACCGGTGATTGGTTAAACCTGGTGATTATCCGGAGGATACCGACCAGAGTCGATAGATGGATACGGGACGATGCGTACTGCCGGGGGCCGAGGGCCGATTCCGCAGACGGAGCCCGTGGGCAGATCCGATGGACGGACGCCCCATACTGGAGGATTTGCGTGTCGATACTGGACACGGCTGATTTTATGAGATTTGGGTGCCGATGTTGGGCACTCACAATTGTATGAGATTCACAGGATTTGAGGGCCGATGTGGATGACGGCGCCTGAGTTTTACTGGGATTTGGGTATATTGATGGACACCGGTCATTTTTCCACGTTGATATTCCGTGTAGACACTATTTATTCCCATGCTCAGCATTTAGTATTGACATCTCATCCTGTACCTATTGTACCTGATATAGTACACATGCTATACATGATTATCGCATACCCTGCTCATGTTATATAGGATTGTTAGATTCCATATCAGACATGATTATTGCACATCTTGCACATCATATGGAAAGACTTTTAGATTTCACTTGTTGCCTGATGTGAGCATTCAGTTCATCATATAGATGTTATCTGTTGGTATAGGTTAGAGTATCGCAGCACGTGCATACTCGCTATTACCTTTATATGTTATCTACTATTCACGAGTTAGCAACTCACCCCCGTTGTGCCACAGTGCTTGCAGGTTGCCCTTAGGAGTAGTCGCGGCTGGCTGTTTACCGCACCTTTTGACACAGATACCATTGCTGAGGCGTGTTAGCCATTTTGCTATTAGGTGGGTTTGTACGGTATCTGTTTACTTTTCAGTTGCATCTTGATGTATCTAGTACTCTCCATCTACTTTCATGTATTGACTTAGAGACAGTTGTGAGGACGATGTATGTTCTCTGTACTCTGGTATCAAGCTCGTTGTGAGCCGACTTTATTTATGCAGTTTTACCTCTTATGGTATTTGTTTTCACTTTACTACTCATTCTTCGCATCGGCGTCGTATATTTTATTGTGGTGATTGCTCCGCCGTTGGGCGCGATTCTCCCATTGAGATGCTCTACTTATTTCACATGTTACTTTTACTTATATCTCGCCTTTTACTCGATTTCGGGACAAATTTTTGGAAAAAGAAATGTTGTTAAAATTATTTAAATAATAACTTGAACCAAAAAGGATTGCCACTAAACAACTTAAAGTTTTCTCAATGTTTTAACACTCCAAATTTTAATGGTTTTGTTTTCTGGGTTCGGCTTACTTAGTCATGTTACGCCTGTAGACGTTGCGTGGTTAAGTGCCGGTCACGGGCCGAACTTTGGGTTGTGACAAAATGTAATGTAGCATGTAGCAAGGTAAACTTGCCTCGGGGATCCACAGATGCACGGCACGCAGCAAGAATGCGATAAAACGACGGAAAATCTCCATTGGGGCATTTCGTCGAACACTTTGTGCGCATAATCGAACATTGACGAAATGGAGATCTAGAGGCAGAGAAATGATCATTTCGTTCACGTAAATGCAGACCAATCATTGGACCTCGGTTCTCGTCTCGGAGTCGCGTCGAATGGGCTGTCGAATGTCAAGGGTTAGGTGTTGTCAATCGGCTAAGAGGGGGAGATGATCTCAGTTGATAGAGGGGCTCGACTATGGTCTCGGTCGAGATTGGGATGGTCGGCAAGGTGGTCGGGGCTCCGGCGATGGGACATAGAGATGGCCGCAGTGGGTTGCAAGGTTCACTGTGGTTACAGGGGAGAGGGTGAAGGCGCTGGTGGTGGTAGCTGTGTTGATGAGGGTGAGAAGGGGTTGAGGAAGGTCATGGTGACGGCAAGGCGGTCGCCGGTAGTGGTCGACGCAGGCGAGGTACAGGGACGAGGGTTGCAGGCACGGGTAAGGTTTGCGGGGGTTCTTGGGTTGGTGGGTTTTGGAGCTTGGGAGAAGAAGGCGAGGAGAAGAGATCGGGGAGAGGTGTTCGGCGAGGGCGTGAGGGAGGTCGGCGGCGGCGGTGACAACGGAGACAGAGAAGGTGGCCTCCGTGGGTTCATGGGTGTTGGGGGTTGCGGGTTAGTCGGGGAAAGAGATGGGATGACGGTGATCGAGGGAAAGGAAGAGGAGAGGGGGACGAGAGAGGTGAGTGACGAGGGTGGAGGCGGCGCGCGGCGAGACAATAGGCGTGGGCGTGAGCGCGAAAAGAAATATGAGCGCGAGAAGAAGAAAGTGAGGAGAGAGAGAGAAGATCGAGAGGAGAGAGAGAGGAGAGAGAAAGAGATCAGCGGTGAGATCAAGAGAGAGAAAGAAAGAGAGAGAGAGAGGAATGGGGTCCACGGGCCAGAGGGGAGAGAGCTGGGTTTGGTTAGGATTTTAGATTTTAAATTTTAAAAAAGATTTTAGTTTGTTTGAAAGAAATTTTATGAACTGTAAAAATATTCGACTAAATTTTAAAATTTTAAATAAATGAAATTTGGCGGGATACAGAAATATTTCAAAACGCGCCCGGGTCGGGTCTAAGATTTCAGTTTTAAAATACGAAAAATATATGCGACTTCCAAATTTTAAAATGAATGCTCAGGTAACGAAAATGCATACCCCCAAGAACGGATACACGTACGTGCGCGTAGCCATCCAAACACGTCCGTTTCACTGAACGGAACGAGAACAAGATGCGCGGATGCTACCACGGGTTAGGGGTATCATGCAAGCTATGAAATGCAATTTTAAATTATTTTACATGACCTAAAATGTTATATGGTAAAATATGCAATATCAGATAAAATGTCAGTATGCAGTATACATGAAATGCACGTGTCTATGTAACAAGTTAAGGTAATTCATAAATATGAATCAAACAGGTTCAAGCAAGCGGGTCGGGTCGAATGCAATGTAAAATGCAAAATACTATTTGCACCCAAAACACGGTAAATCAAGAAAATACTACCAATAAGAAAATACCAGAACTGGAATTGGTATAAATGAACTAGGTTGTTACATCATACCCAACTACAAAAAGAATTTCGTCCTCGAAATTCCAAGAATAAGAAAGGATAAACAATCAAGAAACTACAAGAATAGATGTGGAAACTTCTGTCAGATTTAATCTTTTCATTCCTACGTTGATTCTCCATGTGAGCGAGTTCCCCAAGAAACAAGTACAAGAGGGATAACTTTGTTCTTAAGAACCTTTTCTCTTCGATCCACAATCGACATCGGTCGCTCCTCAAAAGTCAAATCTTCTCATACAGTCAGCTCCGAATGATCCAGCATGTGTGTTTCATCTCGAACATATTTATGGAGTTGAGATACGTGAAACACGTCATGAACATTCGCCAAATATTGCGGTACAGTCAATCGATACGCCACTTCTCCAACACGCTCCAAAATCTCAAAAGGTCCAACGAATCGAGGACTAAGCTTGCCTTGACTCCCAAAACGAATCACCCCTCTAGTTGATGATATCTTCAAGAACACCAAATCACCAACAGCGAACTCTAGAGGTCTTCTCGATGTATCGGCCCAACTCATTTGTCGGTCTTGTGCTACTTTCATATGATTTCGGATAGTGTTAACCTTCTCAACCGTTTGCACGATCAAATCCGGTCCCAATAATTTTCTTTCTCCAATATTGTCCCAACAAACAGGTGAATGACACGTGCGACCATATAAAGTTTCGAATGGAGCCATCTGAATAGTCGCCTGGAAACTATTATTGTAAGAAAACTCCACTAAGTGTAGATGATCCTCCCATGAACTCTTGAAGTCTAACATGCAAGCTCTCAATATGTCTTCAAGAGTTTGGATCGTTCTCTCCGACTGGCCATCTGTCTGAGGATGATAAGCTGTGCTAAACTTCAATCAAGTTCCCAAACTTTCCTGTAAGCTCCTCCAAAAGTGTGAAAAGAAACGGGTGTCACGGTCAGACACGATGCTCACCGGTACTCCATGTAATCTTACAATCTCCTGCATGTACCGTTCTGCCAAAGCTTCTGTTGATTGACCAACTCGAAAAGGGATGAAATGAGTTGCCTTGGTCAATCTATCAACAATCACCCAAACTGCATTGTTGCCCTTTGGACCTCGCGGTAAAGCCATCACGAAATCCATGGTTATATGTTCCTACTTCCACTGAGGAATCGGAAGTGGTTTCAATAAACCAGCAACTCTTTGATATTCAGCCTTAACTTGCTGACATACTAAGCACTTCACTACAAAGCGGGCAATCTCCCGCTTCATGCCTTCCCACCAGAAATGCTGTCGTAGATCTCGGTACATCTTCGTGCCTCCTGGATGTACGGAATATGCGGAACTGTGCGCCTCCTTCATAACTTCTTCGCGAATATCTCCTTTTGGCACACACAAATGACTACCATATCGTAACGAACCATCTTCATGATTCAACAAGTCCGTTCGAAGTCCAGCTTCAACTTGTTCTCGAAACTTTTGCAATCTAGAGTCCTGCAATTGCGCTGCTTTAATACTCTCGATCAATGACGACTGTACTTGCAGCTGCATCAACTGTTCCGAAGAATGTGGTAGCTTAATCTCCAACTCGAATCTCCGAAAGTCTTCGATAATCTCCTTCTGTGCAGTCAACATCCGAATTGCTGGCAACCGACTAAGCGCATCCGGCACAACATTAACTTTCCCCGGATGATACTTAAGATCAAGATCGTAGTCAGCCATCAGCTCCAACCATCTACGCTGCCTCATATTAAGCTCCTTCTGTATGAATACATACTTCAGGATTTTGTGATCGGTGAATAATTCGACCCTTTCGCCCAATAAGTAGTGTCTCCAAATCTTCAAGCGAAAATCACAGCTGCTAGCTCCAAATTATGAGTTGGGTAATTCTTCTCATGGGTCTTCAACTGTCTCGATGCGTAAGCTATAACCTTCTCCTGCTGCATCAAAACACATCCCAATCCTTTCCCAGATGCGTCGCTGTAAATCACTAATCCTCCGGAACTGTCTGGTACGGTCAAAATAGGAGCGGTTATCAGTCTCTACTTCAATACCTCAAAAGCTGATGCACACCTATCCGTCCATACGAACGGTACTTCCTTACGCGTAAGCTTGGTTAAAGGCTCAGCCAAACGGGCAAAATTCTCCACGAACCTTCTGTAATAGCCGGCAAGTCCAAAAAAAAAACTTCTGATCTCTGCTACGTTCTTCGGAATCGGCCAATTTCGAACTGCTGCAATCTTTTCAGGATCAACGGCGATTCCATCTCCAGATACGATATGCCCCAAAGCTTCACTTCTTCAAACCAAAACTCGCACTTGCTCATCTTCGCATAAAATCTTTCTTGCCTCAATGTCTGCAGTGCGATCCTCAAGTGTTCTGCATACTCTTCTAGGCTCCTCGAGTAGACCAGAATATCATCGACGAACACCACTATAAACTGGTCCAAGAACGATGAAAAGATTCGGTTCATCAAGTCCATAAATATCGCCGGCGCATTCGTTACTCCGAAGGGCATCACTAAATACTCGTAATGTCCATACCGAGTTCTGAACACCGTCTTGCAAATATCTTCTGATTTAGCTCGGACCTGATGATATCCGGATCGCAAATCCAGCTTCGAGAATACTCTCGAGCCACTAAGTTGCTCAAATAATTCGCCAATGCGAGGGTCGGGTACTTGTTCTTAATAGTCACCCGGTTTAATTCTCGATAATCGATGCACATCCTCCTTGTGCCATCTTTCTTCTTGACTAGAAGAACTGAATCTCCCTAAGGTGAGTTACTGCTGCGAATCCAACCCTTCTCAAGTAATTCAGCAACCTGCTTCTTGACTTCTTCCAACTCCACTGGTGCCATTAGATAGTATGCCTTAGATATTGGCGCTGCACCAGGAATAAGATCGATCACGAATTCGACGTCTCGTTTTGGCGGTAAACCCGAGATGTCTTCGAACACGTCCATGAAATCTCAAACAACAGCTGGCGCTTCCTCTTTATCAACTTCCATTGTCGAAAGAACATTGTTTGTCGGCCTAGCCCTAAACTCGACTGGCCCGACAGAACAGCTACCTCCAGCAAAAACAAACTTCGAATGTCCGGGAATCTGGAATATCACTTTCTTTGCGCTACAATCAATATAAGCGTGGAAAGTGCCGAGGAAGTCCATTCCCAATACAACATCATAACTGCCGGTATCGATCACCAAGAAATCTGCAAAACATGAACTGGTAAGCAATGAAACTGAGGGAACCAAGGTAATAAAATGACCATGGAATAAGGAAATGAATCAAGACTAGGACTCCAAGTTACTTAAATAGAGTACCGCATTGTAACCATATTGCAGTTCATGGGTACAATCACATAACTCTACTCAAGTCGCCCAAATCCTAGTATCAGAATCAAAGAACAGGGAGAAACAATAGGGAACCAAAAAGGTTTCAAGTCGAGATGCAAAGAAGTTTGCATAACGTCAAAATAAGGATCAGGAGGAAGTTAAGATTCAAAAATGGCAAGATGGTAAAGTGGCAGGACATGTTCCTAATCTCGAGTATTCTGATTCGTGTATTAGGTCCAATACCCAACTACAAAAGAATCAAACCCGTTTAACCTAGATCCTATGGCTCTGATACAAAACAAACCCTGTCACGCCCCGCTTCCCAGAGTGCGCTAAGATCGGCACGTGACAGAGCCAACCATGCTACCTGTGGATAGGAAATATCCCTCCACAGTCACATTACGGCTGTAGAGATATCGAGAACAATAATAAACTATCTATGACATGTCCATAGGCCAAAATAAACGAGTCAAGAATAAAATAATATGCGGAAGCAATAGATCCAAAAAACAAAACACCTGAAAAGTAAAACTGGATACCAACTGGATCCTCACTGCTCGGCCTAACGGCGGAAGTACTCCTGATCAGCCTGCGAAAAAGGTAGAGAATCTGGGCCATACAAAACCCAGACGTCAGTACGTCATAACATCAAGCAATAATATAATCAAGGGATAGCAAGGCATGCAGGTACGAGTATGAACGGTAAAACAGGTATAACAGTAATATAAAAAGTGACAGTGAAGGATAAGGCACATGTGATGTGCAGTGAGTAATCTAAACTGGTCTACTGGGTTAACTACTCTTAAGTCTTTGAAATCAATTTGATGAATTATCGATATAACTCAATAGTATCCCGTGCGTGCCCGGGACCACGGTCTAAGACTCTCGGGCTGAATCCGAGACGTGCCGCAAGGCAGTAAAAGGTAGTATGTAACGACGAATGATGTCAGCAGCATCATCCCGGGGCTGGCCTAGCCCGTAAGACTGATCAGTATAGGTATCGAACTGTCGAGTTACAAGTCAGGTTTCATCATTGATTTCCCCATACCCCCAAGTTATGTGTTCAAGTCTGGTATTGATAAATCTGGAGCTAATGCCAACACAGGATCAAGCAGGTACAGGTTTGTCTGAATAGACAACAGGAAATATCCGTAGGGACAACAGGTCAAGATTGTCGGCATTAGTAACAAGATCAGGTAACAGGTCAAGCTGTGGTACATCAGGTCATGTCAGGTAGTGTACATGGGTCCAATCATGTCAAGAAGTGTACAGGTATCAAGTCGTGTCAAGTAGTGGTGTATCAAGTCATGTCAGGGGATGCACAAGTGTCACGTGGGTGCTCATAGTCAAACTATAATAAGCATGGGTACACAAAAACAAGTATGGGGTACCAATGCAACAATAAAATGGAATAATGTGATGTGGTATGCAACTAGGTATAGATTCAAACATATGGATGCGCAGTTATCGATTAGGGTTACATTTATAGTTTCAATACTAATTAGGATGCACTTTATTAAACATGGGATGTTATAATAACTGCATTAGGTTATAAATGAGATCGGTAAATGCAGCTATATGTGTTCTATTCGATATGGATGCGAATTGATATCATATAACCTTTAAATGATAAACTAGTTAATACACGATGTTCAATTAAACAATGTGAACGGTTATATTCAATTTGATGCGGTATACTATAGTATGTTATGTGACAAGATAGGTTTGCATATGCTAAATATGAAATGATAAGAATGGATGCATACGGTCATTGTAAAACAAGTACTTTGGATGCACGGTTTGAAATTCAATTATTATATTTATTAAAATATATGCATAAAATGTAATGTAACATGTAGCAAGGTAAACTTGCCTCGGGGATCCACAGATGCACGGCACGCAGCAAGAATGCGATAAAACGACGGAAAATCTCCATTGGGGCATTTCGTCGAACACTTTGTGCGCACAATCGAACATTAACGGAATGGAGATCTAGAGGCAGAGAAATGATCATTTCGTTCACGTAAATGCAGGACAATCATTGGAGCCTCGGTTCTCGTCTCGGAGTCGCGTCGAATGGGCTGTCAAATGTCAAGGGTTAGGTGTTGTCTATCGGCCAAGAAGGGGAGATGATCTCAGTTGATAGAGGGGCTCGACTATGGTCTCGGTTGAGGTTGGGATGGTCGGCAAGGTGGTCGGGGCTCCGGCGATGGGACATAGAGATGGCCGCAGTGGGTTGCAGGTTTCGCTGTGGTTACAGGGGAGAGGGTGAAGGCGCTGGTAGTGGTGGCTATGTTGATGAGGGTGAGAAGGGGTTGAGGAAGGTCGTGGTGATGGAAAGGCGATCGCCGGCAGTGGTCGACGCAGGCGAGGTACAGAAATGAGGGTTGCAGGCACAGGTAAGGTTTGCGGGGGTTCTTGGGTTGGTGGGTTTTGGAGCTTGGGAGAAAAAGGCGAGGAGAAGAGATCGGGGAGAGGTGTTCGGCGAGGGCGTGAGGGAGGTCGTCGGCGGTGGTGACGACGGAGACAGAGAAGGTGGCCTCCATGGGTTTATGGGTGTTGGGGGTTGTGGATTAGTCAGAGAAAGAGATGGGATGACGGTGATTGAGGGAAAGGAAGAGGAGAGGGAGATGAGAGAGGTGAGCGACGAGGGTGGAGGCGGCGCGCGGCGAGGCAGTGGGCGTGGGCGTGAGCGCGAAAAGAAATTTGAGCGCGAGAAGAAGAAAGTGAGGGGAGAGATAGAAGATCGAGAGGAGAGAGAAAGAGATCAGCGGTGAGATCAAGAGAGAGAAAGAGAGAAAGAAAGAAAGAGAGAGGAATGGGGTCCATGGGCCAGAGTGGAGAGAGCTGGATTTGGTTAGGATTTTAGATTTTAAATTTTAAAAAAAGATTTTAGTTTGTTTGAAAGAAATTTTATGAACTGTAAAAATATTCGACTAAATTTTAAAATTTTAAATAAATGAAATTTGGCGGGATACAGAAATATTTCAAAACGCGCCCGGGTCGGGTCTAAAATTTCAGTTTTAAAATACGAAAAATATATGCGACTTCCAAATTTTAAAATGAATGCTCGTGTAAAGAAAATGCATACCCCCAAGAACGGATGCACGTACGTGCGCGTAGCCATCCAAACACGTCCGTTTCACTGAACGGGACGAGAACAAAATGCGCGGATGCTATCACGTGGTTAGGGGTATCATGCAGGCTATGAAATGCAATTTTAAATTATTTTACATGACCTAAAATGTTATATGGTAAAAGATACAATGCCAGATAAAATGTCAGTATGCAGTATACATGAAATACACGTATCTATGTAACAAGTTAAGGTAATTCATAAATATAAATCAAACAGGTTCAAGCAAGCGGGTCGGGTCGAATGCAATGTAAAATGCAAAATACCATTCGCACCAAAAACACGGTAAATCAAGAAAATACTACCAATAAGAAAATACTAGAACTGGAATTGGTATAAATGAACTAGGTTGTTACACTACAAAACACTCTGATTTGCCTTTACAGAAAGATAACATCACATGCAATCTTAGTAAAAAGAAACAATACCTGAAACACCAAAACCCAGAGACCAGAGCAACAAACAAAAACGAGGCCAAACCAAGCCAATAAAACCGGTGGGGCCGGTCTATTTCAAGTTCTCACCGGGTCAAAACCGGTGAAAGGGGCTCATTTTTGTCTGGTGTTCATATTACATCATATGTAACATTCTGCAACTGCTTAAAAAATTTTAAGAGGACTTTTAAAATTCGACAGAAACTATGGATTTCGTTTCAAGGTTTCGGAGTTGTTTCGGTTTCTTAATTCTACTAACATCGTCTAATCTTTAGCTTGGCTCTGATATCACTGTAGGGTTACCTAGCATGACTACTGGGTTTCGAGAGGCATCAACCATATCGTTTTAAAAAATTTAGCGTGATAAACAACCCTAGACTAAGAATCTTAACTAGAGAATTAGAGTAACAAGCATGTAATCAAACATTACACCTAAGTGAATAAGGAATACAACCTTTGTAGACCAATCCTTCACTTCAAAAGCTCCGTGTAGTAGTCCCTTCGCTCCAAGTAGTGATCTCCCGGACTCTAGTAAGGCTCCACAAGGTGAAATGAACAACCTTGCTTGAAATCTTCGAGGCCGAAGATGATCTACGTCGAGGAGACACTAACTCAAGCCGCCTCTTCACTAATTAGGAATTAGTGAAGAAAACAACCTAAACTAAATGGCTAATCTAGTGTAGGTTGATGAAGTAACAATTTTTCTCACTTTAGAAATATTTTTCTCACTAATTTTCTTCACCTTCTAAAAACCTAGAGAGCTCTTGGAGATGAAGAAGAAGATGAAATGGAGAATGAATGAATGAATCCTTTGAGTGAGAATAGCAACCATGGGTGAGATAATATCTCATATTAACTCATGTAGATACTTAACCATGGCTTAAGGTAATGGTTGGATTAATAAATATCTCAAATAAAACAAAATTAGTGGACTAAGTCAATGGTTCTATAAGCTTCCACTAAGCTCAAACCATGTGACTAATTTCCAACTAATTTTGATTTACTTTAAATAAATAAAACCCTTCATTATGATAAGCATGGTGTGAGTCTCATACATCCATGTTGCATGTAGCAAAAAGCATGACACAATAATATATTTCATATATATATATATTAAGTGTACACAAGTGAGAAAAAGAAGTGCTTAAATGAGCTAATATTAGTTAATGTAAATCAATATATCAAATATATAATGATACATTAAATTATTAAATCAACACTTGATTTAATAATCTGGCTATATCACATATAACTGACTAATATCACTTGTATCAACTTATCGAATCAACACTTGATTCAATAACCCGGTTATATCACATATAACCGACCGATATGACATATCGCGAGAATAGAATACGGTATCACATACGCGTATTAATCTCGATCCCGCACATATCACATATGTGTTCCTACTTCGTTTCTCCTGAGCCAGGAAACCTCTGTGTAGGACTCTAAAGACTCGTCAATACGCCGGCAATAGGTGATGATCATATCAGTCACCCACAAGCCGTCAGCGGTACTAGCTGGACGTAACGGCTACCCGGGTATTGAGCGATTAGAAAATCAAAAAGTAAGCCTGCTCATACTCCTGCGAATCCAATAAGTAACACTACCGTACAGTCCAGTCTCTTCGTCTGATATGTTACATATCTAGTTTAGGAGTGGTAAACGTCAGACCCTAGTAACTTGATAATTCATGCCGATGTGAGGCTCTTAATGGGTCGAGAAACTACTGATAACACTTACCAGTAAATCTCCATATCATCCCTGGCCAGGGACTTCCTGTTATAGCCAATCGAGCACAGCGCAACATCAACCCCCAAAACCGGGAGATACGAATCTCCTTCTATCGCTCATTGCCTCCATGTGACTCGGGACTGTACCCAAAAACCACCGTTTTGCATATTCTCTTGAATATGGTAAGGCGGGAATCAAAGCACAGTGGGAATCACACAAGACTCTATGACGATCTCAGGTCTACAGACTAAAATGTACCATTGTCACCAAAGAACTGCTATCTGATGTTAGGTATAATACCATTTAGGAGTTCTCAGCTAGTCCTGTTCAGTGTACCCAGTCTCCACTGAGCACCCGTATACCATCTTTGATGTCAAACACCAATGGATATGGGATCATCCATCGCGCATCATATGGGTCAAGAAGCGTATACGCTAGTCTATTCTGGAATATCGATACCCCATCTCGATACACCCTCGACTAGGAACAATTAAAGGATGAACTTATAGACTACCCTGGCCCCACTAGTATGATCTCTATCATAGTCTTGGCAGTCAAGTATACATCCTAAGGGCTTTATCAACATGTGAGAGAAAGACAGTATCACAATACAAGTCTACATGTTAAGATAAATAGCAACCAGATAGCATACTATCATATCGAGCAAGAAAATCCTCTCTATATATGTCCAAGCATCTATTATAATATACAATCATGTACAACAATGGCCTTTAGGGCATACATGTAACTAACAATCTCCCACTTGCACCAAGGCCAGTTGTTGTAGTATCTCATACCCAACATCCCGAAGAGTTTCTCAAATTGCATCTGGGTAATGGCCTTCGTGAGTGGATCCGCCGTGTTATTCTTCGTGTCAACTCTCCTGACCTCGATCTCCCGGCGATCAACTATCTCCCAGATCAGGTGATACTGTCTCAGAATATGCCTGGATCGCTGATGGGACCTGGGCTCCTTGGCCAAAGCCACTGCTCCATTATTATCACAATACAAAGGTATTGGATGCTCGATGGACAGAACCACACCAAGTTCGGTTATGAACTTCTTCATCCAGACAGCCACTTTGGCGGCATCATTGGCAGCGATGTATTCAGCCTCCATCGTCGAGTCTGCCACGGTTTCTTGCTTGGAATTCTTCCAACAAACCGCCCCTCCATTGAGGGTGAAGAAAAAACCCGAGACCGACTTAGAGTTGTCCTTATCACTCTGGAAACTCGAATCGGTAAAGGACTCCATTTAGAGTTCACCGTTACCATACACCAAGAACATTTCTTTAGTCCTTCTCAAGTATTTAAGAATGTTCTTCACAGTTGTCCAGTGATTCTCTCCAGGATCTGCTTGATACCTACTCACTACTCCTAGTGAGTATGCTGTATCGGGTCTGGTATACAATATCGCATACATGATAGAGCCTACTGCCGAAGCATAGGGTATCCCTTGCATGCGAGCCCTCTCCAAATCAGTCTTGGGAGACATCTCTTTGGAGAGAGTGATTTCTGAGATCGTGGGTAAATTCCCATGCTTGGAATCTTCCATACTAAGCCTCTTTAGTATGGTATCAATGTACCTGAATTGGGACAATCCCAACATCCGTTTAGATATATCTTTATAGATCTTAATCCCCAAGATGTAGGAGGCATCACCTAGATCTTTCATTGAGAATCTTTGTGATAAGAAGAGCTTGACCGAGTGCAGCATAGGAACATCATTTCCTATCAAGAGTATGTCATCCACGTACAATACGAGGAAGATGACCTTACTCTCTGCCACCTTCTTGTATACACAAGGTTCATCTACGTTTTTTACAAAGTCAAACGATTTGAATACTACATCAAAACAGATGTTCCAGCTCCGCGATGCCTGCTTTAACCCGTAGATTGATTTAAGCAGCTTGCACACCTTTCCGCTGCTCCCACTGTCTACAAAGCCCTCTGGCTGAGTCATGTACACGCTCTCTTCTAAGTCACCATTTAGAAAGGCGGTCTTAACATCCATCTGCCACATTTCGTAGTCATGGTATGCAGCGATGGCAAGTAGAATCCGGATGGACTTAAACATAACCACTGGAGAAAAGGTTTCAACATAATCCACACCTGGTCGTTGAGGAAAACCTTTTGTTACAAGTCTAGCTTTGAAAGTCTCAACTTTTCCATCTACACAAAGTTTCTTCTTAAAGATCCATTTGCTCCCAATGGGTTTTACCCCTTCGGGAGCAACTTCCATAGTCCATACTTTGTTGGTGTACATGGATTCCATCTCAAATCGCATTACATCCGGCCATTTCACAGATTCCCTACTCGTGATGGCCTGCTCGAAGCTAGTTGGGTCATCATCTTCCATGATGCAATCCTCGCTCCCACCATCAATGAGAAAACTGAAGTATCTCTTAGGAGGATGAGGAACCCTACTAGATCGGCGGAGAGGCTGAGCTTCGTTGGGGACTATCGAATCCTCTGGTTCCACTAAATCTTCAATTGTAGTCTGTGTAGCTGGAACTTCTTCCAGTTCTACCTCTTTGCCACTAATTTCTTTTTCAAGAAATTCATTTTCTAAAAAGGTGGCATGACAAGAAACAAACACCTTTTGTTCCTCGCTATGGTAGAATAGATATCCATGTGAATGTTTGGGATATCCAACAAACTTACAAAGAACTGATCGTGCCTCGAGTTTGTCCAGATTTTGCCGTTTGACATAGGCCGGACAACCCCATATCTTAACTCGTTTAAAACATGGTCTCTTACCACTCCATATCTCATATGGTGTTGTAGGCACTGATTTAGATGGAACTTGATTCAATAGGTATGCAGCTGTCTCAAGCGCATGACCCCAAAAGGAAATAGGTAACTCAGCGTCACTCATCATAGAGCGCACCATATCTAATTAGGTTGCGATTCCTCCGCTCCGATATACCGTTGTGCTGTGGTGTATACAGAGGAGTAAGCTGAGAGAGAATTCCATTCTCTTTTAGATAGTCACGGAATTCCGTGCTCAAGTATTCTCCTCCCCGATCAGATCGTAGAATTTTAATACTTTTACCCGTCTGGTTCTCAACTTCATACTTATATTCTTTGAATTTCTCAAAAGTTTCAGACTTGTATTTCAACAGGAACACATGTCCGAATCTCGAGAGATCGTCAGTGAATGTAATAAAGTACGAAGAACCATCCCTGGCATGTGTAGACATGGGACCACATACATCACTATATATCAGTCCCAAGAGTTCCGTAGCTCTTTCTCCGTGTCCAGTAAACGGAGTTTTGGTCATTTTACCTTTGAGACATGACTAGCAAGTTTCATATGATATAAATTCAAACTGATTTAAATATCCATCTTTATATAACTTAGCTAGTCGTGTCATATTGACATGACCTAGTCTACAATGCCACAAGAAGGACTCGTTCATTTCTGAACTTTTCCTCTTGTGTGTATTCTGTACGTTAAGAACCATGGTTTGATTTAGAATGTATATGCCATTACTTAACGAGCCTGATCCAATCAACTTTTGATTCAGAAAAATGTTTATAACATTATCCTGCAATACAAAATTATATCTTTCTTTACTTAATAAAGAAACTGATATAATATTGCATATCAGGTTCGGTATGTAATAGCATTCGTTCAGAATCAATATATTACCATTTGGTAATACAAGGTGATATTCGCCAACTGCTTTGGCTGCAAAATTTGCACCAATCCCTACTCTTACAGAATGATCATCTATTCCCAGTTCTCTACCTTTCTTCATCCCATATAACATATTATATATGTGGGATCCCGATCCGGTATCTAATACTCAGGACGTAGAGTGTACTGATAAACAGTTCTCGGTAACTAACACACCCGAAGAAGATGCATCAGCATGCTCATTCCTCGTTTGGGTGGCGTGGAAATCCGGATATACCCCTACTTCCTGCTCAGACTTATAAAAATTATAAGATAGAGCGGAACCAACGTTCCCCAGTTCAGTATAATAAGCAATTTCGGTCAATATATCCATATTATTATCTTGATTAAGGCGTGACATGGTCGCTACCTGGAGAGAGAGATAAGAAAACATTTAGCGTATGCTCTTGCAAGATTAGATTGGTTATTATCTTATCTAATCAGGATGGCTCCCATTTTTTTTTTTTCAAATCTTCCTTCAAACCCTAAAAGGTAAGACTAGCCGGGATTAATTACACCCTACAAGTTCGCCAATTTTTTTGCCAGACCAGTGCCGGTACTTTGAGGAAGGTTCCCCGTGCTTTCGCACGGACCTAATTAAAATAAATCTCGTTTTCCCAGGGGCGTAACCCCGTCAACACCTTTCTAGACACCTACTTGATCGGCTAATTATGATGTGTAAAACTCTCCCAGGAGTAACTCTTACTCACAGTGGGTATCGGGATCCAACTATCTCATAGAAAGTATGCAATCTCATTGAAAATTTCAACACTTGAAATTCCCGACAATATTTTGCCCCTAACGTCCTATGATCTTGACAAAGGCCAACAAACCATAGGGCGCTAGTCAAGTCCAACCCGTCATTTCGTGATTGAATTAAACTCACCCACACGACCCTTGACAAAGGCCAACAAGGTCGTACGACTACCCTAATCCAATCGCATCACATGCTTTACAGATAAGCACTAATCAGCTACCGCACACTACGCCTTGACAAAGGCCAACAAACGCAGCACGAATACTAAATAGTGTTTTTTCTGAAATGACGGAGGGCTGCCTCAGGTTTTTAAGAAAACCTTTTGCGTAATGAACTTGATATCGTTGTAGAATCGAGTGATTTTTAAAAAGGAGTGGTTTAAGCTCTACTTTTAAATCAAGTTTTTCAAAATAAACCGAGTGGGTGTAGTATCTGCTAGCTTTTGCTAAAGAGGTCACTCCAGGCAAAAGGATCTGGGCTCTTTCCTCATCGAATGAGGTGCTAGATGTTCATCAAGGAACACCACTATACAAAGCAAGAACTAGAGCTTCCATCTTTGAAAATTGGATTCTACAACATCTTCAGGTTTCTTTCCTTTTCATGAATCTCATTAATGAAGTCCCATCATTTATGCTTCCTAAGAATCACAGAAGAAACAAAAATACAACGTACGCTTATGCCATCCGCATTCGCCACAGTGTCCCGTTATGCACCGTTAGGTTACTTAACTAACGGCATAGCGGGACGGGACTAACGCGGGTGCAAAACATAAGCAACGTTTATTATATATCATATATATAATGACAACATTCGTCTCATCATATAAAGTGATCACATCATAAAATATCAGCAGTAGAAGTCAACATATGAAATATTGGATATACTAGGAGGTCCGTGTTTTTATATTGAGCCAGTAAAAAACACGGATTCCACAGTCGCGATGAATAACCAAACCCACATCCATAGACCCCTACGAGAGTGGCAAGCAACCCTGCCAATTCTAGAGTTAGGAGACCCGGTCTCGATTCCTCGAGATGGTCTCCCACTGGACCCTAGAACCCAGTTACTTGTGCTCCCCTCCTTGGGTCTATCCTAATACGGAAAAGTAAATAATATACATCAATGGTGACATCATCCTCAACCCGGAAGTGCTCCAATAAAAGAATATTATATACAAGTTTTTATATAAATGAAAACGAAAAACTCTCATCTCACGCAAAAAAAACCCGGCCATTCAAACACGACGATCCAATATAACATATCACAGCAACACATAATATCAAATGTCATCAACGTAAGTAAATATGCGTATCCCAATTGTTGTTGACATATAACAACGAAACAGGCGACACACCACATATTACACTTACGGTCGCAGAAAAGAAAATGTCAAACTACAACATTTGGAATCGACATAGCCCTTAGACATCATAAACCTGGAATATTTCATATTTTGGATTTCATGCCTAACATTGTAAATCTTACATTTGGGTCTCACTTATGAAAACACATTTTCAAAAGAAATCGGGTAATTCAACAAGGTTCCCGATTCCTTCCGAGACCGAAATGTTAAATTTACAAGCAACTAATCAATTTTCACAAAACTAATTAGTGTAGATTCCAAATATTGTATCACATCACAGATAGCTAGACGATATTAAACATTTCAATCGAATCAACAAACGCCCAAAATTTCTCAGAGAGCTCAACACTTGAGCACGGTTTAAAAATACTCAGAACATGCCACAATACCTATGTACCAACCGTAGAAGGGCCGACCCACGCCTCACTCATGGCGCTGCGGAACTGCCGCAAACCCTAAGGTTTAGCCGCGGTTCCGTGGTGAAAAAGTTGAGTTTGTGTATCGTTCTTCTAGAAAGTCCATAGAATTACTTTCATGATTTTTGAATATTTTTAACTTGGAAAAAATCCAACTTTTGGAAAATTTCCATAGAGGGGTGAAAGTTGGGTTTTTGATATTCATTCGAACATTTCAACGTCGTCAAAAGTACCCGAAACGATATTAAAATTACGACTACGAAACACTCCGATTTTCCTTTACATAAAGATAACATCACATGCAATCTTAGTAAAAACAAACAATAACTGAAACACCAAAACCCAGAGACCAGAGCACCAAACAAAAACGAGGCCAAACCAAGCCTATAAAACCGATGGGGCCGGTCTATTTCAAGTTCTCGCCGGGTCAAAACCGGTGAAAGGGGTCGTTTTTGTCTGGTGTTCTTATTACATCATATGTAACATTTTGCAACTGCTTAAAAAATTTTAAGAGGACTTTTAAAATTCGACAGAAATTATGGATTTTGTTTCAAGGTTTCGGAGTTATTTCGGTTTCTTAATTCTACTAACATCGTCTAATATCTAGCTTGGCTCTAATACCACTGTAGGGTTACCTAGCATGACTACTGGGTTTCGAGAGGCATCAACCATGTCGTTTTCAAAAATTTAGCGTGCTAAACAACCCTAGACTAAGAATCTTAACTAGAGAATTAGAGTAACAAGCATGTAATCAAACATTACACTTAAGTGAACAAGGAATACAACCTTTGTAGACCGGTCCTTCACTTCAAAAGCTCCGTGTAGTAGTCCCTTTGCTCCAAGTAGTGATCTCCCGGACTCTAGTAAGGCTCCACAAGGTGAAATGAACAACCTTACTTGAAATCTTCGAGGCCGAAGATGATCTACGTCGAGGAGACACTAACTCAAGCCACCTCTTCACTAATTAGGAATTAGTGAAGCAAACAAGCTAAACTAAATGGCTAATCTAGTGTAGGTTGACGAAGTAGCAATTTTGCTCACTTTAGAAATATTTTTCTCACTAATTTTCTTCACCTCCTAAAAACCTAGAGAGCTCTTGGAGATGAAGAAGAAGATGAAGTGGAGAATGAATGAATGAATCCCTTGAGTGCTGTCGTTCATAGGAACCCTACAAATCATGGGTGAGATAATATCTCATATTAACTCATGTAGAGACTTAACCATGGCTTAAGGTAATGGTTGGGTTAATAAATATCTCAAATAAAACAAAATTAGTGGACTAAGTCAATGGTTCTACAAGCTTCCACTAAGCTCAAACCATGTGACTAATTTCTAACTAATTTTGATTTACTTTAAATAAATAAAACCCTTCATTATGATAAGCATGGTGTGAGTCTCATACACCCATGTTGCATGTAGCAACAAGTATGACACAATAATATATATCACATATATATTAAGTGTACACAAGTGAGAAAAAGAAGTGCTTAAGTGAGCTAATATTAGTTAATGTAAATCAATATATCAAATATATAATGATATATTAAATTATTAAATCAACACTTGATTTAATAATCCGGCTATATCACATATAACAGACTAATATCACTTGTATCAACTTATCGAAACAACACTTGATTCGATAACCCGGGTATATCACATATAACCGACCGATATCATATATCGCGAGAATAGAATACGCTATCACATACGCGTATTAATCTCGGTCCCGCACATATCACATATGTGCTCCTATTTCGTTTTTCCTGAGCCAGGAAATATCTGTGTAGGACTCTAAAGACTCGTCAATATGCCGGCAGTAGGTGATGATCATATCAGTTACCCATAAGCCGTCAGCGGTACTAACTAGACGTAACGGCTGCCCGGGTATTTAACGATCAGAAGATCAACAAGCAAGCCTGCTCATACTCCTGCGAATCCAATAAGTAACACTACCGTACAGTCCAGTCTCTTCGTCTGATATGTTGCATATCTAGTTTAGGGGTGGTAAACGTCAGACCCTAGTAACTTGATAAGTCGTGCCGATGTGAGGCTCATAACGGGTCGAGAAACTACCGATAACACTTACCGGTAAATCTCCAGATCATCCCTGGCCAGGGACTTCCTGTTATAGCCAATCGAGCACAGCGCAACATCAACCCCCAAAACCGGGAGAGACGAATCCCCTCTTATCGCTCATTGCCTCCATATGACTCGGGACTGTACCCCAAAACCACCGTTTTGCACGTTCTCTTGAACGTGGTAAGGTAGAAATCAAAGCACGGTGGGAATCACACAAGACTCTATGACGATCTCGGGTCTACAGACTAACCTCTACCAGTGTCACCAGAGAATTGCTATCTAACGTTCGGTATAATACCATCTTGGAGTTCTCAGCGAGTCCTGTTCAGTGTATCCAGTCTCCACTGAGCACCTGTATACCATCTTTGATGTCAAACACCAATGGATGTGGGATCATCCATCGCCCATCATATGGGTCAAGAAGCGTATACGCTAGTCTACTCTGGAATATCGATGCCCCGTCTCGATACACTCTCGACTAGGAACAATTAAATGATGAACTTATGGACTATCCTGGCCCCACTAGTATGATCTCTATCATAGTCCTGATAGTCAAGTATACATCCTAAGGGCTTTTCAACATGTGAGAGAAAGACAATATCACAATACAAGTCTACATGTTAAGATAAAGAGCAACCAGATGGCATACTATCATGTCGAGCAAGAAAGTCCTCTCTATATATGTCCAAGCATCCATTATAATATGCAATCATGTACAACAATGACCTCTAGGGCATACATATAACTAACAATACGCGCGCGCTTATCAGGCGTACTACAGATCCCCTGCCTAGGGTAGGCAGGGGTTTATTGATTGTGGGGATCCAAATCTCCGGCAGCCGCGGACTGAGCTGCCGTTAATTACCCATCGTCTTTGGAGTAAGGGAATCTCCGATTGACGGGTCAAACTGGTCATACGAACTCAATATGCAGTGTGAGTATGTGTGTCTTGAAGGGTTTTGGATATATCGGGGGCCCGCAGAGTTTTTATGGGGTTCCGCTACCCGGATAGTGGGCTGGGTCAAGAGGGCTAGCGCCTCCTTACGGGGTGCAGGGCAGCACCCCGTTAGGGGAAGTGTTATGGAGTGTGTGAAAAAGTAGGGTGAGGAGCGTCTTAAAGACGCTAGGAAGCTGGGCGATGGGCGCTGGCGCTGGCGCTAGTGCTAGGCGCTTGGGCGCTAGCGCCTCACGTGCCCAGCACTTGGACGCTGGGCGCTGGTGGAAAGAGGGGGCTTTTAACCCCGGAAATAGGAGTTAAACCCCGAAAGAGGATTTTGAGTGGAGTTAAACTCCCAAAGATTTAGATTTGGAGTTAAACTCCTAAAAGATCTGGATTCAGAGTTAAATTCCTTTGAGAATTTAGGTCTTGGAGTTGAACTCCCCAAAGATCTTCAGAGGTGGTCAAAGGGGACCCCTTTCTTCTCTCTTAAGCCTTAGATCTTCTCTTGAGCCTTGGATCTTTCCCAAAGTGGGATTCTCAGAGATGGGTTTCCTTCCTCCTCCTCTTTGTTGGCTGGATCTTGGGGGAAAGGGGTTTAGATTCAAAAATCTCCCCTTTTGAGATCTGATGAAAGATTCGAGTTCCCCTTCAAGGGTTTGATGGTGAAAAACTATTTATTTTTGGAAAAAGAAGAGTTAAACTCTTGATTTAATTCAAAAAGGGGAAGAAGGTTTAGAACCTTGAGGAAGGAGAAGGAGGCACAGAAACCCTAGATTTTTAAGAGAATGAAATTCTTCTGCTTTATTTCATTATCATGTTGCCTTTTATAGGCTTACAAACTTACATATAACCCCTTGGGCTTTACAAAATGGCATTTTGCCCATCTCATGCCTCATGTGCTCATTTCTTTTGCACATGAGCCACGAGTTTTACAAAAATTTGGCTTTATGCCAATTTTTCTTACATCTATGCATAAAAAATTACATCAAAATTATTTATTACATGATTTTATTTTGGTATGGGGGAGGCCGGCCGCGGAGCTCGACTTGGACATGGGTCCACTTGATCTGGGCTTGGGCCCGCTTACTTGGGGTTGACTTTGATTTTGACTTGGTCAACCGAGGTGCAATTTTTGACCCCAACAGTGCTATGTCAAAAATGTGTGTTTTGATGAGATATGTCATTACCTCGTGAGTTTTCTAAAGGTAATATCAGGGAATATGTTGAATTGTGTCGAAAGTAAAGTATATGACCGTAAAAATGCGATAAAAGTTGCATAATAGATTCTTTTGAGATGCAATTGTTCTAATGTGTTTTTTTTATGTTTGTTGATCATTATGAGGGAATATTGTAACACCCGAGCCCAATAATACTATGTATATTACTAGTTGAGGGTTGTGGTTTGCTCATTCCCAATTTTCCTGATTTTCTGGTGTTTATTGCTAAATTTTACCCGGTTAAGTCATTTTGGCACATAACAAATTCTAACTCCGAAAATGAAATTTAAGATGTCCATGTTAGCCTACTCGTCGCCACTAGTCGCGTGGTAGCGTCCGCGTGTCGAGATTCCGTTCCGTTTGGCTAAACGGGCAAGTTTGGGCGACTACGCGCGCGTACAAGTGTCCGACTTGGGGGCATGCATTTTAATCACTAAACACCTCCTTTCAAAATTTGGAACCCGCTTAAAATCCTATAATTTGAATTTGGAACATTTGGGCGCAACCCGGGCGCGATTTGGAAATGTTTCATTTCGCGCCAAAAAGGGCCCGTTTCAATTTAATTTATAAAACTTATATATATATATACGAATAATTCCAACGGCCAAATCCACTCAAATCCTATTCCAAATATTTTTCTCCACTTGGCCTCAGCCAATCGCAGCACGAGTTCCCTTCGCGTGGGCCCCGCTCCTTTCCTCATCTCTCTCTCTCTCTCTCTCTCTCTCTCTCTCTAATCCCTCTCTCTCTCTTCCTCTTTATATACGAACCATGCAGCCGCCTCCCCAGTGCTTCTGCCTCGCCACGAACCCACGCGAAACCCCAACCCTAGCTCACGCAGATCTCACCGCCAATCCCCCGCGACCTCGCCGTCGTCGCCCTCGCCACCACGAGACCGCCGCACTTGCCTCCTTCCGTTTCCCGACGACTCCCGCTCCTTCCCGCACTGCAACCCATTCCCGACCTCGCCTCCACCCTCGTAGACCTCGCCGTCGACGTCGCCTCCGACCGTCGACGCCTCCCACGACTCCCTCTCACACCCCTCGTCGAGACCTCGTCGTCGTTCCCTCCTCCCCTCGCCGGAACAGTGAACCCTAGCCTTCATCCTTCGCCTACCCCCACTGTTCGCCGGAGAAACGTGCCGGCGACCCCGTCGACACCACCTCCGACCACCTCCCTCTCTCCCACGACCACCAGAGCTGACCCCTCTCCTCCAGTTCGCCGCAACACCCCTTTCCAGCGATCCCCAAGCCTTCCAGCCGTTCCAGCACCCTCGCCGCACCTCTTGTTCGCCGCCGGTGGGTCCATCGCCGTCGGGCTCATCATAGTTACCCCTGTTCCTCCTCTGTAAGCATTCCTTTACTTCCTTTGGTGCAAACCCCGCTGATCTTGTATGTTTACCTTATTGCTAACTTGTTGCCGTTAACTTTTGCCGGAATCCGACCGTGCCGTCTGACGAACCCGACGCTCCAGCGAAGTCCCCTGGTCCGTGTGATCCCGTTGACCTCTGTCGGGACTCGATCCGTGGCCCGTGCTTCCATATCGCAGTTTCTGCCGACATCGCATCCGTGTTTCGGTTGCGGAACCGCCGAGGCAAGTATCTGAATACTTGCTTGAACATGCTAGCGTGCGAGATCTAGTCTCGCCACGCAATTTAATTCCAACTATTTAATGCCGTAACTTAATGACGACATTTGATATCGTAATATTGCTTTTATCCTCATATTGGAATCGTTGCAACCGTTTCTCGTAATTAGGTAACCCACATCACTCCATGCTTTAACTAAATAAAACAACTGAATCTGATCTGCTTGAACTGTTAAACTATTCTTGAGACAATTATTATGCTTAGTATAATTTCATGTAGTTCCTAAATTTATATTGTGAATACTGCTTTACCTTGTGGCTTTTGCACCTCAAAGGTGCGTGAACCGGATTAATATGAAAATACAAACATCACTGTGTTCACATAGAATAATATTTGTTATTTAATGTTTCCTGCTACCGTTCATTACTTGTTACTATACCTGTTATCATCATATACCTGATTGCATTACATATTGACCGATCTTGATACACATGACACATGTACTGATACACCGGACATGACACCCTGTACATATCGACTCTACCTGTTGAAAGTAACCTGACCTGTTACCTGATCTCAGGCCTAATGCCGACAAACCTAACCATTCCTGCTGTCGACCCAGACAGACCTACCTTTACTTGACTTGTGTTGGCATTAGTCCGTGACTACTGAATACCTGACCTGACATACATAGCTTGGGGGTATGGGGAAATCAAAGGTGAAACCGACTTGTAACTCAACAGTTCGACACATTGTTCTGATCAGTCTTACGGGCTTGGCCAGCTCCGAAGTGTTGATGCTGACAGCACTCATCTATCCTACTACCTTTTACTGCTTAGCGGCACGTCTCGGATTCAGCCCCGAGAATCATGACCGTGGTCCCGGGCACGCACGGGATACTATTGAGTTACATCGACGATTCATCAATTGGTTTCAAAGACTATAGAGTAGAAAACCTGATAGGACAGTTTAGCCACTACTGCACATTACCCTGTTTATTACTTCTTATTACTGCTCTATTCATGTTCATGCTTGCATTGTTTATTACCATGTTTATGCTACATTACTTGATATCATGACGCGCTGACGTCTGGGTTTTGCATGGCCTAGATTTCGTGCCCTTGACGTCGACCGAGCAGGAGTACTTCAGCCAGCAGGCTGAACTGTGAGTTCTTGAAAGTTTAGTTTATTTATGTCATTTCATTTCCAGATGTGAGCCCGCATTATGGGACATACTGTTTATTCATTGTATTGGATCATTAGCTTCCGCACTTATTGTTTATTGATTCTTGTATTATGGATTTGGACATGTATTAGTTTAGTTTATTTTACTGTTCTTGATATCTGTACAACCGTAATGTGACTGTGGATGGATACTTCCTACCCACAGGTAGCATGGTTGGCTATGTCACGTGCCCAAATCTTGCGTACTCTGGGAAGCGGGGCGTGACATGGTTTTATGGTATCAGAGCCATAGGTTAATTGGGTTGATTCCTTGTAGTTGGGTATTGCACCCGATACGCGAATCATGATACCCGTGATTAGGAAACATGTCCTGCCACCTTGACCGTTTTACCGTCCTTGAATCATTCTTCCAGATCATGTCGACATGCAAACTTACTTTGCATTGTCAATTCGAAAAACCAATTTCTTGTTATCTCTAGGACTTAGGCGACTTGGGTGGAGTTAAGTAATTGCGGCTATGATACCGCGGCATAGCTACAATGCAGTACTCTATTTAAGTATCTTGGAGTTCTAGCCTTGATCTATACTCGAAAACTATCATCATGCTAATGTGGGTACTTTGATTTCCAGGAATATGGCCGATCAGAATTTGAAGATGGACCCAGGGCATGCGGTCTTAGCCGCCAGGCAAAGAGTGATAAGGGGATTGATGGAGAAACTAAAGGAACAACTCGAGCTGGAACCAGCATTTACAATGGACCCCACGTCCGTACGTAGACGTATTCCAGTGAACAGGCGCAGCGTGGCACCAATGAAGAAAACGAGTATGGGTGATCGGAAAGGCAGCGTGATCTGTAGTTACTGCCATAAACTCGGACACGTGCGAAGGGAGTGTCGTTTGAGGCTGGGACTTTGTTTTAGATGTGGAGCGGCAGATCACACCGTTGATGCTTGTCCGTCGAAGCCTCGCACGAAGGGTGATACACAGAAGCCTCCGCAAGGACCGTTCCAGGGACAGGAACCGCTTACTCAAGGACCACAGCAGGCTCGAGCGTTCACGTTGACAGCTGAAGAAGCTAAGGCATCGGGAGAAGTGGTTTCAGGTAATTTACTCGTTCATGGTTTTCCCGCTTTGGCATTACTTAATTTCGGAGCATCCCATTGTTTATGTCATCCAAATTTATAACTACACACTCGATCAACTGCACGACCCTGTCTAGTTTATGGGACATACACACTGAGAATGGGAAAATTATAGCTGGTAAGGATAGTAGAGATCGTACAGTTGTTGTTTGGAGCTTTTGCAGACTTCTTGGTGATAGATACGAGCAGCTACGAGGTTGTCTTGGGGATGGATTTTCCTGGCATTTTCCACGCCCACATTGACTGTAGGGCAAGGAAGGTAATTCCAGATTCCCGGACATCCTAAGTTTACTTTCATTGGAGAAAGAGATTCTGTCGGGCCAGTCGAGTTTAGGGCTAGGCCGACGAACAGTGTTCTTGCGGCTATGGTAGGGGAGAGCGATGAAGAGCCGGCAGTCGTCCGCGACATTATGGATGTGTTTGAAGACATTTCGGGCTTACCACCGAAGCGAGATGTGGAGTTTGCGTTTGACCTTACTCCTGATGCAACGCCAGTATCAAAAACTGACTATCCAATGGCACCAGTAATGTTGGAGGGAGTTGAGAAACAAGTGAGTGAATTACTCGAGAAGGGATGGATTCGAAGCAGCAACTCACCGTGGGGAACTCCAGTTCTCTTAGTGAAGAAGAAGGATCGCACTGCCGACGCTGAGACAAGAGAAGTTATTTGCGAAAGTGAGTAAGTACGAATTCTGGTTGGAAGAAGTGAGGTTTCTGGGGCATGTCGTGTCATGCGATGGAATCGCCGTTGATCCCGAGAAGATAGCAGCAGTTCGAGATTGGCCTGTTCCAAAGAATGTTGCAGGGATAAGAAGTTTTCTTGGACTCGCCGGTTACTACAGAAGATTTGTGGAGAACTTCGCTCGTTTAGCTGAGCCGTTAACCAAGCTTACGCGTAAGGAGGTACCGTTTGTTAGGACAGATGGATGTGCATTGGCCTTCGAAACGTTGAAGCAGAAGTTGATAACCGCCCCGATCCTGACCGTACCGGATAATTCAGGAGGACTGGTGATTCACAGCGACGCATCTGGAAAAAGGATTGGGATGTGTTTTGATGCAGAATGGGAAAGTCGTCGCTTACGCTTCGAGACAGCTGAAGACTCATGAGAAGAACAATCCGACTCACGACTTGGAACTTGCAGCCGTGATCTTCGCCCTGAAGACTTGGAGACACTACCTTCTGGGCGAGAGAGTTGAAGTCTTTACGGATCACAAGAGTTTGAAATATGTGTTCACTCAGAAGGAGTTGAACATGAGGCAACGCAGATGGTTGGAGCTGATGGCCGACTACGACCTTGATCTTAAGTACCATCCGGGAAAAGTTAATGTCATGCCAGATGCACTAAGTCGGTTACCAGCAATTCAGTTATTGACTGCACAGAGAGAGATCATTGAGGAGTTTCGGAGATTTGACTTGGAGGTTGTGCTACCGCGTGCTACAGGACAGTTGATGCAGTTGCAAGTACAATCGTCCTTAGTTGAGAAGATTAAAGCGGCGCAATCGCAGGATCCTAGACTGCAAGAGTTCGAGAGCAGGTTGGAGCCGGACTACGAACCGATCTACTGATCTATGAAGATGGTTCGTTGAGATATGGTAGCCGTGTGTGTGTGCCAAAAGGAGATGTGCGTGAAGAGCTTATGAAGGAGGCACACAGTACAGCTTACTCTGTACATCCAGGAGGGACAAAGATGTACCGAGATATTCGACAGCATTTCTGGTGGGAAGGTGTGAAACGGGAAATCGCTCGCTTCGTGGATAAGTGCTTGGTATGTCAGCAAGTCAAGGCTGAATACCAAAGGGTTGCTGGTTTGTTGCAACCACTTCCGATTCCTCAATGGAAGTGGGAACATATAACCATGGATTTCGTGACGGCTTTACCGCGGAGTCCAAAGGGCAACAATGTTGTATGGGTGATTGTCGATCGGTTGACCAAGGCAGCTCACTTTATTCCTTTTCGGGTTGGTCAATCGACGGAGACTTTGGCAGAGCGGTACACGCAGGAGATTGTCAGATTGCATGGAGTGCCGGTAAGCATCGTGTCCGATCGGGACACTCGGTTCTTGTCACACTTTTGGAGGAGTTTGCAAGAAAGTTTGGGAACTCGATTGAAGTTCAGCACAGCTTATCATCCCCAAACTGATGGACAATCAGAGAGAACGATCCAGACCCTTGAAGATATGTTGAGGGCGTGCATGTTAGACTTCAAAGGTTCTTGGGAGGATCATCTACACCTGGTGGAGTTTTCGTACAACAACAGCTTCCAAGCAACTATTCAGATGGCCCCGTTTGAAGCACTGTATGGTCGTAAGTGCCGTTCACCGGTTTGTTGGGATGATGTTGGTGAACGAAGGTTACTAGGACCAGATTTGGTGGTGCAGACAGTCGAGAAGGTGAATACAATCAGAAAGCATATGAAGGCAGCTCAAGACAGACAGAAGAGTTGGGCCGACACGTCAAGAAGACCTCTAGAGTTCGCCGTGGGCGATTTGGTATTCCTGAAGATATCACCGACTAGAAGGGTGATTCGCTTTGGAAGTCGGGGAAACCTCGGTCCCCGATTCGTTGGACCCTTCGAGATATTGGAGCGTGTCGGAGAGGTATCGTACCGGTTGGCGTTACCATCATCATTAGCAGGAGTTCACGATGTGTTTCATGTGTCTCAACTACGGAGGTATGTTCGTGATAAGACTCATATCTTGGATCATTCGGAGTTGACCGTTCGGGAGGACCTGACTTTTGAGGAACGACCAGTCGAGATCAAGGATCGAAGAGAAAAGGTTCTTAAGAGTAAGGTTATCCCTCTTGTGCTAGTTTCTTGGGGTAACCGATCGCATGGAGAATCTACTTGGGAGCGAGAAGACGAGATCCGGCAGAGATTCCCTCATCTTTTCCAGTAGTTAGTTATCTTGTATTCTTGGAATTTCGAGGACGAAATTCTTTTGTAGTTGGGTATGATGTAACACCCGAGCCCAATAATACTATGTATATTACTAGTTGAGGGTTGTGGTTTGCTCATTCCCAATTTTCCTGATTTTCTGGTGTTTATTGCTAAATTTTACCCGGTTAAGTCATTTTGGCACATAACAAATTCTAACTCCGAAAATGAAATTTAAGATGTCCATGTTAGCCTACTCGTCGCCACTAGTCGCGTGGTAGCGTCCGCGTGTCGAGATTCCGTTCCGTTTGGCTAAACGGGCAAGTTTGGGCGACTACGCGCGCGTACAAGTGTCCGACTTGGGGGCATGCATTTTAATCACTAAACACCTCCTTTCAAAATTTGGAACCCGCTTAAAATCCTATAATTTGAATTTGGAACATTTGGGCGCAACCCGGGCGCGATTTGGAAATGTTTCATTTCGCGCCAAAAAGGGCCCGTTTCAATTTAATTTATAAAACTTATATATATATATATACGAATAATTCCAACGGCCAAATCCACTCAAATCCTATTCCAAATATTTTTCTCCACTTGGCCTCAGCCAATCGCAGCACGAGTTCCCTTCGCGTGGGCCCCGCTCCTTTCCTCATCTCTCTCTCTCTCTCTCTCTCTCTCTAATCCCTCTCTCTCTCTTCCTCTTTATATACGAACCATGCAGCCGCCTCCCCAGTGCTTCTGCCTCGCCACGAACCCACGCGAAACCCCAACCCTAGCTCACGCAGATCTCACCGCCGATCCCCCGCGACCTCGCCGTCGTCGCCCTCGCCACCACGAGACCGCCGCACTTGCCTCCTTCCGTTTCCCGACGACTCCCGCTCCTTCCCGCACTGCAACCCATTCCCGACCTCGCCTCCACCCTCGTAGACCTCGCCGTCGACGTCGCCTCCGACCGTCGACGCCTCCCACGACTCCCTCTCACACCCCTCGTCGAGACCTCGTCGTCGTTCCCTCCTCCCCTCGCCGGAACAGTGAACCCTAGCCTTTATCCTTCGCCTACCCCCACTGTTCGCCGGAGAAACGTGCCGGCGACCCCGTCGACACCACCTCCGACCACCTCCCTCTCTCCCACGACCACCAGAGCCGACCCCTCTCCTCCAGTTCGCCACAACACCCCTTTCCAGCGATCCCCAAGCCTTCCAGCCGTTCCAGCACCCTCGCCGCACCTCTTGTTCGCCGCCGGTGGGTCCATCGCCGTCGGGCTCATCATAGTTACCCCTGTTCCTCCTCTGTAAGCATTCCTTTACTTCCTTTGGTGCAAACCCCGCTGATCTTGTATGTTTACCTTATTGCTAACTTGTTGCCGTTAACTTTTGCCGGAATCCGACCGTGCCGTCTGACGAACCCGACGCTCCAGCGAAGTCCCCTGGTCCGTGTGATCCCGTTGACCTCTGTCGGGACTCGATCCGTGGCCCGTGCTTCCATATCGCAGTTTCTGCCGACATCGCATCCGTGTTTCGGTTGCGGAACCGCCGAGGCAAGTATCTGAATACTTGCTTGAACATGCTAGCGTGCGAGATCTAGTCTCGCCACGCAATTTAATTCCAACTATTTAATGCCGTAACTTAATGACGACATTTGATATCGTAATATTGCTTTTATCCTCATATTGGAATCGTTGCAACCGTTTCTCGTAATTAGGTAACCCACATCACTCCATGCTTTAACTAAATAAAACAACTGAATCTGATCTGCTTGAACTGTTAAACTATTCTTGAGACAATTATTATGCTTAGTATAATTTCATGTAGTTCCTAAATTTATATTGTGAATACTGCTTTACCTTGTGGCTTTTGCACCTCAAAGGTGCGTGAACCGGATTAATATGAAAATACAAACATCACTGTGTTCACATAGAATAATATTTGTTATTTAATGTTTCCTGCTACCGTTCATTACTTGTTACTATACCTGTTATCATCATATACCTGATTGCATTACATATTGACCGATCTTGATACACATGACACATGTACTGATACACCGGACATGACACCCTGTACATATCGACTCTACCTGTTGAAAGTAACCTGACCTGTTACCTGATCTCAGGCCTAATGCCGACAAACCTAACCATTCCTGCTGTCGACCCAGACAGACCTACCTTTACTTGACTTGTGTTGGCATTAGTCCGTGACTACTGAATACCTGACCTGACATACATAGCTTGGGGGTATGGGGAAATCAAAGGTGAAACCGACTTGTAACTCAACAGTTCGACACATTGTTCTGATCAGTCTTACGGGCTTGGCCAGCTCCGGAGTGTTGATGCTGACAGCACTCATCTATCCTACTACCTTTTACTGCTTAGCGGCACGTCTCGGATTCAGCCCCGAGAATCATGACCGTGGTCCTGGGCACGCACGGGATACTATTGAGTTACATCGACGATTCATCAATTGGTTTCAAAGACTATAGAGTAGAAAACCTGATAGGACAGTTTAGCCACTACTGCACATTACCCTGTTTATTACTTCTTATTACTGCTCTATTCATGTTCATGCTTGCATTGTTTATTACCATGTTTATGCTACATTACTTGATATCATGACGCGCTGACGTCTGGGTTTTGCATGGCCCAGATTTCGTGCCCTTGACGTCGACCGAGCAGGAGTACTTCAGCCAGCAGGCTGAACTGTGAGTTCTTGAAAGTTTAGTTTATTTATGTCATTTCATTTCCAGATGTGAGCCCGCATTATGGGACATACTGTTTATTCATTGTATTGGATCATTAGCTTCCGCACTTATTGTTTATTGATTCTTGTATTATGGATTTGGACATGTATTAGTTTAGTTTATTTTACTGTTCTTGATATCTGTACAACCGTAATGTGACTGTGGATGGATACTTCCTACCCACAGGTAGCATGGTTGGCTATGTCACGTGCCCAAATCTTGCGTACTCTGGGAAGCGGGGCGTGACAAATATGGTATTTTATTATTTAAGAAAAATAGAGTTTTTAAATAAAAACGAATCGAAAGTCGGAACAACTCCGCTTCCGACGAGTTTTGAAAATAGATTGTTTTAGAATAGAGATGGAGGAGGGGAGTGGGGACTTACAGATTTGAATCAAAGAGAAGGGTTAGGGAAATACTTTAGGATCGCCGGGAAGTCATTTCGTTGCCGGATTCTTCTTGAAATTTTGCCAGAACCTTGCCCTTTGCTAACTCCACTTGCACAATTTGGGACTTGGAAATTTTAGAGAGTTTTTGTAATGGAATTCTAAATGAGGAGGGGTGAAATATAGTATGGTATTTATAGGAAAAATTAGGGTTTAGGGTAATAAAGAATGGAATTAAAATTTGAAATAAAAATGAATTAAAGAGAGGAATTATCATTCTTTGGATGTTTTCAGAATAAACAAATAACATGGGGGTAGTAGGGTAAGCGAAAGGGTTCAGGGGTAAAAATTTTGAGGCATTAGCCACGGGGGGAACCGGCTGCGCCGGCCCCAATGATGAACTCTCCGGTCATCAAGAGGGTGGGGGCTCTAGATGCTTGCCACGTGTCTCTGTCGCTTGGTATATCTCAGTGCACGTGTTTGTTTACTTTGTGACATTTCATTTTATGTGTAGTGCACGTGTAAATCTTTGGGCTTCTAAAAGATTAAAAGAAAAATCAATTAAAAATATATGTGGCTGGGGGATTCGATCACAGGGGCTACGTCACAGCAATGCAAGGCTTTACCAATGAGCTATAAGTGCTTTTTTGCTGTTCAAAAGCAATTCAAATACTTATAGTGTACACATGATTGTAAATACTCTATTTGTATATTAAAATTTAATCAAATTTTCTGTACACTGAAACAGGGTTGTTACGCAGGTGCCGGGTGCCGGCGCCTCACGTGCTTGGCGCGCGGGCGTCGGGTGCCTCACGTGCTTGGCGCACGGGCGTCGGGCGCCTCACGTGCTTGGCACGCGGGTGCCGGGCGTGAGCGCCTCACGTGCTTGGTGTTAGTTATATGTATGCCCTAGAGGCCATTATTATACATGTGATGTATATTATAGTGAATGTTTGGACATATATAGGGAAGACTTTCTTGCTCGACATGATAGTATGCTATCTGGTTGCTCTTTATCTTAACATGTACACTTATTGTCTCTCTATTACATATTGATAAAGCCCTTAGGATGAGTACTCGACTACCAGGATTATGATGCAGATCATACTAGTGGGGCAGAGGTAGTCGGTAAGTACATCCTTCAAATGTTCCTAGTCGTGAGAGCATCGAGACGGGGCATCGATATTCCAGAGTAGACTAGCGTATACGCTTCTCGACCCATATGATGGGCGATGGATGATCCCATGTCCATTGGTGTTTGACATCAGAGATGGTATACGGGTGCTCAGTGGATACTGGGTACACTGAACGGACTCGCCGAGAACTCCTAGATGGTATTATACCTATCGTCAGATAGCAGTTCTCTGGTGACATTGGTGCATGTTAGTCTGTCGACCCGAGATCGTCATAGAGTCTTGTGTGATTCCCACTGTGCTTTGATTTCCACCTTACCACGTTCAAGAGATCGTGCAAAACAGTGGTTTTTGGGAACAGTCCCGAGTCACATGGAGGCAATGAGCGATAGGAGGGGATTTCGTCTCTCCCGGTATTGGGGGTTGATTTTGCGCTATGCTTGATTGGCCATAACAGGAAATCCCTGGTCAAGGTTGCTGAGATCTACTGGTAAGTGTTATCAGTAGTTTCTCGAACAGTTATAGGCCTCACATCGGCATGACTTATCAGGATATTGGGGTCTGACGTTTACCACCCCCCAGGCTGTGATATGCGACATATCGGACGAAGAGACCGAATTGTACGGTAGTGTTACTTATTGGATTCGCAGGAGTATGAGCAGGCTTTCTTGTTGATCTTCTGATCGCTCAATACCCGGGTGGCCGTTACGTTTAGCAGACAGCTTGCGGCTTGTGGGTGACTGATATGATCACCACCTACTGCCAGCGTATTGACGAGTCTTTAGAGTTCTACACAGAGGTTTCCTGGCTCAAGCGAAATGAAGTAAGAGCACATATGTGATATGTGCGGGACCGAGATTAATACATGTATGTGATACCGTATTCTATTCTCGCGATATGTGATATCGGTCGGTTATATGTGATATAGCCGAGTTATCGAATCAAGTGTTGATTCGATAAGATGATACAAATGATATTAGTCGGTTATATGTGATATAGCCGGATTATTAAATCAAGTGTTGATTTAATAATTTAATGTATAATTATATATTTGATATATTGAATTATATTAACTAATATTAGCCCACTTAAACATTTCTTTTTCTCACTTTAGTGTACACTTTAATATATATGTAATATATGTTCTTGTGTCATGGTTGTTGATATATGCAACATGGGTGTATAAGACTCACACCATGCTCTTGATAATTAAAGATTTTATTTATTTTAGTAATTCACAAATTAGTGGAATTAGTCATGGTTGAAGCTTGTAGTGTCCATTGACTTAGTCCACTAATTTGTTTTATTTAAGATATTTATTAACCTAACCATTATCCTTAGCCATAGTTTAGTCTCAACATGAGTTAGTATATGATACAAACTCATCCATGGTTGCTATTCTCACCTCATGAGTTTCATTCTCTTCTCCATTTTCATCTTCTTCTTCATCAAGAAAAAGCTTTCTTGCTTTTCTCAAGGTGAAGAAATATTGTGAGAAAAATAAATCTAAAGTGAGCAAAATTCCTACTTTATCATCCTCTACTAGATTAGCCATTTAGTTTAGGTTGTTTACTTCACTAATTCCATATTAGTGAAGAGGTATCTTGAGTTAGTGTTTCCTCGACGTAGATCATTTTCGGCCTCTAAGACTTCAAGCAAGCTTGTTCCGTTCATCTTGTGGAGCCTTTCTAGAGTCCGGGAGTTCACTACTTGGAGCGAAGGGACTATTACACGGAGCTATTGAAGTGAAGGACCGGTCTACAAAGATTGTATTTCTTGTTCACTTAGATTTAAAGATGTTTGCATTCTAGATTCGTCTAATACTCTAGTTTAGATTCTAGGTTAGGGTTCTTTAGCGCGCCAATTTTTAGAAAACGGTATGGTCGATACCTCCCGAAACCCAGCGGCGACCTAGGGAACCCTGCAGTTGGCACGCGGGCGCCGGGCGCGAGCACCTCACGTGCTTGGCACGCGGGCGCTCGGCGCCAGCGGGAAAAATGGGCTTGGCCCATATACCGGGAGTTATACTCCCAATTGACTTTTGGAGTTAAACTTCTGAAAAAGAGGACAAAGAGACTTAGCCCCTGCACCGAGAGTTGTACTCCCAATAAGAAAGATTTATTATTATTATTATATATATATTATTTTTTGTGGAGTTAAACTCCCAAGATATTTTCGAAGATGATGAAAGAGGACTCCTTTCTTATCCCTTGAGCCCTAGATCTTCTCTTGAGCTTAGGATCTTCCCAAAGTGGGATTTTTGGAGATGGGTCTCCTTCTTCCTCCTCTCTATTGGCTGGATCTTAAAGAAAATGGGGTGAGACGTAAAAAAATCTTCCCTTTTAGAGATTTGATGGAAGATTTTGGTTCCCCTTCAAGGGTTTTATGGTGAAAAGCTATTTATTTTTGGGAAAAGAAGAGTTGAACTCTTGATTTAATTCAGAAAGGGGAAAGAAAGTTTAGAACCTTTAGGAAGAGGAAGGAGGCACAAACCCTACCTTTTGAGGGGAATGAAAAATGTCCTTTCATTTCATTATCATGTTGCCTTATATAGGCTTACAAATTTACACATAGCCCCTTGGGCTTTACAAAATGGCATTTTGCTCATCTTATACCTCATGTGCTCATTTCTTTTGCACATGAGCCATGGGATTTACAAAAATTTGGCTTTAAGCCCAATTTTCTTACATTTATTCATAAAAATTATATCAAAATTATTTATTACATGATTTTCATTTTGGTATGAGAGAGGCCGGCCGTGGGGCTCGACTTGGGCATGGGCCCACTTGACCTGGGCTTGAGCCTACTTACTTAGGGTTGATTTTGACTTGGTCAACCGGGGTGTAGTTTTTGACCCCAACAACGTTATGATTAACATGTTATGATTAACGGCATATAGAAACCCGTGAATTAATTTCGTGCAGGCCAACTACTTGAATCGACTTTTCGACTGTTAATCGATTGCCAAACCTATGTGTTCAATACGGAATCCGATGTGTAAACTTAATCAAATATGGCGAAACCCAAGATAAATTAGACCCCATTACCGTTAATGAATACTCTGTAGAAATTGGTTTGTAAATTAATGCCGCTTCACCAATAAAATGACATCCCGATAATCCTTGCGAAATCTGAATTTTCCCCGACATGTTAGACCGTTAAAATCATAATAAATTATTTATATATCGGATCTTAGCGTTCTATGACACGTATCGAAGCCAACAGATAAACCTACACCACCCCATAGTTCATCTCTGTATTTTTGTAACGACTCTATTTTTAATGTACAGAAATTTGTTTAAAATTAAAGTACTAAATGGAGTATTTGCAAACCTGAGTATGCTATAAGTATTTAATTTGTTTAAGAATAGCAAGAAAGCACTTGTAGCTCATTGGTAAAACCTTGCACTACTGTGACATAGCCCCTGTGTTCAAATCCCCCCAGCCACATATTATTTTTAATGATTTTTCTTGCAACACACGTAAAAATCAAAAGTCGGATTAAATAAACATGTGGAATATGTTATATGAACAGAAGGGAACACGCGGCATTCATCCAAGCACCCACCCTCACCCAATGGCCGGCGAGATTAGCCAAAGGGCCGGCGGCTCCGGGCCCCCCAGGAAATGCCTACAAAATTTTAACAGTGCACCCCTTGGCCTACCCCATTACTTCCATACTGTTTGATTTTTCTGCATTTATCCAGAGAGTGTTAATTCACCTCTTTAATTATATTTTTAATACATTTTAATTCTCTCTTCACTCACAAAACCCTAATTTTATCCTATAAATATCACCCCACACCTTAGCCCTCTTTATTCTGAAATCTATCATCAAAACTCTCAAATTTTTCTAAGTCAACTAAGTTGTACAAATGGAGTTAGCCTAAGGTCATCTTCTGGCGACAACTCGGGACAAATCCGGAGACACCGCGACTCCACGAAGCTCTCAAACCCTTTCTCTACCTCCCCTCTCTCATCTAATCCTGTAAGTCCCTTCTCTTCTCCTCTTTTCACCTCTCAAAAAGTTCTCTTATCAAAACTCATCAGAAATGGAGTTAATCTGACATCCGATTCTAATTTGTTAAAAAACCCAACTTTTCTAAATAACAAATCAACCATTTCTTTATATATTTTTTAGAAACCATAAACAAATATTGAGAACAATTTTCAATTTAAAATACCATGCCATACAACTTTTATTTCACTTTTACGATTAAATACCACAAACTCTCTATTCGATATCTTTCGTCATATCTGCACATATTACCTTTAGAAAACTCATGAGGTAATGACCTACCTCATCACAACACACATCATAATATAGCACGATGGCTTTTGGAACAATATTTTGTGGGATATATACAATTTTACAATAAAATATCTTAAACTAATAAAATCGTATTCTTTAAGATTGTTTTAATTAAATTCCTTGCAATTAAGCCTCTATAACCCATTTTGGGAAACTCGATTTGGATGGTGCGGGTTATCGCACATCCTCGGAACTAGTAAAGCGAGTTGCAGACCTCTTCACGGAGCATCCGATCTCGATAGAATTTTTAATACAATTTTTAAGAATAATGTGATTTTCTATTTAATAAATAAATTCTATTTTTAATAATTATATATATATATTATCAAAATATCTATTTTAAATATATATAATAAATTCCATGTTTTCTAAACAAAGGAATCACAAATTTCATGAATATACCATCACAAATCCATACAATTCCAATTTACACTAAAACACCATATGCTATTCAATCTATATTTATAATCATTAGAATGCTTTTTAAAAATTACATCCATGAAAACCCTAAATACGATAAATAAATGCTTGAGGTTTATTTTGAAAGTTTATCAAAACTATTTTTCATAAAACCCTCTCAAGTTTATTAATTTACAATAAGAACCCTAGTAAATATAGGTTTAAGCGGGACCAATTCTCTTGAGCGTCATAGAGCCGGAGAATTTGGGTGCTTGCCTATTTAAGCTAGGAAACTTAAACGGGGTTATCAATGGTAATTGACATGGAAAAATTCATAAATCCTGCCGTCCATGTGCAGCAGTTACCGATAACTCCAAAACCTAATTCAGGAATCAAATTCTGTTTAAGTGTCTGACTCAGAAAGAGTTTTAGTCTAATCTGAATACAATTCCAATCTACAAACACTTCAAATATAACTCCAATATATCATGAATCCATATATACTGAATACTATCAAATATCAATATGACTTGAACTGACCGAACCATGGATATACATTGACTTGATCACATGATTATCCGTTTACATCCTTATCCGTTTACATGAGCAATTGATATCATGGTTTCGGCAAGTCTTACATCTATAAAACAACACAATAAACATTACGGTGTTTTTAAAGGGGTTGATTGGTACGGAATGTATTAAAAGTTGCACGATGATGATCACTTTAATACACCTAACCTGAATACCCGTTGTTGTTGTCCCGTGGCTTAACGGTTCCTTGTGCTCCGTATAGCTTAGTCCACGGAATAGTTGGACTCCTCTCGTATACACTGGCATTTTCTGTACCAAGTTACAAACAACAGCGTTAACATAACAATCATATATTATACCAGATATATTCTCTTTACCTGTTCAGTCTATTTTTATCTCTCTTTGGGACTTACCGAGCGATTGTTGACGACATTCCTTTTCTATTCTTTGTTTGGAATGCTGTCAGGAGAACCCGACTCTCTAGAGATCGAGCCCAGCTCAGAAGATTTGAAGCAGTTCATCGAGAACCCAAAGCTCTAGTCTCTTGTATATACTTTTACTTTCAGTTCATGCCATTATTTAGGCATTACTTTCCATATTGTATTTACTTTTCAGTTGTATTGTAAAAAATGTTTAATAAATAAAAAGTTGCTGTTCATTTACATCTCATGTCTTTCTTGTGTACATTTATATTTTATTGCTTATTTACGCCTAACATGTTTACTTCTGAGTAAATACGTCGCGGGCCTAGTCACGTCTCCTTATTTGTACACTGGGAAGCGGGGCGTGACAATTTTAATAGGTTATGCCATTAAAAACTGAGGCGATTCATGGCTCTCGACTGCAGTCCAGAGCAAGAGTCTCTGCCTTTACTCGTTTTAGAACGCACACTTTTCACTGTTTAAGCGTGTAAGTATGCGGAACCATATATGGAAGTGTGGATAATTAATTATATTTCTAACGGTGCTGGTCTCTTTGCATTCCAGTGTTGTTTGATATTTATAACACTTTTTAAACCGTCGATGTGTACTGCAGTTTCTTACAGAACCAAAATGTATACCTTAACCTTAGACATTGCATATCTCCTTGTGTACAATGGATATTATTGATCCGTCTGATGCGTTAGAAACATAACAGATAAATCTAAATATCGTCTAACTGCAGCATCGCCTAATTATGATCTCAATATGGAGTAAAACGTGTTACAAAACGGACTTCCAGTTCAGAAACTGGATTTCCAGCAGAGAACATTTAAAATGGAATGACCATAACTTGCAAACATGATACCCGATTAACTCGAAACCAATTTTTCTGTAGAGATAATTTAATACACTATTTACGCCTTTTATATTGTTTCACCAAATTATGCACGCGTGATTTTATGTGATTTTTCTAATCCAACCGACACCGGTTGCTCATATGTATTCAGTAGTGCATTTACTGTATCCCTATCATGTTGCATGACTGTTATACCCTTGTAATTAGTGTTTATTTACATCGATATCCTAGAGACCGTGTTACATTACCAAGTGATAAATGTTAGTGATTGAATTGCGGCAAGTACGTTAGTGTAAAAACTTGATTGAATAATGGAAGTGACACGTACTTGTACACAATCAGCGGAACCGGATAGTTATTGCATTGTCGACGCCTATGGGGTATATATAAGTGTAACTATAACTGGTATGAGATGGGTATGGAAGCACTTATATTAGTATCATAGGTAAGATATCGAGCGCTGTCCATTTATCTTGGATACCAGTTGAGACATGCTTAATGAGACCCTGTCTCCAATTCTCGCGTAGACTTGTTATGGATGGACTAGTATTTAGATTCATGGTCAGTGTTGGATGTAGACCGCGGGGTGTGGGGTAGTTTGAGTGTGAGTTCGATCAACGAAATCTTAGTAATCCCACTGCCGGCATATTTCGTGATTTCGAGATTTATTACTGATCGTGTTTCTGATTCTTACTGATCGTGATTCGGGCCCGTGTTTTCTGGCCCCTGAGGCTTACCCTTGGGTTGGGGATACTTCTGCGGTGGTTGACGCTCATGTTTGGACCGACGATAAGTTTAGTGACTTGGATATTGAGACTTAGAGACTGATAGTTTTAGTGACATGGACATTGCATTGATTACTGATCTGATACACCTGCTTTATCGTTACATGTACCGGTTATTTCATGCTCGCGTAATTACTCTATACTTGCTACCTTATGTTTATCATCGTTGCACATTATATATGTATATATTGCTATTGTGTCGCTCTGACGACATCAGCATGCATGCTCAGAATGAGAAGTGGATTTAACTCAGATCAGGACCTTCCTTACCTTGAGGACATTGTGGATATATAGATCGGCAATGTCAGCGCTATCATTTCTTTTGACTCTATCTGGTTAGTTTTATATCTGTTTTGATAGAATTAGTGACTGCATTTCTCATTACTTGTGCTATGATTACTGATTACCACGTAATACTAGAAATCGAAGTGTGACTACGACAGGACATTTCTTTGACCGTAGGAGCATGGCTGGCCTGTTATCTCTCGTATTCCGTATTTTGGAAAGCGGGACGTGACAATATGGTTCTGGGAAAAGATTATGACTAAAGGTAAAACCATTTTGATGCTCGATTTTGGTTTTTCGTCCATATGAAGGTGATTTGTTGACAAATGTTGTAACCCCAGGTAGAATGTGAGGCCAAGTCAACTGAATTTCCTAATCTTCTTTTCTATTAGTGTTTGCTATTGCTATGTATGTGCTTTGCAAGAAAATAGTTAAATGGTTTTCTCATTATAATGGGATAAAGATTCCGCAGAATTCACATTCAAAGCAAAAGGGTAAAAGCTACTTTTCCACCATCCTTGATGTAATGTACGGATGGTCGAGATTAAATGGGAAAAAATAATAGCTTCAAATGTAGGAGTTGGTTTTTCTTTTCAATCCGGACCGTCCGTGTATCACGCTAGGGACGGTAGATAAGTTGTTTCTGCGCTTTTGTTTCAAATCGGGATTTAAAAAGATCTTTATCCATTATAATGTTACGTTAAAAATCAATTCAATACCTTCCAATTGTAGCTCTTTCGAAAAAAAATTCCAAAAAATCTGCTTTGTCCCTCTAAAGTTTATGACAGCATTGATTCATTGGTAACTATAAACCTCACGCTCCATCTTTTAGTATTCATCTCTATCCATTTTTTTCCCTGAGTGAAGAAAATTAACTGTTTAAGCTTAATCATATATAAATTTCTAATAGGCAATTTTAACCTGATCACAGGCTCTTAATAATTGTATTTCTTAATTTCTACAAAAGCATAAGACCATTGGAATAATGAAAAGATCAGTACACAAGTACAACTATCTTTCCAGCGGCCAGTATTATTTGTTGTCTTGTTGTGGAGACTGCGGCACCTTTCAAACTTGTGTAAAACATCCTGGGCCTAATCAAAATCCTTTATAACAGTTTCTTGTAATATTTACGCAGTTACTTATGATATCCAAACAGTTTTGGTTGAATAATATGAAAAGAGAGATTGCGAACTTTGTATCCCGATGTCTGACGTGCCAACAAGTGAAGGCATGGCATCAAAAGGCTTGCAGGACTACGTCAATCACTCCCCATTCCTAAGTGGAAGTGGTCAAATATCGCCATGGATTTCATAGTTGATTTGTCGAGATCTCGAAAAGGGAATGATGCTATATGGGCTATCCTTGATTGATTCACCAAGTCAGAGCACTTCCTTCTTTACAAGATGACTCGTTCGACAGAGAAAATAACCTTTTTGTAATAGAAGAAATTGTCAGGCTGCATGGCGTTCCATAAAAGATCCTATCTGATAGAAACCGTTGTTTCGTGTCCAGGTTTTGAAGGAGCCTGCATAAGATTTTGGGCACTGGATTAAAATTTACCTTATCTTATCACCCGAGACGGATAGACAATCAGATTTTTGAAGATATGCTTCAAGGTTGTGTTCTTGATCTCAAAGACGGACAGAACCACGTTAAGAGCCATGGGGCAAATTCCCCCATGCTTGGAAAATCCCTTTGGTCTTGATTATACCCCGCCCCTTCCTATATTCTCTCCACCATGTGTTTTTTCCCATAATTACTTCATACCGGTAAATTTAATCCAGAAATATTCTCCTAATTATATGGAGCTCAGTTATTTTGGAAATATATAATATACCCATATTATGGAAGTAGGAGCAATTTATTCCTCCGGAAACAGTTAGAATAAGCGGCCAATCATCATAATATAAATCCTATTGTTCAATAAACTTAATTAAGTCTCATTTTCTACCTAATTAATATAATATAAAACCTAGAAATATGAAAAGAAATTGGGTTATTGTTTCATGCTCTTTGATAACAAGCAAAAAATTTCTCCACATGGCATTCTCTATCTTTAAATAAAAAACAAAAGGGAAAAAAACATGCATGGAGAAATAAGGCAGAAAGTAAGGAAAAAAACCGATGCAGACGCATAAGAGAAGCATCCTTATTTTTAGAAATATAAGTTTTTACAATATAATGCCATCTCTATATTAACTATGAGATGTCATGTATCGATGCCTAATTAAAAACCTTGATTTTCTTTCTCGGCGGATCTCTCAAATTTGTATGATCGAATAGGCTATACCAAAGGGAAAACAACATTTCTTATGCATTCTTTGGTCTCCGGCTATACAAACTTGGGAGTGGAGCAGGCGATTTTTGACAATTTACCGCTAACATAAAAAAGAAGGGAAAAAAAAAAGAAAAAATCCATTGAGCATTTAGCTAGGGGGTAAAGGTAACGTTGGTTAATGTATAATAATTGGTTAATTAACGAAACTGGTCAAATAAAAACTGCAGAGGGTCCTCGACGCGCTTCACGGTAGCAGGCCTTGGCGCAATTAGCAGCAAGGAAAGAAACCAGAGAGAGAGATCAGATCTCGTCCTTCAATATCAAATCCTTCCTCATTTTTTTCCCCTTCTTATTTCCATTTTCCGTCAATTCGAATATTTCTTCCCAAAAATCTGAGATCCCTCTTTCGAATCCTCGTAATTTTGCTGCTGAGTTTCAAACTTGGGTTTGAGATCGCCCACCACCAGCAGCGCCATGGATCTGGGATCCCTCAGCAGCATCTCAAGATTTAGACTCATTCAGCTCGCGGCTTTCTTCCTCCTCCTCCTCATCTTCTTCGCCTTCGCCTCTGCATCGTCGTCTCAGGTGACATCTCTTTGTTAATTTCTTTGTTTCTTTTATTTTATTCTTCCTTGAAACATTTGTCTCTTTAATAGAAAAGAAGCAAACATCTTCTTTCCTTTTTGTATTTTTTGTTTTGTTTTGGTTTTTTGTGATGAATCTTGATTGGATCTGTTAGGAGCTGGAGACTGCCGAGAATGCGTCCCTTGAATCCACCACCACGAGATCTTTAGATCGCCGCACCAAAGTGAGAGAGAGCGCATTCTTTATTCAATTCAAGTTGATTTCTTGTAAGAAATCTGTGAAAGGTTTCTTTACTATTATTTTTTTGAGAGCAGATGTTTCTGAATGCGGCCAAGAAAGTCGCCGAGAGCGGAGAAGGCGTTCTGGATCTGGGAGAAGCTGGTCTAGGGCTTTTCGATGCCTTCTTCACGAGTTTGTCCATGATTATAGTCAGTGAGGTTGGGCTCAAAATTAATTTCTTCATGTCTGTACGTTAAATTTCAGTAAAACATACAGATAATATTGATTTATAGCTTTTTGATTGCTTGGTTTTTAGATTGGGGACGAGACATTTATAATTGCTGCTCTCATGGCAATGCGGCATCCGAAATCGATCGTCTTGTCTGGTGCGCTGGCTGCTCTTATCGTCATGACGGTGAGAACGCTAATATTGGATTTACCCTATTTTGCAATAGAAAACAAGTCGAGGAATTGCCTGTTTGCTTTTGTGCATGCATCATAACCTTGTGTAGTTTCACAATGCATACAGTTACAAGAGTAAAACGTATGTAACTTGATGGCTCTTTAAATTTAAGACGTCCAGGGGTTTCCTTTTTATTCTTTTAACATAGTGGATGGACCTAATTCGTATTATGATCTTACTTTAGGTACTATCAACTGGACTGGGTAGGATTGTTCCGAATCTGATATCGAGGAAGCATACAAACAGTGCAGCTACCGGTACTCGATTCTTTACCACCTTCCATAATTTTACAGAATGATATACTATCAAGTTTAGCTGATATTTCTTAAATTTGTTTAGAGAACCTGATCCTCCTTTCAAAACTCTTTTTAGTGATTGTTCTTTTGTTTCTTTGAAGGGCACATAATAGTATTATTTGCTTTTAGATGATTATTCTGATGGTGCTAAGTTGTAACCCTGAATATTTATATTGTAAGGACAGGCGTTTATCCAAATCTTTTGGTCACCCACTTGAATCTTTTTCTTTGTTCATCTCTGTCATGCGACAACTTCTTGATGATATCAACAATTTGACATCTCTTCATAATAATCTCCATCTAAGTTTGTTGAGGCATACCTCTAATCCTTGTTGCATCATTAGGTAGAATAATCTCACTCCATTTAACTAGTGCACTTATCCCCTCGGTTGCACATGGCCAATATCAACAACACGGGGTCTCTAAAGGCATATAGACTATGGAGCAGTATAATACGAACATCATCTAGAAGTGGCCCTTAAAAGCCAAAAAACATTATATTAATGCTCATATGTTGCCATATATTTTGTGTTTGCTAAGATATGCAGGAGGTGATTTAGAAACAAAGAATTGTTTTAAAAAATGAACATTTTCCAGTTTAGCTCGCAAAACAAAGTGTTCCCACATGATAAATGATGTTCACTTAGGATGAGAAGAGTTCTCTTAGGTTGGACATTGAACACAGTAGCTCTATAACTAGTAATGGTACAATAAAGTAAACTACCGAACCATAGCAAAAGAGAACTGAAGGCTGAATACAAGTATGCAACCGTATTCAATCAACCTCGACCGACCTACGCAAATGAAAGAAAATGGTAACCAAGTACGACACGAAAGAATTGAAATAAGATCACAAGAAGGGAAAAAAGCAAAGCAATGAGAAAAATGGGAATTGGTTTTCAGCATTTAATGGAGATATCAATTTACACAAAAATACAGGGGCGCATATTCGGGTCGCCAATGGAAGGAGCAAAGAGGAGAGGAGAAAGGTTTAAGTTGGAAGATACAGAAGAAGAGAAATGGAGTCACGGTATCATATCACTTATATGAAGCTGATATTCTTATAGTGGGTGACCTGCATCAGTCGAATTGTATCATTAGAACTGTAGTGTACAGTTACCGAAAGAAGAGAGAGAAACAATATCACCAGAGGAATATTTAAACATGTACCCGTACAATAAATGAAAATAGCGGTATTGGGAAAATGGAAAGGTGAGCATAAAAATCCTCTTAAGTGAGTCTAGACGGAGCAGCTTATGCCCTAAAACCACTTAAGTTGACGCCTAGACATCTAGGCATCTGCTTTGTAAAGCACTCATGGGCCACATGGCAACATAGGTAACAAATCTAATATATTGAACCGAGGACTTATATCGTTACATTAGTTTTTGATATGTTACAAATGCTCAACCCATCATGATCCATCTCTTGTAAGATGGTAGCTTACGTTAGAATTTTACATTGAGAATTGCATATACAGGAAACTGTAAACTCACAAACACCCTCGCTATATATCTGTATTATATACATTGATGGCTGTATAATATTATTAGTCCTCCTATAGGAACTGTTTTGCGATGCTTATATTCAATGCAATCATTTAACATCTCAATTGGAGGCCAAAGTTCTTAATATTAAACACTGATGTATGTTTGTATTACACTAGCTTTCTGATGCTCTTTTAGGCTCTTTCAGTCTTTCTTAAGACGGCAATGATGAAACATGTATACTGGTTATATCAATAGCTTCACATTCCCTTGTACAATTGAAACTGGTCTCATTCTTCTATTTGAAAAATCATTCCTCTCCAGTTCTTTATGCATTCTTTGGTCTCCGGCTACTATACATTGCTTGGCGATCTGATTCAAAGGCATCACAGAAGAAGGAAATGGAAGAGGTATGCAACTTTTCTCTTAGTATGTAGCCTGTATCAATTGATTTTCTTTTATTTATATCCTTGTTGTATTTCTTTAGTCAGGTAATATTCAGAATATATAAATGGTTGCACTTGCCGCTTCTTTCAATTTTCTTCTTTTGCACTATTTAGTGACTTGGTGCCATAGTTATGAATGTAACTCTTATAGCAAATCATTTCTTATCTTATAGCACGGACTCATACATTATCTAGCGTATGGATGCTCAGTTTAATGTAAGGCAAAATAAGGATGAACATGCCCAAGCTGCATATATTACTAGGAGTGAGGAGTTCATCTGCCAAGCGCAAACTAATGGAGGTCCTATTTAGCTGGTGTTGGGATCTACTATGAAGCTATTATCATCTGTAGTTTGGGATGATCAGAGACTAAATAAATGGAGTATCAATCAAGGGGTATAAAGACCTAAAATATCACGACTGTTGTTCACATGGCACCACTGAGAATGGATCCGATACTAAATATAAAGTGTAAGGGAAAAAAGGATTTCTTTTTCTAGTTACGAGGTTGGACTATGAGGAACTCCCTGTGCCCACCTGAAATCAGTCGGTGGTTGCTTGCCTTGAACTTGTGGCCTTGTCACATTTCTTCTACCCTACCGATCCATTCCTTGGGTGTTCAACAAAAAGAAAATTCATAATTGATTCAAGATAATTGCTTCTTCCATTAGGGTTATTGGCTGTGATGTATAAGGTTCCATGAAGTTACTTAGAAAGCCATTTTAGTTTTCTATTTGTTCAAATTAACTAGTTTAATTTGGTAGAATAATCAAGAAACTAAACTCTGCTAGTGCTGTTCTTAAGGTCTTCCTCGTTCAGCGTATTTCAAGGTAAACATTGAAGAACCTAGTTGGTTTGCTTATAAATGCAGTCTACCATTAATATTTGGGTTAAGGCTTTGCGCTGCTTTTTCTTAAGTCGAGGAACTAATTACTAGCAATGCAAACTTATGGTGAATAGCGAAAAAATGATGGCTTTTCAGATTGCTTGTGTAGTCTCTTATCTTATTCTTCCTATTCTTATTCCTTTTTTTTTGTTGGTGATATCTTGTTGCATGACATATCACCAATCATCTTCAGCACGGATGGAAAAGGTGCAATGTAAGTTTGATGAACATCTTTAACAATAACAAAACAAGGGGCATGTTTTTGCCTACGGGCTTGTTAGAACATAATTTCTACAGTTTTATTGAGGCTTTCTATTTGTCCAATGCACTTGCAAGTTACAAAAGTCTCAATAAAGGAGAAATAGCAAAATGCAAGAACCTGTAAGCCATTCAATGACTACACGTGCCCTTCTTTCATTATCTTTTGATATTTTCTGTTAGATAGAAGTTCCAAAACATACATACGCACGTGCGCGCGCCCACACACACACCCACACCCACACACTGTAATACCTTACCTTACAGTCACCCATACCCATATAAGAGGATATTTCTTCAGACACAAGTAGATAACAGATCGCCAAAAAATCTGAATGCTTTTTATTCTTCATTTTAAATATTCATGGGAGTTATTCTTATGTGCTGCTCGAAATGTGTAGCCAACACCATTTGCTTTTCAAGCAACAGACTCTTAACTCTTAAGTTCTCTTACACTGTACACGAGCTTTAAAATTTCTTACCCCAATCAAACGCGCTGCATAGGAAACAAAAAAATTATTAATTATTCAGAGGCTTTAGTAAGAAGGTTTGTTTGCTACAAATCAATGATGTTTCAATATACACTATTCGCATACTCAAATCATCAATGGTCCATAGTTACTTTCTGTTAACTTGTCGTGGAGAAACAGTAAAGTCGTGTAATCTGTTTTTAATGGCAGGAACTTGTGTATGGTTAGTTTTCAGCTGTAATAAGCTTTTGAGATATATGACTTCTTTTGTAACCATTTTATTGCAGGTGGAAGAAAAACTTGAGACAGGGCAAGGGAAATCAACTTATCGCCGCTTCCTTTCGAGATTTTGTACACCAATATTCTTGGAGGTACACTTTCTTTTCGCCATTCATCAGCTTATTTTGAGCAATTGATTATAAAGCTTGTACAAATATCGGTTTTTGAAGTTGCTTTGATGGAAACTCTTGCTTTTTGTGCAGTCATTTATTTTGACATTCTTGGCTGAATGGGGAGATCGGAGCCAGATAGCAACAATTGCTGTAAGTGATCAACTCTTAGCAGTAAAAACGACGTTTTTGATTAAATACCTAACTTCAATAAATCCATATTTGCATTTTGATCATGTGAAATCCTACTTCTTGAAAGCAAAATGGTATAGCCATTTATATAGATTGGAGTTTGGGTTTGATTTATTACGTGATACATTGGTTGGGTGTATTTGGAGTGTCATGCAGTTCCACCCGCATAAAAATAAAATAAAAAAATAAAAAAACCAAAAATGTATTTGGTTTCAAGTAGTTGTTATAATATGGAGTTGGAGCGGAGCTCAAGTCTCAGTTTCATCAACCATCGGAACGCAGTATTAAATATGAAATGTATTCATTGGGTTGCAACAACTAACCAAAGACATGGTTTTTAATCATGTAGTTAAACTCGCAATTCAACCAAAAATCTTGTTTCAACTACCGTGGTAGGCGGAACGCAATTGAATCAACATTTAACTATATGTGTTGCAACTAAAAGCAACCAAACACACCCATAACCTCGAGAGTTTCTGTTTCTTATAATGCAGCTAGCAACACACAAGAATGCGGTTGGAGTAGCAGCAGGAGCAATATTAGGGCACACAGTCTGCACATCGCTTGCAGTGGTTGGGGGCAGCATGTTGGCTTCCAAGATCTCTCAAGGCACCGTCGCAACTGTCGGCGGCTTGCTCTTCCTAGGCTTTTCTTTGTCATCCTACTTCTATCCTCCATTGTGATGATCGAATGCTCCCTACATATTGTTTGGGAGCTGGTTGTCAGCGATCCCAGTTTTGTTGTTTGATTAATTGCTGTCTTGTATATTTTCTTAAACAAAGTAAATCCGATTTACCACTCATCATAGTCATATTGTTTTGATGAGTCGATCTATGTTAAGATGAATATAGTTGGTTCAAGGCTATACTTTGTTGTGCTGCTAATAATAGAGAGATGCACCTGCATTTGGCCCATCATGTTTCCTAACCAACTTCTTTAAATAGTTGTGCATCCTATGTGAGTTGCAGTTTATACAGTAATTTGTCATCCAATTTCTGTGTCATGATAAATGTTTATGTATCTTGGACAGAGAAAGCTTTAAGATGTAGTTCTCTCCTTATTCTTAATTTGCAGTTTGTGTGCGGTTCATGTGCTCAACAGAAGCTAATCTTCCTATGTGTTACCAGTTGAGTTTGCACTTTGAGGTAGTTTGCACTTTGAGGGCAGTTCGTGCACTAAACCAAAAAGCCAATTTTCCTATGCATCACAAGTTTGCAACTTAGGCTTGCATTTTGATCTATCAAGTTGTTATTCAAGGGAATCGCAGGCTGCAGTAAAGATGCAAAATGCTGGTTTTTAATTTTATAAAGGCGACTCCCAATTTGGATGAGTTTCCCTTTTGACTTGCTACCATGCAACTTAACTATTAAATGACATATGAACACAGCGGAAGAGTCAAAGAGATAATAAAGTAATTTCCAGCAAAGTGTGTTTCAAAATAACAAAACAAAACAGCAGCAACAGCAGCAGTCCAGGATTAGAATTAGTCAAGAAGCTCAAGCATAGGGAAATACAATAGAATTCCCTTAGGCTAGGACAAATATGTTTAGGATTCTCAGTTACTCAACTGGTAATGTGAAATATATGCTTTCATTTATACATGATAAAGTAAGGCAAAACTATGGTTAAAAGTAGTATCAGATTGATCTAATATCAATTCAGTAATAAAAATATATATATGAAAAAAAGGTTATTCTCATAAATTGATACAGAGTGCTCATTATCCAACACACCAGGTGTAAATATCTGATGACAAAATAACAGGAAGGTGTTTACCCTCCTGAGTCCTGAGTCCTGAAATTAGATCAACAGCAATCTGCATCTCAAATTCAACTCTTCAAGCATGCCATATAGTATTTACAAAACCACCAGCATAAAAAACCATGAACACAAAAACAAATTAAAACAGAAAACTTCATAATTTTGTCCATAATTTAAATAGAGGCATGATCCTCTTTAGCTGCCGCAAGCTCAAAATGCCTCATAGAGAGAGGGTAAAGACATGAACTCGAAACGGTATTAGTATTAGAACTATCCCAACCTATATGGCCCACATGCTGCACATCAGTTGGCAAGCTAATCTCCATCTCCAAGTCGTCGTCGTCGTCCTCTTCATCTCTGTATGCGTGAAACCAATAAGACAAGCTCTTGAAACCCTTCACTACCCTCAACAGCTTGCCACCGATGTTAGCCTTTGGGCTCGACTTCTCTAGCTCGCCACCTACACCGAATATGAAAATGAGCTTAGTCAACAAACTGTAAGAGATAGAACAGGAAAAGGTTGATAATTACTCGGAGGCAATGGATTCGATTCTGCCTGCAATTTCTTCGGTTGATTTTCGATAACGTCGACACTCGAGTGAGAGACACAGCCGATCGAGAAAGGAAGAAGAGAGAACCTCTCCATCGTTTCTCTCACAGTTTCAAGAATGAGGATAGGGGTGTATTTAGAGTGAGACTTGTATGAGGATTTTTGTTATATTGGGTGGAGTTGTCTTTGTTGGCAAGTTTGATCCATCCTTTTTCTTTTCTTCTTGCTTTCCTTTTTGAGAGGTGGAAGTTACCCAAGTTCGGTGAGATGGAGGGATTTTAGGAGAAAATAACATTTGGAGTAAGTGGGTTGAGTTGGTTGGGTGTTGGTTGGTACCTGCTCTCTTTTGATGTGATTGTTAATCTATTTATCTATCTATTTTGTGTTTATAGCCATTAATTTAGACCTATCAATTTTCCTTTGCGGCTTTGTTAACCTTATCATGTTGGATAATCCTAATTACAACACCTTTGCAACACTTTAGCCCTTTTTCCTACATCAATTTTTTAACAGCTACAAATTTATTGCCTTCAATCAAAAGAAGCAATTTTGTTATGGGGAGTGATCCACTGCAAACCGGTCCGTGTTCTTTGAAAACGGGAAATCCCAATCTACAACATATTTTAACGACCCGAACCGTTCAAGTCGATCATCCTACCTTCTAGCCTATGCATCGGATGTTTATATTGCATTATCGAAAAATGTTCATTTTTGCACCTATCAATGCATAGGCTAGAGATTTTCAAATTTTTGATTTTTCATACACACGTATATTTGATGGTACGGTGATCATCAACTTGAACGGATCGTTAAAATATGTCGTAGATAGAGAGTTTCCATTTTTAAAAAACACGGACCCGTTTGAAATGGAGCACCACCCCATTTTGTTACGTATGATAAAGAAACAATGACCATTATAATACCAATTAGTCTATGTTTGACATCACTCCAGTCTGCTTGCAGAAGACAAGTAAACCATATCATGTTAATAGTCCCTACTGTATCATGTTTTATTTAATCCCATGTCTTTTATTCAAAGGTATCAAGAAGAAAATGCTTAATATTTAATATATGCCTGTGACCAGGTTCAAGAGGGTAAGTTATAAAATTTCAGAAATTTCTTTTTTCACAGATTGTTTCTTTATTTGAAGCCAAGATACCATGAATTTAGATAACATAATAATTTATACATGTAGCCATGTATTATATGAAACAATATAGCATTATTCCTGAGGTTACAACTTTACAGGTTTGGAAATAATGCAATTGAAACTTTGGAAATGGTGAGTATCCTATGCAACTGAGTTATCTAGCAATCATTACATTGGAGCAGGAGTGGTGAATGAAGTGAGCTGAAATAACTCGCTATGGAATTCGTTTGCTTCGTCTAGCCGGCGAAGCGAATTTTTCTCGCTTCGCAAGCTAAGTGAGGTGAGACGAGGGCAACAGTAACGAAGTCAGAACTCACCCGCTTCGCCTCGTCTTGCCAGTTCGCGAGGCGAGGCGGGGCAAATTTGCTCGGTTGCTATTTATTTTATAAAAAAATTTGGGCTTAAAAATTTGAAATTTAAACAAGTTTTTATATTAAAAAAAATCTTAGTCAAATTACAATTTTATAATACAATTTGTTGTTTTTTTTACATTAAAGACCGAACCCACTCGGGCTGCCTACGTCTCCTTCCCAAATATTGATCTCAATGAGAGCAATTCAGGTTTATGTAGTTCTTTTTCTACTATTACAGATCTTACTCACTACTTGTTGGTGCCGGTTGTGGTTCCTCCTCTTTCTGTGTTGGTCTCGTCCAATCCTGTAAGCTTCTTAGGTAGATAATCCTGTTGGGGTAAAAAATTACACCTCGGTTGACCAAGTTAAAGTCAAAGTCAATTACAAGTAAACGGGCCCAAGCTCAGGTCAAGTGGGCCCATGCCCACGTCGAGCCCCGCAGCCAGCCCTCCATGCCAATATGAAAATTATGTAATAAATAATTTTGATGTAATTTTTATGAATAAATGTAAGAAAAATGGGCATAAAGCCAAACTTTTGTAAAGCCCATGGCTCATGTGCAAAAGAAATGAGCACATGAGGTATGAGATGAGCAAAATGCCATTTTGTAAAGTCCAAAAGACTATGTGTAAATTTGTAAGACTATATAAGACAACATGATAATGAATTAAAAGATAATAATTCATTTCCCTTAAAAGCTAGGGTTTCTATGGCTCCTTCTCCTTCCTCAAGATTCTAATCCTTCCTTTCCTTTTTGAATTAAATCAAGAGTTTAACTCTTCTTTTTCCAAAAAGAAACAGTCTTTCACCATAAAAGCCTTGGAAGAGAGTTCGGATTTTCCATCAAATCCCCAAAAGGGGAAATTTTTAAGTCTCACCCTCTGTCTTCCAAGATCCAGCCAACAGAGAGGAGAAAGAAGGAGACCCATCTCCAAAAATCCTACTTTGGAAAAGATCCAAGCCTCAAGAGAAGATCTAGGGCTCAAGAGAGAAGAAAATGGTTCCCTTTCATCATCTCCGAAAATCTCTTGGGAGTTTAACTCTAGAAAAAATAGTCTTTCTTTTTAGGAGTTTAACTCCAAAAGTCAACTGGGAGTACAACTCCCAGTATAGGGGCTAAGTCCCTTTTTCCCGCCGCACGTTAGGCGCCGGCGTCCGCGCGCCAGGCACGTGAGCGCCCACGCGTCCTTTGGATGCTATTTCCCCTTGTTTATTATACACACTCCATAACACTTTCCTCCGTTAGAAAAGGTTTCTAACGGGGCGTTGCCCCACACCCCGCAAGGGGGCTACTAGCCCTATTGACTCCCAACCCGCTATCCAGGTAGTGGGACCTCCGTAAACTCTGCGAGACCCCGATGTACCCAAGACCCTTTAAAACTCAACACGCGCATCTGCACATTGAGTTCGCATAACCAGTTTTACCCGTCAATCGGAGATTCTCTCACTCCAAAAATGAGGGGTAATTAACGACAGCTTAGTCCGCGGCTGCCGAAAATTCGGATCCCCACAATCAATAAACCCCGGCCTACCCTAGGCAGAGGGAATCTGTAATGCGCCTGACAAGTGACGCGTATTTCCCATTTTAATGGGGTGACGAAAAACACCCTACAAATCCGAGTCCAAACTGATTGCATTTTGTTTCCCAGCAGCTGTTCCCAATCTTGCGAGCAAATCATACACTCCATTATGTCGTGCGCCAAGCTGCATCTCTTCTCGCTTAATATCCTATCACCTGTACTAAAAACATTTTCCGACACTACTGTGGACACTGGAACGGTTAGTAAATTACGGGTCATAGTAAAAAGGACCGGATACAAATGTCCGTGGCTTTTCCACAAGGCTAAAATATCAAAATCATCAATAGTTAAATCTACATCTCACTCAGTTTGTAAAAATATTGATAACTCATTTAAAGATGACGATAATGAGGCTATCGGGTTTTTTGTCCTTTTCTTCTGTTGAATAAGTGCTTAAGCTGGAATCGAAACACGCGAATTGGTTGAGGACGGTGGTTTACTAGTTCTATCAGAGGAAGATCGTGTAACATACAAATCAAATACTTCATCTAAATTACTCCTAACGATACTAACATATGCATCACATCTACACCATGTCCCATGGCCGTATGGAATCCGGTTATAAGAGCCTTCAAACATTTTAATTCAATTCTAAAGTTCATTACCGAACATAAACAGTAAATAATTGGAACTTCAAAGAAATATTTAGAAATCTTAACTAGCATAGTAAGTATCGGATGGTGAAGTACTGGATTTTCGACGTGACAAGTAAAACAATTAGCTATATTATACAATTCAGAGATAAAGAATATGCGAAGTTGGAGTATAAGCAGCAGAAAATCGTTTGGTTGCTATTTTAAAAGTCATAAGAAAATCTTTAAAAAGATCTGCAACCGCTCAATGATCGGGTGTTAAATGATTTTCTACTTGCATTTGTTTATTCCACATATTACTAATAATTCCAGCAGTCTTAAATGCGATACGAAGCATGTCATAAGTATGATTCCACCTAGTGGCCACATCTTTTTTAAGAGACGGCCTTACACCTGCAGCTAGGCATTTAATTTTGTATTCGGCTTTTTTTTTTCCAGAACTTTTAATAAACCTACATGCATTTTTAATTGTTTGAATATTTATATTGCATACGGTATATGCATCCTGTATAGTAAGGTTAAGTATATGACATGCACAATGAATATGAAAAAATGACTACTGCAAATTGGTTTGCATAGTCTAACGAGTTCAGTAATAGCAGAATTATTGCTAGTATTATCGAAAGAAATATAAATTTTTTTATCTACACAATAATATTCTTTTAAAATAGATCTAATTCCAGAAGTTATATAAAAAGCACTGTGCGGGTATGGAAATTGTCTAAAAACAATATTTCTTTTTTGCAAAAACTAGTCAGAATCTATCCAGTGTGTAGTAAGACAGATCTAAAAAAGTTCCTTTCTATCCGTCCAAATATTAGAAAATGAAATACCGGTATCTAAAAATTAAGGGTAGCAATTAATACCTGTTTACCGTCATTGCAGAGGCTAAAACAACGACTTTTAAGCGTAGTCCTTTGGAAACCTTTTGAATACCGGTTGCAACGCTGTTTGAAAGCACCGCTCAAAAACCGTGCTTTTTCTGAATCCGAGAACCTGTTCATCTGCCATAACATATCTTGTCATTTTTGAAACATTTAAATCATGATATATTGAAAAAGACCTTGATCAGCGAAACTGATTTGTGTTTGTGTAGCGGAGGAACCGGCCGGGGCTTCTGAGTGTTTTTTGCATATTTATTCAAACTACCGGTCCCGACACTATCCTTGTGTTTATATGCATTGCCACAATATTTGCAAACGGCGGTGTATATAACACCGTCTCTAAATTCAATTTTATAGTGATCCCAAATATCATTAGTAGTCGCATGTTTTTTAGCTTCTCTTGATATATGGGTGGATCCTTCTTGCTTGTTGTTCAGGATAAGGAATTTGGGTTTGATACATATCGGATGAATCCTCATATCAATATTTTACCTAAATGTTAGAAAAAAAGTGTTAGAATAGAAAATTAGAAATAATAAATTAAAAACAAGAAAGAAGAAAGAAAGAAGAATGGGTCAATCGGAGGCTCGGAGGTTCGAAAACTCAGAGTCAGACTGTCGGAGGATGAGATCGGACCTTCTATTCTTTAGAGAGATGAAAATTGTCACAATAATATTAGAGATTTAGATTAATTTTTTTAAAGAGATGAGAATTTTTTTTGGAAGAGAAGAGTTTGGAATGAGAAGAAATGGGGTTTGGTGGGGGTATTTATGGGATTTTTTTTGAGGGGTTTGAATATTTTGTCCGTTTCTAGCCTTTACAAGGCGAATCGAAAATCGCCTTGCTTCGCGTAGATCTGACCATTAAAAGCCATTGGATGGGAATTCCAAGACGAAGCGAAGCGAACCCGAAGCGAGTCGTCGAGCAGGCGGTCGTTTGTGATCGTTGGACGGCAAGTTCGAAACGAATCGGTAAACAAGGCGAGGCGAGGCGAATCGGCGAGTCTTGCCGATTCATGCGATTTCCGAGGCGAAGCGAGGCGTGTTTGCGAGTTAGACGAGATGAACTACGACGAAGCACCACCGGAAAAGTTGGGAACCCGTTCGCTTCGCTAATTCGTGGCGGGCCAAATTCGCTATCGATTCGCTTCATTAGCCCAGCTTGCATTGGAGTATATATTTTTATAATTAGTCCATATGCGCTAGATAATTTGCATATTGCGACTCAGTAATTTCTTTTTGTGCAGTACTGATTATTACCTACAATATCCAAACAATACCTGTGCATGCTGCAACTTGATTCTACATCCACACACCAATGGACTCGGACATATGCTGCAGCCTACCTGATGTGAGTGGGAAATGACGCAGAATTCCATAGAACTGGGGTCCCTACAGTAACAATAAATATGTAATCAACAGACATATGGTAGGAATGCCAAAAGCAAAATAATTCTTGAAGCAGTTTTGAGTTCAATGCTACCACTGCCAACAGCTAAGCAGCAGCATCGCTTCAACCTCAGAGCAAGCAGGCGTCCATGCCTTGATATGACATTGATGTCATCTAAAATTTCTCAAGAACTTGCATCGATGAAGCCTTTAGAAATCAGTTCCAGAAACAAATTACATTGAATTGAATCTCTAACCATATAGTTCAATCCATGATATGATACACCTAAGCCTACCATACGCCGTCAAAGCCATGAATTTGAAGAGTTTGCCTTCAAGACTCCTTAATTATGACATACATATGCCATCAAAGCCACTTTAAAGACAGCATAATTATTTTGCCTGCACAATCCACACCCCAGCTTGGAGTTAATTTCTCCTTCTCACCATTATTGACTGCCTACATCTTATTTTCCTTGTAAATTCAAGTCTGATATTTTTTCCGAGCAAAAGGGTGACGACAGCAGCAGTCACTCTCATCTTACTATTTTAGAATCTACATTGGGGATGCAACAACTGCAGTGAAGCGAATCATGCACCACCAATCTCAAAGGCCTTGGGTGCACATAGATTGGTAATTCTTGTCTCCAAGTGTCATTAGGGAATTCCCTTATTGTGTACTAATATACGTGTATTGACGATAACAACTTTTGTATCCTGGCTGACATGTGCGCGCATGAGCTTCTTCTTCATCAAGGCATGAAGATCGATCACTATGGATGCATGATATGAGAACTAAAAAATGAAGGCCAAAAGCAGTATATCGACGGGACAAACCTAAAGGCCACCAATGGAGCATAATCCCGCGTTAGAACTTTCATCCCCATATTGAGAGGTCACTTCTTTGATTCCTGCAAGGGCTGCACCGGAAGAAAAAATTTCCCTTAATACCAAGTTCCCAGTTCTCACGGTTGTGCATTGTAACAATCAGCAATGATGGTTTTAACAAAAGTAATAATTTTAATCGTTTCCTTATAATTTGCATCTTTGATAAGCGAATATGTTGTATTTTGATGTTACTGTCAGCTTCTGTGAGCTCAGATGTAAAAGCATTTGTTAATCTACTTCATCAGTAAAAATGGGTTTACTGGGGCACTAAATTCCCAGGTAAGTTGAAAAAAATAAATTTAAATTTTAAATTCCCTAGAGCCTGTTCATCTAATACTCAACCTACTCCATTATCAGCTGAGCATCTAATAAGCATGGATACAACATGATATGTACATGGTACGCACATGACATGATATGTACATGGTGACTCAGGAAATCCTACGAAAATATATATAGCACATATGACAACATGACATTTATGTGTGCTTAGGTAATAACTAACTAATGAAGAGAGAATGTACATACATATATTGAAGTGTCTGCGAATCCAAATAATGATGAACAAAGTATAGTAACATATTGTTATGTTCTTACAGATCATATGCTAAAAGTTAACTAAGTAAATAGATAATTAAGTAAATAGATAATTATGACTTTAAGAAAATGGTTCTTCAACTCGCTGTAAAATTGATTAAAATATCACAATCCTCGTGTCGAAACATATCTAAATTTATCCAAGTTTTACGCTCGTCAACATTTTGGCTACATTTTCCACTAATTGGTCATCTTTATTAATTATAAAACTGAAAGTAAATAAAATTTCATATTGTATGTAACGAATATGAAGAAGCGTTCAAGATATGTAAAAAAAGGTTAAGTTAAAGACGTGAAGGGTCTGAACTGATCTGATAGGGCTGATACGAGACTAACATTGATAAAGTAAATTTCATTAGAAATTTAGAATTGATACCAACCTACAGTAATATAATTAATGCTACATTATAAATCATAATCTGAAAAAATAAACACTAAATCATGCTCTGTCATGAAAAGATAAAATGAAAAAATTATAATAAAGATTTTGACTAGGCTCATATCAATAGCATCTGAAACAAATCTTTTCAACTTAAGATTCACATTAAGATGTGTGTTGACAACTATGGAGCAACCATGAGATTTTTAAGAACGACAGAGGAAAAAAAAATCTTTCATAATTGTTATTACACATCCAATACAAATCTTAAGACTACAAAGTTGATAAGATTTGTTTTCAAATCCTACCAATACCAACCTAATCAAACTCAACAAGCAAACAAACCGCACAATATATAAAAAATAATAATAAATGAAAGCACTTGAAAGTCTTAACCCACAAAATATTGAGCCAGCATTATATTGGTTAAAAATAACCGCACAAGCTGATATGAAGAGGAGTGCGGTGGGAGCAGCCTGCTGTGCTAGCATTATTATGACATGCAGGAATTTATGTCAGGGGAATATCCTGGTCGAGTGCCGATGCTGCTTACTTTGCAAAACTTGTTTGTGCGGGTCAAAAAAAAAAAAACCCTAACATTACTCATTACTTCTAAAACCGCCAAAAAAAATATTGACATGAGTGCTAACTACTCACAAATTAGATCATCCTTAATTAAGCAATGCAACATTAAATGGCATTAAATCATTATTGGCTACATATAACTACCTTTTTTTTGCAACAAATGAATATCCTAAAAAAATGTATAATATTTACCTTAGATTTTCAATTTGATACCGTATGCTGTTATTGGTGAAATAAAAAAGAGATGTATAATAGTGGTAAGGAACTTTTAAGAAAACGAATTAAGGTATTAAATTGGAAGTTCAAAGCATTTACATGCAATGTACAAAGTTTAAAGTACTTATTTGGAACAAAACATTTTTAGGGTATTTATATTAAAACACTGAAAGTTTAAGGTATTTTCATTGACATTTCCTCACAAAAAAAACAGAAAAAGAAAAAGAAAAAAAAAGATGTTATCATTGACTTAGACACATCTTGTGATACTGATCATATGTGGAATAAAGTGATTTAGATATACATGGTGTCGTATTATCATGCGCAATTGGATGGAATACGCAATCATTCCCTATCATTGCACACTTACAACAAGGATCGGTTTAGGTCCTCTCTCTTTACATTAATTGTAAATAAACTTACCATGCATCTCCGAAAGAAGCATAATGATGCAACATTTTTTGTTGAAGAGATAGATAAAGCATAATTTCAGATTAGAAGCGTTGGAAAGAAGCTTTAGAAAACGATTTTAAAAATATAGAACAACATGGAATATATGGATCACAACTTTAGCAAGTGGCAAGAAATGAGAGCAAAATGCGAATTAAGGCTAATAACTATATATGAGAAAGTGGCCAATTCCTGTTATCTCGAGTCAATTATTCATTATGATCAACAGATTAAGGAGATTGGGGAGCATATGTAGAATCAAAATTGGAATGCTAGGGACATAATGTGGAGAAGAAATTCCAAATATATGTGATCATTGAATTACTCATGAGTTTGAAGAGATCTATAATGACTATAAGTCCAAAAATGATTTAATGGACATCCAATTGGGTGATTAGTAACTATGCTAACCATGTGCGTCATAGACGTGAACACATTGAGATGATGATGATAGTACCCTAAGAAATAGATAAGGGATAATTTTCAAGTTAAAAGTGTTGGAAAGAAGCTTTAGAGAAGGATTTTAAATATATAGAACAAACATGGAATGAGTGCAAAATGCATATCTAAGACTGATATTTGTAAGGAAGTGGCCAATTCCTATTAACAAGAATCAACTATTCATCGTGATCATCATGTGTCAAGGAGTATGGGGTTCACATCTAGAATCAAAATTGGAATGTTAGGTGCATAATGTGGACAAGAAATTCCAATTATATGTGACCATTGAATACCCATGAGTTAGAAGAAGAATTATAATGACTAAAAAGGCCAAATATCTTGATGGACATACAATTGGTTGATTAGGAACTACGCTATAATGGAGTGTCATAGATATGAACATATTGTAATGATGAGTGATAGTACTTTCAGAGAAAGGAAAGTTTGAGATGGCTTACAAGCATGATAAAAGAGGGAGAATCAGTTGATATGGTTTGAGCATATGCTGTGAGAATCGATAAGGGCGCCCGTAAGGAACGAAAAAGTCGTAGGTAACAACCGAACAAGGACTGGAATAGGCAATCGAACATGGATGATGACAGTTAAACAGAATGAGATAGTTGTTAAACGAGGAGATGAATTTAAAAAGGTTGAATGGAAGAAAAATATTCATGTGTTGATCCCAAATATATTGGTTGTAATATTATTGTTATCTTATTGACATAATCTTTTACCTAGTATTGTTGACATAGACAAATAATGTTTCGCCAGCTAATAATCAGTTTAAGGGGGAAAATGGAGCAGCAAAAATCACAAAACTAAGCATTCCATGACGTTGTAAATCACTAGTGCATGCCCAATCTGATTTCCCAACTATTTTTATAGGAAACACTAGAAGTCAATTGATTGCTGACGAAATTAAAGAGAGTATTTCTAAGACTGGATCCATAATAATCTTTCTAATAGTAAGATTTGGCAAGTCTCTAGGCAACTATCCAAAATTATATCCCTTTTTTTTAAAATTTAGGTACTTAATATACATACATGCAACATTTGTAATGCCTATTATTGCTTTCAAAAGAATGTATCTGGATAAAATAAGGCAGCTTTATGTGAATCCACTAAGCATGCAATAACCATCACAATTTAGTCTCTATCAATTTTTTTAGCTCATTCATAACCCCATCGACAAAATCTAAGTGTTAGACACGTCCAATTTGGACTGAAATGCGACAAATTCGGACAAGGACACGAGGCAAGTTAGAATGTTGGTGTGTCCAATACATGTCGGATACAGACACGCCGATTAAATAGAAGTGTTGGTGTTTCATAGGTATCCATCGAAACAACTACAAATTTAGGTAACTAGTCAAAATCATTTTAATTTAACATGTTTTAAAATTATGCAAAAAAGAAAGAAAAAACTCCATTTACTATCATATCCTCGCCATGTCTATGTCCTAGCTGTCAATATTTCTCATGTCCCAATGTCAGAGGTCTATGTCCCATGTACATTTTAGGTGCCATATATATATCCCCAAACAACCAAACAGCATGCAAGTTGTTCCCTCTATGATATGATTTTTTATGCATTGTATGACTACTCACATGAAATGTTCTTATTTTTTGGACTCGGGCTCTCATAGAAGAGTGTATCCATGTGGAATAACCTATAAAATTAGAGATGTAATGTTGTATGATCACATAAGCTCTATTGTTACTTCCTTCTCAAATTTTCCCTGCTAGCTTTTGTCAAATATAATAAAAATGGATGCAAGCCCCCATGTGATTTATGCTTAAAACAATCCAGGTAACTGGCATTCAAAGATTCTTATGACATTTCTATAAAAATTAAAAAAAATTGTCATATAATTTAAAGTATTGTTTACTGTCCCTATAATCCTAAAAGAAAGAAAGATAAGAAGAGAAGTCGAGGCAAATATACAAAGAACACTAGCAGTATTGTTAGCACGGAGGAAAGGAAAAGAGCCTTAAAATGAAAGAATATGGAATAGGAAACTCTCGATTAATTATGATTTTAGACACTTATATAGAACCCAATGACTATATTTATATGTCAGCCAAAAAAATAAAATAAAATAAAATTAAAAATCAAGCAAAACTTGAGTGTACTTGTGGCTTTCTAAATTATTAAATAGAGACTAAAATAGAACATTATAGTGTGAGACTTCAGCAAACCCTACAGCACAAACGCAAAGAAACTGAACTGATTTGTTTTTTAAGAAAACCAAATAAATCAATGGTAATAACATCCTTAAAAAAGGGGGCTGAGACTCATTTTGTTGCAACTCAACGGAGACACCGGAAAGTCACAAGTTCATCATATATATGGCAGTTCCATGGGGACAATTAAAACAAAAATTCTAGCGGTTAATTCGATTGAGCACACATGGTGAGCTAAAGGGGGAGCGCGGGGGGGGGGGGTTTTCTCAAAAGTTTGGGAATAAAGTACAATATATATTACTTAAAAATAAGAAGAAATTATGAATATCAAGATGACACAACCTTGAGTATTTTATGACTATTAATTTCAAAAGGTTAGGACATCAACCATATTGACAATAAATACACAAAGCAAAATTCATTATTTATTTATTTATTTGAAAAAGAAGAAGCAAATAATACTAAGAAATAGGATGCGAGTTATGAAATTATACCCCTTTAATGGATTATTTTTGTTTGAGGAGTGAAGATAAAAGAGTGATCGAGGGGCCGGCTGGATGACGACGAGAGAGAGCACGCAAGTAAGAGCCATGGATCCCTCATCCTCCATGAACCATCACCTGCGTGCTCTCTCTCGTTGTCATCATCATCTCCCTCTTCTTCAACTTCTTCTTCTTCTTGATCAAGTCTCATCAACGATTTAATTTCTGCCATAAAATTTATAACAAGAGCCAATTAATGGGCTTAAAATAGCAAAGAATCAAAACATAATAACTTATAATTTCAAGTATAAGTTCTTACTCGATCGATCGAGTTGAAGATCCTTCACAAATTTCATTACGAGAAAAGGTATCCAACGAAACCTAGCCACTGCCTAGCTTGCAACCACTGCCTAGCTTGCAAAATCATCCAAAAAAAAAAATATTAGTAAGATCTAATATCTAAAACTGCACCAAAAAAAAGAAAGAAAGAAAAGAAATCAAAGTAATAGATCGAAACCCATCTGAAGATCAAATCGAGGGAGAGATCATGAACTTATTGTAGAAGCTTCTGGCTTTAGTTTGGGATCGACGAACAAGAAATTCAATTTAATATTTATAAAAAGAAAGATAAAATGAGAGAGATAAGATAAGAAGAGAGAGGGGGGCGTCCCTTGGACTTGGACTTGGACTCACTGCTGCTTCCCCGGTTGCTATATAGCCCGCCCTTAATTATTGCTACCAGCCCGTATTTAACTTATGGGTTATACAAAATAACAAAAGTATAAGAGCTTATGCATATATTTATAAGTAATATGTCTTTTTTTGGGTCAGCATGAGAGAGAGAAAGAGAGTTGATAGCTTTTCATTTTTTTTTAATTTTTGTCTTTTGTAATGGATGAGATGGACATCTCCACTTCTCAATTTTAGTTATTGGAATTTTGTCATTTTTTTTTATTTGCTTTAAAGTTTTGGTGATTAATGACATCACGTGGGGGGCCATGACAGTAAAGATTAAATAATGGGGGTAGATGATGGTTTTGTATGGTAGACAAGACCAGGTGCATGCGTGTTTGCATCTGCATTGCCAAAGGGCAGGATCCGTGTCCCCTCAGCGTACCATATCTCGACACGCGTCCGAGATCAGTACGGCAATGCCCTTGGTAGTGGCATCAAATCACGGTGATGCCCCTGTACTAGACTATAGAGTTTGGAGTGAGCGGTGGTGGGAAATATCCCGAGTTTTTTGGGGTGAAAGGACCTTACTTTGTCCTCTTTCGTCGTATCAAAGAAAAGGATGGGCTACTAACTTCTTTAATTTGCATACATTGATTGACATGTATGGAGTACTAATCTCACTGTTTAGGGGGATCCCATTCATTAATTAATTAACCTTCCTTTTATAATATATATATATACACCCACACACGAGAGGCCATAGGAGCGAATTTCCTTCTATGCCGTCGAAAAAATACACCCTCCCTCGCGCAAGGTTAATGGAATAGGAGCGCATTTCCTTCTATACCGTCGAAAAAATACACCCTCCCTCATTTTTTCCGACGATCGGCACCCACCATCTTCATCGTTATCATCTAAGATTGGGTACACCAAATTTCATATGATTCTACAACTTTTCACCGTTGATTTAATGGGTTCAAAATTAACGGTTTATTGACAATAGAACTTTTTACATTGCTAAATCAACGGTGAAAAGGTTGTATAATCACATGAAATTTGTTGTACCCACATTTTAGATGATAACGATGAAGATAGTGGGTGCCGATTGGTAAAAAAATAAGGGAGGGTGTATTTTTTCGACGCCATACGAGAAAATTCCCTCCTTTGGCATCTTTCTTCCATTATTCTCTCTCTCTCTCTATATATATATATAGAATAATGGATAAAAGATGCCACATGAGAGGATTTCCTTCTATGACATCGAAAAAATACAACCTCCACCATTTTTTCCGACGATCGGCATCCATCATTATCATCGTTATCATCTAAGATGTGCATAAACCAAATTTCATGTTATTCCACCACCTTTTCACCGTTGAATTAGCAATATAAAAAGTTCTATTGTCGGTAAACCATTAATTTTGCACTAACTAAATTAACGGTAAAAAAATGGTATAACCACATGAAATTTGTTGTATCCACGTCTTAGATGATAAAGATGGAAGTGATGTATGCCGATCGTCGAAAAAATCATAAAGGGTGCATTTTTCCGACGTCATAGAAAGAAATTCCCTCCTATGGCACCTTTTCTCCATTAAACTCATATATATATGTGAATGCATCAGGATTTTCCCCCTCGTCACTTCACTGTTACATATTTATGGCGGAATTTCAATCAATGGGATTCACATTTATTTTTACCAAACGATTGGGTGAGCACAATTCACAATTTGGTTCGGTTCCAGTTAAATCTCGGTTTTTTTATTTGATATAAAAACTTATCAATAATTTCCCTTATAAAATTCAAATAAAAACCCATTAACAAAACTTACATAGTAAAAAAACAATTATTGCTAAAATTTAAGACAATAATTATACAAATTAATTGATTAATAATAAGAATATTTCTCTATAATATGGAATCTCGTAAAATAAGTATCATTATATAGTATAATTTGGTAATAAGTATATATCATGTATGTTTAACTTTGTTTATTTATGCTATCGTCACATAATTAAATTACATTTATGATAAAAATTTATTGTGCTTCCATGTTCTTTTCACCCAATATTCACTCTCCCACTCCGAAATTTCTGAACCGAAATGACATTGGTTCGGTTATTTTTTTTATCGATTTTCGATCGGTTTTTTGGTCTAGGCCGGTTCTTGCTCACCCTTACAAAACTTGTTTGACACGAGACAATTCTAAATTAGAATTTTTTATAAAAAAGAAAAATTTCAATCTCATGCATCAAATTCATTTTTTTTGAAAACATGTTTCCCTTATAATGCATGCGAGAATCCAATGATTCTAAATATTAAATAAATCATTTAGTCATAATAAGTAGGTTTTTTATATTGTACCTGATGATGCTCACAAGTGGGAATTCCCCAGATCATGACACAAAGCGGATGACGTGTCCTTGGGGCTACGGAGCTGGAGTAAGTATGATGCATTGGAGACGTTCCTTGACCCTCGTCAGACCTCCCTGAGTACCTCCTATATTCACCTAGCAAACAGCCAACAGCCCGCCTCCGAACAGTCCAGCTAACTTCCTTAACCTCCTTGCTCGTCTCTGAGCTGTTGCAAGGCCGAGCTTTCTCGGCCTCCCGGCTCGTTTTTGAGCCATCTCACAGGCCGAGCTTTCTCAGCTTTCTCGATCAACCGAGAGCACGGAGCCCATACGGCCCCGAAACGGTTTCACGTATCTCGCCGAAGAGAGATATCCGCCACCCCACGTCCCGCTTCCCACGCGGTCGCGTTCCCCTATTAATGAGCGGATCCCGCCATCAACGTGGGCATAACGAGGGGACGTAACTGAAGGTGAGAATCTCGTACCGGCTCGTCCCACGCGACCACTATACAAACCCTCTTTCAGACGAATCAGTTAATGAGAATTAATTCCAATATGCCGCTACTCTGCTCTGATTCCACGGTACTAACTTGATCGTCGGAGGGTCCTACGGTGGTCACCTACCCCGGGACTTCCTTTGCAGATAGCTCGGCGTCAATACAACCCATTGAGATCCACACACTCAACTCCTAAACCAAATCTCATTCGCACAAAACCGCTCGCACCAGATTGATGGAGGACAATATCTGAGGGAGATCACAACTTCCATCAGTTGGCGCCGTCTGTGGGAAGCGCAAGAAGCTTCTCCACCCATAAAGTTGATCTTCCACTCTCGACCCGATGGCGAGCGACAACTGCGACGATCCCAATACGAGCCGCCCCACCCTCCATAACGGAGGCGGAAGCGGTTCTCCTCCCCCTCCTATCGTCATCGGCAGACTCATAACTATGGTAGATGCGCTCGTCCGCGTTCAAACGGCGGGCCCTACCCATCAAGCCGCAGTTCCCTGTCCCCGGGATAACGGCGTTTGCAGAAGGATAGATGGGCACGCTCAGGCCTCGATCTCGTTCACGCTCATCTCAGTGTCACTGAGTGCCGGCGTGCCGACTCCAGCAACCATGATCCGCATGCGGTGAATGATTTCATGACCCACTGAGCGCCGGACAGCTCCACACCCCGGTCTCAGGGAAGATTAGGCCGTCGCTCCGATGCCCGCCGCGCACTCACACTCCCTGAGGAGATGTCAGTCAGTTCGCCTGCTTCCAGGCACGACTGTCACGCCCCGCTTCCCAGAGTACAGATAAGGATACGCGACGAGGCCCGCGACGTATTTACTCGGAAGTAAACACGTTAAGCGTAAATAAGCAATATAATAAATGTACACAAGAAATGATAAGAGGTATAAATAAACATCAACTTTTTATTGATTAAACATTCTTTACAATACACTGGAAAATAAATACAATACTGAAAAGCAATGCCTAAAGAATGGCATGAACTGAAAGTAAAAGTACATACAAGTGAACTAGAGCTCCGGGTTCTCAATGAACTGCTCCAAATCGTCTTGGCTGGGCTCGATTTCCAGAGAGTCGGGTCCTCCTGACAACATTCCAAAGAAAAAAGGGAAAAGGTCGCTCGGTAAGTCCCAAAAGATAAAGAAGAATAGACAGAGAATAGAATAGGTAAAGTATACACGGTTATGTTTGTTATGTTAACGTAGTTATTTATAGCTTGGTACAGAATGTGCCAGTGTATACGAGAGGAGTCCAACTTGCTCCGTGGACTAAGGTATATGGAGTACAAGGCCCCGTCAAATCCCACGGGACAACGGCAACGAATGTTCAGATTAGGTGTATTATAGTGACTATCATCGTGCCACTTTTAACACATTCCGTACCAGTCTACCCCTTAAAAACCCCGTAATACATATTGTATTGATTTGTTATACGAGACTTGCCGAAACCATGGTATAGATTGTTCATGTAAACGGATAAGGATATAAACGGATAGTCATGCAGTCAAGTCAATATATATCTATTGTTCGGTCCAGTCGAGTCATGTTGATATTTGATAGTATTCTGCTATTCATGTTCAAGTTCCAGTATATATGGATTCATGATGTATTGGAGTTATATTTAGATTGTATGTAGATTGGAATTGCATTCAGATTAGACTGAGACTCTATCTGAGTCAGACACTTAAACAGAATTAGATTCCTAAATTAGGTTTTTGAGTTATCGGTAACTGTTGTACATGGACGGCAGGATTTGTGACTTTTTCCAAACCAATTAGCATTGATAACCCCGTTTTAGTTTTCTACCTTAAATAAGCAAACACCCGCTTTCTCTGGCTCCCTGAGGTTCAAGAGAATTGGTCTCGTTTAAACCTATATTTACTAGGGTCCTTAATGTAAATTAATATAACTTGAGGGGATTTTATGAAAAATAGTTTTAGTATAATTTCAAAATAATTCTCAAGTATTTATTTATCGTATTTAGGGTTTTCATGGATGCACTTTTTATATGATGAGGCATTCTAGTGAATATAAACCTAAATTGAATAGTACATGGTATTTTAGTGTAAATTGACTTGTATGGATTGTTAATGGTATTTTCATGAAACTTGTGACTCTTTTGTTTAGAAAACATAGAATTTATTATATATTTAAAATAGATGGTTTGATAATATTATATATAATTATCCAAAATAAAATTTTATTTATTAAATAGAAATTCACGTTTTCTTAAAAATTGTATTAAAAATTCCATCGAGATCGTATGCTCCGTGAGGAGGTCTGCATCTCGCTCTACTAGTTCCGAGGATGTGCGGTAATCCATACCATCCAAATCGGGTTCCCTAAAATGGGTTGTAAAGGCTTAATTGCAAGGAATTTAATTAAAACAATTTAAAGAATACGGTTTTTAATAGTTTATGGTATTTAAATGTAAATTCGTATGTCCCAAAATATTGTTTTCAAACAATCGTGCTATGTCAAGATGTGTGTTGTGAGAGGTATGTCATTACCTCGTGAGATTTTTTTCTAAAGGTAATACAAGCAAAAATGATAAAAGATGTCGTATGTAAAGTTTATGGTATTTAAACGTAAAAGTGTAACAAAAGTTGCATAGCAATGAATTTTAAGATGAAACTTGTTTTCAAAGTTTGTTTTAAGATTAATAAACAAGATATAATAATATGGATGTTTGGTTATTAAGAAAAGTTATGTTTTTAACAATTTTAGAATCGGATGTCGGAATAACTCCACTTCCGACGAGTTTTGAAAAGAGAACTTTTTGAATAGGTAAGAGAGGTGAAAAGAGGGAACTTACGAGTTTAGGGTAGAGAGGAGAGGTATTTGAAGGTTTTGAGAGTTTCGTGAAGTCGTGGGATCGCCGGAATCTTCCCGAATCATCACCGAAACTTGACCTTGGCTAACTCCACTTGTACAACTTATTTGACTTGGAAAAATTTGAGAGTTTTGACAATAGATTTTAGAATAGAGAGGGCTAGGTATGGGGTGGTATTTATAGGATAAAATTAGGATTTAGGAAATTAAAAATGAGAATTAAAATGCATTAAAATATTGGTTTAATGGTGATTTTAATTCTCTGTTAATTTGCAGGAAATTCAAACAGAAGAGGAGTAGTTGGGGGAAGGCCAAGAGTTAGGGTTCAAAAGATGGGGGCATTACCTATGGATAAGCCCGGCGGCGCCGGCCCCAGAGGCTCCTTCGCCGGTCGATTGGGTGAGGGTGGGGTCTGGATTGATGCCACGTGTCAGGGTCTGTTCATATAACATTTTCCACATGTTTGTTTTCAGTGACTTTTCATTTTTACGTGTATTGCACGTGTAAACTTTTGGACTTCCAAAAAGTTTAAAAGAAAAATTATTAAAAATAATATGTGGCTGATGGGATTCGAACATAGGGGCTATGTCACAGCAGTCAAGACTTTATCAATAAGTTACAAGTTGTTTCTTGCTGTTCAAAAACAAATTAAATTTATAACTTGTGTTCAGGCTTACAAATACTCTATTCTGTACATTAATTTTAAAAATTATGTACATTAAAAACAGAGTCGTTATATTCTACCCTCCTTATAAAAATTTCGTCCTCGAAATTTACAATTATTTAAGGACTAATTTACAAATAAGAAAGGGTATTTTGCACGCATGTCATCTTCTCATTCCCACGTTGATTCTCTTGGTGAATCTTTTCTCCACATCACTCGGACCAAATTTACTTCCTTGTTCTGAAGTGATTTAACCTTTCTGTCCAGGATTTCAACAGGTTGCTGCTCACAAGATAAATCTGTCTGTACTGTGAGCTCGGAATGATCAAGGATGTGGCTGGGGTCGCTCACATATTTTCGGAGTTAGGATATGTGGAACATATTGTGCACTCCTTCCAATGAGGGTGGAAGTGCCAAACGATATGCCACTTCCCCGACTCGTTCGAGTATGTCGAACGGTTCAATAAATCTCGAACTGAGCTTACTCCTCTTCCCAAAGCGAATCACTCCATGGTTTGGAGAGATCTTTAAGAACACATGATCTCCCGGTTGGAACTCCAAGTGTCGGCGTTTTGCATCAGCCTAGTGCTTCTGTCGGTCTTGGGCTATGTGCATTCTTTCTCTGATCGTGCGAACTACATCCACAGTTGTTACAATCATCTCTGGTCCAAAGAGTTCCCTATCTCCGATGTCGTCCCAATTTAATGGTGAACGACACTTTCTTCCATAGAGAGCTGCAAACAGTGTCATTCCAATACTCGCTTGGTAGGTATTGTTGTATGAGAACTCCATAAGATATAGGTGATCTTCCCACGATCCTCCGAAGTCTAACATATACGCTCTTAGCATATCTTCAAAGATCTGAATCGTTTGCTCAGACTGACCATCTGTTTATGGATGATAAGCTGTGCTGAAGTTCAGACTCGTTCCTAAGCTAGCTTGCAGACTCTGCCAAAACTGCGATCGGAATCTGGTGTCACGATCGGAGACAATGCAAACCGGTACTCCATGTAATCTCATGATCTCCTGCATGACTTCATGGGTATCAGAATAGTACACTATGAAGAGTTAAATCTTACTTAAATTCAGACTTACTTCCATGTACTTCTTTGCTAGTGTCTTGGTAGATTAGCCAACTTGAAATGGGATGAAGTGAGCCGACTTTGTGAGTCGGTCTACAATAACCTATACCGCATTGTTACCTTTCGTGCTGCGAGGAAGTGCAGTCTTGAAGTCCATGGTGATGTGTTGCCACTTCTATTCTAGAATAGGTAACGGTTGAAGTAAACCAGCAGTTCTGTGATATTCAGCTTTTACTTGCTAACACACCAAGCATTTGGCTACGCTTCTGGTTACTTCACGCTTCATTCAATGCCACCAGTAATATTGTCGTAGATCTTTGTATATCTTAGTACCACTAGGGTGTACTGAATATGGAGAGCTGTGAGCTTTTTTCATCAATTCTTTCCGAACAGGACCTTGTGGTACACACAATCTGCTTTCGTATCTCAAAGATCCGTCTTCATGGATGATGAAGTCTGTTCTAAATCCACTTTCTATTTTTCTCTGATCTTTTGCAACTTGGCATCAGTTACTTGAGCTGCTTTGATCTGATTGACAATAGTAGATTGAACTTGTAAATTCATCAACTCTGAAGTATTACCTGGCATAACCACTTCAATCTCCATCTTGTGCAAATCTTACTGTAGTTTCCACTATGCGGTGAGATTCATTGATAGTGGCTGGCGACTAAGTGTATCGGGAACTACATTCACCTTCCCTGGATGATATTGTAGGTTGATGTTGAAATCCGCCATAAGTTCTAGCCATCTTCTCTGCCGCATATTCAGCTCTTTCTGAGTAAACACATACTTCAGATTTTTATGGTTTGTGTAAATATCTACCCGTTCTTTAAGAAGATAATGACGCAAAATTTTCAGTGCAAATATAACAGCAGCCAACTCTAAATCATGCGTTGGATAATTGCGCTCATGAATTTTCAACTGTCTTGATGCATAAGCTATAACTTTTCCATGCTGGTGTAAAACACAACCTAATCCCTTACCAGATGCATCATAATACACAACAAAACCTCCTGATTGGTCCGGTATTACAAGAATAGGCACCGATGTCAATCTTGACTTGAGTTCTACAAAAGCCTGTTCGCAAGCTTCTGACCACACGAATGCTTCATTTTTATGTGTGAGCTTGGTCAGGGGTGTTGCAATCTTCGAAAAGCCTTTTATGAATTTTTGGTAGTATCTCCCTAATCCTAAGAAATTTCGAATGTCCTTCACTGTCTTTGGTGTCGGCCATTCGCTTACTGCTGATATTTTAGCTGGATCCACAGAGATTCCTTTACCTGAAATTCCTTTACTGCTGATATTTTAGCTGGATCCACAGAGATTCCTTTACCTGAAACGATATGTCCGAGAAATCCGACTTGATTTAGCCAAAACTCGCACTTGCTATACTTGGCATAGAGTTGATGTTGTTGTAAAGTCTTCAGGACAATCCTCTAATGTTTAGCGTGTTCTTTCCGACTCTTAGAATACACCAGTATGTCGTCGATGAATATGACAACGAACCTGTCTAGGTACTCTCGGAAAACTTGGTTCATCAGATTCATGAATATGGCTGATGCGTTGGTCACTCCAAATGGCATCACGAGAAACTCATAATTACCATAGCGAGTCCTGAATGCCGTTTTCGGAATATCAGACTCTTTGACCTTCACCTGATGATAACCCGAATGAAGATCTAATTTTGAGAAAATGCAAGACCCACTTAACTGATCGAACATATCGTCGATTCGCGGTAGCGGATACTTGTTCTTTATCGTGACTTCGTTCAGAGCTCGGTAGTCAATGCACATTCTGTATGAACCTTTCTTCTTCTTCACAAGCAAAACTAGAGATCCCCAACTTGAAGTACTGTGATGAATCCATCCTTTCTGCAGAAGTTCGTCCAGCTGAGTACAGATCTCCTTCAATCCTTCTGGACTTAACCGATACGATGCTTTAATCACCGGTTGTGCACCAGGTACTAAGTTAATACTGAATTCAAGAGCTCGATCGGGAGGCAAACCTGATATGCCTTCAGGAAATACATTATCGAACTCTCGAACTATCTTTGGCTTTGATTCTTCCTCTGCTTGTAGTGTTGCAACCACGGCCTTCCTTGGCTTAGCTTTGTATGTTCTAGGCTCCAGTGTACGGTCTCCACTCTTGAAATAAAAGACCGGATGGTTTGGAATATCGAACACTACCCTCCTTTGACGACAGTCGATGGTAGCGTAAAAAGTTCCTAGCCAATTCATACCCAAGACTACATCGAAGTTCGGTATGTCCAGCACCTTGAAGTCAGCATAAAATTCTCTGCTGCAGACGACTACTGGACAGAGATCGTATCCCAAAGTTGCCTTTAGAACGCTATTCCCTAAACTGACATTCCAGCTGGATATGAGCGGTTTAACTGGAATCGCATGAGTTCGGACGAATCGTTGCGACATAAAGTAATGAGATGCTCCAGTATCGAAGAGTGCTAGTGCAAAAAGTGAGGCTATTAAGATTGTACCTAAGTTGTGTGGAGTATGTTTAGGTATAGGAAAATATACTTTGATATGTATATAAATTGAAAGAAAGTTTGAAAGAAAGGGAGTTACCAGTGATGACTTGGCCAGTGGCTTCATCTTTTTCCACAGTCATTGAGAAAGACTGTCGCCTAGGTACATTCCTCTTTGCTGGAGGCGCATTCCTCTGTCCGTTCCTCTGTCCTTGATGTAGGTTCCTTTGTGCTTGATGGAACTGACGAGGAGGAGGTGTAGTAGGTTCACGAGGAGGTGGAGCTGGGAGAGCAAGTCGAGGAGCAGGTGTCTGGATAGCTGGCCGCTGCGGATAGGTGATTGCTGGTCTAGGTGCAGTGTTTGGATTGAATCTATGAGGACAATATCCAATATCGTGTGTGGATGAGCCACATACTAAGCAAAGGCGATTAGCATGCCTGCAATCTTTCGCCAGGTGTCCATTTCTTTTGCAATAAAAGCAGGAATCTGGACCGGGCCAGTTAAAAGATACTCCCGGTCTCCTGGGTACAAACGGTGACCTGGAAGAGCCTCCTCCTGCTATCTGAGTAGCATGGCGCTTCATACCGGCAGGTTGAGGTCTGCCCTTCTTCTTCACCATTACCTCATATTTTCGGGCAACCTTCAAACCCAAATCATGGGTTGGGAAATCCCCTGTAGTTAATGCAGCTTGGATCTCCGGGTCCAACCCTTGCTGAAATCATTTGGCCATGATCTCAGTAGTCGGTATGAGATGGGCTGCAAACTTGTTACGGTCTTGTGTTAGTTGTTTAGTATGTGATATTAGAAATTTGAATATTTAAGACATATCTTACCTGCTCAACATGGTGAACTCAGCATCATACTCATCCATAGATTTGCTCCACATAGAGTTTTGTTGCAAGTGGATGAATTGCCGCTCCATATCAAAGTGGGCAGTCTCGGAAAAATATTTCGTGTCGAACATCTCGTGAAAAATCCTCCATTCAATCGGCTGGGCAAGACGGCTTTCTTCCACCTTTCACCATATCCTGGCATTATCCGTTAGTTGCAGCTTTGCAACCTTTACCCAAGTGATCTCTGGCATTGCTGCTGCCAGGTCGTCTTCGATCGACTATGCCCATTCCTTTGCTTCCAAAGGGCTCTCTTTCCCAGAGAATTGTTTAGGGTGCAATGCCCGGAATTGTTTCACTCCAGGTGCCTCAGCTTCGGGGCGGTTCATTAGGATAGCAGTCTGCTGCTGCTGCCCCTCTAAGAGGATCTTGATCGCCTCGAGTAATACCGTCTGCTCGTTAATAGGAGCTGCTACGGTAGGTGTAAGTGGAAGAGGTGGTGGTGTGGTATTGCCGTTCGCGTTGGTGCTCGTGCTGTTCGAAGAATCCATAACATTGAAAGTAAAATAGGGCCAGATAGATTCAAAGAATATGAAATGTAAAGAACGTTTAGTTGTCGATTCTTATAATTCTTATGAAATATTGCTTAGGTTTCTATGCAGAATTGACCCTGCATGGTATGACTTCATGCAGAACTGACCTGCTTGGGCCGCCAACAAAACCTGTCACGCCCCGCTTCCCAGAGTACGGGTAAGGAGACGCGACGAGGCCCACAAGGTATTTACTCAGAAGTAAACACGTTAACCGTAAATAAGCAATATAATAAATGTACATAAGAAATGACAAGAGGTATAAATAAATAGCAACTTTTTATTGATTAAACACTCTTTACAATACACTGGAAAGTAAATACAATACTGGAAATCAATGCCTAAACAATGGCGTGAACTGAAAGTAAAATTATATACAAGTGAACTAGAGCTCTGGGTCCTCAATGAACTGCTCCAAATCGTTCTGGCTAGGCTCGATCTCCAGAGAGTCGGGTCCTCCTGACAACATTCCAAAGAAAGAAGGGAAAATGAATGTCGTCAGCGAACAATCGCTCGATAAGTCCCAAAAGATAAAGAAGAATAGACAGAGAATAGAACAGGTAAAGTTTATATGGTTATGTTTGTTATGTTAACGTAGTTGTTTGTAGTTTGGTACAGAATGTGTCAGTGTATACGAGAGAAGTCCAACCTGCTCTGTGGACTAAGGTATATAGAGTACAAGGCTCCGTCAAAACCCGTGGGACAACGGCAATGGATGTTCAGGTTAGGTGTATAATAGTGACCATCATCGTGCCACTTTTAACACATTCCGTACCAGTCTACCCCTTAAAAATCCCGTAATGCATATTGTATTGATTGTATAGATTTGTTGTATGAGACTTACCGAAACCATGGTATAGATTGTTCATGTAAATGGATAAGGATATAAACGGATAGTCATGTATTCAAGTCAATATATATCCATGGTTCGGTCCAGTCGAGTCATATTGATATTTGATAGTATTCTGGTATTCATGTTCAAGTTCCAGTATATATGGATTCATGATGTATTGTAGTTATATTTGGATTGTATGTAAATTGGAATTGTATTCAGATTAGACTGAGACTCTGTCTGAGTCAGACACTTAAACATAATTGGATTCCTGAATTAGGTTTTGGAGTTATCGATAACTGCTGCACATGGACGACAGGTTTTGTGATTTTTTCCAGCCAATTACCATTGATAACCCCATTTTAGTTTTCTACCTTAAATAGGCAAGCACCCACTTTCTCCGGCTCCGTGAGGCTCAAGAGAATTGGTCCCGCTTAAACCTATATTTACTAAGATCCTTAATATAAATTAATATAACTTGAGGAGGTTTTATGAAAAATAGTTTTAGTATAATTTCAAAATAATCCACAAGTATTTATTTATCATATTTAGGGTTTTCATGGATGTAATTTTTATATGATGAGGTATTCTAGTGAATATAAATCTAAATTGAATAGTACATGGTATTTTAGTGTAAATTGACTTGTATGGATTGTTAATGGTATTTTCATGAAACTTGTGATTCTTTTGTTTAGAAAATATGGAATTTATTATATATATTTAAAATAGATGGTTTGATAATATTATATATAATTATCAAAAATAAAATTTTATTTATTAAATAGAAATTCACGTTTTTTTAAAAATTGTATTAAAAATTCCATCGAGATCGTATGCTCCGTGAGGAGGTCTGCATCTCATTCTACTAGTTCTGAGGATATGCAATAACCCGTATCATCCAAATCGGGTTCCTCAAAATAGGTTGTAGAGGCTTAATTGCAAGGAATTTAATTAAAAAAATTTAAATAATAAGATTTTTAATAGTTTATGGTATTTAAATGTAAATTCGTATTTGTCCCAAAATATTGTTTTCCAACAATCATGCTATGTCAAGATATATGTTGTGAGAGATAGTTCGTTACCTCGTGAGATTTTTTTCTAAAGGTAATACAAGAAAATATGATAAAATGTGTCTTACGTAAAGGTTGTGGTATTTAAACGTAAAAGTGTAACAAAAGTTGCATAGTAATGAATTTTAAGATGAAACTTGTTTTCATAGTTTGTTTAAGATTACAAAATAAGATATAACAATATGGATATTTGGTTATTAAGAAAAGTTGTGTTTTTAACAATTTTAGAATCGGATGTCGGAATAACTCCACTTCCGAAGAGTTTTGAAAAGAGAACTTTTTGAATAGGGAAGAGAGGAGAAAAGAGGGAACTTACGAGTTTAGGGTAGAGAGGAGAGGTATAGGAAGGTTTTGAGAGATTCGTGAAGTCATGGGATTGCCAGAATCTTCCCGAATCGTTGCTGGAACTTGACCTTGGCTAACTCCATTTGTACAACTTATTTGACTTGGAAAAACTTAAGAGTTTTGATAATGGATTTCAGAATAGAGAGGGCTAGGTATGTGGTGGTATTTATAGGATAGAATTAGGGTTTAGAGAATTAAAAATGAGAATTAAAATGCATTAAAACATTGGTTTAATGGTGATTTTAATCCTCTGTTAATTTGCAGGAAATTCAAACAGAATAGGGGGAGGCCAAGATTTAGGGTTCAAAAAATGAGGGCATTACCTATGGGTAAGCCCGGCAGCGCCGGCTCCAGAGGCTCCTTCGCCGGTCGATTGGGTGAGGGTGGGGTCTGGATTGATGCCACATGTCGGGGTCTGTTCATATAATATTTTCCACATATTTGTCTTCAGTGACTTTTCATTTTTACGTGTATTGCACATGTAAACTTTTGGGCTTTCAAAAAATTTAAAAGAAAAATCATTAAAAATAATATGTGGCTGATGGGATTCGAACACAGGGGTTATGTCACAGCAGTGCAAGGCTTTACCAATGAACTACAAGTTGTTTCTTGCTGTTCAAAAACAAATTAAATTTACAACTTGTGCTCAGGCTTACAAATACTCTATTATGTACATTAATTTTAAAAATTATGTACATTAAAAACAGTGTCGTTACAACGACTGACGCCCCCACTCCCGCCGAGGCCGCGCAAACGGCGAACGTCGGGACTACTCAAGAAGGGCATCGCCCAAGGATTTAAGAAATGTGATAGAGCGGAATCGAAGCTGCACCCTAACGCAGACCTAGAGCGGAGGTAGCTACCACTCCGACTGTGCTGAATTCTCGGGATACCACCACTGGATCAAAGCCCTCGAAAAGAAAATCGAAGGCATACGACGAGTTGTCCATATGTCCGGCGAAGGGGCCAGGTATTCTGCCGATTCGCTCACAAAGCCCTTTACAAAAAAGCTGTTGGCCGAACATGTCTCGTCCAGGAACAAGCCGCTCAAAGTGGCCCTCTTCGATAGGAAGTCCGACCCGAAGAACCACTGGGTTGCATTTATGGCGGGCATGAGCTTTCAAGATAATTCGGACGCGGCTCAATGCCGAGCTTCTCCTACCACCCTAATCCGAGCTGGCAGGGATTGGTTCCGAGGGCTCGCGCCGCGCTCCATCTCGACCTTTGACGAGCTGACTACCCAATTTCTCGGTCATTTTGTCGGAAACCGACAACAGAAAAGAACGGCTGACTACCTGTTCACTGTCAAGAGCAGAGACAAAGAATCCTTCAAGGGGTATATCACTCGCTTCTACAATGCCCTCCTGGACGTTCCTGAGCACCGCGATGAAATAGTTATCACCGCGCTGAGGTCGGGTCTTAGGCACAAAGAGTGGCTCCGCTCTTTTGCATCAGCGCAACCTAAGACCACGGCCGAAGTGAAAGCCTGGACCGAGCATGAAATCCTACTCGAGTCAGAGGTGAACTCCAACTTGTCCAGAGGCGACTAAGCGGATCGAAAGAAAAGGGACAGGGAAGAGAAAAAGAAAGTCGATCGTCCGAAACCTTACTCCCCGAGGTTCCAAGAGTACACTCCTCTGAACATTTTCCAGACTGGGCCATTGGAGGAAGCTAAGGGCGAGAAGTTCTTTAAGCTCCCGCCAGTTACCCAAAGAGCGGGCAAGCGACTCCACGGTCCGTACTGCGCCTTCCACAGGTCGCAGGGTCACCCGAATGAGAACTGCAAACAACTCCGTGACTATATCGAGAAGTTGATCCGCTCCGGCCACCTGGCGAAATACCTACGGGACAAACGGCAGGTGGAGCGGGAGCAAAAGGACCAAACCCCTCCCGGGGAATTAACGATCAGGTAAATCATGGTCGTTACCTCGGATCCAGCTCGGGAAAACAAAGCGCACTACCGCCTCCTCCCATTCGAGGGTGTAAGCAATCCACCCCATAAGAAGTGCAGGAAGGACGAAACGATCATCTTCACCAATGAAGACCTCCACGGCATATCGCTTCCTCACAATGACCCTCTCATGATAACGGCCCGAGTCCACCGTTATGAGGACCAAAGAATATTGGTCGATTCAGGGAGCTCAGCGGATATCCTATTCTATGACTGTTTCCAACGTATGGGGCTAGGACCATCCGACTTTTAGCCGACCTCCCATGTCCTCTCCGGGTTCACCAACCATTCCGTCCCAGCCGAGGGATTGGTCACCTTCCTCCTCAACATTGGGGAAGAGGGCAATACGCGGACCATAGCGGTGAACTTCCTCGTCGCTAAGGTCTCTTCATCCTATAACATTCTCCTGGAACGCCCTACCTTAAACGCCCTCCAAGCTCAGATCTCGACTTATCATCCTGCGATCAAATTCCCTTTGGATCAAGGGGGATAGGCCGGGCCTATGGGGACCAACAAACCGCCAAGATTTGCCTCACCTCAACGTCCCCCGCCGGAGAGCAGGACAACGATTCTGATGACACGCAGGACATCTAGGGGTCTTTTGATACCCGCGATGGCCAAAAGGAAGTTCGAGGTGCCCCGATAGAAGTGCTGACGAAAGTCCCCCTCGCTGAAGAAGTCGACAACCGGACAGTTAAGATCGGCTCTCTCTTGACAGGGGACCACCGCGAAGGCCTGATCTGATTCCTCTGAGATAACTCGGACGTATTCGCTTGGGCGCCAGCCGACATGCCCGGGATCGACCCTGAGGTGATCTCCCACAAGCTCGGGGTCGACCCGAAAGCCCGGCCCATCCGACAGAAGAAGAGAAGTTTTGCGCCGGTTAAAAAAAGGCGATAGAAGACGAGGTGGATCAATTGCTTGCCTCTAACTTCATCAGAAACCTGGACTTTCGGATTGTCTAGAAAACATGGTCATGGTCAAGAATGCAAACGGGAAATGGCGCATGTACATCTATTTCACGGACTTGAATAAAGCCTTCCCCAAAGACAATTATCCACTTTTTCAGATAGACCAGCTTGTGGACAGTTCGGCCGGCCACGAACTACTGAGCTTTATGGACGCTTTCTCCGGTTACAATCAGATCCGGACGAACCCGGCCGACGAAGAACTTACCGCTTTCACCACTGATTGGGGGGTCTACTGCTACAAAGTGATGCCCTTCGGACTCAAGAACGCTGGGGCCACATACCAACGGCTTATCAACAAGCTGTTCAAACCGCAGATTTGCAGAAACATGGAAGTCTACGTCGACAAAATGCTCGTAAAATCCACCTCGTCAGCTGGGCACAACAAAGACCTCGGTGAGACATTCGACGTCCTGCGCAAGTACAAAATGAAGCTGAATCCAGCTAAGTGTGCGTTAGGAGTCACCAGTGGGAAATTTCTCGGGTTCATGGTTATCCACCGAGGAATCGAAGCGAATCTTGAAAAGATCAGTGCCATCCTCAATATGGCAACACCCAAGAGCAATGTCGACATCATGCTGTAGGGTTCCTAAACACTCTTGTGAGGGTTCATAAGGCATCAAACATGCCCGAATAAAATTTTAGACGTGCCGAACAACCCAAAGCCGGGATCTTTGCTAGATTATTAGGGTTTAACATGCAAGTAAACATCTTTACTACTAAGTGTGAGGGATTACAACCTTTGTAGTCCGCTCCTTCGCTTCATAAGCTCCGAGAAGAAGTCCTTTTGCCGCGATCCACGATCTCCCAGACTCAAGAGAGGCTCCACGACTCGAACGATCCATGCTAGCTTGTAGTGTTACGTTTCTCCAATGATCTACGTCGAAATTGCTATAACTCAAGCTCTCTCACTCTAAAAAGGTGAACACCCTAATCTAATGGGCTAGATTAGATGAGGATGATGGAGTAGTATTTATGCTTTCTTTTTATATCATAATCTCACATGAAATCATCACAAAAGGAAATTCTAGTAAGCTTTCTCAAAGCTAAAGAGAGAAGAAGATGATGAAAAATAATGAGATGGTAATCCTTTTGTGATGAATAGGGAAATGAATATATGATTGATTACGGAACCATGGTTAAGGATGAGAAGGTTAACCTTTGTAGAGAATAAACTAGGGCTAGGGTTTGGTTAGGTTTAAAGAATGAGTCATAAGATAATATCAACCATAATATCTTACACTTGACAAAAGGAAAGCTTCTAGATGGTGCAAGAAGAAGCTAACCCTAATCAAACCCTAACCTTGCTTAACCTCTACTAAACATGTTCCATTATTAATCATATCATGTTGCAATAATATATATTATATATTTGCAACAAAAGAAAAATAATACAATTAACATATATCGCATATATATCAATGTATTACCCTGTGAGAAAATGAAATAATAAAGTGAGCCAATATTAGATAATGTAATACAATATATCACATATATTATTATACATTAAATCATCGAATCAACACTTGACTCAACAATCCGGCTATATCGAATATAACCGTCTAATATATCATGTACCGATTCATCGAATCAACACTTGATCCGATGACCCGGTTCATATCTAAATATCGCGAGAATATAGTATGGTATCACATATCGCATTATCCTCGGTCCTGCACATATCACATATGTGCCTCTACTCCGTTTTGCCTGAGCCAAGAAACCTCTGTGTAGGACTCTAAAGAATCGTCAATAAGCCGGTAGCAGGTGATGATCATATCAAACACCCACAAGCTGCAAGCGGTCAGCTAAACGTAACAGCCACCCAGGTATTGAGCGATCAGAAGATCAACAAGCTAGCCTGTACGTTCTCCTGTGAATCCAATCATTAACACTCCCGTACAGTCTGGTCTGTTTGTCTGATATGTCGCATATCAAGTCTAGGGGTGGTATACGTCAGACCCCAGTAACCGATAAGTCGTGTCGATGTGAGGCTCATAACAGGTCGAGAAACTACTGGTAACACTTACCAGTATATCTCTATATCAGCCCTGGCCAGGGACTTCCAGTTATAGCCAATCGAACACAGCACAACATCAACTCCCTATACCGGGAGAGACGAATCCTCTCCTATCGCTCATTGCCTCCATGTGATTCGGGACTGTACCCAAAAGCCACCGTTTTGCACGCCCTCTTGGACGTGGTAAGGTGGAAATCAAAGCACAGTGGGAATCACACAAGACTCTATGACGATTTTGTAAGTCCACGTTGCCCACCCCGGTACTTGCGGGGAGGCGGAAAACGGAATAAAAATCGAATTTTTATGAGCTTAGGCAACATGGACTAGACTATGAAGGATCTTTGCTAAAAAAAAACAAGCTAAAGCTAACTAGAAACTAGCTAAGTGCTAGAAAGGTTATACCTTGGGCTTTATGTCCTTCTCTCCTTGCTCCTTGGAGTGGTGGAAGGAGGTCACCTTAGTCGTTTTCTCACGTCGAAGAAAGATCCACCCGAAAGCCTCGACCTTTGGCTTCAACTCCAAGCTAGAAGTAACTAGGGTGCAAGAAGTGCTAGTCCTTGAACCCTAGATGAGAGTAGAGATTATCAAGAGAGGGTTTTTCTCAAGCTCAAGTGTTTCTCAACACATGAGAGGGGAGAGCTTGAGGGAGAGGAAGAACAAGAGAGAGAATGTGAATAATAGAATGAGAGAATAATATGAAGCATTCTCTCATATATATGAATTATTGTAATTAGAAAATTAGTGAGATAATTGTCATGGCTTAATCAAGACATGACCATTATCATTACATTTTTAATGCAAATTGCAAGGATCAAAGAGCATCTTCCAAATGAAATGATGATGGTCAAAGTGTCAACAAGGTCAACAAGTTAAGATAGGTCAAATGGTCAACAACCATAACCATGCACAATTATTAAACTAATATCAATTAACAATAATACACACATAAGCATTAGGGTTAATAAAATGACAATAGTCATTAACCCTAATCAAAGTCCTCTCCCTCTGTCTCAAGCAACTGTGCATACGCACCCGTATTCGTGATCCGAAGAACACGAATACAATGAGAAAAACCAATCCCAAATCATATACTAGGATCCGGCTTAAACCAAAACCAGCTAATATAAGCTGTCCGGACAGCAAACGTGCACAAGTGCGCGGATGTGAACGAACCCTGTCGCAAAACCATGCGACCTCTACTCATTTTGCCTAAAGGCGAATAGCTCTCTGTGTGGGACTCTAAAGACTCGACACTACGCTGGCAGTGGGTTTAACCACAGACTGCAAGCGGCACTAGCTGTACGTAACGGTCCCCAGGTAGATGTCGATAAGAAGACTGACGAGGTGAACCCCATCTGAACTCCTACTGAGCCTGTATGTGACAATCTCCGTACAGTCCGGTCTGTTCGTCTGATATATAGCATGGCGGGCTTAGAGGGCGGTGAACGTCAGTCCCCTAATAGCGGTACAAGTCGTGTCGGAGTGTAGCCCAGAACACCCTGAGATAACACTGGAAACCTACCAGTATATCTCGCTTGCCCTGGCCAGGGACTACTCGTGTAATGGCTCTCCTGGACACAGCGCGATGTCAACCCCCAATACCGGGAGAGACGAATCCTGTCTAACCGTCACTGCCTCCAAGTGCTTCGGGACTGCACCCAAAAACTACCTGTTTGCACGACTCCTTTGAGCCGTGGTAGGGTAGCAATCAAAGTGCAGTGGGAACACACTCGAGGCGAAGTGACAGTGTCAAGTCAGCGGACTAAGTTGTACTCATGTCACCTGGGAACTGATAACTGACGATAGGTATAATACCAACCAACAGTTCCCGACGAGTCCTGTCCAATGTACTCATAACCTAACGAGCACCCGCATACTATCTCAAGTACGACGTACTGACGGCTGTGGGACAGACCGTCTCCCACCCTGGGATGAGAAGCGCATACGCTAGTCTACTCCGGAGTATCGATGCCCTGTCTCGATAGTCCAACGACTAGGGACCTGTATAAGGATGTGCTTATAGATCACCCAGCTGCCACGAGTGTGAGCGCCATCACAACGCTGGTAATCAAGCAAAGATCCTAAGGGCTCTACTAATATGTATATCAGCAATATGCTAAAAGAAACACATGCACATATTAAAGCAGAGACAAACCAAGTAGCATACTACCATTTCGAGCAAGATTGTATATACAACTGTGAATATCCCAAGCTTCCATTAAGTAATATACAAACTAGTATGATACAGTAATGGCCTCTAGGGCATATACACTAACAATCTCCCACTTGCACTAAGGCCATGTACTGGCGTATCGAAGACCTATCATCTTGATCAGCCGCTCGAACTGAGTCTGGGGCAAGGCCTTGGTGAATGGATCTGCTGTGTTATCTTCTGAAGCAACCCTCCGAACCTCGATCTCCTGGCGATCTACGATCTCCCTGATCAGGTGATACCGCCTCAAGATGTATCTGGATTTCTGATGGGACCTGGGTTCCTTCGCTAAAGCTATAGCCCCGTTGTTGTCGCAATACAGAGGTATTGGGTCAACAATGGACGGAACCACCTGAAGTTCTCTCAAGAACTTCCTCATCCAGACAGCTTCTTTTGCGGCATCAGATGCAGCGATGTATTCCGCTTCCATAGTCGAGTCAGCAACGGTTTCCTGTTTGGAGCTCTTCCAACACACCGCCCCTCCATTGAGGGTAAAGACAAAACCGGACATGGACTTGGAATCATCCTTGTCACTCTGGAAGCTGGAGTCAGCAAAGGCCTCAATCTGGAGGTCTTTTCCGCCATACACCAAGAATATCTTCTTAGTCCTTCTCAGGTACTTAAGAATGTTCTTTACTGCTATCCAATGTTTCTCCCCAGGGTTTGACTGATACCTGCTTACCACACTCAGTGCATAAGCCACATCCGGTCTGGTACACAACATCGCATACATTATAGAGCCTACCGCAGAAGCGTAGGGTATAATAGACATGCGATCCCTCTCCAAATCAGTCTTGGGAGACATCTCTTTGGAGAGGGTGATCCCGTGACAAGCCGGTAGATTACCGCGCTTGGAATCTTCCATACTGAATCTCTTCAGTATGGTGTCGATGTACCTGGACTGCGAAAGTCCTAATATCCTCTTGGATCTGTCACGGTAGATCCGGATACCCAGAATGTATGAGGCATCACCCAGGTCTTTCATGGAGAACCTGTGTGACAAGAACCCCTTGACAGATTGTAGCATAGGAATGTCATTTCCTATTAAGAGAATGTCATCCACGTATAAAACGAGGAATACTAAAGTTCTCGCTAAAAATCTACAATAGATGCATGGTTCATCTGGATTTTTGATAAAGCCAAATTCCTTGACCGTCTCATCAAAACAGATGTTCCAACTCCGCGATGCCTGCTTTAGTCCATAAATGGACTTAAGCAACTTGCACACCTTTCCGCTGCTCCCACTCTGAATGAAACCCTCTGGCTGATCCATATAGACACACTCCTCTAAATGTCCATTTAGAAAAGCTGTCTTTACGTCCATCTGCCAAATCTCATAATCGTGGAAGGCAGCAATGGCAAGAAGGATCCGAATGGATTTCAGCATAGCTACTGGAGAAAAGGTTTCGTCATAGTCCAAACCAGGTCGCTGACGAAAACCCTTTGCTACCAGTCTAGCTTTATAGGTCTCAACCTGTCCATCTACACCAATCTTCCTTTTGAAGATCCACTTGCATCCTACGGGTTTTACCCCATCTGGAGCAATGTCCAACGTCCATACTTTGTTGGTGTACATGGACTCCATTTCGGTCCGCATTGCATCCAGCCATTTTACCGAGTCGACGCTCTGAATGGCTTGCTGGAAGCTAGTAGGCTCATCAAAGTCTATGATGCAATCCTCTCTATCCCCGTCAATGAGAAAACCGTAGTATCTCTCGGGCGGACGAGACTGCCTACTACTCCTGCGGAGTGGCGTGGGAATGTCCTGATCTTTCGAACCCTCTGGTTCTACTAAGCTTTCAGTAATAGCTTGTGGTTCTGGAATTTCTTCCAGTTTTATTGCGCTCTCATTTATTTCTTTTTCTAAGAACTGATGTTCCAGAAAATGGGCATTACGAGAAACAAGGACTTTTTGTTCCTCTGTGTAATAGAAGAGATACCCCCTGGAGTTCTTTGGGTATCCCACAAACTTGCACAGTACTTGTAAGTGCACTGCGGCGCCCCGGCCGTCAATCCGACGGCCAAATGCGGAAGCGGTGATAAACTTTAATTTTTCTTGAACTGGCAAACCGCCGCGCACTAATACCCGGATCGAACCATTAATTAGTCCTAGCAATCTACAAGAAAGGGAATAGAGATATACCGACGATCCAAGTCCTCCGGTCTTCTCGTCATAGTCCCGATCTCCTGCGGAATGTCCCGTCTCCTCCTCGTCGCGGAAGTGCACCACATCGCCTACTTCTTTTATGGGATCCCACCTCAATGCCGAGGCAACTCGGGCACGAAGCTGGCTAGTCGACGTGCCCAAGATTTGCTGTAGAATGTGTAGTGAGCTATTGTCTCTATTGGGGTTGAAGGAGTTGCCATATGGTGGAGGAAAAGATACAAGCTTTTGGAGAGGAGCTAAAAAGACTTTTCCAAACCAAAATGAGTGTAATTCCCTCTTCTAAAAATTGGGACAGCCCCCACACACATGTGGCCGGCCATGGACATAGGAGGGGAGGGAATGAGGGAGGTCACCAAAAGAAATGAGTGGAGAAGACTATCATGCAAGTGAGAGGAATCAAAAGATATCATGAAAGAACATGATCACTAACACCAAAACCACACTCAACACACTAATCATCAACAACCATGATGCTTACAAAGTCAAGCCATCATGAAGTGATCAAGTCAAAGGAAGTCAATGAAGGTGCACATCATGAAAGCCATCATGATTCAACAAGATGCAAAGAACCCCCTCCACAAATGCCTATTTGCAACAATGCAAATAAACCCTCCTCCACCAATCTTCGGCCAATGAACGATACAAAGGAAATTGGCCGAAACGGAAAGCAAACTGGCAACTCCAGAAAACCGGTCCTGTAATAAATTACAGGAAAACCCCGATACTGTGCATACACACCCGCATCTGTATTTCGACCGAAATACAAATGCAATGAGACAAAATCTACACTGTACTATACTAGGATCCGGCTTAAACCAAAGCCGGCTAGTAATATCCGTTCGATCCTGATCCGTGCAATACCGCACGTATCTGATCGAACCCTGCCATATATCCATACGGCCTATAGTACAAACTGTCCGATCCTGATCCGTGCAATACCGCACGTATCTGATCGGACCTTGCCATATCTCCATACGGCCTCTACAACCTTTCGCCCGAAAGCTGAGTAACTGAATGTGGGGGACTCTAAAGACTCATCAACACCTTGGTTGTGGATTAACCACTAGCACGTTAGAGGTATAAGCCAATACATAACGGGCTACCAGGTATTGACCAAAAGGGACGTCTGTGAGCGAACTCAGCCTGACTCCCTACTGAGCCTGTCAGTGACAATATCCGTACAGTCTGGTCCGTTCGTCTATGAGCATCGCATGGCGGGCCTAGGGGGTTGGTAAAAGTCAGACCCCCAAAAGCGGTACAAGTCGTGTCGGAGTGTAGCCCAGAACACCCTGAGATACTACTGGAATACCTACCAGTAAATCTCCTTGCCTCGGCCGAGGGCTTCGTGTAATGGCTCTCCTAGACACAGCACGACCTCACCCCCAATACCGGGAGAGACGAACCCCTGAAGATACGCTCACTGCCTCCATATGGCTCGGGACTGTACCCAACTAAAACCTGTTTGCACGACTCCTTTGAGCCGTGGTAGGGTAGTAATCAAAGTACAGTGGGAACTCACACGAGACAAATGACGATCCCCAGGTCGATGAACTAACCTGTACACATGTCACCAGGGAACTGCCATCTGACGTCTGGTATATGACCAACTAGCATGTTCCCGGCGAGTCCTGTCCGGTGTACTCATAACCCAATGAGCACCTGTATACATCATAGGTGATCTAACTGACACCAGTGGCTTGTGAGACCGGCCACCGCCCCTCGTCGGGGTCTCGACTGTATACACTAGTCTACTCTGGAGTATCGATGCCCTGTCTCGAAACTCACACGACTAGGGACCATTTAAGGATATGCTTATAGACCCCAGCTCCCACTTATATGATCGCCCTCATACTGCTGGTGGTCAAGCAAGAATCCTAGGGGCTCTACCAACGTGTAATAGCGACTTGTCAGGTCACTTAAAGCAGTACACGATGATAAAGGTAAACCAGATAGCATACTATCATCTCGAGTAAGACTGTCCTACCGGGATAGGTCCTCCATCAATCATTGCAATCACGTACCTGTGACCTAATAATTGACTCTGAGGGCACTATCTCCAACAATCTCCCACTTGCACTCAAGGCTAATTATTGCGATGTCGCATACTCACAGCCCGTGTGATACCGAACACCCAACTCCTCTACTAGTCAGTCTCACAAAGCTCGTTTGTGAAACTATTGCGTTCGAGGAATAGCCTCAGTGAGTGGATCCGCCTTGATGTTTCTTTCTATGTCTCTCTATATCTCAAGTTCGCGGAGAAACCCATCTCCCGAAATGAGCAATACCTGTCTTAGAATATGTCTGGATGTCTGATGGGACATAGCTCATAAATGAACTCCAAATCCAAACTTCTTAGACTGTATCGTCAACTGAACTTAATCAGTATCCTGCGTCATACCACCTCAGTATTGCCTTGGACCATCTGTCCAAAATACTGCCCTTCGTCAGAAGGAAAACTATAACTCTGACAACCTCCTTGTCGTCCATGTCACCTTGGAAGCCTGGAATGATAACTGTCTCCCGAATGAGGCTGTCGTTATCATATCCCTAGAACATCCACTTATGTTCTAAAACTGCTTCCGACTGTTTCTCCAGGATTGGATTAATGTCAACTTATTGCATCCAGTGCAAGAACAATATCTGGTGTGGTACTTGACATCTCACGATTGACTCAATTGCCTGAGCAAGTGATCTGCCAATCATGCACGTCCCTCTCCCCTTTAGTCTGTAAGACACCTTTGGAGAGGGTGACTCCATCTTCTGCAGGTACACTACCGTGCCAGGAGTCGTCCATCCTAAATACTCTTAGAATGCTGTCAAGTACCCTGATTGGGAAACCACCCAAATCTAGATCTAAAACCATAGATCTAGTAACCAGTATGTCTGATATAAAATCTATTTCCTTTGTGGAGAAAACACTGTGTGACGACCAAAGTATAACCGATCGTAGTATAGGAGTTTCCTTTCCTATTCTGAGTATGTCATCCAAATACCAGGATATCATACCCTACTACCTTCTCAACAGATCTATCCCCTATTCTGATGAAGTCAAACCCATGACTGTCACGTCAGAAATAGATGATCTATCTCCGCTACATCTGCTTTAGTCTATAAATAGACATAAGCTACCTGTCCACCAATGCTTCCGCCGCTCCTACTGACTACGACAACCCTCTGGCAGAGACATATAGACGTCCACTTCTAAAACTAGTTTAGAACGACGCTATACTCATCCTCCCGCCGGGTCTCGCAGCCTGGAACAACAGCAATGGTAATTGTGGGTAAACAAGAACTTCCCTGTCACCGTCCTTGAGGCTACCGGAGTACCTCTCGGGTGCCTGAAGTTACCCACCGTATCTGCGGAGTGGCCAATGGAATGTCAATCCAGATTGAATCTTTAGGTTCCTTGTCAAATCTTCAGTAATCGTTCGTGGTTCTGGAATCACCTCCAGTTCTACCATACTCCCACTACTGTTTTCTGAAAAAAAATCCATTTTTAATAAAACTGTGGCGAGTCTAGAACAATATTGCTATTGTTCATCCAGATGGTAGAAAGTCAACCCTCGTCATAGCCTGGGTCAACCCACAAACAGCCATTACAGAATCATGCCTTGAGTTGTCCAGTGTCTGGTTTTAATCATAAGCCGGACAACTCCCCGTACCTTAACAACGTTAAGATACGAACTGTTCTATATCCCATATAGGACCAGAGGCACTGATTTAACTGAACCAGATCCAAATCATGCAACTATCTCCAGTGCATGTCAACTAAATGGAGGGAGGCGGATCAGCATTACTCAACTTAAGAATGCTTCCAATTATGAGTAACCTGAAAGAGAAGCAAGATCTCTTAATCATTACTGTCAACTGAATACCATGCACAAGTGTCTACATCTTCGATCACTTTGAAGAATCCCGATACTTGCTACACCTGGTTCTCTACTCTATTCAAATACCTATAACTTCTCCAAATTCGGACCCTGTGTTTCCACGAAACACTTGTCTAAAAACCAGAGAAGTCATAAGTAAACCGAATATAGTACGAGGACCAACCCCTCTGTCCTGATGGACCCTGGACAACATACAATATTCTGTATAAGTCCCTTGAGTCTGATAACTCATTCACTGTGTGTCGTAGGTTGAAAACTGTACTTATGGTTAAGAAGAATTACACCGCTGTTTAATGCTCCTTACCTAACCATCCACTGATATAGGTAAATGTTACAGACATAATTTCAAAAAGGTATATCTCACTCTATGAAAATAGACGTACAGATATATCAATTTGAAATTGGTGCATAACAGCGGATATTCAAAACCAAATATTTGCCGACCGGCAAACTCCCCAGGTGATTTCCTCAAATATCACCGATTACAACGAATCCCGATATAATGAGGATGATCACCCAATTCCCAATAACCTACTCCCACTCATCATCTGTAAAACCATACAGATGTGAGAATCATACCTGGTAAATACATACCCTGGAGTAAGTATCTAATCGGGAAATCAGTTTTCTTTTAACAGCACACAGTGGCACTGAAACATTGAAATGTTTCGATGGGGTATCCTGGTATTCCTAGTAATGCCTCTTCCAGATTCACGACTGTAACCGTATAATTCTTTGCCACCTCTCCAAATCCCTTCATATGTCTTTAGTCTTTACCTTCTGCACACCCCTTTAGGCCAAATGGTTTTCTTCCTTCCCTACCGTTCGGCACCAGCCTATGGTTTGGAAGAAGACTATCCAATAAGCATAATGGGTGTACTGTCCTAATCCTAGGAACACTCGCAATGCGAGAGAAGGTGAAGATAAAGGACACCTGAATAAACCTTATTCCTATTTCTCCTGAACCAGAATCCATCCCCGAACTGGAACAAGTTCCTTTCGAGTTCGTATATAACCATACGATGGAGTATCCAATAAACTGTGGATCTTCGTAGTGATACGGAGTGTCCTGGAGAAATACAAAGGTGATTTTAGGATTGGCGAAGGAATACTTGGTTTGGTCGTGAATATCTGTTGCAATTTACTTTGCCCTCTTACTAATCCCTTGCTTTGTCTGAACTTAATACCTTCTGTACACCATCGTTAGGCTAATTGGTTTTCTTCATTTCCTACCGGTCGGCACCAGCCTAAGGTTTAGAAGAAGACTATCCAATTTGCGTAATAGGTGTACTATCTCCTAAACCAAGGAGTACTCGCAACCTGAGAGAAGGTAAAAGGAAAAGACAACTGAATAATCCTATCCGTTTTCTCCAGAACCTGAAACCATCCTCGAATAAATTCCTTCGAGTTCGTATCTAACCATACGATGGTTTTGTCCAATGGAAGTGGACGTTCGTAGTAATACGGGGTGTCCTGGAGAAAAGGGTAAAAGTAGGAGTGGCAATGAGGTTTGCAACTCTGACAATCCAAAAGCCAGTGTTTAAGAAGGTTCGGTCAACTTGGTCATTGAGTCATAGTCTTAGGGTCGGGTCAATGGTCGCTGCCAAAGAGAGAGAGAAAAGAAACACTCAGCGTGCACTCTATCCTAGATCAGAATGGTTACCAATTTATCTAATCTGGAAACCTCCCACTGTACCTCAAATTCTCCTCCAAACCTGAAAGAAGAATTAGTCGGGATCACCCGAGGAGTATACCAACTCATCAGTAGGAATCGGGATCCAACTCTCATCGCATGATAACGTGACGGAATCCGCTCACATCATCACACTCCAGAAGGTATGCGCATATCTGGCAAGTTTCAGTTCTTTTGAAACTCCCGATGTGGATTTTTACCCCATGCTCTTATGACCTTGACTTTGGCCAACAAATCATAAGTCACATGTCAAGTTCTACCCGTCATTCTCCAGGTTAATTTGAGTCCACCCGTACCTACCCTTGACTTTGGCCAACAAGGCAGTACGACTGTCCCAAACCAACGCATCTATCTATGCTGCATATGAATAACCAACAGCTACCAAACACTGTGCCTTGACTTTGGCCAACAAACACAGCTTGAATACTATTGACTACCCATATGAAACGACGGAGGGCTACGAATGGTTTCTGGCGAAAACCTTTAACGTAATGAACTTGATATCGTTGAAGGAACGGATAGCTTTTAAAAATATAGTGACGAAAACCTTCGCTAAAGAGGTCACTCCCGGTGAAGGGATCTCGGCTCTTTCCCCGTAGAATGGGGTGCAGGATATTCTAACTGAATACCACGGTGCAAAGCAAAAGTAATCGGCTATAGTGAAGTTAATGCCCTGACGCAAACTTCTGTCCAAGGGGTCACTCCCGGTGAAGGGATCTCGGCCCTTGCCTCGTCGACTGAGGAGCAGGATATTCCAACTGAATACCACGATGCTAAACAAAAGTGAACGTCCTTGCAATAACAGCTTTTTGAAAAGTGTTCCAACAACATCAGATTAGGTTTGTTTTAATTTGCATTGATCCGAATCAACGCAGTCCCATCAATTGATCACACCAAAAAGAACGAAAATATACTGATGTGCGTATATGCCATCCGCATTCGCCACTGGGTCCCGTCATTACCCGTTAGGTTAGCTAACTAACGACAGAGCGGGGACTGGACTAGCGCGGATGCAAAACATATACAACATCTACTAATATATATACCAATATATTATATTTCGCTCAAGGCGTGAATAAAATGCAACATCACAGAAAATGTACAGCATCACAGAAACAATACAGATATCTGGAATCCCCGGGTTTCACAGAGCCACTACTGAAACCCGACGTTCCCCTGGTCGTGTGGATAGCCTGTGCAATGAAATCCTAGACCCCTACGGGCGCGGCAAGTCACCCGCCAAAACCTGAAGCGAGGCAGCCCCCTTCAGCACCGTGAATGGACCACCCAGCACTTCACGGAATCCGGTAACTTGGGCACCCCTCTTGGGTCAACCTGTACCCCCTACGAATGCGGCGAATAGCCAGCCAATCCTAGAGTGAAGCCCCTTCCGTCCCAATGCCATGAGATGCGGGCTTGTTGCCCTCTAGAACCCGGCTATCCGTGCACCCCTCCGCGGGGTAAGCCTAGTACAGAAAGTAAAATATACATACAACGGGTACATCGACAGCAACCTGGCCGTGCCCCAAAATAATAATACAATCAGGCAGTGACGGCAGTCCACATGTCGGACGCTCGCTCCGCAATATCAAATGTACATAATACAACCACAACTGTACTAGCATTGCATCCAGGCTATCCCCCACGACCGATCCGCAACATCACAGCAAAAACAGAACATCAACGTGAAAGTCACGTTCGCAAATCCGTCTAACCGGGCTATAGCAGTTAGACCGGATTTACCGATCAAGTGACATTCACGGTCACAGATATAATGTAAATACTGTGAAATAATGTGTTTAAAATATCCGATCGATCAAATTTTAACAAGTGGGCCCCCAAGCAATACTGTAGCAGATCAGGAAATTCTGGGCCCAATGTTAACATTCCAAAACCCCAATTTTAACCCCAGAAAGCCTCTGTAAAAATTTGGTGCAGTGAACCAAATAGTGTGCGGCGGAACCGCGGCCCAAGGGGGTGTTTGGCCGCGGTTCCGCGCTCCTACAGTGGAGACACTTCATCGAATTTTCACAGAACTCTTATATTTTCCAGTACATCAATTTTCTGTAACCTGAAAAATTTTTCGACACCAAAAAATTTCAACAGAAAACTGATGTGAACAAAAATGTAGATTTTGGAATTTTGGTCGATCGGAAATGCAAAACACATTAAACAAAGCTAGACTAAGTTAATGGCGAGTCTCTGATACCAATGTAAGTGCACTGCGGCGCCCCGGCCGTTAATCCGACGGCCAAATGCGGAAGCGGTGATAAACTTTAATTTTTCTTGAACTGGCAAACCGCCGCGCACTAATACCCGGATCGAACCATTAATTAGTCCTAGCAATCTACAAGAAAGGGAATAGAGATATACCGACGATCCAAGTCCTCCGGTCTTCTCGTCATAGTCCCGATCTCCTGCGGAATGTCCCGTCTCCTCCTCGTCGCCGGAAGTGCACCACATCGCCTACTTCTTTTACGGGCTCCCACCTCAATGCCGAGGCAACTCGGGCACGAAGCTGGCTAGTCGACGTGCCCAAGATTTGCTGTAGAATGTGTAGTGAGCTATTGTCTCTATTGGGGTTGAAGGAGTTGCCATATGGTGGAGGAAAAGATACAAGCTTTTGGAGAGGAGCTAAAAAGACTTTTCCAAACCAAAATGAGTGTAATTCCCTCTTCTAAAAATTGGGACAGCCCCCACACACATGTGGCCGGCCATGGACATAGGAGGGGAAGGAATGAGGGAGGTCACCAAAAGAAATGAGTGGAGAAGACTATCATGCAAGTGAGAGGAATCAAAAGATATCATGAAAGAACATGATCACCAACACCAAAACCACACTCAACACACTAATCATCAACAACCATGATGCTTACAAAGTCAAGCCATCATGAAGTGATCAAGTCAAAGGAAGTCAATGAAGGTGCACATCATGAAAGCCATCATGATGCAACAAGATGCAAAGAACCCCCTCCACAAATGCCTATTTGCAACAATGCAAATAAACCCTCCTCCACCAATCTTCGGCCAATGAACGATACAAAGGAAATTGGCCGAAACGGAAAGCAAACTGGCAACTCCAGAAAACCGGTCCTGTAATAAATTACAGGAAAACCCCGATACTGTGCATACACACCCGCATCTGTATTTCGACCGAAATACAAATGCAATGAGACAAAATCTACACTGTACTATACTAGGATCCGGCTTAAACCAAAGCCGGCTAGTAATATCCGTTCGATCCTGATCCGTGCAATACCGCACGTATCTGATCGAACCCTGCCATATATCCATACGGCCTATAGTACAAACTGTCCGATCCTGATCCGTGCAATACCGCACGTATCTGATCGGACCTTACCATATCTCCATACGGCCTCTACAACCTTTCGCCCGAAAGCTGAGTAACTGAATGTGGGGGACTCTAAAGACTCATCAACACCTTGGTTGTGGATTAACCACTAGCACGTTAGAGGTATAAGCCAATACATAACGGGCTACCAGGTATTGACCAAAAGGGACGTCTGTGAGCGAACTCAGCCTGACTCCCTACTGAGCCTGTCAGTGACAATATCCGTACAGTCTGGTCCGTTCGTCTATGAGCATCGCATGGCGGGCCTAGGGGGTTGGTAAAAGTCAGACCCCCAAAAGCGGTACAAGTCGTGTCGGAGTGTAGCCCAGAACACCCTGAGATACTACTGGAATACCTACCAGTAAATCTCCTTGCCTCGGCCGAGGGCTTCGTGTAATGGCTCTCCTAGACACAGCACGACCTCACCCCCAATACCGGGAGAGACGAACCCCTGAAGATACGCTCACTGCCTCCATGTGGCTCGGGACTGTACCCAACTAAAACCTGTTTGCACGACTCCTTTGAGCCGTGGTAGGGTAGTAATCAAAGTACAGTGGGAACTCACACGAGACAAATGACGATCCCCAGGTCGATGAACTAACCTGTACACATGTCACCAGGGAACTGCCATCTGACGTCTGGTATATGACCAACTAGCATGTTCCCGGCGAGTCCTGTCCGGTGTACTCATAACCCAATGAGCACCTGTATACATCATAGGTGATCTAACTGACACCAGTGGCTTGTGAGACCGGCCACCGCCCCTCGTCGGGGTCTCGACTGTATACACTAGTCTACTCTGGAGTATCGATGCCCTGTCTCGAAACTCACACGACTAGGGACCATTTAAGGATATGCTTATAGACCCCAGCTCCCACTTATATGATCGCCCTCATACTGCTGGTGGTCAAGCAAGAATCCTAGGGGCTCTACCAACGTGTAATAGCGACTTGTCAGGTCACTTAAAGCAGTACACGATGATAAAGGTAAACCAGATAGCATACTATCATCTCGAGTAAGACTGTCCTACCGGGATAGGTCCTCCATCAATCATTGCAATCACGTACCTGTGACCTAATAATTGACTCTGAGGGCACTATCTCCAACAATCTCCCACTTGCACTCAAGGCTAATTATTGCGATGTCGCATACTCACAGCCCGTGTGATACCGAACACCCAACTCCTCTACTAGTCAGTCTCACAAAGCTCGTTTGTGAAACTATTGCGTTCGAGGAATAGCCTCAGTGAGTGGATCCGCCTTGATGTTTCTTTCTATGTCTCTCTATATCTCAAGTTCGCGGAGAAACCCATCTCCCGAAATGAGCAATACCTGTCTTAGAATATGTCTGGATGTCTGATGGGACATAGCTCATAAATGAACTCCAAATCCAAACTTCTTAGACTGTATCGTCAACTGAACTTAATCAGTATCCTGCGTCATACCACCCTCAGTATTGCCTTGGACCATCTGTCCAAAATACTGCCCTTCGTCAGAAGGAAAACTATAACTCTGACAACCTCCTTGTCGTCCATGTCACCTTGGAAGCCTGGAATGATAACTGTCTCCCGAATGAGGCTGTCGTTATCATATCCCTAGAACATCCACTTATGTTCTAAAACTGCTTCCGACTGTTTCTCCAGGATTGGATTAATGTCAACTTATTGCATCCAGTGCAAGAACAATATCTGGTGTGGTACTTGACATCTCACGATTGACTCAATTGCCTGAGCAAGTGATCTGCCAATCATGCACGTCCCTCTCCCCTTTAGTCTGTAAGACACCTTTGGAGAGGGTGACTCCATCTTCTGCAGGTACACTACCGTGCCAGGAGTCGTCCATCCTAAATACTCTTAGAATGCTGTCAAGTACCCTGATTGGGAAACCACCCAAATCTAGATCTAAAACCATAGATCTAGTAACCAGTATGTCTGATATAAAATCTATTTCCTTTGTGGAGAAAACACTGTGTGACGACCAAAGTATAACCGATCGTAGTATAGGAGTTTCCTTTCCTATTCTGAGTATGTCATCCAAATACCAGGATATCATACCCTACTACCTTCTCAACAGATCTATCCCCTATTCTGATGAAGTCAAACCCATGACTGTCACGTCAGAAATAGATGATCTATCTCCGCTACATCTGCTTTAGTCTATAAACACCCGGTAGTTTGTGCACCCCCTCCATGGGTCTATCCTAGGAGCAAAAACAGTAAAAAAAATTATACAATGACGGCTACAACCCCGACCCGGTTGTGCGGCCAAACAAATAATAATATTACATCAATTTACATATTACAATGAATGAAAGAAAAAGCAACACTCATCTCACATCCACCCCGGCCATTCATCCGCGACAATCCAACCCATTCATATACACATACCATCATCAATCACAGATCACAGATATGTATAACCCCGACTAATCGACATATAGCGATTAGCCGACGTTCAATACATATAAACATCACAGATATAACCTTTTAGTCAAAGTGTATTGAAGTTCGGAAAAAAAATACGGATTTATAGGCCCCCAAAAACAAATTTCTATTCTGGAAAATCTGGGCACATATAAACCATCTTAAAAATCCTAAAACCAAGCCAGAAATACACTGCACCAAACTCGACCCAGTGAAGAGCTAACTCGGCCGCGGTTGCGCGGCAATAGCTTGCTATTGCCGCGGAACCCGGCGCCTTGGTCGAATCACTGGACCGGGTTTGGTGGCTTTCTTCACAAAACCCTGAGACGATTTTTGGAGTATGACAAATTTTATTTTGAACAGAAAAAAATTTAACAGAAACTTAGGGTTTTGAAAACTTGGTTTTACGATTTTTCCGATTCGAACTTCGATACACTCTACTACCTAGCTAGTTTATGTTTAGTTAGGCTCTGATACCACTGTAAGTCCACGTTGCCCACCCCGGTACTTGCGGGGAGGCGGAAAACGGAATAAAAATCGAATTTTTATGAGCTTAGGCAACATGGACTAGACTATGAAGGATCTTTGCTAAACAAAAACAAGCTAAAGCTAACTAGAAACTAGCTAAGTGCTAGAAAGGTTATACCTTGGGCTTTATGTCCTTCTCTCCTTGCTCCTTGGAGTGGTAGAAGGAGGTCACCTTAGTCGTCTTCTCACGTCGAAGAAAGATCCACCCGAAAGCCTCGACCTTTGGCTTCAACTCCAAGCTAGAAGTAACTAGGGTGCAAGAAGTGCAAATCCTTGAACCCTAGATGAGAGTAGAGATTATCAAGAGAGGGTTTTTCTCAAGCTCAAATGTTTCTCAACACATGAGAGGGGAGAGCTTGAGGGAGAGGAAGAACAAGAGAGAGAATGTGAATAATAGAATGAGAGAATAATATGAAGCATTCTCTCATATATGTGAATTATTGTAATTAGAAAATTAGTGAGATAATTGTCATGGCTTAATCAAGACATGACCATTATCATTTCATTTTTAATGCAAATTGCAAGGATCAAAGAACATCTTCCAAATGAAATGATGATGGTCAAAGTGTCAACAAGGTCAACAAGTCAAGATAGGTCAAATGGTCAACAACCATAACCATGCACAATTATTAAACTAATATCAATTAACAATAATACACACATAAGCATTAGGGTTAATAAAATGACAATAGTCATTAACCCTAATCAAAGTCCTCTCCCTCTGTCTCAAGCAACTGTGCATACGCACCCGTATTCGTGATCCGAGGAACACGAATACAATGAGAAAAACCAATCCCAAATCATATACTAGGATCCGGCTTAAACTAAAGCCCGCTAGTATAAGCTGTCCGGACAGCAAACGTGCACAAGTGCGCGGATGTGAACGAACCCTATCGCAAAACCATGCGACCTCTACTCATTTTGCCTAAAGACGAATAGCTCTCTGTGTGGGACTCTAAAGACTCGACACTACGCTGGCAGTGGGTTTAACCACAGACCGCAAGCGGCACTAGCTATACGTAACGGTCCCCAGGTAGATGTCAATAAGAAGACTGACGAGGTGAACCCCATCTGAACTCCTACTGAGCCTGTATGTGACAATCTCCGTACAGTCCGGTCTGTTCGTCTGATACATCGCATGGCGGGCCTAGGGGGCGGTGAGCGTCAGTCCCCTAATAGCGGTACAAGTCGTGTCGGAGTGTAGCCCAGAACACCCTGAGATAACACTGGAAACCTACCAGTATATCTCACTTGCCCTGGCCAGGGACTACTCGTGTAATGGCTCTCCTGGACACAGCGCGATGTCAACCCCCAATACCGGGAGAGACGAATCCTGTCTAACCGTCACTGCCTCCAAGTGCTTCGGGACTGCACCCAAAAACTACCTGTTTGCACGACTCCTTTGAGCCGTGGTAGGGTAGCAATCAAAGTGCAGTGGGAACACACTCGAGGCGAAGTGACAGTGTCAAGTCAGCGGACTAAGCTGTACTCATGTCACCTGGGAACTGATAACTGACGATAGGTATAATACCAACCAACAGTTCCCGACGAGTCCTGTCCAGTGTACTCGTAACCTAACGAGCACCCGCATACTATCTCAAGTACGACGTACTGACGGCTGTGGGACAGACCGTCTCCCACACTGGGATGAGAAGCGCATATGCTAGTCTATTCCGGAGTATCGATGCCCTGTCTCGATAGTCCAACGACTAGGGACCTGTATAAGGATGTGCTTATAGATCACCCAGCTCCCACGAGTGTGAGCGCCATCACAACGCTGGTAATCAAGCAAAGATCCTAAGGGCTCTACTAATATGTATATCAGCAATATGCTAAAAGAAACACATGCACATATTAAAGCAGAGACAAACCAAGTAGCATACTACCATTTCGAGCAAGATTGTATATACAACTGTGAATATCCCAAGCTTCCATTAAGTAATATACAAACTAGTATGATACAGTAATGGCCTCTAGGGCATATACACTAACAGATCTCGGGTCTACAGACTACCCTGTACCAGTGTCACCGGAGAACTGCTATCTGACGTGTGGTATATCACCATCTGGGAGTTCTCGGCGAGTCCGTCCAGTGTACCCAGTCTCCACTGAGCACCCGTACACCATCCTTGATGTCAAACACCGATGGATATGGGATCATCCATCGCCCATCATATGGGTCAAGATGCGTATACGCTAGTCTACTCTGGTGTATCGATGCCCTGTCTCGATATACCCTCGACTAGGAATAGTTATAGGATGTACTCATCGACTACCATGGGCCCACTAGTATGATCTCATCATAGTCCCAGTAGTCGAGTACAGATCTTAAGGGCTTTATCAACATGTGAGAGTAAGACAGTAAACCAGTACTAGTCAACATGTTAAGATAAAGTGAAACCAAATAGCATACTATCATGACGAGCAAGAAAGTCCTATCTATATATATCCAAGCATCCATCATAATATACATCATATGTACAACAATGGCCTCTAAGGCATATACATAACTAACAATCTCCCACTTGCACTAAGGCCAGCTGCCGTAGTATCTCATACCTAGCATCCCGAATAATCTCTCAAACTGTATCTGGGGAATGGCCTTCGTGAGTGGATCCGCAGTGTTGTCCTTCGTATCTACTCTCCTGACCTCGATCTCCCGACGATCAACTATCTCCCTGATCAGATGATACCGCCTCAGAATATGTCTGGACTTTTGATGGGACCTGGGTTCCTTGGCCAAAGCCACAGCTCCATTGTTATCGCAATACAAAGGTATTGGATGCTCAATGGATGGAACCACACCAAGTTCATTAATGAACTTCTTTATCCAGACAGCCTCTTTGGCAGCATCGTTGGCAGCAATGTATTCAGCCTCTATCGTCGAGTCTACAACGGTATCCTGTTTGGAACTCTTCCAACATACCGCCCCTCCATTGAGGGTAAAGACAAATCCCGAGTGCGACTTAGAGTCTTCCTTATCACTTTGGAAGCTGGAATCGGTAAAGGACTCCACCTGGAGTTCTCCGTTACCATACACCAAGAACATGTCTCTAGTCCTTCGCAAGTACTTGAGAATGTTCTTCATAGCTGCCCAGTGACTCTCTCCAGGATCTGCTTGATACCGACTCACTACACTTAGTGAGTATGCTACATCGGGTCTGGTACATATCATCGCATACATGATAGAGCCTACTGCCGAAGCACAGGATATCCCTTGCATGCGAGCTCTCTCCAAATCAGTTTTGGGAGACATCTCTTTGGAGAGAGTGAGTCCAGAGATCGTGGGTAGGTTCCCACGCTTGGATTCTTCCATACTAAACTTCTTTAGTATGGTGTCAATGTACCTGGATTGGGACAATCCCAGTATCCTTTTAGATCTATCTCTATAGATCATGATTCCAAATATGCAGGAGGCATCACCTAGATCTTTCATTGAGAATCTTTGTGATAAGAAGAGCTTGACTGATTGCAGCATAGGAATATCATTTCCTATCAAGAGTATGTCATCCACGTATAATATGAGGAAGACAATCTTACTCTCTTCTACCTTCTTATAGATACAAGGTTCATCTATATTTTTGATGAAGTCAAACTCTTTGACTACAACATCAAAACAGATGTTCCAACTCCGCGATGCTTGCTTTAACCCATAAATAGATTTAAGCAGATTGCACACCTTTCCGCTGCTCCCACTATCTATGAAGCCCTCTGGCTAAGTCATGTACTCGCACTCTTCTAAATCACCGTTTAGAAAGGCGGTCTTAACATCCATTTGCCAGATTTCGTAGTCATGGTATGCAGCAATGGCAAGTAAGATCCGGATGGACTTAAGCATAGCCACTGGAGAAAAGGTTTCGTCATAATCCACACCTGGTCGTTGACGAAAACCCTTTGCTACAAGTCTAGCTTTGAAAGTCTCAACTTTTCCATCTACACCAAATTTCTTTTTAAAGATCCACTTGCTCCCAATGGGTTTTACCCCTTCAGGAGCATTTTCCAAAGTCCATACTTTGTTGGTGTACATGGATTCCATCTCAGATCGCATTGCATCCAGCCACTTCACAGAGTCACCACTCATGATGGCCCGCTCGAAACTAGTTGGGTCATCATCTTCCATGATGCAATTCTCGCTTCCACCATCAATGAGAAAACCGTAGTATTTCTCAGGTGGATGAGAAACCCTGCTAGATCAGCGGAGAGGCTGGGGTTCGTTGGGTACTACTGAATCCTCTGGTTCTACCAAGTCTTCTGTTATAGTTTGTGTCGCTGGAACCTCTTCCAGTTCTACCTCAATGCCACTAATCTGTTTCATAAGAAAACCTTTTTCTAAGAAAGTGGCATGTCGAGAAACAAACACCTTTTGTTCCTCGGGGTGGTAGAAGATAGACCCTTGTGAATTTTTGGGATATCCTACAAACTTACATAAGACAGATCTTGCCTCGAGTTTGTCCGGATTTTGTCTTTTGATATAGGCTGGACAACCCCATATCTTAACATACTTAAGAGATGGTCTCTTCCCTTTCCATATCTCATATGGAGTGGTAGACACTGATTTGGTAGGAACCATATTCAATAGGTGTATGGCTGTCTCAAGCGCATACCCCCAGAAGGAAATAGGTAACTCAGCAGTGCTCATCATAGAGCGCACCATATCTAATAGGGTGCGATTCCTCCGTTCCGATACACCGTTGTGCTGTGGTGTATAAGGTGGAGTAAGCTGAGAGAGAATCCCATTCTCTTTTAGATAATCTAGGAACTCATTGCTTAAGTATTCTCCTCCTCGATCAGATCGAAAGATCTTAATACTTTTGCCCGTTTGGTTCTCTACTTCGTGCTTATATTTTCTGAATTTCTCAAAAACTTCAGACTTGTGTTTCAACAGGAACACATGCCCGTATCTAGAGAGATCGTCAGTGAATGTAATGAAGTAGGAAGAACCGTTCCTGGCGTGTGTAGACATGGGACCGCATACATCACTATGTACCAGTCCTAAGAGTTCCGTAACTCTTTCTCCGTGTCCACTAAACGGAGCTTTGTTCATTTTTCCTTTGAGACATGAATGGCAAGTATCATAAGATGATAATTCGAACGGATTCAAATATCCATCCTTATGTAACTTAGCCAGTCGTGTCGCATTGATATGACCAAGTCTACAATACCACAAGAAGGATTCGTTCATTTCTGAACTCTTCCTCTTGTGTGTGTTTTGTATATTGAGGACTGTATTTTGATTGAGAATGAATATGCCATTATGTAACGAGCCTGATGCAATCAACTTTTGATTTAGGAATATGTTCATAACATTATCCCATACTACAAAATTATATCCTTATTTACTTAATAAAGAAACTGATATAATATTGCACATCATGTTCGGTATATAATAGCACTCATTTAGAATCAGTGTATTACGACTTGGTAATACAAGGTGATATTCGCCAACTGCTTTGGCTACAATATTTGCCCCATTCCCTACTTGAACGGAATGATCACCTTTTCCCAGTTCTCTACCTTTACGTAGCCCATATAATAATTTACATATGTGGGATCCTGATCCGGTATCTAATACCCAGGACGTAGGGTGAACTGAGAAACAGTTCTCAATAACTAACACACCCGAAGAAGATGCATCAACATGCATGTTCTTTTGGGCGGCTTGAGAATCCAGATATTCTTCTATTCCCTGTTCAGTCTTATAACTCTTATAAGAAAGAACGGGTCCAACGTTCCCCTGCTCAGTATAATAAGCGGGTTCAGTCAATACATCCATATTATTATCTTGATTATGGCCTGACATGGTCGCTTCCTGGAGAGAGAGAGAAGAAAACACTTTAGCGTATGCTCTTGCAAGATTAGATTGGTTATTATCTTATCTAATCAGGATGTCTCCCACTGTTTTTATCAAATCTTCCTTCAAACCCTAAAAGGTAAGATTAGCCGGGATTAATTACACCCTACAATTTCGTCAATCTTTCAGCCAGATCAGTGTCGTTACTTTGAGGGAGGTTCCCCGTGCTTTCGCACGGACCTAATTAAAGTAAACCTCGTTTTCCCAGAGGCGTAACCCCGTTAACACTTTTCTAGACACCTACTTGATCGGCTAATTGTCCTGTATAAAACTCTCCCAGGAGTAACTCTTACTCGCAGTGGGTATCGGGATCCAACTATCTCATAGGAGGTATGCAATCTCATTGCAAATTTCAACACTTGAAATCCCCGATAATGCTTTTGCCCCTAACGTGCTATGACCTTGACGAATGCCAAATAACTCATAGTCCGCTAGTCAAGTTCAACCCGTACATTTCTTGATTGAATTAAACCCACCCGCACGACCCTTGACGAATGCCAAACAACGCCGTACGAATACCCAAATTCAATCGCATCATATGCTACAGATAAATAGTAAATAGCTACCGTACACTACGCCTTGACGAATGCCAAACAACCGTAGCACGAATACTAAGTAATATCTATCTGAAATTTCGGAGGGCTACGACAGGTTTTTCTGAAAACCTATTGCGTAATGAACTTGATATCGTTGTAGAATCAAGTGAAATTTTGAAATGGAGTGATTTTGAGGCTTTCATTAGTTTTGCTAAAGAGGTCACTCCCGGTGAAGGGATCTCGGCTCTTTCCCCATCGAATAAGGTGCAGGATATATCATATATATCGCTATGCAAAGCAAAACTCTAAAAGCAATCAAAAGACAAACCGAGAGTTGTAGCATCTGCCAGTTTTGCTAAAGAGGTCACTCCCGGTGAAGGGATCTCGGCTCTTTCCTCATCGAATAAGGTGCAGGGTATATCATATATACCGCTATGCGAAGCAAAACTGTAGCTACCCTTTTTATAAAGTTTTGATTCTACAACATCTTTTAGGTTTCTTTTCTTTTTATTAATCTCATTAATAAAATCCTATCAGCTTATGCTTCCTAAGCATCACAGAAGAAACGAAAGCAGTAATATTTATATATCAGCATATATATATATAGTATAAGCATTCGTCTCAGGCAGTAATATGATCTCATCACAGAACATTGCAGCAGAAGAACATATATGAAATATTGGATATACTAGGACGTCCGTGTTTTCAATACGAGCCTGTATAAAACACGGATTCCACGGTCGCGACGAATAGCCAAACCCACATCCCTAGACCCCTACGAGCGGCAAGTAACATTGCCAATTCTAGGGTTAGGAGACCCGGTCTCGACTCCTCGAGATGGCCTCCCACTGGACCCCAGAACCCGGTTACTTGTGCTCTCCTCCTTGGGTCTACCTAATGCGGAAAAGTAAATAATATACAATGGTGACATCAACCTCATCCCGGAAGTGCCCCAATAAAAGAATATTACATACAAATGAATTTTACATGAATGAAAATAAAAACCCTCATCTCACATAAAACCCCCGGCTATTCATAACACGACGATCCAATATAACATATCACAGCAACACATAATATCACATATCATCAACGTAAGTAAGTATGCATACACCGATCGTCGTTGATGTATAGCAACGAAGACCGGCAATACAACTACATACTACACTTACGGTCACAGAAAAGAAATTGTAAAACTATAATATTTGGAATCCATAATCACTTTAGATATCGTAAATCCGAAATATCACATACTTCGTATTTCATGCCTAACTGTATGAATTCCACATATTGTATCACATTCCAAATAAATAGACAGTATTAAACTTTCCGAACAGATAATCAAATACCCAAGATTTCCTAAATAGCTCAACATTTGAGCGGAGTTCAAATAATCCCAGAATATGTCACAGTACCGGTGATCCAGCCGTAGAAGGGTCAAGCTAACGCCTCACATGTGGCACGCCGTACTGCCCCAAACCCTAAGGTTTAGAGGCAGTTTAAGACGGTCACATAATCGAGTTAAGGTTTGTTGTCTTCTAGAGGGTCCACCGCGTTACTTGCACATTTTTCCGAAAGATTTAAACCCGATAAAAATTCAACACTTGAAAGTTTTTCGTGCCGGGAAAAAGTGAGTTAATGATATCCGCTCGAACTTTTTAACAGTTTCTAAATATCCGGAAAACATAACAAAATTAAATTTTCCGATCGAATCAATCGATTACAAAATAAACCCCATAACACTCAACACTTGAGTCAGATTAAAAATACCGAGAAAATATAACTTACAGAAATATAGATTACTGTGCAAAAAGATAGGTTAAAGGCCACTGTATGGCTGCGGATCAGCGGCCCAAGCAAGGATTGGCCGCGGTTCCGCGGCGGTCCGTACGCTTTACCCTGTCGTTTTTCACAGTTATTCTTATAATTTCCTGCTGGTATTTTAAAGAATTTTTAATTCTGAAAAATCACAGTTTTTGAAAAATATCCAGAGAGGGGTTTTATTTCGTCGTATCGGGTTCGATCGGAGTTTTAACTTCGTATACACGTCGTCTAATGCTCTAGCTAGGCTCTGAGACCACTGTAGGGTTCCTAGGCACTCTTGTGAAAGTTCATAAGGCATCAAACATGCCCGAATAAAATTTTAGACATGCCGAACAACCCAAAGCCGGGATCTTTGCTAGATTATTAGGGTTTAACATGCAAGTAAGCATCTTTACTACTAATTGTGAGGGATTACAACCTTTGTAGTCCGCTCCTTCGCTTCATAAGCTCCGAGTAGAAGTCCCTTTGCTGCGATCCACGATCTCCCGGACTCAAGAGAGGCTCCACGACTCGAACGATCCATGCTAGCTTGTAGTGTTCCGTTTCTCCGATGATCTACGTCGAAATTGCTATAACTCAAGCTCTCTCACTCTAAAGAGGTGAACACCCTAATCTAATGGGCTAGATTAGATGAGGATGATAGGGTAATATTTATGCTTTCTTTTTATATCATAATCTCACATGAAATCATCACAAAAGGAAATTCTAGTAAGCTTTCTCAAAGCTAAAGAGAGAAGAAGATGATGAAAAATAATGAGATGGTAATCCTTTTGTGATGAATAGGGAAATGAATATATGATTGATTACGGAACCATGGTCAAGGATGAGAAGGTTAACCTTTGTAGAGAATAAACTAGGGCTAGGGTTTGGTTAGGTTTAAAGAATGAGTCATAAGATAATATCAACCATAATATCTTACACTTGACAAAAGGAAAGCTTCTAGATGGTGCAAGAAGAAGCTAACCCTAATCAAACCCTAACCTTGCTTAACCTCTACTAAACATGTTCCATTATTAATCATATCATGTTGCAATAATATATATCACATATATATTATATATTTGCAACAAAAGAAAAATAATACAATTAACATATATCGCATATATATCAATGTATTACCCTGTGAGAAAATGAAATAATAAAGTGAGCCAATATTAGATAATGTAATACAATATATCACATATATTATTATACATTAAATCATCGAATCAACACTTGACTCGACAATCCGGCTATATCGAATATAATCGTCTAATATATCATGTACCGATTCATCGAATCAACACTTGATCCGATGACCCAGTTCATATCTAAATATCGCGAGAATATAGTACGGTATCACATATCGCATTATCCTCGGTCCTGCACATATCACATATGTGCCTCTACTCCGTTTTGCCAGAGCCAAGAAACCTCTGTGTAGGACTCTAAAGAATCGTCAATACGCCGGTAGCAGGTGATGATCATATCAAACACCCACAAGCTGCAAGCGGTCAGCTAAACGTAACAGCCACCCAGGTATTGAGCAATCAGAAGATCAACAAGCTAGCTTGTACGTTCTCCTGTGAATCCAATCAGTAACACTCCCGTACAGTCCGGTCTATTCGTCTGATATGTCGCATATCAAGTCTAGGGGTGGTATACGTCAGACCCCAGTAACCGATAAGTCGTGTCGATGTGAGGCTCATAACAGGTCGAGAAACTACTGGTAACACTTACCCGTATATCTCTATATCAGCCCTGGCCAGGGACTTCCAGTTATAGCCAATCGAACACAACACAACATCAACTCCCTATACCGGGAGAGACGAATCCCCTCCTATCGCTCATTGCCTCCATGTGATTCGGGACTGTACCCAAAAGCCACCATTTTGCATGCCCTCTTGGACGTGGTAAGGTGGAAATCAAAGCATAGTGGGAATCACACAAGACTCTATGACGATCTCGGGTCTACAGACTACCCTGTACCAGTGTCACCGGAGAACTGCCATCTGACGTGTGGTATATCACCATCTGGGAGTTTTCGGCGAGTCCGTCCAGTGTACCCAGTCTCCACCGAGCACCCGTACACCATCCTTGATGTCAAACACCGATGGATATGGGATCATCCATCGCCCATCATATGGGTCAAGATGCGTATACGCTAGTCTACTCTGGTGTATCGATGCCCTATCTCGATATACCCTCGACTAGGAACAGTTATAGGATGTACTCATCGACTACCATGGCCCCACTAGTATGATCTCATCATAGTCCCAGTAGTTGAGTACAGATCCTAAGGGCTTTATCAACATGTGAGAGTAAGACAGTAAACCAGTACAAGTCAACATGTTAAGATAAAGTGAAACCAAATAGTATACTATCATGACGAGCAAGAAAGTCCTCTCTATATATATCTAAGCATCCATCATAATATACATCATATGTACAACAATGGCCTCTACGGCATATACATAACTAACACATGCGACTCACAGGAAGGGTCGCTGCCCTGAGTCGCTTTATGTCCAGATCCGGAGAGAAGTGCCTCCCATTTTCAGGGCCTTAAGGAAAATTTCTAAGCTCGAATGGTCTGGGGACTGCCAGAATGCTTTCGAACAACTCAAGGCGCACCTAGCGACCCTACCGCTGCTCACCTGATCGGTCGATGGTGATGAGCTAATGCTATATCTGGCCATCTCCGACCAAGTTGCAGGCTTGGTGCTCGTCATAGAATTCGAAGGCATATGGGGACCAATCTACTGCGTGAGCCATATTTTCAAGGACACGAAAACGAGATACCCGGCCATAGAGAAAATAGTCCTGGAGCTTGTCGTCACCTCCAGAAAACTTCGACTCTATTTCTAAGCGCACACAATCCTCGTCCTCACCGAGTGACCTTTAGGGTCTATTCTCGCCTCCCCCGAGTCGTCAGGTCGTCTGGAGAAATGGAGGTGGGAATTGTCCCAAGACTCGAGAAGGCCATACTTCAAGCTCCTAGGCATATTGGGGTGTGTGTGTGTGTATGTATATATTTACGTCTATTTTTCTAATTAATTAGTACTACTTTCACCTCATCTTATCTTTACAAAAATTTTGTAGGGCCTTCTGCAGCGGGCGTAGTCTTGAGCCCGGATCGCGCCATGGACATAGATTCTACGAATATCTCCCGTGACACACCGGAGGGTGTAGAAGAGATTATTGGAGCTGATATCCCCACCGTGGAGCTTCCGGTGATGGATTTTATTCCTCCAGCAGAGATTGCCACACCGGCGATAGATCTCATGGACATCTCTAGTGATGCACCGAAGGGTGTAGAGGAGATTATCGAAGCTGTTGTCGCTGCCTCGAACCCTCTTGCGGTAGCTTTTGTCCCTTTATTGGAGACTGTCGCGCCGGCCATTGACTTCATGAATATCTCCAGTGACGCACCTGAGGGTGTAGAGGAGGTTGCCAAAACTGCCATCCCTCCAGTTCAGAGCGGGCGAAGTATCGAAGGTAATCTTATATAGATCTACATTTTGTTTAACAACCCCTCATATATCTGAACCTTTCCTTCCCTCAGAATTGCAGGAGTTGGTGTCTTCTATTGTGGACCTTTCTCCGAGGAAAACCTTCCAGCGTTTACTTGACTTGGCGGCCCCGCAAGCGATACCTCCACAAAGCATAGTCCTTTCTTCTGGCCAGGGTTGGTATTCTTTTGCCTTTTCGTTTTATATTTTCATAATGATGCTGATGCACCTTCTATTTAAACCGCAGTCCTAGAAGCTGACGACGAAGTCGAAATTCTTGACGGACAAGGGGATTTCTCAAACCCGCCTTCCGTGGGTAAGTGACACTTTAGCATTGGCGTTCTTTTACTTGTTCTATGTTTAGAAAGGCAACTAACCATCCATGTATACTTACAACTTTGCCAATCCTGACCCCTTTAGAATCCCGGATCTCCATGCCATCAGGCCCTTACGCCCAACGCGTGTCTGAGAGGATGGAAAAATGGAGCATTCATTCACTGGAGATTCTCATCGAAGATCTTCACGCTGGTAATCTTATCACGGCCGAAGAATTCGCTGTTTAAACCAACGCTTTTTTGTCTGTTCTTTCCACTTATCATGACGAGGCACTGGTGCGTACTTGGGTCGAGTATTGTCATCGAGTGGAGGCCTGCCTACATGAGATTGAATGCGTACGCCTTCCCTCTGACATATTTTCTATAAAGGCCAGCCTGCGTGGATGGATCGACCGATGCGCAGCCAATCTCCAGTCATGTGAGAAGAGGCTCAACTGGAAGTTTTCGGCAAGAGAATTGGCTTCAAAGGCTTTAGGGGAACTTCAAGCCCAGCTTACCGCCAAAACTACTTGTGCCTATGAAATTTAGCGGGTAATTCAGGAGGCCATTATGGAGGTGGTGGCTCTTGATAAAGCCGCTATTTTCACACGCGAGATGGTCAAGGCCCACAAGACTGCCGAGAAAGAGCTCGAGAGTTGATTTTCTTTATACCAGAATCAATAGGCACAGGCGGGGACTCAGCTCGCAGTGTTGATAGAGCTCGAAGCAGAAGTCCGGCGGAAGAATGACGAACTTGCTGGCTTATTGATCCACCCACCAGCTTAGAAATTTTTGTTGCTGTATATTTTCTTCTTTTGTCCTTTTGTATCTTGTATTCATTTTGATTTATGAATAAAAGATATATTTCATTTCATACTTGCGCCTCTCTGTCTTAACTTGACGTAAAGTAGTTTATGTACTCATCTCGGAGTTTGTAGTTTATTCACTCGTTTCGGAGTTTCTATTTTATGTACTCATTTCGGAGTTTGTAGTTTATTCACTCGTTCCAGAGTTTCTAGTTTATGTACTCATTTCGGAGCTTGTAGTTTATTCACTCATTTCGGAGTCTCTAGTTTATGTACTCATTTCAGAGTTTGTAGTTTATTCACTCATTTCAGAGTCTCTAGTTTATGTACTCATTTCGGAGTTTGTTTAGTTTACCTCCCTGGGGTTTGCAGGCAAACTTGTCCTAACGTTGTATATAGATAACCTCCATTCTTTGCGACAGAGGTCCGTTAGGTTTTGTGGTACTAGGGCTTTAGTCCGTGGTACCGTCGCGTTGGCCGATATATTTCTCGATATGCAGTCTTTAAACCGTTGTTCGAGTAGCCCTGCGACTGTCGTGTCTTTGATCCCTTCGGGGGCTGGACAAGACGTCTTCAAGTAATCTCCTTAGGCTATATGACAGTCGGAAGGGCAAGCGTTAGGAATTTACCATGTCGCTTTTTACTTGAGGTTAGGCTCAATTTGGAGCCTCGATGAGTCATAACCACTCCGCGCTGGTGTGGGATGATCTTCGATAGTCTCTTAGGTTTTATATAAGTTGTCGTCGAGACCCTGAAACTAGGACTATGTCGTTGCTTCATTTTTGTTTGACGATGACGTGCCATTTCTTTGCTGAAGTAAGATAGACATCTGTAGGACCTCTATGCTATATATATTGCAGTTGAAATCCAGAGCTAGGAATATGCCTTTGTTCCAATTTGATTTGGCTCGTTGGAGCTTTGTTGACGTCACGTCTGCACCCTTATGGAATGAGAAGGTACGCCGGGATTATCTCTAGGTTGTATATGAACCGTCAAGACTCGGAGCTAGGAATTTGCCATGGCTCCATTTTGATTAGGCTCATTGGAGCTTTATTGACGTCACATCTGCACCCTGATAGAATGAGAAGGTATGTCGGGATTGTCTCTAGGTTGTATATGAACCGTCAAGACTTGGAGCTACGAGTTTGCCATTGCTCCATTCTGATTTGGTTCGTTGGAGGTTTGTTGATGTCACGTCTGCACCGAGAAGGAACGTCGGGCTGGAGCTAGGATTTTTCCGTCACTCCATTTTTGATTTGACCCTTGGGTCTTTGATGACGTTGTGTCTGCATCGAGAAGGAACGTAGGGCTGGAGCTACGAATATGTCGTTGCTCCACTTTGTTCGACTCTTGGGTCTTTGATGACGTTGCGTCTGCATCGAGAAGGAACGTTGAGCTGGAGCTGGAATTTTGCTGTCACTCCTCCTTTTTTGAGTTGACCCTTGGGTCTTTGATGACGTTGTGTCTGCATCGAGGAGGAACATCGGGCTGGAGCTAGGAATATGCCGTTGCTCCACTTTGTTCGACCCTTGGGTCTTTGTTGACGTTGCGCCTGCATCGAGAAGGAATGTCGAGCTGGAGCTGGGATTTCGTCGCCACTCCTCATTTTTTGATTTGATTCTTGGTTTTTTGATGACGTTGCGTCTGTATCCTGCTGGAATGAGAAGAACGTCGAGCTGATTTCTATGTTGTTGTAGCACCTTAGAATGTGATTAGTTGCTAATTATACTTTAGTATATGGTCTTTAATAAAAAGTTTACCAAACGATTTTTAAATATTTTATCAAATTTAATGAATATCTTATTAGAATTTATTTAGGATTGCACACACTTGTGCACGTAAACTAGGGTTAAATTAGGGTTAAACCATATTTAGCAACCATGGTAGACTAACCCTTTCCTTTTAAGCTAATTTGATTTTTATTAGGGGTATTTTTTTTTGGAAAATGAATTATTGTTTTGTGGTTGACTTGGAGAGAGAGAGAGAGAGTGCATGATGGGCATCATGGCATGAGCCCATGCTTGCTTTTAATGGAGAGAGAGAGGGGGGTTGACTCTTTGTGTTCTCATTTCTTTTGTTCCCTACTCATTTTCTCACAACTCTCTCACTCATACACACACACACACACTCATTTCACTTAGCAGCAGCAGCAGAAGAAGCAGCAGCAGCAGGAGCCCCAGCAGCAACAGCAACAACAGTAGCAACACCAGCAGCATCAGCAACAGCAGCCCAAGCAGCAGCAGCTTTAGGCATCAGCAGCAGCAGCAACATACAGCAACAGCAGTAGCAAGCAGCAACAGCAACACCGCTCCTCCTCCTCTTCTTCTTTCTCTTCTTCCTGCACACTTAGACCAAGAGAGTGAGGTATAATTGCCTAGCCCAACTTTCTTGCTTGCTAGACTTGTGGTTGTTAGCTAAGCTTAGTGTTTTAAATTGGACTTTTGGTGCTAGTTGGTGGTTTAAGTAGGGTTTAAGCTAAGATGAGATCTTTGTGGGTTATATAACTTGATTAAGTATTCTAGGTGCTGTGTAAACCTATTAGTTTCACTAGATTTAACTAAATCACCTTAAAGTCTAAAACTTGAAATTTAAAATACGGTTTTGATGCAAACTGTAGGATATTGAGATCTGCTATACCTGTAGTCATTTTCTAGCTTAGCAAACAACTTCAGAATAGTATGCAGACCCTTATGAGTGGTGTATTGAAATTCGAGCCAAACCCCTTCCCAAAAACCCGGCGACCTACCCCCAAATTCCGGCGTCGCCGGCCCCCGTGATGAGTTAGGTGTTGGTGCTTGGGCTAGTGGTGTCTGTGGGTATTTGTTTGGGTTCGGTGTTATTTACTTTCTCTAATTGTTTGCAGGTGGAAATCTGGGTTTGTTTAGCTATGTTTAGTGGTTGTAGTAAGTTGTATTGCTAAAGCTTAAGGTTTGACTGTGAAATAGGATGATTCAGGGCGATTATAATTAGATTGGCTCTAGTTTGTGCAGATGGTATCACTTAAGTCTAGTAATTTCACCTATTTTACTTGTGCACCATATTGTTGCAAACTTAGTGTTTTGAAACGGTTTAAATCTAAACCTTAGGATACATGGGATCTGCTGTTACTAGGGTAGTAATTTTGGTTAGCAAACAATACACTAGGCTATAAATTGTGCTAGGATCATAGGATAGAAACCTGGACCCCTCCTACCGGTTTTTGGCCGGTATGACACCCCTAGCCGCCGGCCCAATTTTGAGGATTTGTGTTGGATTTTTACAGGTAGTTGTCTGTAGGCTTTGTGATAGATTTGGCCTTGTTTCATTTTCTTGTTTTTTCTCCAGACCAAATCTGGGACCGTTTACCTATTTTTAGCGTAGCGGGACTTGAGCGACACGTACGATACGTGTTGAGTTGGTTTACTGTGTATCACAGCTGTTTCCCCCAATCAGATCAAAGCTCTGTTTTGAATTTCAAAATTCAAAAATTGAAGCAACGCTTCAGATCCCCTGCGCTGCGCGCTGCGCGCCACGTGTCAAGAGCAGACACGCCAGCACCAGGAGCGCTACGCCCTAGGCAGCGTACCCCCAATCAGAGCAAAACTCTGTTTCAAAATTCAAATTCAAAAATTGAAGCAACGCTTCAGATCCCTTGCGCCCTACGCTGCGCGCCACGTGTCGAATGCAGGCACACTAGCGCAGTTGCGCTGCGTGTCAAACGCAGGTGCGCTAGCGCAGAGCGCTGCGCTGCGCTCTGCACTGCGCGCCACGTGTCAAACACAGGCTCGCTAGCGCAGTTGCGCTGTGCGCCACGTGTCAAACGCAGGTGCGCTAGCGCCAATTACGCCAGCGCTGGAATTTAAAGAATTCCCCACCGTTAGATCAAAACATCTAATAAATAATTAAATAACCAGAATTAAAATTCTGTTCTGGAAAGATCTTTCCAATCTTATTAAAATAAGAAAATTATCTTCTGTAAAACAGAAACCTTAGGATCAAAGATCCAACGGTGGGGAAATATCCCCAAATCAATCATAGAAAGATCTCTTCAACTAACTTAATAAATCAATTGGCCCTATATAAAGGCCCCAAGACTTCAAGTCTCACATAGAGAGAACCCTCTGCAAACTTTGAGAAGAACTCAAAGAGAAAGAAAGGCAAGCCTTTGAAGAAAGAAGATCATTTTCTTCATCTTTAAAGGTAAAGAGTTATATTCTTGAAGAACAGAGATGAAATCATCCCATTAAAAAAGAAGAAGCATCTTCTAAAAAGATCAGAGATCTAAGAACAAGATCAAGATCTTCAATAGAAAAGAAAAAGATCAAAAGATCTAATCATAAAAAAAATAAAAGAAGTAATTTACTTCATTAACAGATCTTTTGATCTATAAAGGCAGAGCCTTTTAATGAGAACAAGAACTTTGGTTCTTGGATCTCGAGGCAAGGCCTCCTTTGAAGAACAAAAAACTTGTTCTTTGATCTTAATTTGATTAAAAATGCGCTCTGCGCTATTGGACAGTGCCTTGCACTCTTGAATTGCGCCTTTGCGCTTATTGGACTGGCGCACAACTCCAAAACGCGCCACATGTCAACCACAGAACCGTTTGCGCTTCTAAAAATAGCGCACCGCGCTCTTGGACTGGCGCACTGCGCCAGAGCGCGTCACGTGTCACTCACTGGCGCACCCATAAATTGGTGCAGTGCATTTATAAAGCGCAGTGCGCTTACAGACTTGCGCTTAGCGCTGAGCGTGACACGTGTCACCTTTGCATGCGCTAGCGCAATGCGCTTTTTGATTGGCGCAAAGCGCCTGACAAGCCACGTGGCGCACTATCAGACCACTATTTTGCCCTTAATAAATGTTATGCATTTAATTACATCCAATGTCAGAGTCCAATGCTATGCATTATTAAAAGGGCAGAGCCCAAATAAAGGCCTAACAGGCCAAATATGAATAAAATGTTAAACATTTTTAACTGGACTTAACCCAATTCTGGCCATAAGTCCTCAATATAAATTGAACTGAGCACAACCGCTCTTCCAATCAATTTACACCCGGTTCGAGGGTACATCTCTTTACTCCTCTGACATCCGTCGTTGTAATCCTTCAACGTCGTCAGAGAGGTGACGGGTCCCGACGACCACACATTACTACGGACTGTGGGGTCCTTAAACTCATAGACTATGACGTCCTTAACCTCGACCGTGATGTCTTAAAACTAATACCGGACTGTGGGGTCCTTAAACTCATGGACTATGACGTCCTTAACCTCGACCGTGATGTCTTAAAACTAATACCGGACTGTGGGGTCCTTAAACTCATGGACTATGACGTCCTTAACCTCGACCGCAATGTCTTAAAACTAACATTGGACTGTGAGGTCCTTAAACTCACGGACTATGATGTCCTTAACCTTGACCGCGATGTCTTAAAACTAATATTGGACCGTAATGTCCTTAAACTAATTATCGACCGCTATGTCATTAAACTAAACAATAGAGCTGAATTGCTCTTTTGTCGGATCTAAACGATCCCGTTAAGTTGATCTTAGTCTAAAATTAGACTAACATATCCTTAACAAACGTTTAAGTTGATCTTAGCCTCAAATAAGGCTAACGTATCCTTAAACACAAACCCTCCCAAACCCAAATCTAAGAAAGATACGGATTTGGACTAATCCACGTCCTACGGGCGACAACATAACTTAGTCTCCGTATACAATCAACGGGCAACCGAACACAAAACAAACACCCATGACACGAAGTGACCACATAGAGAAGGAGAAAGTGGTTACCGCGATGCGGTAGCGTAATTAACTGCAGGGGCTTGCGCCTGCAGGGAAGAGCGTCCCCACAATAAAAAAAAACCTCAAACGAGGGGGAATCTGACGAAGTCTGCTACATCGGCCGCATCCGTTTAAACCTTCGATACACGATACCATAAATCAACTTGGCATCTTCGGAGAGGTGGACGGATAGCACCAATTAGCATCTGCCCCCAGATTCAGGCAAGACGTCCAGTCTTCCCGGCTTCCGGCGGTGAACAGATTCTGGCACGCCCGGTGGGACCTTTTCCTCTTTCCACTCCACACTTCGTGTGTCGTGTTCGCGAACGAATCGCGGTTTGTTAATGGTTGCCATTGGGTTTCAAGGTACTAAGATTTGGTTTCTTACTTGGCGCAGAAAGCAAAGATCAATGGCCTTCACCTGCTCAGAGTGTTCCACATGCAACTGCAACCCACGTCCTGCCTCAACTGGGGGCATAACCTACGGGCCCCAAGCGGCTTCCCTTTTCACGATGCCCATGGAACAGGTTACTCAAGCCACCACGGGGTTATTTTTCGGGACCATGCTCCCGCCAACGAGCTTCACCACTCCCGTGCCCGTACCAGAAGCTCCCAAAAAGTCGGTCTTCGATCGACTTACAGCTACCGCGGCCCCTCTCAACGGGTCGTCCAGCTCCAGCTCCTTAGTCTTCTCCAGATTGGGCCAAAATTCCCGTAGGCCCACAATGAAGCCTGCAATCCCAGAGAAGGTTATTCCGAAGAGAGTAACCAACCTTGCTCCTGAAGTCGTCAAGGAGGCTTCTCCTGCCAAGGGGTCGGTCTTTATAAGACTGACTGTCCCAACTCCCGCTCTTGCTACTCAAAGGACATCAGTCTTTAACAGGCTGACACCAGCAACGACCCCTCACCTGAACAGGGGGCAAGACAAAGCTATCCCCATCACCGAGCCAACTCCATCAGCTCAGCATGCTCGACGTCGCCACTGGCGCTGAGTGAGGAAGGCCGAAGGCAACTCCCCTTCTGGGCTAACTCCACCAGCCCCAACGGCGGAAATTAATGCTGCTGTTCCAACTGGGAACAGTTTCGAGCTGCTGAATAAGGTGCGTAGGAGTTCTCCTACCGCCATACTGAAAAGATCTCCTCCTCCGTTGGAGAATGTTGCGGAAGCAAAGCCAGAACAGTCCCCTCAGCGGCTGTCCTCCAAGGTCTACAAATTCTGGCGGCAGGTCCGGAACTCAGTGGTTGATCAAGACTACCCTCGCCGACAGAAAAGGGCGAAGGTTGAACAAGAAGAAAGCCATCTTGCCAAGCCACGGAAAGCTATTTGGGTGCCTACCGCGGCGCCCTCCTCAACTTCGACCACTCATAAGAAAAGAAGGTCGGAGAAGATCCCCGTGTCTGCGACAAATGTCAAAGGCACTGAACCCAAAAGCCCTAAGTCTGGGGGCATGGTAGTCCATACTATTTACATGGCATTCGGAAAGGAGGATAGCCGCGCTTCTACGGGCTACCGACCACTCACCCGATCCATCACGAGAGCCCAGGAACAGCAGCAGCAGAAACTCTAGGAGATGCTGACTGCGATGGCCGCACTCACCGGGCCAAAAGAAAGTCCGGAGACGTCATCGGAACAACGTCGCGAACATGAGACTGATGCGGAGTTCCTTCGGAGAATGCTCAAAAAGAAGGACAAGGAGGCTGCGGAACAAGCGGCCAATATAAAGCAAATGGCTCTTCTGTTCTATGATATGGTCGGGATGATGATACAGCCAGATCCTCCAGCCGAAGATCCTCCGATTATCCTCGAAGATGACAGAGGAGAAACGTCAAATCCACCTCCGGCTCTTTCAACAGTCAAAGAGGAAACAATCTTGAAAGCTGCCCTGGATGATTATATTGCTCAACAAATACGAGTTCACCAGGCAAATGAAGCGGCTGGCCAAGTCATCAAAACTGGGCGACCGTATCCAGGCTGGTATGATCAGATAAAATACCCGCCGGGATACATGATCCCCAAATTTCATATGTACAAGGGGATGGGCAATCCCTACCAGCACGTCGCCCAGTTCAGAGCTCTGTGCGGCAACACCGGGGGCGATGATAAGCTTTTGCTTCGCCAATTCGTCGGCAGCTTATCAGAGATGGCGTTTGAATGGTACTCCGAACTACCAAACGACTCCGTCAAAACTTTCGCAGAAATGGAGTTATTGTTCAGCCAGCGATTTGCGAGCGCAAGTGAACGCACCCCAATAACGGCATTGATCAATGCCAGGGTGAAGCCGGACGAAACTTGGGTCCAATACGCAATCCGATGGCGGAACCTGTGGTCGAAGTGCGAACAACGCATCGAAGAAGCACCAGCGGTGGGCATGTTTGTGGGCACCCTAGACCCTCATGCAACTATTTCACAGTTCATGATGTTCTTTAAACCGACCACGTTCCAGGCTTTAATCGATAAGCTAGCCCAGATGGATCAAATGGGTCACAGACCGTCTCCCCCGAAGCCGGAATCGCGGAACGACAAGGGTAAAGGGAAGGCAACCTTCGTTGCGAACACCCAACAGCAGCCCAGTGCCCCAAAGTTAGCAGATCAACTGGAAGAGAGACGGCGCTATTACAATGAGAAAATGAAGCGTCCTTACTCATTCCCAGGGGACAAAACGAAGAGGTTGTTTGAGCTGGCGGTGCGCAACAGGCTTATCAATTTGCCGAATCCAAGGCGACCACCGCAACCCAGCGAAGTAAATAATCCCAATTACCGCCCTTACCACCAAACGGTAAACCATCCGATCGAGGATTGTTTCGTCTTTAAGGGATGGATTGAGGATCAGTACCTACAAGGCAAGTTTACGTTGTCTGAGAAGTGGAAAGTAAACCCACCACAACCGCACACTCCTAAGAAGACGGACGCACCGGGGGAACGTGTTCTTTTGTTGAAGAAGCTCCGTGGGAGGTCGTGCTTTCAGTCAAAACCAAAAGGATGCTGAATGATCTCCAGACATGCCCGGCGATCAAGTGGAGGAACCCGCTAGAACCCCAGATCATCGAAGGGATGCTGAAGCCGCGCCCAACTCTAAAGATTGGTGGTGATAGCCAAAGTGTTCATGTTCAGCCGTCGAAATCTTCAAAAAAGAAGAAGAAATCCAAGAAGCCCGTGAAGCTTGGCGACAAGCGCACAGACTTACAAAAACAAATTGACGCACTAGAAGAGTACAACTAGAAGGCGCGAACCCCAATCACGCTTCAAGAGTTCCTCAGCCACGTCCTTGAGGACGAAGATGATGGAGAAAGCTCGTCGGATGGATCTGAGAATTACGTAGCGAGCTGCCATGTGATCTCTCATTCATCGCTAGACAACGAAGAAGCTCCCTGCACAGAGATACTGGGGGCAGGTCCCGAGCCGGAACTTCTATGGCCGTCAGACGAAATGATCGATGCTTTCCTGAATGATATTCATCTAAAAAGTAAAGCCAATCGGGAGCGTGAGATGGCCATATTTGAAAGAGCCAAACGCCGGCGACTAGATGAAAGAGTCGAGACACTCCCGCCGAATCAAGAGACATCCGTCGAGGATAAAAACAAATTCAAGACGAGGAAAAGGTTCGCTAAAGCCATATCAATGGGAATGAAGCTGCCACCCTCCGAAGGAAACACTCCCGGTGAAGCAGAGATGCATCCTAGCTACTGCTTATATCATCGAAAGATTTCGCACCCTACTGAAGAGTGCGACGCTTTTAAAGATGGTGGCAGGGATATGTTGCTCACCGGCAACATTTTAAGCGGATGAAACGCAAAACTCGTCGGGAGCAGAGAAGTATGATCGAGGAGCATAAAAGAACTACCGGTAACTGTCGCACGGTCAACGCCGGAGGATCGCAAGTTCTCACTTTCGGGAGCGACTCTGACGAGGAAATGGCTCTTGGCCCTCTCTTTAAAGAATCCACCTTGGGGAAAGAAGAAGAACCGAAGGCCTGTGAAAACATTCAGCTGCGCAACCGTATGCTTCCAGAAAAGAATCTCGGACCCACGAGTAGAAAAGATAAGGGAAAATAAAAGGTCTCTGAGGATATCGCCCTGGATGACCAAGTCATGAAAGAGCTGACTGCCAAGGACCCGCCAAAGAAGAACAAGGTGGACTACAACGTTCTGGCGCACTTGAGGAAGTTACCTGTTAGTGTATATGCCCTAGAGGCCATTACTGTATCATACTAGTATGTATATTACTTAATGGAAGCTTGGGATATTCACCATGTATATACAATCTTGCTCAAAATAGTAGTATGCTACTTGGTTTGTTTCTACTTCAATGTGTACATGTGTTTATTTTAGTATATCACCTATGCACATTAGTGGAGCCCTTAGGATCTTTGCTTGATTACCAGCGTTGTGATGGCAGTCACACTAGTGGAGGCTGGGTAATCTATAAGCACATCCTTATGCAGGTCCCTAGTCGCAGGACTATCGAGACAGGGCATCGATACTCCGGAGTAGACTAGCGCATGCGCTTCTCATCCCAGTGTGGAAGACGGTCTGTCCCACAGCCGTCGGTACGTCGTACTTGAGATAGTATGCGGGTGCTCGTTAGGTTACGAGTACACTAGACAGGACTCGTCGGGAACTGACTAGTTGGTATTATGCCTATCGTCAGTTATCAGTTCCCAGGTGACATGAGTACAGCTTAGTCCGCTGACTTGACACTGTCACTTCGCCTCGAGTGTGTTCCCACTGTACTTTGATTACTACCCTACCACGGCTCAAAGGAGTCGTGCAAACAGGTAGTAGTTCGGTGCAGTCCCGAAGCACTTGGAGGCAGTGACGGTTAGACAGGATTCGTCTCTCCCGGTATTGGGGGTTGACATCGCGCTGTGTCTAGGAGAGCCATTACACGAGTAGTCCCTGGCCAGGGCAAACGAGATGTACTGGTAGGCTTCCAGTGTTATCTCAGGGTGTTTTGGGCTTCACTCCGACACGACTTGTACCGCTATTAGGGGACTGACGTTTACCGCCCCTAAGGCCCGCCATGCGATGTATCAGACGAACAGACCGGACTGTATGGAGAATGTCACATTCAGCTCAGTAGGAGTTCAGATGGGTTTCGCCTCGTCAGTCTTCTTGTCGGCATCTACCTGGGGACCGTTACGCACAGCTAGTGCCGCTTGCGGTCTGTGGTTAAACCCACTGCCAGCGTAGTGTCGAGTCTTTAGAGTCCCACACAGAAAGCTATTCGCCTTTAGGCAAAAGAGTAGAGGTCGCATGGTTTTGCGACAGGTCGCATGGTTTTGCGATAGAGTTCGGTCACATCCATGCACTTGTGCACGTACAGTGTCCGGACAGTTTACACTAGCGGGCTTTGGTTTAAGCCAGATCCTAGTGTACGTTTTGGGATTGGTTTTATCCAGTGTGTATTCGTGTTCCTCGGAACGCGGATGCGGGTGTGTATGCACAGTTGACGGAGAGACAGAGGCAGTGGATTCTCATTAGGGTTGTTGACTGGTTGACTGTTGACTATTGACTTTTTGCTCAACCCTAATGAGAATATGATATATATATATATTTAGCAATAATATTAATTAAGTATTATAGTGACATGGTTGTTGGAGGGTTGACTTTGTTGACTTGTTGACTTTGTTGACCGGTTGACTAGGTTGGACTAGTTGACCATCATCATCACAATGGTTGTCATTTTCATGCAAAGACTTTTGCTTGCTTGTTGTAGTTTGCAAAATGAGTGCATGGAAATGATATTGCCTTTATCATGATATGAACCATCACATAATACTTGATTGACATTATGGCTAATGATGCTTTTGGATTATGAGAGGGTGAAAGACAAAAGAGGCTCATATTCTTTCTTGACCTTTCTCTCTCTTGGTTTTGAGCTCTCATGCTCTAGCTCTCATCTTCCTCCTCTTGCTCTCCCTCTCTTGAGTCTATGGTTCACTTGTCTCATGAGTTGAGAACCAAGAACCATAGATAAAATCCCAAACAAACTCTTCTCTACCCACTCTAGTTCACAAGGTTTAGCAAACCGAGTGAACTAGTTTCTTCAAAGTTCGAAGAAGGAGCAAAGGTAGAAGCTTTCAGGTGGATCTATCTTCGGCGAAAGGACACGACGGGGTGAAGCCGATCCGGACAACCATCGAGGCTTGAAGACGAAGGAGTTCAAGAAAGAAAGGTATAACCCCCTAACCGAGTAGTTAACAACTCATAGTTAGGTTGTTAGTTAGATGTTTAACAAAGATCCGGTTTTGAGTCCATGTTACCACCTCTAGAATATTGTTTTTCACCAAATTCCGCATGCCCGAAAGTACCGGGAGAGGTAGCATGGACTTACATTACCCTCGCAGCTCAACATTCTCGACGTCCTTTTACTATCAAAAGAAGCAAGAGATTCATTGATCAAGGCGCTACAAGAGCCGGAGCAATTCCAAGCTTTCCTCGCCGAAGAAAAGATGAAGGACGAGCTGGAAGAAGTACACACAGCCGATATCACCTTCGGCGACGAGGACCTCCTCCTTGGGACGTGCGAGCACAACCGTCCCCTCTATGTCTCAGGGTACTGCCACGATATAAAGATAGGCAAAATCCTGGTCGACAATGGGTCTTCCGTCAATCTCCTCAACGTGCGAATGTTGAAGGAAATCTGTATGAGCGTCCAGCATCTCGTTCGTGATAAAATCACCATCTCTGGTTTTGACTCCCAATCATCACGGACTTTTGTGTCTGTGATACTGACATTATGATTCGGGCTACTTGTCACGGATATTAAATTTCACGTCATTGACGCCAAGACATGCTATAACGCTTTGCTCGGCCGGCCTTGGTTACACGAGTACAACATCATCCCTTCTACACAATATCAGTGTATGAAATACTTTAAGGACGGTCTCAAGTATACCGTAACGGGAGAGCTAAACCCATTCTCCGTGAACGAAGTCCATAAGTACGAAGATGCAAAATACTTTTTGTCAGATTTCGAGGACACAGAGAGATGTCACAAACCGGAGAACAAAGCTATCACCACCATTCCAGTCTTCGGGAGTGATACTGAAGAAGAGGAAGAGATAGTTTATCCAGGCCCACCCCAGTACAACAAGCCAGAACCGTCCGCTCCCATGTTGATCTTTGGCAGTGACTCGGAAGATGAGGTCCATGCTATATTCTCTGCTCGGCCGTCAATACAAGCCTTCGTTGGTGATAATCAGAATCTGCAAATTACTATGGTTCCACAAGAGTATTACAAAGATCTCGATGCACTTGAAACTTGTAGTGTGCGGGAGCTACAAACATTTTACGTCCCTCCCAGGCGAAAAGGTGAAAAAGCAATCCTATTCTACCGCTCCGGGGAAACCAAAGTGGAGAAAGAAATCTGGCACGGCGCGGATTCTACACTTGACAGGCTCCAGCCCATTCGTCTGCCTAGATATTATACAGAAGGCTTGAAAAGGCTGTTGAAGCGCCAAGGGATGCCCTTCAAACAGATCGCTCGAAAAGCTAAGTTCTATGACAGGATCTGGAACGTTCCCGGAATTCAGCGCAAGTTGCCCAATGGGAGAATGGAAACGATCGGGCTTGGATATGTTCGGTCCAAGAAACGGGAGCTACTCCACGACTGCTATGTCGTACATGTCTTTGATGAAGAAGGAGATGCTCAATGGGAGAATGCTAACCCTGAACCAGAAAGAGCCCCCGACGTGAGAATGCCCAGTCCATCGTTCGAAGAACAAATGGACAAGCTTATATGGGAAGCTGGTCAAAAAGTTCGAGATGACCAAAATCGCGAAATGGCCATCTACGAGAAAGCCAGGATGCAACGCCTTCTTCAACAGGCTGCGAAAGATGAAAATGCCCCTCCCTGTCAACCTGCTGTACAAAAGGCCCGATGCAGAAGCAGAAACAAGTCAAAGAGCGGAAAAGGCGTTCGACAGCGATAAAGCGGGACCAAGAAGTCACGCAATCATGAATCGAGCGGTCCGGATTTGTCCTTTATGAAGAAGATGAGTCGAGCATACTCTTTTCCTCAAGACAAGACAAAGAAAATACTTGATCTTGCCATAAGACATTAAATGCTTACACTTCCGGAGTCCAAGCACCCCGAGCAAACAGGCGAAGTATCTCACCCGGACTATTGCTCCTATCATAGGGCAATAGGACATCCTGTTGAATACTGCTTCACCTTCAAGAACTGGGTCGAAGATCAATATCAGCTTGGCAAATTCGCTCTATCCAGCAGTTGGAGGGTAACACCGCCGTAGAAGCATGAACCCAAAGTTGCGAGAGTAGAACCAGAACAACATCGGTCTTGGAAGCGAGCTCGTACTTGTCATATGATAACACTATCAAAATAAGAGCCTGAGGATAGGGATGACCTCCCCTGGTGCTTCGAAAACAATGATGACGAGGTGATCTCAGAGTTTCCGCCAGCGCCAAAAGAGCTGGAAGATGGAATACATACTACTGCAGATAACCTCAAGAAGATTGATTTGGGGACGGCTAATGACCCGCGACCGACATTCGTTAGTGAGCTGCTATCTGAAGAGAGGGTGGCTACGCTAAAAGACATGCTTATGCAGCATAAAGATTGCTTCGCATGGAACTATTCCGAAATGCCAGGATTAGATCCAGAGATTGCTGTTCACAAATTGGCGATATCCTCGGACGTCAAGCCAATCAAACAAGCACCGAGAAGAATGCGGCTCGAGCTTGAGATGAGCATTAATGCCGAGGTCAAGAAGCTGATCGACTCCGGCTTCATCCAAGAGGTTCAGTACCCTGATTGGATCGCCAACATCGTCCCAGTGATAAAGAAAAATGGGACGGTGCGCATATGCGTGGACTTTCGGGATCTCAACAAAGCTTGCCCAAAGGACGACTTTCCAGTACCAGTCACTGAGCTGATGATAGATAACACATCCACTCACGAAGTTTTCTCCTTCACGGACGGCTCATCAGGATATAATCAGATAAAGATGCATCCCGAAGACCAGAAGCACACCGCTTTCCGGACCCCTTTGGGTATATTCTGCGACAAGGTGATGCCCTTCGGTCTAAAGAGCGCCGGTACCACCTATCAGAGGGCCATGACGAGGATCTTCGATGACCTCATACATGAAATCGTCGAATGTTATATCATCGACCTCGTGGTTAAAAGCAAATCATACGAGGAACATCTCGAACATCTGAAGATCATATTTCAACGCCTTCGGCAATACAACTTGAAGATGAACCCCCTCAAATGCGCGTTCGGAGTCTCCTCGGGAAAATTCCTAGGATTCATTGTCCGACACCAAGGTATCGAGATAGATCCGTCAAAGATCAAGGCGATCATGGAAATGCCTCCGCCAAGAACTCTCAAACAATTGCGGTCTTTCCAAGGGAAGCTTGCGTATATCCGGCGATTTATGGCCAATCTCTCTGGCAAATGCCGTCCTTATAGTCACCTAATGAAGAAGGGAATCCCGTTCGTCTGGGATCACAAATGCCAAGGCGCGCTGGACGAAATCAAGCAGTATCTGCAGAATCCGCCAGTACTGGCCGCTCCGGTCAAGGGAAAGCCCCTTATTCTTTATACAATAGCCCTCGAAGGTTCTTTAGGCGCATTATGGGCACAAGAGAACGACCAAGGGAAAGAAAGAGCTCTCTATTACTTGAGTCGAGTTCTCCTGGAGGCAGAAAGCAATTATTCTCCCATCGAAAAACACTGCCTGGCATTGATCTTCGCAATAACGAAGCTCCGGCACTATGCATTGGCACATGAAGTCCGTCTCATATCGAAGGTGGATCCCCTCAAATATTTGATGTCAAAGGCCATACTGACGGGGCGACCTGCTAAATGGGCATTACTCTTGATGGAGTTTTCAATAACCTATTAGCCTCTCAAGGCAGTGAAAGGCCAGGCCATCGCCGACTTCCTCGCTGAGCATCCGATACCGGCCGATTCTCCCTTGAATTGCGAACTGCCAGACGAACATGCGTTTGATGCGATCGACAGTGGTAATACCCGATGGGAACTTTATTTTGATGGAGCGTCTTCCATGAAGAAGCGTAAACAAAGCACCCCTATCATCAAATCAGGGGTACGCCTCATCTTCGTGACCCCATAAGGGGGGATAATGCGATTCGCCTTCTCCTTGACAGAGCCGAGGACGAACAATGAAGCCGAATATGAAGCTTTGATAGCAGGTCTCGAGATCGCCATCGACATGGGAATTGAAAACCTCCTCATATATGGAGACTCCCAACTGGTCGTTAGTCAAGTAAACGGCGACTACCAGACGTGCAAGCCAGAGCTGGTGAAGTATGGAGAGTGAGTACAACAACTGCTGACCCAAATTCCTTCCCACACCCTCGAAAGCATACCACGTGCGGAAAATAGCAAGGCGGACGCGTTAGCCAAGCTCGCTAAAGAACTGGCTGATGAGAACCTCGATGACGTAAGAATCGCGGTACAAAGCCGTTGGGTCCTCGCACCGGCAGAAATATCTCCGGAATCATCCAAGGAAAAGGAAACGACTGAGCAGACGGCCATGCAAATAAAAGACCAAGAAATGGTTGAGGATTGGAGAGAAGTCTTTATAGACTACTTCAAATCCCGTCGAACACCTAAAGATGCGTCCTCAAAATATCAGCTCATGAAGCGAGCCCTATCTTTTGCCTTCGTCAATGATACTCTGTACAAGAGGTCATTTGATTCTCTGTGGTTGAGATGCCTGGGACCTGAAGAAGCAAGACGAGTCATCCAAGAAGTTCACGACGGACTCTGCGGTTCTCACCAAGCAGGCCCGAAGATGAAGTTGAAGATTAAACGGATGGGCTACTACTGGCCCACGATGATTCAGGACTGCCTCGAATATGTGAAGCAATGCCACTCATGCCAGATCCATGGGGACTTTATCCACCAGCATCCAAACCCACTACATCCGACGGTGGCTAGCTGGACGTTCGAAATGTGGGGAACTGACATAATCGGCCCCATCGAGCCAGCATCGTCCAGAGGACATCGATTCATTTTGGCGACGACTGATTACTTCTCCAAATGGGCAGAAGTAGTACCGCTGAGGGAAGTGAAGACGGAGAATATCCTCCATTTCTTCAAGACACATGTCATTTATCGGTTTGGAACTCCGCGGCGGATCATCTCCGATAACGGGCCAGCCTATAGAAGCCACAAGATCAGCCGCTTCGCACAACGGCACAACATAGACTGGAGATACTCCTCAGTTTATAATCCCCGAGCTAACGGTCTAGCTGAGGCTTTCAACAAGACCTTGACGAAGATCGTGAAGAAGACGGTGTCCCGAAATAAGAAGGACTGGCACGAGAGACTGCATGAAGCTCTCTGGGCATATCGAACTACGTTCAAAACGGCCACGAACACAACGCCGTACGCGTTGGTATTCGGTACAGAGGCGGTACTCCCCCTCGAGATAGAGTTACCCTCTCTACGAGTGGCAGTCCATTATGAGCTAACGGACGAAGAGAATGCTCACCTTCGGCTTGAGAAGCTTGATGCCCTTGATGAAACCCGGCTCCTGGTGCAGCAAAATCTGGAAGCTTATAAAGCAAAGATGACGCGCTCATATGAAAGATTGACCAGGCCCAGGACATTCCGCCAAGGCGAACTCGTGCTAGTGGTCAAAAGACCTATGATCCCCAACCGCACCAAGCGGGGGAAATTTGAGCCGAACTATGAAGGGCCGTATATCATAGACAAGGTCTACCAGGGTGGAGCCTATCTACTCATGGACATACATGGTGAAAGACCTTTCAGGCCAATAAACGGTCACTTCCTGAAGAAATACTACGCCTAATGAGTCACGGCCTAGGTCAATGATAGATGACGACGACTATGTCCGCTCGCTATCTTCCTAAGTCCAAACTCTATAAGTAGTGACAGGCCTTCTTCAACAACGGACCGAAACGTCCTTAAACTAACAACGGACCAAAACGTTCTTAAACTAATAACGGACCGAAACGTCCTTAAGCTACCAACGGACCACTATGTCCTAAAACTAGCCGTTGACCGAGATGTCAATAAGCTACGCTGGATTGCAGCATCCCAAAGCTGATACAAAAAAAAGAATAAAAAAAAAGAGAGGAAAACGGTATGTCCATAAGCAAAATGGGCACGGATGAAAACCCGAAAGGGCTCCGTGAGTAAAAACAGCAGGGCTACCGGCGAGTCTTGTGAAAACCCGAAAGGGCGCAACCTCGTTAGAATAAAAAAAACAAAAAAAGAAGGAAAACGTTATGTCCATAAGCAAGATGGGTACGGATGAAAACCCGAAAGGGCTCCGTGAGTAAAAATAGCAGGGCTACCAACGAGTGTTTGTGAAAACCCGAAAGGGCGCAACCTCGTTAAAAGATACTTATAGGGTCCTCTCGATCTTGTAAGGAGAAACCACCCGCGTGAGATCCTTACGACTCACAGGGAACAACACACTTAGGAATCCCCACGATTCCTAAGGAGAATTACACCTACGGGATCCTCACGACTCGTAAGGAGAATCCTCTTGTGAGACCTGATTAAGTGTCAAAACTTGTATTTACCGCAATCAGAAACAGCGTCGCTTCGCAGCTAGCCGGTGAGTGCGGGTCGATCCACAGAGACAGGTAAATTCCTTTTATGTGTTTTAACGAGTTGATTCTATTTGTCGTTTTGATTGGTTTATAAAAATCTATAAAAACTAGATCTAATTAATCTAATTAAAAGTCTTGCTAGGGTTAGGCTTAGGGGAAGTTTTGGAGATTAATGTTTCCTTCACCGCTTTCAATGCCTTCTTTTTTTAGATCTATTAGATGTTACGTTAATTATCAATAAAGTGGATACGAATCTTTTGGGAAGATGTTTCTTCCTCTAGATTTGTATCCTTCCTTTGTTGATAATTACCCTAACCCCCATGGAAAACGCGTGCAACCGGCCCTTTATACTACGGTTCACCGTTACCTCAAGGGGTAGGGTGCCGTAGGGAGCGGATGTGTGCGTATGCATGGAGTTCTAACTCTAAAGTGAAGATGGCATTGAAAGGGGTGAGAGATCTCATCTCTCAACCCTTTCACTAAGGCTAACCCTAACAAGCGAGGAGACTACTCGCTCATTAGGGGATGATAAATTATACTAGAAAATAAAAGCAAGAAAATAAATTACCTACAGATTTGATGGCTCCCTCCAAGTAGAAGACATAATAGATCTGAATGTCACTCCCAGAAATTCTGAATTTTATTTATTGAAAAGAGGCATAGGGATTTACAGATCTAAAATTACAATTTATAGGAAAATAGGAAACCTAGGGTTACAGACTCTCGCACATGCAAAATTACAGATTTGCCCACGTAAAATCTCAACATCTGCACCGACGCGCCGACTCAGAAAAAATGCACCGACATGCGCACTTGATGGCCGCGGAAACGCGGCGCCAGCATGGGTTTGGCCGCGGTTCCGCGGCCAAACTGAGGAGTCAGACTCTGTAATTTTTTGTGCTTTTTCCTTGGCTCTTTGGGCTTCTGTTTCTTCACTTATTTTCTCTTTTGGGCTTCTGGTTCTTCTCCAGATCTTCAGTGAAGACTTGTATTGGCCTTTTAACCGTTTCACCTTGACATTCGTTGCCTTGCACCTATGTGAACTGGGTTTGACTAGGATCCGTCTAATTGCTGGTCAAAAGTCCCTTTTCTGTTGTTTGGTGTCTTTTTCACTGTATTTGCTCCAGAAACCTGTATCCTGTAATATGCAACAAACGTGCGTCAAGAGTACCTGTTTATTTATAAAAAGGATAAGAATAGTTGAATGATAAATGCAATATTATGGTCTGAACAAATACCCTGAGCAATTAGACGTGGCAGTGAACCCATGGGAAGCCTCCAGAGCGGAGCCTAGTTCTCGCCGAACACGGCAGTGAACCCGTAGGAAGCATCTATAGCAAAATTCCTGGTTACGTGAAACGCGGATAATGTCACTTCTGACCTCGTGGAAAACGTCCAGAGCGGATCCTGGTCCTCGCAGAGTACGGTAGTGAACCCGTGTGAAGCATCCAGAGCGGAGCCTAGTCCTCGCCGAACACGGCAGTGAACCTGTGGGAAGAATCTAGAGCAAAATTTCTGATTACGTGAAATGCGGATAACGTCACTTCTGACCCCGTGGAAAACGTCCAGAGCGGATCCTGGTCCTCGCAGAGCATGGCAGTGAACCCGTGTGAAGCATCCAGAGCGGAGCCTGGTCCTCGCCAAACATGGCAGTGAACCCATGGGAAGTATCCAGAGCAAAATTCCTGGTTACATGGAACACGGATAACGTCACTTCTGACCCCGTGGAAAACGTCCAGAGCGGATCCTGGTCCTCGCAAAGCACGGCAGTGAACCCGTGTGAAGCATCCAGAGCAGAGCCTAGTCCTCGCCGAACACGGCAGTGAACCCGTGGGAAGCATCTAGAGCAAAATTCCTGGTCACGTGGAACATGGATAACGTCACTTCTGACCCCGTGGAAAACGTCCAGAGCGGATCCTGGTCCTCGCAGAGCACTGCAGTGAACCCGTGTGAAGCATCTAGAGCGGAGCCTGGTCCTCGCCAAATACGGCAGTGAACCCGTAGGAAGCATCCAGAGCAAACATCAGACCGTGAGGTCCTTAAACTCACGGACTATGATGTCCTTAACCTTGACTGTGATGTCTTAAAACTAACAATCAACCAAAATGATTTTAAACTAGTTTTACCTTGGTTCAAGGGTACATCTTTTCACTCCTTTGATATTTGTCGTTGTAATTCCTCAACGTCTTCAAAGAGGTGACGGGTCCCAATAACCACACATTTCGCGGACTGTGAGGTCCTTAAACTCACGGATTATGATGTCCTTAACCTCGACCGTGATGTCTTAAAACTAATATTGGACTGTGAGGTCCTTAAACTCACGGACTATGATGTCCTTAACCTCGACCGTGATATCTTAAAACTAACATTGGACTGTGAGGTCCTTAAATCCATGGACTATGATGTCCTTAATCTCGACCGTGATGTCTTAAAACTAACAACGGACTGTGGAGTCCTTAAATCCACGGATTATGATGTCCTTAACCTCGACCGCGATGTCTTTAAACTATGGTATCCTGGAAAACGTCTAGAGCGGAGCCTGGTCCTTGCCAAACATGGTAGCGAACCCTTGGGAAGCGTCCAGAGCGACCCTTGACTCCGTGAAATGCGGATAAGGGCAACTTCACCCATCACTGGCGGGTCCCCACGACTCGTAAGGGAGTAAATTCTCTTATGAGATCCTTACGACTTTCAAGAGAAAACACACTTAAGAATCCTCACGATTCTTAAGGAGAAATTACACCTACGGGATCCTCTCGACTGGTAGGGAGAAAATTCTTTATGAGACCCTCACGGCTCATAAAGTTGAAAAGTCTTAAATAACAGATCCTAACTCTGTTTTCTAAGCCATCGCCACTCTACAAAGAGCCTAAGACTGACAGTTATACGCTATTTACAGACCGCACTTGCTAAAGTCATATGGCAACAACACAGCAAGGAGAAGGAAGCGACAGAAAGAACATCTGATTTGCATTTAATTAAGCGTTCGAGGCATACCCATTCATGCATGTGCAAAAGATTCAATACACAAAATAAGACACGCTGAAATGAGAAATTTGCCATTCATACTTCAAAAAAAGGGGGGCTCTTACAATTATGAAAGCAATAAATGAAAACATTATCGAGATGGTTACAATGGCAAAACCTCAGACCCGGAGCATGGATTGAGGAATTCAAAAGTGACCTCGTCCAAAATCTTCTAGGCCTTTCGAACCATCCTGGTATGCTTTCTTTCGCGATCAAGAGCGTCGGGATCCTCACGGATGTCCTCCTCCCTCCGATAGGCAGCAAGTATTGCAGACTGTTGAAAAGCTTGATGTAGAAGATCGATAAGCTTATCTCGCCTTCTCTTTAAGATTAGGCTCATCAGATACACCGAGTGCACTTTATCCTCGGCGGCATCCAATGCCCTAAGTGGCACACCAGTACAGAATAAGGGAAGCGCTTCCCAGATTGCTCCCACGATAAGCTTCAAGAGAGAGGAACGTCGAGGAAGCAGTCGACCATTGTATGCGTCGAAGCGACTCATGATTTCGGCACACTCGGCGTTTGTGAATTCTCGATTCTAAGAACGGCCGAGTCGGCGGATGTCCCCGTAAGAGATAATCTCTTCGAGATCGTACATGTGGGCGTCCATTACTCCTGTAAAAGAAAATCAACAAAATTAGCAGACAGACTGATTAAGCAATTTCTGATTCAAAACAGGCACAGGAAATTAAACTCCCCGAGAGCAATGCTCTACAGACAAGAGTGACACCTGTCAAAATCAGTTATGAAAGGGATTTAAAGAGATCCCCCGAGAACATTGAGAGCTCTGCACTAAGAAGATGATATAATTCATCAAAAGTAAAAATTCCATCTTAAATCTTTAAGATCCATGAAAAACTCTCAAGAGTTCTTCTATATGATTTGAAAGGAGCAAAGCTCCATTAATGAAATAAAGGATCACAAGAAAAATCCTTTTAGAGAGCAGAACTCTATTAATAGAACCCTAATGGGGTTCTCTTTAGTTCCCTTTAAATCTCTTTAGACCTATAGAGCAAGGCTCTGTTTATAAAACCCTAAAGGAGTTTTCTTTAGATCAAAAGATCTATAAGAGCAAGGCTCTGTTAATGGGTAAAACCCCTAAGTTATTAAAATTAATATAATTTAATTTATTTTTACCTAAAATGTTCTAGAGTTCTAACTCTTGAAGTTCTTGGAAAGAAGAGCAAGGCTCTGAGATTAAAATTCTTGAAGGAAAGATGATAATCATCTGAGGACCAAGGGTCCTATTTATAGGCGCTGAAGCACCTCCTCAACTTCTGAGTTGATCCAAGGGCTCAGATGTTGCCACCGCTGCACTCACGTGTGCGTCACGTGAGCGCAACGGTGGAGGGGCATTTGTTTCCCCCAATCAGAGCAAATCTCTGTTTTGAATTTCAAAATTCAAAAATTGAAGCAACGCTTCAGATCCCCTACGCTGCGCGACACGTGTCAAGAGCAGACACGCCAGCGCCAGGAGCGCTGCGCCCTAGGCAGCGCACCCCCAATCAGAGCAAAACTCTATTTCAAAATTCAAATTCAAAAATTGAAGCAACGCTTCAGATCCCTTGCGCCCTGCGCTGCGCGCCACGTGTCGAACGCAGGCACGCTAGCGCAGTTGCGCTGCGCTCTGCGCTGCGCGCCACGTGTCAAACTCAGGTGCGCTAGCGCCAATTGCGCCAGTGCTGGAATTTAAAGAATTCCCCACCGTTAGATCAAAAGATCTAATAAATTATTAAATAACCAGAATTAAAATTCTGTTCTGGAAAGATCTTTCCAATCTTATTAAAATAAGAAGATTATCTTCTGTAAAACAGAAGCCTTGGGATCAAAAATCCAACGGTGGGGAAATATCCCCAAATCAATCAGAGAAAGATCTCTTCAACTAACTTAACAAATCAATTGGCCCTATATAAAGGCCCCAAGACTTCAAGTCTCACATAGAGAGAACCCTCTGCAAACTTTGAGAAGAACTCAAAGAGAAAGAAAGGCAAGCCTTTAAAGAAAGAAGATCATTTTCTTCATCTTTAAAGGTAAAGAATTATATTCTTGAAGAACAGAGATGAAATCATCGCATTAAAAAAGAAGAATCATCTTCTAAAAAGATCAGAGATCTAAGAACAAGATCAAGATCTTCAATAGAAAAGAAAAAGATCAAAAGATCTAATCATAAAAAAAATAAAAGAAGTAATTTACTTCATTAACAGATCTTTTGATCTATAAAGGCAGAGCCTTTTGATGAGAACAAGAACTTTGGTTCTTGGATCTCGAGGCAAGGCCTCCTTTGAAGAACAAAAAACTTGTTCTTTGATCTTAATTTGATTAAAAATGCGCTCTGTGCTATTGGATAGTGCCTTGCACTCTTGAATTGCGCCTTTGTGCTTATTGGACTGGCGCACAACGCCAAAATGCGTCACGTGTTAACCACATAACCGTTTGCGCTTCTAAAAATAGCGCACCGCGCTTTTGGACTGGCGCACTGCGCCAGAGCGCGCCACGTATCACTCACCGGCGCACCCATAAATTGGCGCAGCGCATTTATAAAGCGCAGTGCGCTTATGAACTTGCGCTTAGCGCTGAGCGTGACACGTGTCACCTTTGCATGCGCTAGCGCAATGCGCTCTTTGATAGGCGCAAAGCGCCTGACAAGCCATGTAGCGCACTATCAGACCACTATTTTTCCCCTAATAAATGCTATGCATTTAATTACATCCAATGTCAGAGCCCAATGCTATGCATTAGTAAAAGGGCAGAGCCCAAATAAAGGCCTAACAGGCCAAACATGAATAAAATGTTAAACATTTTTAACTGGACTTAGCCCAATTCTGGCCATAAGTCTTCAATATAAATTGAACTGAGCACAACTGCTCTTCCAATCAATTTACACCCGGTTCGAGGGTACATCTCTTTACTCTTCTGACATCCGTCGTTGTAATCCTTCAACGTCGTCAGAGAGGTGACGGGTCCCGACGACCGCACATTGCTACGGACTGTGGGGTCCTTAAACTCATGGACTATGACGTCCTTAACCTCGACCGTGATGTCTTAAAACTAATACCGGACTGTGGGGTCCTTAAACTCATGGACTATGACGTCCTTAATCTCGACCGTGATGTCTTAAAACTAATACCGGACTGTGGGGTCCTTAAACTCATGGACTATGACGTCCTTAACCTCGACCGCAATGTCTTAAAACTAACACTGGACTGTGAGGTCCTTAAACTCACGGACTATGATGTCCTTAACCTTGACCGCGATGTCTTAAAACTATTATTGGACCGTAATGTCCTTAAACTAATTTTCGACCGTAATGTCATTAAACTAAACAATAGAGCCCAATTGCTTTTTTGTCGGATCTAAACGATCCCGTTAAGTTGATCTTAATCTAAAATTAGACTAACGTGTCCTTAACAAACGTTTAAGTTGATCTTAGTCTCAAATAAGGCTAACGTATCCTTAAACACAAACCCCCCAAACCCAAATCTAAGAAAGATAAGGATTTGGACTAATCCACGTCCTACGGGCGACAACATAACTTAGTCTCCGTATACAATCCACAGGAAACCGAACACAAAACAAACACCCACGACACGAAGTGACCACATGGAGAAGGAGAAAGTGGTTACCGCGATGCGGTAGCGTAATTAACTGCAGGGGCTTGCGCCTGCAGGGAAGAGCGTCCCCACAATAAAAAAAAACCTCAAACGAGGGGGAATCTGACGAAGTCTGCTACATCGGCCGCATCCGTTTAAACCTTCGATACACGGTGCCATAAATCAACTTGGCATCTTCGGAGAGGTGGACGGATAGCACCAATTAGCATCTGCCCCCAGATTCAGGCAAGACGTCCAGTCTTCCCGGCTTCCGGCGGTGAACAACAGCGTGTCGCTATGTGCCACAGCGTGTCGCGTTGGGTTTTGGCGTATGCACACACGTTACGTATACACGCGCGTTTAGTTCGCGACGCGAGTTTTTCGTTTGATTTCGATATCGTGATTTTGTAGGAATTTGCTTATATGGATTCTTTGTGTAAATTCTAGGTTCACAGGAGGGTACGTCGGACGCCGCAAAGAAAGGGAAGCAAGTGGTCGGCTATGCTTAGCACGCGACCAGGTGAGTAGATTTAACATCTACGGGGAAATCGCCCGTATGGCGTTAAGCGTCAGGGCGTAATAGGATATTGTAGTCGCATATATTCTTATGTATATTGCTAGCGCATATATACTATTGTAGCATACCCCTCTTTTGTTGCATATAGAAATGGTAGTTATATAACACCGCATCATTGATGATTAAAACATGTTTCTACCACATATTGCGCACATTTCATATTATATATTCACATTGATGCACACATACCTTGATATATCTACACTTGTGCACACATACCTTATATATCCATGTTAGTGCACATATACATTGCTACACTCATATTCGGGTGTACATCCATTCGCACATCCATACCTATATACATACACATGTTACATACATGGATGATATTGGCATGATTTAAAAACTAAGGGACCGCATGAGATATTTTCAAAACTGGATCTTTTTAAAAGAGCGGTTTTCCCTTTTTACTCTTAATGTCATACGACACATTGCATGGATTTACGCATTGAGTTTGGATTTATGTGATTTCTGGATTTGAGATCCGGGATATTAATTTAAGAAAATACGCACTGTTTTAAAAACCCGGTTTCTCTTGATATGATATTTCAGTGCGTCCACCATGCGTTTTCTCGATTTTGAGACGTGTGACATGTGAACCCGAATCGAGGAGCTGGACGAGGCCGATTGCGGGTATATGGTGGACCCGGTATGGTACCCCGAAGCAAGAAAGGGATGCTGTGTATACAGACGGTGAGCCTGGCAGAGGAACTACTACCTACCGGTGATTGGTTGAACCTGGCGGTTATCCGGAGGATATTGACCAGAGTCGATAGATGGATACGGGACGACACATACTGCCGGGGCCGAGAGCCGATTCCGCAGACGGAGCCCATGGGCCCATCCGGACCGACGGAGCCCGATACATGAGGATTTGCGTGTCGATGCTGGACACGATCATTTTATGATATTTCGAGTGCCGATGTTGGGCACTCACGATTCTATGAAAATTATAGGATTTGAGGGCCGATGAGGGTGACGGCGCCTGAGTTTTACTGGGATTTGGGTGCATTGATGGACACCGGTTATTTTTCCACGTTGACATTCCGTGTAGATGTTATTTTATCCCATGCTCAGCATTCATTATTTGCATCTCATCCTGTAGTTGTAGTACCTGATAGAGTACTTCTACATGATTATTGCATATCCTGCTCATCATATATTGATGTTATTAAATTGCACTTGTTAGGCATGATTATTGCGTATCCAGTTCATCATATAGATATTATCTGTTGGCATATATTAGAGTATCGCAGTACGTGCATACTCGCGATTACCTTTATATGTTATCTACTATTCACGAGTTGACAACTCACCCCTATTGTGCCACGGTGTTTGCAGGTCGCCCCTCAGAGTAGTCGCGGCAGGCTGCTTTCTTGCATCTTTTGATACGGATACCACTGTAGTTGGCGCGTGAGCCCTTTTGCTGATAGGTGGGTTTTTGCGGTATCCATTTATTTTTCAGTTGTATACACTGTTGTATCTAGTACTCTCCATCTACTATTCATGTATTGACTTAGAGACTAGTGAGAGGATGATGTATATTATTTTGTACTCTGGTGTCGAGCTCGTTGTGAGCCGACTTTATTTATGCAGTTTTATATTTCATGTTGTCTTCACTTATCTTTGCTCATTCTTCGCTACGGCGTCGTATATTATTATCGTGGTGATTGTTTCCGCCGTTGGGCGTGATTGCTCCCGTTTGGGATGCTTTATTCTTATTGCATATCGTTTTACTCAGATCTTGTCTTGTGCCCAATTTCGGGGCTAGTTTTTACAAAGGAAATGCTGCAAAAATTTTTAAGATAATAACTTGAACTTTAAAGAATTTTACTAAATTACTTAAGGTTTTCTAAACGTTTTCACAAATGTTTCTATCAAATGTTTTAACACTCATTACTTTAATGGTTTTGATTTCTGGATTTCGGCTTACTTAGTCGCGTTACGTCTGTAGACGTTACGTGGTTAAGTGCCGGTCACGGGCCGAACTTTGGGTCGGGACAAAGTTGGTATCGGAGCGTAGGTTTTACCTTTCGGAGTGTAGGATGACCCTGGTATGATGGAGTAGGTAGCTGAAGCAGAGTGGTGTAGCGTGTGTATGTTCCGCGGCATACTCACGACACGGTACTCCGCCTAAGCGACCTTAGGACTTATTGATTGAAATTCCTTCAGGATTATGTATATTCTTGTGATTCGATTTCCGTGTCCTTATCGAATCCTACTTTCTTTTCAGCCATTATGCCGCCAAAAACTACGAGGGCGCAGAGAGCGGCCGCGAGAGCCGAGATTCGAGTTGACTCGTCTGAGACGAGGACTGACCCGGACAGTACACCCGTTGTACCAAAGCAGAATGTTCCTCCTATGACAGATCAGATCGCCATGCTAGGGGCCGGTATGCAGGAGATGCGCTAGATGATAGGGTCGCTAGTCGAGACACTTCGGGAACAGCGACCAGAGGTAGTTCCACCCATTTCGGGGACCGCGATGGTACCTACAGTACATACAGTTGCCCCTGCAGCTACAGAGGTCATTACGGTATCGCTATCAGAGTTTATGAGGCTGAAGCCTCCGGTCTTCATAGGCACCGATGCAGCCGAGGACCCACAGTCTTTCATTGATAGGATGGCCCGGATATGTCGTTCACTCAGATGCTCAGATGCGAGATGGGTAGAGTTCGCGAGCTTTCACCTGGAAGGTCTTGCGCAGAAATGGTGTGAGTCGATCGAGAAGGGAAGAGTAGCAGGTCTTCCTCCTATGACCTGGACCGAGTTTTTGACGGTATTTCTAGCCCGTTTCCTTCCCCAGAGTGTCAGGGATTCCGAGTGCGCAGGTTCGAGTCTTTATGCCAGACGCCTGAGATGACAGTAGCAGAGTACGATGTGCTGTTCACCGAGCTATCTGTTTATGCCCCATACTTAGTGGCTACTGAGGAGATGTGAGTCAAGAGATTTGTTCGAGGCTTGCTTACCCCGTTGTTTCTTGCGATCAGCGCGCAGCGTTGCGAGACCTATGCAGCAGCTGTAGATGCAGCCTTATTAGTCGAGGAGCGCCTTGCTGAGACTTTGGTAGTTCCAGGGCCGAAGAGAGTTCGTACAGATACGTCAGCACAGAGATAGCCGTTTAGGCGCCGCGATAGGTTCCGTTCAGGTACGGGGGTTAGCGGAGGATCGGGACGAGGTCAGCTATTCAGCTCTTATTCTCAGGAAGGTCAGCCGGCACCATCTAGATGTTTCCGATGCGGGAGTACTTATCATCGTGTTCGAGATTGCCTGAAGCCACGTGAGGGCGAGACTGCCGTACCACATGTCACACTTCCACCTTCTCCACCCCAGAGGGCGTTGCCTATTGTACCTACTGTTGCTCCACGTCAGACCCATGCACAGAGAGGCTGTGGTCGCGGAGGGTTTGCTCATAGAGGGCGAGGTGGCCGAGGCAGAGGATGGCCAGCTGCCGGCAGAGTACAGCTAGTTGCTAGTAGGGGACCGCCAATCACAGGTGGAGGATAGGCATGGGTTTTCACGTTGACGCATCAGGACGCGCAGGCGTCCAATGCAGTGGTCTCAGGTACCCTATCAGTATGTTCTGTTGACGCACACGTGTTGTTTGATCCCGGATCTACGCACTCGTACGTTTCTACACACTTCGTGCCGAGTTTGGGTAGAGAGTCCGGTTTGCTTGATCAGCCGCTTGTTGTGACCACTCCTGTAGGCGAGTCATTTGTTGCTAGACACGTGTTCCGATCCTGTGTTGTCCGTATTGGCGAGAGAGAGTTGCCTGTCGACTTGATCCTTCTTTTAGGCATGGGTTGGTTAGCCACGTGCTATGCGTCTATGGACTGCCACGAGAAGACAGTTAGATTTTATTTTCCCGACGAGTCGGCTTTTGTTGTGCAGGGGGACCGTGGTGCCGTCCCTCACAGTTTGATTTCTTCTCTTTGCGCTGGACAGCTGTTGAGGAAGGGATGTCAGGGATTTCTCGCTTATGTTTGCGATACTAGAGCTACAGATGTTCCATTGGACCAGGTTCCGATTGTTTATGAGTTCCCTGATGTCTTCCCTGACGAGCTTCCTGGGCTACCGCCTGAGCGCGATATTGTTTTCTGCATTGACTTGATTCCCGGCATGGGGCCTATTTCTATACCGCCTTATCGGATGGCCCCGGCGGAGCTTAGAGAGTTGAAAGGTCAGTTGCAAGATTTGCTGGATAAGGGACTTATTCGACCCAGTGTGTCTCCTTGGGGTGCTCCGGTCCTGTTTGTCAAGAAGAAGGACGGCAGTTTGCGTTTGTGTATCGACTACCACCAGCTGAACAGGGTTACCGTGCGGAACAGATATCCTTTGCCATGCATCGACGACTTGTTCGACCAGCTTCAGGGTGCAGGGTATTTTTCGAGGATCGACTTGCGATCAGGATACCATCAGTTACGGGTCCGACAGGAGGATATTCCGAGGATAGCTTTCCGCACGCGTTACGGCCATTATGAGTTTTTGGTGATGTCGTTCGGACTCACCAACGCCCCAGCAGCCTTTATGGACTTGATGAACCGTATTTTCAGGCCGTATCTTGATTTGTTCATCATCGTATTCATTGACGATATTTTGGTGTATTCTCGGAGCCGAGAGGAGCACGAGCAGCACCTGCGGATCACACTGCAGACCTTGAGGGAGCACCGGCTATTCGCAAAATTCTCCAAGTGCGCATTCTTGCTTGACAGCGTAGACTTCTTGGGTTACGTGATTATACGAGATGGTATATGTGTGGACTCGAAGAAGATCGAGGCCGTTCAGCGTTGGCCCAGACTCAGACCCGCATCAGTTACGGAGATCCGCAGCTTTTTAGGACTGGCCGGCTACTACAGACGATTTGTACAGGACTTCTCCCGTATTGCTGCACCGTTGACCGGTTTGACCCGGAAGGGAGTTCCTTTCGATTGGACGGAGGAGTGCGAGCATAGCTTTCAGCAGCTACGGACGTGTTTGACTACAGCGCCGGTGTTATCATTGCCTTCAGGATCGGGCAGATTTGTGGTCTATTGTGACGCTTCTCGAGTGGGGCCAGGATGCGTTTTGATGCAGCTTGACAGGGTGATCGCGTATGCTTCTCGGCAGCTGAAGAAACACGAACAGAACTACCCCACTCACGATTTAGAGATGGCTGCAGTGGTCTTTGCACTCAAGATCTGGCGACATTACCTATACGGCGAGTCATGCCAGATATTCACAGATCACAAGAGCTTAAACTATATATTTCAGCAGCGAGACCTGAATCTTAGACAGCGCCGTTGGATGGAACTAGTAAAGGACTACGATTGCGAGATCTTGTATCACCCAGGCAAAGCTAATGTAGTCGCAGATGCTTTGAGCAGGAGACCCGGGGGTAGTCTATCTTGTTTGAGCGCAGTGCAGAGGCAGTCGTTGGCAGATTGGCAGATTTTATGCGACAGCCGAGTGTAGTTCGAGTTCACGCCGATCGGGGGACAGCTTGCGCATGTTTGTGCACGCCCACAATTGCTTGACTGTATACATAAGGCACAGTACAGTGATGACCGTTGTTCAGAGATCAGGGCGCAGATTGGACATGGCAGATCTTCCAAGTTCGTGATTGATGATCAGGGGATACTGCGATTTGGGACTAGACTGTGCGTATCGGATGCTGAGAGACTGCGGCGTGAGATTCTTGAGGAGGCACATCGATCGGTATATAGTGTTCATCCGGGTTCCACCAAGATGTACCATGATATGAGAGACATTTACTGGTAGGACAGAATGAAGAGGGACATCACAGACTTCGTGTCGAGATGCCTGACTTGTCAGCAAGTCAAGGCCGAGCACCAGAGGCCAGCGGGAGAGCTACAGCCGTTACCCATTCCGGAGTGGAAATGGGAGCAGATTTCGATGGATTTCGTTGTAGGTCTACCCAGGACTAGGCGAGCGTATGACTCCATTTGGGTGATCGTGGATCGATTGATGAAAGCGGCTCACTTCCTGCCGGTGAAGACGACTTTCGGATTTGCTCAGTATGCCCAGATATACATCGACGAGATTTTACGACTGCATGGAGTCCTGACATGTATCATGTCCGACCGAGGAACCTAGTTTACCAGCCGACTATGGAAGAGGCTTCAGGAGGCTTTGGGCACCCGCTTGAGTTTCAGCACAACATTTCATCCGCAGACCGACGGCCAGTCCGAGCGGACTATTCAGACTCTCGAGGACATGCTCCGAGCGTGCGTTTTAGACTTTGGTGGTAACTGGGATCATCATTTACCCTTGGTGGAGTTATCCTACAATAATAGTTTCCAGAATATTATTCAGATGGCACCTTTCGAGGCCTTGTATGGGAGGAGATGTAGATCGCCCGTCTGTTGGATAGAGCTCAGTGAGAGCAGTATTTTGGGGCCGCAGATTGTACAGGAGACGACTGAGAAGATACAGCTGATTCGAGATAGGATGAGGACAGCTCAGAGCAGGCAGAAATCGTATGCTGATAGACGCCGCCGCAGATTAGAGTTCGTAGTTGGCGATCACGTTTTTCTGAAGGTCTCTCCGATGAAGGGAGTGATGAGGTTTAGACGGAAGGGGAAGCTTAACCCCAGATTTATAGGTCCCTTCGAGATCCTCGAGCATGTGGGCACAGTAGCATATCGTTTGGCTCTTCCACCCGACTTCTCTGATGTTCACCCCGTATTCCACGTGTCGATGCTTCGTAGATACCTACATGACCCTTCTCACATGATTCAGCATCAGACCGTTCAGCTCGAGCGCGATCTTTCGTTCACCGAGCAGCCAGTCGTGATATTGGACCAGCAGGTGAAGAAACTTCGATCGAAGGTCTTGCCATCTGTGAAGGTGCTTTGGCACAGCCCGAATGGTGAAGAGATCACTTGGGAGGCCGAGGGCGAGATGCGGAAGAAATTCCCTCATCTCTTTGAAGGTATGCGTAGCTTTATATTTTTAAATTCGGGGACGAATTTCTTTAAGGGGGGAAGATTGTAGCACCTTAGAATGTGATTAGTGGCTAATTATACTTTAGTATATGGTCTTTAATAAAAAGTTTACCAAACGATTTTTAAATATTTTATCAAATTTAATGAATATTTTATTAGAATTTATTTAGGCTTGCACACACTTGTGCATGTAAACTAGGGTTAAATTATGGTTAAACCATGTTTAGCAACCATGGTAGACTAACCCTTTCTTTTTAAGCTAATTTGATTTTTATTAAGGGTATTTTTTTTTTGGAAAATGAATTATTGTTTTGTGGTTGACTTGGAGAGAGAGAGAGAGTGCATGATGGGCATCATGGCATGAGCCCATGCTTGCTTTTAATGAAGAGAGAGGGGGGGTTGACTCTTTGTGTTCTCATTTCTTTTGTTCCCCACTCATTTTCTCACAACTCTCTCACTCTTACACACACACTCATTTCACTTAGCAGCAGCAGCAGAAGCAGCAGCAGCAGCATGAGCCCCAGCAGCAACAGCAACAACAGCAGCAACACCAGCAGCATCAGCAACAGCAGCCCAAGCAGCAGCAGCTTCAGGCATCAGCAGCAGCAACAACATATAGCAACAACAGTAGCAAGCAGCAGCAGCAACACTGCTCCTCCTCCTCTTCTTCCTGCACACTTAGACCAAGAGAGTGAGGTATAATTGCCTAGCCCAACTTCCTTGCTTGCTAGACTTATGGTTGTTAGCTTAGCTTAGTGTTTTAAATTGGACTTTTGGTGCTAGTTGGTGGCTTAAGTAGGTTTTAAGCTAAGATGAGATCTTTGTGGGTTATATAACTTGATTAAGTGTTCTAGGTGCTGTGTAAACCTATTAGTTTCACTAGATTTAACTAAATCACCTTAAAGTCTAAAACTTGAAATTTAAAATACGGTTTTGATGCAAACTGTAGGATATTGAGATCTGCTATACCTGTAGTCATTTTCTAGCTTAGCAAACAACTTCAGAATAGTATGCAGGCCCTTATGAGTGGTGTATCGAAATTCGAGCCAAACCCCTTCCCAAAAACCCGGCGACCTACCCCCAAATTCCGGCGTCGCCGGCCCCCGTGATGAGTTAGGTGTTGGTGCTTGGGCTAGTGGTGTCTGTGGGTATTTGTTTGGGTTTTTTGTTATTTACTTTCTCTAATTGTTTGCAGGTGGAAATATGGGTTTGTTTAGCTAAGTTTAGTGGTTGTAGTAAGTTGTATTGCTAAAGCTTATGGTTTGACTGTGAAATAGGATGATTTAGGGCGATTATAGTTAGATTGGTTCTAGTTTGTGCTGGTGGTATCATTTAAGTCTAGTAATTTCACCTATTTTACTTGTGCACCCTATTGTTGCAAACTTAGTGTTTTGAAACGGCTTAAATCTAAACCTTAGGATACATGGGATCTGCTGTTACTAGGGTAGTAATTCTGGTTAGCAAACATATACACTAGGCTATAAATTGTGCTAGGATCATAGGGTAGAAACCTGGACCCCTACCACCGGTTTTTGGCCGGTATGACACCCCTAGCCGCCGGCCCAATTTTGAGGATTTGTGTTGGATTTTTGCAGGTAATTGTCTGTAGGCTTTGTGATAGATTTGGCCTTATTTGATTTTCTTGTTTTTGCTCCAGACCAAATCTGGGACCGTTTACCTATTTTTAGCGTAGCGGGACTTGCGCGACACGTACAATGCATGTTGAGTTGGTTTACTGTGTATCACAGCGTGTCGCTGTGTGCCACATCGTGTCGCATTGGGTTTTGGCGTATGCACACACGTTACGTATACACGCGCGTTTAGTTCGTGACGCGAGTTTCTCATTTGATTTCGATATCGCGATTTTGTAGGATTTTGCTTATATGGATTCTTTGTGTAAATTCTAGATTCGCAGGCGGGTACGTCGGACGTCGCAAAGAAAGGGAAGCAAGAGGTCGGCTACGCTTAGCACGCGACCAGGTGAGTAGATTTAACATCTACAGGAAAATCGCCCTTATGGCGTTAAGCGTCATGGTGTAATAGAATATTGTAGTCGCATATATTCTTATGTTTATTGCTAGCGCATATGTACCATTGTAGCATACCCCTCTTTTGTTGCATATAGAAATGGTAGTTATATAACACCCCATCATTGATGATTAAAACATGTTTCTACCACATATTGCGCACATTTTATATTGTATATTCACATTGATGCACACATACCTTGATATATCTACACTTGTGCACACATACCTTGAATATCCATGTTAGTGCACATATACATTGCTACAATCATATTCGCGTGTACATCCATTCGCACATCCATACCTATATACATACACATGTTACATACATGGATGATATTGGCATGATTTAAAAACTAAGGGACCACATGAGATATTTTCAAAACTGGATCTTTTTAAAAGAGCGGTTTTCCCTTTTTACTCTTAATCTCATACGACACATTGCATGGATTTACTCATTGAGTTTGGATTTATGTGATTTCTGGATTTGAGAACCGGGATATTAATTTAAGAAAATACGCACTGTTTTAAAAACCCGGTTTCTCTTGATATGATATTTCAGTGCGTCCACCATGCGTTTTCTCGATTCTTAGACGTGTGACATGTGAACCCGAATCGAGGAGCTGGACGAGGCCGATTGTGGGTACATAGTGGACCCGGTATGGTACCCCGGGTAAGAAAGGGATGCTGTGTATACAGACGGTGAGCCTGGCAGAGGGACTACTACTTACCGGTGATTGGTTGGACCTGGCGGTTATCCGGAGGATACTGACCAGAGTCGATAGATGGATACGGGACGACACGTACTGCCGAGGCTGAAGGCCGATTCCGCAGACGGAGCTCGTGGGCCCATCCGGACTGACGGAGTCCGATACATGAGGATTTGCGTGTCAATACTGGACACGATCATTTAATGATATTTCGAGTGCCGATATTGGGCACTCACGATTCTATGAGATTTATAGGATTTGAGAGCCGATGAGGGTGACGGTGCCTAAGTTTTACTGGGATTTGGGTGCATTGCTGGACACCGGTTATTTTTCCACGTTGACATTCTGTGTAGATGTTATTTTATCCCATGCTCAGCATTTATTATTTGCATCTCATCCTGTAGTTGTAATACCTGATAGAGTACTTCTGCATGATTATTGCATACCCTGCTCATCATATATTGCGTATCCAGTTCATCATATAGATATTATCTGTTGGTATATGTTAGAGTATCGCAGTACGTGTATACTCGCGATTACCTTTATATGTTATCTACTATTCACAAGTTGGCAACTCACCCCCGTTGTGCCACAGTGTTTGCAGGTCGCCCCTCAGAGTAGTCGCGGCAGGCTGCTTTCTTACATCTTTTGATACGGATACCACTGTAGTTGGCGCGTGAGCCCTCTTGCTGATAGGTGGGTTTTTGCGGTATCCATTTATTTTCCAGTTGTATACACTGTTGTATCTAGTACTCTCCATCTACTATTCATGTATTGACTTAGAGACTAGTGAGAGGATGATGTATATTATTTTGTACTCTGGTGTCGAGCTCGTTATGAGCCGACTTTATTTATGCAGTTTTATATTTCATGTTGTCTTCACTTATCTTTACTCATTCTTCGCTACAGCGTCGTATATTATTATCGTGGTGATTGTTTCCGCCGTTGGGCGTGATTGCTCCCGTTTGGGATGCTTTATTCTTATTGCATATCGTTTTACTCAGATCTTGTCTTGTACCCGATTTCGGGGCTAGTTTTTACAAAGGAAATGCTGCCAAATTTTTTAAGATAATAACTTGAATTTTAAAGAATATTACTAAATTACTTAAGGTTTTCTAAACGTTTTAACAAATGTTTCTATCAAATGTTTTAACACTCATTACTTTAATGGTTTTGATTTCTGGGTTTCGGCTTACTTAGTCGCGTTACGCCTGTAGACGTTACGTGGTTAAGTGCCGGTCACGGGCCGAACTTTGTGTCGTGACAGTTGTAGATGTTGCCATCAAGATCTGGCTCTCCCTTTGACGGAGCTTGGTGGGAAAATATGATTCCCTTTCTTTTATTTGTGCTCATGGATTTTATATAGGGGTCGGTGTAGACTCACCTGCAGGGCAAAAAGGTTTCGTTTTCATTTTTTTTTCTTTCCGCGATACTCTATCTTTTCAGCTTTTGATATCACGAAAGTTGCGATTGCCTAATCATTTCGGCTATTTTCGCGGTGCTCAATCATTTAATCTATTTTCTTTTATTTTTTTCCTCGCTACTTTTTATTGCGAGTTGCCCAAACATTTCGGCTATTTTCTTTTTTTTTTTTACTCGCTGGTTTTTATTGCGAGTTGGCCAAACATTTCGGCTGTTTTTATATGCATATTTTTACTTGCTGATTTTTACTGAGAGTTGCCCCATCATTTCGGCTATTCCATATGCATATTTTTGTTTACCACCCGCTGTTGTTTTTATTGCGAGTTTGGGATTTTATACCAACCTTGCCATCAGCATTGCTACGACTGGAATTTTTCCAGAAGCGAATCATCATTTGTCGTGAAAGAACTTAGAGTTTGACACATGTTTAGGCATCAGTATCGCTACAACTGGAATGTTGCCAGGAATGAATCATCATTTGCCTTTGTCGATTTGAACAAAGATGGCTTAGAAAACAGGGTTAGGATCTTGTCGACTAAGGTTTTTTGACTTTATGAGCCGTAAGGATCTCAGAAAGGTATTTCTCCCTACGAGTCATGAGGATCTTGTAGGTGTATATTATCCTTAGAAGTCGTGAGAACTCCTAAGTGGTATTTTCTCTTTCAAGTCGTAAGGATCTTACACGAGCATTTTCTCCTTATAAGCCGAGAGGACTTACAAGTGTCGTTCACCATATGGGGATATTTCTTGTCGTTGGTGGAACTTGGTGAGAGAGTGTTTATTTATGCCCGTGGATTGTATACAAGGGTCGATAATGGATCACTTGTAGGGCAACTTGGGGGATATGACAGCTTAAGAACGAGTTTAGATCCTTGTAACCTAAGACTTTCGAATTCTATGAGCCGTGAGGGTCTCATACGGGGAGTTCTCCTTACGAGTCGAGAGGATCTTATAAGTGAAAATTTTACGAGATTGCACCCTTCCGGGTTTTCACAAGCTCACCAGTAATCCTGCAGGTCTTACTCACGGCGCCCTTTCTGGTTTTCATCCGTGCCCATTTTGCTTGTGGACATACCGTATTTTTTCTTTTTCTTTTCTTTTTTTTCCCGAGATTGCGCCCTTTCGGGTTTTCACAAGCTCGCCGGCAGTCTTGCTGTGTTTACTTACGGCGTTCTTTCGGGTTTTCATCCGTGCCCATTTTGCTTGTGGACGTACCCTTTTTTTTACGTGACCCATCTGTTTACCGGTGGGACGTGGGGGTGACTTCACCGCTGGAGTAGCTGTGCAGCCGATAAGACTTGAGTTGCAACCTTCGTCATTGAGGCTTCGATTGCAATATAGATCTCAAGGGTGGATATCGCCTTATTTGGGACGATGTGCCGTGTTTGAGGTGAAATTTTAATTTAAGAAAATTTCGGTCCATTGTCGCCGTTTGAGATGAAGTTTTTAGTTTAAGTACATCTCAGTCTGATGTCGCCATATTTGAGGCGAGATCCTAGTATAAGGACATCTCGGTCCAATATCGCCATTTTTTAGACGACATTTTAGATTAAGGACATCTCGGTCCGATGTCGCCATATTTGAGGCGACCGGTTTTCTTTACATACTATTCAGAGTTTTTGACTCAGGAAGATAGCGAGTGGACACAAGTGTCGTCATTTATCATTGACCTAAGTTATGATTCGTCAAGCATAGTATTTTTTGAGGAACCGGCCGTTTATTGGCTAGAAGGGTCTTTCGCCATGCATATCCATGAGCAGGTAGGCTCCATCTTGGTAGACCTTGTCTATGATGTATGGGCCTTCATAGTTCAGCTCGAATTTCCCCCGTTTTGCACGGTTAGGGATCATAGGTCTTTTGACGACTAGCACGAGTTCGCCTAGGCAGAATGTTCTCGGCCTAATCAGTTTTTCATATGACCGCGTCATCCTTGCCTTATATGCTTCCAGGTTTTGCTGCGCTATAAGACGAGTTTCATCGAGGGCGTCGACCTCCTCAAGCCGGAGATGAGCATTTTCTTCATCTGTCAGCTCATATCGAACCGCTACTCATAGAGAAGGGAGTTCCACTTCTAGGGGAAGCACTGCTTCCGTGCCGAATTCCAATGTGTATGGTGTTGTATTCGTTGCTGTTTTGAACATCGTTCGGTACGCCCAGAAAGCTTCATGCAGTCTTTCGTGCCAGTCTTTTTTGTTTTTGGACACCTTTTTCTTTATAATCTTCGTCAGAGTCTTGTTGAAAGCTTCAGCTAGATTGTTGGCACGAGGAGTGTAAACCGAAGAGTATCTCCAATCTATTTTATACTGCTATGCAAAGCGACTGATTTTATGATTTTTATAAGCGGGTCTATTATCCGAGATAATTCGTCGTGGAGTGCCGAATCGATAGATGACATATGTCCTGAAGAAATGGAGGATATTCTCCGTCTTCACTTCCCTTAGTGGTACTGCTTTTGCCCACTTGGAGAAGTAGTCGGTTGTTGCCAATATGAACCGGTGTCCTTTGGATGATGCTGGTTCAATGGGGCCGATTATATCGGTTCCCCACATTTCGAATGGCCAGTTAGCTAATGTTGGGTGTAGCAGGTTTGGATACTGGTAGATGAAGTTCCCATGAATTTGGCACAAGTGACACTACATCGCATATTCAAGGTAGTCCTGAATCATCGTGGGCCAATAATAACCTATTCTTTTGATCTTCAGCTTCATTTTTGTTAGTTATATGTATGCCTTAGAGGCCATTATTGCACATATGATATATATTATAGTGGATGCTTGGATATATATAGAGAGGACATTCTAGCCCGATATGATAGTTTGCTATCTGGTTGCTCTTTGTCTTAACATGTTGACTTGTATTGTGTTACTGTCTTGCTCTCACATGTTGATAAAGCCTTTAGGATGTGTACTTGACTACTAGGACTATGATAGAGATCATAATAGTGGGGCCAGGATAGTCCACAAGTACATTCTATAATTGTTCCTAGTCGAGGGTGTATCGAGACAGGGCATCGATACTCCAGAGTAAACTAGCGTATACACATCTTGACCTATATGATGGGCGATGGATGATCCCACATCCATTGGTGCTTGACATCAAAGATGGTATACGGGTGCTCAGTGGAGACTGGGTACACTGAATGGACTCGCCGAGAACTCCTAGTTAGTATTATACCTATCGTCAGATAGCAGTTCTCTGATGACACTGGTATAGGTTAGTCTGTAGACCCGAGATCGTCATAGAGTCTTGTGTGATTCCTACTGTTCTTTGATTTCTACCTTACCACGTTCAAGAGAATGTGCAAAACGGTGGCTTTTGGGTGCAGTCTCGAATCACATGGAGGCAATGAGCGATAGAAGGGGTTTCGTCTCTCCCGGTATTGGGGGTTGATGTTGCTCTTTGCTCGATTTGCTATAACTGGAAGTCCCTGGCCAGGGCTGATATAGAAATCTACTGGTAAGTGTTATCAGTAGTTTCTTGACCCGTTATGAGCCTCACATCGACACGTCTTATCGGTTAATAGGGTCTGACGTTTACCACCCCTAGACTGGATATGCGACATATCAGACGAAGAGACCGGACTGTATGGTAGTGTTACTGATTGGATTCGCAGGAGTATGTACAGGTTTACTTGTTGATCTTCTGATCGCTTAATACCCGGGTGGCCGTTACGTTTAGCTGACCGCTTGCAGCTTGTGGGTGTTTGATATGATCATCACTTACTGCCGGCGTATTGACGAGTCTTTAGAGTCCTACACAGAGGTTTCCTGGCTCAGGCGAAACGAACTAGGAGCACATATATGATATACGCGGGACCGAGATTAATGCACGTATGTGATACCACATTCTATTCTCGCGATATGTGATATCGGCCGATTATATATGATATAGCTGGGTTATCGGATCAAGTGTTGATTCGATATGATGTTACATTTGATATTAGCCGGTTGTATGTGATTGTAACATTTTGGAAAATTTTAAATAGTAAATTATAATTTTAAATATGAATTTAAATAAGTTTGCAAAGTGATATCACATACAGCTTTTGGTATCGGAATTATATCCGTAAAAAGGTGATTATTTTGGTAGAATGTGAATAAAGGTGTGTGATGTCATAAAAATGATATTTTAATTATTTTAACATGATATTGAATTTTACATTAAGCTAATGAAATTTAAGCGATAGATTAAATCATTTCATATCTTTTGTTTCATATGGATTTAAATTGTAACATGATATAAGATTTCATATTAAGATAAGAATATTTAAGTGTCATGACAAGTATTTCATTTTAAGCATGGATGTAGATGTTACATGAAAAGGGTTTTCTTTCTTTTGTTGTTTTTATTATTTTGGAAGTGGTTGACATATCATAATCTAGACTAAACCCTCACATACAACTCACCTCACCCATACTCACAATCCTCCACCTCCTCCTTCATAACTTTCCACCTCCTTCTTCAAGGTTAACACCTTCTCCTTGCATGAATGCACCATGCTTCATTATAGGACACATCTTCCTTCCTCTCATGCCACCTCCACCTCTTAACATGCACCTCATGCTTTCTCTACATGCATCCTCACCTATTTACATAAAATACTTAGAAAATTCTTTAGCTATCTCAACTGAAACAATACACTCTTCATCCCCAAATCAAGAAATTCCTAAGTGTTCATTCCAAAAGAGAGAGAGAGAGAGCAATGACTTCCTAAATCAAGTGTACCCTTCATCAAACACAATACACTACAACACTTAGGTGATTCCATCATAGGATTCTTGAGCTGGTGTTCTCTTGTGAATCATTCAATAGGTATAAGTTCAACCCTGCAGTTCTTAGTTCAATACTGTTTTTGTTTAGAGGTATGATATCGGTATATATCGTAATTAGATAATTAAGCTCTATTTTGAATCTGCTATAGTTTAGATGTAAATTAGAAAACCCAAACAGTGCCTTAACCTTGTAAATTGGACCTAGAATAAACCATATGAATACGAACCCATTACCTCGGATTTTGGCCGGCGACAAGAAGGTAAAATCCGAGCTCGCCGGATTTTTAGGGGAGTTGGGTGTTGTATTTTTTAGGGTATCTCTCTGGAGGTGTATACGTATGTTTGGTATTGTTTATTTAAGTTATTTCAGCAGTAGGTTAAATCTGTAAGCTAGTATCAGTTTTGGAGTAAAATTCTATATACGACACGGAGCAAGTTTAGTTGTACAGTATTATAAACTGGGATTTTATGATATCTAGCTCATTGCAATTGAATCTGGAACTAATAGGTATAAGCACTAGAAAAACTAGCAACCCCATAAGCATCATAGGATCACTATAAGTCTTATCTTAAAGACCAAACCCCAAGTCATTGGTTGACCCGACGACATCTAGGCTTTTTCTGAGCTCGCCGGCCCCCCTTGGGTGTTTGGTGTTGGTTTTTCTTCTGGGCCTTTGTATGGGAAAATTATGATTTTTAGTATTGTTTGAATTGTCCCAATATTTATACAGAAAAATCTGAGAATGTTTAGTTGGGTTTTATTTAAACTTTCCGACATTTCGATATGATTTTCCGTATTTCTGTACCGCAACTGAAACGTTGACGTTCATACGTTAAGTTCTGGGGCAATTGATCATCTTTGGGGTAAGTGAGCTGTAGGTTATAGCCTACGGGTGCTTAACTCGTTGTTTTGGTTTTCAATATGATAATTACATCGGTGTGATTTTAAATACGATTATAGGTGCGATAGCGAAGGATTTCCGAGACAGAGTTGACGAACTTAGCAACGTGGAATTCAGCAAGCTCATCAAGTTAGTGAGTAGATTTATATCTATGGGGGAAAGTTGGGTGGATGGCGTATAGCACCCCCGCAACCTTATAAATAGTATTATGGTATTTAGATAGTTTAGTATTATTCAAGATATTGATATTTGAGATAGTTTGCACCTAGCATGATATTTAATTGCATATAGTTAAATTATGGGTTGGTAAGTTAGTACGAAGGATTATGACATTCTAGAGATGATTTAGATATAGCGATACGGTGAGGTATTATAAGAGAAACTATGTGTATTAATAATGACGAGATCCGTATGCCGAATAACGGCCAGGTTAACTTTTGACTCATACAGAATGATTATAATTACTTCACTTGCTTATGTTATAATTATTAATGTTTTACGTTTCCGCAATATGAACACTCTGATAAAGCACTGCACAACTACTAATGAGTACTATGCTGTACAAACACGTATACCTATGTTACACTACACCTCATTGGTACTGCCATGTCACTGTAGGACCGTTATGATATATTGCATATGTAGATGTCGATATGAGTAGGCTATTACACTTTTAGAACACTTGCACACATACTAATGATTGCCATGTTGCACGAGCACAGACGCATATGCTACACTACACATTATTAGTAGTGCCATGACACAGTAGAATCGATATCTTTATACATGTATGATTTATTTACGCATTCTTCCTTAAATTCCTATTGCGTATTGCAAGCATCAGTACTATAAATATTATATTTGCTTCTTATAGGATTTCTGATATTTTACTCCTAATGATATATATCAGTGGTATGGGATACTGTTATATATGTATATGTATAATATATCATCAGAATGATTTATGCAAGTATTCTCATTCTTTACTTGATATTTTTGTATATGATGAGTTAGCGTCCACCATGAGCTTTATGTTTTCTGAGTATTTTTTGCGAACCGAGTGGGGGAGCTATACGGTTTCAGATTTGTTATTATCCAGACTGAGTTGGGGAGATATACAGTCGGATACATGGTGGACCCGGATCGAGACCGAGGGGCAGGATGGCCGCAGTTGAGGTGGGGAGCCTAGCGAGGATACTCGATACCGGAGATAGAGACGAGCACGGCAGATATCCAGGGGATACTGGCCGGGGTTCGATTGGGCACGGTAGATATCAATACCGACCGGGGCCAGAGATATCGGGTGGCGATCATCTGTTGAGATGGTGTCAATGGTATCTGCATTTGCGTGTCGGTGATGGACACGAGAGATTTCTGGTTTTGGGTGTCGATGCTGAACACCCATATATATATATATTGTTATGTTGCTATTATGAGGTACACAATTATATTATAGTCATAGTAGCTAACCAGAACTGATCCGGGGGACAGTACTTGTATATATTCGTACGGGCATTCATATACATAAAAAGGGATTTCAAAATCGAGCTATAGCCTTATTATTTTGATGTGTCTGATATGACACTAAAATCTTTTAAATTGTAAATCTCTTAACACTATTCATTAAAATAGCATGACGTATATCTTAAGTAAAATATCTATTATATTTCATAACATCTGCTTTATATCGGGACATATCTTTTCCGCGGCTATTTTAAAGAAGGGGTTTATATGTATATTGTAGGGTGTTTTTCATCACCCCATTAAGATGGGAATATGTGCGCGCTTGTCAAGCGTACTACAGATTCCCCCTGCCTAGGGTAGGGCGGGGTTTATTGATTGTGGGGATCCGAATCTCCGGCAGCCGCGGACTAAACTGCCGTTAATTACCCCTCGCCTTTGGAGCGAGGGAACCTCCGATTGACGGGTTAAACTGGTCATGCGAACTCAATGTGCAGTGTGCGTGTGTTGTGTTTTAAAAGGGTTTTGGATATATCGGGAGCCCCGCAGAGTTTTTACGGGGGTCCCGCTACCCGGATAGCGGGCTGGGGGTCAAGGGGGCTAGCAGCCGCCTTGCGGGGTGCGGGGCAGCGCCCCGGCCCAAATTTTTTGAGAAGGACGGTGTTGTAGAGTGTGTGTGTGTGTGTGTGTGTGTGTGTGTATAAAAGAAAAGGAAAGGGCATCTAAAGGATATGTGGGAAAAAGCGCCAGCGCTTTGGGTTTAAGAGAAAAAGCGATAGAGCGCTAGCGCCCCCACGTGGGCGCTCGGGCGCTAGCGCTTTGGACGCTAGCGCTCTCAGCGTAAGAGCGCTAGCGCTCTGAGCACTAGCGCCCCAAGTGCCAGGCATGTGGGCGCTCAGGCGCTAGCACTTTGGACGCTAGCGCTCTGAGCGTAAGAGCGCTAGCGCCCCACGTGTCAGCACGTGGGCGCTAGCGTTTTGGGCGCTAGCGCTCTGAGCGCAAGAGCGCTAGCACTTTGAGCGCTAGCGCCCCACGTGTCTGCACGTGGATGCTCGGGCACTAGCACTTTAGGCGCTAGCGCTTTGAGCGCGAGGGCGCTAGCGCTTTGAGCGTGAGTGCCCCACGTGTCAGCACGTGGGCACTCGGGCGCTAGCGTTTTGGGCGCGAACGTTTTGAGCGCTAGCGCCCCACGTGTCAGCACGTGGGCGCTCGGACGGCAAAAAGGACTTGGTCCCTGCAATGGGAGTTGTACTCCCAGAAAGGAGCACTTATTATTCTGTGCGCGCGCGCGCGCGTGTGTGTATATATATATATATATATATATATGAGGAGTTAAACTCCTAGGATGTTTTGAAGCTGATGAAGGGCTTCTGCCCTTGAGCCCTAGTTCTTCCCTAAAGTGGGATATCTGGAGATGGGTCTCCTTCTTCCTCCTCTGTTGGCTGTAGGGTTACTAGGCACAGTCACAAGGTTCTACAAGGCATCAACCATTCCAAAATCAAATTTTTCATATGCCGAACAACCTTAACCAAGATCTTAGACTAGAGATTAGGCGAAATAAAGCATGTAAACAACTTTACATCTAAGAGTTAGGGATTACAACCTTTGTAGTCCATTCCTTCACTTCTAAAGCTCCGTGTTGAGGTCCCTTCGCTGCGATCATCGAGTACCCGGACTCTAAAGAGGATCCATGAAGAGAAAGATGCAATCTTATTTCCGATCTTCAATAACAAAGATGATCTACCTTGAAGAAACTCAAACCCAAGCTCTTGCTTTTCTAATCAAGTATTAGAAAAACAAACACCCTAATCTAAGTTGCAAGAATAGATGAGGATGATGAAGTAGGAATTTAGCTCTCATTTATTTTCAATTCCTCACTCATGAAAAAGCTAGAAAGCTTTTCATCAAAAGAAGAAGGAAGAAGATGATGAATCTCTTTTGTGATGAATCTTGAAACTTGTGTGTGAGGTTAGAAATGCAACCATAGGTTAAGAATGAAAACTTAATCCATGTAGAGAATTAACTATGGTAAAGGGTTGGGTTGGGTTAAAGAAATATCTACAAAATATCACAAGTCAAAGTCAAAGCTTCAAGAAGCTTCTTGAAAGCTTCATGTAAGCTTAACCCTAATCCAAACCCTAACCATATTTAAACTCCACAAAACATGTTGCATTTATAACCCTAACTTGTTACAATATTATATATCACATATACAATATTTATTGTAACAAAATAAAATAATACAATTAACATATATCACATATATATCAATGTATTACCCGAGTGAGAAAAAGAATCTTTAAGTGAGCTTATATTAGTTAATGTAATTTAATATATCAAATATATAATTATACATTAAATTATCGAATCAACACTTGATCCGATAATCCGGCTATTTCACAAATAACCGACTAATATAATCTGTATCAGTTCATCGAATCAACACTTAATCCGATGACCCGGCTATATCACATATACCTGGCCGATATCTCATATCGCGAGAATCTAATACGGCATCGCATACACGTATTATTCTCGGTCCCGCACATATCACATATGTGCTCCTACTCCGTTTTTCCTGAGCCAGGAAACCTCTGTGTAGGACTCTAAAGAATCGTTAATACGCCGGCAGTAGGTGATGATCATATCATACACCCACAAGCTGCAAGCGGTCAGCTAAACATAACAGCCACCCAGGTATTGAGCAATCAGAAGATCAACAAGCAAGCTTGTACGTTCTCCCGTGAATCCAACCAGTAACACTCCCATACAGTCCGGTCTCTTCGTATGATATGTCGCATATCTCGCCTAGGGGTGGTAAACGTCAGACCCCAGTAGCTTGATAAGTCGTGTCGATATGAGGTCCATAATAGTTCGAGAAACTACTGATAACACTTACTAGTAAATCTCAGCAATCCTGGCCAGGGATTTCCAGTTATAGCCAATCGAACACAGCGCAACATCAACTCCCTATACCGGGAGAGACGAAACCCCTCCTATCGCTTATTGCCTCCATGTGATTCGGGACTGTACACAAAAGCCACCTTTTTGCACGCCCTCTTGGACGTGGTATGATAGAAATCAAAGCACAGTGGGAATCACACAAGACTCTATGACGATCTCGGGTCTACAGACTAACCTGTACCAGTGTCACCAGAGAACTGCCATCTGACGTGTGGTATAATACCATCTGGGAGTTCTCGGCGAGTCCGTCCAGTATACCCTGTCTCCACTGAGCACCCGTATACCTTCTCTGATGTCAAACACCAATGGATATGGGATCATCCATCGCCCATCATATGGGTCAAGAAGCGCATACGCTAGTCTACTCTGGAGTATCGATGCCCTGTCTCGGTACTCCCACGACTAGGAACATTTGAAGGATGTACTTGGCGACTACACTGTCCCCACTAGTATGATCTGCATCATAGTCCTGGTAGTCAAGTACTCATCCTAAGGGCTTTATCAACATGTGACATAGAGACAATCAGAGTACATGTTAAGATAAAGAGTAACCAGATAGCATACTATCATGTCGAGCAAGAAAGTCCTCCCTATATATATCCAAGCATCCACTACAATATACAACGTATGTACAGTAATGGCCTCTAGGGCATACATATAACTAACAATCTCCCACTTGCACTAGGGCCATCTGTTGTAGTATCTCATACCCAACAATAAGCTGTGGTTGAAGTATCTCATACTCAACCATCCCATAAAAGTCTCTACTGGGAAATAGGCCTTTGTGAGTGAATCCGCGCTGTTGTCCTCTGTGTCTACTCTTCTAACCTTGATCTACCTGGAGATCAACCATCTCCATGATCAGGTGATACTGCCTAAGAATATGTCTGGATCTCTGATGGGACGGGGGTTCCTAGGCCTAAACCACAACTCCATTGTTACACAATGGCAGGAACGAAGTTCATCTCATGAACTAAAATATATCCAGACTGTCTCTTTGGTAGCATCCTTGGTAACGATGTATCTTGCCTTTAATCGTCTAGTATGTCACGGTATCTAGTTTGGAACTCTTCCAACATACCGTCCCTCTACTGAGGGTAAAGACAATGCCTGCAATTGACATTCAGTCGTGCTTATCACCCTGGAACCTTTCCAGTGATTCTCCCCAGGATCGATTGATACCATCTCACTACAACTAGTGAGAATCCTAACATCCAATTAGATTTATCTCATAGATCCATAACTCAGGATTTAGGAGGTATCACCTTGATCCTATATGGAGAATCTTTGTGATAAGAGGAGATTGACCGAGCGTAGCATAGGAGACTCCTTCCCTATCAAGAGTATGTCATCCACGTACTCTACGAGGATCACCACCATACTCTCTACTACCTTTTGTATATACAAGGTTCATCTACCATTTTGATGAAGTCAAACTCTTTGACTACCACATCAAAACAGACGTTCCAACTCCACGATGCCTGATTTATCCTACAAAACATATTGCTCACGTTTCCGCTGCTCTCACTGTCTACGAAGCCCTCTGGCTGTGTACTTATAGACGCTCTCTTCCAAATCAATATTTAGAAAAGTAGTCATGACACCCAACTGCCAGATATCGTAGTCATGGTATGTAGCCGTGGCAAGTAGGATTTGGATGGACTTAAGCATAGCTTTGAAAGTCTCAACTTTTCCATGTACACCAAGTAATCTTCTCAAGATATACTTGCTTCTGATGAGAATTTAACCCTTCAGATAAAGCAACCAAAGTCCATACTTTGTTGGTGTATAAGGATTCCATCTCAGATCGCTAAGCATCCAGCCATTCTCACAGAGTCCTTACTCCTGATGGCCTGCTCGAAACTAGTTGGGTCATCATCTCATGATGCAATCCTTTCTCCCACTGTCATAGAGAAACCGAAGAATTTCTCAGGTGGATGAAGAACCCTACCAGATCGGCGAAGAGGCTGAGGTTCGTTGGAAACTATTAAATCCTCCGGGTTTACCAAATCATCAGCTGCAGTTTGTATAGCCGGAACTCCTTCCAGTTCTACCTCATAACCACTAATTTCTTTATAAGAAATCCCCTTTTTCTCAAAAAGTGGTATGCCGAGATATAAAACATCTTTTGTTCCTCAGTGTGGTAGAAGATATTCCCTTACGAATGCTTAGGATATCCAACAAACTTCCACAGAACTGATCTTGCCTCGAGCTTGTCCGGATTTTGCTTTTGACATAGACTGGACAACCCCAAATCTTAACTTCCTTAAGAGATGGGCTCTTCCCATACTATATCATATATGGAGTGGTAGGCATCTGATTTGGTTGGAACCCTATTCAATAGGTATGCAACTTCTCAAGTGCATAACCCCAAAAGAAAATAGGCTACTCAGTAGTACTCATCATAGAGCACACCATATCAAATAGGGTGTAATTGCTCCGCCCCGATACACCGACGTGCTGTGGTGTATACGGAAGAGTAATGCTGAGAGAGAATCTCATTCTCCTTCAGAATAGTCCAGGAATCCCGTGCTCAAGTATCCTCCTCCTTGATCTCATCAAAGGACATAATACTTATACCCGTTTTTTGGTTCTCTACTTCTAACTTATATTCTGTGAATATCTCAAAAGTTTCGGACTTATGTTTCAACAGGAACATATGTCTGAATCTTGAGAGATCACCATTGAATGTAATGAAGTACAAAGAACCGGTCCTGGCATATATAGACAGGGGACTTTCATACATCAGCATGTATCAATCCCAAGAGTTCACTAACTCTTTCTCTGTTTCCAATAAACGGAGCTGTGGTCATCTTATCTCTATGACATGATCGGCAAGTTTCATAAGATGTAAATTCAAACTAATTTAAATATGCATCTAAATATAACTTCAGCTGGTCGGTTCGCATTGATATGACCTAGTCTACAATGCCTCAAGAAGAATTCGTTCATTTCTGAACTCTTCCTCTTGTGTGTGTTCTATACGTTAAGAACTGTGGTTTGATTTAGAACGACTATGCTTTTAGATAACGTGCCTGAACCGATCAACTCTTGATATAGGAAATGTTCAAAACATTATCCAACAATACAAAATTATATCCTTCTTTACTAATAAAGAGACTGATATGATGTTGTATATCAGGTTCGGTATCTAATAACATTCGTTCAGAATCAATGTATTCTGGTAATATAGGGTGATAACTGTCAACAGACTTGGCTGCAACACTTGCATCATTTCCAACTCTTGAAACTTATCACCCGTTCTCAGTTCTCTGCCTATCTGTAGCCCATGTAACAAATTATATTTGCGGGATCCTGATCCAGTATCTCATACCCAGGACGTAAAGGATACTGAGAAACAGTTCTCGGTAATGAACATACCCGAAGATGATGCATCAACATGCACTTTCTTCGTTTGGGCGGCACGGGAATTCTGGTGATCCCCTATTTCCTGCTCTGTCTTATTACAATTATAAGTTGGAGCGGGACCAACATTCCCTAGCGCAGTATAACAAGCGGGTTCGGTCAATACATCCATATTATTATCTTGATTAAGGCGTGACATGGTCGCTACCTGGAGAGAGATAGAAGAAAACGCTCAGCGTATACTCTTGCAAGATTAGATTAGTTATTAATATATCTAATCACGATGTCTCCCACTGTTTTAGTCAAATCTTCCTTCAAATCCTAAAAGGAAAGACTAGCCGGGATTAATTACACTCTACAAGTTCGCCAATCTTTCAGCCAGGCCAGTGCCGGTACTTTGAGGGAGGTTTCCCATGCTTTCGCACGGACCTAATTAAAGTAAACCTCGTTTTCCCAGGGGCGTAACCCCGTTGACACCTTTCTAGACACCTATTTAATCGGCTAATTGTAATGTGTAAAACTCTCCCAGGAGTAACTCTTACTCGCAGCGGGTATCGGGATCCAACTATCTCATAGAAGGTATGCAATTTCATTGCAAATTTCAACACTTGAAATTCCCGATAATATTTTGCCCCGAGCGATCTATGACCTTGATAAGGTCAACAAACCATACACCGCAAGTCAAGTTCAACCCGTCATTTCCCGATTGAATTAAACCCGCCCACATGACCCTTGACAAGGTCAACAAAGTCACACGACTACCCTAACTCAATCGCATCATATGCTTTTGCAGATAAGCATAAATAGCTACCGCGCACTACGCCTTGACAAGGTCAAAAAATGCAGCACGAATACTATGAAGTACTTATCTGAAATGACGGAGGGCTACGACAGGTTTTTAAGAAAACCCTTTGCGTAATGAACTTGATATCGTTGTAGAATCGAGTGATTTTAATTGGAATGTTTTTGAGGCCTTTTCTAGTTTTACTAAAGAGCTCACTCCTGGTGAAGGGATCGTAGGCTCTTTCCTTATCGAATAAGGTACAGGATATTTCACAAATATCACTATGCAAAGCAAAAACTATAAAAATAATCAAAAGACAAACCGAGTTTGTAGCATCTGCTAGTTTTGCTAAAGAGGTCACTCCCGGTGAAGGGATCTCGGCTCTTTCCTTATCGAATAAGGTGCTGGGTATTCTACAAGGAATACCGCTATGCAAAGCAAGAACTAGAGCTACCTGTATTTGAGACAAGTTTCTACAATATCTTTAGATTTCTTTTAGTTTCATTAATCTTATTAATGATGTCCCATTTTATTATACTTCACAAGCATCACATTTGAAACGAAATCAGCAATATAACATATATCTCATATATATAATATAAACATTCGTCTCAAGCAGTAATATGATCTCATCACAGAACATTACAGCAGAAGAACATATATGAAATATTGGATATACTAGGAGGTCCGTGTTTTAATACGAGCCTGTATAAAACACGGATTCCACGGTCGCGATGAATAGCCAAACCCACATCCCTAGACCCCTACGAGAGCGGCAAGCAACACTGCCAATTCTAGGGTTAGGAGACCCGGTCTCGACTCCTCGAGATGGCCTCCCACTGGACCCTAGAACCCAGTTACTTATGCTCCCCGCCTTGGGTCTACCTAATACGGAAAAGTAAATAATATACAATGGTGACATTATCCTCAACCTGGAAGTTCCCCAATAAAAGAATATTACATACAATAAATTTTACATGAATGAAAATGAAAAACTCTCATCTCACATAAAACCCCCGGCTATTCAAAACGCGACGATCCAATATAACATATCATCAGCGTAAGTAAATATGCGTATCCCAATTGTCGTTGATGTATAGAAACGAAACCGGCGATACACCACATATTACATTTATGGTCACAGAAAAGAAAGTGTAAAACTACAACAGTTGGAATCCGCAACCTCCTTAGACATCGCATGCCTAACTAAATGAATTTCTTAGACATCTCATGCCTAACAATTATAAACCCCGCATTTTAGTCTTAATATCGAAAACTCTTTTCAATATTAAGTCGGGCAATTCAACAAGATTCCCGACATCCTGATCGAATGCTCGTCACAAACTTTAGTAGACGGCCGCACCCCTGACGCCGTCAATGAGGTGCACTAAGGCGGAACACCGCTGCCGTGAGCACCCGTATGGATGCTTTTGGTGACGGGGTTCTCCTACAGTCACTTGGTCGGGGCTATTGGGGCGTGGCTATCTATTAAGCTTACTCGGCGAGTATTCGCGTACGCTACGTGATTGCGACGGACTTTTGATCACATCAAAATCCCGTGGCAACCGATCAAATGAGACTAAACTGCTAGATTTATAACATTCAAATTAGTTATCTCATAACTACTTGTGGATTCCAAATATTGTATCACATTCCAGATAAATAGACAATGTTAAACTTTCCGATCGAATAAACAAACACCCAAGATTTCCCAAATAGTTCTCAACACTTGAAATTAGTTTAAAAGCATCCATCACACGCCACAGTACCAATGGTCCAGCCTTAGAAGGGTCAAACCAACGCCTCACATGTGGCAACGCCGTACTGCCCCAAACCCTAAGATTTAGAGGCGGTTCAGACGGTCACATAATCGAGTTAAGGTTTGTGTTCTTCTAGAGGGTCCACCGCGTTACTTGCACGACTTTGAACGTTCTTTAACTAAGAAAAATCTAACACTTGGAAATTTTCCGACAGGGGAAAAAATGAGTTATTGATATCCGTTCGAACTTTTTAACACGTTCTAAATTACCCGGAAAAACTAAACGAAGTTAAACTTTCCGATCGAATCAACGAATACAAAAGATCTCCAGAAAACTCAACACTTGAGTAATATTAAAAATTCCCAGAAGCACTTAGTAACACCTACGGATCAACTGTTGAAAATACGATCCCTCAATCCTCAAGACTTGCCGCGGAACCGCCGCCAATACCTTGTTTTGGCCGCGGTTCCGCGGCGCTTTGATGGATTCAGGGGTTCGTTTTTTGCCTATATCCATAAAATTACGTGCTTAATTTTCTGAGTATTTTTAATACAGAAAAACAACATTTAAAAAATTTTCCAGAGAGGGGGTGTTTTGCGACGTTACGGGGTTCGATCGGATTTTAAACTTCGTCTAGATTTCGCCTAAAACTCTAGCTTGGCTTTGGTACCACTGTAGGGTCACAAGGTTCTACAAGGCATCGACCATACCAAAATCAAATTTTTCATGTGCCGAACAACCCTAACCAAGATCTTAGACTAGAGATTAGGCGAAACAAAGCATGTAAACAACTTTACATCTAAGAGTTAGGGATTACAATCTTTGTAGTCCGTTCCTTCACTTCTAAAGCTCCGTGTTGAGGTCCCTTCGCTGCGATCATCGAGTACCCGGACACTAGAGAGGCTCCATGAAAAGAAAGATACAATCTTACTTCCGATCTTCAATAATAAAGATGATCTACCTTGAAGAAACTCAAACCCAAGCTCTTGCTTTGCTAATCAAGTATTAGAAAAGCAAACACCCTAATCTAAGTGGCAAGAAAAGATGAGGATGATGAAGTAGGAATTTAGCTCTCATTTGTTTTCAATTTCTCACTCATTTTCATCACCCATGAAAAAGCTAGAAAGATTTTCATCAAAAGAAGAAGGAAGAAGATGATGAATCTCTTTTGTGATGAATCTTGAAACTTGTGTGTGAGGTTAGAAATGCAACCATGGGTTAAGAATGAAAACTTAACCCATGTAGAGAATTAACTATGGTAAAGGGTTGGGTTGGGTTAAAGAAATATCTACAAAATATCACAAGTCAAAGTCAAAGCTTCAAGAAGCTTCTTGAAAGCTTCATGTAAGCTTAACCCTAATCCAAACCCTAACCTTATTTAAACTCCACAAAACATGTTGCATTTATAACCCTAACTTGTTACAATATGATATATCACATATACAATATTTATTGTAACAAAATAAAATAATACAATTAACATATATCACATATATATCAATGTATTACCCGAGTGAGAAAAAGAATCTTTAAGTGAGCTTATATTAGTTAATGTAATTTAATATATCAAATATATAATTATACATTAAATTATCGAATCAACACTTGATCCGATAATCCGGCTATTTCAAAAATAACCGACTAATATAATCTGTATCAGTTCATCGAATTAACACTTGATCCGATGACCCGGCTATATCACATATACCCGGCCGATATCTCATATCGCGAGAATCTAATACGGCATCGCATACACGTATTATTCTCGGTCCCACACATATCACATATGTGCTCCTACTCCGTTTTGCCTGAGCCAGTAAACCTCTGTGTAGGACTCTAAAGAATCGTCAATACGCCAGCAGTAGGTGATGATCATATCATACATTCACAAGCTGCAAGCGGTCAGCTAAACGTAACAGCCACCCAAGTATTGAGCAATCAGAAGATCAACAAGCAAGCCTGTATATTCTCCCGTGAATCCAACCAGTAACACTCCCGTACAGTCCGGTCTCTTCGCCTGATATGTTGCATATCTCGCCTAGGGGTGGTAAAAGTCAGACCCCAGTAGCTTGATAAGTCGTGTCGATATGAGGTCCATAACAGTTCGAGAAACTACAGATAACACTTACCAGTATTTCTTAGCAACCCTGGCCAGGGATTTCCAGTTATAGCCAATCGAACACAGCGCAACATCAACTCACTATACCGGGAGAGACGAAACCCCTCCTATCGCTCATTGCCTCCATGTAATTCGGGACTGTACACAAAAGCCACCTTTTTGCTCGCCCTCTTGGAAGTGGTATGATGGAAATCAAAGCACAGTGGGAATCACACAAGTCTCTATGACGATCTCGGGTCTACAGACTAACCTGTACCAGTGTCACCAGAGAACTGCCATCTGACGTGAGGTATAATACCATCTGGGAGTTCTCAGCGAGTCCGTCCAGTGTACCCAGTCTCCACTGAGCACCCGTATACCTTCTCTGATGTCAAACACCAATGGATATAGGATCATCCATCGCCTATCATATGGGTCAAGAAACGCATACGCTAGTCTACTCTGGAGTATCGTTGTCCTGTCTCGGTACTCTCACGACTAGGAACATTTGAAGGATGTACTTGGCGACTACACTGTCCCCACTAGTATGATCTGCATCATAGTCCTGGTAGTCAAGTACTCATCCTAAGGGCTTTATCAACATGTGACATAGAGACAATTAGAGTACATGTTAAGATAAAGAGTAACCAGATAGTATACTATCATGTCGAGCATGAAAGTCCTTCCTATATATGTCCAAGCATCCACTATAATATACAACGTATGTACACTAATGGCCTCTAGGGCATACATATAACTAACATTGGCAGGATCTCGAAGATCAAGAGATGTGAGATTTTAAAAATCTCTTCTTTTTGAGATCTAATGGTAGATCCAAGTTCTCCTTTGTGGGTTTTGTGGTGAAAAACTATTTAGTTTTGGAAAACGAAGAGTAAAACTCTTGATTTAATTCAAAAGAAAGAAGAAGGTTTTAGAACCTTGAGGAAGGAGAAAGAGGCACAGGCCCAAATTTTTGGGGAATGAAAAGTCTACATTTTATTCATCATCATGTTGCCTTATATAGGCTTACATATTTACATATAGCCCATTGGGCTTCACAAAATGGCATTTTGCCTATCCCATGGCTCATGTGCCATTTCTTTTTGCACATAAGCCATGGGCTTACAAAAATTTGGCTTTATGCCCATTTTGTTTACATTCATGCATAAAAAATTACATAAAAATTATTTATTACATGATTTCATTTTGGCATGGGGTAGGGCTGGCCGCTTCATGTTCGGACTCGACCTGGGCATGGGCCCGTTTGGCTTGGGGTTGACTTTGACTTGGTCAACCGGGGTGCAATTTTCGACTTCAACAAAGTACCCCCCATAAATAAATGCACACCACATATGTGAGTCGTGTGCATGAAATTGATGGATCTTCTTTTGCGTGGAGGTGACTTGCTTTGGTTCTCACTTTTTGAGATGCACTGCCCTTTTTACGACATGGATGGTCGACGCTTGATGCGTTTTCGAGACGGAGTGTCCGTGGTAGACGTTTCCCTGGCCCGGAGTGATCTGATTCCTGCTTTGTAGGAAGCCTACACTGCCCTTTTTGCGACATGGATGGTCGACGCTCCGATCCGTAGCGATTTAGTTCCCTGCTTTGTAGGAAGCCTGCACTGCCCTCTTTGCGACATGGACGGTTGGCGCTATGATCCGGAGCGATTTGGTTCCCTGCTTTGTAGGAGGCCCGTACTGCCCTTTTTGCAACATGGACGGTCGACGCTCTGATCCGGAGCGATTTGGTTCCCGATTTGTGGGAAGCCTGCACTGCCTTTTTGCGACATGGACGGTCGACGCTCTGATCCGGAGCGATTTGGTTCCCGATTTGTGGGAAGCCTGCACTGCCCTTTTTGCAACATGGACGGTCGAGGCTTGACGCGTCTCCGAGACGGAGTGTCTGTGGTAGACTTTTCCCTGGCCTGGAGTGATCTGGTTCCTGCTTTGTAGGAAGCCTGCACTGCCCTTTTTACGACATGGACGGTCGACGCTCTGATCCGGAGCGATTTGGTTCCCGATTTGTGGGAAGCCTGCACTACCCTTTTTGCGACATGGACGGTCAACGCTCTGATCCGGAGCGATTTGGTTCCCTGCTTTGTAGGAAGCCTGCACTGCCCTTTTTGCGACATGGACGGTCGACGCTATGATCCGGAGCAATTTGGTTCCCTGCTTTGTAGGAAGCCCGTACTGCCCTTTTTGCGACATGGACGGTCGACGCTATGATCCGGAGCGATTTGGTTCCCTGCTTTGTAGGAAGCCCGTACTGCCCTTTTTGCGACATGGACGGTCGACGCTCTGATCCGGGGCGATTTGGTTCCCGATTTGTGGGAAGCCTGCACTGCCCTTTTTGCGACATGGACGGTCGACGCTCTGATCCGGAGCGATTTGGTTCCCGATTTGTGGGAAGCCTGCACTGCCCTTTTTGCGACATGGACAGTCGAGGCTTGACACATCTCCGAGACGGAGTGTCCGTGGTAGACTTTTCCCTGGTCCGGAGTGATCTGGTTCCTACTTTGTAGGAAGCCTGCACTGCCCTTTTTGCGACATGGACGGTCGACGCTCTGATCCGGAGCGATTTGGTTCCTTATTTGTTGGAAGCCTGAACTGCCCTTTTTGCGACATGGATGGTCGACGCTCTGATCCGGAGCGATTTGGTTCCCGATTTGTGGGAAGCCTATACTGCCCTTTTTGCGACATGGACGGTCGACGCTCTGATCCGGAGTGATTTGGTTCCCGATTTGTGGGAAGTCTGCACTGCCCTTTTAGCGACATGGACGGTCGATGCTCTGATCCGGAGCGATTTGGTTCCCGATTTGTGGGAAGCCTGCACTGCCCTTTTTACGACATGGACGGTCAACGCTCTGATCCGGAGCGATTTGGTTCCCGATTTGTGGGAAGCCTGCACTACCCTTTTTGCGACATGGACGGTCGACGCTCTGATCCGGAGCGATTTGGTTCCCGATTTGTGGGAAGCCTGCACTGCCCTTTTTGCGACATGGATGGTCGACGCTCTATTTGACTTACTCTGCTTCTTGCAGTGTCATGGGTGATCTTGATTTGCTCCGCCTCTTGTGGTGTCGAGATTGGATTCTGACTTGCTCCGCTTTCTGCGGTGTCGGAGTTGAAGTTGACTTGTTGATTGTGATTTAGGTTGACATCAGCATCACTATACTGGAATATGGTATCAGGAGTGAATCATCATCTGTCTTTGAGAGGATTTTGGGATTGGATTTTTGTCGGCATCTGCATTGCTGCACTGGAATAATACCAGGAGCAACTCATCATTTGCCCCGGGAGGATTTAGGAATTGGTTTTTTTTCGGCATCTGCATTGCTGTACTGGAATAATGCCAGGAGCAACTCATCATTTGCCCCGGAAGGATTTGGGAATTGGTAGCTTAGGAGACAGGTTTAGATCCTTATCCCCTAAGGCTTTTCAATTTCATGGGCCGTAAGGGTCCCATAAAAGCATTTTCTACCTACGAGTCAAAAGGATCTCGCAGGTGTATTTTCTCCTTAGGGGTCATGGGGACTCCTAAGGGCGTTGTTCTTTTGTGAGTCGTAAAGATCTCACGAGGGAATTTTCTCCTCACAAAGTCGAGAGGACTTTGCGAGTGCATTTCACCTTTTTTCTTATGAGTTTTCGCCCTTTCGGGGTTTCACAAACTCGCCGGCAGTCCCGCTGTTTTTACTCACGGAGCCCTTTCGGGTTTTCATCTGTGCCCATTTTGCTTGTGGACATACCATTTTTTAATTTAATTTAATTTATTTTTATTTTATTTTATTTTATTTTACGCCCGTGGATTGTATACGGTTTTGCAGGATGTATGATCCAGACCGTAGGGCCGGAAAAATTTCGGGACTTTATTGGCGTCTGCATTGCTGCTCTGGAATATGTTACCAGGAGCGACTCATCATTCTCCGTTGGGGTATGGGATTTGGAATTTGGTTGGCGTCTGCATCGCTGCATTGGAATATGGTACCAGGAACGACTCATCATTCGCCGTTGGGGTATGGGATTTGGAATTTGGTTGGCGTCTGCATCGCTGCACTGGAATATTGTACCAGGAGCGACTCATCATTCGCCGTTGGGGTATGGAATTTGGAATTTGGTTGGCGTCTGCATCGCTGCACTGGAATATGGTACCAGGAGCGACTCATCATTCGCCACTTGGGATTTGGGAAGCGATGGCTTAGGAGACAGGTTTAGATCTCTATCACCTAAGGCTTTTCAATTTTATGGGCCGTGAGGGTCCCATAAAAGCATTTTCTTCCTACGAGTCGTAAGGATCCCGCGGGTGCATTTTCTCCTTAGGAGTCGTGGGGACTCCCAAGTGTGTTTTTCCTTCGTGAGTTGTAAGGATCCCACGAAGGATTGTTCTCCTCATGTATCATGAGGACACATGAGTGGGTCTTCCCAACGGAGCATAATTCCGAAGGCGGAGACCAGCCGCGTAACTGGTGATTACGGTGGGAGATGGGTCTGATGAGAATTATTTGAGCCCGTGGATTGTATACGGTAGTCAACTTGGGGACCAACTGTAGGGCCGGGAGAATTTTGAGAAATTGGATTTTGGTTGGCGTCTGCATCGTTGCACTGGAATATAGTACCAGGAGCGACTCATCATTCGCCGTTTTTTTTACCGCGATTGCTCTATCATTTCAGATTTTCTTATCACGAAGGTCGCGATTGCCCCATCATTTCGACTTTTATTCGCGGTTGCCCTATCATTTCGGCTTTATTTTTCATCTTTATTTTACTCGCTGATTCGAGTTGCCCCATCATTTCGGCTTTTCTTTTTATTTATTTATTTACACATTTGTTTTGTTTATTTACACTTTTTTTTTACATTCCCAGTTTAACGACTTAGAGGTCGACTGTTCCCAGTTTAATGACGTGGCGGTCGACTGTTCCCAGTTTAACGACGTAGTGGTCCTCTTTGCTTATCCCAGCTCCTTGAATTTTGATCTTGGCGGAGCTGTGTTGATGACCATAGCTCTGTGGCTTACCGATACATCCGAGGACTGTGAGGTTTTTCCAAGCTTGTATTGGTCCTCTGCCCAATCTTTAAAAACACAGCAGTCTTCAATGGAATGACTCACTACCCTATGGTATGGGCAATATATGGGATTTCCGGTCATATTCATTTCATGTGGCCTCTTCGGAACAGGTAATTGCAGACCATTGTTCAAGGCTTCCTCGAATATATTGCGGACCTCATCCCTCCTGAAGGAGTACACCTTCTTCTTTCTCTCCATTAGAGTAGGTGCCCTTACTGATGCTGGTCTTTGAGGCCGATCGGTCTTTGGTTCGCCCTTTTCAGATAATAGCACATGTCTGGGAGCATTAGATTCCCGAAAGGCTTCGGTCTCCATTTGTATGAAATCGGTGGTCGTAGCTTGACGGTTTGCTAGCACGCCTTTAGACAGTTCTATCTCTCCCGTCTTGTATTGCCTTTCGACCCAATCTTTGAAGACGAAGCAGTCTTCAATGGCATGACCTATCACTTTGTGATAGAGGAAATATTTTGGGTCGTCGGTCATATTCGCTTCTTGCGGTCTCTTTGATTCTGGCAGTTGTAGACCGTTTCTCAGGGCGTCTTTGAATATTTTACGAATTTTGTTCCTTCTGAAGGCATAGACCTTATCCAGCTTCTCTTTCAGTGGAGATTCTCCTCCGGTGTATGTATCGGAGGGACTGGAGGCTGATTGCGGCCGTTTTTCGCCAAGGTGCTCCACTCTTAGGTTGAAGGGGGTATCAGTTGGCTGCCTCCGGGTATCAATCACTGGCTCATGAACCGAAATTTGATTCTGCTGTAATTGCAATCGGGCGACTTGGGTCGCGAGATCTGCCGCAACGTTTGCCAATTCGTCGACCTTGGACTGTACCTTGGCTAACTACTCGTCCCTGTCCTGAAGCTGCCTCTGAAGCCATCGGAATAACGCTTGTTCTGTAGTTCCGGCTATGACAACCGGGTCATCTTTATTGCCTGAGCTCAATTCCGCAGGAACCACGGGCTCCTCTGACTTATCGGCCTGAGTGGGCTCTTCGTCACTTAGATCGAGCCGATGCTGGGTAGCGTCAATCATATCATCACCATGGCTGTGAAGAAGAGGAGGATTCGTTTTTTCATGTCCGACCATGTAGACAGTGCGAACCACATACCCAGCCATCTCTGTATCTTTGGCGGCTGATTTCGCGGAGCGGTCCGGGCTTTGGAAATTCATAAATTTTAACATGGCCGGAGCCCTAGCCCTTTTGTTGGCTCTGTATCTGAGCCGCTTCTGCCTCAGCTTCTCTGCCTTGAGCGCTTAGCAAGCTTCTGCTCTTCGGAAAGCCGCCATAGGCTGAGTGATGGGGAGCCTTGAGAAGACACCAAATCGAGCAGTTGTCAGAGGCACCGCTGGAGCTTGCCCGAGATGCCTTGTTGCTTTGTTGGTGTTGATGGCCTTGCCCCAAGCTGGGGCCAAGGAAAGTCGTTCAAACACCGACTTGCGTTTGTGTTGGGGCGCCCTCGCGACTATGACATTCGGCCTTTTTCCCTTTGAGACCGGTTTGTCTGTTACCGGAGCTTGAGTAACTGGGACGGCGTTAGCTTACACGAACATAATAGAGCCAAATGGTAGCGGCTCCTCCTCCCATTGTTGCCCGAGACTGGCCGGAAGGACCGTCCTGGAGTCCATCTTCATCGTGTAGGAGACGGGAGTTGTGTCGAGAGCTGAGATTGTCCTTAGAGACATTTTGTTGCGTCTGGAGATTGTAGTCGAAAGTCGTTAACCTGCAAACAGAAGCATGATTTCAGTACAGGTAAGCGATATGTATATTGATTGAGTTCGTATGAAAGTTTAACCCGAAATATGGGAGGAGAGATAGCTCCCACCAGGCGTGCCAGAATCTGTAGGGTGTTTTTCGTCACCCCATTGAGATGGGAATACGCGCGCGCTTGTCAGGTGTACTATAGATTCCTCTTGCCTAGGGTAGGCCGGGGTTTATTGATTGTGGGGATCCGAATCTCCAGCAGCCGTGGACTAAGCTGTCGTTAATTACCCCTCGCCTTTGGAGCGAGGGAACCTCCGATTGACGGGTTAAACTGGTTATGCGAACTCAAAGTGCAGTGTGCGTGTGTTGTGTTTTAAAAGGGTTTTGGATATATCGGGGGCCCCGTAGAGTTTTTACGGGGGTCCCGCTACCCGGATAGCGGGCTGGGGGTTAAGAGGGCTATCAGCCCCCTTACGGGGTGCGGGGCAGCGCCCTGGCCCAAAATTTTTGAGAGGGACGGTGTTGTAGAGTGTGTGTGTGTCTGTGTGTGTGTATAAAAGAAAGGGAAAGGGCATCCAAAGGATGCGTGGGAAAAAGCGCCAGCGCTTTGGGTGCTAGCGCTTTGAGCGCTAGCGCCCCAACGTGCCAGGCACGTGGGTGCTCGGGCGCTAGCGCTTTAGGCGCTAGCGCTCTGAGCGCAAGAGCGCTAGCGCCCTACGTGCCAGGCACGTGGACTCTCGGGCGCTAGCGCCCTACGTGCCAGGCACGTGGGTGCTAGGGCGCTAGCGCTCTGAGTGCAAGAGCATTAGCGCCCCACGTGTCGGCACGTGGGCGCTCGGGCGTTAGCGCTCTGAGCGCAAGAGCGCTAGCGCCCCACGTGCCAGCACGTGGGCGCTCGGGCGCTAGCGCCCCACGTGCCAGCACGTGGGCGCTAGCGCTTTGGGCGCTAACGCTTTGAGTACGAGGGCGCTAGCGCTTTGAGCGCGAGCGCCCCACGTGTCAGCACGTGGGCGCTCGGGCGGCAAAAGGGACTTGGTCCCTGCAATGGGAGTTGTACTCCCGGAAAGGAGCACTTATTATTCTGTGTGTGTGTGTATATATATATATGTATATATATATGAGGAGTTAAACTCTTAGGATGTTTTGAAACTGATGAAGGGCTTCTCCCCTTGAGCCCTAGTTATTCCCCAAAGTGGGATCTCTGGAGATGGGTCTCCTTCTTTCTCCTCTGTTGGCAGGATCTCGAAGATCAAGAGATGTGAGATTTTAAAAATCTCTTCTTTTTGAGATCTAATGGTAGATCCAAATTCCCCTTTGTGGGTTTTATGGTGAAAAACTATTTAGTTTTGGAAAAGGAAGAGTAAAACTCTTGATTTAATTCAAAAGAAATGTAACAACCGAGTTCATTTATACCAATTCCAGTTCCCGTATTTACTTATCTGTGGTATTTTCTTGATTTAATGGGTTTTTGGGTGCGAATGGTAATTTTACATTTTACATTGCATTCGACCCGACCCGCTTGCTTGAACCTGTTTGATTCATATTTATAGATTAACCTAACTTGTTACATAGACACGTGCATCTCATGTATACTGCATACTGGCATTTTACCTAGCATTGCATCTTTTACCATATAACATTTTAGGTCATGTAAAATAATTTAAAATTGCATTTCATAGCTTGCATAATACCCCTAACCCCGTGGTAGCATCCGCGCATCTTGTTATCGTCTCGTTCAGTGAAACGGACGTGTTTGGATAGCTACGTGCATGTACGTGCATCCGTTCTTGGGGGTATGCATTTTCGTTACCTAAGCATTCATTTTGAATTTTGAAGGTCGCACATATTTTTCGTATTTTAAATCTGAATTTTTAAACCCGATCCGGGCGCGTTTTGAAATATTTTTGTATCCCTCCAAAATTCAATTTACTTAATTTTAAAATTTAGTTTAAATATTTTCATGCGATTTCTTTAACAAACTGAAACCTCTTATCTAAAATTTTAAATCTAAAAATCTTTTAAAATTTTAAATCTAATTTCCTAACAAAGCAACAACCCCTTTCTCTCTCTCTCTCTCCTCTACATATATCTATTTATATATATATTTTTTATTTATTTAATTTTTCTTTCCTTATTTAATACACAACCTCTTCTTCTTACTTTTTCTTCTTCTTTCTTCTTTCTTTTTCTTGATCTTGTTTCTTGATTCCGGTGATCACCGCCGGAGCCGTGCTCGTTGCTGACGATCCGAGTGATCCAGTGAAGGTACCTGATTTGCGTGATCACCCTCGTGCGTTGTTTGGAACCGTTTCGTGTACCGTGCGCGCGTCGCGACATTTCGCCGACGAAGGACGTTCCGTACACATCCGTTCTTGTTCCGTCTAGGCAAGTTAATCTTGCTACATGCTATATAATTCATTTTATACCTATTTAAATAAATACCATACCTATAGTTTAAATCTAGTACCCCATGTTTAATTTTATAACGTTTCGATGTTCCGTTTGCATCCGTTTATATCATTTTAAATCTAGATCATGAAAACTTATTTTGTGACATACTAGATTACATTATACTGCATCCATATCATTTAAAATATATATCGTCGTAATATTTCTTATTATTATCTCTAATTAGTTTATAATATGCATTTTATAATGTTATACATTTGAAAATATTATAGTTTACACATGAAACGTCGTTGCAAAGCGGCTACGACAAATCTGAAATTTACTGTACACCTTACCTTATAAAATTCATTATAAATCATAGAAAAATCATTAGTATAAGTTCTTTAGTTCTTTACGAAGATAACTAAGAATACTATAACTCTATGAAATATTTACATGCAAAATAAATTGTTTAAATAACGTAAAATTCAAATGAATATGTCTTTAAACTGCTGTCCAGGAAAATTCCAGCAGCAAACTTTCAACTTCGGATGTTCATAACCTTTTATAGGGATAACTTGACATGTTTATACTTATAAAAATGAAAACTTTATTGAATTATCTTTGTTTTGGTATAAGACACGTCCCTTTTGGAGAACGTTTGTTATTTTTAAGCTATTTTACAAATCAGGGTGACGCTGAATTTCTGAACGGAACTTTCTTGTGCATGGTTAATCAATACCACTTTTATAGTTATTAATCGGCTTGAATATGTTATCCATGTTAATATTATTATATCAATATCTATTTAATAAATAATAGTGCTTGTGTTTTAATATTCAGCAAATTTTACCGATTTACAGTTTTATAGTATCCATCTGTATCCGTACGGTTTATTACATATCTAGTTGCACGCCGAGACCATATTATTTCATTTTACTGTTACATTAGTATCCCATACTTGATCTTGAGCATCCTACATAGTCATGATGTAATCCCTGATAAATATTTGTGCATCCATGCTTGATTATTTATAATCATGATTATGCTAGCTGTTTATGAGCACCCACATGCTATCTTTTACACCCTGACATGACTTGCTACACACATATTACTTGACCCGACATGGTACCGTACACTACTTGACCTGACTTGATATACCATGGCTTGACCTGTTACCTGATCTTGTGTCTAATGCCAACAAACCTGACATGTAGTCCTCACGGACCGTTCCTGTTGTCTATCCAGACAAACCTGCTCTTACCTGATCCTGTGTTGGCATTAGTTCTTGATTACTGAATACCTGACTTGACATATATAACTCCCACTCCCTGCTACGTTGGTCTCCATTTTCCACTTCAATGAGCTCATAAGCCGTGCTTATAGAGAATGTTTGAGGGGTATGGGGAAATCAATGATGAAATCCTGACTTGTAACTCGACAGTTACTCGCTTATACTGATCAGTTTTAGAGGCTAGGCCAGCCTTGGGAAGATGCTGCTGACATCATTCATCTGTACATATTTTCTGTTTTAGTGCCTAGCGGCATGTCTCGGATTCAGCCCGAGAATCTTGACCGTGGTCCCGGGTATGCACGGGATACTATTGAGTTATATCGATGATTCATCAAATTGATTTCAAAGACTTTAGAGTAGAAAACCCAATAGAACAGTTTAGTTTACTCACTGCACACTACCCTTCACTGCCCTGATTTATATTACTGTTACACCTGCTTTTCATTCATGTTTATACCTGCATTGCCTGCTACCCTGCTTATTTTTTTATTGCTTGATGACATGACGCGCTGACGTCTGGGTTTTGCATGGCCCAGATTCTTCTACCTTGTTGCAGACTGACCAGGAGTACTGCCGCTGTTAGACGAGCGGTGAAGTTCCTGTCGGTATGTAGTTTCACTTCCAGGTGTTTCATTTATTGTATCTTTTGGCTTCCGCATATTGTTATTTCTTGACTCTTTTACTCTGGCTTATGGACATGTACTAGATAGTTAGTTACTTTCCTGTTCTTGATATCTCTACAGCCGTAATGTGACTGTGGAAGGATTTTTCCTATCCACAGGTAGCATGGCTGGCTATGTCACGTGCCCATCTTAGCGTACTCTGGGAAGCGGGGCGTGACATGGTTCTTTTGGTATCAGAGACATAGGATATAGGTTAATCGGGTTGATTCTTTTGTAGTTGGGTATTGGACCCAATACACGAATCAGAATACTCGTGATTAGGAACATGTCCTGCCACCTTGATTATCGTGATTGTTGAATCATATCCTTCTCTTAATCCTTTGTTTGGGCGATATGCAAACCACTTTGCATTTCGACCTGAAATCTTTTGGTTCTCTATTGTTTCTCCCTGTTTCTTGATTCTGGTACTAGGATTTGGGCGACTTGGGTGGAGTTATGTAATTGTACCCATGAACTGCAGCATGGTTACAATGCGGTACTCTATTTAAGTAACTTGGAGTCCTGGTCTTGTTTCACTTCCCTATTCCATGATCATTACATTACCTTATTTCTCTCGGTTTCATTGCTTACCAGTTATTGTTCCATCGCCAGCTTGAATCATGTTTACCGTGCTTAATCCTCTTCAGTATCTTGACTTCGGATAAAGTCATCTAGATATCTTACTTGTTCTTGTTTTCCCCGCATTAGGACTGTTCAATCCTAGTGCATTCCCTTGTTTGTTGTTGTCTTGGGAATGGATTTTCGTGGCACTTTCCATGCTCATATTGATTGTAAGGAAAGGAAAGTGATTTTCTAGATTCCTGGACATCCGGAGTTTGTTTTACTGGAGGAAGCAGTTCCGTCGGGCCAGTCGAGTTTAGGGCTAGGCCGACGAATGATGATCTTTCGTTGATGGAAGTGATAAGGAAGAAGCGTAGACTATATTTCGAATGTTCATGGACGTGTTCGAAGACGTCTCGGAATTATCGCCAAAACGAGGCGTGGAGTTTGTGATTGATTCTAGTGCAGCGCCAATCTCAAAGACGTACTATCCAATGGCACCAGTGGAGTTGGAAGAAGTCATGAAGCAGATTGCTGAATTACTTGAGAGGGGTTGGATTCGCAGCAGTAACTCGCATTGGGAAACTCCAGTTCTTCTAGTAAAGAAGAAAGATGGCACAAGAAGGATGTGCATCGATTATCGAGAATTAAACCGGGTGATTATTATGAACAAGTACCCGATCCCTCGCATTGGCGAATTGTTTGAGCAGCTTAGTGGCGCGAGGGTATTCTTGAAACTGGATTTGCGGTTCGGATATCATCAGGTCCGAGTTAAATCAGAAGATATTTGCAAGACTGTGTTCCGAACTCAGCATGGACATTATGAGTATTAGTGATGCCCTTCGGAGTAACGAACGCACCGGCGATATTTATGGACTTGATGAACCGAATCTTTTCACCATTCTTGGACCAGTTTATAGTGGTGTTCGCTGAGGATATTCTGGTCTACTCGAGGAGCATTGAAGAGCATGCAGAACTCTTGAAGATCGCACGCAGATATTGAGTCAAGAAATATTGTATGCAAAGATGAGCAAGTGCGAGTTTTGGCTTGAAGAAGTGAAGTTTTTGGGGTATATCGTAGCTGGAGATGGAATCGCCGTTTATCCAGGGAAGATTGCAGCAGTTCAAGATTGGCCGATTCCGAAGAACATTGTAGAGATCAGAAGTTTTCTTGGACTTGCAGGATACTACAGAAGGTTTGTGGAGAATTTTGCTCGTTTGGTTGAGCCTTGACCAAGCTTACGCTCATGGAAGTACCGTTTGTATGGACGGATAAGTGTGCGTCAGCTTTTGAGGTATTGAAGCAGAGATTGATAACCGCTTCTATTTTAACCGTGTCAGACAGTTCTGGAGGATTGGTGATTCACAGCGACGCATCTGGGAAAGGATTGGGATGTGTTTTGATGCAGCATGGGAAGGTTATAGCTTACATATCGAGACAGTTGAAGACCCATGAGAAGAATTACCCAACTCATGACTTAGAGCTAGCAGCGGTGATTTTTGCTTTGAAAATTTGGAGACACTACTTATTGGGTGAAAGGGACGAAGTTTTCACCGATCACAAAAGCCTAAACTACGTGTTTACACAGAAGGAGCTTAATATGAGGCAGTGTATATGGTTGGAGCTGATGGTTGACTACGATCTTGATCTTAAGTACCATCCGGGAAAGTTAATGTTGTGCCGGATGCGCTTAGTCGGTTATCAGCAATTCGGAGGTTGACTGCACAAAAAGGAACTTATTGAAGACTTTCGGAGATTCGAGTTGGAGATCGTGCTACCGCATTCTTCAGGACAGTTGATGTCGCTGCAAGTACAGTCATCATTGATCGAGAGTATTAAAGCAGTGCAGTCAAAAAAACCCAAGATTGCAAAGGTTTTAAGAACAGGTTGAAGCTGGACTTCGAACGGACTTGTTAATTCATGAAGATGGTTCGTTGCGATATGGTAGCCGTTTGTGTGTGCCAAAAGGAGACATTCGCGAAGAACTTATGAAGGAGGCGCACAGTTCAGCATATTCCATACATCCAGGAGGCACGAAGATGTACCGAGATATACGACAGCATTTCTGGTGGGAAGGCATGAAACGGGATATTGCCGTTTTGTGGCAAAGTGTTTGGTGTGTCAGCAAGTTAAGGATGAACATCAACGGGTTGCTGGTTTATTGCAATCACTTCCGATCCCTCAATGGAAGTGGGAACATATAACCATGGATTTCGTGACAGCTCTACCGCGGAGTCCAAAGGGCAACAATGCAGTTTGGGTGATTGTTGATCGATTGACCAAGGCAGCTCATTTCATACCATTTCGAGTTGGTCGATCAACAGAAACTTTGGCAGAGCGGTACATGCAGGAGATAGTAAGATTGCATGGAGTACCGGTGAGCATCGTATCCGACCGTGACACTCGTTTCTTATCACACTTTTGGAGGAGCTTACAGGAAAGTTTGGGGGCTCGATTGAAGTTTAGCACAGCTTATCACCCTCAAACAGATGGCCAGTCGGAGAGAACGATCCAAACTCTTGAAGACATGTTGAGAGCTTGCATGTTAGATTTCAAGGGTTCATGGGAGGATCATCTACATTTGGTGGAGTTTTCTTACAACAACAGTTTTAGGCGACTATTCAGATGGCTCCATTCGAAGCTTTATACGGTCGCAAGTGTCGTTCACCTGTTTGCTGGACGATGTTAGAGAACGAAGATTGTTGGGACCGGATTTGATCGTGCAAACAGTTGAGAAGGTTAACACTATCCGGAATCACATGAAAGCAGCATAAGACCAACAAAAGAGTTGGGCAGATACATCGAGAAGACCTCTAGAGTTCGCCGTTGGTGATTTGGTATTCTTGAAGATATCACCGACTAGAGGAGTGATTCGTTTCGGAAGTCGAGGAAAGCTTAGTCCTCGATTCGTTGGACCTTTTGAGATTTTGGAGTGTGTTGGAGAAGTAGCATATCGATTGGCGTTACCGCAATCCTTGGCGAATGTTCATGACGTGTTTCACGTATCTCAACTCCGTAAATATGTTCGAGATGAAACACACGTGCTGGATCATTCGGAGCTGACTGTACGAGTAGATTTGACTTTGAGGAGCGACCGATGTCGATTGTGGATCGAAGGGAAAAGGTTCTTAAGAACAAGATTATCCCTCTTGTACTTGTTTCTTGGGGAAATCGCTCGCATGGAGAATCAACCTGGGAATGAGAAGATGAAATCCAGCAGAAGTTTCCACATCTATTCTTATAATTTCTTGATTGTTTATCCTTTCTTGTTCTTGGAATTTCGAGGACGAAATTCTTTTTGTAGTTGGGTATAATGTAACAACCGAGTTCATTTGTACCAATTCCAGTTCCCGTATTTACTTATCTGTGGTATTTTCTTGATTTAACGGGTTTTTGGGTGCGAATGGTAATTTTACATTTTACATTGCATTTGACCCGACCCGCTTGCTTGAACCTGTTTGATTCATATTTATAGATTAACCTAACTTGTTACATAGACACGTGCATCTCATGTATACTGCATACTGACATTTTATCTGGCATTGCATCTTTTACCATATAACATTTTAGGTCATGTAAAATAATTTAAAATTGCATTTCATAACTTGCATAATACCCCTAACCCCATGGTAGCATCCGCGCATCTTGTTATCGTCCCGTTCAGTGAAACGGACGTGTTTGGATGGCTACGTGCATGTACGTGCATCCGTTCTTGGGGGTATGCATTTTCGTTACCTGAGCATTCATTTTGAATTTTGAAGGTCGCACATATTTTTCGTATTATAAATCTGAATTTTTAAACCCGACCCGGGCGCGTTTTGAAATATTTTTGTATCCCTCCAAAATTCAATTTATTTAATTTTAAAATTTAGTTTAAATATTTTCATACGATTTCTTTAACAAACTGAAAGCTCTTATCTAAAATTTTAAATCTAAAAATCTTTTAAAATTTTAAATCTAATTTCCAAACAAACCAACAACCCCTTTCTCTCTCTCTCTCTCCTCTGCATATATCTATTTATATATATTTTTTTATTTATTTAATTTTTCTTTCCTTATTTAATACACAACCTCTTCTTCTTACTTCTTCTTCTTCTTTCTTCTTACTTCTTCTTCTTCTTCTTTCTTCTTTCTTTTTCTTGATTTTGTTTCTTGATTCCGGTGATCACCGCCGGAGCCGTGCTCGTCGCTGACGATCCGAGTGATCCAGTGAATGTACCTGACTTACGTGATAACTCTCGTGGGTTGTTTGGAACCGTTTCGTGTACCGAGCGCGCGTCGCGACATTTCGCCGACGAAGGACGTTCCGTACACATCCGTTCTTGTTCCGTCTAGGCAAGTTAATCTTGCTACATCCTATATAATTCATTTTATACCTATTTAAATAAATACCATACCTATAGTTTAAATCTAGTACCCCATGTTTAATTTTATAACGTTTCGATGTTCCGTTTGCATCCGTTTATATCATTTTAAATCTAGATCATGAAAACTTATTTTGTGACATACTAGATTACATTATACTGCATCCATATCATTTAAAATATATATCGTCGTAATATTTCTTATTATTATCTCTAATTAGTTTATAATCTGCATTTTATAATGTTATACATTTGAAAATATTATAGTTTACACATGAAACGTCGTTGCAAAGCGGCTACGACAAATCTGAAATTTACTGTACACCTTACCTTATAAAATTCATTATAAATCATAGAAAAATCATTAGTATACGTTCTTTAGTTCGTTACGAAGCTAACTCAGAATACTATAACTCTATGAAATATTTACATGCAAAATAAATTTTTTAAATAACGTAAAATGCAAATGAATATGTCTTTAAACTACTGTCCAGGAAAATTCCAGCAGCAAACTTTCAACTTCGGATGTTCATAACTTTTTTTAGGTATAACCTGAGATGTTTATACTTATAAAAATGAAAACCTTATTGAATTATTTTTGTTTTGGTATAATACACGTCCCTTTTGGAGAACGTTTGTTATTTTTAAGCTATTTTACAAATTAGGGTGACGCTGAATTTCTGAACGGAACTTTCTTGTGCATGGTTAATCAATATCACTTTTATAGTTATTAATCGGCTTGAATATGTTATCCATGTTAATATTATTATATCAATATCTATTTAATAAATAATAGTGCTTGTGTTTTAATATTCAGCAAATTTTACCGATTTACAGTTTTATAGTATCCGTCTGTATCCGTACGGTTTATTACATATCTAGTTGCACGCCGAGACCATATTATTTCATTTTACTGTTACATTAGTATCTCATACTTGATCTTGTGCATCCTACATAGTCATGATGTAATCCCTGATAAATATTTGTGCATCCATACTTGATTATTTATAATCATGATTATGCTAGCTGTTTATGAGCACCCACATGCTATCTTTTACATCCTGACATGACTTGCTATACACATATTACTTGACCCGACATGGTACCGTACACTACTTGACCTGACCTGATATACCATGGCTTGACCTGTTACCTGATCTTGTGTCTAATGCCAACAAACCTGACATGTAGTCCTCACGGACCGTTCCTGTTGTCTATCCAGACAAACCTGCTCTTACCTGATCCTGTGTTGGCATTAGTTCTTGATTACTGAATACCTGACTTGACATATATAACTTTGGGATATGGGGAAATCAATGATGAAATCCTGACTTGTAACTCGACAGTTACTCGCTTATACTGATCAGTTTTAGAGGCTAGGCCAGCCTTGGGATGATGCTGCCGACATCATTCATCTGTACATATTTCCTGTTTTAGTGCCTAGCGGCATGTCTCGGATTCAGCCCGAGAATCTTGACCGTGGTTCCGGGTATGCACGGGATACTATTGAGTTATATCGATGATTCATCAAATTGATTTCAAAGACTTTAGAGTAGAAAACCCAATAGAACAGTTTAGTTTACTCACTGCACACTACCCTTTACTGCCCTGATTTATATTACTGTTACACCTGCTTTTCATTCATGTTTATACTTGCATTGCCTGCTACCCTGCTTATTTTTTTATTGCTTGATGACATGACGCGCTGACGTCTGGGTTTTGCATGGCTCAGATTCTTCTACCTTATTGCAGACTGACCAGGAGTACTGCCGCTGTTAGACGAGCGGTGAAGTTCCTGTCAGTATGTAGTTTCACTTCCAGGTGTTTCATTTATTGTATCTTTTGGCTTCCGCATATTGTTATTTCTTGACTCTTTTACTCTGGCTTATCGACATGTACTAGATAGTTAGTTACTTTCCTGTTCTTGATATCTCTACAGCCGTAATGTGACTGTGGAAGGATTTTTCCTATCCACAGGTAGCATGGCTGGCTATGTCACGTGCCCATCTTAGCGTACTCTGGGAAGCGGGGCGTGACAAGAAAGAAGAAGGTTTTAGAACCTTGAGGAAGGAGAAAGAGGCACAGGCCCTAATTTTTGGGGAATGAAAAGTCTATGTTTTATTTATCATCATGTTGCCTTATATAGGCTTACATATTTACATATAGCCCCTTGGGCTTCACAAAATGGCATTTTGCCTATCCCATAGCTCATGTGCCATTTCTTTTTGCACATAAGCCATGGGCTTACAAAAATTTGGCTTTATGCCCATTTTGTTTACATTCATGCATAAAAAATTACATAAAAATTATTTATTACATGATTTCATTTTGGCATGGGGTAGGGCCGGCCGCTTCATGTTCGGACTCGACCTTGGCATTGGCCCGCTTGGCTTAGGGTTGACTTTGACTTGGTCAACCGGGGTGCAATTTTCGACTTCAACATATATATTTTCGGTTACATTGGGCTTATACCTAGATATAGGTTATTGCATTGAGTTATTCTAATTGGGTTTGCATGATAGTTGGTGTTGCATTATGATACATATGCATATCATATAGTATATTGTACGGGTTATGATAGTACTATACTTATGACCTAGGTATCGTCGTGCATTTAGATTTCTACCTTTATATGTACTTCTATTCACTGAGTTGGCAACTCATCCCCGTTGTGCCACAGTTTCTTGCAGGTTTTACCGCTTGGATTATTAGCGGCTTGGCACACATTTCTTCCGGCGAGTGATTGGTAAGTGGGTTACTATTGTATCGTACTCACACTTGATTATTCATATATTCTTGTATTTAGTGAAAAATCCATCAACCTAGAAAGGGTATACTGTGGACTTAGAAGCGAGACTTTAGAGTTTGGGTGTTGTGATGTCGCACTCATGGGAATCGACCTTTTTATATTGTTGCTTTTGTATCGCTTTTTTTCTTTGCCATTGTGCGTCGTATATTGTTGCTTGGTTGCTCCACAGTTTGGGCGTGGAAGCTAGCTCCCGTTGGGATGCTATTTATATTATTATGTTGTATCGGGTTATATAAAAATGCAAAGGAGGTGCTGTCGAATTTCAAAACGTTATAGATGCGTTTCAAACATACTTAGTTAAATTTAAATATTATCTAAACTGATTCCATCTGTTGACTATTTTAAACTTCACCTCCAATATTTTCAAAAAGGGTTTAGATTCCGGGTTTCGACTTACTTGAACCGCGTCGATGTCTTTAGATGTCACGTGATTTAAGTGCCGGTTACGTGCCACATTTGGGTCGTGACAAAGTTGGTATCAGAGCGTTTGGTTTAACCTTTGTTCGAGTCTAGATTTGACTATATGGAGTCTGGGCATACATTTTGTTAGCCAGGCTTGACCTTATAGGATTTAGACTTGACTTTGGGAGTCTTATACCCAAACTTTCGTTATATAGGATGACCTTTGTTGATGGAGTAGGTACTAAGTAGAATGATGTACCGTACATATGTTCCACGGCATATTTACGATATGATACTCCGCCTAAATTACCTTAGGATTTATATCTTGAGATCTTCCTTCTATTCATTCCGTTGATCAATCCTCGTCAGTGCGTGATGATTGTTTCGGTCACCATGTTTATGGGAGCCGAGAGTGCTGCGGTTAGAGATACGGTTAGAGCAGACTTGGCTGGGACAAGGACTGACCAGGATGACATTCCGATGATATAGAGACACGTCGTTTATTGATATTGATCGAGTTCTTGTATTGAAGCGAGTTTCTTCGGGATCCGCACCAGATGGTCGAATCATTGCTGGAGATTAGCCGGACTCGAGGCATGATGTTTTCCCCTCTCCGAAAATCGTGGTGTTGCGTACCGTTCAGACAGCGGTACCAATCATTACTGAGGTTATTGAGATGTTGCTCTCAGAGATCATGAAGTTAAAAATTGACGATGTTTACAAGTGTAGATGGATCAGAATGATTCATAGCCGTTCAGATATAGGATGGTTAGGACTTTTAATCCGTTGTGGCGCCTCAATACGAGATCAGTGAAATTGATTAGCTTCTTCCGATGGATTTTGCTCAGACCTGATGCACGTAGTTCGAGAAAGAGATCATGTTCATTTGACAAATTGGGACTAGTTTTCGAAGGTGGGCTTAGCCAAATTCTTCTACAGAGTATCAAAGATACCGGCTTCGTGTTTTTGGAAGTCTTATGAGGCTCCGGGCATGGTCATAATCGAGTATGACTTGCAAATCGCATGATTATCGTGATACACTCATTAAGTGGCTGATATTGGTGATTTATGAAATAGGAGATTGGTGCAAAGTTTCAGTGGAAAGTTGTTCTTCACTGGCGATATTGAAGATTTGATACTTATACAGAGACGCGTACAACTACACTTCAGAGGAAAATATTAAGGAAATGACAGTCGTAACTAAAGAGAAAATGGATTCAGAAATGAGTGCTAGTTTTGGGAAGGCTGGATAGCTAAGATCAACAGGAGACTTGAAGGGGTTCTTTTTGGAAGTGATAATAAGTAAGAATGGACCTAGGATCAGTTGTTAGCACACAAGCAGAGAATAGAGATTTCCGTCATTAACAACTTGCGTTATGAAAGACTGGACTACTGGCCAAGAAGATGTGTTGAGAGGTATCAGCAGTAGGATAAATTGTGTCGTTGCTCCTCACCGGACGATTGTATGAAGAGCTCCTGACGTTAGAGATCCGCAAGAAGAGTCAGAATTCAGAGACAGAGAACGTCAGAACGTAGCAGCCGGCAAGTAGTAATCCTTGCTACGCCAATTCCGGTGGTATAAACACCTTCCGACTTTGATGAGGATAGGTTTCGATGTCCTTGGAGTTCGATTTGCATTTTTATGATCTAAAATAATTCATTTTCAATATTTAAGAAGGGGCAACTCAAAGTCCGTTATTTTGATGTATGTATTTTGAGGATTTGAGGGTCAATTTATGTTTTGTGCACACCAGGTGCACTTGATGAGATTTCCATATACAGTTAATTCATTTTGATTATGTTTTGTGCACACCAGGTGCACTTGTTGTGAATTTCGTGCGAGGTGACTGCACTCGATTGGAGTGTTATGTACATCAGGTGCACTACACTGATATTTCTGTGCACATCGGGTGCACATGGTTAAGAGATTATATATATATACTCTAGGTATACTTGATTTTCAATTTTGTGCACTCTGATGCACTTGATGTTGATTTTGCGCACTCCGATACACTTGATACTATTTTGTACACTTTTGTTCCATGCACGGTAGATGCAGTGGATATCATTTCGTGTACGCCTGTTGCACTTAACGCATTTTTGTTTTCATTCACACCGTGATGTGTGGTTTGAGATTGCACGCAAACCCATTAGGGTTGATTTTGTTTTCTTACTTTGCACTTGATAGGATATATTATAGACTGATTTATATAAAAGAATTTTTGCTTGATCGTGTGCATTGATATTGCACTACGATTATAACAATTATTGTGTACTTAAAATGCCCAACGGTTTTCGTATTTGGCAAATTGCATCATAACTGGAGTAACTCTCATAGCACCAGCTGGAGTTACAGTTATGTGAGTTTTATATATTTTGATGTTTCACGCACACTGTTACGATATGATGCGTTTTAGCTCGTATGAGATTTTGGAGTTTTGTTATATCGAGCGGGTGTTATGTTTTAAATTTGGACCCTGGAAAATTGTTTGAAATGAGTTGATTGGATTAAGAAAAATGTTTTAAGAAAAGGGTTTAATTTAAATTCGGGGACCGAATTTCTTTAAGGGGGAAAGACTGTAACATTTTGGAAAATTTTAAATAGTAAATTATAATTTTAAATATGAATTTAAATAAGTTTGCAAAGTGATATCACATACAGCTTTTGGTATCGGAATTATATCCGTAAAAATGTGATTATTTTGGTAGAATGTGAATAAAGGTGTGTGATATCATAAAAATGATATTTTAATTATTTTAACATGATATTGAATTTTAAATTAAGCTAATGACATTTAAGCGATAGATTAAATCATTTTATATCTTTTGTTTCATATGGATTTAAATTGTAACATGATATAAGATTTCTTATTAAGATAAGAATATTTAAGTGTCATGACAAGTATTTCATTTTAAGTATGGATGTAGATGTTACATGAAAAGGGTTTTCTTTCTTTTGTTGTTTTTATTATTTTGGAAGTGGTTGACATATCATAATCTAGACTAAACCCTCACATAAAACTCACCTCATCCATACTCACAATCCTCCACCTCCTCCTTCATAACTTTCCACCTCCTTCTTCAAGGTTAACACCTCCTCCTTGCATGAATGCACCAGGCTTCAATATAGGACACATCCTCCTTCCTCTCATGCCACCTCCACCTCTTAACATGCACCTCATGCTTTCTCTACATGCATCCTCACCCATTTACACAAAATACTTAGAAAATTCTTTAGCTATCCCAACTGAAACAATACACTCTTCAGCCCCAAATCAAGAAATTTCTAAGTGTTCATACCAAAAGAGAGAGAGAGAGAGAGAGAGCAATGACTTCCTAAATCAAATGTACCCTTCATCAAACACAATACACTACAACACTTAGATTATTCCATCATAGGATTCTTGAACTGGTGTTCTCTTGTGAATCATTCAATAGGTATAAGTTCAACCCTGCAGTTTTTAGTTCAATACTGTTTTTGTTTAGAGGTATGATATCGGTATATATCGTAATTGGATAATTAAGCTCTATTTTGAATCTGTTATAGTTTAGATGTAAATTAGAAAACCCAAACAGTGTCTTAACCTTGTAAATTGGACCTAGAATAAACCATAGGAATACGAACCCATTACCTCGGATTTTGGCCGGCGACAAGAAGGTAAAATCCGAGCTCGCCGGATTTTTAGGGGAGTTGGGTGTTGTATTTTTTAGGGTATCTCTCTGGAGGTGTACAGGTATGTTTGGTATTGTTTATTTAAGTTATTTTAGCAGTAGGTTAAATCTGTAAGCTAGTATCAGTTTTGGAGTAAAATTCTATATACGACACGTAGCATGTTTAGTTGTACAGTATCATAAACTGGGATTTTGTGATATCTAGCTCATTACAATTGAATCTGGAACCAATAGGTATAAGCACTAGAAAAACTACCAACACCATAAGCATCATAGGATCACTATAAAACTTAACTTAAAGACCAAGCCCCCAAGTCATTGGTTGACCCGGCGACATCTAGGCTTTTTCCGAGCTCGCCGGCCCCCCTTGGGTGTTTGGTGTTGGTTTTTCACCTGTGCCTTTGTATGGGAAAATTATGATTTTTAGTATTGTTTGAATTGTCCCAATATTTATACAGAGAAATCTGGGAATGTTTAGTTGGGTTTTATTTAAAGTTTCAGACATTTCGATATGATTTTCCGTATTTCAGTACCGCAACTGAAACGTTGACGTCCGTACGTTAGGTTCAAGGGCAATTGATCATCTTTGAGGTAAGTGAGCTGTAGGTTCTAACCTACGGGTGCTTAGCTCGTTATTTTGGTTTTTAATATGATAATTATATCGGTGTGATTTTAAATACGATTATAGGTGTGATCGCGAAAGATTTCCGAGACGGAGTTGATGAACATAGCAGCGTGGAATTCAGCAAGCTCATCAAGTTGGTGAGTAGATTTATATTTACGGGGAAAGTTTGGTGGATGGCGTATAGCACTCCCGCAATCTTATAAATAGTATTATGGTATTTAGATAGTTTAGTATTATTCAAGATATTGATATTTGAGATAGTTTGCATCTAACATGGTATTCAATTGCATGCAGTTAAATTATGGGTTGGTAAGTTAGTACGAAGGATTATGACATTCTAGAGATGATTTAGATATAGCGATACGGTGAGGTATTATAAGAGAAACTATGTGTATTAGTAATGACGAGACCCGTATGCCGAATAACGGCCAGGTTAACTTTAGACTCATACAGAATGATTATAATTACTTTACCTGCTTATGTTATAATTATTAATGTTTTACGTTTCCACAATACGAACACTCTGATAGAACACTGCACAACTACCAATGAGTACTATACTGCACAAACACATATACCTATGTTACACTACATCTCATTGGTACTGCCATGTCACTGTAGGACCGTTGTGATATATTGCATATGTAGATGTCGATATGAGTAGGCTATTATACTTTTAGAACACTTGCACAAATACTAATGATTGCCATGTTGCACGAGCACAGACGCATATGCTACACTACACATCATTAGTAGTGCCATGACACAGTAGAATTGATATCTTTATACCTGTATGATTTATTTACGTATTCTTCCTTAAATTCCTATTGCGTATTGCGAGTATCAGTACTATAGATATTATATTTGCTTCGTATGGGATTTCTGATATTTTACTCCTGATGATATATATCAGTGGTATGGGACGCTGTTATATATGTATATGTATAATATATCATCAGAATGATCTATGCAAGTATTCTCATTCTTTACTTGATATTTTTGTATATGATGAGTTGGCGTCCACCATGAGTTTTATGTTTTCTAAGTATTTGTTCCGAACCGAGTGGGGAGCTATACAGTTTCGGATTTGTTATTATCCGGACTGAGTGGGGAATATATACAGTCGGATACATGGTGGACCCGGATCGAGACCGAGGGGCAGGATTGCCGCAGTTGAGGCGGGGAGCCTAGCGAGGATACTCGATACCGGAGATAGAGACGAGCACGGCAGATATCCAGGGGATACTGGCCGGGGTTCGATTGGGCACGACGGATATCCAGGGGATACCGACCGGGGCCAGGGATATCGGGTGGCGATCATCTGTTGAGATGGTGTCAACGGTATCTGCATTTACGTGTCGGTGATGGACACGAGAAATTTCTGGTTTCGGGTGTCGATGCTGGACACCCATATATATATACATTGTTATGTTGCTATTATGAGATACCCAGTTATATCAAAGTCATAGTAGCTAACCAGGACTAATCCGGGGGACAGTACCTGTATATACGGGCATTCATATACATAAAAAGGGATTTCAAAATCGAGCTATAGCCTCATTATTTTGATGTGTCTAATATGACACTGAAATCTTTTAAATTGTAAACCTCTTAACACTATTCATTAAAATAACATGACGTATATCTTAAATAAAATATCTGTTATATTTCATAACGTCTGCTTTATGCCGGGACATATCTTTTCCGCGGCTATTTTAAAGAAGAGGTTTATATGTATATATTTTTGGTTACATTGGGCTTATACCTAGATATAGGTTATTGCATTGAGGTATTCTAATTAGGTTTGCATGATAGTTAGTGTTGCATTATGATAAATATGCATATCATATAATATATTGTACGGGTTATGATAGTACTATACTTATGACCTAGGTATCGTCGTGCATTTCGATTTCTACCTTTATATGTACTTCTATTCACTGAGTTGGCAACTCATCCTCGTTGTGCCACAGTTTCTTGCAGCTTTTACCGCTTGGATTATCAGCTGCTTGGCACACATTCCTTCCGACGATTGATTGGTAAGTGGGTTACTATTGTATCGTACTCACACTTGATTATTCATATATTCTTGTATCTAGTGAAAACTCCATCAACCTAGAATGGGTATATTGTGGACTTAGAAGCGAGACTTAGAGTTTGGGTGTTGTGATGTCGCACTCATGGGAATCGACCTTTTTATATTGTTGCTTTTGTTTCGCTTTCTTTCTTCGCCATTGTGCATCGTATATTGTTGCTTGGTTGCTCCACAGTTTGGGCGTGGAAGCTAGCTCCCGTTGGGATGCTATTTATATTATTATATTGTATCGGGTTATATAAAAATGCAAAGGAGGCGCTGTTGAATTTCAAAACGTCATAGATGCGTTTCAAACATACTTAGTTAAATTTGAATATTATTTAAACTAATTCCATCTGTTGAATATTTTAAACTTCACCTCCAATATTTTCAAAAAGGGTTTAGATTCCGGGTTTCGGCTTACTTGAACCGCGTCGATGTCTTAAGATGTCACGTGATTTAAGTGCCGGCCACGTGCCACATTTGGGTCGTGACAGTGATATAGCCGGATTATTAAATCAAGTGTTGATTTAATAATTTAATGTATAATTATATATTTGATATATTGAATTACATTAACTAATATTAGCTCACTTAAACATTTCTTTTGTTCACTTTTGTGTACACTTTGCATATATGTGATATATGTTATTGTGTCATTGTTGTTGATACATGCAACATGGGTGTATGATTTAATAATTTAATGTATAATTATATATTTGATATATTTAATTAGGGTTTTACTCATTTAAAGTAATTCATAATGAAGTGGATTTTGTCATGGCAAAGAAGCTTGGAGAAGCTAGGGTTTGCCATTGACTTAGTCTACTTAATTTGGATTACTTAAGATATTTTTTAACCTTACCATTTATCCTTGACCATGGTTTATTCTCTACAAGAGCTTAGTATGAGATATTATCTCACCATGGTTGCTATTCTCACACAACTCATTCACTTATTCATTTCATCACTTCATCTTCTTCTTCCTCAAAAGAAGCTTGCTAGCTTTTTCTTTGTGATGAAATATTGTGAGAAAAGAAAACTAAAGAGAGCTCATTTCCTACTTCATCATCCTCTTCTAAACTAGCCATTTAGATTAGGGTGTTAGCTTCACTAATTCCATATTAGTGAAGTGATAGTTTGAGGCCGTGTTTCCTCGAAGTAGATCATCTTGGATTTTGAAGACTTCTAGCAAGCATGCATCATTCACCTTATAGAGCCACTCAAGAGTCCGGGAGTTTGATGATCGCAGCGAAGGGACCACAACTTGGAGCTATAGAAGTGAAGGAGCGGACTACAAAGGTTGTAATCCCTACACACTTAGTTATGTAAAGTTGTTTACATATTGTTCCGTATGATTCTCTAGTTAAAGATCTAGGTTAGGGTTCTTTTAGCATGGAAATTTTTTTATTTGGCATGGATGATACCAACCGAAATCTTGCTATTGTGCTTAGGAACCCTACAGTGGTATCAGAGCCTAGCTAAAGAATTAGACGGATTGTGTAGGATTAAGAAACCGAAACAACTCTGAAACACCCGATTCTAAACCCTAGTTTCTGTCGAAATTTTCTGAGAGTCAAATTTTTTTTTAAACAATTGCAAAATATTGTATGAGATCCAACATGAACACTGTATAAAATTCAACCCCCCTCACCTTTTTTTGGCCGGCCACATATGTATTAAAACCGGCCTGCTCAACCATGTTGTGGAGTTCAGGGTTCAAGTTTTCACAGTGTCCCAGTCTCTGGGTATTGGTACTTCAGGTGTTGCTAGTTTTTGCTAAATTTGCATGTGATGTTATCTTTAAACATTGGCTATTCAGAATGTTTCGTATTTGTAATTCTAGTTTGTTTTTGGGTTATTTTAGACTGTGTTAAAAAGTTCGAACGGATATCAAATACCCACTTTAACCCTTGGCGGAAATTTTCCAGGAGTTGGATTTTTTTTCAAGTTAAAGAACATTCTAAAATCATGCAAGTAATGCGGTGGACCATCTAGAAGAATGAAACCCTAACTCGATTCTGTGGCCGTAAGAACCGCCGCCAAACCCTAGGATTTGCGGTACTTCCACGGCGCTACAGGTAAGGTATTGGTTGACCCTTCTACGGCTGGTTCATTAGTACTTTGGCATGTACTGAGTATTTTTAAACTACGCTCAAGCGTTAAGCTTTTGGGAAATTTTGAGTGTTTGTTGATTCGATCGGAATGTTTAACATCGTCTAGCTTTTTTTGGAATGTGATACAATATTTGGAATTCATATTGTTAGGCATGAAATGCGAAGTATGTGATATTTCGGGTTTATAATGTCTAAGGTGATTGTGGATTCCAAATGTTGTACTTTGACATTTTCTTTTCTGCGACCGTAAGTGTAATATGTGGTGTATCTCCGGTTCCATTGCTATATGTCAACGACAATTGGGATATGCATATTTACTTACGTTGATAACATGTGATATTATGTGTTACTGTGATATGTTATATTGGATCGTCGTGTTTTGAATAGCCAAGGGTTTTATGTGAGATGAGAGTTTTTATTTTCATTCATGTAAAATTCATTGTATATAATATTATTTTATCGGGACACTTCCGGATTGAGGATGATGTCACCATTTTTTTATATTATTTACTTTTCCGCATTAGGATAGACCTAAGGAGGGGAGCACAAGCAACCGGGTTCTAGAGTCCAGTGGGAGACCAACTCGAGGAGTCAAGTCCGGGTCTTCTAACTCTAGAATTGGTAGGGTTGCTTGCCGCTCTTGTAGGGGTCTAGGGATATGGGTTTGGCTATTCATCGCGACCGTGGAATCCGTATTTTATACAGGCTCAAAATAAAACACGGACCTCCTAGTATATCCAATATTTTATATGTTATCTTCTGCTGCTGATATTCTGTGATGTGATCATTTTATATGTTTGGGACGAATGCTTTATTATTGTATATATGATATATAATAAACGTTACTTATGTTTTGCACCCGCGCTAGTCCCGTCCCGGTATGCCGTTAGTTAAGTAACCTAACGGTGCATAACGGGACACTGTGGCGAATGCGGACGGCATAAGTGTATGTTGTATTTTCGTTTCTTCTGTAATGCTTAGTAAGCATAAATGATGGGACTTCATTAATGAGATTAATGAAAGAAAAAAAACCTAAAAGATGTTGTAAAATCAAATTTTCAAAAAAAGAGTAGCTCTAGTTTTTACTTTGCATGGCGGTATTCCTTGTAGAATATCCAGCACCTTATTCAATAAAGAAAGAGCCGAGATCCCATCACCGAGAGTGACCTCTTTAGCGAAACTAGCAGATGCTATAACTCACTCGGTTTTGTTTTTGATTGCTTCTATAGTTCTTGCTTTGCATAGTGGTATTTGTGAAATATCCTGCACCTTATTCGATAAGTAAAGAGCCAAGATCCCTTCACCGGGAGTGACCTCTTTAGCAAAACTAGTAAAAATCCTCAAAAACACTCCTTTTCAAAAATTACTTGTTTCTACAACGATATCAAGTTCATTACGCTCATGGTTTTCTTAAAAACCTGCGTAGCCCTCCGTCATTTCAGATAAGAACTAGTTAGTATTCGTGCTACGTTTGTTGGCCTTCGTCAAGGCGTAGTATGTGGTAGCCGATTAGTACTTATCTGTTTATTGCATGAGATGCGATTGGATTAGGGTAATCGTGCGACTTTGTTGGCCTTCGTCAAGGGTCGTGCGGGTGGGTTTAATTCAATCAAGAAATGTACGGGTTGAACTTGACTAGCGGCCTATACTTTGTTGGCTTTCGTCAAGGTTATAGGTTGCTAGGGGTAAAAGATATTATCGGGAATTTCAAGTGTTGAAATTTGCAATGAGATTGCATACCTTCTATGAGATAGTTGGATCCCGATACCTACTGCGAGTAAAAGTTACTCCTGGGAGAATTTTACACATCACAATAAGCCGATCAAGTAGGTGTCTAGAAAGATATTAACGGGGTTATGCCTCTGGGAAAACGAGATTTATTTTAATTAGGTCTGTGCAAAAGCACGAGGAACATCTCTCAAAGTACCAACACTGGCCTGGCTGAAAGATTGGCGAACTTGTAAGGTGTAATTAATCCCGTCTAGTCTTACCTTTTAGGGTTTGAACGAAGATTTGATAAAAACAGCGGGAGCCATCCTGATTAAATAAGATAATAAACCAATCTAATCTTTCAAGAGCATCCGCTAAAGTGTTTTCTTCTCTCTCTCTCTCCAGGTAGCGACCATGTCAGGCCTTAATCAAGATAATAATATAGATGTAATGACCGAACCCACTTGTTATACTGAGCAGGAGAACGTTGGTTCCGTTCTTTCTTATAATTGTTATAAGACTGGGCAGGAAATAGGGACATATCCGAATTCCCACGCTGCCCAAACGAAGAACAAGCATGTTGATGCATCTTCTTCGGGTGTGTTTGTTATCGAGAACTGTTTCTCAGTTCACTCTATGTCCCAGGTATTAGATACCGGATCAGGATCCCACATATGTAATATATTATATGGGCTAAAGAAAGGTAGGGAATTAGAAATGGGTGATCATTCCGTAAGAGTGGGGAATAGTGCAAATGTTGCAGCCAAAGCAGTTGGCGAATATCACCTTGTATTACCAAATGGTAATACATTGATTCTGAACGAATGCTATTACATTCCGACCCTGATATGCAATCTTATATCAGTTTCTTTATTGAGTAAATAAGGATATAATTTTGTAGTACAGGATAATGTTATGAACATCTTCCTGAATCAAAAGTTGATTGGATTAGGCTCGTTAAATAATGGCATATATGTTCTATATCAAACCACAGTTCTTAACATACAAAACATACACAAGAGGAAGAGTTCAGAAATGAACGAATCCTTCTTGTGGTATTGTAGACTAGGTCATATCAATGCGACATGACTAGCTAAGTTACATAAGAATGAATATTTGATTCCGTTCGAATTTTCATCTTATGACACTTGCTAGTCACGTCTCAAAGGAAAGATGACCAAAACTCCGTTTAGTGGACACGGAGAAAGAGTTACGGAACTCTTGGGACTAATACATAGTGATGTATGCGGTCCCATGTCTACACATGCCAGGAATGGTTCCTCGTACTTCATTACATTCACTGACGATCTCTCAAGATACGGATATGTGTTCCTGTTGAAACACAAGTCTGAAACTTTTGAGAAATTCAAAGAATATAAGCACGAAATCGAGAACTAAACGGGTAAAAATATTAAAATCCTACGATCTGATTGGGGAGGAGAATACTTAAGCACGGAATTCCGTGACTATCTAAAAGAGAATAGGATTCTCTCTCGGCTTACTCCTCCTTATACACCACAACACAACGTTATATCGGAGCGAAGGAATTGCATCCTATTATATATGATGTGCTCTATGATGAGCACCGCTGAGTTGCCTATTTCCTTTTGGGGTTATGCGCTTGAGACAGCAGCATACCTATTGAATCAAGTTCCATCTAAATCTGTACCTACCACACCATATGAGATATAGAGTGGGAAAATACCATGTCTTAAACGAGTTAAGATATAGGGTTGTCCGGCCTATGCCAAAAGGCAAAATCTGGACAAACTCGAGGCACGATCAGTTCTTTGTAAGTTTGTTTGATATCCTCAACATTCAAATGGATATCTATTCTACCAAAGTGAAAAACAAAAGGTGTTTGATGCTCAACATGCCACCCTTTTAGAAAAGTAATTTCTTGCAAAAGAAATTAGTGGCGAAGAGGTAGAGCTGGAAGAAGTTCCAGCAGAACAAACTACATCTGAAAATTTAGTGGAACCAAAGGATTCGATAGTTCCCAACGAACCCCAGCCTCTCCGCCGATCTAGTAGGGTTCCTCATCCACTTAAGAGATACCACGGTTTTCTCATTGATGGTGGAAGCGAGGATTGCATCATGGAAGATGATGACCCAACTAGCTTCGAGCAGGCCATCACGAGTGGGGACTCTGTGAAGTGGCTGGATGCAATGCGATTTGAGATGGAATCCATGTACACCAACAAAGTATGGACTTTGGAAGTTTCTCCTGAAGGGGTAGAACCCATTGGGAGAAAATTGATCTTTAAGAAGAAACTTGGTGTAGATGGAAAAGTTGAGACTTTCAAAGATAGATTTGTTGCAAAAGGTTTTTGTCAACGACCGGGTATGGATTATGATGAAACCTTTTCTCCAGTGGCTATGCTTAAGTCCATTCGGATCCTACTTGCCATTGTTGCATACCATGACTACGAAATCTGGCAAATGGATGTTAAGACCATCTTTCTAAATGGTGATTTAGAAGAGAGCGTATACATGACTCAGCCAGAAGGTTTCGTAGACGGTGGGAGTAGAGGAAAGGTGTGCAAGCTGCTTAAATCCATCTACGGTTTAAAGCAGGCATCGCGGAGTTGGAACATCTGTTTTGATGTTGTAGTCAAAGAGTTTGACTTCATCAAAATGGTAGATGAACCTTGCATATACAAGAAGGTTGTAGAGAGTGAGATTGTCTTACACGTATTGTACGTAGATAACATACTCTTGATAGGAAATGGTTTCCTATGCTACACTCGGTCAAGCTCCTCTTATCACGAAGATTCTCAATATAAGATCTGGATGATACCTACTACATCTCATGGATTATGATCTATGATGATAGATCTAAGTGGATGTTGGGAGTGTCCCAAATCCAGGTACATTAACACCATACTAAAGGGGTTTAGTATGGAAGATTCTAAGCGTGGTGGTTCGCCCACTAACTTAGGAATCACTCTCTCCAAAATGATGTCTTCCAAGAATAATTTGGAAAGAGCTCGCGTACAAATGATAGCCTAGGCTTCGGCAGTAGACTCTATCATGTATGCGACATTATGTACCAGACCAGATGTATCTAAATCACTAGGTGTAGTGATCGAAAATCAATTGGATCTTGGGAGAATCACTGGAAAGCTGTGGAGGACATTCTTAAGTACTTGAGAAGCACTAAAAGAAAGTTCTTGGTTCGAGTTTCCAGGGTGATAAGGACGGCTGAAAGTCAGTCACAGGCATTGTCTTTACCCTCAATGGAGGGACGATATATTGGAAGAGTTCCAAGCTAGATACCGTGACATACTAGACGATAAAGGCTGAATACATTGCTACCAATAATACTGCTAAAGTGGCTGTCTGGGCATTTCTTATTCATGAGATGAACAAGGTTCCTACCATTGAGTGTCCAGTAACTGTTATTGTGACAACAATGGAGTTATGGCTTTGTCCTAGGAAAGTAGGTCCCATCAGCATTCCAGACATATTCTGAGGCAAGTATCACCTGATCAGGGAGATGGTTGATCTCCAAGGGATCAAGGTCAGGAAAGTAGACACGGAGGTTAACACGGCGGATCCACTCACCAAGGCCTGCTTCCCCAGATGATATTTGAGATATTTTGGGATGGTTGAGTATGGGATACTACAACCACTGCTATTTTGTTAGGTATTGGATACTAAAACAGATGGGCTTAGTGCAAGTGGGAGATTGTTAGTTATATGTATGCCCTAGAGACCATTATTGTACATATGATGTATATTATAGTGGATGCTTGGATATATATAGAGAGGAATTTCTAGCTCGATATGATAGTATGCTATCTGGTTGCTCTTTGACTTAATATGTTGACTTGTATTGTGTTACTGTCTTGCTCTCACATATTGATAAAGCCCTTAGGATGTGTACTTGACTACTAGGACTATGATGGAGATCATACTAGTGGGGCCAGGTTAGTCCACAAGTACATCCTATAATTGTTCATAGTCGAGGGTGTATCGAGACAGGGCATCGATACTCCAGAGTAGACTAGCGTATACGCATCTTGACCCATATAATGGGCGATGGATGATCCTACATCAATTGGTGTTTGACATCAAAGATGGTATACGGGTGCTCAGTGGAGACTGGGTACACTAAACGGACTCGCCGAGAACTCTTATTTGGTATTATACCTATCATCAGATAGCGATTCTCTGGTGACACTGGTACAGGTTAGTCTGTAGACCTGAGATCATCATAGAGTCTTATGTGATTTCCACTGTTCTTTGATTTCTATCTTACCACGTTCAAGAGAACGTGCAAAACGGTAGCTTTTGGGTGCAGTCCCAAATCACATGGAGACAATGATCGATAGGAGGGGTTTCGTCTCTCCCGGTATTGGTGGTTGATGTTGCACTGTGCTTGATTAGCTATAACTAGAAGTCCCTGGCCAGGACTGATATGGAGATCTACTGGTAAGTGGTATCAGTAATTTCTCTATCCGTTATGAGCCTCACATCGACACGACTTATCGGTTAATAGGGTCTGACGTTTACCACCCCTAGACTGGATATGCGACATATCAGACGAAGAGACCAGACTGTACGGTAGTGTTACTGATTGGATTCGTAGGAATATGTACAGGTTTGCTTGTTGATCTTCTGATCGCTCAATACCCGGGTGGCCATTACGTTTAGCTGACCGCTTGCGGCTTGTGGGTGTTTGATATGATCATCACCTACTGCCGGCGTATTGACAAGTCTTCAGAGTCCTACACAGAGGTTTTCTGGCTCAGGCGAAACGAAGTAGGAGCACATTGTGATATGTGCGAGACCGAGATTAATGCGCGTATATGATACCGCATTCTATTCTCGCGATATGTGATATCGGCCGGTTATATGTGATATAGCCGGGTTATCGGATCAAGTGTTGATTCGATATGATGTTACATTTGATATTAGCCGGTTGTATGTGATATAGCCGGATTATTAATTCAAGTGTTGATTTAATAATTTAATGTATAATTATATATTTGATATATTGAATTACATACTAATATTTGCTCACTTAAACATTTCTTTTTCTCACTTTTGTGTACACTTTGCATATATGTGATATATGTTATTGTGTCATGGTTGTTGATACATGCAACATGGGTGTATGAGACTTACACCATGCTATGGATAAATTAGGGTTTTACTCATTTAAAGTAATTCATAATGAAGTGGATTTTTTCATGGCAAAGAAGCTTGGAGAAGCTAGGGTTTGCCATTGACTTAGTCCACTTAATTTGGATTACTTAAGATATTTTTTAACCTTACCATTTATTCTTGACCATGGTTTATTCTCTACAAGAGCTTTGTATGAGATATTATCTCACCATGGTTGCTATTCTCACACAACTCATTCACTTATTCATTTCATCACTTCATCTTCTTCTTCCTCAAAAAATGCTTGCTAGATTTTTCTTTGTGATGAGATATTATGAGAAAAAGAAAACTAAAGAGAGCTCATTTTCTACTTCATCATTCTCTTCTAAACTAGCCATTTAGATTAGGGTGTTAGCTTCATTAATTCCATATTGGTGAAGTGATAGCTTGAGTCCGTGTTTTCTCGAAATAGATCATCTTGGATTTTGAAGACTTCTAGCAAGCATGCATCATTCACCTTGTGGAGCCACTCAAGAGTTCGGGAGTTTGATGATCGCAGCGAAGGGACCACAACTTGGAGCTATAGAAGTGAAGGAGCGGACTACAAAGGTTGTAATCCCTACACACTTAGTTATGTAAAGTTGTTTACATATTATTTCATATGATTCTCTAGTTAAAGATCTAGGTTAGGGTTCTTTTAGCATGGCAAAATTTTTATTTGGCATGGATGATGCCATCCAAAACTTTGCTGTCGTGCTTAGGAACCCAACAATTTTTGGCCCAGCTTGATGAGAACCGTAGAGTCCGTCATGAATTTCTTGGACGACTCTGTTTGCTTCTTCTGGTCTCAGGTATCTTAGCCACAGGCATTCGAACGATCTCTTGTATAGAGTATCATTGACGAAGGCAAAAGACAGAGCTCGTTTCATGAGCTAATGTCTAGATGACGCATATTTGGGCGTTCGTTGGGATTTAAAGTAGTCTATGAAGACTTCCCTCCAATCCTTGACCTTTTCTTCATCCTCTATTTGGAGGGCTGCTTGTTTGATCGTTTCTTTTCCTTCAGATGGCTCTGTTAAATCCTACGATGATATTTCTGCTGGCGCGAGAACCCTGCGGCCTTGCACGACGATCCTTACGTCATCGAGGTCTTCATCGGCCAATTTCTTGGCCAGCTTGGCCAATGCATCCGCATTGCTATTTTCTGCATACGGTATACTCTCCAGGATGTAGGAGGGGATTTGTGTCAGCAGTTGCTGCACTCTTTCGCCGTACGTTATCAGCTCTGGCTAACGATCAGCAGTTGCTGATAGTCTCCATTTACTTGGCTAACGATCAGCTGCGAGTCTCTATATATTAGGAGGTCTTTGATTTCCATGTCGACAGCGATCTCGAGACCTGCTATCAAAACTTCATATTCAGCTTCGTTATTAGTCCTCGGCTCCGTTAAGGAAAGGACGTAACGTAGTATCCCTCCTTATGGAGTCATGAAGACAAGGCCCATCCCGGCTTTGATTATGGGGCGTTTTTCTTTTGCCTCTTTATGGATGATGCTCCATCGAAGTAAAGTTCCCATCGGGAATCATTTTCCTCCTTCTCTCCTTCGATGGTGTCAAACGCATGTTCATCCGGCAACTTACAATTTATGGGGGAGTCAGCTGGTATCGGATGCTCTACAAGAAAGTCGACAATGGCATGTCCTTTCACTGCTTTGAGAAGCCGATACGTTATCGAGAACTCCATCAGGAGGAGGGCCCATTTGGCGAGCCTTCTCGTTAGTATGGCCTTCGACATTAGATATTTGAAAGGATCCACCTTTGATATAAGATAGACTTCATGTTCCAAGGCGTGGTGTCTGAGCTTCATTATTGCGAAAATTAGTGCCAGACAATACTTTTCGATAGGGGAGTAGTTGTTTTCTGCCCCCAGGAGAACTCGACTCAAATAGTATAGATTTCTTTCCTTTCCCTGGTCGTTCTCCTATGCCCATAACGTGTCTAGAGAACCATCAAGGGCTGTTGTGTACAGGATGAGGGGTTTTCCCTTCACCTTAGCGGTCAATACCGGCGGATTTTGTAAGTATTGTTTGATTTCATCCGGTGCGTTTTGGCACTTTTGATCCCAGACGAACGGGGTCCCCTTCTTCATTAGATGACTGTAGGGACGGCATTTTCCTGACAGGTTAGCTATGAACCGTTGGATATACGCGAGCTTTCCTTAAAGGGATCGCAATTGCTTGAAAGTCTTTGGCGTGGGCATTTCCGTAATCGCCTTGATCTTTGAGGGGTCGATTTCGATACCTCGGTGCCGTATGATGACCAATAGGAATTTGTCTGAGGAGACTCCAAACACGCATTTTAGAGGGTTCGTCTTCAAATTATACTTCCGAAGACGTTGAAACACTGTGTTTAGATGTTCATAATGTTCCTCGTGGATGAGAATTTAACAATCTCATGGATGAGCTCATCGAAGATCTTCGTCATGGCCTTCTGGTAGGTGGCGTCAGCGTTCTTCAGGCCGAAAGGCATCACTTTATAGCAGAATATCCCCAGCGGAGTCCGCAAGACAGTATGCTTTTGGTTTTCGGGATGTATCTTTATTTGATTTTATCCTGAAGATCCGTCCATGAAGGAGAAGACCTCATGGGTAGACATGTTATCGATCGTCGGCTCAGTAACAAGTACTGGGAAGTCATCACTTTATAGCAGACTTTATTAGATCCCCCTCGTTTGCGAGGGTTTTTTTTATTGTAGGGATGCTCTTCCCTACAGGCGCAAGCCCCTGCAGTTAATCAAGTTACCGCATCGCGATAACCACTTTCTCCTGCTCCGGAGGTCACTTCGTGTTATGTGTATGATTATTTTATTTAGGGTTGCCCGTGGATTGTATACGGAGACTAATTTATGTCGTCGCCCGTAGGGCGTGGATTAGTCTAAATCCGTATATTTTTAGATTTGGGTTTGGGTTGATTTAAGGATCGTTAATCTGGTTTGAGATTAAGATCGACTTAAAATGTATGAACTTTTGGGCTCGATTATTTTTAGTTTAAGGACATCGTGGTCCATTATTGTCATGTTTGAGGTGAAATTTTAGTTTAGAGACATTTCGGTCCACTATCACCATTTTGGAGGCGAATATTAGTTTAAGGACATTTCGGTCCGTTATCGCCATTTTGGAGGCAAATATTAGTTTAAGGACGTTTCGGTCCATCATCGCCATTTTGGAGGCGAATATTAGTTTAAGGATGTTTCGGTCCAAAGTTCGACTGTCGTGCACGTGTATTTGTTACATGACGAAGCGAACAATGATGATATGGAATACACTCAATTTGGGGTACGATCCGATTTGAGCTGTGCACGTCAGTTTGGAAGTGCATCAACATATTGTTGGTTGTCGGGACCCGCCACCTCTCTGAAGACATTGAAGAATTACAACAACATATATCAGAGGTATGGAGAGATGTAACCTTAAACCAAATCACATATTTGAGGGAAAAAGGGGGAGGGATTGTTGTAGACCTGAGAAATATTAGTCATGTTTGAGACTAAAATTATCTTAGGAGATATAAGATGAATATCCTTCGGGATATCATCAATGGGAGACCACTGGTTATTTTTGATACTAAGGTCGGTTTGGGAAACCATGAGCAATATGAGCTCGGTTGATTTAAAATCACAGGGGTTTAACCTCAGGAAACTTTAGCCAATTTGGGCTGGGATTGAGTTTCTATAATTACCCAATAGTGCTAAGAACTGGGACATACAGTGCTCATGTGAGTTTCACATGGGCATTAGATTAGTACTAAACACTAAATTCTTGTTGTGCTCACGTGTGAAACACATGAGGCACCACAAATATGGGTGCTGCCCATTAGGTTTTATTTCCCTTTTTTATATAAGTGCTAAGCACTCGATTCTTGTGGCGCTCACGTGTGAAACACGTGAGGCAACAAAAATATAGGCGCTGCCCATAAGGTTTTATTCCCCCCTTTTATATAATTTCTAAGCACTTGATTCTTATGGCGCTCACGTGTGAAACATATGAGGCACCACAAATATGGGTGCTACCCATATGGCTAGAGTTCTCGAGCAAAGTACATGGCCGTCTCTCTTTTTTTATACTGGGGTGCTTTAACACTCATGTGGGAAACACGTGAGGCAGTTTTAGTTGTTCTCTTCTTTCATTTGAAGCACTCATGTGGGAAACACTTGAGGCTTCAAAATAGTGCTAAGCACTAACGATTCTGGTTTTCAAGATTTTGGATCATCATCACTGTTCTTATTTATGGAAGAACTAAGTTCTTTATATATATAGGATTAAACCCTGATTTTTGGAGGAATTAAATTCCTATATGTTCTCGTTCTTCTTCTCTCCTTTTTTTTATAACTTAATTCTTTTCCCCTAAATTTTGAATCTGCAGAGAAAAATCTTCCCGATGAAAATTAAATTCTCAACTTCTGGGGAGATTTGCTTCTGCAAATCTCAACTGAGGAAAGAAATGAGTTCTTAAATGAAGGGTTAAACCCTTAGATAGGTAAAAGAGAGATGGTATAGTCTCTGGTTTTATTACCTAAAGTTTCAACGATGGAAATCTTTTTCTTTTTTCATTTTTTTGAGAATTAAATTCTCTCTTCTCTCAAGAGTTTATGGGAAGTCTCTGTGTGTATCTCTCTCTTCTTCTTCTTCTTCTTTTGAACTCTCTCCGTCCTTTTCCTTAATCTCCTTGCTCCTATTTATAGGAGATGAGAAAAAAACTTGTTAAGAGAATCTCTGATTGAGAGATCATGATCAATCCAAAGTGATCTTTTGGATCAATTGGTGAATTTTATTCACCATTGGATTTTTAATCCAAAAGTTCTCTGTTCAACAGAGAAGTTTTCTTATTTGTTTAACAAGATTAGGAAATATTTTTCCTAGGATAGAATTTTATTCTATCAGATGGTCGATGGGTGATTTTATAATCACCATTGGATCGTTAATCCAAGGGTCCTCTGTTTAACAGAGAGAATTTTTCTAGTTTGAGAAAGATCGAGGAAATATTTCCACATAGAATTTAATTCTATCAGATAGTTCATTTGGTGATATTTTATCACAATTGGATTTTAAATCCAAGATTCTCTGTTAGAGAAAAATCTTTCCATATTAGAAAGATCGGGAAAATATTTCCCATATAGAATTTAATTCGATCTTGCATTAGAATGCAGCAAGAAAACTCACGTGTTTAACATGTGAGGCTTGTTTGGCCTGCCAATTATTTAAATGCAGCGCCTATATGCCTTACATATTGGCTCTCACGTGTTTAACACGTGTAGCTCTTTTAGTCTATTTGTTTTAATTGCAGTGCTTATATGCTTTGCATATAGGCGCTCACGTATTTAACACGTGAGGCTTATGCAGCGCCCATATGCTTTGCATATAGGCACTCACGTATTTAACACGTGAGACTTGAACAGTGAGGAATTTTCCCCTTCTCTTTCTCTTTTTTATTCTTTTTTTGTTTATACGAGGGAACAACGTAGATTGTGGATCTTGATGTCCATATCAAGGTTTGAGTCAATGGATATTCTTTGAGAATCGTTGATTCTCTTCTTAGGGTTTTACCCTATCATTAATCCTGATATTTGAGAATCCCTGGAATTTAATTCCATTATTAAAACCTACATGTTTCCCAACATGGGGATTTCTGCGATCTAATCCCATCATTTGGGGAAATATAATTCCTTTTTTTTGCAGAGCTTAGTTCTGATTTGATTCTTAGGAACTCTGGGAATTTTATTCCCTTTACTGTTCTAGAATATTTTCCTTTTTAAGGATTTTTAGGGTTTTAATATAATTTTCACAGATTTGAATCTGTTGTTGTTTTTTAAAAAAATCCTCTTTTCGTGGATATTGGGAGTTTTAACTTCACTGTTCATTTAATGAGAACTATTCATTTAATGAAAATCCTTTTTGATTCTCACAGTAGACACATGTATCATCATTGATGAGCCGCCAGTTTGATTTCGTGGAGTCCACTAGCTTTGGAGTTAGTAATCCTAACAGTTTTTATTGCTAACTCTCCACCAGGTTTTTTTCTAGGTACCATGGCTGGTCATTTATACGACATTGAGCAAATAGTCTCCTACGAAGAAATTTGCATACAAGGTCGCTTTCAAGGCCAGGAGTACACTGATACCCAATATGATGAGGTGATGCATCACTTCAATAATTCCAATGGTCGATTGCTCCCCCGCCGCTTTACCCTTTTGAAGATCATCGTTGGGTCAATCTGGGAGGCTTTGCCCGGGCGTCTTGAGGCTATGCCGCTCCAAGCGCTTGATGACGCTGAAGATAAGGTACATTCAATGTACCTTATAGGGTTGATCTCAAAGAAACGGAGAAATAATCTCGTCGCCATATTGCAACGCATCTTTCAATAGAAAGCGATAGTATCAGCATACCAAAGGATGGAGGACATTAATGGTGACCCTGAAGTTTGCATTCGAGAGAAAATGCACAAAAAGATGGTCGATTAAGCTGAACGTGCATTATTCATACTTGCTTTTGAGTTTGAGAATCCGTGTTCGGAGTTCAGCGTCTTGCCGTTGTAGATCTTGGATGACGTAGCTCTTTTTTTAGCAAGAGTGTGTAGTTTCCTCCCTTTTTAATATGAATGAAAAGTATCTTTTCCTTTCATATATGTACTTTCCTTCTCTCTGTGCTGAAATTATCTTATTTACTCATTTCGGAGTGTTTTTTAGTTTACCTCCCTTAGCTTTACAAGCAAACTTGCCCTAACGTTGGATGTAGATAACCCCCATTCTTTTATGATAGGGATCCGTTAGGTTTGTGGTACTAGATTTATGTCCATCATACCGTAGCGTTGGCTGATGTATTTCTTGATATGCGGTATCTTAGGTTGCTGCTCGAGTAACCCCGCGACTGTCGTGTCTCTGAGGCCGGACAAGAAGTTTTCAAGTAATTTTCTTAGGTTGGAGCATCTGTATTACCATCAGAAGGTCAAGCATTAGGTATTTTCCGTGGCACGTTTTACTTGAGTTTAGGCTTAATTTGAAGCCCCGATGAGTAATAACCGCACCCTTCTGAGATGGAATGATCTCCAATGGTTTTTAGGCTTTGTATATGTTTCCGTCAAGACCCGAAGCTAGGAATATGCCGTCACTTCGTTATTTTTGTTTTGGTGTCGCACCAATTCTTTTCTGAAGTAAAGTGGACATCTGTGTGATCTCTATGATATATATATCACAGTCGAGGTCTTGAGCTAGGAATATGCCTGTTCCCCGCCGAAACACGGAGACAAGACCGCGTAGGTCCGTCTTGCCTGAATTTCGGGGCAGATGCTAATTGGCGCTATCCGTCCACCTCTCCGAAGATGCCAAGTTGATTTATGGCACCGTGTATCGGAAGTTTAAACGGATGCGGCCGATGTAGCAGACTTCGTCAGATTCCTCCTCATTTGAGGGGTTTTTGATTGTGGGGACGCTCTTCCCTGTAGGCGCAAGCCCCTACAGTTAATTACGCTACCGCATCCTGGTAACCACTTTCTCTTTCTCCAGATGGTCACTTCGTGTCGTGTGTGTTTGTTTTGTTTTTTGGTTGCCCGTGGATTATATACGGAGACTAATTTATGTTGTCGCCCGTAGGGCGTGGATTAGTCCAAATCCGTATTTTCTTAGATTTGGATTTGGGGTTGGGTTTAAGGATACGTTAGTCTCATTTGAGACTAAGATCAACTTAAACGTTCGTTGAGGATACATTAGTCTAATTTTAGACTAAGATCCACTCAACGGGATCATTTAGATCCAACAGGAGAGCATTTGGCCTCTGTTGATTAGTTTAGGGATATTGCGGTCGATTACCAGTTTAAGGACATGGTGGTCCATTGTTAAGGACATCATAGTCCATGAGCTTAAGGACCCCACAGTCCGAGGTTAAGGACATCATAGTCCATGGGTTTAAGGACCCCACAGTTCGAGGTTAAGGACATCATAGTCCGTGTGTTTAAGGACCCCACAATTCAGTTTAATGACGTCATAGTCTATGAAATGTATGGTTGTCGGGACCCGTCACCTCTTTGAAGACGTTGAAGGATTACAACGACAAATATTAGAGGAGTAAAGAGATGTACCTTTGAACCAATTTTGGTTGAGAGATCTGTAGTCCAATTTGAGACTAAGATCAAAAGATTTGTGAGCATATAGGCTCAATTAATCTGAATTGAGGACTTATGGCCAATCTTGGGCTAAGTCCAGTCAAGTTAAAATGTTTAACATTTATTTTGGGCTGTTGAGCATTCATTTGGGCTTGGCCCTTTTAACAATGCCGAGCATTGATTTGGATTCTGACAATATTTTTGTCTTTTACTGAATGCTGAGCATTCATCATAGCTCTGGGCTTTCTTAAAGAACAATTTATGTTCTATCAGCCCAGCACATGGTGCACTTGGCACTTTGCGCCAATCAAAAGAGCGCAGTGCGCTTCTGCACATGTGAGGGACACGTGGTGCGTTTGGCGCTGAGCGCCAGTCTATAAGCGCATTACGCTATTTTATGAGCGCATTGCGCTTCTGCTGGGTAGCGCACACGTGGGGGACACGTGTTGCTCTTGGCGCTAACCGCCAGATGGTGGGCGCATTGCGTCAGTTTATGAGCGCAGAGCGCTATCTAATGAGCGCAAGCGCCACTTGTACAGTGGCGCACACGCGGGGAGCACGTGGTGTGCTTAGCGCTAAGCGCCAGTCTTATGAGCGCAAAGCGCTAGTTCAAGAGTGCAGAGCGCTAACTGTTGAGTGGCGCACACATGAGGAGCACGTGGTGCGCTTGGCGCTTTGCGCCAGATCAGGAGCGCTGAGTGCTTCTTTTTAATATGGAGCGCTAAGACGCTTTTATGCAGCGCTATGTACTGAGAATTAAATCCTCTTTTAAGAGACTTTGTCTCATAGATCTAAGAATAAAGTTCTTAGCTTCACAGGAGATATTTTAATCTCTTATATTGATGAAAGGTTTTGCCTTTATGGATCTGTGATCCTTAAGAGAATTGAATTATTCTCCCCCTTTTTTATAATGAGATGTTCATGATCTTTTTGAGAAAGACTTTAGTATTATAGATCTATGATCTGTGAGAAAGAAGTAAATTCTTCTTTTATTTTATGATGAGATCTTTTGATCTCTTTTTAAAAGACCTTGGTCTTGTAGATCTATGATCTGTGAGAAAGAAGTAAATTCTTCTTTTTAATTATAAGATGATTTCATCTCTCTGTTCATTTTTTTACCTTGAAGAAACTTTTTTTCCTGAGAGCTTGGCTCTTCTTTCTGAGATCTCTCAAAGCTTATGGAGGGGGAGGGGGATTCCTCTCTTTGTTTCTGTCTATTGAGACTTGAAGTCTTAGAGCCTTTTTATAGGGCAAGTTGATTTGTTCAATCAGTTAATGAGATCTTTTCTCCAATTGATTTGGAGATTTCCCCACCGTTGGATCTTTGATCCAAGAGCTTCTGATTTACAGAAGGCAATCTTCTTATTTTTAACAATATTGGGAATTCTTTTCCATACAGAATTTATTCTGTATTTTGGTGATTTTTAATCACCATTGGATCATTGATCCAACAGTGCTCTGATTTACAGAGTACAATCTTGTTGTTTGGAAATATTTTGAGGAATCTTTCCTTAACAGAATTTAATTCTGATTAATTAATGATTTATCATTATTATTGGATCTTTGATCTGTCGGTGGGGAGATTTTAGTTCCAGCGCTAGTGCACCCGTGCTTTGCACGTTGTGCGCTGCTTAGAGCGCAGCGCACCTAGCGCTAGCGCACCCGTGCTTTGCACATAGTGCGCTGCTTAGAGCGCAGCGCACCTAGCGCTAGCGCACATGTGCTTTGCACGTGGTGCACTGTTTAGGGCGCAGCGCACTTGGCGCTGCTTCTGAAGCATTGCTTCATTTCAAAATTTGAATTTTAAACAGAGCTTTGCTCTGATTGGGGGAAACAAATGCCCCCCACCGTTGCGCTCATGTGGCTCATACGCGAGTGCAGCAGTCGCAACATCTCCACTATTAGATCAACTTAGAAGTTGAAACGGCACTCAGTGCCTATAAATAGGACCTTTGGCCCTTGAGATGATTTCTATTCATCTTCTTCCTTTTGAGAATTTCCATTCTCTTGCAGAGCATAGCTCTTTGGCTTAAGAACTTCCTTAAGGACAGAACTCTGTCAAAATTTTTAGGTAAAGATTAAATCTTTTAAAGAACCTTTTAATAATCTAGGGTTTCACCCATTAACAGAGCTTTGCTCTTCATAGATTTTTGATCTAAAGAAAACCCTCTTAGGGTTTCATCAACGGAGTTTTGCTCTCTTGAACCCATAGATCTAAAGAGATCTTTTCTTGGGGTTTCTTAGCCTATGTACAGAGCTTTTCTCATAAAGAACTCTTAGAGTTTGTTCATAGATCTTGAAGATCTCAGAATTTTTCATTCATTAAAACTCTTATTTTAAATTTCCTGATGGTTATTCCATCATTTTACAGAGCAAAGCACTTGAGGAATTTTTATTCCTTCATCATTAGAGTTTGACAGATGTCACTCTGTCACAGAGCACTGCTCTTAATTTGAGATTTACTCCCTAGCCCGAGGGGTTCTCATTAAATGAGAATCAACTGAGGATTTCCTCGTTTAATTAACAGTCTCATCAAATGATGAGGCTATTTTATTAATGATGAACTGTCATCTAGATTTTGTGGGTACCCCTTTGGTCCCCGTTTTACTGCATTGCAGTGTGGTACAAATTTAAAGTACCTAGTGACAACACTTAAACTGTGGCATTGGCGGCTGGCAATTTGTTCTTTTCCCACGCAGGTACTATGTCTTTCGACACTTCTTTCCCGTTCGTCCGCTCGGAAGGCGGGTTCCCCGAAGCGCCCGTAGACCGAGAGGTTCTTGCGCTGATCAAAGACCATGACCCGGAGCAAAAGAGTCTTCATCTATGGGGTAGATGGTATGATCAGATTATCAGAGGTCGCCGGAGCTTTTCTTGTGCGACACCATCGGAGCCTATCTCTTCAATCCCTTATGCATATGCACCCCCGATAAGCTATACTGTGGAGGAGGTGAACTGGACTTCGGAAGGTCTCCTTCGGCCTTCTATTGCCACAGTACCCATGCAGCCGCCGGTAGTTTTGGACACTTTAGGATGGTGCATATGTCAGGGCGAGTCGTGCCCTTGGGGACAACCCTATAACATAGGACTAACTCCCCGTCACCCTGACGGATACTTACAGTGGGCTCGATATATCTTATCAGCAAAGAAATCACAGCTGCTGAAGCTTGGATTGTACCCTGCAATCTATGCTTCCTTGTTCCAGTATTCTGCACCTCCGATATGGTGGATCAAGGCGTTTCTCGAACAATGGAATATCCCGACCCACACCTTCCTCTTATTGGATAAAAAAGTCTCCATTTCTTTAGAGGAATTTGCTGAGGTCTCTGGTTTACCCATTAGGGGAGCGCATTATGAGGAGCTGCTTCCCCCGGATGAGTATATCTTTGCCACCAAATCAGTGGTAATGGGTCTTACCCCAGAGAACGCCATTCAACGCCGGTTCCCAAGTTTGATAAGGGTTTTGAATATGTATGAGAGTCTCTTTCTCGAATCCGGAGGCCGGGGGGTCAGTTTTGCGGACTTCATTGCCCGTTTTCTTCGCCAAGAAGTTTTATCGCGACAAGGTGAAAAGTTTGCCAAACTTGATGATCCTTTCGGCTTTGGCCTGGATCGCCGGCTAGTATTGGAAGCCGATCAAAAGGATTTCTTTCTCCCAAACGTCGCGATCGTCCCTTTTTCAGAAATTGCCGCTCCGGGCATCGATGAGGAAGCGTTCTTTCTATGGTTCCTCGGTTTGTGGTTAAGCTGGTTTGCGCTTCCCATACACCCTCGCTACATGAGGCCGTCTGTCTTCTACCCCGTGCATCGAATGGTTGCTAGGATACAAATGGCTATCGGGATTGCTGGGTTAGCCTACCTATATCACGGCCTCAGCTTGGCAGTGGATACTACTGAGCCAGGGGTGCAGCCTGCCAACTTCTCAATGCATTATTTCATCTCATGGCTCGAGTTGCATGTGCTTAGGGTCTTCGGTATCCATAGAAGACCTTCCTTTTATGACAGATGCAAGTTCCCTCGGATAATGCGGCTGGTCGACGCCTCCATCGTAAGTCCGACACCGCGGGAAGCTAGGGGTTTGCTCCTTCGTCCACGCACGGTTGGAGATGGTATGTCTTTCACCGATAAAATTTTGACCGTCGGCCAGGAATCTACAAAAGCGGTGCTGCCATTACAAGACATTTTTAAAGATGGAGCTTCTGTGTTGAAAACTCGGGAGATTCTTCATCTGTACTCCATTAGGCCGGGCTTTCTCGTATTTAGGCAAAATGATGCGGCGTTATTCATGAGATACAACCCGCATCGTTTTGCCCAGCAGCTGAGCTATAATCAGGCCGTCCCGCTTGAGGCTTTCTTGGCCGAACCTGCTGCTACCGAAGAGGGAATACGAAGCGTGCTGTATCATTTTATGCGTCTGAACATGGGGTCCAACTTCTTTATCAGCGAACCGAGCTGTGTTCCGAAGGCCCTGAATGTGTATGTGTCCTGGTATCAACATTCGATGGGCGCCGTCATCAGGGAGGAGAAGCGATTGCTGCTTGATCGCAAGGGCACCGCTCCGGCTGGTAATCAAAACGTCCCTCTGAAGCGACGGGCCATTTTCCGTCCTCTCTTAAGAGAGGTTGCTGCGGTTGAGGTCCCGCATGATAGGCCTGAGCTACCGATACCCCGTGCTCCCGAGGAAAGGGTGACTGTGGCGTCTCCCGAGTCTGGCGTGGGTTCAGATATCGGGACTCGTCGTTCCAAGGTGCCTAATTGATCGAATGTTTGCGTGCGTTTTTAAAATCAAAGAATAGATTATACCGCAATCAATAACGGTGTCGCTTGGTAGCTAGCCGATTGAGTACGGGTCGGTCCACAGGGAGAAGAATTCCTTTTCTTTATGTTCTAATGAGTTAAGCCCAAAAAATTGGTGGTTTTATTGTAGATCTATGAATGAGAATAAATTGATAAAAAGGCTTGCTAGGGTTAGAATTAGGTTAGTTCGAAAAAGAGATTCTTCTCGCTTCTATCAATGCCATAATTAAGAATATAGGTGTTAGGGTAATAATCAACAACGGGGATTAGCATGACTAGGAAGAAACTAAGTTTCTTCCCTTTGGTCCTTGTCCGTCCGTTCTTGGCTCTTAGCCCTAACCTCCAGTTAATTCAACCACAACCGGTCGAACTAGGGAATCACCGCTATCATTTAGGATAGGATGCCGTAGTGAGCGGTGTGTGGTTAGATTAAAGAGAGTCCTTTAAATAAAATTATTTGGGCAAAGAAAGGAGGGGGAGAGATTTCCTTCTCTCAAACCTTCCCTATCCTAACCCTAACAAGTGAGGAATTACTCACTCATTAGGAAGGTGACAATCAAATTCATTTTTTAATAATTTTTAATATTAGAAAACTAAATTGCAGATAATTAAAAGAACAGATAAAAATTGCAGGAATTAAATTTGCAGATAAAAGAATGCACGATAAAAAAAATACATTTATTGATGACCTCTTGACGATTACAAGGAATTTAAAATTTAATCTAGAAATAAAAAAGAGGCATCTCAAAAGAGGCATACCTCAAAAGAGGCTGTAGGCTTTCTTATTTATAGATAGGAGAAAGCCTAGGGTTTACATCTGATCCATACATGAAATTACAAAACAACCCCAAAGACCGAGTCAAAGCACCGACTTATCCACCGACACGTGCATTGTACGGCCGTGGAACCGCGGCAGAAAGGCCAGTTTGGCCGCAGTTCCGCGGCCATCTTGAGGGATCTCTTGCTCGTTTTCTCAGGTTTGCTTCATGTTGCTTTTTACTTCTATTTTCTTCACTTGGTTCCTGAGAGTCTCTTCTATTTTCTTCCAGATTTCCAACAGTGCAGAATTATGTGGACTTTTACCGTAAGCTTCGCGTTGAAGTCTTGAATCTTGTGCTGCACTATTACTTTGTGCATTGAACTGTTCATTGATCGTTGTTTGTTCCTTAAACTGGTAGACGGCATCATACAGATTCATCTACTTGTTGGTCGTAGTCTCACATTTGTAGCGTCTTTTCCTGAATTTCACTGTATTGTTCTGAGAACCTGTAACCTGCAACTATTTAGCAGACATGGATCAAAAGCACCTATTTATTTGCAATATGATTAAGAATGGGGAATATAATAATACAAAATTCTAATATGAACAAATACCCCCAAACTTATCTTTTGTTCGTCCCGAGCAAAGCCAATTTATTCTCGAAAAAATCCTAACCTCACTTTCGCAGGAAATCGCGATTGCATTGAGCTTATGCAACAAGCCGTTAAATCTCTAGATGTCCCTAGTAGGAGGAGTGTTTGTCTCATGAGGGTTTTCAGTGGATACTACCCACAAAATCCAATCAACTTGGCCTGTTGATTTTCATTCTTCAATTCGGTATTCTAGCAAGAAATTCTATTATCTTCGACTTAGAAATCATCAACCCGTATTTTCCACACTCACTTTTCATTTAACTTAAGATTGTATATGTTCTGTAATTTATTTTGGTTTCAGCATCTTTTGAATTTTTCTTCTAAGGTTTCATCTCAACTTAGAAATTTTTATCATCTCTACTGAAAATATAAGTCCTATTTTTCATTCTTATCTCTCATCAAAAACCCCAATCATATACCCCTACATGTGTGTATGTATCACCCCTACACTTGGAAATTCAATTCAAACTATCATACTCTTGTCCATCGTCCAAAGTACTTTTAGTTGGTGAATTTTAGATGAAATTGCTCACACATCCTTCATGCGACCGTTAATACTTCTTGAGGTACTAACGACCGATTACAAAATGTGTTCGCACATTTAGGCGTAATTCCTCGTCTTGTAATACCCAAGGCTTTAGCAGTGACTCCCAAACCAGTTGGTCTAAGGCACTAGGTGATAAAGCACCCTCGCTATATATTTTTTCTATTTATGCATCCTTAAGTAATTACAAAACCAGTGTTCATTTTTTTTATCTCTTTATTCACACTTGTATTTTTATTTTATTTTCCTTCATATTAAGGATTTTAGACAAGAGCATTTCAAGGTATCCTCTACTATTCCAAGTTTCAAGGTGCATGTTTGTGCAAGTTGTAGGGTATATAATTTCAGACTTTAGACTTAAACTTCGGAATTATTTTACAGACTTATATTTCAAATAAAAATTTCAATACTCTTCCCTTATTTTGACTTAGCCCAAGAACTGAACTCAAAATTTGCCTATTTCTAAATAAACTATAAGGACAAATATTTTCGACCGTTAAATTTTAAAAAAGGTTATTTTTAAGGTTTTGAATTTACTAAGTTTCGGATCTAGTTTTTCCTAGCTAGTTAACCGTCTTGTCTAACTTAAGTCAAATATGGCCAAAATTGAATTTTTCAATTTTTATAATTTTTCAATTTTTTATTTGATTATATATATATATATATATATATATATATATATATATATATATATATAAATATAAATTTTTATAAAGATGCAATGCAGAATTAAACTTGCAAGGAAAGAAAAAAAATTATGAACAAAAATTAAAATATGCAATGCAATGATAACTGTTTACAAACCACCTCCTCCCCCAAACTTACCAAAAGCAGTGCCCTCACAGTTAGGACCTCGCCGTCCCCTTGAACGTGAACGGGAACGCTCCTCTCGCGCCAGCAGCGTAGATACGCCATGTTCAATTTCTGTCATCCGGTGATCCAAGTTGGTCACCATCCCCACCAAATTATCAATCCCCCTAATGGCTCTTCTAAGAAGACGTGCATGTTCTATGGGGGTAAGCTCTTCCTCACTCGCGGTCGAGCTGGAGCTAGGTATTCTGGCAGGTACATGTTCGGCCGGTTCTCTTCACGACCATACATCAGTTAGGCGGGTATAGGACGTGGATACGCCTTCAATAAGAGGCCTGATGGGTATACCTCCACGAATGTAAAACTCAAATTTCTCCACAGGGAGGAAATAGAGACACAGTTGTGTCACTAACATAGGACATGTATAATTTGCGGCCCTTTTGCCAGCACCAATTGAATTGAGTAAAACCGTGCATATGTCAAATCTAGGGTTCCTAATCATTAAGGTGTGCACAATATGAAGAGACGGGGTGAAAAATGTTGTATTATGTGAGCTGCCAAAAATATTGTTTTGTACCCAACGGCACACTGTTAATACATTAGCAAAGAGGGTTCTAGCCTGTATGCCCTTCTTAGGTTCTCTCGAACATTCATTACCCATTAAGGGTATGTAATCTTCAAATTGAAGGGGTTGGTCGTGAACAGGCAATCTAGGAATTAAGGTGACTTCATGGATGAAGTCGCTATCAATGATTATTTCCCTATCGCCCCAAAGTAATTTAATAAAACCGTATTGTATTAGGCACCCTTCCTCCATGCACTCGTAAAAACGAGTGACTAGATCTGAAAGAGCGTAAGCATTGGGATGATTATAAATTAAAAAGTTCCACCCCCTCCGTGTGATTTCATCAGCAAAATAGCTCCCGTAAATTGTGTGTGAAAAGATTTGTGAAAAATCACGTTCTAATTGCATGTTCGGTGCCATTACAGAGAGTGCGGATCTTCAAAAAATTTTAACAGAGAGGACAAAGAGAAGGAAACCTCATCTGAAAGATTCAAAGGGAGACGACACAAAGGCGTGGCGAAAGCATAGTGGGAACCTGCTTCTTGCGGCGGAAGGACGGCGGCAGGAGGAGATCTGGCTGCAAAAACTTGAGCTGCGGCTAGGGTTTTCAGAGAGATGAAATTAGGGTTTGGTAAAAAAACAGAGAGGGGTCGGGTGTTATTTATAGGGGGCGTGTGTTGGTTATTTGCAAAAAGCCCCTCTTAAAGGGAGGAAATTATTTGTAAATAAATTTTTTATTTTTATTTTATTAAAACTGGAAATTTACAAAAATACCCAATTTTTTTTTATTTTCAAATTTTCATTTTTTAAATTTTATTTTGTTTTTTTTTATAAAATTACAAATGATACATACCCCCAAACTTGTTTGAAACAATGTTTTGGTTAGATAATCGAAAATATTTTAGGGGTAGATGGAGGAAAATCAGTCAATATAAATCGGCTCCTGCAAAAACAAGAGCTCCTCCGAAGGGTCCGCAGTGAGGAACGGTTTAAGTCTATGTCCGTTCACTTTAAATAGTGAACCGTCTTACGGGTTTTCTAGATCGACCGCACCGTGCGGATATACGGTGCGTATCAAAAATGGCCCTTTTCCATTGAGATCTGAGCTTCCCGGGATGGAAATGTAACCGAGTGTCGTAAAGTAAAACCTGTTGACCAGGTTTGAAAGTTTTGCGCATAAGGTGTTTATCGTGGAACACCTTCGTTCGGTTTTTAATAACTACTACGTTCTCATAGGCTTCATCCCGCAGCTCGTCTAATTCGTTCAACTGCAGCTTTCTGTTGCTGCCCGCATCTCCCAAAGATAGGTTCAACTCTTTTATTGCCCATAATGCCTTATGATCTATTTCAACTGGAAGGTGGCAAGCCTTTCCATAAACAAGTCTATATGGAGACATGCCAAAATCGGTCTTATAGACAGTTCGGAATGCCCGAAGGGCATCAATCAGTTTTGATGACCAATCTTTACGGTTTTTGGAAACCGTTTTCTCCAATATTTGTTTAATCCGCCGATTCGAAATCTCGGCTTGCCCACAAGTTTGGGGATGATAGGGCGTTGACAGCTTGTGGGTAGTGGAGTATTTTCGCATTAAGGACTCGAATGTTTTGCGTGCGTTTTTAAAATCAAAGAATAGAATATACCGCAATCAAGACGGTGTCGCTTGGTAGCTAGCAGCTTGAGTACGGGTCGGTCCAAAGGGAAAACGTGTCTTTTCTTATTGTTCTAACGAGTCAATTTCTATTTGTGGTAGGTTTTGATTTTTATAAAAACTAAGATTGAATTTGATTTGAATTAAAACCTTGCTAGGATTAGGATTAGGTAAGTTTGGAAAGTTAATTCTACTCACCGCTTCCTTTGCCCTAATTAAGAATTTAGGTGTTAGAGTAATAGTTAACAAAGGAGATTAGCACGACTAGGAAGAAACATAGTTTCTTCCCTTTGGTCCTTGTCCGTCCTTTCTTAACTCTTATCCCTAACTTCTATGTAAATCAACCACTACCGGTCTAACTAGGGAATCACCGCTATCTCGTAGGATAGGGTGCCGTAGTGAGCAGTGGGTGTTTGTTTTACATAGAGTCCTAATTTATAAAGTTATGAGGGCAAGAAAGGAGGGAGAGATTTCCATCTCTCAAACCTACCCATTCCTAATCCTAACAAGTGAGGAACTACACACTCATTAGGGTATTTACAATGGAGTTCATTTTTTTATTTTCTTTTTAAATACCTAATTAACGTGCAGATAATAAAAGACAGATAAGAAAATTGCAGAATTTAAATATGCAAATAAGAAAAATTCAAAATAAAAAACTTACTTTTATTGATGCACTCTTGACGATTACAAGGGAATTAAAATTTAATCTAAAATTAAAAAGAACCATGCCCCAAAAGAGGCTGTAGGCTTTCCTATTTATAGATAGCAGAAACTCTAGGGTTTACATCTGATCCACATCTGAAATTACAAGACTACCCTAAGAAAACCGGGTCAATGCACCGACTCCCACCGACACGCAACGGATCCGCGGCCATAAGCCTTGTTTGGCCGCGGTTCCACGGCCGTTTGATGGGATCTTGGGCTCATTTCTTATGTGATGCTTCAAGTTGCTTTTTCTATCTGTTTTCCTCACTTGGTTCCTCAGAATCTTTTCTACTTTCTTCCAGATTTCCAACAGTGCAGAATTTATGGACTTCTACCGTTGAAATCTTGAATCTTGTGCTGCCCTTGTACTTTGTATATGGAACTGTTTACTGATCTTCGTTTGTTCCTCAAACTGGTAGGCGACATCTTGCAGATTCATCTATTTGTTGGTCGTAGTCTCACACTTGTAGCGTTTTTTTCGCCATTTTCACTGTATTGTTTCGAGAACCTGTAACCTGCAACTATTTAGCAGACATAGATCAAAAACACCTATTTATTTGCAATATGATTAAAAATGGGGAATATAATAATGTAAAAATCCGATATGAACAAATAAAACTTATCTTTTGCTTGTCCCAAGCAAAACCAATTTATTCCCGAAAAAACCTAACCTCACTTTTGCAGGAAAACGCGATTGCACTGAGCTTGTGCAACAAGCCGTTAAACCTCTAGGTGTCCCTAGTAGGAGGAGTGTTGTCTTCTGAGGGTTTTCAGCGGATACTACCGACAAAATCCGATCAATTTGGCCTATTGACTTTCATTCTTCAATTCGGTGTTCTTGCAAGAAATTCTATTATCTTCAACTTAGAAATCATCAACCCGTATTTTTCATATTCACTTATCATTTAACTTAAGATTGTATATGTTCTGTAAATTTATTTAGCTTTTAGCATATTTTGAATTTTCCTTATAAGGTTCCATCTCAACTTAGGAATTTTTATCATCTCTACTGAAGATATAAGTCCTATTTTTTCATTCCTATCTCTCATCCAAACCCTAATCATATACCCCTACGTGTGTGTATGTATCACCCCTACACTTGGAAATTCAATTCAAGCTATCATACTCTTGTCCATCGTCCAAAATACTTTTAGTTGGTGAATTTTAGATGAAATTGCTCACACATCTTTCATGCGACCTTTAATACTTCTTGAGGTATTAACGACCGATTACAAAATGTGTTTGCGCATTAACGCGTAATTCCTCGTCTTGTAATACCTAAGGCTTTAGCAGTGACTCCCAAATCAGTTGGTTTAAGGCACTAGGTGATAAAGCACCCTCGCCATATATATATTTTTATTTTACGCAGTCTTAAGTGATTACAAAACCAGTGTTTATTTTTTTTATCTTTTTATTCACACTTATACTTTTATTTAATTTTTTTCTCATACTAAGGATTTTAGACAAGAGCAATTCAAGGTATCCTCTACTATCCTAAGTTTTAATGTGCGTGTATGTGCGAGTTGTAGGGTATATATTTTCAGAATTTTGACTAAAGGTTCGGAATTATTTTTCAGACTTACACTTCAATAAAAATTTCAATACTCTTCTCTTATTTTGATTTATCCCAAGAACTGAACTCAAAATTTTCCTATTTCTAAATAAACTATAAGGACATATATTTTCTATCGTTAAACTTTAAGAAAGGTTATTTTTAGGGTTTTGAATTTACTAAGTTTAGGATCTAGTTTTTCCTAGCTAGTTAACCGTCTTGTCTAACTTAAGTCAAATATGGCCAAAATTGAAAATTTCAATTTTTATAATTTTTAAAAATTTTCAATTTTTTATTTGATTATATTTTTTTTAATAATTTTTTTATAAAAATGCAATGCAGAATTAAACATGCAAGCAAAGAAAAAGAAAAAAAAATGTACAAAAATTAAAATATGCAATGCAATGATAACTATTTACAAACCACCTCCTCCCCCAAACTTACCAAAAGCAGTGCCCTCACTGCTCAGGATCTCGCCGTCCCCTTGAACGTGAACGGGAACGCTCCTCTCGCGCCAGTAGCGTAGACACGCCATGTTCAATTTCTGTCACCCGGTGATCCAAGTTGGTCACCATCCCCACCAAATTATCAATCCCCCTAATGGCTCTTCTAAGAAGACGTGCATGTTCTATGGGGGTAAGCTCTTCCTCGCTCGCGGTCGAGCTGGAGCTGGGTGTTCTGGCAGGTACTTGTTCGGCCGGTTCTCTTCGCGACCATACATCAGTTAGGCGGGTATAGGACATGGATACACGCTCAATAAGAGGCCTGATGGGTATACCTCCATGCATGTAAAATTCAAATTCCTCCACAGGGAGGAAATAGCGACACAGTTGTGTCACTAAGATAGGGCATGGGTAATTTGCGGCCCTTTTGCCAGCACCAATTGAATTAAGTAAAACCGTGCACATGTCAAATTTAGGGTTCCTAGTTATTAAGGTGTGCACGATATGAATGGACGGGGTAAAAATTGTGGTATTATGTGAACTGCCATAAATGTTGTTTTGTGCCCACCGGCACACGGTTAAAACATTGGCGAAGAGGGTTATAGCCTGTATTCCCTTCCTAGGTTCCCTCGAACAGTCGTTACCCATTAAGGGTAAGTAGTCTTCAAATTGAAGGGGTTGGTGGTGAATAGGTAATCTAGGAATTAAAGTGACTTCATGGATGAAGTCCCTATCAATGATTATCTCCCTATCGCCCCAAAATAGTTTGATAAAACCGTATTGTGTAAGGCAGCCTTCTTCCGTGCACTCGTAAAAACGAGTGACTAGATCTGGAAGAGCGTAAGCATTGGGATGATTATAAATTAAAATGTTCCACCCCTTCCGTGTGATTTCATCAGCAAAATAGCTACCGCAAATTGTGTGTGAAAGGAATTGTGAAAAATCACGTTCTAATTGCATGTTCGGTGTCATTACAGAGAGTGCAGATCTTCTAAAAATTTTAACAGAGAGGACAAAGAGATGCAAACCTCCTCTGAAAGATTCAGAAGGAGACGACACAGAGGCGCGGCGGAAGCGCGGTGGGAATCTGCTTCTTGCGGCGGAAGGGCGGCGGCAGGAGGAGATCTTGCTGCAAAAACTTGAGCGGTGGCTAGGGTTTTCAGAGAGATGAAATTAGGGTTTGGTAAAAAAAAGAGAGGGGTCGGGTGTTATTTATAGGGAGGAGTGTGTTGGTTATTTGCAAAAAGCCCCTCTTAAAGAGAGGAAATTATTTGTAAATAAAATTTTTATTTTTATTTTATTAAAACTGGAAATTTACAACAATACCCCAAAATTTTTTTATTTTCATTTATTTTATTTTGTTTTGTTTTTTATATAATTACAAATGATACATACCCCCGAACTTGTTTAAAACAGTGTTTTGGCTCGATAATCGAAAAAAATTTCAGGGGTAGATGGAGGAAGATCAGTCAATATAAATCGGCTCCTGCAAAAACAAGAGCTCCTCTGAAGGGTCGGCAGAGAGGAACGGTTTAAGTCTATGTTCCTGGATGGAAATGTAACCGAGTGTCGTAAAGTAAAACCTGTTGACCAGGTTTGAAAGTTTTGCGCATAAGGTGTTTATCGTGGAACATCTTCGTTCGGTTTTTAACAACTACTATGTTCTCATAGGTTTCATCCCGCAACTCGTCTAATTCGTTCAATTGCAGCTTTCTGTTGCCGCCAGCATCTCCCAAAGATAGGTTCAACTCTTTTATTGCCCAAAATGCCTTATACTCTATTTCAACTGGAAGGTGGCAAGTCTTTCCATAAACAAGTCTATATGGAGACATGCCAAGATCGGTCTTATAGGCAGTTCGGAATGCCCAAAGGGCATCAATCAGTTTTGATGACCAATCTTTACGGTTTTTGGAAACCGTTTTCTCCTATATCTGTTTAATCTGTCGATTCAAAATCTCGGCTTGCCCACAAGTTTGGGGATGATAAGGCGTTGACATCTTGTGAGTAATGGAGTATTTCCTCATTAAGGACTCGAAAGTCCTATTACAAAAGTGAGATTCATTATCACTGATAATCGCGCGAGGATACCCAAACCGAGAAAAAATGTTTTCTTTGAGAAATCTAATGACAACCTTGTTATCGTTAGTTCGGCTGGGCACAGTCTCGACCCATTTGGAAACATAGTCAACATCGAGTAGAATATACATGTTTCCAAAAGAGTTGGGAAATGGTCCCATAAAGTCTATCCCCTAAACATCAAAAATTTCAACAACCAAAATTGGTTGGAGTGGCATTTCATTTCTCCGAGATATCCGGCCCAAGTGTTAGCACCGGGAGCATGTCTTGCAGTACTCATATGCGTCTTTAAAAAGTTGTGGCCAGTAAAAGCCACACTGCAAGATCTTTTCTGCTGTCTTTTTGAGGCCAAAATGCCCGCCACACGCTTGATCGTGGCAGAATGACAGCACGCTCTTAAACTCATTATCAGGGACACACCGACGAATAATTTGGTCGGGACAGTATTTGAATAGATACGGTTCATCCCAGTAAAAAATGGGAGCAGAAATAAGTGAGTTTTTCAACGACTCGAACGCCTTCATGCAGGTTGAGTCAAAATCAAATGTGGTGTCCTTGGCCAATAAAAGAGTCAAGGGTCTAGCTATCTTGCTAAAATTCTTGATGAACCGTCTATAGAAACCGGCATGGCCAAGGAAGGCTCGGATGTCTTTGACGCACTTGGAAGGAGGAAGATTGGAAATGACTTCAATCTTAGCTTTATCTACCTCAATGACATTTTGCGAGATGATATGTCCTAGGATAATACCTTCTCGTACCATAAAGTGGCATTTTTTCTAATTTAAAGTGAGGTTCTTATCCCTACATCGAGTAAGAACTGCGTCTAAATGTAGCAAACACTCATCAAAGGAGTCGCCGAAAATGGAGAAATCATCCATAAAAATTTCCAAGAATTTTTCCACCATGTCTGAAAAAATGCCCATCATACACAGCTGGAAAGTAGCTAGGGTGCATTGCATAACCCAAAGGGCATGCTACGGTAAGCGAATGTACCGAAAGGACAAGTGAATGTGGTCTTTTCTTGGTCCTTTTCGGCGATGGAAACTTGATTATAGCCGGGGTAGCCATCCAAAAAGCAATAAAATTCATGCCCAGCCAATCGTTCTAGCATTTGGTTAATGAAAGGTAATGGAAAGTGGTCTTTCCGTGTCGCGGCGTTGAGTTTTCTATAATCGATGACCCAGTTTGGGTGCGAGTAGGTATTAACTCATTCACCTTATTAGTTATGACCGTTATGCCCGATTTCTTTGGGACAACGTGAATGGGGCTAACCCACTGGCTATCAGAGATAGGGTAAATGATACCATTATCTAGACATTTTACAATCTCCTTTTTAACAGCCTCCTTCATTACAGGGTTGAGGCGTCTCTGTGGATCCCTTACTGGCTTGGTATCATCCATCATATGAATATGATGTTCAACTATTAGGGGACTGATCCCCTTGATGTCCGCCTTAGTCCAGCTAAAAGCTTGCCGATTATTTTGTAAGACCATTAAAAGGGTTTTCTCTTGCTCGGGGGCTAGAGATGCCGATATGATAACAAGAAGGGTCTCATTCTCACCTAAGTAGGCGTATTTAAGGTGAGATGGCAACAGCTTGAGTTTGAGTTTTGGAGGCGAAACAATTGAAGGTAAAATTGGTAAAACTGTCTCAAACTCGAAGGATTCCAATAGAGGTTCAAAACGAGTGTAAGCAACTGTGTCGGATGGTTCAGCTAACTCATCCAAAAATTCAAAGGACTTAAACTCGGGTGGTGATTCTTCAAAATCGTTCGAAAAGGTGAAACACTCGTAATCGTTATCGGGTGTGAAAACTGTGTCAGATTCAAGGAGGAACGCACTAGTGGCATCAAAACTGTTATGATCGAACAGAAATTTTTTGAGCTCACAGTCCTCCTGAGTGATCTCTTGGATTCAGCAAATATCAAGTATATTAGTATTAGGCTCGAAGGGCTGATTCCCCAACTTAAAATTGTTGAGTTCAATTATCATATTTCCAAAAGATAGATTCATCGAACCATTTCGACAATTGATCACCGCATTAGAAGTTGCAAGGAATGGTCGACCGAGTATCACCGGAATTTGACTCCGGGGGTTAACTATAGGCTGTGTGTCCATGACAATGAAATCAACAGGGAAGATGAAGTCCCCTACTTTAATCAATACATCCTTTAACTCACCCCTAGGATGGGTGATGGATCGGTCGGCCATTTGGAGAGTACAATGTGTGGGTTTCAGCTCTCCAATGCCTAATTGTTCATATACTGAATAGGGAAGAAAATTAACACTGGCACCAAGATCTAAAAGTGCGTGGTTGATGTTCTTATTCCCAATAGTTATTGAAATTGTAGGACAGCCAAGGTCCTTACGTTTTTGAGGTAAAGGTTGGGTAAGAGCATCACTAACTGCACTAGTCAAGAAAACTTTCTTAGGTACATGCGATTTCCTCTTCTTGGTGCATAAGTCCTTTAAGATTTTAGCGTAAGAAGGGACTTGTTGGATTGCATCAAAGAGAGGTATGTTAATATTAACCTGTTTGAATAACTCCACAATCTTCTCCAATTGTGGAGTAAGTTTATTGGATCTCAACCTGTTTAGAAATGGAATATTTTGAAAATTTGTTGAGTCCAATATTTATGGAGTAGATTGCGGAGTTGGAACGGATCCCAGTGTTGGTGTTTTCGTGGAGTGAGATGTGGGTCCATTCGAATTAGAAGAAGTAGATCCATATGAAGAATGAAGAACATCCTCTGAAGAAGACGAAGAAGATGAAGAAGAAGAAGCGGCGGCCGGGGTGTCATCATTATTACCAACGTTGTTGTGCAATACCTTTCCAGATCTCAATGTAGTCACGACACTCACATTATGATTTTGTTGTTCATGAGAAACATATGTATTTTGTGTGTGACCGGGATTTGGTAGTGGTTGAGATGGAAGTTTTCCCTTTTCTCGCTCGCTTAACGCAGCATTCAGTTGTGCAATTTGGGCTTCAATTGTTTTGATGCTCTGATCATGTGAAGCAGTGTGTTGCACCAAAGACTGAATGGAAGATTGGGTGCTGGCCGAGGATTGCGTAGATTGTTTTAAAAACGCATCCAGACTTCATTCTAGCGAGGAAACCTTATCGTTATTTGGCTGAACAAAACTGTTTTGAGGATAAGAGTTGTTTGGTGCAAAATTGTTCATTTGGTTTTGGTAAGGTTGGGGTTGAAAATGTTGCTGATATTGAGTTTGTTGAGGGGCTTGTTGTTATGGAGGAGGCCTCTGAAAATTGTTATTGCCTTGGAATTGTTGTTGATTTTGATTCCAAGCAAAATTTGGGTGGCTCCTCCAACCAGGATTATAAGTTGAAGAGTATGGATCATTTTTTTGTCTTTACTGAAAGACAGCATTGATTTGATCTTGTCCTTAAACAGGCGGGTTGTAAGGACACTCTTCGCTTAGATGGGACGGATCTGAGCAACAAGCGCAAATAGTGCGTGGGGGTAAAGCGGGGGCAGGAGAAGGCGATGAGAATTTGCTCTCAATTGCTTCTAGTTTTTTCGTGAGTGCGGCCATTTCGACTTTCATTGCAATCGACATATCAAGTTGATATATGCCTGCCCTAGACTGACCTGATGAAGTAGATGAACTGGTCATAGTGCTTTCCCACTGAAGTGTTTGTTCAACAAGATCGTCGAGAAATTGCCAAGCTTCCTCGCTCGATTTTGTAAGAAAGTGACCTTGACAAATGGTTTCCAACAACCGCTTGGTTGCTAGGTTCAGTCCTTCGTATAAAGTTTGGCAAAGTTGTCATCTCTCGATACTGTGGTGAGGGCACTGAACAAGAAGGTCCTTAAATCTTTCGAAACACTTCCAAAAAGGTTCGGAAGGAAGCTGGGAAAATTAAATAATTTCATTTCTGATTCTCGCGGTCTTGTGGTGTGGGTAAAACTTTTTAAGAAAAGCCTTAACAAACTCTTCCCAATTTTTTATGGAATGCGATACTGTACTATATGGCCACTTTTTAGCTAGGTCACATAAAGTGAATGGAATGGCACGTAGCCTTATACCATCATCGGAAAGTTGGGTGGTCTTCATTATTGCGCAAACATTCTGGAATTTGTTAATGAAGATGTAGGAATCTTCGGATTCCAGCCCGTGAAATTTGGGCAACATATTGATGAAGTGGGGTTTAATTTCGAAGTTATCCCCATTAGCCGGTGGAAGTGAAAGACAAGTAGAAAGTGCGGTGCGGGTTGGATAGAAAAGATCCTGGAGCGCGATTCGTTGAGGCGCTTCAACATGCGGGTGTGGTGGGTTATTCACACCCAGTTGAGGTGGAATCATTCCCGAAGTAGGTAAGGGCTTGTTAGGATTGAATCCCGACATCTCCATAGAAGATGATGAATATGAAGATGAAGGTAAAGAAGTGGAGGGAATTTCGAATTCGGAGTCGAACGCGTCGTCAGTAGGCACTAACGAGACACGGACTAAATGGGCGCTAGTGTCCCTAGTCCAACCGGATATACACTAACGAGTTGTAGTGTAGTCAAAAAGTAAAAATAGAAGGTGATGGTAAGAAAACGTCAATGAGAGAATGTGGGTGCAAGTGGGGTGCAATGGATTTCTAGCGACAAAATGGCAAGTTTTTTTTTTTGGTAAAAATTTTGTTTTGTGGTTTTTTTTATAAGGAGTTTTGCAAAAGATTTTTTTATAAGGAACTAGACACACTTTCAAGCAATCACAATATGCACAATCAAGCCTAGAGCTAGGGTCTCCTAAATCAACTAGACTGCTCCTAACTGTTCCTAATGGCAAGTTGTGAGATATCCTCGAATCGCCACTTCACCGCCAATTGTGGCCAGGTAAGCACAAGTAAAGAAAGGAAGGATCCGCTCATGAATCACCGTGAGACGGGCCTTTTAAAATTACCTTTCCCACTTTTCTAGCCTAGACACCACAAAGTCAGTTTTAGATAAACGACCGATACCCACAACTTTCCTTTGTCCTAATGAGCACGACAATCCTTATTGGCTGTAACAACCTAGTTCATTTATACCAATTCCAGTTCCCGTATTTACTTATCTGTGGTATTTTCTTGATTGATCGTGTTTTGGGTGCGAATGGTATTTTATATTTTTTCATTGCATTCGACCCGACCCGCTTGCTTGAACCTGTTTGATTCATATTTATGAATTACCCGGACTTGTTACGTAGACTGTGCATTTTCATGTTTAGTGCATACTGGCATTTTATCTGGCATTGCATCATTTACCATATAACATTTTAAGTCATGTAAAATATTTTAAAAATACATTTCATAGCCTGCATGGTACCCCTAACCCCGTGGTGGCATCCGCACATCTTGTTCTCGTCCCGTTCAGTGAAACAGACGTGTTTGGATGGCTACGCGCACGTACGTGCATCCGTTCTTGGGGGTATACATTTTCTTTACCTGAGCATTCATTTTGAAATTTGGAAGTCGCACATATTTTTCATATTTTAAATCTGAATTTTTAGACCCGGCCCGGGCGTATTTTGGACAAAATTTGTATTTACCTGAAAATCCAATTTTAATTAATATAATATCTTAATTTTAAATCGACGGCCTTAAAATTTGTTTAACAAACTAAAATCTTTAGAAATTTAAAATCAAAACAAATAATAACCCAGCACTTCACACACACACTCTCTCTCTAAACCCCGGCCCCACTTTTCTCTCTCCCTCTCTCAGCCTCTCTCTTTCTCTCTTTCCTTTTCTCTCTCTCCCCACTAAATCCAATTTTCTTTCTGCACACTGTTCATTCTCTCTCTCTCTCCTCTCAATCTCGCTCTCTCTCTATCTCTCTCCTCTCTCTTTCCTCTCGCATTCCTCTCTCTCCCCCTTTCTCTCTCTGTCTCCCTATATATCTCTCTCCCACTATATTTATAATAATTATAACCATACAGTTTTCTCTTTCTCTCTCTCATGATCTTCTTCTTTAATTTTTCTTTTCTTCGCCATGAGAACCCCAGCGAAACCCTATCCTAGCCTTCGCTCGTCTCATCGTCGCGCGACACCTCCACTCTCGAATTCGCCTTCGTCTCCACCTCCTCCTCAACACCAACCCAGAAACCCCACTCCCTCTCCTTCCCCGAGCCTGCACACCCGACCTGAACAAACCCATCTTCACAACTGCCATCACCACCTTTGCCGTCTTTGTCATCGCGCCGGCGACACCTCGTCATCACCACGGCCTCCTCCTTTTCCCCTCTCCTCGTTCTCATCCTCGAGCTCTTCTCTGCACAGAACCTATGCCTACAACCCACTGCAGCCATCTTTATGTCCTATCGCCGGAGCCCCGACCACCTTGCCGACCATCCCAACCTCATCGACACCCTTGTCTCCATCTCCTCTTCCTTCCTCTTCTCATCCCTCCTTTCACTGAGCCCAACTATAAGGACGGAGCACACTATCGCCGTCGACAGAGCAGCCATCGTTGTTGCCATCGCTTCGTCGTCCTGGCAACTTGATCCTAACCGAGACCCAAATCTTAGACGGGCCCAACCTCGACCGAGACCATAGTCGAGCCCCTCTACTAACTGAGATCATCTCCCCCTCTTGGCCAAAATTGACAACACCAAACCCTTAACATTCGACAGCCCATTCGACGCGACCCCGAGACGAGAACCGAGGCTCCAATGATTGGCCTGCATTTACGTGAACGAAATGATCATTTCTCTGCCTCTAGATCTACATTCCGTCAATGTTCGATTGTGCGCGCAAAGTGTTCGACAAAATGCCCCAATGGAGATTTTCCGTCGTTTTCTCGCATTCTTGCCGCGTGCCGTGCATCTGTGGATCCCCGAGGTAAGTTAATCTTGCTACATGCTATATAACTCAATATATACCTACTTAAATAAATATCATGCCTGTATTTTAAATCTAGCATCTCATGTTTCATATTATAGCTTTTCGATGTTCCGTTTGCATCCATTCATATCATTTCAGATTTAGGTCATGAAAACTAATCTTGTTACAAAGTAGATTACAATATACTGCATCCATATCGATATTTATATCACATATTGCTTAGTTGTACATCCCACATTACCATTTTATAGTTTTATAACTTTTCGGATACCCGTTTGCATCCATCTCATTTAATATATATATATATAACTGCATCCATAGATCACATTAATACATAACACTGTGATATTAGCATCCCATGTTTAATAAAGTGCATCCTAATTAGTATTGGAACTATAAATGTAACCCTAATCGATAACTGTGCATCCATATCTTTGAATTTATATTTATTTGCATACCATATCACGCTATTCCATTTTATTGCTATATTGGTACCCCATACTTATTTTTGTGTACCCATGCTTATTACAGTTTGATTATGAGCACCCACTTGATATTTGTGCACTACCTGATATGACCTGATACACTACTACTGACATGACTTGATACCTGTGCACTACTTGACATGATTTGACACTTGTATACCACCTGACATGACCTGATGTACCACAGTTTGACATGTTACTTGATCCTGTTACTAATGCCGACAATCCTGACCTGTTGTCCCTACGGACATTTCCTGTTGTCTATACAGACAAACCTGTACCTGCTTGATCCTGTGTTGGCATTAATCTCAGATTTAACAATACCTGACTTACACACATAACCTTGGTGGTATGGGGAAATCAAGAATGTATCCGAACGTAACTCAAAGGGCTATTATATCGTGTTACTGTGGTCCCGTGGGGTTAAACGGGACATAGACACTCAGTCTATTACATCGTTTTACCGTGGTCCCATGGGGTTGAACGGGATATAGACTTACAGTCTACCATATCTTGTTACCGTGGTCCCGTGGGGTTGAACGGGGCATATACCGATGGGTTACGATGAAGATTACATTCATTGATTTCAAATAATTTTAGAGTAGATCACCATATAGCACAGTTTAGACTACTCAGTGCACCTTCACCTGTTTATATCTTGTTCACTGATTTATATTCATGTTACTGTTACTTGTTATTGATGACTTGTTACTATTCATACTCATGCCTGCATGACTTGTTACCCCCTGATTATATTATTGTTGATATAATGACGCACTGACGTCTGGGTTTTGCATGGCCCAGATCCTTTACCTTTGTCGCAGGCTGATCAAAAGTATTTCCGCTGTTAGGCCGAGCAGCGAGGATCCTATTAGTATCCAGTTAGTTATTTCCTTACTTTCCAGATGTTATTGTTACTTGGATTTATTGCTTCCGCATATTATTTCTTGACTCGTTTATTCTGGCTCATGGACATGTACTAGATAGTTTATTTACTTTCCTGTTCTTGATATCTCTACAGCCGTAATGTGACTGTGGAGGGATTTTTCCTATCCACAGGTAGCATGGTTGGCTCTGTCACGTACCTATCTTAGCTCACTCTGGGAAGTGGGGCGTGACAGGGTTTATTTGGTATCAGAGCCATAGGATTTAGGTTATCGGGTTTGATTCTTTTGTATTTGGGTATTGGACCCAATACACGAATCAGAAAACTCGTAATTAGGAACATGTCCTGCCACATTGTTGTCATGATCCTTAAATCTTATCTTTCTATTGACCCTTTATCTTGACGAGATGGATAACTTTGCATCTCGGCTTGAAATCCTTTTGTTCCTTATTGTTTCTCCCTTCCTATTCCTTCAATTCTGATACTAGGATTTGGACGACTTGAACGGAGTTATGTGATTGTAACCATGAACTGCAGCATGGTTATAATGCGGTACTCTATTTAAGTAACTTGGAGTCCTGGTCTTGATTCATTTCCTTGTTCCATGGTCGTTTTATTACCTTGGTTCTCTCAGTTTCATTGCTTACAAGTTCATATTTTGCAGATTTCTTGGTGATTGATACCGGCAGCTATGATGTTGTCTTGGGAATGGACTTTCTCGGCACTTTCCACGCTCACATTGAATGTTGGGCAAAGAAAGTGATTTTCCAGATTCCCAGACATCCGGAGTTTGTTTTTGCTGGAGGAAGCAGTTCTGTCGGGCTAGTCGAGTTTAGGGCTAGGCTAACAAATAGTGTTCTTTCGTCGATGGAAGTTGATAAAGAGGGAGCGCCAGCTGTAGTTCTAGAGTTCATGGACGTGTTCGAGTACATCTTGGGTTTACCGCCAAACGAGATGTGGATTTCGCGATCGATCTTGTTCCTGGTGCAGCGCCAATCTCAAAGACGTACTATCCAATGGCACCAGTGGAGTTGGAAGAAGTCAAGAAGTAGGTTACTGAATTGCTCGAGAAGGGTTAGATTCGCAGTAGCAATTCACCTTGGGGAGCTCCAGTTCTTCTAATCAAGAAGAAAAATGGCATAAGGAGGATGTGCATCGATTATCGAGAATTAAACCGGGTGACTTTTAAGAACAAGTACTCGATCCCTCGCATCGGCGAATTGTTCGAGCAGCTTAGTGGCGTGAGGGTATTCTCGAAGCTGGATTTGCGATCCGGATATCATCAGGTCCGAGTTAAATCGGAGGATTTTTGAAAGATTGCGTTCCGAACTCGGTATAGACATTACGAGTATTTTGTGATGCCATTCGGAGTCACGAATGCACCGGCGATATTTATGAATTTGATGAACCGAATCTTTTCACCGTTCTTGGACCAGTTTATTTTGGTGTTCATCGATGATATTCTGGTCTATTCGAGGAGCCTTGAAGAGCATGAAGAACACTTGAACATTGCACTGCAGACATTGAGGCAAGAAAGATTATATGCGAAGATGAGCAAGTGTGAGTTTTGGCTTGAAGAAGTGAAGCTTTTGGGGCATGTTGTATCCAGAGATGGAATCACCGCAGTTCAAGATTGGCCGATTCCGAAGAATGTAGCAGAGATCAGAATTTTTCTTAGACTTGCCGGGTATTACAGAAGGTTCGTGGAAAATTTTGCTCGTTTGGCTGAGCCTTTGACCAAGCTTACACGAAAGGAAGTACCGTTCGTATGGACTGATAGTTGTGCGTCAGCTTTTGAGGCGTTGAAACAAAGATTGATAACCGCTCCTATTTTGACCGTACCAGACAGTTCCGGAGGATTGGTGATTCACAGCAACGCATCTGGGAAAGGTTTGGGATGTGTTTTGATGCAGCATGGGAAGGTTATAGTTTACGCATCAAGACAGTTGAAGATCCATGAGAAGAATTACTCCACTCATGATTTGGAGCTAGCAGCTGTGATTTTCGTTTTGAAGATTTGGAGACACTACTTATTGGGCGAAAGGGTTGAAGTATTCACCGATCACAAAAGCCTGAAGTACGTGTTCACACAGAAAGAGCTTAACATAAGGCAGCGTAGATGGTTGGAGCTGATGGCTGACTACGATCTTGATCTTAAGTACCATCCGGGGAAAGTTAATGTTGTGCCGGATTCGCTTAGTCGGTTGCCAGCAATTCGGATGTTGACTGCACAGAAGGAGCTTATCGAGACTTTCGGAGATTCGAGTTGAAGATCGTGCTACCGCATTCTTCGGGATAATTGATGTAGCTGCAAGTACAGTCGTCGTTGATCGATAATATTAAAGCAGCGCAGTCACAGGACCCAAGATTGCAGAAGTTTCGAGAACAAGTGGAAGCTGGACTTCGAACGGACTTATTGATTCATGAAGATAGTTCGTTGCGATATGGTAGCCGTTTGTGTGTGCCGAAAGGAGATATTCGTGAAGAAGTTATGAAGGAGGCACACAATTCCGCTTATTCTGTACATCCAGGAGGCACAAAGATGTACCGTGATCTACGACAGCATTTCTGGTGGGATGGCATGAAACGGGAGATTGTCCGCTTTGTAGCAAATTGTTTGGTGTGTCAGCAAGTTAAGGCTGCACATCAAAGGGTTTCTGGTTTATTGCAACCACTTCTGATTCCTCAATGGAAGTGGGAACATATAACTATGGATTTCGTGACGGCTTTACCGCGGAGTCCAAAGGGCAACAATGCAATTTGGGTGATTGTTGATCGATTGACCAAGGCAGCTCATTTCATACCATTTCGAGTTGGTCAGTCAACGGAAACGTTAGCAGAACGGTACATGCAGGAAATTGTAAGATTGCATGGAGTATCGGTGAGCATCGTGTCCGACCGTGACACCCGTTTCTTATCACACTTCTGGAGGAGCTTACAGGAAAGTTTGGGGACTCAATTGAAGTTTAGCACAACTTATCATCCTCAAACAGATGACCAGTCAGAGAGAACGATCCAAACTCTTGAAGAGATGTTGAGAGCTTACATGTTAGACTTCAAGGGTTCATGGGAGGATCATTTACACTTGGTGGAGTTTTCTTACAATAACAGTTTTCTGGCGACTATTCAGATGGCTCCATTTGAAGCGTTATATGGTCGCAAGTGTCGTTCACCTGTTTGTTGGGACGATATTGGAGAACGAAGATTGTTGGGACCAGATTTGATCGTGCAGACAGTAGAGAAAGTTAACACTATCCGGAATCATATGAAGGCAGCAAAAGATTGGCAGAAAAGTTGGGCCGATACATCCAGAAGATCTCTAGAGTTCGTTGTTGGTGATCTGGTATTCTTGAAGATATCACCGACTAGGGGAGTGATTCGTTTTGGGAGTCGAGGCAAGCTTAGTCCTCGATTTGTTGGGCCTTTCGAGATTTTGGAGCGTATTGGAGAAGTGGCGTATCGTTTGGCTTTACCACAATCTCTGGCGAATGTTCATGACGTGTTTCACGTATCTCAACTCCGTAAGTATGTTTGAGATGAAACACACGTGCTGGATCATTCGGAGCTGACTGTACGAGAAGATTTAACCTTTAAGGAACGACCGATGTCGATTGTGGATCGAAGGAAAAAAGTTCTTAAGAACAAAGTTATCCCTCTCGTACTTGTTTCTTGGGGAAATCGCTCGCATGGAGAATCAACTTGGGAACGAGAAGATGAAATCTGACAGAAATTTCCACATCTATTCTTGTAGTTTCTTGATTGTTTATCCCTTCTTGTTCTTGGAATTTCGAGGACGAAATTCTTTTGTAGTTAGGTATAATGTAACAACCTAGTTCATTTATACCAATTCCAGTTCCCGTATTTACTTATCTGTGGTATTTTCTTGATTGATCGTGTTTTGGGTGCGAATGGTATTTTACATTTTTTCATTGCATTCGACCCGACCCGCTTGCTTGAACCTGTTTGATTCATATTTATGAATTACCCGGACTTGTTACGTAGACTGTGCATTTTCATGTTTAGTGCATACTGGCATTTTATCTGGCATTGCATGTTTTACCATATAACATTTTAAGTCATGTAAAATATTTTAAAAATACATTTCATAGCCTGCATGGTACCCCTAACCCCGTGGTGGCATCCGAGCATCTTGTTCTCGTCCCGTTCAGTGAAACGGATGTATTTGGATGGCTACGCGCACGTACGTGCATCCGTTCTTGGGGGTATGCATTTTCTTTACCCGAGCATTCATTTTGAAATTTGGACGTCGCACATATTTTACATATTTTAAATCTGAATTTTTAGACCCGACCCAGGCGTATTTTGGACTAAATTTGTATTTACCTGAAAATCCAATTTTAATTAATATAATACCTTTATTTTAAATCGACAGCCTTAAAATTTGTTTAACAAACTAAAATCTTTAGAAATTTAAAATCAAAACAAATAACAACCCAGCACTTCACACACACTCTCTCTCTAAACCCCGGCCCCACTTTTCTCTCTCCCTCTCTCAGCCTCTCTCTTTCTCTCTTTCCTTTTCTCTCTCTCCCCACTAAATCTAATTTTCTTTCTCCTCACTGTTCATTCCCTCCCTCTCTCCTCTCGCTCCCGCATTCCTCTCTCTCTCTCTCTCCTCTCTCTCTCCCCTTTCTCTCTCTGTCTCCCTATATCTCTCTCTCTCTTCCTATATTTATAATAATCATAACCATTCACTTTTCTTTCTCTCTCTCTCATCATCTTCCTCTTTAATTTTTCTTTTCTTCGCCGCGAGAACCCCAGCGAAACCCTAGCCTAGCCTTCGCTCGCCTCATCGCCGCGCGACACCTCCACTCTCGACCTCGCCTTAGTCTCCACCTCCTCCTCAACACCAACCCAGAAATCCTACTCCCTCTCCTTCCCCGAGCTTGCACACCCGACCTGAACAAGCCCATCTTCACAACTGCCATCACTACCTTTGCCGTCGTCGTCATCGCGCCGGCGACACCTCGTCATCACCACGGCCTCCTCCTTCTCCTCTCTCCTCGTTCTCATCCTCGAGCTCTTCTCTGCACAGAACTTATGCCTGCAACCCACTGCGGCCATCTTTATGTCCCATCTCCGGAGCCCCGACCACCTTGCCGACCATCCCAATCTTATCAACACCCTCGTCTCCATCTCCTCTTCCTTCCTCTTCTCTTCCCTCCTTTCACCGAGCCCAACTACAAGGCCGGAGCACACTATCGCTGTCGACAGAGCAGCCATCGTCGTTGCTATCGCTTCGTCGTCCTGGCGAATTGATCCTAATCGAGACCCAAATCTTAGACGGGCCCAACCTCGACCGAGACCATAGTCGAGCCCCTCTACTAACTGAGATCATCTCCCCTTCTTGGCCAAAATTGACAACACCAAACCCTTGACATTCGACAGCCCATTCGACGTGACTCCGAGACGAGAACTGAGGCTCCAATGATTGGCCTGCATTTACGTGAACGAAATGATCATTTCTCTGCCTCTAGATCTCCATTCCGTCAATGTTCGATTGTGCGCACAAAGTGTTCGACGAAATGCCCCAATGGAGATTTTCGGTCGTTTTCTCGCATTCTTGCCGCGTGCTGTGCATCTGTGGATCCCCGAGGTAAGTTAATCTTGCTACATGCTATATAACTCATTATATACCTACTTAAATAAATATCATGCCTGTATTTTAAATCTAGCATCCCATGTTTCATATTATAGCTTTTCGATGTTCCGTTTGCATCCATTCATATTATTTCAGATTTAGGTCATGAAAACTAATCTTGTTACATAATAGATTACAATATACTGCATCCATATCGATATTTATATCACATATTGCTTAGTTGTACATCCCACATTACCATTTTATAGTTTTATAACTTTTCGGATACCCGTTTGCATCCATCTCATTTAATATATATATATAACCGCTTCCATAGATCACATTAATACATAACACTGTGATATTAGCACCCCATATTTAATAAAGTGCATCCTAATTAGAATTGGAACTATAAATGTAACCCTAATCGATAACTGTGCATCCATTTCTTTGAATTTATATCTATTTGCATACCATATCACGCTATTCCATTTTATTGCTATATTGGTACCCCATACTTGTTTTTGTGTACCCATACTTATTACAGTTTGATTATGAGCACCCACTTGATACTTGTGCACTACCTGACATGACCTGATTCACTACTACTGATATGACTTGATACCTGTGCACTACTTGACATGACTTGACACATGTATACCACCTGACATGATCTGATGTACCACAGCTTGACATGTTACCTGATCCTGTTACTAATGCCGACAATCCTGACATGTTGTCCCTACGGACATTTCCTGTTGTCTATACAGACAAACATGTACCTGCTTGATCCTATGTTGGCATTAGTCTCAGATTTATCAATACCTGACTTACACACATAACCTTGGGGGTATGGGGAAATCAAGAATGTATCCGAACGTAACTCAAAGGGCTATTACATCGTGTTACAGTGGTCCCGTGGGGTTGAACAGGACATAGACACTCAGTCTATTAAATCGTGTTACCGTGGTTCTGTGGGGTTGAACGAGACATAGACTTACAGTCTACCATATCTTGTTACCGTGGTCCCGTGGGGTTGAACGGGGCATAGACCGATGGGTTACGATGAAGATTACATTCATTGATTTCGAATAACTTTATAGTAGATCACTCTATAGCACAGTTTAGACTACTCACTGCACTTCACCTGTTTATATCCTGTTCACTGATTTATATTCATGTTACTGTTACTTGTTATTGATGACTTGTTACTGTTCATACTCATGCCTGCATGACTTGTTGCCCCCTGATTATATTATTGTTGATATTATGACGCACTGACGTCTGGGTTTTGCATGGCACAGATCCTCTACCTTTGTCGCGGGCTGATCAAGAGTATTTCCGCCGTCAGGCCGAGCAGTTATTTCCTTACTTTCCAGATGTTATTGTTACTTGGATTTATTGCTTCCGCATATTATTTCTTGACTCGTTTATTCTGGCTCATGGACATGTACTAGATAGTTTATTTACTTTCCTGTTCTTGATATCTCTACAGCCGTAATGTGACTGTGGAGGGATTTTTCCTATCCACAGGTAGCATGGTTGGCTCTGTCACTTGTCTATATTAGCTCACTCTGAGAAGCGGGACGTGACATTGGCTGAGTCTAATATTTTTTTTATTAACTCGAGGGTTGATGCATATGTTTTTTGTGATTTTTGGGGTCATAGGAAGGGTAAAGAAATCCCCACCCAATCTGGATTGGTGTTATAGCCCCTTAATAGTCCGTTTTAAAAAATGCAAAGCAGTAATCACACAAAAATCCAAAACACTTGCCAAAATTTTTTTTCTTTTATTTGCGGCGCAAAGAATCCTGCACAAGATTGATTTATTAGAGAGGGGTAAGAAGTTTTTGCACAAAGAACCCTACAGGAAATTTTTTTAGAGGAGATCAGGGGGTTACAGAGAAGACAAGAAATACTCACAGAGCTTTCTGAAGTGCTGACGTCAGCAAGTAGCCGCGGATCCGCGGTCAATTGTACCAAAATGAGGCGGTTCCGCGGTCGATTCGTTGGGTCAATGCCCCAAAATTCTTCTGTTGTCTGTTGTGTTTTTTCTCTATCTATTCAGATCTTCTGTTTCTGGATTTGTTCACCGAGCTTGCTCCAGATCTGAATCTGTTCGTCTTTCCGTTCCTGCACAATTTGCACAAAAACCCTTCAAAAAATAACAAAATGATAATTTTTTTTGTTTTTATATTTTTCAGTTTTTATGATTTTTTAATTTTTAATTAACCCGAAATTACAAAAAGAAAATAACTACCGTTATCCCCGGCAACGGCGCCATTTGATTGATATGATGTTTGCGTGCGTTTTTAAAATCAAAGAATAGAATATACCGCAATCAATAACGGTGTCGCTTAGTAGCTAGCCGATTGAGTACGGGTCGGTCCACAGGAAAAAGGATTCCTTTTCTTTATGTTCCAACGAGTTAAGCCCAAAAAATTGGTGGTTTTATTGTAGATCTATGAATGAGAATAAATTGATAAAAAGGCTTGCTAGGGTTAGGATTAGGTTAGTTCGAAAAAGAGATTCTTCTCGCTTCTATCAATGCCCTAATTAAGAATATGGGTGATAGGGTAATAATCAACAACGGGGATTAGCACGACTAGGAAAAAACTAAGTTTCTTCCCTTTGGTCCTTGTCCGTCCGTTCTTGACTCTTAGCCCTAACCTCCAGTTAATTCAACCACAACCGGTCAAACTAGGGAATCACCGCTATCATTTAAGATAGGGTGCCGTAGTGAGCGGTGTGTGGTTGGATTAAAGAGAGTTCTTTATATAAAATTATTTGAGCAAAGAAAGGAGGGAGAGAGATTTCTTTCTCTCAAACCTTCCCTATCCTAACCCTAACAAGTGAGGAATTACTCACTCATTAGGAAGCTGACAATCAAATTCATTTTTTTTATAATTTTTAATATTAGAAAACTAAATTGCAGATAATTAAAAGAATAGATAAAAATTGCAGGAATTAAAATTGTAGATAAAAGAATGCACGATAAAAAAATACCTTTATTGATGACCTCTTGACGATTACAAAGAATTTACAATTTAATCTAGAAATGAAAAAGAGGCATCTCAAAAGAGCCAACCAAAAGAGGCACACCTCAAAAGAGCCTGTAGGCTTTCCTATTTATAGATAGGAGAAACCCTAGGGTTTACTTCTGATCCATACATGAAATTACAAAACAACTTTAAAGATCGAGTCAAAGCACCGACTTATCCACCGACACGTGCATTGCACGGCCGCGGAACCGCGGCAGAAAGGCCAGTTTAGCCGCGGTTCCGCGGCCATCTTGAGGGATCTCTGGCTCATTTTCTCAGGTTTGCTTCATGTTGCTTTTTACTTCTGTTTTCTTCATTTGGTTCCTCAGAGTCTCTTCTATTTTCTTCCAGATTTCCAACAGTGCAAAATTATGTGGAATTTTGCCGTAAGCTTCGCGTTAAAGTCTTGAATCTTGTGCTGCCCTCTTACTTTGTGCATTGAACTGTTCGTTGATTGTTGTTTGTTCCTTAAACTGGTAGGCGGCATCATACAAATTCATCTACTTATTGGTCGTAGTCTCACATTTGTAGCGTCTTTTTCTGAATTTCACTGTATTGTTCTGAGAACCTGTAACCTGCAACTATTTAGCAGACATGGATCAAAAGCACCTATTTATTTGCAATATGATTAAGAATGGGGAATATAATAATGCAAAATTCTGATATGAACAAATACCCCCAAACTTATCTTTTGCTCGTCCCGAGCACAGCCAATTTATTCTCGAAAAAATCCTAACCTCACTTTCGTATGAAATCGCGATTGCACAGAGGTCGTGCAACAAGCCGTTAAACCTCTAGGTGTCCCTAATAGGAGGAGTGTTGTCTCATGAGGGTTTTCAGCGGATACTACCCACAAAATCTAATCAACTTGGCAGGTTGACTTTCATTCTTCAATTCGGTATTCTAGCAAGAAATTCTATTATCTTTGACTTAGAAATCATCAACCCGTATTTTTCACACTCACTTTTCATTTAACTTAAGATTGCATATGTTCTGTAATTTATTTAGCTTTCAGCATCTTTTGAATTTTCCTTCTAAGGTTCCATCTCAACTTAGGAATTTTTATCATCTCTACTGAAGATATAAGTCATATTTTTCATTATTATCTCTCATCAAAAACCCCAATCATATACCCCTACGTGTGTGTATGTATTACCCCTACACTTGGAAATTCAATTCAAACTATCATACTCTTGTCCATCGTCCAAAGTACTTTTAGTTGGTGAATTTTAGATGAAATTACTCACACATCTTTCATGCAACCGTTAATATTTCTTGAGGTACTAAAGACCGATTACAAAATGTGTTTGCACATTTAGGCGTAATTCCTCGTCTTGTAATACCCAAGGCTTAAGCAGTGACTCCCAAACTAGTTGGTCTAAGACACTAGGTGATAAACCACTCTCGCTATATATTTTTTCTATTTATGCAGCCTTAAGAAATTACAAAACCAGTGTTCATTTTTTTATCTCTTTATTCACACTTGTATTTTTATTTTATTTTCCTTCATATTAAGGATTTTAGACAAGAGCATTTCAAGGTATTCTCTACTATTCCAAATTTCAAGGTGCGTGTTTGTGCAAGTTGTCGGGTATATATTTTCAGAATTTAGACTTAACGTTCGGAATTATTTTTCAGACTTATATTTCAAATAAAAATTTCAATACTCTTCCTTTATTTTGACTTAGCCCAAGAACTGAACTCAAAATTTGCCTATTTCTAAATAAACTACAAGGACATATATTTTCTACCGTTAAACTTTAAAAAAGGTTATTTTTAGGGTTTTGAATTTACAAAGTTTAGGATCTAGTTTTTCCTAACTAGTTAACCGTCTTGTCTAATTTAAGTCAAATATGGCCAAAATTGAATTTTTCAATTTTTATAATTTTTCAATTTTTTATTTGATTTTATATATATAGATATATATATATATATATATATATATATATATTATAATTTTTTATAAAGATGCAATGCAGAATTAAACATGCAAGGAAAGAAAAAGAAAAAAAAATGTACAAAAATTAAAATATGCAATGCAATGATAACTATTTACAAACCACCTCCTCCCCAAAACTTACCAAAAGCAGCGCTCTCACTGCTAAGGACCTCGCCGTCCCCTTGAACGTGAACGGGAACGCTCCTCTCGCGCTAGCAGCGTAGATACGCCATGTTCAATATCTGTCACCCGGTAATCCAAGTTGGTCACCATCCCCACCAAATTATCAATCCCCCTAATGGCTCTTCTAAGAAAACGAGCTTGTTCTATGGGGGTAAGCACTTCCTCACTCGCGGTCGAGCTGGAGCTGGGTGTTCTGGCAGGTATATATTCGGCCGGTTCTCTTCGCGACCATACATCAGTTGGGTGGGTATAGGACGTAGAAACGCCCTCAATAAGAGGCCTGATGGGTATACCTCCATGCATGTAAAACTCAAATTCCTCCACAGGGAGGAAATAGCGACACAGTTGTGTCACTAACATAGGACATGGGTAATTTGCGGCCCTTTTGCCAGCACCAATTGAATTGAGTAAAACAGTGCACATGTCAAATCTATGGTTCCTAGTCATTAAAGTGTGCACGATATGAAGAGATGGGGTGAAAAATGTTGTATTATGTGAACTGCCAAAAATGTTGTTCTGTGCCTAACGGCACACTGTTAATACATTAGCGAAGAGGGTTCTAGCCTGTATGCCCTTCCTAAGTTCTCTCGAACAGTCATTACTCATTAAGGGTAAGTAATCTTCAAATTGAAGGGGTTGGTCGTGAACAGGTAATCTAGGAATTAAGGTGACTTCATGGATGAAGTCCCTATCAATGATTATTTCCCTATCGCCCCAAAGTAATTTAATAAAACCGTATTGTGTTAGGTACCCTTCCTCCATGCACTCGTAAAAATGAGTGACTAGATCTGGAAGAGCGTAAGCATTGGGATGATTATAAATTAAAAAGTTCCACCCCCTCCGTGTGATTTTATCAGCAAAATAGCTCCCGTAAATTGTGTGTGAAAAGATTTGTGAAAAATCACGTTCTAATTGCATGTTCGATGCCATTACAGAGAGTGCAGATCTTCTAAAAATTTTAATAGAGAGGACAAAGAGATGCAAACCTCCTCTGAAAGATTCAGAGGGAGACGACACAGAGGCGCGGCGGAAGCGCGGTAGGAACCTACTTCTTGCGGCGGAAGGGCGGCGGCAGGAGGAGATCTCGCTGCAAAAACTTGAGCGGCGGCTTGGGTTTTCAGAGAGATGAAATTAGGGTTTGGTAAAAAAACGGAGAGGGGTCGGGTGTAATTTATAAGGGGGAGTGTGTTGGTTATTTGCAAAAGGCCCCTCTTAAAGAGAGGAAATTATTTGTAAATAAAATTTTTATTTTTATTTTATTAAAACTGGAAATTATACCCCAAATTTTTTTTATTTTCATTTTTTTATTTTATTTTGTTTTTTTATATAATTACAAATGATACATACCCCCAAACTTGTTTGAAATAGTGTTTTGGTTAGATAATCGAAAAATTTTTAGGGGTAGATGGAGCAAGATCAGTCAATATAAATCGGCTCCTACAAAAACAAGAGCTCCTCCGAAGGGTCCGCAGTGACGAACGGTTTAAGTCTATGTTCGTTCACTTTAAATAGTGAACCGTCCTCCGGATTTTCTAGATCCACCGCACCGTGCGGATATACAGTGCGTATCAAAAATGGCCCTTTCCATCGAGATCTGAGCTTCCCGGGAAGGAAATGTAACCGAGTGTCGTAAAGTAAAACCTATTGACCAGGTTTGAAAGTTTTGCGCATAAGGTGTTTATCGTGGAATACTTTCGTTCGGTTTTTAACAACTACTGCGTTCTCATAGGCTTCATCCCGCAGCTCGTCTGATTCGTTCAACTGCAGCTTTCTGTTGCTGCCCGTATCTCCCAAAGATAGGTTCAACTCTTTTATTGCCCAAAATGCCTTATGCTCTATTTCAACTGGAAAGTGGCAAGCTTTTCCATAAACAAGTCTATATGGAGACATGCCAAGATCGGTCTTATAGACAGTTCGGAATGCCCAAAGGGCATCAATCAGTTTTGACGACCAATCTTTACGGTTTTTGGAAACCGTTTTCTCCAATATTTGTTTAATCTGCCGATTCGAAATCTCGGCTTGCCCACAAGTTTGGGGATGATAGGGCGTTGACAGCTTGTGAGTAATGGAGTATTTTCGCATTAAGGACTCGAATGTTTTGCGTGCGTTTTTAAAATCAAAGAATAGAATATACCGCAATCAAGACGGTGTCGCTTGGTAGCTAGCCGGTTGAGTACGGGTCAGTCCACAGGGAAAACGTGTCTTTTCTTATTGTTCTAACGGGTCAATTCCTATTTGTGGTAGGTTTTGATTTTTATAAAAACTAAGATTGAATTTGATTTGAATTAAAACCTTGCTAGGATTAGGATTAGATAAGTTTGGAAAGTTAATTCTACTCACCGCTTCTTTTGCCCTAATTAAGAACTTAGGTGTTAGGGTAATAGTTAACAATGGGGATTAGCACGACTAGGAAGAAACATAGTTTCTTCCCTTTGGTCCTTGTCCGTCCTTTCTTAACTCTTATCCCTAAACTCTATATAAATCAACCACTACCGGTCTAACTAGGGAATCACCGCTATCTCGTAGGATAGAGTGCCGTAGTGAGCGGTGGGTGTTTATTTTACATAGAGTCCTAATTTATAAAGTTATGAGGGCAAGAAAGGAGTGAGAGATTTCCATCTCTCAAACCTATCCAATCCTAACCCTAACAAGTGAGGAACTACTCACTCATTAGGGTATTAACAATGGAGCTCATTTTTTATTTTCTTTTTAATTACCTAATTAACGTGCAGATAATAAAAGACAGATAAGAAAATTGCAGAATTTAAATTGCAAATAAAAAACTTACTTTTATTGATGCACTCTTGACGATTACAAGGGAATTAAAATTTAATCTAAAATTAAAAAGAGGCATGCCCTAAAAGAGGCTGTAGGCTTTCCTATTTATAGATAGGAAAAACCCTAGAGTTTACATCTGATCCACATCTAAAATTACAAGACTACCATAAGAAAACCGGGTCAATGCACCGACTCCCACCGACACACACCGACACGTGCTCTGTACGGCCGCGGATCCACGGCAATAAGCCTTGTTTGGCCGCGGTTCCGCGGCCGTTTGATGGGATCTTGGGCTCATTTCTTCTGTGATGCTTCAAGTTGCTTTTTCTATCTGTTTTCTTCACTTGGTTCCTCAAAATCTTTTCTACTTTCTTCCAGATTTCCAACAGCGCAGAATTTGTGGACTTTTACTGTTAGCTTCGCGTTGAAGTGTTGAATCTTGTGCTGTCCTTGTACTTTGTATATTGAACTATTTGCTGATCTTCGTTTGTTCCTCAAACTGGTAGGTGGCATCTTGCAGATTCATCTATTTGTTGGTCGTATTCTCACATTTGTAACGTTTTTTCACCATTTTCACTGTATTGTTCCGAGAACCTGTAACCTGCAACTATTTAGCAGACATGGATCAAAAACACCTATTTATTTGCAATATAATTAAGAATGGGGAATATAATAATGTAAAAATCTGATATGAACAAATACCCCCAAACTTATCTTTTGCTCGTCCCGAGCAAAACCAATTTGTTCCCGAAAAACCCTAACCTCACTTTCACAGGGAAACGCGATTGCACTGAGCTCGTGTAACAAGCCTTTAAACCTCTAGGTATCCTTAGTAGGAGGAGTGTTGTCTCCTGAGGGTTTTCAGCGGATACTACCCACAAAATCCTATCAATTTGGCCTATTGACTTTCATTCTTCAATTCGGTGTTCTAACAAGAAATTCTATTATCTTCAACTTAGAAATCATCAACCCGTATTTTTCACACTCACTTATCATTTAACTTAAGATTGTATGTTCTGTAAATTTATTTAGCTTTTAGCATCTTTTGAATTTTCCTTCTAAGGTTTCATCTCAACTTAGGAATTTTTATCATCTCTACTGAAGATATAAGTCCTATTTTTCATTCCTATCTCTCATCCAAACCCTAATCATATACCCCTACGTGTGTGTATGTATCACCCCTACACTTGGAAATTCAATTCAAGCTATCATACTCTTATCCATCGTCCAAAGTACTTTTAGTTGGTGAATTTTAGATGAAATTGCTCACACATCCTTAATGCGACCGTTAATATTTCTTGAGATACTAACGACCGATTACAAAATGTATTTGCGCATTAAGGCGTAATTCCTCGTCTTGTAATACCTAAGCCTTTAGCAGTGACTCCCAAACCAGTTCGTCTAAGGCACTAGGTGATAAAGCACCCTCGCCATATATATTTTTTTATTTTACGCAGTCTTAAGTGATTACAAAATCAGTGTTCGTTTTTTTTATCTCTTTATTCACACTTATACTTTTATTTAATTTTTTTCTCATGCTAAGGATTTTAGACAAGAGCAATTCAAGGTATCCTCTACTATCCCAAGTTTTAAGGTGCGTGTATGTGCGAGTTGTAGGGTATATATTTTTAGAATTTAGACTAAAGGTTCGGAATTATTTTTCAGACTTACACTTCAATAAAAATTTCAATACTCTTCCCTTATTTTGACTTAGCCCAAGGACTGAACTCAAAATTTGCCTATTTCTAAATAAACTAAAAGAACATATACTTTCTACCGTTAAACTTTAAGAAAGGTTATTTTTAGGGTTTTGAATTTACTAAGTTTATGATCTAGTTTTTCCTAGCTAGTTAAGTGTCTTGTCTAACTTAAGTCAAATATGGTCAAAATTGAATTTTTCAATTTTTATAATTTTTAAATTTTTTTAATTTTTTATTTGATTATATTTTTTTTATCAAGATGCAATGCAGAATTAAACATGCAAGGAAAGAAAAAGAAAAAAAAAATATGTACAAAAATTAAAATATGCAATGCAATAATAACTATTTACAAACCACCTCCTCCCCCAAACTTACCAAAAGCAGTGCCCTTACTGCTCAGGACCTCGCCGTCCCCTTGAACGTGAACGGGAACGCTCCTTTCACGCCAGCAGCGTAGATACGCCATGTTCAATTTTTGTCACCCGGTGATCCAAGTTGGTCACCATCCCCACCAAATTATCAATCCCCCTAATGGCTCTTCTAAGAAGACGTGCATGTTCTATGGGTGTAAGCTCTTCCACGCTCGCGGTCGAGCTGGAGCTGGGTGTTCTGGCGGGTACATATTCGGCCGGTTCTCTTCACGACCATACATCAGTTAGGCGGGTATAGGACGTGGATACGCCCTCAATAAGAGGCCGAGGCCTGATGGGTATACCTCCATGCATGTAAAATTCAAATCCCTCCACAGGTAGGAAATAGCAACACAGTTGTGTCACTAACATAGGGCATGGATAATTTGCGGCTCTTTTGCCCGCACCAATTGAATTAAGTAAAACCGTGCACATGTCAAATCTAGGATTCCTAGTCATTAAGGTTTGCACGATATGAAAGGACGGGGTGAAAAATGTGGTATTATGTGAACTGCCAAAAATGTTGTTTTGTGCCCACCGGCACACGGTTAAAACATTGGCGAAGAGAGTTCTAGCTTGTATTCCCTTCCTAGGTTCCCTCGAATAGTCGTTACCCATTATGGGTAAGTAGTCTTCAAATTGAAGGGGTTGGTCATGAACAAGTAATCTAGGAATTAAAGTGACTTCATGGATGAAGTCCCTGTCAATGATTATTTCCCTATCGCCCCAAACTAGTTTGATAAATCCGTAAAAACGAGTGACTAGATCCGGAAGAGCATCAGCATTGGGATGATTATAAATTAAAAATTTCCACCCGCTCCGTGTGATTTCATCATCAAAATAGCTCCCGTAAATTGTGTGTGAAAAGATTTGTGAAAAATCACGTTCTAATTGCATGTTCGGTGCCATTACAGAGAGTGCAGATCTTCTAAAAATTTTAACAGAGAGGACAAAGAGATGCAAACCTCCTCTGAAAGATTCAGAGGGAGACGACACAGAGGCGCGGCGGAAGCGCGGTGGGAACCTTCTTCTTGTGGCGGAAGGGCAGCGGCAAGAAGAGATCTCGCTGCAAAAACTTGAGCGGCAGCTAAGGTTTTCAGAGAGATGAAATTAGGGTTTGGTAAAAAACAGAGAGGGGTCGGGTGTTATTTATAGGGGGGAGTGTGTTGGTTATTTTCAAAAAGCCCCTCTTAAAGAGAGGAAATTACTTGTAAATAAAAATTTTATTTTTATTTTATTAAAACTGGAAATTTACAAAAATACCCCAAATTTTTTTTTATTTCCAAATTTTCATTTTTTTTATTTTATTTTGTTTTTATATAATTACAAATGATACATACCCCCAAACTTGTTTGAAACAGTGTTTTGGCTTCGATAATCGAAAAAAATTTTAGGGGTAGATGGAGGAAGATCAGTCAATATAAATCGGCTTCTGCAAAAACAAGAGCTCATCCGAAGGGTCCGCAGTGAGGAACGGTTTAAGTCTATGTCCGTTCACTTTAAATAGTGAACCGTCCTTCGGATTTTCTAGATCGACCGTACCGTGCGGATCTACGGTGCGTATCAAAAATGGCCCTTTCCATCGAGATCTGAGCTTCCCGGGATAGAAATGTAACCGAGTGTCGTAAAGTAAAACCTGTTGACCAGGTTCGAAAGTTTTGCGCATAAGGTGTTTGTCGTGGAACACCTTCGTTCGGTTTTTAATAACTACTGTGTTCTCATAGACTTCATCCCACAGCTCGTCTAATTCGTTCAACTGCAGCTTTCTGTTGCTGCCCGCATCTCCCAAGGATAGATTCAACTCTTTTGTTGCCCAAAATGCCTTATACTCTATTTCAACTGGAAGGTGGCAAGCCCACTACTACAAATAGGGGTTGCCCCTACGGATTTATCCGTAGGTGCAAACCACTGCCCCTACGGATATATCCGTAGGGGCAATAAAATACCCTGTAGGTGCAAACTCCGTAGGTGCAAGTCTTAGCCTTGAACGTGCCCCTACGGTCAAAAACTTGCCCCTACGGAGTAATGTGTCGGCCTAGTTGTCCCTACGGATTAGGCTGTAGGGACAAAAAATTTATTTAATTTATCTTTTTATAAAATAAATTAGTTGTCCCTACGGACTTATCCGTAGGGCCAAATAGTTGCCCCTACGGATAAGTGCATAGGTCTGGATGTGTAGGGACAAAATATCAGGTATCCTGATATTTTGCCCCTACGGATACCTGTGTAGGGGCATTTGTTTTCCCCTACGGATATATCCGTAGGGACAAGTGTAACCCCTATTACTGAGATCATAGGGGCAAAATATCAGGTATCCTGATATTTTGCCCCTACGGATTAATCCGTAGGGGCAATGTTGGGCCCTACGGATTAATCCATATGTACATATTATCAGTTTTTTTTTCAAAAAAGGGCTGCCTATTTTTTTCTTGCGCTATGCATAATAATATATACATCATATATTAAATTAATCAGCACGCAGAACATATATCGCAGTATTCATAATCACATCTTACGCATAATATACAAAAGAAATCAACAAGCAGAATATGATATCAACATAAACACGCAAACACCACCAATATCAATATCGTCCAAAATATAGTACAATATGTATCATATAAATAAATACATGTTTAAAATATAAGAATTAAAAAGCTACCCTAGCTCGGGCCAGCTCCACCTCTGATAAACACTATAATCTGGCGCGCCTGCTCCTCGGATATACCCTGAGCCAATAAATCATGCAATGCGGAGTGTGCGGGTGTCTGAGCGGGCTGTGGAGCTATAGGAGTGGTCTGCGCAACCGCCGCCGAGGTAGTGGCTTGCGGAGCCGCGGCTACGGCAGTCTGAGCGGGCAGTGGAGCTATAGGAGCTGTCTGCGGAACCGCAGCTGATGTAGTGGCTTGCGGAGCCGCAGCCGAAGGAGATGCATGTGGAGGCTCGGCTGATGTACCCAGTCGCGTCTGGACCTACGTGTTTAATAAACGAGTAAGAACTATGTATTAGTCGAGTTCGTATCATTATCAAGTTATTTCGAAACCCCAATCTATGTATACTTAGGGACTTAGGCCTCGTTTGGATATCTAGTTTGGAAAACCGTAGTTTATTTTAATTATATATGTATGTATGATTAATCAAAGCTAAGTCTACAACCAAATAAGCTCAGGTTACATACTAATATTGGATATGTTGCTATCTATAATATGACATAATATTTTACTATTAAGTAGTATACATACCAACATCTCCTTCAACTCCTGAACAGTAGCCTTCAAGCTCTCCAGTTCTTGCTGGAAACGTCGCTCACTGGAGATGGAGGAAGTAACCGCCGGAGTGGAGTCCAACCTCATATGGGCCCTGCTAGGGCCCAGTCCCCGGCCTCTCTCCCAACCTCCGTGGTGCCCTCCGTGTGCAGCGTCCAGGACTGGGGTCAGCAGCATCGGATCGTTCTGTCCAGTAAAATCGATCCCCGATGTCTCGGCCTGCTCAACCACCCACTCCTACACCCACAGTAACCAGTAAAATATAAGTATATCATTTAAATTTGAACCTTTCAAAACTAAAATTTCAAATAGGGGTTGAATAAATATTAACACTTACGCAATACTCCTGAGTAGCGGCGTCGGGGTATCGAAGCTCGCCCGTGGAAGGATTTGTCGAGGTGCCGTAGACGACAAGATATGCGGACAGCACGCTCGGTGTACCACCTTGCGCCAGGGTCTGAGCTCTCTGCAATATTAGAAAATAACTCTAAATATTAGATATATTAGAAAATAACTCTTAATATTACATTATATCACAAAGGCCGGTCTATTGTAATTTACCGATAACTCCATGGCACGAGTAATATTCCTCGAGCCACCTGTATAAGTGGGGCGACCCCTCTTCGCCGACTTCCTATTCTCTTTATTTTGATCGGCCTGTTTCTGCACAACACATTCACATTTAGTTTTCTAATTAAGCAACACAAAAAATAAATTATATACTAAACAATGAATTACATTTAAAATACATACCTGTTTGCGATGAGAGTCAAAATATTCGCACAATAAAGGCCATGTATCTACGTCGACTCTCGCAAAGGCCAGAGTAGATAGGAGGGCCGCTTTCTCTGCCTCGGGGGTCGCCATCCACAGGGAATAGCAGTCGGTCTTCAGCTCATTCCTGTTGTATAAGACCTTCGTCCGCATGTTCTTCATCAGGCCATTGTACAGAGCGTGAAGATCGAGCACCCTCCCAGGGTGATCAGGGTCGGGTACAGGCTGAAAATCGTAATCCAACTGAAAATACAAAAAAAAACATTGTTATTAGATTGCAAGTGTTAATAATAAATATATTGGATAAATCAAATGAAAATATATATTAATACCCGAGCCTGATCCCAGAAGAGGGCGAATGAGCGCCGGTGCTGGTCGCCCCACTCAACGTGAAGTGGATAGTTCTTCACGAGCCGGCTCTCACTCCACATATACCGTCCGAACCTCTCGACATGATCGCCGGTATAGAGATAATCATGGGTAAAAAAGAGGGGGAATGCTGCCTCCCCCTAGCTCAGTCGGGCCTCAGCCTGTGGGACTGATTCGGGCCTCGAGTCCCCCTCTGGCGATGGGGAGGCCCTGCGTCTGCAAGAAATATCAAGACAATCAATATTAAGACAAAGTTGTATTAAGAAATCAAGGTTTAACGAAAATTAAAGTGTGATATATACCTCCGGTGACTAAAGCACGAGCATGAGCCCGAGCAGCAGCACGAGCGGGACGATAGTTCCTCCAGTGAGGAAACAGCCGATGACCCGGATGCCAACGCATCCCCTCCAACTAGAAAATAAACATTGACGCTAAATTTCCATGAAGTTCATATTTATTCTTTAGAGGATATGTAAAATGAATAAATATTTTATATTTATTCATATTAACCTACAGACTGAGCGGATGGTACGGAAGTGGCGGGAGTGGCCCCTGCGTCAGATGGACGCGCCACCTATAATTAGACAATAAAAAATAGATTATATAAATAATTGCAAAAATAATGTGTAGATCAATAATATAACATTCTAAATCAATATGCACGCACTATAGGATATATAAACATACCCGCAGGTGCGGTGGTGGCCTCTGCCCGAGATGTGGAGGCACCACCTACAGCTAGACAATAAAAAAAACGATTATCTAAGTAAGAACAAAAAGAATGTGTGTATATTTATGATATAGCATTCTAAATCAATATACATGCACTATATGATATATAAACATACGTGGAGGTGCGGGAGTGGCCTTTGTCCCTGATGTGGACGCATCACCAACAGCTAGAAAATCAAATATTGACAATATAAGTAATTTAGACATGAACAAGCATGCATATCTATAATATTACATTCAAAATGGATATGCGTGCAATAAACCTGCAGGTGTGGCAAAGTCCACACGGAAGGAGGCATCCGAAGGGGTCTCCGATTGGGGTGCAAGACCGGCCCACTGAAGCTCCCTACGCAGCTCTCCGGGCGGCAGAACCGCTCTGCTTCTGCCTCTGCCTCTGCCGGTGCCGCGGCTGGAGCTCCTGCCGCCCCTCGCTGCTCCCATCATCGTCATCAAATCTAGATAAACGGTTCGTGGACGCATTAGACAATCATTACAAGTATTGACTATATATGTATAGATCGTAAAATATGAAGTAATAATATAACATTACTGATAACCTTTTTCGTTTCGTTGGCGCATTAGACATATCTACTTGGATTTCATCATCGATATCATTTCTAACCCACGTAACTTCATGATCAGCCGAAGACAACCCGTCTTTCGAAACAGACGGTCGGAGCACTCTAAGCCTTCTCTCTTCTTCATCCTCATCGCTGTCCTCGAATTCTGGGACATCGTAGACATCCCTGGGTTTCCAACAGCATACGACACTCCATCCCGGATACTTCAAACACTGTGAGTAGTATACTTGGAACGCTTGGTTCGGAAAGATAAACGGATCTTCCTGTACGTAAAATCGAAGTGTGTTCACACTGGTCAGTCCATATTCACCTTTCCAAGTCCCAATATTGCTTATCCACTTATCTGTATCGGTTCGCGTATCATACCAAGTACACTGGAATATATAAAAGTGTTCTGATCGTCCAGGATAGTGGATGCCGAGTATACAATTTAAGTATCCATAATAAATCACACCGTCCGATCCTACCGTCGCAATCCCACTATTCTGAGTGGTTCTAAATGTTTCTATGTCCTTAAGAATTTGTATCCAAGGACACCGAATCCTTTATAATATGCAAGCTCTATACTAGGAAATTGAGCTAAATATCTTGAATCATTCTCAAATGATGCAGATAAGTTCGGATCGTGGATCTAACAAAACAAATTTTACGACAAATACATAACGATATAAGTTTAGATTAAAACTGATAGCAATGACATGTTATTCGAATAACTTACATGATCCATGTCCCAATCGCAAAAATTATCCTGATGATATTTTTCCAATCGTTCATCGTTCCAATCAGGATGCCTCTCACGTACCTCGTTAAAATGAATTCTGTTTTCGACAATAAATTATGACATTAATATTATATCATTTCATACACACACAAACATAAATATAAAAATTAATCCAAAAAAACTTACTCTCTAATTTGTTCAAGACATGCACAATTAAGCAAGATAAACCGGTATATCTTGTTAATAAACATAGTGTCTACTCTCTTATAATCGGCTTTACCATATGGCCCGTCTTGAATTCTTTGAGGCCGGTTAAGTCTCTTCTCAATGTTCTCGTCCAAATAGCGGGAACAAAATGTGGTTGCTTCATCAAGAAGATAATCTTGCATGATAGAACCCTCTGGTCGATTTCTATTGCGTATATACTTTTTAAGAGTGTAGAGGTACCTAAAGAAAATATGTTGAATAAATAAATACGGGCATACAGGACAACAATAATTTTAAAAATTGCGCGAAACGAAAAATTCCACGTACCTCTCGACGAGTTACATCCATCGATATTGTACCGGTCCGGCCAACTTAGCCTCAGTTGCAAGATGAACCGTCAGATGTATTATGATATCGAAGAATGACGGTGGGAAAATACGCTTAAACTTGCAAAGTATCAACGCAATAGAATTTTCTAGTTTATCGAGCGTCACAACATCCAGTGTTTTAGGACACAACTCTCTGAAAAAACAACATAGGTCGTTGATTACTAGACCAACCGATTCAGGGAGAGAAGTCCTTAGGGCTAATGGAAGAAGGTGCTCTACGATAACATGGTGATCATGACTTTTCAGCCCATCGATCTTGCCTTCCATAATTTTTATTTTCTTGCTGAATGATCCTGAGATACCTGTGGGAACTTTCAAATCATGCAACACATGCAGGAATCTTTTCTTCTCCGGTTGTGACATACGATAAGCGGCATTGGGAAGTACAAACTTTTCTGGTTTACCCGCTACCGGTCTAGGGTGCAATTCAATTCTTATTCCCCACTCCTGTAGATCCATCCGAGCATTCAGGTTGTCTTTCGATTTCCCGTCTTTACAAAGAAGCAAGTTGAGTATGTGCTCTGGTACTCCCTTCTCTATATGCATGATGTCCAGACAATGACGCACTAAATTTGTTGACCAGTACGGAAGTTCGAAGAAAATGCTTAACTTGTTCCAAAATGGTGGTTTGACATGTTTTATTGGATCCATTCCGAAGGTCACATTATTGTAACCATCCCACTGAGCAGTCACGTCCTCTCCATACAATGGGGCTGGAGGTCCAAGAAACTCCTGATGACCATCAAAGTGAACAACGTCTAACCTGTAGGGGTGGTCTAGAGGCAGGAAACGACGATGGCCACAATAACAAACCTTTCTGCTAAAATTCAAGAATTTCGATGTTGTATGTTGATGGCAATGAGGACATGCTTTGTGACCATGTACGGACCAACCTGATAGCATTCCATACGCAGGAAAGTCATTAATTGTCCACATTAAAACCGCACGCAGTATGAAGGTTGTATTTGTGTTTGCATCGTAAGTCTCTCCACCATCAATGAACAAAGATTTTAACTCCTCGATCAGAGGTCGAAGATAGACGTCGATATTGTTTCCCGGTAAGTTTGGTCCGTCGATAAGAAGAAGCATCATAAAGAATGATTGGTCCATAACCAACCAAAGCGACAGATTATAAATTATCATTACAACGGGCCATGAGCTGTGACTTCCAGCCATATAGTTGAATGGGCAGAAGCCATCACTAGCCAGTCCGAGCCTGACATTGCGAGGATCGCTACTGAATATTGCGTGCCTCCTATTGAAATCCTTGCATGCTGTTGAATCTCTTGGATGGCTCATTTTTCCATTTTCACTTGGAGGAGCACGGTGATGCCAATATCGGGAACTAGAGTCCAACTCCCAAATGTCGTCTCAACGGTTGTTAATATCGAGCTATACCGTCTGATATTTAACAACCTTCGTATAGTTCTATGTCACGACGAACATCGAACGTATATTAACCGATAGACGGGGACTAAGTGGCGCTTTGAGTTTCATATATGAGTATCGATGAGAATATGAAGGTTTCATATTATCATCGAGTATCATATATTGGTTTTGACATGAACATCTTGAATCACTCTCTAATGATGCGTTTGTTGTGTATTCTTGTTGTATGTGTGTGTTTCGGCTGTCGGGGGTAAGGCTTCTATCCCATTAAGAATATATAGAGCGAACACCCATTCGCTTGTGCTTTCAACCGTTTCGAGTAAATTTCGGCAGCACCTCCCCGCTGTTCTCCGAGTACACAGTAATAGAATAGATAATCATTTCAAAGCTGTAAAACAACGTTGAAATGAACATCTAATCTATCTTTGTACATGGAGAACCAGTGGAAAGGTACCGAAGAAATATCTCGAAACGGATGAAAACACAAGTGAATGAAGGTGTTTGCTTTATACATTCCTAACTTGTCCACACGGGACAAATCTATCGGTTATCATACGATTGAATCTTCTCGTCACATAGACGGTTGTTAGTATCGAGCTATACCGTCCGATATTTAACAACCTTCGTATAGTTCTATGTCACGAAGAACATCGAACGTATGTTAACCGATAGACGGGGAATAAGTGGCGCTTTGAATTTCATATATGAGTATCGATGAGAATATGTAGGTTTCATATTATCATCGAGTATCATATATTGGTTTTAAAATGAACATCTTGAATCACTCTCTAATGATGCGTTTGTTGTGTATTTTTGTTCTATGTGTGTGTTTCGGCAGTCGGGGGTAAGGCTTCTATCCCATTAAGAATGTATAGAGCGAACACCCATTCGCTTGTGCTTTCAACCGTTTCGAGTAAATTTCGGCAGCACCTCCCCGCTGTTCTCCGAGTACACTGTAATAGAATAGATAATCATTTCAAAGCTGTGAAACAACGTTGAAATGAACATCTAATCTATCTTTGTACACGGAGAACCAGCGGAAAGGTACCGACGAAATATCTCGAAACGGATGAAAACACAAGTGAATAAAGGTGTTTGCTTTATACATTCCTAACTTGTCCACACGGGATAAATTTATCGGTTATCATACGATTGAATCTTCTCGTCACATAGACGGTTGTTAGTATCGAGCTATACTGTCCGATATTTAACAACCTTCGTATAGTTCTATGTTACGAGGAACATCGAACGTATGTTAACCGATAGACGGGGACTAAGTGGCGCTTTGAGTTTCATATATGAGTATCGATGAGAATATGAAGGTTTCATATTATCATCGAATATCATATATTGGTTTTAACTTGAATATCTTGAATCACTCTCTAATGATGCGTTTGTTGTGTATTCTTGTTGTATGTGTGTGTTTCGGCTGTCGGGGGGTAAGGCTTCTATCGGTTATCATACGATTGAATCTTCTCGTCACATAGACTATCCGACGGTTGTTAGTATCGAGTTATACCGTCCGATATTTAACAACCTTCGTATAGTTCTAAACCGACGATGGTAAATAGTGAAGCATGAAACGGGTATAAAGCACTAACATGAATGTATAAAATAACATAAACAGGTAGCAGTAATGGGCATGGATCATGACAGTACTCTAGGTTAATATGCAGGTCACTAAGCTAACAGTATTTATCTCATTTGAAATCGATTGGTGGAATATATCCTCATATTTAGACTCGTGGACCCAACAGGCTAATGTGAGAGGCCAACCCAATTTTTTTTTCCTTTTATGAAACATAAACCTACCCAAACAAGATCAGGCAGGTTTATACAGACGAAAACACCCCTAATTTATTGGACGGGTTAAGGTTGAGTCTAACCTGACTTCACCATACTTAGCTGTTAGAATGTATATGAATACGGATAATTCGAGCTAACTCCGTATTCGTATTTGATTTGCATCATATACAAATAGTGATTTTCATTTTTGACGACCATCCATATCCGTATACGAAAATGATAACACCTATTCCGTTCCGTATCTGATACCAAAAATGGTAATTTTTGGCTTTATCGAGTTAAATTTTCCTAAAAATCACAACCCAACCCTAACTGTAGCCCCAGCCCTAGCCCCAGCCGAACCCCAACCCCAACCCCAGCCCCAGCCCCAGCCCCAGCCCCAGCCCCAGCCGAACCCCAACCCCAACCCTAACCCTAATCCTAACCCCAACCCCAACCGCAACCCCAGCTGAACCCCAACCCCAGCCCTAGCCCCAACCCTAACCCTAACGTTAACCCCAACCGATGCCTAACCCTAACCCTCATCGGTACCCAAACCCTGAACCCAGCCCTAAAATCATCAAAATTATGTTTAATTGAAGATTTACTAACCTGTAGGCAGTGGAGGAGACGACGGAGACGCACGATCGGTGGTCGACAACGCGCGCAATCGGCGACGAGGAAGAACGAGTGCGGTGATGATGACGAAACGGAGGGCGGTGGCGACGACGAGAATGGCGACGCGGCGGGAACGAGAGATTTGGGGATTTTGGGAGTTAACGCGCGTGCGAGAGGATTTTGGGAGTGAACAGTGTAAGGCATTTCCGTAGGTCCTTGGTTTACGGCTCCCTAGGGGCAAACAACAAATTACGATTTAATATTTTTAAATTAAAACGTCTGGGACCGTAGGGCAACTGTATGGCCCTACGGATTAGTCCGTAGGGCCAAAATAAATATGCCCCTATGGATTTCATTATCCGTAGGGGCAACCCCCTATTTTAGTAGTGGCCTTTCCATAAACAAGTCTATATGGAGACATGCCAAGATCGGTCTTATAGGCAGTTCAGAATGCCCAAAGGGCATCAATCAGTTTTGATGACCAATCTTTACGGTTTTTGGAAACCGTTTTCTCCAATATCTATTTAATCTGTCGATTCGAAATCTCGGCTTGCCCATAAGTTTAGGGATGATATGGCATTGACAGCTTGTGTGTAATGGAGTATTTCCTCATTAAGGACTCGAAAGTCCTATTACAAAAGTGAGATCCATTATCACTGATAATCGCGCGAGGATGCCCAAACCGAGAAAAAATGTTTTCTTTGAGAAATCTAACGACAACCTTGTTGTCGTTAGTTCGGCTGGGCACAGCCTCGACCCATTTAGAAACATAGTCAACAGCGAGTAGAATATACATGTTTCCAAAAGAGTTGGGAAATGGTCCCATAAAGTCTATCCCCCAAACATCAAAAATTTCAACAACCAAAATTGGTTGGAGCGGCATTTCATTTCTCCAAGATATCCGGCCCAAGTGTTGGCACCGGGAGCATGTCTTGCAGTACTCATATGCGTCTTTAAAAAGTTGTGGCCAGTAAAAACCACACTGCAAGATCTTTTCTGCTGTCTTTTTGGGACCAAAATTCCCGCCACACGCTTGATCATGGCAGAATGACAGCACGCTCTTAAACTCATTGTCGGGGACACACCGACGAATAATTTGGTCGGGACGGTATTTGAATAGATACAGTTCATCCCAGTAAAAATGTTTTACCTGGGAAAGAAATCTGAGTTTGTCCTGATTCGACCATTCGTTTGGTATAAGTCCGGTGGCCAACTAATTTACGATATCTGTGAACCAAGGTTCGCATGACACAGTTAAGAGCTGCTCATCTGGAAAAACATCGTTAATAGGAATTTGAAGTGTAAGCGAAGAAGGAAGGCGTGAAAGGTGGTCGGCGACTACGTTTTCGCATCCTCTCTTGTCTCTGATGACAAGGTCAAACTCTTGTAGTAAGAGAATCCAACGTATCAGCCGAGATTTAGCATCCTTCTTCACGAAAAGATGGCGAAAAGCTGAGTGGTCAGTGTAAACGATGACTGGAGAGCCGATTAAATAGGGCCTGAACTTTTCTAGTGCAAACACAACAGGTAAGAATTCTTTTTCAGTTGTTGTGTAATTTAATCGGGCCTCGTTTAAGATTCGGCTAGCGTAATAATTTACATGCGGCATCTTATTTATGTGTTGTCCAAGGACGGCACCAATAGCGAAATCAGATGCATCGCACATAATTTCAAATGGATGCGTCCAATCGAGAGATGAAAGAATGGGAACAGAAATAAGTGAGTTTTTCAACAACTCGAACGCCTTCATGCAGGTTGAGTCAAAATCAAATGTGGTGTCCTTGGCCAATAAAAGAGTCTAGGGTCTAGCTATCTTGCTAAAATCCTTGATGAACCGTCTATAGAAACCGGCATGGCCAAGGAAGGCTCGGATGTCTTTGATGCACTTGGGAGGAGGAAGATTGGAAATGACTTCAATTTTAGCTTTATCTACCTCAATGCCATTTTGTGAGATGATATGTCCTAGGACAATACCTTCTCGTACCATAAAGTGGCATTTTTCCCAATTTAAAGTGAGGTTCTTATCCCTACACCGGGTAAGAACTACGTCTAAATGTAGCAAACACTCATCAAAGGAGTCGCCGAAAATGGAGAAATCATCCATAAAAATCTCCAAGAATTTTTCCACCATTTCTGAAAAAATGCCCATCATACACAGCTGGAAAGTAGCGGGTGTATTGCATAACCCAAAGGGCATGCGACGGTAAGCGAATGTACCGAAGGGACAAGTGAATGTGATCTTGTCTTGGTCCTTTTCGGCGATGGGAACTTGATTATAAACGGAGTAGCCATCCAAAAAGCAGTAAAATTCATGCCCAGCCAATCGTTCGAGCATTTGGTCAATGAAAGGTAATGGAAAGTGGTCTTTCCGTGTCGCAGCGTTGAGTTTTCTATAATCGATGCATACTCGCCACCCAGTTTGGGTGCGAGTAGGTATTAACTCATTCGCCTCATTAGTTATGACTGTTATGCCCAATTTCTTTGGGACAACGTGAATGGGGCTAACCCACTGGCTATCAGAGATAAGGTAAATGATAACACTATCTAGACATTTTACAATCTCCTTTTTAATAGCCTCCTTCATTACAAGGTTGAGGCGTCTCTGTGGATCCCTTACTGGCTTGGCATCATCCATCATATGAATATGATGTTCAACTATTAGGGGACTGATCCCCTTGATGTCTGCCATAGTCCAGCCAAAGGCTTGCCGATTATTTTGTAAGACCATTAAAAGGGCTTTCTCTTGCTCGGGGGCTAGAGATGCCGATATGATAACAGGAAGGGTCCCATTCTCACCTAAGTAGGCGTATTTAAAGTGAGACGGCAACAGCTTGAGTTCGAGTTTTGGAGGCGAAACAATTGAAAGTAAAATTGGTGAAACTGTCTCAAACTCAAAAGATTCCAATAGAGGTTCAAAGCGAGTATAAGCAACCGAGTCGGATGGTTCAGCTAACTCATCCGAAAATTCAAAGGACTCAAACTCGGGTGGTGATTCTTCAAAATCGTTCGAAAAGGTGAAACTCTCGTAATCGTTATCGGGTGTGAAAACTGTGTCAGATTCAAGGAGGAACGCACTAGTGGCGTCAAAACTGCTGTGATCGAACAGAAATTTTTCGAGCTCACAATCCTCCTGTGTGATCTCTTGGATTGAGCAAACATCAAGTATATTAGCATTAGGCTCGGAGGGCTGATTCCCCAACCTAAAAATGTTGAGTTCAATTGTCATGTTTCCAAAAGATAGGTTTATCGAACCATTTCGACAATTGATCACCACATTAGAAGCTGCAAGGAATGGTCGACCGAGTATCACCGGAATTTGACTCCGGGGGTTAGCTACAGGCTGTGTGTCCATGACAATGAAATCAACAGGGAAGATGAAGTCCCCTACTTTAATCAACACATCCTCTAACTCACCCCTAGGATGGGTGATGGATCGGTCGGCCATTTGGAGAGTATCATGTGTGGGTTTCAGCTCTCCAACGCCTAATTGTTCATATACTGAATAGGGAAGCAAAATAACACTGGCACCAAGATCTAAAAGTGCGCGGTTGATGTTCTTATCCCCAATAGTTATTGAAATTATAGGACAGCCAAGGTCCTTGCGTTTTTGAGGTAAAGGTTGGGTAAGAGTATCACTTACTGCACTAGCCAAGAAAACTTTCTTAGATACCTGTGATTTCCTCTTCTTGGTACATAAGTCCTTTAAAATTTTAGCGTAAGAAGGAACTTGTTGGATTGCATCCAAGAGAGGTATGTTAATGCTAATCTGTTTGAATAACTCCAAAATCTTCTCCATTTGTGGAGTAGGTTTATTGGATCTCAACCTGTTTGGAAATATAATATTTTGAAAATTTATTGAGTCCAATGTTTGTGGAGTAGATTGTGGAGTTAGAACGGATCCCAGTGTTGGTGTTTTCGTGGAGTGAGATGTGGGTCCGTTCAAATTAGAAGAAGTAGGGCCTTGTGAAGAATGAAGAACAGGCTCTGAAAAAGACGAAGAAGATGAAGAAGAAGAAGTGGCGGCCAGGGTGTCATCATTATTACCAACGTTGTTGTGCAATACCTTTCCAGATCTCAAAGTAGTCACGGCACTCACATTATGATTTTGTTGTTCATGAGCAACATATAAATTTTGTGTGTGACCGGGATTTGGCAGTGGTTGAGATGGAAGTTTTCCCTTTTCTCGCTCGCTTAACGCAGCATTCAGTTGTGCAATTTGGGCTTCAATTGTTTTGATGCTCTGATCATGTGAAGCAGTGTGTTACACCAAAGACTGAATGGAAGATTGGATACTGGCTGAGGATTGCGTAGATTGTTTTAAAAACGCATCCAGACTTCGTTCTAGCGAGAAAACCTTATCGTTATTTGGCTGAACAAAACTGTTTTGAGGATAAGAGTTGTTTGGTGCAAAATTGTTCATTTGGTTTTGGTAAGGTTGGGGTTGGAAAGGTTGCTGATATTGAGTTTGTTGACGGGCTTATTGTTGTGGAGGAGGCCTCTGAAAATTGTTATTCCCTTGGAATTGTTGTTGATTTTGATTCCAAGCAAAATTTGGGTGGCTCCTCCAACTAGGATTATAAGTTGAAGAGTATGGATCATTTCTTTGTCTTTGCTGAAAGGCAGCATTGACTTGATCTTGTTCTTGAACAGGCGGGTTGTAAGGACATTCTTCGGTTAGATGGGACAGATCCGAGCAACAAGCGCAAATAGTGCGTGGGGGTAAAGCGGGGGCAGCAAAAGGCGATGAGAATTTTCTCTCAATTGCTTCTAGTTTTTTCGTGAGTGCGGCCATTTCGACCTTCATTGCAATCGACATATCGAGTTGATGTATGCCTGCTCTAGACTGACCTGATGAAATAGATGAAGTGGTCTTAGTGCTTTCCCACTGAAGTGTTTGTTCAGGAAGATCGTCGAGAAATTGCCAAGCTTCCTCGCTCAATTTTGTAAGAAAGTGATCTTGACAAATGGTTTCCAACAACTGCTTAGTTGCTAGGTTCAGTCCTTCGTATAAAATTTGGCAAAGTTGCCATCTCTCAATACTGTGGTGAGGGCACTAAACAAGAAGGTCCATAAATCTTTCGAAACACTTCCAAAAAGGTTCGGAAGGAAGCTGGGAAAATTGATTAATTTCATTTCTAATTCTCGCGGTCTTGTGGTGTGGGTAAAAATTTTTAAGAAAAGCCTTAACAAACTCTTCCCAATTTTTTATGGAATGCGATCCTGTACTATATAGCCACTTTTTAGCTTGGTCACATAAAGTGAATGGAATGACACATAACCTTATAGTATCATCGGAAAGTTGGGTGGTCTTCATCATTGCACAAATATTCTGGAATTTGTTAATGAAGATGTAGGCATCTTCGGATTCCAGCCCGTGAAATTTAGGCAACATATTGATGAAGTGGGGTTTAATTTCGAAGTTATCCGTATTAGCCGGTGGAAGTGAAAGACAAGTAGGAAGTGCGGTGCGGGTTGGATAGAAAAGATCCTGGAGCACGATTCGTTGGGGCGCTTCAACAGGCGGGTGTGGTGGGTTATTCGCACCTAATTGAGGTGGAATCTGTCCCGAAGTAGGTAAGGGGTTGTTAGGATTGAATCCCGACATCTCCTTAGAAGATGATGAAAATGAAGATGAAGGTAAAGAAGTGGAGGGAATTTCAACTTCGGAGTCGAACGCGTCGTCAGTAGGCACTAACGAGATATGAACTAAACGGGCACTAGTGTCCCTAATCCAACCGGACATACACTAACGAGTTGTAGTGTAGTCAAAAAGTAAAAATAGAAGGTGAGGGTAAGAAAACGTCAATGAGAGAATGTGGGTGCAAGTGGGGTGCAATGGATTTCTCGCGACAAAATGGCAAGTTTTTTTTGTAAAAATTTTGTTTTGTGGTTTTTTTTTATAAGGAGTTTTGCAAAAGATTTTTTTATAAGGAGCTAGACACACTTTCAAGCAATCACAATATGCACAATCAAGTCTAGAGTTAGGGTCTCCTAAGTCAACTAGACTGCTCCTAACTGTTCCAAAGGGCAAGTTGTGAGATATCCTCGAATCGCCTTTTCACCGCCAATTGTGGCCAGGTAAGCACAAGTAAAGAAATGAGGGATCCGCACATGAACCTCCGTGAGACGGGCCTTTTAAAATTACCTTTCCCACTTGTTTAGCCTAGGCACCACAAAATCAGGTTTAGATAAATGACCGATGCCCACAACCTTCCTTTGTCCTAATGAGCACAACAGTCCTTATTGGCTGAATCTAATATTTTTTTTTTATTAACTCGAGGGTTGATACATATGCTTTTTGTGATTTTTAGGGTCCTAGGAAGGGTAAAGAAATCCCCTCCCAATCTGGATTGGTGTTATAGCCCCTTAATAGTCCGTTTTAAAAAATGCAAAGCAGTAATCACACAAAAATCCAAAACACTTGCCAAAATTTATTTTCTTTTATTTGCAGAGCAAAGAATCCTGCATAAGATTCATTTATTGGAGAGGGGGAAGAAGTTTTTGCGCAAAGAACCCTGCAGGAAAATTTTTTAGACGAGATCAGGGGGTTACAGAGAAGACAAGAAATACTCACAGAGGTTTCTGAAGTGCTAACGTCAGCAAGTAACCGCGGATCCGCGTTCAAATGCAACAAAATGCGGCGGTTCCGCGGTCGATTCGTTGGGTCAATGCTCCAAAATTCTTCTGTTGTCTGTTGTGTTTTTTCTCTGTCTGTTAAAGATCTTCTGTTTCTGGATTTGTTCACCGAGCTTGCTCCAGATCCGAATCTGTTCATCTTTCCATTCCTGCACAATTCGCACAAAAACCCTTCAAAAAATAACAAGATGATAATTTTTTTTGTTTTTATATTTTTTCAATTTTTATGATTTTTAAATTTTTAATTAACCCGAAATTATAAAAAGAAAATAACTACCGTTATCCCCGGCAACGGCGCTACTTGATTGATATGATGTTTGCGTGTGTTTTTAAAATCAAAGAATAGAATATACCGCAATCAATAACGGTGTCGCTTGGTAGCTAGCCGGTTGAGTACGGGTCGGTCCACAGGAAGAAACATTCCTTTTCTTTATGTTCTAATGAGTTAAGCCCAAAAAATTGGTGGTTTTATTGTAGATCTATGAATGAGAATAAATTGATAAAAAGGCTTGCTAGGGTTAGGATTAGGTTAGTTCGAAAAAGAGATTCTTCTTACTTCTATCAATGCCCTAATTAAGAATATAGGTGTTAGGGTAAAAATCAATAACGTGGATTAGCACGATTAGAAAGAAACTAAGTTTCTTCCCTTTGGTCCTTGTCCGTCCGTTCTTGACTCTTAGCCCTAACCTCCAGTTAATTCAAGCACAACCGGTCGAACTAGGGAATCACCGCTATCATTTAGGATAGGGTGCCGTAGTGAGCGGTGTGTGGTTGGATTAAAGAGAGTCCTTTATATAAAATTATTTGGGCAAAGAAAGGAGGGGGAGAGATTTCCTTCTCTCAAACATTCCCTATCCTAACCCTAACAAGTGAGGAATTACTCACTCATTAGGAAGCTGACAATCAAATTCATTTTTTTATAATTTTTAATATTAGAAAACTAAATTGCAGATAATTAAAAGAACAGATAAAAATTGTAGGAATTAAAATTGCAGATAAAAGAATGCACGATAAAAAAAATACCTTTATTGATGACCTCTTGACGATTACAAGGAATTTAAAATTTAATCTAGAAATGAAAAAGAAGCATCTCAAAAGAGGCACCCAAAAGAGGCACACCTAAAAAGAGGCTGTAGGCTTTCCTATTTATAGATAGGAGAAACCCTAAGGTTTACATCTGATCCATACATGAAATTACAAAACAACCCGAAATACCGAGTCAAAGCACCGACTTATCCACCGACACTGCATTGCACGGCCGCGGAACCGCGGCAGAAAGGCCAGTTTGGCCGCGGTTCCGCGGCCATCTTGAGGGATCTATGGCTCGTTTTCTCAGGTTTGCTTCATGTTGCTTTTTACTTCTGTTTCTTCAGTTGGTTCCTCCGAGTCTCTTCTATTTTCTTCCAGATTTCCAACAGTGCAGAATTATGTGGACTTTTACCGTAAGCTTCACGTTGAAGTCTTGAATCTTGTGCTGCCCTCTTACTTTATGCATTGAACTGTTCATTGATCGTTGTTTGTTCCTTAAACTGGTAGGCGGCATCATACAGATTCATCTACTTGTTGGTCGTAGTCTCACATTTGTAGCGTCTTTTCCTGAATTTCACTGTATTGTTCTGAGAACCTGTAACCTGCAACTATTTAGCAGACATGGATCAAAAGCACCTATTTATTTGCAATATGATTAAGAATGGGGAATATAATAATGCAAAATTCTGATATGAACAGTGCCCGCCAAGCATAAGGTTGTGTTGGCGGCGACCGGTACTCGCTCGCAGAAGAAGAAGAAGAAGAAGTTGATTCTTTCTGCCGACGTTGTATTTGGTCAGGAGCCTCATACTCCTTATTGCTAGGGCTTAGGTGAATATAGGACCAACGAGGGTATATTCATAGCGCCGGATGATACTGATCTAGAGGCTGCCATCGCAGCTTCCGAGCGTCTCACTAGCCGCAAAGCAGGACTGATCATCCTTGCTGAGTCAGGTAATCTTCAATCGCATCTTTTTGCTGTTATGTTTTTGTTATCATCTTTTGACTGACACTCCTTCTTTAACAAGCATTTCTACTGAAGAGGCTCTCGCGGCTTCGCTCAAGACTTTTGAGGAAGAGGAGAGGATTCGCGCTTCGCTGGGCGTTGGTATATTTCGGCTCACTGTGCCTTCATTCTCCTTTCTTATGGATAATCTGACCCCTTTTTCATCTTATCGCAGGGACTACCTCGACTCAGGTCATGCCCAGTACAGTGTCAATCCCGCAGAGTGATGCGGAGATACTTCCAGGGCCAGCTATCGAAGTCCTGGCCTCCTCAGCATTGACAAAAGAGGCTTTACTTAAGCAACCAATGACGGACGCCATAATGGCTCCAGAGGTAGCTCCTGGTGTGGACGATGACGTCCTATTGATGGAGGTCTTGAGAAGATCAGCTCTCACGGCCCGGGCGGAAAGGAAGTGCAGAATGCGTGCAGCAAGAGAATATAATGCTGCCTTAGCCGCGGGTGCAGGCTCGAGCGCTGCTATACCTGCACTTGCTCCTTCAGAGGGTGCTTCGGCCGACCTGTCTACCGCTCACAGATAGGCAGCACGTGCGGCTCGGGAAGCAATTGAAAGACCGACCCAAGGTAACGTAATACTGAGTTCTTTTGTCAAAGTTTTAATCTTCAGATTATCATATATCCTATCCTGCAGGACCGAGTCTTGATGAGGAAGTGGTAGGTGATATGGCGGCAACTACCGAGCCTAAAGTGGCCACTCTTTCTCAAAAGTCTGGCACTGCCCCAATTTCCACTCTTTCCCCTTGCGGTTCCTTGCCATCTCCTGGCGTCGCGAGTGTCACGACAGCTCACATGGAATCGTGGGACGAAGCTACGGGTGGCGAAACCATCCCCGCAAATGAGATTGAAGAAGTCGTGATGCTTGGCGATGCTCCTGTCGCGGTTCTGGTTGATGACCTGTCTAGTAGGTCTCGGGTCGCTGCACTCTTTTCATTTCGCAATCCTTTCTGATGACATTCCTTTCCTTTCGAATGTAGGTGTGGCAAGCGCTAAGGTTGCGATACCTGAAGAAGCACCACCAGTTGCTGCTTTGACGGTCGTTGCCCTTCCGTCTTCTCTTATATCTTCTCAAATACTGGAAGGTATGGGTTTTTGATAAATTTAAATCGGGGACAGTATCTTTCGTGTACTGACCATGTATCATCGTGATCTTGCAGGAGTTCTTTTTGATCATTTGTATCAGGTGCTGAACCCGCACTTCTCTTTCCAGTCGGAGATTAGTCCGCCCGCTGGTGTCGGTGAGTATCTTTTCTACCCGACATCCTTTCTTTTCTTTAACGGGCAGTCACGTCATTGCTAATTCTTCTTTGCATTGCTCGTAGCCTTAAAAATTGAAGGAGGGGTTAAGGGTATCGCCGCGCCACCGGAACTCCCAGCTCTGCCCCCTGTTGTAGCCGGTATAATAAACTCTTTTGTTCATGTATTTTTCTTTATTTCTTAAGCCGACATCTGATTGTGATTTGTTTTGCAACGGTCACATCGACTCCAGCCCCGTTCTAGTCTCACGTTATAATGCCGGCAGGGCCCTTTTCCAGACGTCCATCCTCAAAAGGCGCTGTGACCAGTTTACGTATGTTGAGCGATTACATCGAGGAGCTTGATGTGGAGGCCCCTACGTTTGCTGTAGATTTTGCTGCCGAAGTTAATCCAATGCTGGCGACGCTTGTGAACTTCCATAACGAAGGCGTCGTTGAGTCTTGGGTTGACCACTGCAGGAAGATTGAGGCCTGCCTGCATGAGCTTGAGCTTATGCGTCCTGCTCCTGAGATTCAGGCTTTGAACTCCCAGTGGACTGCATGGGTCGAGCAGAGTGTGTCCTTCCTCCGCCATTTCGAACAAGAAGCGACCTTGAGGTGGAAGGAACACGAGGAAGCTTCGGATGAATCTGCCCGGCTGCGCGTTTAAGTTAAAGCGAATGTCACGCAACTGAGAGTTGCTTTTGACACCTTGCAGCAATGTATCTCGGACAGGCTTGTATTGAGGTGGAACCTCGACTCTATTGAGCGGGTTACGCAGAGTCGCGAAGCTGCCCAACGGGAAATCGATGAGAAGATTTCATCATGCTTGCAGCAAAGGGCTCGAATTGAAGCGGAGCTAGCCGCGGCGGCTGATCACGAGAAGGCACTGAAAGGAGTGCGAGAGCAGCTTGCGGACTTGTTGAAAACGCTTCCTTCTCAGTAGCTGTTTTGCTTGTAATCTTTGAATAACATGTATCCATTTTTTATTCTTTCATACGATTCAACTTGTACTCCATTGAATTCATGAATAAAAGATACATTTTTTTTGTTCTATTACTGCTTTCTTCTCTTTTCTTTGTTGCCAACATGTTACCTTAGTAAGCGTAGCCTGTAGATGATAGAGAGCATTCCGTCTTGAACTCTTCGAGAAGTGGTGATGGCTTAGGAAGCAGGTTAAGACCTGCTGCCTAAGGCTTTTCAACTTTATGAGCCGTGAGGGTCTCATAAAGAATTTTCTCCCTACAGGTCGAGAGGATCCCGTAAGTGTATTTTTTCCTTAGGAATCGTGAGGATTCCTAAGTGTGCTATCTCTTGAGGGTCGTAAGGATCTCACAAGAGAACTTTCCCTCTTACAAGTTGAGAGGACTCGTAAGTGGTTGTTTCCCTCCTTATCGAGATTCGACTTTGGAGAGTGTGACCCGTGAATAGTATACAAGAGTCCATTTTGGACCGACTTGCAGGGCCCCGGTGCTTAGGAAACAGGTCCTTATCCCCATTGCCTAAGGCTTTTCCTTACGAGTCGAGACGAATCGAGAAGTTCTCGCAAAGACACTAATTTCCTCACGAGTCGAGACGAGTGGAGAAGTTCTCGCAAGAATGTCCTAACATCACAGTTAACTTCTGCTCTTTACGACAGAGGTCCGTTAGGGTCTGTGGTACTAGGGTTTTGCCTGTCGTACCATCGCGTTGGCTGATGTATCCCTCGATAAGCAATCTTGCTGTTCGAGTAGCCTTACGACTGTCGTGTCTCTGATCCCTTCGGGGGCTGGACAAGACGTCTTCAAGCAATCTTCCTAAGCAGTTTGACCGTCGGAAGAGCAAGCGTTAGGAATTTTGCCATGCCACTTTTTACTTGAGGTTAGGCTAAGTTTGGGGAGCCCAGATAAGTCATAACCACTCCGCGCTGGTGTAGGATGATCTACGATAGTCTTTCAGGTTTTATATGAGTTGCCGTCAAGACCCTGAAGTTAGGAATTTGGCCTTTGCTTCATTTGCCGGCATTGCGTCTGCTGTATCGAGACGAATGTCGCGGTTGTCTCTAGGTTGTTGGTGAACCGTCGAGGTTTGGAACTAGGGATTTTGCTGTGGCTCCGTTGTTTGATTGTCGCGTCTGAGTCCTGCTGGAGGAAGAACGCCGGGGTGACATCTCGTCTGCTGTATAGAGACGAACGTCGAGGTGGTGAACACTCCGCGCTGGTGTGGGATGATCTCCGATAGTCTTCCAGGTTTTATATGAGTTGTCGTCAAGACCCTGAAGCTAGGAATTTGGCCTTTGCTTCGTTGTTTTGGCGCGTCCGAATCCTGTTGGAAGAAGAACGTTGTGATGATATCTCATCTGCTGTATCGAGACGAACGTCGAGATGGTGACCACTCCGCACTGGTGTGGAATGATCTCCGATAGTCTTTCAGGTTTTATATGAGTTGCCTCAAGACCCTGAAGCTAGGAATTTGGCCTTTGCTTCGTTGTTTTGGCGCATCCGAATCCTGTTGGAGGAAGAACGCTGGGGTGACATCGCGTTTGCTGTATCGAGACGAACGTCGAGGTGGAGCTAGGATTTTGCCATCACTCCGCTTTGTTTCGATCGTGAGGTCTTTCGTTGACATTGCATCTACATCCTGCTAGACTGCGAAGGAACGTCGTTGTTGACATTGCGTCTGGTGTAACGAGACGAATGCTGCAGTGGAGCTGGGATTTTATCGTCACTCCGCTTTGTTTCGACCATGAGATCTTTCGTTGACGTTGCATCTGCCTCCTTCTGGACCGCGAAGGAACGCCGTTGTTGATATTGCATCTGGTGTAACAAGACGAATGCTGGGATGGAGTTGGGATTTTACCGTCACTCCGCTTTGTTTCGACCATGAGGTCTTTCGTTGACGTTGCATCTGCATCCTGTTGGACTGTGAAGGAACGTCGTTGTTGACATTGCGTCTGGTGTAACGAGACGAATGCTGAGGTGGAGCTGGGATTTTGCCATCACTCCGCTTTGCTGATGTTGCGTCTGTGGTAATGAGACGAATGTTGAGATGATCTCCAGGCTGTTTATGAACCGTCGAGACTTGGCTCTCTTTCGGATGGAGCCTGGGGGGAAAGTATGGTTCCCTCTTTGTTTGTGCCCTGGATTGTATACAGGGATCGATGTGATCTCACTTATAGGGCAAAAAGTTTCACTTTATATATTTTTCTTTCAGCGATGCTCTATCATTTCAGCATTTTATATCGTGAAAGTCACGATTGCCCAATCATTTCGGCTATTTTTCGCGGTGCCCAATCATTTCGGCTATTTGTTTTATTTTTACTCGCTGCTTTTTATTGCGAGTTGCCCAACCATTCGTAGGGTGTTTTTCGTCACCCCATTGAGATGGGAATACGCGCGCGCTTGTCAGGAGTACTACAGATTCCCCCTGCCTAGGGTAGGCCGGGGTTTAATGATCGTGGGGATCCGAATCTCCGGCAGCCGCGGACTAAGCTGCCGTTAATTACCCCTCGCCTTTGGAGCGAGGGAACCTCCGATTGACGGGTTAAACTGGTCATGCGAACTCAATGTGCAGTGTACGTGTGTTTTGTTTTGAAAGGGGGGTTTTGGATATATCGGGAGCCACGCAGAGTTTTTTACGGGGGACAGTGTCGTGGGGTGCATGTGTGTGTAAATATGTATACATATGTATATATATATATATATGTATATATGTATGTATATAAAAGAAAGAGGGGAAAAGGCATCTAAAGGATGTGTGGGGGCAGCACCTTGGGCGCTGTGCGCCTAGGTGCTGTGCGCTCAGGCGCTAGAGTGCCACGTGTCGGCACGTGGGCGCTTTGCGCTCGGGCGCAGTGCGCTTGAGCGCAAGCGCGCCACGTGTCGGCACGTGGGCGCTTTGCGCTCGGGCGCAGTGCGCTTGAGCGCAAGCGCGCCACGTGTCGGCACATGGGCACTTTGCGCTCGGGCGCAGTGCGCTTGAGCGCAAGCGTGCACGCCACGTGTCGGCACGTGGGCGCTTTGCGCTCGGGCGCAGTGCGCTTGAGCGCAAGCGCGCCACGTGTCGGCACGTGGGCACTTTGCGCTCAAGCGCAGTGCGCGTGAGCGCAAGCGCGCGCGCCTCGTGTCGGCACATGGGCGCTTTGCGCTCGGGTGTAGTGCGCGTAAGCGCAAGCGCGCCACGTGTCGGCACGTGGGCGCTTTGCGCTCCAGCGCACTGCGCTGGAGCGCAAGCGCGCGCGCCACGTGTCGGCACGTGGGCGCTTTGCGCTCGCGCGCAGTGCGCTGGAGCGCAAGGACGCCACGCGTCGGCACGTGGGCGCTTTGCGCTCGAGCGCTAGCGCGCCGGCGAGGAAAAGAGGGCTTTTTAGCCCCAGAAACTCCCGGAAGAGAAATTATTGGAGTTAAACTCCTGAAAAAGAAAATATATTTTGGTTGAGAAAATGGGTTCTTCTTCTTCCTCCTCTGTTAGCTGGATCTTGAAGATCAAGAGATGTGAGATCTCAAAATCTCTCCCTTTTGAGATCTAATGGTAGATCCAAGTTCCCCTTTGTGGGTTTTGTGGTGGAAAACTTCTTAGTTTTTGAAAAGAAAGAGTAAAACTCTTGATTTAATTCAAAAGAAATGAGAAGGTTTAGAACCTTGGAGAAGGAGCAGGAGGCACAAAAGATCTCAGATCTAAAATTTTTATGGAGAGAATGAAAAGTGTATATTTTATTCATCATCATTTTGCCTTATATAGGCTTACATATTTATATATAGCCCCTTGGGCTTTACAAAAATGGCTGTTTAGCCATCCCATGGCTCATATGCCATTTCATTTTTGCACATAAGCCATGGGCTTACAAAATATTGGCTTTATGCCCATTTTGTTTACATTCATGCATAAACAATTACATAAAAATTATTTATTACATGATTTTGTTGTTGGCATGGGGAGGCTGGCTATGGGCTCGACTTGGACATGGGCCCGCTTGACCTGGGCTTGGGCCCACCTGGCTTGGGGTTGACTTTGATTTTGACTTGGTCAATCGGGGTGTAAATTTTTACCCCAACACCATTTCGGCTATTTTGTATGCATACATTTTTACTTGCTGATTTTGTTGCACGTTGCCCCATCATTTCGGCTATTTCGTATGCATTTGTGGCTCGCTGACTTTTCACCGCGAGTTTGGGATTTGATACCGATTTAGGCATCAGCATCGCTAGAACTGGGATATTGCCAAGAGCAAATCATCATTTGCCTTTGTCGATGTAGAACAAAGGTGGCTTAGTAGACAGGGTTAGCATCCTGTCGACTAAGGCTTTTGACTTCATGAGCCGTAACGGTCTCATAAAGGTATTTCTCTCTACGAGTCGTGAGGATCTCGTAGGTGCGTTTTCTCCTTAAGAATCGTGAGGAGTCTTAAGTGTATGGTCTTTTATAAGTCGTAAGGATCTTACAAGAGTATTTTCTCCTTATAAATCGAGACAACTTACAAGGGTTGTTCACCGTGTAAACATATCCCCAGTCGCTGGTGGGACTTTGTTAGGGAAATATTTATTCGCGTCCGTGGATTGTATACAAGGGTCAATATTGAACCGCTTGTAGGGCAGAATTGGAGATTGTGATGGCTTAAGAACAGGTTCAGATCCCTGTAACTTAAGGCTTTTGAGCCCTATGAACCGTGAGGGTCTCAAAAGGGAATTCTCCTTACGAGTCATGAGGATTTCGTAATTGTAAGTTCTCCTTAGGAATCGTAAGGATTCCTAAGTATGTTGCTCCCTTGTGAGTCGTAAGGATCTCACGCGGGTGGTTTCTCCTTACAGGGTCGAGAGGACCTTACAAGTGTCTTTTAACGAGATTGCGCCCTTTCGGGTTTTCACAAAACTCGCTGGTAGTCCTGCTGTTTTTACTCACGGAGCCCTTTCGGGTTTTCATCCGTGTCCATCTTGCTTGTGGACGTACCCTTTTTTTTACCACGTCAGCCTGGCGATGTCGCGGGTTTGTAGTAGTTTAAAGACGTTTCGGTCATAGGTCCGAGATTTTTCGAGCAACGTACGATTACGCAGCTAGATTTTCTCGCAAATTTTCGCATCTTTTGTGTCGGAGGTGGATTCCTTGAAGAGAGGGCCGGGGGATTTCTTTGTCAGAGTTGCTTCCAAAGGTGATAACTTGCGATCCCTTGGTGTCGACTATGTGACAGTTGCCAGCGTCTCTTTTGCGCTCATCTGTCGTGCTTTTCTGTTCCTGACGAGCCTTGTGCTTCACTCGTTGAACGTGTTTCCGGTGAACGACATACCCTTGCCACCAATTTTTAAAGGCGTTGCATTCTTCGGTGGGGTGCGCAATCCTTCGATGATATAAACAGTAATTAGGATGTACATCCTCTTCATTAAGGTGTATCTCATCAGAAGTGTTTCCTTCGGAGGGTGGCAGATTCATTCCCATCGATATGGCTTTAGCGAACCTTTTCCTCGTCTTGAACCTGCTTTTGCTGGCGGCCGAAGTGCTCCTATCTGGTTGGGGTGCTTCAATCTTTCCGTTCAGTCGCCGGCGCTTGGCCTTTTCAAATATGACCGTTTCGCGCTCTTGATCAGCCTTATTTTTCAGAAGGGCTTCATTCAGGAATGCATCAATCATCTCGTCTGACGGTCTTAGAAGTTCCGGCTCAGGATCTACCCCCAGTTTCTCTGCGTAAGGAGCTTCTTCATCGTCTATCAACGAGTGAGAGATCACATGGCAGCTTGCCACATAATCTTCAGGCTCATCCGACGAGTCTTCTCCATTGTTATCATCTCCGTCCTCAAGGACATGGCTGAAAAATTCTTGGAGTGTGACTGGGGTCCGCGCCTTCTGGTTATATTCTTCCAGCGCGTCGATATATTTTTGCAAGTCCGTGCGCTCGTCACTAAGATTCACGGGCTTTTTGGTCTTCTTCTTCTTCTTCAAAGACTTTGACGGCTGGGTGTGAGCACTTTGACTATCACCACCAATTTTTGGAGTTAGGCGCGGTTTCAGCATTCCCTCGATGATCTCGGGTTCCAATGGATTTTTCCATCTGATTGCCGGGCATATTTGGAGATCCTTCAGCATTATTTTCGTCTTGGCTGAAAGAGCGATCTCCTATGGAGCTTCTTCGACCAACGAGCATGATACCCCCGGTATATCCCCCCTTTTAAGAGCGTGCGGCTGCGGCGGGCTTACTTTCCAATTCTCGAACAGTGCGAATTTGCCCTGTTGGTATTGATCTTCGATCCAGCCTTTAAAGACGAAGTAATTTTCGATTGGATGGCCCGTCGTTTGGTGATAGGGGCAATAATTGGGATTATTAGCCTCACCGGGTTGCAATGGGCGTTTTGGACTCGGTAAATTGATTAGCCTGTTGCGCACCGCCAGCTCGAACAATCTCCTCGTTTTGTCCCGGGGAAACGAATAAGGGCGCTTTATTTTCTCATTATAGAATCACCGTCTCTCGTCTAGGCGATCAGTTAATTTTAGACCACTGGGCTGCTGTTGGGCATTGGCGACGAAGGTCGCTTTCCCTTTCCCTTTTTCATTCCGTGGCTCCGGCTTCGAAGAGGAAGGCCTGTGGCCCATCTGGTCCATTTGGGCCAGCTTGTCAATCAAGGCCTGGAAAGTGGTTGGCTTGAAAAATATCATAAATTGGGAGATGGTCGCCTGCGGATCAAGAGTACCCACGAACATGCCCACTGCTGGCGCTTCTTCGATGCGCTGCTCACATTTCGACCACAGATTCCGCCATCGTATTGCGTATTGGACCCATGTCTCGCCCGGCTTCACCATGGCGTTAATTAGTGCAGTAATCGGAGTACGCTCGCTAGCGCTTGCGAATCTTTGTGTGAACAACAGGTCCATTTTTGCAAATGTCTTGACAGAGTCGTTCGGGAGTGCAGAATACCATTCAAACGCTGTCTCCGACAAGCTGCCGACGAACTGGCGAACTAGCAGTTTATCGTCTCCTCCATTGTTGCCACATAGAGCCCTGAACTGGACGACATGCTGGTGGGGATTGCCCGTCCCTTTATATACATGGAATTTAGGGATCGTATATCCTGGCGGGTACCTTATTTGGTCATACCAGCCCGGATAGAGTCGTCCAGTCTTAACGATCTGCCCGGCCGTTTCACACGCATGATGAGCTCGTATTTGCTGAGCGATGTAATCATCCAGAGCGGCCTTGGAGATGGTCTTCTCCTTGGCTGCTGAAAGAGCCGGAGGAGGGTTCGATGTCTCCCCTCTGTCGTCTTCAATGATAATCGGGAGGTCTTCAGCTGGAGGTTCCGGCTGTAACATCATCCCGGCCATGTCTTGGAACAAAAGAGCCATTCGTTTTATGTTGGACGCCTGTTCCGCGGCCTCTTTTTCTTTCCTCTCAAGCATTCTTCGGAGGAATTCAGCATCAGTTTCTTATTCCTGACGCTGCTATGAGGTCTCTGGATTTTCTTTCGGCCCAGTGAGTGCGGCCATTGCAGTCAGCATCTCCTGAAGTTTTTGCTGCCATTGCTCCTGAGCCTTTGTTATCGATCGGGTAAGAGGTCGATGACCCGTAGAAGCACGGCTTTCCTCCTTTCCGGAATCCATATAAATGGTGTGTGTCACCATGCCCCCAGACTTGGGGCGTTTAGATTCAGCGTCCTTGCGGTTCGCCGCGGTCACAGGGGCTTTCTCCAGCCTCCTTCTCTTGTGAGCGGTTGAAGTTGAGGGAGCCGTTGCAGCGGGCACCTAGACGGATGACATCTTCTGTGGTACCATAGGATGGCTCTTTTCTTGCCGAGCTTTAATCTTCTTTGGTCGGCGAGAGTAGTCCTGGTCAATCACGGATTCCTGGACCTGTCGCCAGACTTTATAAATTTTGGAGGACAGCTGCTGAGGGGGCTGCTCCGGCTTCTTTTCTGTAGCATTCTCCATAGGTGGAGGAGACCTTTTCAGTATGGCAGTTGGAGAGTTCTTGCGAACCCTCCTAAGCGGTTTGAAGCTATTCCTAGTCGGAACAGCATCATCGATTTCCACCATGGGAGCTGGCGGAGTCAGTCCAGAAGGGGAGTTGCCCCCAGACTTCCTCACTCGGTGCCAGTGGCGACGTCGAGCATGTCTTGCAGGTGGAGTTGGTTCAGATATAGGGGTGACTTCCTCATGCCCCCTGTGTTAGTCAGAAGTTGTCGTTGTCAGCCTCTTGAAGACCGATGTCCGTTGAGAAGCAGTGTCCAATCTGTCAAAGACAGACCTATGGACAGGGAAAGCAGCTTTGAGGACTTCGCCTGGAGCGGGAGCCGGAATGGCCAGCCTTGTGAAGACTGACTTCTTGGCAGAAGAAGACTCTCTGATAATTTCGTCTGCTTGAGTCGGGATGGCTATCCGTTTTGGGATGGCCGCTTAAGGTATCGCAGGCTTATGGCGTTTTGGCCCAGCTTGTTGAAAACTGAGGCAGTGGAGTTGGGCGACCCATTGAGAGGGGCTGCAGTAGTTATAAGCCGATCGAAGACCGACTTCTTTGAAGCCTCCTGCAACGGCATTGGGGCATTGAAGTTCATGGATAGGAGCATGGTCCTAAAGAACAGCCCAGTAGTGGCCTGAGTTACTTGCTCAACTGGCATCTTGAACAGGGAGGCCGCTTGGGGCCCGTAGGTTACACCTCCAAATGAGGTGGAACGGGAGTTGCAGTTGCAGCTAGAGCAATTAGAGGCCATTTCTTTTTTCTGCACGAGAGCAAAACCAAATCTTAGTACCTCGAACCCAAGGGCAACCATATTAAACCGTGATTTGTTCGCGAACACGACACACGAAGTGTGGAGTGGAAAGAGGAAGAGGTCCCACCGAGCGTGCCAGAATCTTTTCCCTACCGAAACACGGAGACGAGACCGTGTAGGTCCGTCTTGCCTGAATTTCGAGGCAGATACTAATTGGTGCAATCCGTCCACCTCTCCGAAGATGCCAAGTTGATTTATGGCACCGTGTATTGAAGGTTTAAACGGATGCGGCCGATATAGAAGATTTCGTCAGATTCCCCCTCATTTGAGGGGTTTTTTATTATGGGGACGCTCTTCCCTGCGGCGCAAACCCCTGCAGTTAATTACGCTACCGCATCACGGTAACCACTTTCTCTTTCTCCAGATGGTCACTTCGTGTCGTATGTGTTTGTTTTGTTTTTTGGTTGCCCGTGGATTGTATACGGAGACTAATTTATGTTGTTGCCCGTAGGGCGTGGATTAGTCCAAATCCGTATTTTCTTAGATTTTTGTTTGGGGTTGGGTTTAAGGATACGTTATTCTCATTTGAGACTAAGATCAACTTAAACGTTCCTTGAGGATACGTTAGTCTAATTTTAGAATAAGATCCACTCAAAGGGATCATTTAGATCCAACAGGAGAGCATTTGGCCTCTGTTGTTTAGTTTAAGGACATTGCGGTCGATTACCAGTTTAAGGACATGGTGGTCCATTGTTAAGGACATCATAGTCCATAGGCTTAAGGACCCCACAGTCCGAGGTTAAGGACATCATAGTCCATAGGTTTAAGGACCCCACAGTCCGAGATTAAGGACATCATAGTCCGTGGGTTTAAGGACCCCACAATCCAGGTTAAAGACGTCATAGTCTATAAAATGTATGGTTGCCAGGACCCGTTACCTCTCTGAAGACGTTGAAAGATTATAATGACAAATATCATAGGAGTAAAGAGATGTACCCTTGAACCAATTTTGGTTGAGAGATCTGTAGTCCAATTTGAGACTAAGATCAAAAGATTTGTGAGCATATGGGCTCAATTAATCTGAATTGAGGACTTACGGCCAATCTTGGGCTAAGTCCAGTCAAGTTAAAATGTTTAACATTTATTTTGGGCTGTTGAGCATTCATTTGAGCTTGGCCTTTTTAACAATGCCGAGCATTGATTTGGATTCTGACAATATTTTTGTCTTTTACTGAATGTTGAGCATTCATCATAGCTCTGGGCTTTATTAAAGAACAATTTATGTTCTATCAGCGCAGCACATGGTGCGCTTGGCGCTTTGTGCCAATCAAAAGAGCGCAGTGCACTTCTGCACATGTGCGGGACACGTGGTGCGCTTGGCGCTGAGCGCCAGTCCATGAGCGCATTGCGTTATTTTATGAGCGTATTGCGCTTCTGCTGGGTAGCGCACACGTGGGGGACACGGTTGCGCTTGGAGCTAAACGCCAGATGGTGGGCGCATTGCGCCAGTTTATGAGTGCAGAGCGCTATCTTATGAGCACAAGCGCTACTTGTACAGTGGCGCACATGCGGGGAGCACGTGGCGCGCTTAGCGCTAAGCGCCAGTCTTATGAGCGCAAAGCGCTAGTTCAAGAGCGCAGAGCACTAAATGTTGAGTGGCGCACACGTGAGGAGCACGTGGTGCGCTCGGCGCTTTGCACCAGATCAGGAGCATTGAGATGCTTCTTTTTAATATGGAGCACTAAGGCTCTTTTTATGCAGCGCTGTGCACTAGTTCCGGTGCGCTGAAGCGCTTTTTAATACGGAGCGCTAAGGCTCTTTTATGCAGCGCTATGCACTGAGAATTAAATCCTCTTTTAAGAGACTTTGTCTCATAGATCTAAGAATAAAGTTCTTAGCTTCACAGGAGATGGTTTAATCTCTTATATTGATGAAAGGCTTTACCTTTATGGATCTGTGATCCTTAAGAGAATTGAATTATTCTCCCCTATTTTATAATGAGATGTTCATGATCTTTTTGAGAAAGATTTTAATTTTATACATCTGTGATCTGTGAGAAAGAAGTAAATTCTTCTTTTATTTTATGATGAGATCTTTTGATCTCTTTTTAAAAGACCTTGGTCTTGTAGATCTATGATCTGTGAGAAAAAAGTAAATTCTTCTTTTTAATTATGAAATGATTTCATCTCTCTGTTCATTTTTTTACCTTGAAGAAACTCTTCTTTTTCTGAGAGCTTGGCTCTTCTTTCTGAGATCTCTCAAAACTTATGGGGGGTTTCATCTCTTTGTTTCTGTCTATTGAGACTTGAAGTCTGGGAGCCTTTTTATAGGGCAAGCTGATTTGTTCAATCAGTTAAGGAGATCTTTTCTCCAATTGATTTGGGGATTTCCCCACCGTTGGATTTTTGATCCAAGGGCTTCTGATTTACAGAAGGCAATCTTCTTGTTTTTAACAAAATTGGGAAATCTTTTCCATACAGAATTTATTCTGTATTTTGGTGATTTTTAATCACCATTGGATCATTGATCCAACGGTGCTCTGATTTACAGAGCACAATCTTATTGTTTGGAAAGATTTTGAAGAATCTTTTCATAACAGAATTTAATTCTGATTAATTAATGATTTATCATTATTATTGGATCTTAGATCTGTCGATAGGGAGTAGGGAGCTTTTAGTTCCAGCGCTAGCGCACCCGTGCTTTACACGTGGTGCGCTGCTTAGAGCGCAGCGCACCTAGCGTTAGCGCACACGTGCTTTGCACGTGGTGCGCAGTTTAGGGCGCAGCGCACTTGGCGCTGCTTCTGAAGCATTGCTTCATTTCAAAATTTGAATTTTAAACAGAGCTTTTTTCTGATTGGGGGAAACAATGTCATTACTCAAATTTTATTTTATAGTTGCGTCCGCACCCTGCTGGAATGAGGAGGAACGTCGAGATAATCTCTAGGTCCTTGTTGACACTGGGTCTGTAATTTGCCATCGAGATATGGAGCTAGGATTTTGTCGTCACTCCACTTCTATTTGACCCCTAGGTCCTTGTTGACACTGGGTCTGTAATTTGCTGGAGTAAGAAGAATGTCCGAATAGTCTCTAGGCTGTAGATGTGCCATCAAGACTCAGTTCTTCTTTTGACGAAACATGGTGGAAAATATGGTTCCCTTTCATTTTTGCCCATGGATTGTGTACAAGAGTCGGTATGGAACTACTTGCAGGGCAAATTTTTTTTTTTTTATTATATATTTTTTTTATTTCCCCGATGCTCTATCTATTTAGCTTTTTATATCACGAAAGTCGCGATTGCCCAATCATTTCGGCTATTTTTCGCGGTGCCCAATCATTTCGGATATATTATTTTTTAATTTTTACTCACTGTTTTTTATTGCGAGTTACCCAAATCTTTCGGCTGTTTCTTATGCATATTTTTACTCGTTGATTTTTATTACGAGTTGTCCCATCATTTCGATTATTTTATAAGAATTTTTTTGCTCGCTGGTTTTGTGGTGAGTCGGGGATTTGGAATCTGGTCCCAATCTTGGCATCAGCATCATTAGCACTGGAATATTGCCGTTGTCGGTTTGAACAAAGATGGCTAAGCAGACAGGGTTAGGATCCTGTCGACTAAGGCTTTTTGATTTTATGAGCCATAAGGGTTTCATAAAGGTAATTCTCCCTATGAGTCGTGAGGGTCTCATAGGTGTGTTTTCTCTTTAGAAATCGTGGGAATTTCTAAGTGTGTTTTATCTTGTAAGTCGTAAGGATCTTACAAGAGTATTTTCTACTTTTAAGTCGAGAAGACTTACAAATGTTGTTCACCATAGGGGATATTTCTCGCCATTGGTAGGACTTTGTGGGGAATATATTTATTTATGCCCGTGGATTGTATACAAGAGTCGATATTGGACCACTTGTAGGGCAGAAAAATTCCATCAGGTTTTGGTGGCTTAAGAACAGGTTTGGATCCCTGTAACCTGAGGCTTTTGAATTCTGTAAGACGTGAGGGTCTTACAGAAGGTATATTCTCATCATGAATCGTGAGGATCTCGTAAGTGCATTTTCTCCTTAGAAATCGTATGGATTCCTAAGTTTGTTGCTCCTCTGTGAGCCGTAAGGATCTCACACGGGTGTTTTCTCCTTACAAAGTCGTGAAGACTTTGCAAGTGCATTTTTTAACGAGTTCGTGCTTTATAGGGTTTTCACTAACTCGCCGATAGTCCTGCTATTTTTACTCACGGCACCCTTTCTGGTTTTCATCCGGCCCATTTCGCTTGTGGACATACCATTTTTTTAGGCGACTCATAAGGTAACACACCATTAGTTGTTGGCCCCGATCTTTTCTGAAGGACCGCATCATATAGAACGTGGGAGAACTATGAATTGTTTATTCCTATGGATTGTATATGGTAATCAATATAGGGATCTACCGTAGGGCTAAACGTGTTAGTTTTAAGGACATGACGGTCAATTATCGCCGTATTTTGGGGTGAGTTTTTAGTTTAAGGACTTTTCGGTCTAATATTCCCATGTTTGGAGGAAACACACTAGTTTAGGGACATCTCGGTCCATTATTAGTATAGAGAAGTTTCGGTCCAGCATTAGTTTAGAGACGTTTCAGTCCAAATCTAGTTTAAAGACGTAGAGGTCCAATATTAGTTTAAGAACTTCTCGGTCCATTATTAGTTTAGAGACGTTTCGGTCCATTATTCCCGTATTTGGGGGGAACGCTCTAATTTAGGAACGTCTCGGTCCATTATCGCCGTATCTTAGGACGAGTTTTTGGTTTAAGAACATTTCGGTCTAAAGCCAGTTTAAGGATGTAGTGGTCCAAGGCCAATTTAAGGACATAATGGTCCAATATTAGTTTAAGGACTTCTCGATCCAATATTTCCATGTTTTGGGACGAACATCCTTTGGTACTATTTTCAAAGTTCTGACTTAGGAAGGTAGCGAGCGGACACAGTCGTATGGATTCCTAAGTCATGAATCTTCAAGCGTGGTACTTTTTGAGGAATCGACCGTTTATTGGCCGGAACGGCCTCTCACCATGCATATCCATGAGCAGGTAGGCTTCACCTTGGTAGACTTTTTCTATGATGTACGGGCCTTCATAATTTGGCTCGAACTTTCCCAATTTGCACGATTGGGAATTATCGATCTTTTGACAACTAACACGAGTTCGCTTTGGCGAAATGTTCTCAGTCTGGTCAGTCTTTTATATGACCGGGTCATCCTTGCCTTATAAGCCTCCAGATTTTGTTGTGCTTTAAAGCGGGTTTCGTCGAGAGCGTCGAGCTCCTTGAGCCTAAGATGAGTATTTTCTTCATCTGTCAGCTCGTATTGAAATGCCACTCGTAAATAGAGTAGTTCTATCTCCAGTAGGAGCACTGCATCCGCGCCAAACACCAATGCGTATGGTGTTGTATTTGTGGTCGTCTTAAACGTTGTTCGGTACGCCCAAAGAGTTTCATGCAGCCTTTCATGCCAGTCCTTTTTTGTTTCTGGACACCATCTTTTTTATAATCTTGGTCAAGATCTTGTTGAAAGCTTCATCTAGACCGTTGGCCCGAGAATTATAGACTGAAGAGTATCTCCAATCTATTTTATACTGCTGTGCGAAACAACGTATTTTGTGGCTTCTATAAGCTGGTCCATTATCCGAGATAACCCATCGCGGAGTCCCGAACCGATATATGACATGGGTCTTGAAGAAATGGAGGATATTCTCCATCTTCACCTCCCTTAGCGGTATTGATTTTGCCCACTTAGAGAAGTATTCGGTTGTTTCCAGTATAAACCGGTGTCCTTTAGATGATGTCGGTTCGATAGGGTCGATTATATATGTTCCCCACATCTTGAACGGTCAGCTGACCACTATCGGGTGTAGCGGATTTGGGCACTGATGTATGAAGTCTCCGTGAATTTGGCACGAGTGATACTTCTTCGCTTATTGAAGGCAGTCCATAATCATCGTGGGCTATTAATATCCCATCATTTTTATCTTTAGTTTCATCTTTGGCCCAGCTTGATGAGAACAGTAGAGTCCGTTGTGTACTTCTTGGATGAATTTCTTTGCTTCCTCCGGCCCCAGACATCTTAGCCATAGGTAGTCGAATGATCTCTTATATAGAGTATCATTGATGAAGGAAAATGATAAAGCTCGTTTCATGAGCTGATATCTAGACGACGCATTTTCGGGCGTTCTTTGGGGCTTAAACTAGTATATGAAGACTTCCCTCCAGTCCTTGACCTTTTCGTCATCCTCTATTTGAAGGACTAATTGTTCGGTCGTTTCTTTTCCTTTGGATGGCTCTATTAGGTCTTCCAAAGATATATCTGTTGGCGTGAGGACCCTGCGGCTTTGCACAATGATCCTTACGTCGTCGAGGTCTTCATTGGCCAATTCCTTAGCTAATTTGTCCAACGCATCCGCTTTGCTGTTTTCCACTCGCGGTATGCTTTTCAGGGTATAGGAAGGGATTTGTGTCAGCAGTTGCTGCACTTTTTCTCCATACTTTATCAGCTCTACCTTGCATGTTTGATAGTCACCGTTTACTTGACTAACGATCAGCTGGGAGTCCCCATATATGAAGAGGTCTTTGATTCCCATATCGATACCGATCTCAAGAACGTCTATTAAAGCTTCATATTCAGCTTCATTATTAGTCCTTGGCTCCGTTAAGGAGAGGGCGTAATGCAATATCCCTCCTTACGGGGTCACGAAGATAAGGCCCACCCCAGCTTTGATTATAGGGGTTTTTTGCTTTTTGCGCTTCATGGAGGATACTCCATCGAAGTAGAGCTCCCACTAAAGCTTATTTTCCTCTTTTTCTTCTTCAATTGCATCAAATGTGTGCTCATCCGGAAACTCGCAACTTAAGGGGGAGTCAGCTGGTATTGGATGTTCTGCAAGAAAGTCGGCGTTAGCTTGTCCCTTCACCGCTTCGAGGGGTCGATACTTTATTGAGAACTCCATCAACAAGAAGGCCCATTTGGCAGGTTTTCTTGTCAGTATGGTTTTCAATATCAGATATTTGAGATGATTCAATTTTGATATGAGATGGACCTCATGTGCTAAAGCATAATGTTTGTGTTTCCTTATTGCGAAGATCAGCGCCAAGCAGTACTTTTCGATGGGGGATAGTTGTTTTCTGCTCTCAGGAGAACTCGACTTAAATAGTACAGAGCTCTCTCTTTTCCTTAATCATTCTCTTGTGCCCACAATGCGCCTAGAGAACCCTCAAGGGCCATTGTATTAGGATAATGGGTTTTCCTTTAACCGGAGCGGCCAATACTGGCAGATTTTGCAGGTATTGCTTGATTTCGTCTAGTGCATTTTGGCACTTCTGATCCCAGACGAACGGTGTCACCTTCTTCATCAGATGGCTGTAGGGATAGCATTTTCCGGAGAGATTGGCTATGAACTGCCGGATATACGCGAGCTTTCCTTGGAGAGATCGCAATTGTTTGAGGGTTTTTGGCGAAAGCATTTCCATGGTCACCTTAATTTTTGAGACTGAGATCAACTTAGAAATATGTTTAAGGATCATCAAATTTTTTTAAGATCCACCAACAGAGCATATGGGCTCGGCTGCAATGAAATTTCATAGACTTAGGCAATTTTGGGCTCAGGCTTAGGCTTTTTCATCATCTTGCAGTGCTAAGCACTTAGTCTTTTGACTATGGATATGATTTCTAATTGTTGCTCTGGCCCTCACGTGTGTATCACGTGAGGCGCTCAGACTTGGGCGTTGCGTTATTAGTACTAAGCACTTAGTCACTTTGACTATATAGTGCTAAGCACGTTTATATAGTACTCACGTGGGTATCGCGTAAGGCGCTATGTTTCTTGGCACTCACGTGCGTTTCACGTAAGGCGCTGAGTTCTTGGACGCTCATGTGTGTTTCATGTGAGGCGCTGAGTTCCACTTCTTTTGAGCGCTCACGTGGATATCACATGAGGCACTACGTTCTTAGAGATTTAATTTCCGTTGATGTTTTTAGAGAAATTAAAGCTCTGTCAATAGTATTTTGACCATTAACAATCACCAAAGACCACGGTTTTGAGGATCTAAGATCAAATTCTTTAAAAATTAAATTCGTGATTATGAAGGAACTATGTTCCTGGAGTATTATGGACTTCATCTTCTCCACGTTCTTCTCTCACGTCCTTTTTAACCTTGTTCTTTCTTGAATCCTTGATTCTCAAGAACAAGATCTTCCCGATGAGAATTAAATTCTCAACTTATAAGAGACTTATCTTATAGATCTCAGATTCATAGAAAGAACTAAGTTGTTTTAAAGGGTTAAACCCTTAGATATGATATGATAGGTAAAATAGATGTTTTGATCTATGCTTTTTTCTTTACCTAGAGTGTGGGAGGAGGAAGATCTTCTTCGAAGAGAATTAAATTCTCTATTGCCGAAACTTTTGGAGAGATTTCTGTATTTTTTTATAGAAACTTATGGGGGGTCTTCTCTCTCTGAGATTTAATCTCTTTGCTCATATTTATAAAAGAAGAAAAAAATCAATCTGTTTTGAGAAAATCTCTTATTGAGAGATCATAATTTATTTCATAATAAATCAAATTGATCTTAAAGATCAACCGGTGAATTTTATTCACCGTTGGATTTTTAATCCAAATCTCTCTGTTTAACAGAGAAGATTTCTTTTTTTTTAACAAGATTAAGAGAATATTTTTCTGAGATAGAATTTAATTCTATCAGATGATCGATTTGTGATTTTATAATCACCGTTGGATCTTTGATTCAAAAGTCCTATGTTTAACAGAGAAGATATTTCTAGTTTCAGAAAAATCATGGAAATGTTTCCCGCATATAATTTAATTCTATCAAAAACGAACACTCACGTGCATTGCATGTGGGGCACTGGCCAATACCGCTCACGTGGATATCACGTGAGGCGCTGTCAATAGGCTAGCAAGTGCGCTCACGTAGATTTCACATGAGGCACTGCCAAGAGGTTGGCTAGTGCGCTCGCATAGATATCATGTGAGGTGCTGCCAAGAGACTGGATTAGCGCTCGCCTGGATATCATGTGAGGCGCTGCTAAGAGACTGGATTAGCGCTTCATGTGGATATCACGTGAGGCGTTCACGTATTTAACACGTGGAGGCTGCCCTCTATTTTTATAAAGGGAACAACAAGCTTTGGGCCAAAATTTTTGGCGGGAACACCGTCTTTAACGTTTGAGTACACAAGACAAACAATCCATAAGATGAAGTAATAACACAAGGATTTTTAACGTGGTTCAACCGATTAGCCTACTCTACGGGGAAAATAGGAGGATTCCATTGATATAACAAAGAGTAAACCCGACATCTTATATTCTCTATGATTTGATTATCTAAAATAAAAGTATCTCTCAAATCTAGATTAGATACCTAATCTCTCAATGAAGATAAAGTGTATGAGATCTCACACATCTCATCTCCTTCCTCTTACTCTCACTTCAAGAGAGGGGAGTTACAACTATCATAAAGTTAGAGACTACATTTTTTTGCCTTTGCCTTAGCCCTTATTTTTCACGACCCGAAATTTAGTTCGTGACCGGCACTTAAATAACGCAACGTCTAAAGACGTAACGTAAATTAAGTAAGCCGAAGCCCAGAAATCTAAACCTTTTAAAGAAAATAAAAAAAGGTGAAGTTTTGAATTAGAGGTATGATGAAATCAAATGTTTTCTTAAATGCATAAATAATGGAACATGAAAATGCAAGATGGTTTACTAGTTGAAAATATGTTTCGTCTTTTAAAAATTTGGGCAGCACTTCCCTTATATATTTTGATCCAAAACCACATATACATGATAATATAAAAGGCATCCCCAAGCGGGAACTAGCTCTTCGCCAATCGGCGGAATCACAACCATGCAAGTCATAATATATGTATACGACGCCCATCGGCGAAGACCAACACAAAGGAATAATGTAAATAAAGAAAGACATCCAATCCCCCAATAGCGAACATATAGTCCGTCGCTCTAAGTCTCGCAAATACAGGTCTTTCTAAGTCTTATTGCTTATACAAATACTAGTTTCTGATTGATGGAGTTAACTAGATACAACAGGAATAATAATATAAGAGTGGGAACGATCCAATATGTCCCATCTACTAAAGCAAATCACCCGAAAGTAAGCTGTGTGCCAGCGATACCGCTACTGATCCATGCGGTCAAACCTGCAAGAACTGTGGCACAACGGGGGTGAGTTGCCAACTCGTGAATAGAAAACATAATCAGGTAGAAATCAAATAAAACAACGATTCCTAGGTCAACTATATCATAAAGATAATACTATGATATCTAGGGTGATTGTATCTGCATATATGTCAACAATATAATCAATGCCTATAAGCATGTGAATAACATCTACGTGTCCATCAATGACACAACAACATCATGCATGTAAATATCATGAAAGCATATGCATGTAAATATGAGGAAATCAATCAACGTGTTTCCATCAACGATACATCAAATCATGGAACCTGAGTGTCCAACATCGACACTCGAAACATCATGAAATCCGTATCCAACATCGACACGTAAATCCACATATCTCGGGCTCCATCAGTCCGGATCGGCCCACGGGCTCCGTCAGTCCGGATCGGCCCGTATCATCTCATGACTCCGGTCGATATCCTCCGGATAACCTCCGAGTCCAAATACTCTCACCGGTAGGTAGTAGTTGTAAGTCTACGGTAGCGCCCCGGCCGTCTTTCCGAGGCCAAAATGCGGAAACGAAAATTTTTCTAAACTAGAAACTGGCGCTATCGTATGCTTAATACCCGGATCGAACCAAAAACCTACAACTAGCTATCTAGAGAAGAGATAAAAAGGCTATACCGATCGATCCGTGTCCTTCGGTCTTTGGCCACCATCCCAAGCTCCTCGCGGCATCTCCGGTCTCGATCTCCTCGTCGGAAAGGGCACCACATCATCGATTCTTTTACGGGCTCCCGCTTCATCCGAAGCAACTCGGGCACGAAGTGTGCTAGCCGACGTGTCCAAGGTGTTGTAGAGAATGTTTATGATCACTTTGTCTCTTGCATCCATTGATTTGGATGGAGGTTAGAGGTGTTGCCATTGATGGAGATAATGAGCTAGAGGAAGAAGAAGAAGAAGAGAGACTTTTCTTTTTTGTGTTTTCATATGATAATGAGAGTGAGAGCATCATAATATAAGAGCCAACTTCACCCTTGGCTGCCCCTCTCTCTCCTCTCATCAAATCAACTCACAAACCCATCACATTATGTGACACATGCACAAAGAAAGAGACCATGAGTCATCACTTGTGCATGTGTCACAATTAATGCTCCAAATGATAATTTCTAGCTCATTATTTCCATATGCAAAAATTAATCCAAATGTTTGCAACAATAAAAAGATACGGCAACATCTAAAGTAAACTCGTGACGGATCATAAGGATACCCCTCACCTGTATATACATACCTGCACCCGCATTCCGACTGAATGCGAATGCGATGAAACTAAAGTAATACAACAAATCTAATACTAGGATCCGGCTTAAACCAAAGCCCACTAGTATGATCCGCCCGATCATGATCGGTGCACTACTGCACGTATATAATCGGACCCTGCCATATATCATACGGCCTCTACAACGTTTCGTCCGAAACTTGAGAAACTGTCTGTGGGGGACTCTAAATACTCGTTAATACTTTGGCTGTGGATTTAACCACTAGCACGTCAGAGGTATTAGCCGTACGTAACGGGCTACCAGGTATTGACCAAAAGGGAGGTCATTGAGCGAACTCATCCTGACACCCTACTGTGCCTGTCAGTGAAAATATCCGTACAGTCCGGTCCGTTCGTCTATGAGCATCGCATGGCGGGCCTAGGGGGTTGGTAAAAGTCAGACCCCCAAAAGTGGTACAAGTCGTGTCGGAGTGTAGCACAGAACACCCTGAGATACTACTGGAATACCTACCAGTAAATCTCCTGCCTTGGCCAAGGACTTCATGTAATGGCTCTCCTAGACACAGCGCGATCTCACCCCCAATACCGGAAGAGACGAAACCCCTGCTGATCCACTCACTGCCTCCATGTGGCTCAGGACTGTACCCAACTAAAACCTGTTTGCACGACTCCTTTGAGCCGTGGTAGGGTAATAATCAAAGCACAGTGGGAACTCACACGAGACAAATGACGATCTCAGGTCGATGAACTAACCTGTACACATGTCACCAGGGAACTGCTATCTGATGTCAGGTATAATACCAACTAGTATGTTCCCGGCGAGTCCTGTCCGGTGTACTCATAACCCAATGAGCACCTGTATACATCTTAGGTGATCCAACTGACACCAATGGCTTGTGAGACCGGCCACCGCCCTTCGTCGGGGTCTCGACCGTATACACTAGTCTACTAATGGAGTATCGATGCCCAGTCTCAAAACTCCCATGACTAGGGACCTTTTAAGGATGTGCTTATCGACCCCAGCTCCTACGTATATGATCGCCATCATACTGCTGGCCGTCAAGCAAGAATCCTAAGGGCCCTATCAACGTGTAATAGTGACCTGTAAGGTCACCTAAAGCAGTACACGATGATAAAGATAAACCAGATAGCATACTATCATCTTGAGTAAGACTATCCTACCGGCATAGGTCCTCCCTCAATCATTGCAATCACATGCCTGTGATCCAATTATTGACTCTGAGGGCACTATATCCAACAGTTGCCCCTCTGCCAGACTCATCGTCTACTGCACAACATACCTTTCTTGTCCTGGGGTACCATACCGGGTCCACCATGTACCCGTAAACAGCCTCATCCAGCTCCTCGAATCGGGTATCACATAACTCATAACCGAGAAAACACATGGTGGACGTCTCGAAATATCATAACAAGAGAAACCGGGTTTTTAAAACAATACATAATTTTTTTTGAAATATAACCACGGTTCTCAAATCCAGAATCTCATGGAAACATCATCTCAATGCGTAATATCATAAAGCATGATGTATGCAAACATAGAACAGAAATGTAAGCATATCAAGTATATCATGCGACATGGTATGGTGATGTGAACATAGCAAGTATATCATGCAACATAGCATAATAATGTGAGCATAGCAATATATCATAGCATGATGTAGCAATTCTGCTGTGTAAGTGACATAGCAATTATCGATGATGAAAGTTTGTGAGCCGACAATCCGTGTAACTGTAACATACACATCATTGATAATTGTGTAGGTGTACTAGCACAGGTATATGTAATGCAATGAGAATATCCTGTACGTAATAGAAAGTAAATCATGAGTGCAATGCTATAAGGTACACGTATCTGCCACACATCCGAGTCGGTGAATCTATCAATCAGCATCCAGCCTCACAACATCACGTACGGTATAATACTTCGTACGGCATCCTCTAGTCAAAGGTATGGATCAATCATCAGATAAAACTCATCACGTACGATAATTCATCGTACGGCGACATTAAACAATTAGGGATTCTATCAACCTATATGACAATGAGGGTACGGACCTAACGTCTCGTACGGCATATCACTCATTATTCACATCATTATCCATATATATACATACCTATCTCTCAGGTCACATCCGTATCAATCTCATATCGTGGGACCGACAAAGGTATCAATTATCTCATATCGACTCGCATCCATATAACGGCATACCAAACCAAGTCATCATATCACATCGTATACTCTTTTCATCACATTAATATCTCACATCAATATCTCACATCAAGTCATCTTATAAATCTCATATCGTATTTATCGACCTCATTACATGCCATTATAATCTCATACTTATTCTCTTGCAACTACATATGTACATATCGTGATTCACATCCTTATATATCAATTCGAGACATCCTTTCTATCATATCATTTCACACTAAACCATACTATAACCTTAATTCATGGCATATCTTGTCTCCAACTATAAATCACATATCAATGTTGTGGGGGTGCTATACGCCATTCACCCGACTTCCCCTGTAGATATAAATCTACTCAACTGCGGAACTCCTTGTTCAGCCGTAATCGATGTGCTTCGTCGTCTCGGAATCCACGCGAAGGTACCTACAATAAATACACAGTCGCAATGCCATTAAAATCAAGTCCGGAAAACCGAAACGGCACAACGTGCACTCATATATTAGAACCTATAGCCTACGCATGCAAAAACAACCAAACAATCCTCGTCGTTAACGTACAAACATCCAACAACCCAATATAATATCAAATACCAAATCCTAAATTCATAAATCACAAATTCCATATTCAGCAACCTAGGAAATCACTCATCTCTGGTCAATTGGGACAAAACAAGCAAGTATAGGAGATAGGTTACAGGGTAAGCAAGCTACAGCCAAAAACCCAACCCCAGACTCTCACAGAAATCCGGCGACATCACCATAGAACCCGAGCTCGCCGGCCATACTAGGAGGAAATGGGCTCGTATTTAGGTTGTGGGTTTCTAGTGGTTAACCTAGGTCACTGGACATGCTAGATTTTCTTTAAACTACCCTAGATAGCTCCAGATACCCTATAGTCCAACAATACTTCACAAAACCGACACGGGGAAATTTCTAAGTTCGTATTTTGGGTTCTATTATCTGTTTTTGGCCATAAAATCCACACTAAGGTCTTTTAAACAGCCACTACACATCACCACAACACAACTCAAACCCTAAACCTCATCTAGGAAATTTTCAAGATCACAATCCACACTTGTTTAACTCTAAACCACATCTAGGATATACTAAACATAATTACTTAACTAAAGATAGGAATTATACCTCATTTGGCAACTCAAGAATTTTCTTAAGTTGCTCAAAGTCTTTAAAATCCAACTTTGAAAGGTCCAATGGGTTTGTAGAGAGGTTGTGATCACTTTTTGTGAAGGGAGTATAGGGTTTTGGTGAAGAAATTGAGATGAAACATGGAGGTAGAAGTGGAAGGAGTATGAGGATGAAGGAGTTGAAGAAAAACAATGGGGGAGGAAAATGATGGCAGTCCTCTCTCTCTCCTATCCTCACTCTCTCTTATTCTCACCCCTTCACAAGCCCATGCCTCACTCTCTCTCCCTCCAATAATTTTCCCCTTTTCTTATCTCTTTTTCTTTTAAAACCAAATATCAACAAATACAAATGAAACAACATGCAACAAAAATACAACATGTCATGGTACACTAACCATGGAAAAATATAGAAATACGGATTTAGTTTAATCGTGATTAGTAGTGCGCTAATCAATTTTTATTTAAACTGCATATAATTAATTATAAAAATGCCAAATCCAATAAATATATTTTTAAATTAATAAATCATTTTAATCTCCAATTATTTCACAAATATTGGTATATATTTATACCATTTTACGAAAACCCCAAATTCGCAAATCGGATAGTTTTCGCGAAATATATTATTTTAATATTAAATTTCAAAAAATAATATTTTATATTTTCTGATATGTTACATTATTGTGCCTCTTCGTCTTTGCCTTTGCCTTTGTTGTGCCAATCCTCCTTGGTGAAAGCATCTCTCCTCATTTATAGAATAAAACAAACCTTCTCCTTATTAGATTAAGATCAATATAAATCTTCTTTATCATTATCTAATATAATATTTTCTTTTATTTAAATCTAAATCTAAATCTATATTTAAATAAGAGACTTATCATAATTCTATCTATAATAAACTATTTAAATTTAAATTAATATCAACAATCACCACCTTCGTTTAAATTAAAATAAAATATTGAGTATGCCTCCATCTCTTTATCCATTAGTAGCCCACACCAACAGATTACTTTGGCCCCGCTGGTCCGAATCCGACTCCCTATAATCCACGACCGCATATAGATGATCAACAGGATATGAGATACAACTCCACCAGTCTCCACCATGACTCAAATATGTTGAACCTAACAGCTTGAGATTCATTATTGTAACACCCTAGTACGGTTATATGACATTAATTGGTATTTTAACACTTGCTTTATATTTCTTATATTCTATCTATTGTTAGTTATATGTATGCCCTAGAGGCCATTACTGTATATACAATGTATATTGTAGTGGATGCTTGGACATATATATGGAGGACTTTCTTGCTCGACATGATAGTATGCTATCTGGTTGCTCTTTATCTTACCATGTACACTTATTGTCTCTCTATTACATGTTGGTAAAACCCTTAGGATGAGTACTTAACTAACAGCATTATGATGCAGATCATACTAGTGGGGACAGAGTAGTCGGTAAGTACATCCTTCAAATATTCCTAGTCGTGGGTGTATCGAGACAGGGTATCGATATACCAGAATAGACTAGCGTATAGCTTCTCGACCCATGTAGATGGGCGATAGATGATCCCATATCCATTGGTGTTTGACATCAGAGATAGTATACGGGTGCACAGTGGTGACTGGGTATACTGAACGGACTCGCCGAAAACTCCGAGATGGTATTATACCTATCGTCAGATAGCAGTTCTCTGGTGATACTGGTACAGGTTAGTCTGTAGACCCGAGATCGCCATAAAGTCTTGTGTGATTCCTACTGTACTTTGATTTCCTCCTTACCACATTCAAGAGAACGTGCAAAACAGTGGCTTTTGGGTACAGTCTCGAATCACATGGAGGCAATGAGTGATAGGAGGGGTTTCGTCTCTCCCGGTATTGGGGGTTGATGTTGCGCTGTGCTCGATTGGCTATAACAGGAAGTCCCTGGCCATGGTTGCTTCAGAGATATACTGGTAAGTATTATCAGTAGTTTCTCGACCCGTTTTGAGCCTCACATCGGCACGACTTATCGAGTTAATGGGGTCTGACATTTACCACCCCTAGACAAGATATGCGACATATCAGACGAAGAGACCGGACTGTACGGTAGTGTTACTTATTGGATTCATAAGAGTATGAGCAGGCTTGCTTGTTGATCTTCTGATCGCTCAATACCCGGGTGGCCGCTAAGTTTAGCAGACCGCTTACGGCTTGTGGGTGTTTGATATGATCATCGCCTACTGCCGGCGTATTGACGAGTCTTTAGAGTCCTACACAGGGGTTTCCTGGCTCAAGCAAAACGGTGTAGGAGCGCATATGTGATATGTATGGGACCGAGATTAATACGATATGTAATACCGTATTCTATTTTCGCAATATATAACATCGGTCGGTTATATGTGATATAACCGAGTTATCGAATCAAGTATTAATTCGATAAGTTGATACACATGTATCTTGGGGTCGAAAATTGCAACCCAATTGACCAAGTCAAAGTCAAGGTCAGCCCCAAGCCAAGTGGGCCCAAGCCCGGATCAAGTGGGCCCATGCCCAGGTCGAGTCCAAACATGAAGCGGCCGGCCCTCCTCCATGCCAAAATAAAAATCATGTAATAAATATTTTATATGTAATTTTGTATGCATGCATTTATGCAAAATGGGCATAAAATCAAATTTTTGTAAAGCCCATGGCTTATGTGTAAAAAGAAATGGCACATGAGCCATGGGATGGGCAAAATGCCATTTTTGTAGAGCCCAAGGGGCTATATGTAAAGTGTATAGCCTATAAAGGCAAAAATAATGAAAATATCTCAACAACTTTTTCTCTCTCCAAAAAAATCCAGATCTGTGATCTTCTTCTTCCTCAAGGTTCTAAAACCTTCTTTTTTTCTTTTGAATTAAATCAAGAGTTTTACTCTTCCATTTATAAAACAAAATAGTTTTTCACCACAAAACCCACAAAGGGGAACTCAGATCTGCCATCAGAACTCAGAAAGGAGAGATTTTTAAAATCTCATACTTCTTGATCTTCAAGATCCGGCCAACAAAGGAAGAAGAAGAAGACCCATCTCCAGAAACCCCACATTGGGAAAGAACTAGGGCTCAAGGGGAGAAGCCCTTCATCAGTTTCAAAACATCCTAGGAGTTTAACTCCTCATACACACACACAGACACACACACATACACAAAAAAAAATAATAATAAGTGCTCCTTTCTGGGAGTACAACTCCCATTGCAGGGACCAAGTCCCTTTTGCCGCTCGAACGCCTACGTGCTGACACGTGGGGCGCTGACACGTGGGGCGCTAACACCCTTGCGCTCAAAGCGCTAGCGCCTAAAGCTCTAGCGCACGAGTGCCCACGTGCTGACACGTGGGGCGCTAGCGCCCAAAGCGCTAGCGTCCGAGCGCCCACGTGCTGACACGTGGGGCGCTAGCGCTCAAAACACAAGCGCCCTTGCACTTAGAGCGCTAGCGCCCACGTGCTGCCACGTGGGGCGCTAGCGCTCTTGCGCCCAGAGCGCTAGCGCCCCAGCGTCCACGTGCCTGGCACGTGGGGCGCTAGCGCTCTTACGCTCAAAGCGCTAGCACCCAAAGCGCTGGCGCTTTTTCCCACGCATCCTTTGGATACCCTTTCCCTTCTTTTATTTTATATATATGTACACACACACACACATACTCTACAACACTGTCCCTCCCAAAAAAAATTTGGGTCTCGGCGCTGCCCCGCACCCCGCAAGGGGGCTGCTAGCCCTCTTGACCCCCAGCACGCTATCCGGGTTGCGGGACCCCCGTAAAAACTCTGCGGGGCCCCCGATATCTCCAAACCCCCCTTTCAAAACACGACACACATACACTGCACATTGAGTTCGCATGACCTGTTTTACCCGTTAATCGGAAGTTCTCTCGCTCTAAAAGCGAGGGGTAATTAACAGCAGCTTAGTCCGCGGCTGCCGGAGATTTGGATACCCGCAATCAATAAACCCCAGCCTACCCTAGGCAGAGGGAATCTGTAATGCGCCTGACAAGCGCGCACGCATTCCCATCTCAATGGGGTGACGAAAAACACCCTACAGATTCTGGCACGCCCGGTGAGACCTATCTCTCCTCCCATATTTCGGGTTAAACGTTCATGCGAACTCAATCAATATACATATCTATATTTATACTAAAATAATGCTCTTTCATGTAGGTTTTCAAATAATCACTTTTCAATAATGTCTCCAAAGATGAACCCAGCTCTCAGCACGGCTCCCATCTCCTACACGATGAAGATGGACGCCAGGACGGTCCTTTCGGCCAGTCTTGGGCGACGGTGGGAGGAGCCGCCGCTACCATTTGGCTCTATTCTATTCGTGTCAGCTAACGCCATCCCAGCTCCTCAAGCCCCGGTGACAGACAAACTGGTCTCGAAGGGCAGGAGGCCAAATGTGGTGGTCTCGAGGGCGCCCCAACCCAAACGCAAATCCGTTTCCGAACGTCTCTCCGTCGCTCCAGCTGGGGGCAAGGCCATTAACGTCAACAAGGCAACGAGGCATCTCGGGCAAGCTCCAACGGTACCCTCGACAACTGCTCGATCGGGTGTTTTCTCTAAGCTCCCCGCCAATAATAAAGAGACAGCTGGATATGTGGTCCACACAGACTACATGGTGGCCACGCGCAGCAAGAGCAAGGAATGGGCCACTACATCTCAAGTTCAATCTGGTATGAATATGGCTACCACATTCCAAGACCAGCCTCCTCTGGAAGGTAATGAAGACCCTTCCAGTGAAGCTGATAAGCAGAGAGATCCCTCAGTTCATGAGGAGTCAGACTCGGAGAGCGAAGATGAGCCAACTTTCTATCCTAAGACCACAGAGCAGCAACTTCTCCAAGAGCTCCGAAAACAGCTCAGAAGCAAAGACAAGGAGATGGCCAAGCTCTACTCAAAGATCGACGACTTGACAAATGTCGTCTTACGGCTTACGGCCCAACATGCCTCTCAGCCGCCCAATCAAGCGCATGGTTCTACTCATGAATCGGGAAACGGTGTCCTGAGACAGCCGACGCCTATTCCCTCAAATCCAAAGGTGGGCGGACTGCATGAAGGCTAGTCGCATCCTATCCCGGGAAATGTCTTGGCGGCCGATGACAGCAACCTGCTAACTCAAGATCAAATCATGGATTTGGTTGCCAACAGAGTCAAAACATTGGTAGCCGAAACCGGAGAGCAAAAAGATGCAAGCGGTAGCGGGAGACCATATCATGCTCGATACGATCTTGTGGAGTTTCCCACTGGCTATGTCGTCCCCAAATTTGAAAGGTTCGATGGGACGGGAAATGCGAACCGGCACATTGCCCAATTTAAAGCATCATGCGAAAATACTGGGGGCAATGATGCGCTCCTTCTCCGTCAGTTTGTTAATAGCTTGACGGATGTTGCTTTCGATTGGTATGCAAGCATACCAGATGACTCGATCACGACGTTCGCTCAAATAGAATCCATATTCAAGCCAAGGTTCATGAGTGTCAGCGATAAAATCACCATTGCCGACCTCGTAAGGACAGAGCCAAAAAACAACAAAAGCAACATGGATTTTATAATCCGATGGCGTAATCTCTCTGTCAAATGTGAACCGCCGTTGGGGTAAGACCAATCCGTCAGTCTTCTTATAGAAAATCTGAAGGACTGGATGAAACCCTTCCTGTGCACTGCAGGCCTTAAAACATTCCAAAAGCTGACCAAAAAGGTCCAAACGTTGGAACGCTCAAAGCCCGAGTTCGCTCAGGATCTTCAGTTCACAAACAGACTGAAACCTTGGAGGGACGACAACCGGAAAGGCGGAAGTTCTAACAGCACCGATTCTCTAAATAAGCAGAGAGCGGGCGGAGCAAAAACTAAAAAATCTCGAGAACCAACTTTGGAGGAAAGAAGAAATAAGGTATACTCATTCTGAAGGGACAAGGTCCACAAAATTTTTAAAGATGCTCTGAAGAATGGCCTACGGCTACCAGAACCAAAAAGGCTAAGTGAAGCGAATAAGACTAATTATCCCAACTTTTACCCATACCACCGAGTGCTGGGACACACTATTGAAGACTGTTGCATCTTCAAGGATTGGGTCAAGAAACAATACAAGGTGGGAGAAATATCATTGTCCTCTGGCGTGTTAACAAACAATCAGGCTGCGACCGCCAATTTCATATAACGGAGACCAAATTCCTTCAGGGACCTGATTCTCTCAGACATCTGCCTTTCTCTAAAAAGAGCGGACCAAGGAAGCGAGCTAAGAGCCAAGCGAGCTACATTGCCAATGAAGATGCAATAGACGGGTACACAACCCATACGGTCTATATGATGGAGCTCAGAGGAGAAAGTCCTCCTACGCCTTATAACCAGGACAATGACGCGGTTGTTGTCATCCAACATCGGCCCGATCCAAATGATGAAGAGCTCGCTCAGGCCATTGAGCCAAAGGAACCCGTGGTTCATGCTGAATCAAGTTCAGGCGGTAGGGATGATCCTGTTGTCATACCCGGAACTATAGAACAAGTATTATTCCAATGGCTTCAACGGCAACTTCAGGACAGAGATGAGAAGATGGCTAAGGTCCATTCTAAAGTCGACGAGCTAGCAAATGTCATGGCGGATCTCACGACCCAAGTCGCCCGATTGCAATTACAGCAAAATCAAATCTTGGTTCGTGAGCTGGGGATTGATATCCGGAAGCGGCCGACCGATGCTCCCTCCAGCCCGAGAGCGGAACACCTTTATGAAAAACGGACGCGATCAGCCGCCAGTCCCTCCGATACGCACACTGAACGTGGTAAGCGGACAGTAGGCGAACCAAAGACTTATCGTCCTCAGGGTCCAGCATCAGTAAGGGCGCGTATTCCAATAGAGAGAAAGAAGAAAGTATACTCCTTCAGGAAGGATAAAGTCCGCGAAATATTCATGGACGCCTTGAACAAAGGTCTTCAACTGCCTATTCTAAAGAGGCCACATGAGATAAACATGACCGACAATCCCATATACTGCCCATATCATAGAATGGTGAGTCATACCATTGAAAACTGCTATGTTTTTAAAGATTGGGTGGAGAACCAATACAAACTCGGGAAAGCCTCACAGTCGTTAGATGTACCGACAAGCCACAGAGCTACGGTCATCAACACAGCCCCGCCAAGATCAAAGTTCGAGGAGCTAGGATAAGAAAACCACTGACCACAACGTCGTTAAAATGGGAATGACAGACCACCAAGTCTTTAAACTGGGAATAATCGACCACCACGTCATTAAACTGGGAATAATCGACCTCTAAGTCGTTAAACTGGGAATGTAAAAAAAATATGTAAATAAACAAAAAATGTGTAAATAAAAGAAAAATAAAAGCCGAAATGATAGGGCAACTCGCAATAAAAATCAGCGAGTAAAATAAAGATAAAAATAAAGCCGAAATGATGGGGCAACCGCGAATAAAAGCCGAAATGATAGGGCAACCGCGAATAAAAGCCGAAATGATAGGGCAATAGCGATCTTCGTGATAAGAAAAGCTGAAATGATAGAGCAATCGCGGTAAAACAAAAAAAAACAACAAAAACAAAACAAAAAAACGGCGAATGATAAGTCGCTCCTGGTACCATATTCCAGTGCAGCGATGCAGACGCCAACCAAACCCAAATTCCCAAGTGGCGAATGATGAGTCGCTCCTGGTACCATATTCCAGTACAGCGATGCAGACGCCAACCAAATTCCAAATCCCATACCCCAACGGCGAATGATGAGTCGCTCCTGGTACCATATTCCACCGTAGCGATGCACATGCCGACAAAGTCCCAAAATTTTTCCGGCCCTACGGTCTGGATCATACATCCTGCAAAACCGTATACAATCCACGGGTGTAAAAACAATCTCAATCTCTCCCGAGTCCTACCGGTGAGACTACATTCAAAGTCCAAAAAATAAAAATAAAAAAAAGGTATGTCCATAAGAAAAATGGACACGGATGAAAACCCGAAAGGACTCCGTGAGTAAAAACAACAGGACTGCCGGCGAGTTTGTGAAAACCCGAAAGGGCACAAACTCGGAAAAAAAGAGATAAAATGCACTCGCAAAGTCCTCTCTACTTTGTGAGAAGAAAATTCCCGCGTGAGATCCTTACGACTCATAAAGGAGCAACACACTTAGGAGTCCCCACGACTCCTAAGGAGAAAATACACCTACGAGATCCTTTCGACTCGTAGGGAGAAATTGCTTTTATGGACCCTTGCGGCCCATAAAATTGAAAAGCCTTAGGTGATAGGGATCTAAACCTGCCTCCTAAGCCATCAATTCCCAAATCATCTTGGGGCAAATGATGAGTTGCTCCTGGTATTATTCCAGTGTAGCAATGCAGATGCCAAACAAAAACCGAAATATTCAAATCCACTCATGGCAAATGATGATTCGCTCCTGGTACCATATTCCAGTGTAGCGATGCTGATGTCAACTCAAATCAAACCAACCAATTCCAACATCGACCTTTACGTCAAACAACGACACTCCGTAATGGGGAAACGTCAAGTAGACACTCTGTACCGGGATACGTCAACCAATCGACACTCCGCCTCGGGGAAACATTGACCAGCGACACTCCGTACCGGGGAAACGTCACAGACAGACACTCCGACTCGGGGAAACGTCCAACACAGACACTCCGTGCCAGTGACACGTCGACCAGCGACACTCTGCATTGGGGAAACGTCCAACAACGACACTCCGTAACGGGGAAACGTCAAGTAGACATTCCGTACCGGGGATACGTCAACCAATTGACACTTCGCCTCAGGGAAACGTCGAACAGCAACACTCCGTACCGGGGAAACGTCACAGACAGACACTCCGTCTCGGGGAAACGTCCAACACAGACACTCCGCATCAGGGAAACGTCCAATAACGACACCCCGTAACGGGGAAACGTCAAGCAGACACTCCATCTCGGGGACACGTCAACAAGCAAATACTCCATCTCGGGGACATGTCAACCAGCGACACTCTGCGTCGGGGAAACGTCCAACACAGACACTCCGTGCCAGGGACACGTCAACCAGCGACACTCCGCATCGGGGAAACGTCCAACACAGACACTCCGCATTGGGGAAACATCCAACAACGACACTCCGCATCGGGGAAACGTCCAACACAGACACTCCGCATTGGGGAAACATCAACCAGCGACACTCTGCGTCAGGGAAACGTCCAACACAGACACTCCGTGCCAGGGACACGTCAACCAGCGACACTCTGCGTCAGGGAAACGTCCAACACAGACACTCCGTGCCAGGGAAACGACAACCAGCGACACTCTGCATCGGGGAAACGTCCAACACAGAAACTCCGCATCGGGGAAACGTCCAAAACACACACTCCGCATCGGGGAAACGTCCAACAACGACACTCCGTAATGGGGAAACGTCAAGCAAACACTCCGCCTCGGGGACACGTCAACCAGCGACACTCCGTGCCGGGGGCACGTCTACTAAATCACTCCGGTCCAGGGAAACGTCTACCACAGACACTCTGTCACGGAGACGCGTTAAGCGTCGACCATCTATGTCGTAAAAAGGGCAGTGCATCCCAAAAAGTGGGAACCAAAGCAAGTCGCTTCCACGCGAAAGAAGATCCATCAATTTCATGCACACGACCCACATATGTGGTGTGCATTTATTGATGGGGGGCACTTTGTTGGGGTCGAAAATTGCACCCCGGTTGACCAAATCAAAGTCAAGGTCAACCCCAAGCCAAGTAGGCCCAAGCCCGGATCAAGTGGGCCCATGCCCAGGTCGAGTCCGAACATGAAGCGGCCGGCCCTCCTCTATGCCAAAATAAAAATCATGTAATAAATAATTTTTGTGTAATTTTTTATGCATGAATTTATGCAAAATGGGCATAAAATCAAATTTTTGTAAATCCCATGGCTTATGTGTAAAAAGAAATGGCACATGAGCCATGGGATGGGCAAAATGCCATTTTTGTAGAGCCCAAGGGGCTATATGTAAAGTGTATAGCCTATAAAGGCAAAAATAATGAAAATATCTCAACAACTTTTTCTCTCTCCAAAAAAATTCAGATCTGTGATCTTCTTCTTCCTCAAGGTTCTAAAACCTTCTTTTTTTCTTTTGAATTAAATCAAGAGTTTTACTCTTCCTTTTATAAAACAAAATAGTTTTTCACCACAAAACCCACAAAGAGGAACTCAGATCTGCCTTCAGATCTCAGAAAGGAGAGATTTTTAAAATCTCATACTTCTTGATCTTCAAGATCCGGCCAACAAAGGAAGAAGAAGGAGACCCATCCCCAGAAACCCCACTTTGGGGAAGGGCTAGGGCTCAAGGGGAGAAGCCCTTCATCAGCTTCAAAACATCCTAAGAGTTTAACTCCTCACACACACACACACACACACACACACACACAAAAAAAATAATAATAATAAGTGCTCCTTTCTGGGAGTACAACTCCCATTGCAAGGACCAAATCCCTTTTTCCGCTCGAACGCCCACGTGCTGACACTTGGGGCGCTAGCGCTCAAAGCGCTAGGGCCCAAAGCGCTAGCGCCCAAAGCGCTAGCGCCCGAGAGCCCACGTGCTGACACGTGGGGCGCTAGTGCTCAAAACGCTAGCGCCCTTGCGCTCAAAGTGCTAGCGCCCAAAGCGCTAGTGCCCGAGCGCCCACATGGTGACACATGGGGCGCTAGCGCTCAAAGTGCTAGCGCCCTTACGCTCATAGCGCTAGCGCCCAAAGCACTAGCGCCCGAGCACCCACGTGCTGCCACGTGGGGCGTTTGCGCTCTTGCGCCCAGAGCGCTAGCACCCAAAGTGCTAGCGTCCCAGCACCCACGTGACTGGCACGTGAGGCGCTAGCCCTCTAGCGCTCTTGCGCTTAAAGCGCTAGCACCCAAAGCGCTAGCGCTTTTTCCCACGCATCCTTTGGATGCCCTTTCCCTTCTTTTATTTTATATATATGTATACACACACACACACACACACTCTACAACACTATCCCTTGACCCCCAGCCCGCTATCCGGGTTGCGGGACCCCCGTAAAAACTCTGCGGGGCCCCCGATATATCCAAACCCCTCTTTCAAAACACGACACACATACACTGCACATTGAGTTCGCATGACCTGTTTGACCCGTTAATCGAAGGTTCACTCGCTCCGAAGGCGAGGGGTAATTAACGGCAGCTTAGTCCACGGCTGCCAGAGATTTGGATACCCGCAATCAATAAACCCCAGCCTACCCTAGGCAGGAGGAATCTGTAATGCGCCTAACAAGCACGCGCGCATTCCAATCTCAATAGGGTGACGAAAAACACCCTACAATGTATTAGTCGGTTATATGTGATATAGCCGGATTATTAAGTCAAGTATTGATTTGATAATTTAATGTATATTTATATATTTGATATATTAACATACATTAACTAGTACATGCTCACTTATGATTTGTTTTCTCACTTGCTTTGTGCACATTGTATATATGTGATATATGCAAGTGTACATTATTTTGTATCATGCTTGATGATACATGCAACTTGGGTGTGTGTATGACTTACACCATGCTTGGTTTAATCCTAGGGTTTTTATTTATTTTGGTAAATCAAAATGGTGGCATTTTTATCATGGCAAGAAGCTTTGAGAAACTTGGATTTGCATTGACTAAGTCCGCAAGTTTTTTTTTGCCTAAGATATTTATTAACCCAACCAATTATCCTAACCATGGTTAAATCTCTACAAAGGTTAAGTATATGATGCTTAACTCACCCATGGTTGCCATAATCAAAAATTGATTTTATCATGAGATATTTCTTCTTCTTCTTCCAAAAGCTTTCTAGCTTCAATGGAGATGAGAGAAAATAGTGAGAAAATTATTTCTAAAATGGGTAAAATTCCTACTTCATTATCCTCTACTACTTGCCATTTTGTATAGGGTGTTTGCTTCACTAATTCCACAATTATTGAAGGGGTAGCTTGGGTTAGTGTCTCCTCAACGTAGATCATCTTCAGCCTCGAAGACTTCGATGCAAACTTGTTCATTTCTTTATGGGAGCCTCTTTAGAGTCTGGGAGTTCATGATCGCAGCGAAGGGACTACTACACAGAGCTATTGAAGTGAAGGACCGATCTACAAAGGTTTTATTCCTTGTTCACTTCTTATGCAAAGTTGTTTGTATTATGTTTCGTCGGATTTTCTAGTATACGATTAGAGTTAGATAGAACGACAATTTTTGAAATTGGTATGGACGATACCTCCTGAAACCTTGCTGCCGTGCTAGGCAACCCTGCAGTGGTATCAGAGCCATTCTAGAAAATTAGATGGATTTTGTTAGATTACAAAACCGAAACGACTCCGAAACTTGAAACACGATAACCTAGTTTCTGTCGATTTTAAAAAGTCTTCAAAAAAAATTTTAAACAACTGCAGAATATTATATGTGATATTACATGAACACAAAGAAATTTGAAGCACTTTGGCCGGAATTTGGCCGGCGACATGGGCATGAAATCCTATGTGCTCGGTTCTTTAAAGGAGTTTTTGCTTCGAATTTTTCCTGTGTTCCAGTCTCTGGGTTTTGGTGTTTCATGTGTTGTTTGTTTTTTCTAAATTTGCATGTGATATGATCTTACACTATAAGCAATTCGGAGTGTTTCGTATTCGTAGTTTTAACATTGTTTCAGGGATTCCCATGTTGTCTAGGCGATGTTAAAAAATTCGATCAAGTGTCAAAAGCCTATTTTTCCAAGTTTAACGTATTCGGAAAATCATGCAAGTAATTCTGTAAACCCTCTAGAAGAATGAAACCCTAACTCGATTTCTTGGATCGCGGAACCGCGGTCATACCCTAGGGTTTGCCGCAGTTCCGTGGCGACATGAGTGAGATTTGGGTCTGCCCTTCTACGGCTGGTGCATAGGTATTGTGGCATATTCTGGGTATTATTAAACTGTGCTCAAGTGTTGAGCCGTCGGGGAATTGTGGGACTTTGATGATTCGATCGAAAAGTTTAACGTCGTCTGGGTATCATGTGATGGGATACAATATTTGGAATCCACACTAATTTGAATTTTATAAATCTAGCAATTTAGTCTCATTTGATCGGTTGCCACGGGATTTTGATGTCATCAAAAGTCCGTCGCAATCACGTACCGTACGCGGATACTCGCTGGATAACCTTACTAGATAGCCACGCCCCATAGCCCCGACAAAGTGACTGTAGGAGAACCCCGTAGCCAAAAGCATCCGTTCGGGTACTCGCGGCCGCGGTGTTCCGCCTTAGTGCACTTCGTCGATGGTATCGGGGGTGCGGCCGTCTGCTAAAGTTTCCGACAAGCATTCGATCAGCTTATCGGGAATCTTGTTGAATTACCCGACAAGTTATTAGAAAGTGTTTTCAATATCGAGACTAAAATGCGGGGTTTATAATTGTTAGGCATGTGATGTCTAAGGAATTCATTTGGTTAGGCATGAAATCCGGAATATGAGATATTTCGGGTTTATAATTTCTAAGGTGGTTGCGGATTCCAACTGTTGTAGTTTTTCACTTTCTTTTCTGCTACCGTAAGTGTAATATGTGGTGTATCGCTGGTTTCGTTGCTATATGTCAACGACAACTGGGATACGCATATTTACTTACGTTGATGACATGTGATGTTATGTGTTGCTGGGATATGTTATATTGGATCGTCGTGTTTGAATAGCCGGGGGTTTTATGTGAGATGAGAGTTTTTCTTTTGCATTCATGTAAAAGCTTGTATGTAATATTCTTTTATTTGGGCACTTCCGGGTTGAGGAAGATGTCACCGTTGATGTATATTATTTACTTTTCCGCATTAGCATAGACCCAAGGAGGAAAGCACAAGTAACCGGGTTCTAAGGTACAGTGGGAGGCCATCTCGAGGAGTCGAGACCGGGTCTCCTAACTCTAGAATTGGTAGGGTTGCTTGCCGCTCTCGTAGGGGTCTAGGGATGTGGGTTTGGCTATTCATCACGACCGTGAAATCCGTGTTTTATACAGGCTTAATTTAAAACACGGAAATCCTAGTATATCCAATATTTCATATGTTATCTTCTGCTGCTCTGTGATGCGATCACTATGAAATGTTCTGAGACGAATACTTATATTATATATATATGATATATATTATATATTACTGCTTTCGTTTCATATGTGGTGCTTAAAAAGCATAATTTGATGGGACTTTATTAATGAGATTAATGAAATAAAAGAAACCTAAAATATGTTGTAGAAACTTGTTTTAAAAACTGGTAGCTCTAGTTCTTACTTTGCATAGCGGTATTCCTTGTAGAATATCCAGCACCTTATTCGATAAGGAAAGAACCGAGATCCCTTCACTGAGAGTGACCTCTTTAGCAATAACTGGAAGATGCTACAACCCTTGGTTTGTCTTTTGATTGCTTCTATAGTTTTTGCTTTTTATAGTGGTATTTGTGAAATATCTTGCACCTTATTCGATAAGGAAAGAGCCGAGATCCCTTCACCGGGAGTGAACTCTTTAGCAAAACTAGTAAAAGCCTCAAAAACACTCCTTTACAAAATCACTCGATTATACAACGAGATCAAGTTCATTACGCAAAAAGTTTTCTTAAAAACCTGTCGTGGCCCTCCATCATTTCAGATAAGTAATAGTTAGTATTCGTGCTGTGTTTATTGACCTTGTCAAGGCGTAGTGTGCGGTAGCTGATTAGTGCTTATCTGCTAGCATATGATGCGATTAGATTAGAGTAGTCGTGCGACTTTGTTGACCTTGTCAAGGGTCATGCGGGTGTGTTTAATTCAATCAGGAAATGACGGGTTGAACTTGACTTGCGGTCTATGGTTTGTTGACCTTGTCAAGGGCATAGATCGCTCGGGGCAAAACATTTTCGGGAATTTCAAGTGTTGAAATTTGCAATGAGATTGCATACCTTCTATGAGATAGTTGGATCCCGATACCCACAACGAGTAACAGTTACTCCTGGGAGAGTTTTACACATTACAATTAGCCGATCAAGTAGGTGTCTAGAAAGGTGTTACCGGGGTTACGCCCCTGAGAAAACGAGGTTTATTTTAATTAGGTCCGTGCGAAAGCACGGAGAACCTCCCTCAAAGTACCAGCACTGGCCTGGCCGAAAGATTGGCGAACTTATAGGGTGTAATTAATCCCGGCTAGTCTTTCCTTTTAGGGTTTGAAGGAAGATTTGACTAAAACAGTGGGAGCCATCCTGATTAGATAAAATAATAATCAATCTAATCTTGCAAGAGCATACGCTGAGTGTTTTCTTCTCTCTCTCTCCAGGTAGCGGCCATGCCACGTCTTAATCAAGATAATAATATGGATGTATTGACCGAACCCGCTTGTTATACTGAGCTGGGGAACGTTGGTCCCGCTTCAACTTATAATTATTATAAGACCGAACAGGAAATAAGGGATTACCAGGATTCCCGTGCCGCCCAAACAAAGAAAGTGCATGATGATGCATCTTCTTTGGGTATGTTCATTACCGAGAACTGTTTCTCAGTATTCTTTACGTCCTGAGTATGAGATACCGGATTAGGATCCCGTTAATGTAATCTGTTACATGAGCTACAGATAGGTAGAGAACTGAGAATGGGTGATAAGTTTCAAGAGTTGGAAATAGTGCAATTGTTGCAGCCAAGATGTTGGCAGTTATCATCCTGTATTACCAAATGCATTAATTCTGAACGAATGTTATTAGATACCGAACCTGATATACAACATCATATCAGTCTCTTTATTTAGTAAAGAAGGATATAATTTTTTATTGTTGGATAATGTTTTGAACATTTCCTAAATCAAGAGTTGATCGGTTCAGGCACGTTATCTAAAAGCATATACGTTCTAAATCAAACTACAGTTCTTAATGTACAAAACACACAAGAGGAAGAATTCAGAAATGAACGAATCCTTCTTAAGGCATTGTAGACTAAGTCATATCAATACAACACAACTAGCTAAGTTACATTTAGATACATATTTAAATTAGTTTGAATTTACATCTTGTGAAACTTGCCAGTCATGTCACAAAGATAAGATGACCATAGCTCCGTTTATTGGAAACAGAAAAAGAGTTGGTGAACTCTTGGGATTGATACATGATGATGTATGTAGGTCCCCTGTCTACACATGCCAAGAACAGTTCTTTGTACTTCATTATATTCACTGATAATCTCTCAAGATTCGGACATATGTTCCTGTTGAAACACAAGTCTGAAGTTTTTGAGAAATTCAAAAAATATAAGTTAGAAGTAGAGAACCAAAACAGGTATAAGTATTATGCCCTTTGATGTGATCAAGGAGGAGAATACTTGAGCACGGAATTCCTGGATTATTCTAAAGTAGAATGAGATTCTCTCTCAGCATTACTCCTCCGTATACACCACAGCACGTCGGTGTATCGGGGCGGAGCAATCGCATCCTATGTGATATGGTGCGCTCTATGATAAGTACTACTGAGTTGCCTATTTCTTTTTGGGAGTTTTGCGCTTGAGAAGCTGCATACCTATTGAATTGGGTTCCAACCAAATCAGGTGTCTACCACTCCATATGATATATGGTATGGGAAGAGCCCATCTCTTAAGTAAGTTAAGATTTGGGGTTGTCCGGCCTATGTCTAAAAGCAAAATCCGGACAAGCTCGAGGCAAGGTCAGTTCTGTGGAAGTTTGTTGGATATCCCAAGCATTCGCAAGAGAATATCTTCTACCGCACCGAGAAACAAAAGGTGTTTTATTTCTCAGCATGCCACCTTTTTAGAAATGGAATTTCTTGTAAAGAAATTAGTGATCATGAGGTAGAACTGGAAGGAGTTCCAGCTATACAAACTGCAGCTAACGATTTGGTAGAACCGAAAGATTCAATAGTTCCCGACGAACCTCAGCCTCTCCGCCGATCTGGTAGGGTTCCTCATCCACCTGAGAGATACTTCGGTTTTCTCTATGACAGTGAGAGCGAGGATTTCATTATGAGATGATGACCCAACTATTTTCGAGCAGGCCATCAAGATTGGTAACACTGTAAGAATGGTTGGATGCTAAGCAATCTAAGATAGAATCCATATACACCAACAAAATATGGACTTTGGTTGCTATATCTGAAGGGTTAAATCCCCATTTGTAGCAAGTATATCTTGAGAAGATTACTTGGTGTAGATGGAAAAGTTGAGACTTTCAAAGCTAGACTTGATGTAAAAGGTTTTCGTCATCGACCAGGTGTAGATTATGATGAAACCTTTTCTAGTGCCTATGCTTAAGTTCATCTAGATCCTACTTGCCATTGCTACATACCATAACTACGATATCTGGCGGTTGGGTGTCATGACTGATTTTCTAAATAGTGATTTAGAAGAGAGCGTCTATAAGTACATGTCCAGAGGGCTTCGTAGACAGTGGGAGCAGCGGAAACGTGTGCAAGTTGCTTTACAGGTTAAAGCAGGTATCGCGGAGTTGGAACATCTGTTTTGATGTGGTAGTCAAAGTGTTTGACTTCATCAAAATGGTAGATGAATCTTGTATGTACAAAAAAGGTAGTAGAGAGTATTGTGGTCTTCCTCGTATTGTACGTGGATGACATACTCTTGATAGGGAAGGTGTTTCCTATGCTACACTCGGTCAATCTCCACTTATCATAAGAATTCTCTATATAGGATCAAGGTGATACCTCATAAATCCTGTGTTTTGGATCTATGAGATGGATCTAAGTGGATGTTAGGGCTCTCACTAGATGTAGTAAGATGGTATCAATCGATCCTAGGGAGAATCACTGGAAATCTTCCAGGGTAATAAGGTCAACTGAATGTCAGTCACGGGCATTGTTTTTACCCTCAGTAGAGGGACGGTATGTTGGAAGAGTTCCAAGTTAGATACCGTGACATACTAAATGATAAAGGTTGGATATATCGCTACCAATGATACTACCAAAGAAGGATTCTGGGTGTATATAAGTTCATGAAATGAACTTCATTCCTACCATTGTGTGACAATGGAGTTGTGACTTTGGCCTAGGAACCCCCGCCCCATTAGTGATCCAGACATATTCTAAGGCGGTATCACCTGATCATGGAGATGGTTGATCTCGAGGGAGATCGAGATTAGGAGAGTAGACACAGAGGACAACACGACGGATCCACTCACAAACGCTTTTCCTAAAAGAGACTTTTATGGGATGGTTGGGTATGAGATACCACAACCACTGCTATATGATGGCCCTAGTGCAAGTGGGAGATTGTTAGTTATATGTATGCCCTAGAGGCCATTACTGTACATACGATGTATATTGTAGTGGATGCTTGGACATATATATGGAGGACTTTCTTGCTCGATATGATAGTATGCTATCTAGTTGCTCTTTATCTTAACATGTACACTTATTGTCTCTCTATTATATATTGGTAAAGCCCTTAGAATGAGTACTTGACTACCAGGATTATGATGCAGATCATACTAGTGGGGACAGAGTAGTCGGTAAGTACATCCTTCAAATGTTCCTGGTCGTAGGTGTATCGAGACAGGGCATCGATATACCAGAGTAGATTAGCGTATAGCTTCTCGACCCATATAGATGGGCGATGGATGATCCCATATCCATTGGTGTTTGACATCAGAGATAGTATACGGGTGCTCAGTGGTGACTGGGTACACTAAACGGACTCGCCGAGAACTCCTAAATGGTATTATACCTATCATCAGTAGCAGTTCTCTGGTGACACTGGTACATGTTAGTCTGTAGACCCGAGATCGTCATAGAGTTTTGTGTGATTCCCAATGTGCTTTGATTTCCACCTTACCACGTTCAAGAGAACGTGAAAAACGGTGGTTTTTGGCTACAGTCCCGAATCACATTGAGGCAATGAGCGATACGAGGGGTTTCGCCTCTCCCGGTATTGGGGGTTGATATTACGCTGTGCTCGATTGGCTATAACAGGAAGTCCTTGGCCAGGGCTGCTTCAGAGATATACTGATAAGTGTTATCAGTAGTTTCTCGACCCGTTATGAGCCTTACATCGGCATGACTTATCGAGTTACTGGGGTCTGACGTTTACCATCCCTAGACGAGATATGCGACATATCAGACGAAGAGACCGGACTGTACGGTAATATTACTGATTGAGTATGACCAGACTTGCTTGTTGATCTTCTGATCGCTCAATACCCGGGTGGCCGTTACGTTTAGCAGACCGCTTGCGGCTTGTGGGTGTTTGATATGATCATCGTCTACTGCCGGCATATTGACGATTCTTTAAAGTCCTACATAGAGGTTTCCTGACTCAAGCGAAACGGAGTAGGAGCGCATATGTGATATGTGCGGGACCGAGATTAATACGATATGTGATACCGTATTCTATTCTCGCGATATGTGACATCGGTCGGTTATATGTGATATAACCGGGTTATCGAATCAAGTATTGATTCGATAAGTTGATACACATGGTATTAGTCGGTTATATATGATATAGCCGGATTATTAAGTCAAGTATTGATTTGATAATTTAATGTATAATTATATATTTGATATATTAACATACATTAACTAATACATGCTCACTTATGATTTGTTTTCTCACTTGATTTGTGCACATTGTATATATGTGATATATGCAAGTGTACATTATTTTGTGTCATGCTTGATGATACATGCAGCTTGGGTGTGTGTATGACTTACACCATACTTGGTTTAATCTTAGGGTTTTTATTTATTTTGGTAAATCAAAATGGTAGCATTTTTGTCATGGCAAGAAGTTTTGAGAAGCTTGGATTTGCATTGACTAAGTCTACAAGTTTTGTTTTGCCTGAGATATTTATTAACCCAACCAATTATCCTAACCATAGTTAAGTCTCTACAAAGATTAAGTATATGATGCTTAACTCACCCATGGTTGCCATAATCAAAAATTGATTTTATCATGAGATATTTCTTCTTCTTCTTCCAAAAGCTTTCTAGCTTCAATGGAGATGAGAGAAAATGGTGAGAAAATTATTTCTAAAATGAATAAAATTCCTACTTTATCATTCTCTACTACTTGCCATTTAGTATAGGGTGTTTGCTTCACTAATTCCACAATTAGTGAAGGGGTAGCTTGGGTTAGTGTCTCCACGACGTAGATCATCTTCGGCCTCAAAGACTTCGATGCAAGCTTGTTCATTTTTTCATGGGAGCCTCTCTAAAGTCTAGGAGTTCATGATCACAGCGAAGGGAATACTACACGGAGCTATTGAAGTGATGAACCGGTCTACAAAGGTTGTATTCCTTGTTCACTTCTTATGCAAAGTTGTTTGTATTATGTTTCGTCGGATTTTCTAGTATAAGATTCTAGATTAGGGTAAGCTAGAACGGCAAATTTTTAAATTGGCATGGACGATGCCTCCCGAAACCTTGCTGCCGTGCTAGACAACCCTGCATCTATTGGGTCATGAATGATTCGAATAGCAGTAGTCGTTATCCGACCCGACCCGCAAGTTTAGAACCCAATATGATGCAACATTGTATCTGAGATTTACCAGTAAAGTGTATCTATGTAAATCTAGTATAATATCTATATTATATTTTTATATCTTTATATATCATATATCTAGATCATCATATATCTTTTAATAGCCATAAGTTAATAATAAGTTATATGTTATTAACTGTCATCATATGGTTGCCATCCCATATCTTATTTTGCTTTTATTTTTTACGTTTAAATTTCAAGATATCTAATATCAAATATTTACTAAATCTAGATATATTTTTAGAATCCTTTTAAATCTTAAATTAGGGGTATGGGATATTTAAAATATATTTTTACATTATGGTTAAGAAGTTTACATATGTGATTTATTTTCCAAAATATATTTTGATGAGATTTTGGTGAATATTGGTTGTAGTTTGATATTATCTATATACATTAAAACTAATATATATTTATAACCTAATTTAAACTATACTATATATATTTATATTAAACACAAAACCTCTCTCTCTCCCCACATAACATATATCTCCCTCATCAATTTATATATTCTCCTTCTTCGTTCTTCAAGCCTACACCCATTCTTTCCGACGCAATTTCAGCCGCATTCTAGAATCTTAACCGAGCCATCAAAACTTGGTATTGATTTATATAGGGTCATGTTGCTTCCGTTTATCGCGTTTGTTTCGAGGTAAGTTTACAACTTTCTACATGCTATATTTTATGTAATTTACTTATATATTGTCGTATTATTATTATTATTAGTGTCATCATCATCATCATCATCATACAGCTATATCTATATAATTTTTATACCGTAATTATTTAACGTTAATCGGTTTTATAACATACAATGTATGTAAGTTTACAACTTGCGACATGCTATTATTATATTTATAAATATATATATATCGTTATAATATTTCTTATTATTATCATTAATTAGTTTATAATCTAAATTTTATAACGTTATAAAAAATATAGTTTGAAAATATTATAGTTTACACATAAAACGTCGTCGCAAAGCGGATACGACAAATCTGAAATTTACTGTACAGCTTACCTTATAAAATTCATTATAAATTATAGAAAAATCATTAGCATACGATCTTTAGTTCGTTACGAAGCTAACTCAGAATAATATAACCCTATGAAATATTTACTTGCAAAATAAATTGTTTAAATAACATAAACTGTAAATGAAACTACCTCTGAACTGCTGTCCAGGGAAATTCCAGCAGCAAACTTTCAATTTAGAACGTTCATAACTTTTTGTAGAAACAATATGAGATACTTTAACTTATAAAAATGAAAACCTTATTGAATTATCTTTATTTTGGTATATCACACGTCTCTTTTGGAGGACGTTTGTTATATTTAAACTATTTTACAAATCATGGTGAAACTGAATTTCTGAACGAAACTTTCTTGTGCATGGTTAATCAATACCACTTTTATAGTTATTAATCGGATTGAATATTTTATCTCTATTAATGTTATTATATCAATATCTATTTAATAAATAATAGTGTATGTGTCTTAATATTCAACAAATATTACCAATTTACAGTTTTATAGTATCTGTCTGTATCCGTACTGATAATACCATATCTAGTTACAAGCCGGAACATCATGATATCATTATACTATTACATTAGCACAATATGTTATTTAGTTTGCATCATATATGGTAATGAAGGTGTAATGGTTATTACACATAGATACATATGCATCCTGGTATCCATTTTTTTTACCATGTTCCGATATCGATTACAGTTTCACATTTGTCACCTATTGGTTAATATACATCACATGAAATTTCCACGACACACTACATGACTTGTTATTTGGATCTTACTACTAATACCGACAATCCTGGCGTGTTGTCCTGACGGACGTGACTTATTGTCTGCATAGACAAGAACTGTACATGCTTGATCCTGTGTTGGCGTTAGATTATATTGGAAATACCTGTCTCGAACACAAACCTAGGGGAAAAGGGAAATAAAGAATGTAACCGAAACTTAATTTAAGAGGATATTATTACTTGTTTGCCATTTTCTCGGGCATTAAGGAATAATTACTTGTTTGCCGTTTTTCCGGGCGTTACGGAATAATCATTACTTGTTTGCCGTTTTTCTGGACGTTACGGAATAAATACTGTTACTGTGGTCCCGTGGGGAATGAACGGGATATATACTGTGGGTTACGATAAGGATTACATTAATTGATTTGAAGACTTTTAGAATAGATAACCTAGAAGCACAGTTTTAGGTTATACATCACACATCACATACATACACATACCTCACTGTTTCATATCTGTGTTATTTATTTATATTCATGTTTACTTATATCATTACATCCTGGTTATTACTATTATTTTGATATTATGACGCACTAACGTCTGAGTTTTGCATGGCCCAGTTCCTTTACCTTTATCGCAGGCAGATCAAGATTACTTTAACCATCAAGCCGAGCGATAAGGAGTTGAACATGTGTTTTAAAGATATTTAGTTTGGTTTATTTCCGCAGTTTTATTTCTTTTGATGTGAGCCCATATTGGGACATGTTTCAGATGTTGTTTATTGGATTTGATTCGTTTCCGCTTATGCATTTTTCTTGACTCTATTTACTGTGGCAAATGGACATGTATTAGCTAGATTATATTTTACTGTTCTTGATATCCTATACATAGCCGTAATGTGACTGTGGAGGGATGATTCCTAGCCACATGTAGCATGGTTGGCTCTGTCACATGCTGTGTTTACGTATTTTGGGAAGCGGGGCATGACAGGATTTGTTTGGTATCAGAGAATAGGTTTTAAGTTAGCTGGGTTTGGTTTCTTTTGTAGTTGGGTATTGGACCCAATACACTAATCAGGAAACCCAGAATTTTAGGAACATGTCCTGCCACATTATTATCTTTTCATTCGAATTCTTGAATCTTATCCTTCTCTTAAACTCTTTTATCTCAACGATTTGGAAATGACTCTGCATCTCGGCTTGGAATCCTTTTGGTTCCTTATTGTTTCTCCCATCTTATTCTCTCGATTCTGTTAGTAGGATTTGGGCGACTTGAATGGAGTTATGTAGTTGTAAATATGTACCGCGGCATGGTTACGATGCGGTACTCTATTTAGGTAACCTGGAGTCCTATTTCAATTCATTTTCTTGACTTATGGTTATTGTATTACCTTGTTTCCTCTCGGCGTCATTGCTTACAAGTTTATGTCTTATCGCGAGCTTGAATCCAGTAACCACGATATATCTTTCTCTCGTCCCGTAAGAACTAATCCGTTTGCGTTTTGAAAAATAAAGATAAACACAGGAGAAGTTTTTGATGATTGCAGTAGTTCGAAATTAACCTCAGCGGGAGCTAGTACAGACCACTTCAAGGACGATCAAATGTAAGATATTTGATTGAAGAAGTTTTGGCAGACCCGCTTCAAATTATCAGAGTATTAATGTAACACCCTAGTATGGTTATACGACATTAATTGGTATTTTAACACTTACTTTATATTTCTTCTATTCTATCTATTGGGTCGCAAATGATTCGAATAGTAGTAGTCGTTATCCGACCCGACCCACGAGTTTAGAACCCAATATAGTGCAAGATTATATCTGAGATTTACCAGTAAAGTATATCTATGTGAATCTAGTATAATACCTACATTATATTTTTAGATCTTTATATATCATATATCCAGATCATCATATATCTTTTAATAGCCACAAGTTAAAAATAAATTATATTTTTTTAACTGTCATCATATAGTTGTCATCCCATATCTTATTTTGTTTTTATCTTTTACGTTTAAATCTCAAGATATCTAATATCATATATTTACTAAATCTAGATATATTTTTAGAATCCTTTTAAATCTTAAATTAGGGGTATGAGTTATTTAAAATATATTCTTATATTATGGTTGAGAAGTTTACATATGTGAATTATTTTTCAAAATATATTTCTTATGATATTTTGGTGGAGATTGGTTGTAGTTTTATATTATCTATATACAATAAAACTAATATATATTTATAACCTAATTTAAACTATACTATATATATTTATATTAAACACAAAATATCTCTCTCTTTCTTCACATAACATATCTCACCCTCATCAATTTAAATATTCTCCTTCTTCGTTCTTCAAACCCACACCCATTCTCACCGACGTAACTCCAGCCGCATCTTAGAATCTTAACTGAGCCATCAAAACTTGGTGTTGATTTGTATAGCGTCATGTTGCTTCCGTTCATCGCGTTTGTTACGAGACAAGTTTACAACTTGCTACATGCTATGCTTTATATAATTTACTTATATATTGTCGTACTTTTATTATTATCATCATCATCATCATCATCATCATCATCATACAGTTATATCTATATAATTTATACACCATAGTTATATAACATTAATCAGTTTTATAACATACAATGTATGCAAGTTTACAACTTGCGACATGCTATAATTATATCTATAAATATATATATCATCGTAATATTTCTTATTTTTATCACTAATTAGTTTATAATCTGCATTTTATAACGCTCTACAAAATATAGTTTAAAAATATTATAGTTTACACATGAAACGTCGTCGCAAAGCGGATACGACAAATCTGAAATTTACTGTACACCTTACCTTATAAAATTCATTATAAATTATAGAAAAATCATTAGGATACGTTCTTTAGTTCCTTAAGAAGCTAACTCGAAATACTATAACCCTATAAAATATTTACTTGCAAAATAAATTTTTTAAATAACGTAAACTGTAAATGAAAAAACCTCTGAACTGCTGTCCAAGGAAAATCCAGCGACAAACTTTCAATTTCGAACGTTCATAAATTTTTGTAAGAACAACCTGAGATACTTTAACTTATAAAAATGAAAATTTTATTGAATTGGGTTTGTTTTGATATATGATACGTCCCTTTTGAAGGACGTTTGTTATTTTTAAGCTATTTTACAAATCATAGTGACGCTGAATTTCTGAACGGAACTTTCTTGTGCATGGTTAATCAATACCACTTTTATAGTTATTAATCGGATTGAATATGTTATCCCTGTTAATGTTATTATTTCAATATCTTTTTAATAAGTAATATTCATGTGTTTTAATATTCAACAAATATTACCGATTTACAGTTTTATAGTATCTGTTTGTATCCGTACTGATAATACCATATCTAGTTGCAAGCCGGAACATCATGATATCATTATACTATTACATTAGTACAACATGTTATTTAGTTTGCATCATATATGGTAATGAATGTGTAATAGTTATTACAGATAGATACATATGCATCCTGGTATCCATTTTATTTACCGTGTTTCGATATCGATTGCAGTTTCACATTTGGCACTTATTGGTTAATATATATCACATGATATGTCCACGACACACTACCTGACTTGTTACTTTGATCTTGTTACTAATACCGATAATCCTGATGTGTTGTCCTGACAGACGTGACTTGTTGTCTGCATAAACAAAAACTATACATGTTTGATCCTGTGTTGGCATTAGATTATATTGGCAATACCTGATTTGAACACAAACCTGGAGGAAAATGGAAAATCAAGAATGTAACCGAAACGTAACTCAAGAGAATATTATTACTTGTTTGCCGTTTTTCCGGGCGTTACGGAATAATTACTTGTTTGCCGTTTTTCCGGGCGTTACGGAATAATCATTACTTGTTTGTCGTTTTTCCGGACGTTACGGAATAGTCATTACTTGTTGCAACCTTTAATGATATTCCCAACCAACTCCTCCATTCTAAATTGTTTTGGAATTATCTCGATGCACATCCTTCAAGACAGGCTAAGCTGTCAGCTTCTACATCCCACTCTATCATAAGTATTTTCCACAACACCAAAATCTTTCATGTCGAACACTAATCTGAACTAATGACTCAGGTCACTGATCTGCAGCATACTTGATAGGTGTAATTTATTGCATATTTTTCAAACCTATTTATCATTTTATTGTCATATTTTATGCTTGTTCAGATATCTTTTATGAATTATTACAGATAATAGGGGTTAGATGCAAAAAGACAGAAAATTGTCCTAAAAGAAGGATTAGGTGCGTATAATGGAGAATTAAGAGAATTATCCAGAAAATCAAAATAAATTTGGGAATATCATTAAAGGTTGCAGCAAATAGTAGTGAATCAATCATCACAACAATAAATCAAATGGAGAAACCAAATCAAATCAAAAACAACAAATAAATCTCCCTAATTATATGCCGAATATAGGAACAATTCGGAGATCCATGCAACTGCAGAGATACGAGAATAATTTTCATGATCTGACAACTAAAAAGAACTCAAAAAAATCAAGATAATCAAGTACAAAAAAATCGTGCCACGAAGCCACCAAAGGGCCGCAGATCAGCCGCAAAATGAGCATAGACGTGGCGGTTTAGCCGCGAAATCTGGGCCGTTCATCTTCGATTTTTATGGCTACTATCGTCTTGGTACGTACATTGTTTCTAGAAATATCTTTTTATTTTTCTAAGATTCTAAAGGCACGCAATAGTAGCCAACAGTCTATAATCCTCGAGCCAACGGTCTAGCTGAAGTTTTTAACAAGACCTTGAAGAAAATTATAAAGAAAACAGTGTTCAGAAACAAAAAAGACTGGCATGAAAGGTTACATGAAGCGCTCTGAGCGTACCGAACAACGTTTAAAACGGCTACGAATACAACACCATACATGTTGGTATTCGACACGGAAGCGGTGCTTCCCCTGCAAATAGAACTCCCCTCTCTACGAGTAGCGGTTTGGTACGAGCTAACAGATGAAGAAAATGCTCATCTTTGGCTTGAGGACCTCGACGCTCTCAACGAAACGCACCTTATAGCACAGCAAAATCTGGAGGCTCATAAGGCGAGAATGGCACGGTCATACGAAAAACTGACTAGGCCGAGAACATTCCGCCAAGGCGAACTCGTGCTAGTCGTCAAAAGACCTATGATCCCCAATCGTGCAAAACGGGGGAAATTCGAGCCGGACTATGAAGGCCCATACATTATAGACAAAGTCTACCAATGTGGAGCCTACCTGCTCATGGATATGCATGGCGAAAGACCCTTCCGGCCAATAAACGGCCGATTCCTCAAAAAAATACTACGCTTGACGAGTCACGACTTAGGTCTATGATAGATGATGACGCTCATGTCCACTCGCTATCTTCCTGAGTCCGAACTCTAAGAATAGTATACAAAAAGGCTCTGTCACCCAAAAAATGACGACAAAGGACCGAGAATTCCTTAAACTAATTACCCGCCTCAAATATGGTGATACCGGACCGAGAAGTTCCTAAACTAACAACGGACCAAGAAGTCCTTAAACTAAGTATCCGCCTTAAATATGGCGACATCGGACCGGGAAGTCCTTAAACTAAGTATCCGCCTCAAATATGGCGACATCGGACCGAGAAGTCCTTAAACTAATTACCCGCCTCAAATATGGCGATATCAGACCGAGATGTCCCTAAATTAGAACCTTGACTCAAATATGGCGACATTGGACTGAAAAGTCTCTAAACTAAAATTTCGCCTCAAATATGGCAACAATAGACCGAGAAATCCCTAAACTAACAACGGACCGAGATGTCCCTAAACTAGAACCTTGTCTCAAATATAGCGACATCAGACCGAGATGTCCCTAAACTAACAACGGATCGAGATATTCCTAAACTGACAATAGACCGAAAAGTCCTTAAATTAGAAATTTGCCTTAAACATGGTGATAATGGATCAGAATGTCTTTAAACTAGCACATCGCCTCCAAATCTGGTGATATGCTCCATTGAGATCTATATTGCAATTGAAGTCCTAACGGCGAAGGTTGCAACTCAAGTCTCACTGGCTACACAGCTACTTCAGCGATGAAACCACCCCCAAATCCCACCGGCAAATAGATGGGTCACCTACGATGAAGCTACTTTCGAGAGTTTCGCCATTCTCAAAAAAAAAAAATTTAAAAAATGAGGTATGTCCACAAGCGAAATGGGCACGTGTGAAAACCCAAAAGGGCGCCGTGAGTAAAAAACAGTAAGACTACCGGCGAGCTTGTGAAAACCTGAAAGGGCACAATCTCATGTAAAAAACGGTATGTCCACAAGCAAAATGGGCACGGATGAAAACTCGAAAGGGCGCCGTAAGTAAAAACAGCAGGACTACCGGCGAGCTTATGAAAACCCGGAAGGGCGCAATCTCGTGAAAAAAACGGTATGTCCTCAAGCAAAATGGGCACGGATGAAAACCCGAAAGGGCGTCATGAGTAAAAACAGCGGGACTATCGGCGAGCTTGTGAAAACCCGGAAGGGCGCAGTCTCGTAAAAAGAAAAGTACACTTGCGAGATCCTCATGACTCGTAAGGAGAATTCCCCCCTATGAGACCCTCACGGCACATAGGATTCAAAAGCCTTGAGCTATAGGGATCCAAACCTGTTCTTAAGCCGTCATATCCCCCAAGTTGCCCTACAAGCGGTCCAATATTGACCCTTATATACAATCCACGGACATGAATAAATATTCCCTTACCAAACTCTACTAATGGCGAGAAATGTCTCCATATAGTGAACGACATTTGTAAGTCCTCTTAACTTATCAGGAGAAAACACTCTTGGAAGATCCTTACGACTTACAGGAGAAAATATCACTTAGGAATCCCCACGATTCCTAAGGAGAAAATACACTTACGAGATCCTCTCAACTCGTAGAGAGAAATACCTTTATGAGACCCTTGCGGCTCATAAAGTTAAAAACTTTAGCCGACAGGATCTTAACCCTAATTGCTAAGCCATATTTGTTCAAATCGACAAAGGCAAATGATGATTCGCTCCTGGCAATATCCCAGTTGTAGCGATACCGATGCCAAGGTTGGTATCAGATTCCAAACTCGCGATGAAAATAGCAGCGAGTAGCAAAAAATGCATATGAAATAGCCGAAATGATGGGGTAACTCGCAATAAAAATCAGCGAGCAAAAAATATACATATAAAAACAGCCGAAATGTTTGAACAGCTCACAATAAAAAGCAGCGAGTAAAAATATTTAAAAAATAGCCAAAATGATTGGGCAATCGTGACTTTCGCAATATAAAAATCTGAAATGATAGAGCATCGCGGAAAAATAAAATATATATATAATAAAAAAATGGAAATGAAACTTTTCTGCCCTGCAGGTGAGTCCACACTGGCCCATGTATACAATCCATGGGCACAAATGAAAAGAGAACCATATTTTCCTACCAGGCTCCGTCAAAGGGAGAGCCGGATCTTGACGGCAACATCTACAGCCTAGAGATCAGCTCGACGTACTTCAAATACCAACAGGATGCAGACGCAACGTCAACAAAGGCCCAAGGGTTAAAGCAAAAGTAAAGCCATGGCAAAATCCTAGCTCCAAGTCTTGACAGTACATATACAAGCTAGAAACTATCCCGGCATTCCTCCTCATTTCAGCAGTATGCGAACGCGGCTATCAAATGAAATTGGAGCAATGGCATATTCCTAGTTCCGGACTTCAACTGCAATACACGCAGCATAGAGTCCTACAGATGTCTACCCTACTTCGGCAAAGAATCGGCGCGACATCGTCAAAACAAAAAATGAAGTAACGGCCTATTCCCAGTTTCGGGTCTCGATGACAACTCATATAAAGCCTAAAAGACTATCGGAGATCATCCCACACCAGAGCGGAGTGGTTATGACTCATCGGGGCTCCAAACTGAGCCTAACCTCAAGTAAAAAGAGTCGTGGAAAATTCTCAACATTTGCTCTTCCGACGGTAATATGACCTAAAGAGATTACTTGAAGACATCTTGTCCAACCCCCGAAAAGATCAAAGACACGACAGTCACGGGGCTACTCGAACAACAGCTTAAAGACTGTATATCGAGGAATACATTAACCAACGCGACGGTACCATGGACTAAAACCCTAGTACCACAAACCTAACGGACCTCTGTCGTAAAGAATAGGGGTTATCTACATACAACGTTAGGACAAGTTTGCCTGTAAACCCAAGGGAGGTAAACTAAAAACAATCCGAAATTAGTACATAAAGTAGAGACTCTGAAACGAGTGAATAAACTACAAACTTCGAAATGAATATATAAACTAGAGACTCCGAAACGAGTGAATAAATTACAAACTCTGAAATGAGTATATGAATTAGAAACTACGAAACGAGTGAATAAACTACAAACTCCGAAATGAGTACATAAACTAGAAAATCCGAAACGAGTAAATAAACTACAAACTCCGAAGTGAGTGCATAACCTACTTCGCGCTAGATCGAGACGTCAAGCAACAGAAAGATGCAACTCATGAGCCTCAGGGTTTAGAACTACATCCCTTAAGAATTAAGATTTAAGTTAATGATAAATGACGACGCTTGTGTCCGCTCGCTATCTTCTCAGATCAAGATTCTAAAAAGTTCTGTAAGGTACGCCAGCCCGAAACCGGTTGTATGCTACGTATTACTCTACACTACTTCACTCACGTGTATACCTCCGTGAGTAAAGTAGTGGGGGCATTTGTTTACACTGGTTTAAGTTTTGTTTACAGATATGTATGAAAGAAGGCTCATTCATATATGCGCATGGAAGGTTAGTGCATAACACGAGCACATCAGTGGCGTTTGCACTTAGCAAAAATCTCTGAGGGTGAAGTGCACATGCAAACATGTAGATTGCAACAATTCGATCAGAGGAAGAACAGGTGTTAAAAATGAAGCACTTCGGTGATCAACGATAAAAGGAAAGAATTTAAATAAACATTTTATGCTACAGGAAATAGATCACCAAATACGGGATCAAAAGTACAAGGGTTTACGAAACTATGAATAAAGTTTTCTAAAGACCTCTCAGCCTTCTCCACCATGTCGAAGCGGCGATCTTCGCGAGGAGTTGCTCCGCATCGGTTAGCACCGTGTCCATCGGCGAAGGTAGACATGATGGTCCGCTGAGCCCGTATCTGTATTAGCAGCTGAACAGAGTGATCCCTCAGAGGCTTGGTAATCAAAAGTGCCTCATGAAAGCACTCGATCTTTTCCTCCGCTGCGTCGAGCATCGCCGGAGTCATCTCCGCTGTATGAGGGGGAATGTCATCGAGCACGGACAGGAAGATCATCCGGAGACAAATGGAGCCGATGGGGAGAGGAGATCCTCTACAAGTCAAGAGCTCATGCAGCACATATCACATTGGTCATTCGTGAGAGCGGGATTCACCAAGCGTGCAACAAAACGAGAAACATTTTTCTCAATAGGCACCTCCGATGGCTGCCGATTAGCATGCGGACAATTACAAGCCGTGACTTTTCTCTGTTAAAATGATTCTATGAAAGTGATGTTGGCTATAGTGCCCTCAAGTCAATTATTGAATCGCAGGCACGCGATTGCGATGATTGAGGGAGGACCTATACGGATAGAACAGTCTTATTCAGGATGATAGTATGTTATCTGGTTTGTCTTTATCATCATGTACATGCTTTATGTGGTATTACAGATCACTATTACATATTAATAGAGCTCATAGGGTTCTTGCTTGACTATCAGCATTATGATAGCGATCATATACGTGGGAGCTGGGTGGTCTATAAGCACATCCTTAAATGTCTCTAGTCGTGGGAGTATCAAGTCTGGGCATCGATAGTCTAGAGTAGACTAGTATATACTGATCGAGACCCTGACAAGGGACAGTGGCAAGGTCTCACAAACCATTAGTGTTAGTTTATTCACCTATGATAGTATATAGATGCTCATTGGGTTATGAGTACACTGGACGGACTCGCCGGGAACATGCTAGTTGGTACTATACCTATTGTTAGACAGCAGTTCCCAGGTGACATGTGTACAGGTTGTAAGTCTACGGTAGCGCCCCGGCCGTCATTCCGAGGCCAAAATGCGGAAACAAAAACTTTTTCAAACTAGAAATCGGGGCTATCATATGCTTAAAACCCGGATCGAACCATTAACCTACAACTAGATATCTAGAGAGAGGGTTGGAAAGCTATACCGATCGATCCGTGTCCTTCGGTTTTTGGCCACCATCCCAAGCTCCTCGCGGCATCTCCAGTCTCGATCTCCTCGTCGGAAAGGGCACCACATCTTCGAGTCTTTTTACGGGCTCCCGCTTCATCCGAAGCAACTCGGGCACGAAGTGTGCTAGCCGACGTGTCCAAGGTGTTGTAGAGAATGTTTGTGATCACATTGTCTCTTGCATCCATGAGTTGGATAGAAGTTCGAGGTGTTACCATTGATGGAAATGGTGAGCTCAAGAAGCAAGAGGAAGAAGAAGAAGAAGTGCCTTTCTTTTCTTATGTGTTGCTTTGATAAAAATGAGAGTAAGAATGAGAAAATACAAGAGCAAACACTAGCCATATGGCTGCCCTCTCTCTCTCCTCTTATCAATTCAACACATTAAATCAATCCTAATGTGACATTAGCACAAGAAAAGAGACCATGAGTCACTAAGCATATCCATGTCACAATTAATGCACCTCATCATGAATTAAGCTCATTATTTTCACCAAAGTAAACATTAACCCAAATGTTTACAACAATAAAAAGATACGGCAATATCTAAAGTAAACTCGTGACGGATCACAAGGATACCCCTCACCTGTATATACATACCTGCATCTGCATTCCGACCGAATGCGAATGCGATGAGACTAAAGTAATCCAACAAATCAAATACTAGGATCCGGCTTAAACCAAAGCCCACTAGTATGATCCGTCCGATCAAGATCCGTGCACTACCGCACGAATAAGATCGAACCCTGCCATATATCATACGGCCTCTACAACGCTTCGCCCGAAAATTGAGAAACTGTCTGTGGAGGACTCTAAAGACTCGTCAATACTTTGGCTATGGATTTAACCACTAGCACGTCAGAGGTATTAGCCGTACGTAACGGGCTACCAGGTATTGACCAAAAGGGAAGTCGATGAACGAACTCATCCTGACACCCTACTGAGCCTGTCAGTGACAATATCCGTACAGTCCAGTCCGTTCGTCTATGAGCATCGCATGGCGGGCCTAGGGGGTTGGTAAAAGTCAGACCCCCAAAAGCGGTACAAGTCATGTCGGAGTGTAGCCTAGAACACCCTGAGATACTACTGGAATACCTACCAGTAAATCTCTTGCCTTGGCCAAGGACTTCGTGTAATGGCTCTCCTAGACACAGCGCAATCTCACCCCCAATATCGGGAGAGACGAACCCCTGTCGATCCGCTCACTGCCTCCATGTGGCTCGGGACTGTACCCAACTAAAACCTGTTTGCACGACTCCTTTGAGCCATGGTAGGGTAGTAATCAAAGCACAGTGGGAACTCACACGAGACAAATGACGATCTCAGGTCGATGAACTAACATGTACACATGTCACCAGGGAACTGCTATCTGACGTCGGGTATAATACCAACTAGCATGTTCCCGGCGAGTCCTGTCCGGTGTACTCATAACCTAATGAGCACCTGTATACATCTTAGGTGAACCAACTGACACCAATGGCTTGTGAGACCGGCCACCGCCCCTCGTCGGGGTCTCGACTGTATACACTAGTCTACTCCGGAGTATCAATGCCCTGTCTCGAAAACTCCCACGACTAAGGACCACTTTAAGGATGTGCTTATAGACCCCAGCTCCCACGTATATGATCGCCATCATACTGCTGGCAGTCAAGCAAGAATCCTAGAGGCTCTATCAACGTGTAATAGCGACCTGTAAGGTCACCTAAAGCAGTACACGATGATAAAGATAAACCAGATAGCATACTATCATCTTGAGTAAGACTATCCTACCGGTATAGGTCCTCCCTCAATCATTGCAATCACGTGCCTGTGATCCAATAATTGACTCTGAGGGCACGATGTCCAACAATCTCCCACCTGCACTCAAGGCTAATTATTGCGATGTCGCATACTCACAGCCCGTGTGATACCGAACACCCAACTTCTCTATTAATCAGTCTCACAAAGCCCGTTTGCGAAACTATTGTGTTCGAGGAATAGCCTTAGTGAGTGGATCCGCCCTGATGTTTCTTTCTATGTCTCTCTTTTTCTCAAGTTCGCGGAGAAAGCCATCTCCCGAAATGAGCAATACCTATCTTAGAATATGTCTGGATATCTGATGGGACCTAGTTCATAAATGAACTCCAACTCCAAACTTTTTAGACTGTATCGTCAACTGAAACCAATCAATATCCTGCGCCATGCCTCCCTCAGTATCCGTTTGGACCACCTGTCCAAAATACTGCCCCTCGTCAGAGGGAAAACTATAACTCTGACAGTCACTCTGTCATCCAGGTCACCTTGAAAGCCTGGAATGATAACTGTCTCCTAAAAGAGGCTGTTGTTATCATATCCCTAGAACATCCACTTATGTTCTAAAACTGCTTCCGAATGTTTCTCCAGGATTGGATTAATATCAACTTATTGCATCTAGTGCAAAAACAACATCTGGTGTGGTACTTGACATCGCATGATTGACTCAATTGCCTAAGCAAGTAATCTGCCAATCATGCACATCCCTCTCCCTTTAGTCTGTAAGACACCTTTAGAGAGGGTGACTCCATCACCTGCAGGTACACTACCATACCAGGAGTCGTCCATTCTAAAACACCTTTAGAATGCTGTCTAAGTACCTAGATTGGGAAACTACCCAAATCTAGATCTAAAACCATAGATCTAGTAACCAGAATATCTGATATAATATCCATGTCCTATGTGGAGAAACCACTGTGTGACAACCAAAGCATAACCGATCGTAGTATAGGAATTTCACTTCCTACTCTGTGTATGTCATCCAAATACCAGGACATCACACCCTACTACCTTCTTAACAGATCCATCCCCTATTCTGATGAAGTCAAACCTATGACTGTCATATCAGAAATAGATGATCTATCTCCGCTATATCTGCTTTAGTCCATAAATAGACATAAGCTACTTGTCCACTATGCTTCCGCTGCTCCCACTGACTACGACAACCCTCTGGCAGAGTCATATACACGTGTACTTCTAAAGCTAGTTCAGAACGACGCTATACTCATCCTCCTGTTGGGTCTCACAGTCTGGAACAACAGCATCGGCAAGTCTGGGTAAACAAGAACCTCCCTGTCACCGTCCTTGAGGCTACCGGAGTACCTCTCGGGTGCCTGAGGTTACCCACCATATCTGCGGAGTGGTCAATGGAATGTCAAACCAGATTGAATTTTTAGGTTCTTATCAAATTTTCAGTAATCGTTTGCGGTTCTGGAATCACTTCCAGTTCTACCATACTCCCACTACTGTTTTCTGAAAAAAAATCCATTTTTATCAAAACTGTGGCGAGTCAAGAACAATATCACTATTGATCTTCCAGATGGAAGAAAGTCAACCCTCGTCATAGCCTGGGTCAACCCACAAACAGCCATTACAGAAACGTGCCTTGAGTTATCCAGAGTCTGGTTTTAAGCATAAGCCGGACAACTCCCCGTACCTTAACAATATTAAGATATGAACTATTCTATATCCAATATAGAAGCAGAGGCACTGATTTAATTGGAACCAGATTCAAATCATGCAGCTGTCTCTAGTGTATGTCAACTAAATGGAAAGAGGCCGATCAGCATTACTCAACTTAGGAATACATCCAATTATGAGTAACCTGAAAGAGAAACAAGTTCTCATAATCATTACTATCAACTGAATACCATACATAAGTATCAACATCTTCGATCACCTTGAAGAATCCTGATACTTGCAACACCTAGTTCTCTAATTTATTCTTATACCTATAACTTCTCAAAACTTAGACCTTGCATTTCCACGAAACACATGTCTAAGAACTAGAGAAGTCACAAGTAAACAGAATATAGTACGAGTACTAACCCCTTTGTCCTCATGGACACTGGACAACATACAATACTCTGTATAAGTCCCCTGAGTCTAATAACTCATTCCCTGTGTATCGTAGGTTGAAAACTGTACTTATGATTAATAAGAATTACACCGCTGTTTAATGCTCCTTACCTAATCATCCACTAATACAGGTAAATGTCATAGACATAATTTCAAAAAGTTATATCTCACTTTATAAAAATAAACGTACAGATATATCAATTTGAAATTGGTGCATAACAACGGATATTCAAAACCAAATATTTGCCGTCCGGCAAACAACCCAGGCGATTTCCTCAAATATCACCAATTAAAACGAATCCCGATATAATGAGGATGATCACCCAATTCCCAATAACTTACTCCCACTCATCATCTATAAAACTATACAGATGTGAGAATCAAACCTGGTAAATACATACCCTGGAGTAAGGACTAATTGGGAAATCAGTTTTCTTTTAACAATACACAGTGAAACTGAAACATGTAAATGTTTCGAAGTGGTATCCGGGTATTCCTAGTAATGCCTCTTCCATTATCAGATTCACAACTGTAACCGTATATTTCTTTGCCATCTCTCCAAATCCCTTTATATGTCTTTAGTCATTACCTTCTGCACACCCCTTTAGGCTAAATGGTTTTCTTCCTTCCCTACCGTTCGGCACCAGCCTATGGTTTGGAAGAAAACTATCCAATAAGCATAATGGGTGTACTGTCCTAATCCTAGGAGCACTCGCAACCCGAGAGAAGGTAAAGATAAAAGACAACTGAATAAAACCTTATTCCTATTTCTCCTGAACCAGAATCCATCCCCGAACTGGAACAAGTCCCTTCGAGTTCGTATATAACCATACGATAGAGTATCCAATAAACAGTGGATCTTTGTAGTGATACGGAGTGTCCTGGAGAAATACAAAGGTGATGTAGGATTGGCGAAAAATACTTGGTTTGGTCGTGAATAGCAGTCGCAATTTACTTTGCCCTCTTACTAATTCCTTTATTTGTCTTTTCTTAATACCTTCTGTACACCTTCGTTAGGCTAATTGGTTTTCTTCATTCCCTACCATTCGACACTTGCCTATGGTTTGGAAGAAGACTATCCAATTAGCATAATAGGTGTACCGTCCTAATCCAAGGAGCACTCACAACCTGAGAGAAGGTAAAAGGAAAAGACAACTGAATAGTCCTATTCGTTTTCTCCAGAACCGAAACCATCCTCGAATCTGGAACAAGTTCCTACGAGTTCGTATATAACCATACGATGGTTTTATCCAATGGAAGTGGATGTTCGTAGTAATACGGGGTGTTCTGGAGAAAAGGGTAAAAGTAGGAGTGGCAATGAGGTATGCAACTCTGACAATCCAAAAGCCAGTGTTTAAGAAGGTTCGGTTAACTTGGTCACTGAGTCATAGTCTAGGGTCGGGCCATGGCCGCTGCCAAAGAGAGAGAGAAAAGAAACACTCAGCGTACACTCTAACTTAGATCAGAATGGTTATCAATTTATCCAATCAGGAAACCTCCCACTGTAATCTCAAATTCTCCTCCAAACCTGAAAGAAGAATTAGTCGGGATCACCCGAGGAGTAAACCAACTCATCAGTGGGAATCGGGATCCAACTATCATCGCATGATAACGTGATGGAATCCACTCACGTTATCACACTCCAGAAGGTATGCGCATATCTGGCAAGTTTCAGTTTCTTTAGAAACTCCCGATGTGATTTTTACCCCATGCTCTTATGACCTTGATGAAGGTCAACAAATCATAAGTCATATGCCAAGTTCTACCCGTCATTGTCCAGGTTAATTTGAACCCACCAGTACAAGCCCTTGACGAAGGCCAACAAGGCTATACGACTGTCCCAAACCAACGCATCTATCTATACAGCAGAAAAGTAACAAGCAGCTACCATTCACTATGCCTTGACGAAGGCCAACAAACATAGCATGAATACTAAGTGCTACCTTTCTGAAATGACGGAGGGCTACGAATGTTTTTGGCGAAAAACCTTTAACGTAATGAACTTGATATCGTTGAAGGAACTGGATAGCTTTTTATAAAAATATAGTGGCGAAAACCTTTGCTAAAGAGATCATTCCCGGTGAAGGGATCTCGTCTCTTTCCCCGTAGAATGAGGTGCAGGATATTCCAACTGAATACCATGATGCAAAGCAAAAAGCAATCGGCTATAGTGAAGTTATTACCCTGACGCAAACTTCTGTCCAAGGGGTCACTCCCGGTGAAGGGATCTCGGCCTTTACCTCGTCGACTGAAGTGCTGGATATTCATAACCGAATACCACTGTGCAAAACAAAAGAGAACGTCCTTGTAATAACAGCTTTTTTTTTTGAAAAATGTTCCTACAACATCATATTAGGTTTGTTTAGCTTGCATTGATCCGAATCAATGCAGTCCCATCAATTAATCACACCACAAAAGAACGAAAATACGATGTACGTATATGCCATCCGCATTCGCCACTGGGTCCCGTCATCACCCGTTAGGTTACTTAACTAACGACAGAGCGGGGACTGGACTAGCGCGGGTGTAAAACATATACAACATCTACTAGTATATATATCAATATATAATATTCGCTCAAGGCATGATAAAATGCAACATCACAGAAATGTAATAAGCATCACAGAACAATACAGATAATCTGGAAGCCCGGGGTTTCACAGAGCCGCAACTGAAACCCGACGTTCCCCTAGTCGTGTGGATAGCCTGTGTAATGAAATCCTAGACCCCTACGGGCGCGGCAAGTTACCCGCCAAAACCTGAAGCGAGGCAGCCCCCTTCAACAACGTGAATGAACCACCCAGCACTTCACGAAATCCGGTAACTTGAGCACCCCTCCTGGGGTCAACCTGTACCCCCTACGAGTGCGGCGAATAGCCCACCAATTCTAGAGTGAAGCCCCTTCCGTCTCAAAGCCATGAGATGCGGGCCCGTTGCCCTCTAGAACCCGGCTACCCGTGCACCCCTCCACGGGGTAATCCTAGTACAGAAAGTAAAATATACAACGGGTACATCGACCTCAGCCCGGTCGTGCCCCAAAAGAATAATATACAAACAGGCAGTGACGGCAGTCCACATGTCGGACGCTCGCCCCGCAATATCAAATGTACAAATACAACCAAACTGTACTACCATTGCATCCAGGCTATCCACCACGACAAATCCGCAATATCACAGCACAACACAGAACATCAACGTGAATGTCATGTTCGCAAATCCGTCTAAAAGAACTATAGCAATTAGACAGGATTTACCGATCAAATAACATTCATGGTCGCAGATATAATGTAAATACTGTGAACTAACATGTTTAAAATTTTCGATCGACAAAATTTCCCGAAGTGGGCCCCAAGCACAACTGCTGCACTGAAAATAATCTGGGCCCAAACAAATAATACCAAAAACCCCAATTCCAACACAGAGACCACTGTAGGAAAAAAGGTGCATTGAAGGCACAAAGTGGCGGCGGAACCGCGGCCAAAAGAGGGGTATTGCCGCGGTTCCGCGGCGGAACAGTGTCTTCATGCAACCAAATTTCTGCAGCGGTCTTATAAATGCCTGCACGTATTTCTGCAACATACCAAATAATTTTTTGACAACAAAAGAAAATCGACCGAAACCGCATGACTTGAAATCGCGGTTTCGGAATTTTTGTTCTATCGAAATTCTAAACACGTTAGAGCAAGCTAGAAAAGGTTAATGGCGTGGCTCTGATACCATGTAAGTTTACGGTAGCGCCCCGGCCGTTATTCCGAGGCCAAAATGCGGAAACAAAAACTTTTTCAAACTAGAAACCGGCGCTATCGTATGCTTAAAATCCGGATCGAACCATTAACCTACAACTAGCTATCTAGAGAGAAGGTTGGAAAGCTATACCGATCGATCCGTGTCCTTCGCTCTTTGGACACCATCCCAAGCTCCTCGCGGCATCTCCGGTCTCGATCTCCTCGTCGGAAAGGGCACCACATCTTCGAGTTTTTTTACGGGCTCCTTCTTCATCCGAAGAAACTCGGGCACGAAGTGTGCTAGCCGACGTGACCAAGGTGTTGAAGAGAATATTTATGATCACTTTGTCTCTTGCATCCATGAGTTGGATGGAGGTTAGAGGTGTTGCCATTGATGGAAATGGTGAGCTCAAGAAGCAAGAGGAAGAAGAAGAAGAAGTGACTTTCTTTTCTTATGTGTTGCTTTAATAAAAATGAGAGTAAGAATGAGAAAATACAAGAGCAAACACTAGCCATATGGCTGCCCTCTCTCTCTCCTCTTATCAATTCAACACATTAAATCAATCCTAATGTGACATTAGCACAAGAAAAGAGACCATGAGTCACTAAGCATGTCCATGTCACAATTAATGCACCTCATCATGAATTAAGCTCACTATTTTCACCAAAGTAAACATTAACCCAAATGTTTACAACAATAAAAAGATACGGCAACATCTAAAGTAAACTCGTGACGGATCACAAGGATACCCCTCACCTGTATATACATACCTGCATCCGCATTCCGACCGAATGCGAATACGATGAGACTAAAGTAATCCAACAAATCTAATACTAGGATCCGGCTTAAACCAAAGCCCACTATTATGATCCGTCCGATCAAGATCCGTGCACTACCGCACGAATAAGATCAAACCCTGCCATATATCATACGGCCTCTACAACGTTTCGCCCGAAAATTGAGAAACTGTCTGTGGGGGACTCTAAAGACTCGTCAATACTTTGGCTGTGGATTTAACCACTAGCACGTCAGAGGTATTAGCCGTACGTAACGGGCTACCAGGTATTGACCAAAAGGGAAGTCGATGAGCGAACTCATCCTGACACCCTACTGAGCCTGTCAGTGACAATATCCGTACAGTCCAGTCCGTTCGTCTATGAGCATCGCATGGCAGGCCTAGGGGGTTGGTAAAAGTCAGACCCCCAAAAGCGGTACAAGTCGTGTCGGAGTGTAGCCCAGAACACCCTGAGATACTACTGGAATACCTACCAGTAAATCTCCTGCCTTAGCCAAGGACTTCGTGTAATGGCTCTCCTAGACACAGCGCGATCTCACCCCCAATACCGGGAGAGACGAACCCCTGCCGATTCGCTCACTGCCTCCATGTGGCTCGGGACTGTACCCAACTAAAACCTGTTTGTACGACTCCTTTGAGCCGTGGTAGGGTAGTAATCAAAGCACAGTGGAAACTCACACGAGACAAATGACGATCTCAGGTCGATGATCTAACCTGTACACATGTCACCAGGGAACTGCTATCTGACGTAAGGTATAATACCAACTAGTATGTTCCCGGCGAGTCCTGTCTGGTGTACTCATAACCCAGTGAGCACCTGTATACATCTTAGGTGAACCAACTGACACTAATGGCTTGTGAGACCGGCCACCGCCCCTCGTCGGGGTCTCGACTGTATACACTAGTCTACTCCGGAGTATCGATGCCCTGTCTCGAAAAATCCCACGACTAGGGACCACCTTAAGGATGTGCTTATAGACCCCAGCTCCCACGTATATGATCGCCATCATACTGCTGGCAATCAAGCAAAAATCCTAGGGGCTCTATCAACGTGTAATAGCGACCTGTAAGGTCACCTAAAGCAGTACACGATGATAAAGATAAACCAGATAGCATACTATCATCTTGAGTAAGATTGTCCTACCGGTATAGGTCCTCCCTCAATCATTGCAATCATGTGCCTGTGATCCAATAATTGACTCTGAGGGCACTATATCCAACACAGGTTAGTCTGTCGACCTGAGATTGTCATTTGTCTCGTGTGAGTTCCCATTGTGCTTTGATTACTACCCTACCATGGCCCAAACGAGTCGTGCAAACAGGTTTTAGTTGAGTACAGTCCCGAGCCACATAAAGGCAGTAAGCGGATCGTTGGGGATTCTTCTCTCCTAGTATTAGGGGTTGATATCGCGCAGTGCACAGGTGGCCATCACCAGAAATTCTTGGCCAAGGTAGTCGAGAATTACTGATTTGGATCAATAGTTTCTCAGTTGTTGATGGGATTCATATCGACAAAAACTGTCGCGTTATTAGGGGTCTGATTTTATCCACCCCCTAAACTCGATATGCGATACTATTAGACAAACAAATCGGACTGTACGAATATTTTCATGGGCATGCTCGGTAGGGGTCAGGATGAGTTTGCTCGTCGGCTTTCCTTTCGCTCAATACCTGGGTAGCCGTTACGTACAGCTAGTGCCGCTGACGTACTTGTGGTTAATCCCAATGCCAGCGTATTGACGAGTTTAGAGTCCCACATAGAGGGTTTCCCTGCTTCGAGCGAAACGATGTAGAGGCCGTATGGTTTTACAGTAGGGTTCAATCATATACATGCACTTACTTATGCACGTATCATAATTCGGACGGATAGTACTAGTGGGTTTTGGTTTAAGCCGGATTCTGGTATTATATTGTTGGATTATTTCATCTCTTTGTATCCGTATTTTTCGAATATGGAAATGGGTATGTATATACAGATGAAGGGTATTCTTGTAATTTATTACAAGGTGCTTCTAGAAGATGCCACCTCATTTAGTTTTAACCATTTAGGATTAAACGGTTAATAAGGTGGAAAGGATGAGGTGTTGTATGCATTTATTGTAGTATGGCTTTGTAGTGACTTATGGTTACTATTCAAGCATACTTGATATTTTGTTTTGTTGTGAGATATTTTGGAGACTTAAGATATTTTGAGGACTTAAGATATTTTGGAGACTAGAAATATTTATTAGTGGCTTCATTATTTCTCATAACACTTAACCATTTTTCTTGAGTTGCCTCACACTCTCATCCTCAAGCATCTTCTTCTACCTCCACCCTTTAAGTCTAATGTGTTGAGAAACCTAGGGTGTTATGAGACAAATTAATCCATTACTATACTCTACATCATCTAGGCTATCTAGTTTAGCGATCTAGGTACCCTAGTTATCTCGGTTATTAAGATAGGAGCTCGGAATACAAATCCTTAGATGGATCATCTTCGATGGAGGGAGGCCATAGATCAAGCTTGATCGTGAAGGCCTCTAGGAGCTTGGGATGATGGTTAAAAACCGAAGGGCATGGATCATTCGGTATAACTATTCCTAACTCATTTCTTTATAGTTTGCTAGCTTTAGGGTTTATGGTCGATCCATATTTCGGGTTATTCTAGCGCCAGTTTAAAAAAAAATTGTTCCGCATTTGGCCACAGTTTGATGGCCACAGCGCTAAAACCCCTCATAAAATATGGGAGAATCTGATGAAGTCTGCCATAATGGCCGCATCTATCCAAACCTCCGATATATGGTGCCATAAATCAACTTAGTATTTTTGGAGTGGTGGATGGATAAATCCAAATAGGATATGCCTCCAAACTCAGGCTAAACGATCTATCCCGGTTCGTCTCTGTTTTCGGAAGTGGACAGTGATGATTATCTACCTTAAGGTTACGGTACACCGAAACATCCTCTGGCTCTGTAGATGTATCAGCGTCCTCATCCTGTCTTCGAGAATTATGTAACTCCACCTTAATTGAAGTCTCCTTGTGCACTTTAACTCCACCATAATTGAAATCACTTGCGCTGCAGTAACTTTAGCTCCAATTTGATCCTCATAAACACGTGAATAAGCAGATCATATAAATACTCTTCGCAAATTATAAAATAAAGACTCTTCAATCCATATCTCCTCTGGGACCCAAAGATATATAGCTATAGACGATGATCAAGTCACCAAGTGACACATATGATTAATTGCTTCTGCTCAAAAAGCGGCAATTCGAATTGCACTTTCATGATACGGGCCCTTTGTAATGTGTCCCTATCATGTGCTTCTGCCATCCCCACCATGCTTTGGTGTCACGTCCCGCTTCCCAAAATACGGAATGCGAGGGGTGATTAGGCCAGCCATGCTCCTACGGTCAGGGAATAATCCCGCCGTAGTCACACTTCGGCTTCTAGCCTTACATGGTAGTCAGTAAACAGTACTAGAGTAAAGGAAATCACAGTTCACAACTTTATTGCATCAAAATAAAATAGTTCAAGGTATATTTATTTGCATAAAGAAATAACTAACCAATGAAATAACACTGTGCTTATAGCAGAAAGGAATGGCGCTGATGTTGCGATCTAGACCTCTGCGATCTCGAATGGCAGGTCCTGCTCCTTGTAAGACAGATAAGTACCCAACGTTAACTCTGAATGGTCCAGGATATGGCTGTCATCCCGAACGTAGCGTCTCAACTGAGATATATGGAAAGTATTGTGCACACCAGCTAGCGATGGGGCAAGGCAAGTCAATAAGCCACCTCTCCTACTCGCTCTAGCACCTCAAAAGGTCTGATAAATCGGGGACTGGGTTTTCCGCGACTACCAAACCTGATCACTCCCCAAGTGAGTGATATCTTCAGAAATACGTGGTCACCAACAGCAAACTCCAATGACCTCCTGTCGGCATCTGCCCAACTCTTCTGTCGGTCCTGAGCCGCCTTGATTCGTTGCCTGATCGTCTGAATCTTGCTCACTGTCTGTACTATAAGCTTAGGGCCCAACATCCTTCGTTCACCCACGTCATCCCAACAAAGAGGGGGCCGACACTTCCGTCCATACAGAATCTCGAATGGGGCCATCTGGATGCTAGCTTGGTAGCTGTTGTTATACGAAAACTCTACCAGATAGAGGTGATCCTCCCAAGAACCCTAAAAATCAAGCATGCATGCCCTCAGCATATCCTTGAGCATCTGGATAGTACACTCGGATTGCCCATCCGTCTGCGGATGATAGGACGTGCTGAACTTGAGACGCATGCCCAAACTCTCCTGCAGGCTCTTCTAGAAATGGTAAATGAACCTGGTGTCTCGATCAGACATGATACTAACGGGTACTCCATGCAGTCTCACAATTTCCTGCATATATTTCTCTGCAAGCGACTCCGTCGATTGTCCGACTCGGAAAGGTATGAAATGCGCTGCCTTCGTAAGACAATCAACAAATAACCCAGACCGCATTATTGCCCTTTGGGCTTCGAAGTAGTGTCGTCACAAAATCCATGGTGATGTGCTCCCATTTCCACTCTGGCACTAGAAGCGGTTGCAGCAACCCAGCTATTCTCTGATGCTCGGCTTTCACCTGTTAGCATACCAGACACTTAGAGACATAACGAGCAATCTCTCTCTTCATTCAGTTCCACCAGAAGTGCTGCTTCAGGTCTCTATACATCTTGGTGCCACCTGAGTGCACCGATTAAGCGGAACTATATGCCTCAGCTAGAACTTCATCTCGAATACCCCCCTTTAGAACACACAGCCGACTGCCAAATCTCAGAGAGCCATCTCCGTGAATCTGCAAATTCGTCCTCAAACCAACCTCAACTAACCCTCTGAACTTATGCAACTGAGAGTCTCCAGCCTGTGCAGCTTTGATGTGATCTATAAGCAATGATTGAACTTGCAACTGCAAGAGCTGTTGTAACAACACTAAACTTTCTGGACAAATTTTTTCCAAAATACAGAAAGGAATACCTTAGCCTGAGCACAATTTACAAATTTAATTTGCTTTTGAACAGCAAGAAAGCACTGTAGCTCCTTGGTAAAGCCTCGCACTGCTGTGACGTAGCCCATGTGTTCAAATCCCATCAGCCACATATTATTTTTATTATATTTTCTTTTAATCTTTTAGAAGCCCAAAGCTTTACACATGCACTACACGTAAAATGAAGAGTCACAGAGTAATCAAACACGTGCACTGAGTTATACCAAACGACTAGGAAACGTGGTAAGAATCTAGACCCAAACCAACCCAATTCGACCGGTGAGATTTCACCCAAAACCAGCACTGTCGAGCCCTCCGTAGGGGATGGTCCCCAATTTTTCACCCTAGCACCTCTTCACCTATCCTACTACCCCTATATTGTTTGTTTACTCTGCATTCATCCAGAGAGTGTAATTTCACTCTTTAATTCAAATTTTAATGCATATTTTTAATGCATTCTTTAACCCTCAAAACTATAATTTTCCCTATAAATACCACACCACATTTCACCCCTTCTCACTCAGAATTTCATTACAAAAACTCTATAAAATTTCCAAGTCCCAAGTTGTGCAAGTGGAGTTAGCAAAAGGCAAAGTTCCAGCGACGTTCCAAGAAGAATCCGGCGACGAAACGACGCCCCGACGGTTCCTAAAGTTTCCTCCTCCTCCCTTCTTTCTTAATAGCTTGTAAGTCCCCTCTCCCCTCCTCTTCTATTTCTAAAACATCTTCTTTTCAAAACTCGTCGGAAGCGGAGTTATTCTGACTTCCGACTCTCTTTTCTTTAAAAACTCCATTTTTCTTAAACAATAAATCAACATATTCTCTCATAATTTTTAACAAATATAAATAAACATATTAGAATAAGTTTCATTTCAAAATAATTCATGTTGCAATTTCTATTTCACTTTTACAGTAAAATACCATCATATTTACAAACGATATTGTTATCCACTTTTAACCGTATTACCTTTAGATAACTTACGAGGTAATGACCTATCTCATCACAACACACATTTTTGATATAGCACGATTAATTTTAGGATTCTAAATTATGGGATAATACGCTTTTACGAATAAATACCTTAAACAATTAAAACCCGTTTTCTTTAAAAAGAGTGTTAATTAATTCCTTGCAAATACACCTCTACAACCCATTTTTAGGAACCCTAATCAGGATGGTGTGGGTTATTGCACATTCTTAGGCCTAGTAGAGCGAGATGCAGACCTCCGCAAGGAGCATTCGATCTCGATGGAATTTCTAATGCAATTTTTAAGAAAATGAGATTTCTACAAAATAAATAAACTTTATTTTTATTAAATATAAATATATATAATTATTATCAAAAGATCTATTTTAAATATATTATACAAATATTTCATATTTTTTAAATCAAAGGAATCACCAATTTCATGAAATTACCATTACAATTCAATACGAATCCAATATTTCATTAAAATACCATGTACAATGGAAACTAGGTTCTACTCACTAGAATATTTCACTTTTATAAGATATACATCTATGAAAACCCTAAAGACGATAATTAAATACTTGAGGTGTATTTTGAAAATATATCAAAACTATTTTTACATAAAACCCCCTTCAAGTTATACAAAATTACAATAAGGACCCTAGTAAATATAGGTTTAAGCGGGACCAATTCTCTTGAGCCTCAGGGAGCCGGAGAATATGGGTGCTTACCTATCTAAGATAGATAACCTAATAACGGTGTTATCAACACGGTAATTTTATTGGAAAAAGACACAAATCATGTCGTCCATGTGCAGCAGTTACCGATAATATCAAAACTAATTCAGGACTTCAATTTCTTTTCAAAGTGTCTGACTCAGACAGAGTCTCAATCTAATCAATCTGACTTGAATATGATTCAAGTATAAACTACAATACAAATGAATCCATGAATGCCAGAATACAATCTATATCAATATGAACATGACTGAACCGAACCATGGATATACTCTGATTACATGACGATCTATTTACATCCATTTCATTAACTAATATCATGGTTTCGGCAAGTCCTCCATTCACTACAAGACAATACAATACAATCAGTACAATCAATACAATAAACATTACGGGGTTTATAAAGGGGTAGACTGGTACGGAACATGAAGGTGGCACAAGGTGGTCACTAAAAGACGTAATTACATCCATGCCGTTGTTCCGTGGTATTTTCGACAGAGCCTTGTACTACGGGTTACTAAAGTCCACGATGTAAGTTGGACTCCTCTCGTATACACTGGTATATTCTGTACCAAGGTACAAACACTATGTTAACATAACAATCAAACATTATACTAGATATACCCTCTTTCTGTCTATTCTAATTCTCTATCTTTCTTTGGGACTTACCAAGCGATTGTTCGCTGACGGCATTCTTATTTCTTTTCTTCTTTGGAATGTTATCAGGAAGAACCGACTCTGAAGAGTTCGAGACCAGCCAGGAGCATTTGGAGCAGACCTCTGAACAGTACACTGAAGACCCTGAGCTATAGTCACTTGTACATATTTTCTTTTCAGTTATGCTATTGTTTAAGCATTGCATTCCAGACTTGTATTTATATTTCCAGTTGTACCTGTAAAAGAATGTTTAATAAAGTTGATGTTCATTTACATCTCTTCTTATGTTCATTTTACTTTAAATTGCATAGATACGCTTAGCATGTTTATTTCAGAGTAAATACGCCGCGTGACCTGTCGCGTCTCCTTACCATACACCGGGAAGCAGGGCGTGACAGCTGTCTGGGCACACCCGGAGTAACTACCTCTAACTCGAGTCTCTAAAGGCTATCGAGAATCCCCTTCTGACAAGTCAGCAACGCAGCTGAAGGCCTGCGACTGAGAGCGTCAGAAACGTCGTTCACCTTCCCTGGATGATACTACAAATCAATATCGTAGTCTGCCATCAATTCTAACCACCGGCGTTGTCTCATATTCAGCTTCTTTTGAGTGAACACGTATTTCAAACTTGTGTGATCCGTTTACACTTTCACTCTTTCGCCTAGTAAGTAATGCCTCAAAATCTTTAAAGCGAATACAACGGCCACTAACTCCAGGTCATGTGTGGGGTAGTTCTTCTCATGATTTTTCAGCTGACGAGAGGCGTAAGCCACCACTCGACCATGCTGCATTAGTACACAACCTAAATCTTTTCCCGATGCATCACTATAAACAACCAAGCCACCCGAGCTGTCTGGCACCGTCAGGATTGGGGTCGTGGTCAACTTCAGTTTCAATAGCTCGAACGCCTGGGTGCACTCCTCTGACCAAACATACGGCACCTCCTTCTGTGTGAGTTTCGTCAAGGGTTCCGCTACTCTGGAGAAATCTTGGAAAAACCGCCGATAATACCCAGCCAATCCCAAGAAGCTTCTTATCTCAGTGACCGATTTCGGTGTCGGCCAGTCTTTAATAGATTCGATTTTCGTTGGATCTACTGAAATGCCATCACTTGAAACGACATGCCCTAGAAATTGCACCTTTTCGAGCCAAAACTCGCACTTGCTTAGCTTAGCATAGAGCTTCTCCTCCCATAGAACCTGCAATACAATTTGTAGGTGCTCGGCGTGCTCCTCTCGACTTCTTGAATAGACGAGAATGTCGTCGATGAATACGACAACAAACTGATCCAAGTACTTGGAGAAAACCCTGTTCATCAAGTCCATAAATATGGCCGATGCATTAGTAACACCGAATGAAATCACAAGAAACTCATAATGGCCATATCGGGTTCGGAAAGCCGTCTTGCATACATCCTCTGCCTTAACCCTGATTTGGTGATACCCTGACCGAAGGTCTAGCTTTGAAAATACCCGAGCACCACCCAACTGGTCAAACAAGTTGTCGATGCGGGGAATGGGATACTTGTTTTTCACGGTCACCCTGTTTAACTCCTGGTAGTCAATGCACATGCGCAAGGAACCGTCTTTCTTCTTAACCGGTAACATAGGAGCACCCCATAGGGAAGCACTTGGGCGGATAAATCTCTTGTCCAGAAAATCTTCTATCTACTTCTTTAATTCTGCCAACTCAACTGGCACCATCCTGTAGGGAGCCTTGGAAACTGGCGCCATCCCTAGAATCAGGTCAATCGAGAAGCCCAATACACGAGGCAGGGGTAAACCAGGTAGATCTTTAAGGAACACATCAAGAAACTCTCAAACTACCTTCAGTGCCGACTCCTTGTCTATCTCCATAGCTATCAAGGTCTTCGGGTTTGCTCGGAACTTAGCTGGTTCCAAAGACTCGTTGCCGCCTACGAACACGAATTCCGGGTGATTAGGAATGCGAATAGTCACTCCTAGCCCGGCGTTGATAACAGCATGAAACGTGCTCAACCAATCCGTCCCCAGAATGGCGTCGTAGCTACCAGTCCCAATCAATAGGAAGTTTGCATATAATTCTCTGCCATAAACCACCACAGGGCATACCCTACACTCTTGACTGGACACAATAATTTCGTTACCCATATATATCTAACAACCCTTGGTCAACGGCTCGTGAGATATAGAGTGTGTGTCAACAAACCGCGTAGAAATAAAGCAATGTGAAGCATCCAAATCAAAAAGAATTCTAACTGGTACAGAATAAATAAAGAGATTACCTGCAACCACTTCTCCAGAAGCCACTGCCTGCTCGGAAGACAGGGTGAAAGCCCGCCCCTGATTCTGACCCGTACCAGTCTGCTTCTGATCGAATAACCATCGCTAGGATACCAGAGGTGGACCCCTCTGAGCTGAAGTGTCGTACGACGGTTGTTGTTGCTCGAACCCTCCCTGTAGCTCAGATCTTTGGGGACACCCGCTGACCCTGTGCTTGCTAGATCCGCAAATCGGACACTGCCTCTTGGCTCTGCGATAATCTCTCTGCATGTGCCCTGGCCTCTGGCAATAGTCGCAAATCAGTGCCCTCCGCTGCGGTTGCTGAGGTGAGAAAGTTCGCTTCATCTGCATAACACCCGGCCTGTGAACTGGGATCACTCCACGAGGGGAAATGGTAGTTTGTGAAGGAACTACGTGGGATCTCCTGTCCACCGATCGTTGACCCTTGGCCTTCTCCGCCCATCTTTCCTATACTCGGACAGCGTCAACACCTGAGCGAAGGTCTTTAGGTCGAGAGACGCGATAAATTGCTGCAGTTCAATATTGAGCCCCTGCTGAAACCGTCTGGCCCTGGCGGCTTCGGTGGCTACCATGTACGGTGCGAAGCGACTCAGCCGGTTAAACTCTGCGGCATAGACATCCACTGAGCGTCCATTTTGCTTCAACATGATGAATTTCTCCTCCATCTCGGCCTTGGCGGTGGCCGGAAAATAGTGATCTAGAAAGCACGCGGAGAACGTGTCCCATCCGATCGGTTTCTCTAACCGTCTTTCCTCTATGAACCACCACGTGCATGCCTCGTCCTCTCACTGAATCTTCACTACGCTCACTCTGTCATCGTCAGGGACCCGAGCGGCCGCCAAAAGGTTCTCCACGTTGATGAGCCATTGCTCGGCCTCGAGTGGATTTGCTGATCCCGTGAAAACCGCTGGATGAAGCCTCCTAAAGTCCGAAACGGTACCAACCCGAGCCTATGCAATCGGTATGAGGGCGCCCTCGGGGGCGGTGGGAACAACCGTAGATCTCTCCAGAGTGGTAATTGTGATCTCCTGTACCGCCTTCAATCTTTCGGCCAAGAGATCGGTCTTTCTCTCTTGATCCTGGTCTAGGGTCGTCAGTGTGCTGAGGATCTTCTCGAAACAATCGTGGAAACCGGCACCTGAGGAGCTGCTCGAGGAGTCCATATTTCTGAAAGACGATCAAAAAAGAAATCAGATTCAAACAAGGGCTACACGATGATTCAACGAGAATTAGAAAGTGAAAAGTGAATGTAATAAAGCACACATTAAGGGTGTAACTCAATTTAGGGATCTCTCGACGGAACTGTAATTTCATCCAAACCTAGCTCTGATACCAACAAAACCATGTCATGCCCCGCTTCTCAAAATACGGAATGCGAGGGGTGCTAGGCCAGCCATGCTCCTTAGCTGGGTCTATTTCGTCCTCTGAGAATGCACACTCAGATCGTCAGGGCGATACATATAGCAATAAATATATAATGTGCGTACAATGTTATCAAATATGAAAAGTGTGACCAAATACAGAAATATGAGAATAATGAATATCATTTGAATATACACAGCGCGATATATGTATCATGTCGGTAAACCAGACAATATGCATGTCACTACTTATTAGTCACTAAGTCAATAAAATCAATTAGTGGAAAGGATGCTCGTATTTAACAAGGGTCTCGTGCATGCCCGAAACTACGGTCCACTTTTTCCCGGGACATAACCCTGCAGCCGAGCCGCTAGGCCTACGACCTAATGTGTGTATGTCACTAATATCAAATGATCATCCTTTAAATCACTGTACCTCGCTAAATACGAGTTCAATTCCACCTTGATTTCCCCATTTCCCAGGTTATAGTATATGTTCAGGTATTAGATAGGTTGTGAGCAAATACGTATCACTTTCACTTTCAATCACGCTTCCACTTATCAATATCACTTTCGATCACCAGTTCACTATCGTACTTGACACAACCCAATCACTAACACTTATATATCGATAATGCAAATCATTCGCTAGGTCTCAATGTAAACAATCACTATGCAGAAGGCATAAAGCAAACACAAAATAAGGTAGAAATGCACTGAACGGATATTCACCAAGTTATGACAGCTAATACCATATGACTTGCAAAATTCACCATAAATCACACGTATAGAATCGACCAAAACAATATAAAAGACGTACGAAGTATACTTGATTATATAAGCGGTAAAATTAGTTTCATGTCAATAGGAATTTAGGTTAGGGACTTATCATCGTTTTAGATTAGCGATCAATTGCTGGAATTCCAGTTTCAGAACTGGAAGTCCAACTTCGTGCATGGTTTAATAGGGATTGTGTATAGATTCAGGTGTTTCACTAGTTAAATAAAACCTATTTTTATCTGTTAGGTTTTTGACGCATCAAACGGATCAATGATAGCCTTTCTGTACAAGAAGATATGTCCTATTTAGTGTGAAGGTGAAAGAAATGTTACTGCAGAAACTGCAGAACATGTCGACAGTCTAAAATATAAACAAAATACCAAAAGACAATGGAACTGAACGAGACTAGATCCATATATTAGCTAACTAAATTATATACGTGAATATATAGGACTCCACATATTTTCAGTTTTATGTAGGGACATGCAGGCGCTTAAGTTCAGGTATCCTCATAGAATGATGCCCCGGACTGCAGTCCAGAGCCGCATTCCCAGTCAATTCTTGTTACAGTGATCTATCAGCATTGAAGGATAAACTATAGAGAGTTATAGATTATCGAGTCAGCTTGGATATGAGCTGTAGAACATTACATTCCGATATGTAACTAATTTAATACCAATTTAACACTACTACGTGTGCAGTAAAATCAGATTTGACATCATGTCTTTGGGACGTCGTTTCCTTGCGCAATGCTTTGTTATTTGAGTTCGGTTTCTTACATAATATTCAAAAGTAGCAAAAGAAATTATTAGAGCATTTTCGACAGGGGTTTGGATCAGTTCACCACATCGAACTTTTAGCGTACAATATCTTGAATTATCGAATTGATGTCGGTTTTGTCTAACTCATGAAAACGGTATATAATACTTACAATTCCACATGATACTAATATGATATTTTAGATCCGATTATGCTCATAACTACCAACTTAGAATTACTATGGTTTTCCATGAAGATACGATGACGACTTACAATATATACGTGTCAATATACTACTAAACACACGTTTATAATAATCTATCTAATATAATTTTAACACGAAATCATATAGCATGTTAAAAGCAATTGAGGATTTCACTTGCCTTCGGTCGCTGATATAGAAGCGACACCACTTGCGGACTTCGTCTCGACACACGAGACGATGCGATGCTGGACACGGTGCGTGGCGCATGCGCGATGCGCAGAGATCCGATACTGGGCACGGTGACAACATGGGCATGACACAGTAGCGGGCGTGGTCTTGGCTCGGTGCGTGGTGCGGGAGTAGCACGGCACGACACAGTACTGGACGCGATGCTGGTGCGGGAGTGGGCACGGTGCGTGCACTGGATCGGGGTACGGTGTGGCATGGAGGCTAGCACGATGTGGCACGGGGACTGGGTACAGCATGGCACGGGGACTGGGTACGATATGGTACGGGGAGTAGGTACGTTATGGCACGGGGAGAGGGTACGGTGGCATGGGGCCGTGGATTGCAGAGAAGCTCGAGGCGTCTAGAAGTAGATGGTTCAGGCGCTGGAGTCGAAGAGGAGCATGGAGGTGTCAGAGGGGGTCGTCAGCAATGGGGTTTGCCGGCGGTGGAGCTCGATAGTGGGGTCTGGCAGTGAAGGAGGCTATGGCAGCGAGAGCTTGATGTTGGGGTGGAGGTCAAAGGTGCTGGCGGTACAGGGGTTTCGAGGAGGGCCGTCGGACTGCTGTGGGTTGAGATGACGTCGGTGGTAAGGTAGTGATGGAGTTAAGGTGTGGCTCGATGCAGTGGAGTGAGAATGAGTGAAAGATTAGAGGGCGGCGAGTGTTTTGAGGAGGAGATCTCAGAGGCAGGCGCGGGTCACTTTGTCTTGGCCGTTGTGGGGGCGAACGGTTCCTGCAGGGTCTTTGCGAGGGAAGAGGCGCTCGATCAAAGGAGAAGAAAATAGAGGGAAGGAGAGGGCTGGGAAGCGAGCGGTTGGAGAGATGGGGATTCGAAGGAGGTGATCTCGGAATTCGTTGACGATAAAGGGAGAACATGGGCGGGCACGGGTCACGAGGCAACGGTTGCGAGGAAGGGGGTGGAACGTTGGAGAACGGACCTTGCGGAGACGAGAGGAGAGGGAGTGGAGATTCGGAGGAGAGGATCTCGGGGAGATCGTTGGCGAGCGAGGAGCGGCGTCGACGAGGGCCGGTCGAGATCGAGTGCGAGAGGGGAGTCGTTAAGAAAAGGGGCGGGAAAAGAAAAGAAAAGAAGAAGGTGAAGAAGAAGAAGATAGGAGGTTCGGGTCGGATCGGGTAAGGTAGTTTAGGGTATGGGTTTTAGAAAAATTAATAAATAAAATAATAAAAAATATATATATAAAAATGTGCAAAAATTAACAGGAAAATTCTGGAAAAATACGGAAAATATATATACATGGAATTGGGGATTTACATTTGGCCTCCTCGGCACTATAACACCCTGATTCTAGCAGAACTTTGTGAAACTTCAGAAAAATGCTTCCGTTGTTCTACGTCACCACTTGTTGCCACAAGGCTTCATGCTCAAATCCGATAGGATCGAACACCTTCGATCATCTAATACAAAATCCGGTCTCTAAACGTCTCCGATGGTATCTCCTTGACCGTTCTAACTTTGACAACCGCCAATCTAACACTCTATTGGATCAAATTTTCATCTTTATCACTACTAAAATAGGGGGTTGCCCCTACGGATGGAATTATCCGTTGGGGCAGATTTTACTTGGCCCTACGGATTACTCCGTAGGGCTAAAGGGTTGCCCCTACGGGCACTGACGTTCAAGAATAAAAAAATTAATTCTTAATTTGGTGTTTGCCCCTACGGTGGCGCAAACAAAGGACCTACGGATATATCCGTAGGGGCAAGTAAATATCGATTTATTAAGACCCCAGACCGATCGCCTACGCTCACTTTCTCTCTCTCTCTCTCGATCGGGCGCGAGAAAAATCCCCAAATCGCCACGCCGTCGTCGCCACCATCGTTCTCCTCGTCGCCACCGCCGGTTTCGTCGCCACCGCAGTTCTCGTCGCCACCGCGGTTCAGGTCGTCGCCCCAGCCCCAGCAGCAGCCGTTCAGGTGAGTAAATCTCGAGGTAAATTAAAGAATTTTTGGATTATTTTGGGCTTAGGGTTCATGGCTGGGTCTGGGGTTGCGCGCGCGAGTTGGGGTTGGGCAGGGGTCGCGGTCGCGGTCGGGGTCGGGGTCAGGGTAGGGTTAGGGTTGGGGTTCGGCTGCTGCTGGGGTGGGGCTGGGGTTAGGGTTTGCCTTAGAGTTGGTGTTGGGGTTTAGCTGGCCACGCTGGGGTTAGGGTTGGGCTGGGGCTGGGGGCTGGGGCTGGGCCACGCGGGGTTTTGGGATCTTTGTAATTTGCTTGCTCTATTTGGGGTTTCAGTTGATCCTCATTAAAAAATTGGTGATTGATCTCTTCAATCATATTATTATCTGTAGTTAAAAATTTTGTGAAGCCTTCAGAGTTTGGAAAAATCTAGAATTACCGTTGAAATTCTGGCAACATTCAAAAACTGTGTATATGATGTGTGTGTGTGTATGCATGTATATACATTTGAAATTTATCTTTCTTCTATGATATAAAACGGTTAAACCGAAGAAAATTACTGGGGGAATTTTTGCTAAAATGTCTTGAGAGGGGGTTCAAGTGATGGGATAATTTCATTTGGTAATCTTTTACTTATTTTACATCTCTTATTTTTTCATGCAAAAATCTGAATAGGTTTCTTGCAATTTTGCCTATCGATCAATTATTATATTTATTTCTATTTTTTGTGGATGATTTGGCTTCAATTGAATGGAGGCGATGATGGCTTGCCCTCAAGCTTCCACTTTTATGAGCTTTATAGTTATGAGATTGGTGAGGCAAGCTGGTTTGTAGCCATCTTATTTCTTTTCCTAAATTCAAATCCAAATATAAACTGTCTGATTGAGAGAGAGAGAGTATGGGAGATTATGTATTATTCAATGTGTTTAGAAGCTGGCATATTCTGAGCGTCATCTCTGCATGAAAGCTATGGTTTTGCAAAGGGTTTGCCCTAACTATTTTCTGTGGGGAAGCTGAAGGCCTGAAGCTTCATCAAACTCAGGATTGGATTCTGGTCGGGTATTGTAAATTCTTGTGAAAGTTCCGTTCAAGATTTGTTCAGAGCTTGCATAACATCCTTTTCATCTTTATGAGATCTTTATGCAGTCATTTTTTTGGGTTTATATATTTCTCGAGCCCGTTTGACTTTGGACTTAGGATAACCCCAAATCTCTTTCTTATTTTGATTCCTAAGCTGGCATATCTGAGGCTCGTATTCCAGTATCGTTGCTGGAAAAGCTAGGGTTGCGAACATTTTTGCAACGATAATTTCTGTATGACAGCTTAAGCACACATAAAACTTAAACAATCTTGAAGCACTGCAGTTTTTCACTAAACTACCTAAAAGTTTTTATATTGCTGCAAGCTTCCTTAAAGTGCTGCATCTAAGTGTATTTTAGTGGGAAAACCCTTGAAAGCCAAACTTCATGGGGTTTGCTGTTTGCCTTCTCTGTAGCTAGTTTGAGGTTTATTTAGTTTTGGATTTGTTTTGCAACACTCTCTGAGTTCCAAATCAACAAAAAGCTGAATGTTGAATCACAAGCAAGAAGCAGCCAAACTGGCCCTAAAGTAATCCTGAGTGATGATAATTTTCCAGGGAGTTTAAAATTTATAGAAATGGCGAGGCAACATTGGATTGTCTGCAAGTATTCAAGCAACCTGTTTGCAGCCATCATGCTATTTGTGATCCCAGTATAAAACTCAAACATGCCTCTTAGTTAGTTTACTTTAATTTGTTATTTATGTGTGTGTGTCAGCATTGGATTGTCCCAAGTATAAAACCAAACCCACAAAACATCAAAACTGTCTCCGACAATCTTATGGTCATTAGACATAAGATTTATGCATATAGGTAACATCTGCCAATATGCCATATCTAGACCGCAATCTATTTTTGCCTATTGGCTAATATGAAAATATCGGCCCGCGTATATGACATAATCAAAGTTGTTAAATCTTAATACGGTTTGTGTTTCGTTTTTTTATTTATCAGTTCTATCAATGTTGCGTATAACGCTTTATGATATCAGTATCCTACATTTGTAGTTTTAATTGTTGATTGTTATAGATGAATACCATTGCAATAATAGTTTTTGGTCGATGAATGCTATTGCAATGTAGGATGATCAGTTCTATCAATCTTGATCTCAATGGTTTAAAATCATGTTACACATACAACACGAATGCACAACAAACGCATAATTAGAGAGCGACTCAAGATATTCAGGTTAAAACCAATATATGATACTCGATGATAATATGAAACCTTCATATTTCCATCGATACCAATATACGCCTCGATATCTTTCCCTCTCGTTCCCAAAATTTTCTCTCGTTCCCGCGTCTCCAATTTTCTCTTCGTCGCCACCGCGCGCCCTCCGTTCTCAGCCCGCCACCGCCCTCGTTCTTCCTCGTCGAGTTCCTCGTCGCCGATATTTGTGCCTACATTGATGCCTCAAGCAACGAATCAAATGATGTGGATCACAAACTAATTAAATAAATTTTGAATACCAATCTGGACTGGGATTTGAATACCAATCCTAGTTTGCTATATTTTTTTATATATAGTAGATGGTGATACTTCTTTAAGTAAAAACAACCCTACACTTAAGCGAAATCATAAATCGAAACACACATATATAGAATACAACTCATACATGGGTATCCTCAAATCTAACTTTCATTGAATTTGCACGCGCACTTAAAATAACAACCTTTATACTAAAAAAATTATGTATGCCATTACTTAGTAGTTTATGGTTTTAAGACGCAAAAGCCATTTGAGAAATACTTTTTCTACCCACTATTAATCCATATTCTCAATATAGTCATTGAATTTGCACGCGAACATCATAAGAAGGAGAAGACAGTAATGTGGCAGAAGGAGAAGACAGTAATGTGGCAGAAGAAAAAAAAAATGACATTCCTCGTTCTCTGTTTCAGCATCAATCTTCTGATATGAACTAATGATGGCTTTCACATAGGCTTTTCCCTTTAGCGACTTCTTAGTGTCCAATGGAAAGCATACATTAGATTTGTGCAGGTCGGGTTCTTCTATGACTTTTAAGAGTCTCAACTGATTCTGTAAATTACACTCTAGTTGGGTGGTACTTTTACCACTTCTCACTGCAGGTGCGCTCTCTAATATCCATTTTGAATGTAATATTATCGATATTCAAAATGGATATTAGAGAGCGCACCTGCAGTGAGAAGTGGTAAAAGTATCACCCAACTCAGGTGTAATTTACAGAATCAGTTGAGACTCTTAAAAGTCATAGAAGAACCCGACCTGCACAAATCTGATGTATGCTTTCCATTGGACACTAAGAAGTCTCTAAAGGGAAAAGCCTATGTGAAAGCCATCATTAGTTCATATCAGAAGATTGATGCTGAAACAGAGAACGAGGAATGTCATTTTTTTCTTCTTCCGCCACATTACTGTCTTCTCCTTCTGCCACATTACTGTCTTCTCCTTCTTATGATGTTCGCGTGCAAATTCAATGACTATATTGAGAATATGGATTAATAGTGGGTAGGAAAAGTATTTCTCAAATGGCTTTTGCGTCTTAAAACCATAAACTACTAAGTAATGGCATACATAATTTTTTTAGTATAAAGGTTGTTATTTTAAGTTTTCCCTTATAGAGATATGATCTAACTGCATCTATCAACTATAAGTGTGCAGAAAATTATGATAAGAAATCATAAGAAAGGGTCGTAGCCATGCATAACCTTGAATCTACATACCAAATCATGCAAAAGCATGCACTTATTGTCACCTTGCCTTAGAATATAAAATATCTTGGAAGACTATAAGCGAGCATTTAAATCTTGATAGCTTTTGACTTCAACATATATTTTTCTCAAGTACCATGAAATATACTTGCTCCGTATAAACCGTTTTCAGGAAGATGGATTAATAATGACAAATTATCCATTGTGGCTCACTAGGTTAGCATTTTCTCTTCTATTGACCATCTTTCTAATCTGCTTGGTAAATTTATTCGGAACCGGCTGCGAATCATTAAAAGACATGCATAAGAAAGAAAACTAAAATACAGATATATAGCATACCGATACATCGAAACTTCATAGTTGCGATGGCAATCCAGAGATATTTATTTCTACACACGTGGTGCGCGTGCGAATGCGTCAGGCATCATGGACAAATATTTCAGAACATGGAAAGTATTATTCGTATAAAGTAATTAAAACTTTTAAACACCTTGGGTAGATATTTTCTTAGTTGATGCAATCATATCATGAGGACTAAATTTAAGCTATTATACATATGCTTATGTATTTTTCTAATCTAATATATCACACACACACAGAGAGAGAGAGAGGGGGAGAACACCAGGTAGATAGAGAAATCAGGTAGCAGGATCCTGAAGAAATGGAGTCCATAGCATTGCTCATCATCATCATCCGTGATCTCTTTGAAAAAATATTATCAAAGGGATCATGGATGATGATGATGAGCAATGCTATGGACTCTATTTCTTCAGGATCCTGCTACCTGATTTCTTTACCTACCAGGTGTTCTCTCTCTCTCTGTGTGTGTGTGTGTGTGATATTTTAGGTTAGAAAAATACATATGCATATGTATAATAGCTTAAATTTAATCCTCATGATATGATTGCATCACCTAAGAAAATATCTACCCAAGGTGTTTAAAAGTTTTAATTACTTTATACGAATAATACTTTCCATGTTCTGAAATATTTGTCCATGATGCCTGACGCATTCGCACGCGCACCACATGTGTAGAAATAAATATCTCTGGATTTCCATCGCAACTATGAAGTTTCGATGTATCGGTATGCTATATATCTGTATTTTAGTTTTCTTTCTTATGCATGTCTTTTAATGATTCGCAGCCGGTTCCGAATAAATTTACCAAGCAGATTAGAAAGATGGTCAATAGAAGAGAAAATGCTAACCTAGTGAGCCACAATGGATAATTTGTCATTATTAATCCATCTTCCTGAAAACGGTTTATACGGAGCAAGTATATTTCATGGTACTTGAGAAAAATATATGTTGAAGTCAAAAGCTATCAAGATTTAAATGCTCGCTTATAGTCTTCCAAGATATTTTATATTCTAAGGCAAGATGACAATAAGTGCATGCTTTTGCATGATTTGGTATGTAGATTCAAGGTTATGCATGGCTACGACCCTTTCTTATGATTTCTTATCATAATTTTCTGCACACTTATAGTTGATAGATGCAGTTAGATCATATCTCTATAAGGGAAAACTTAAAATAACAACCTTTATACTAAAAAAATTATGTATGCCATTACTTAGTAGTTTATGGTTTTAAGACGCAAAAGCCATTTGAGAAATACTTTTCCTACCCACTATTAATCCATATTCTCAATATAGTCATTGAATTTGCACGCGAACATCATAAGAAGGAGAAGACAGTAATGTGGCAGAAGGAGAAGACAGTAATGTGGCGGAAGAAGAAAAAAATGACATTTCTCGTTCTCTGTTTCAGCATCAATCTTCTGATATGAACTAATGATGGATTTCACATAGGCTTTTCCCTTTAGAGACTTCTTAGTGTCCAATGGAAAGCATACATCAGATTTGTGCAGGTCGGGTTCTTCTATGACTTTTAAGAGTCTCAACTGATTCTGTAAATTACACCCGAGTTGGGTGATACTTTTACCACTTCTCACTGCAGGTGCGCTCTCTAATATCCATTTTGAATGTAATATTATAGATATCCATGCCTGTTTATGTCAAAATTACTTATATTGTCAATGTTTGATTGTCTAGTTGTTGGTGATGCGTCCATATCAGGGACAGAGGCCACTCCCGTTCCTCCAGGTATGTTTATATATTATATAGGGCATGTATATTGATTTAGAATGCTATATCATAAATATACACACATTTCTTTTGCTCTTAGTCGTCCAACTCATTATCATGGGCTGCTTGATGAGATTAGATTCGCGCCTGATGATCTACAAGAGCTTGTTCACTCCCTGTCATATGTGTAAGCAGCGCTATATGCTAGTTTACCTTGTTAGTATGTATGTACTGAAATTAATTAATATTATTCAAATTTTGATACATGCAGATACCAGAGGAGCACATCTTCTATCTCTGTAGGTAAGGCTTTGAATTTGTTGATTTTGGTATTTCTTATCAATTTTATAGACCAGTATGTGCTAAATATAATGTTCTGACAGTTGCTAGGGGGAAGGCAACATTCGAGGCTGCTGACCCCAGTCCTGGACGCCGCACACGGACGGCACCACGGAGGTTTGGAGATAGGCCGAGGACTGGGCTCTAGCAGGGCCCATATGAGGTTGGACTCCACCCCGGTGGTTACTTCCTCCGTCTCCAGTTAGCGACGTATCCAGCAGGAACAGGAGAGCTTGAAGGCCACCGTTCAGGAGTTGAATGAGATGCTGGTATGTATACTACTTAATAGTAAAATATAATGTCATATTATAGATATCAACATATCCAATATCAGTACATAGCCTGAGCTTATTTGGTTGTAGACTTATGTTTTATTAATCATACATACATATGTAATTGAAATAAACAACGCTTTTCCAAACTAGATATCCAAACAGGGTTTCGAAATAACTTAATAATGAAACGAATTCGAATAATAAACAGTTCTTACACGCTTCTTACACACGTTATATCCAGACGCGACAGGGTAGATCGGCCGAGCCTCCACACGCATCTCCTTCGGCTGCGGTTCCTCAGACATCTCCTGTAGCTCCACCGCCCACTCAGACTCCCGCTCGCGACGAATTGCAGAGTTTATTGACCGAGGAGCAGGACCGAGCTGGACCGAGCTAGGGTAGATTTTTGGTTCTTTTTTTTGAAACATGTATTTATTTATATCATACACATTGTACTCCATTTTGAAACGATATTGATATTGGTTTGTATTTATATCATATTCAGTTTTTGTGTTTCTTTTGTATGCGTGAGATGTGATTATGAATACTGCAATATATGATTTGATTGATGTATACATTATTGTGCACCGGGCGGGAAAAAATCAAGCAGCCCATTTTTTAAAAAAAATTACAGACAATATGTACCTACGGATTAATCCGTAGGCACACATGTTACCCCTACGGATATATCCGTAGGGGATAAATATCAGCAGTAACTGATATTTCCCCCAGATGTCAGTGCCAGTCGTTTGGGAATACCCCTACGGATATGTCCGTAGGGGCAAATATCAGGAATCCTGAATATGTGCCCCTACGGAAAAGTACCTACGAATATATCCGTAGGGGGTAGTACATGCCCCTACGGCTATAGCCGTAGGTCCAAGTAATTTATTAAAATAAACCGTAAATAATATAAAATCTTATACCCTACGGCTTAATCCGTAGGGGAACCTGGACCTACACATATAACCGTAGGGGAAAAAATTTAACCGTAGGGACAAGTTCAGGACCTCAACTTGCACCTGCGGCCTTTGCACCTACGGGGTATTTTTTCGCCCCTACGTATATAACCGTAGGGGCAGTGGGTTGCCCCTACGGATAAATCCGTAGGGGCAAGCCTTCTTTGTAGTAGTGTATGATGCCTCCGCCGGTCCGCCAATCTCGCGAACTCGAAACTCCGATCGAATATCATCAGCTTTGATGCCGCTTGTTGAGGATCTTCCCTTCCGATACGTATTGTCGGGAGGAAATCCCGTTTTTAACGTTCGAACATGTAAGACAAACGCTCCATAAGAAAAAGTAACAACACGAGCATTTTTAATGTGGTTCGACCGACGGCTTACTCCACGGGGCAAATATGAGGATTCTATTGATATAAGAAAGAGATTATACCCGACACCTTATCTTCTTCTTAATTTGATCATCTAAAATAATAGCGTCTCTCACATCTAGATATATAAAGCTTATGAAATCTATATAAAGCTTATAAGAAAGAGATTACAACCAACCCCTAATCTCCCAACGAAAATAAAGCTTATGAGGTCTCACACATCTCATCTCTCTCCTACATTTCAACTCCCCTCTTATGATCTCACCTCAAGAGAGGAGAGTTACAGCCCCCATAAACTTAGAGACTATATTTTTTTCACCTTAGCCTTAGTGTTAGCCTTTGTTGTGCCTCTTCGCCATTGCCCTTTGTCTTTGCCTTTGCCTTTGTTGTGCCAATCCTTCTTGATAAAAACATCTCCCTATTTAATGCATAGAATAAATCTTTTTCTAATTAGATTAGGATCAACATAAATCTCCTTTATCCTTATCTAATAGAATATTTTATCTTATTTAAATTAATTTAGATCTGAATTTATATTTAAATAAGAGATTTATCTTAATTCTATATGTAATAATAAACTATTTAAATTTAAACTCAACACTAATTAACCAACTTATTTTTGTGCTTTTCATAAAAAGGAAAACATAAGATAACATGAGCTTCACTTGAAGCTATATATGCTGCTAATAATTACTCGGATATAACATTTGTCATAGAAAAATATCTGGATTAGCCTGATGATATTGTTGAGGTTAATATTTAAGGATGGAATATAAATTCGGTAAAATGTATGGTTTTTTCCTTGAAAAAGGAAAAGAAAGAAGAAGAAGAAACTGTTGTTGTGTAACAATTAACAGGGAGAGAATTAATTAACCCATGGAGTGTAAAAGAGTAATAAGTGTACGGAGGTGGACTAATAAATAATAATCCCAGTGGATCGAGATAGATAAATATATATATATATATATATATATATGAGAGTAATAAGTTGTTGGTGGTGGGGGACCGAGGATGGTGGTACAATGCACTCTCTGTACATGCACCGGGGGGTGAGATATATTAACTGACAGCTGTTTGCATGCATCTCTCTGTACATGCACTGGGGGGTGACGAGACCGCTCAATTTATTAATTAGATGCCTGTTGTTTGCGCAAATGGACACTGTTCCATATCTCGCTATGAGAGAGAGAGAGAGAGAGAGAGCAAGTCGCAATGGAACAGTGTCCATGTGCAAGAAAGAAAGAACCGCGCGCTCTCTCTCTCTCTCTCTCTCTATAATTGTTGGGAACTACCACCACCACCACCGTACATTGTTATAATTTATTTTGTTTTATGCTTCTTAATTAGATCGTTCTGACAAAGAAGCCAGCAATCCTGACAGTTCTTCTGATAAAGGCTCTGAAAGGATCATTTCTACAAACCCGACCGTACCATCCATTGCTCCAGCATCTTCTAAATAATTAGCTCACCGCATTTTCTTCACAAAAAATATGAGAGGCTCGATTAATTTATTTTGTTTTCATCAACCCTCCTTAATTTGTAAGGGTCGATCAGGCTAATTTGGACGCAACAATCATATCCAAGACTTGACCAGTTAAAATTTCTTTATTATCCATTTAATTTAATATGCAGTAAATTTCATTTTATATGTAAAGAAATGTTGATACATTATTTCTTCACTTTCTCAGCAATTTAACCGAAATGGCATGAATTTTGGCATATCTATTGATTTATTTGTAAGACTGATAAAGGTTTATGAGTAATATTTTTTAAAGATGATTGATTTTCTCAACAAATGAAAAAGGCATGATTTGAATTAATGTTGTTGTAACATCAAAGAAATAAAGAAGCCAAATCGTAGGCTGACGTAAAGAAACGAATTGAATTAAAATGCATTTATTTTTGTAACTGTACAAAACAAATAAAGGGACAGTTATTGTGTGCAAATGAAAGATAAATTAATAAAATAAAAAGTCCACATAAAAGCAAATGAAAATTGAAGAGAAAATTGTTTTTATTTTATCAAAATATCCAGCACAGAAAACTTGTCAGTTTCGGCTCTTAGGTTAAGACAACTCCAGTTAATTATTTCAACACTCGGAAAATTAAAACCAAACAATATTATAGAATTAGAATTTAATTCATCTATGTAGACATTGTTGATTTTGAGTTTGGTTCTCTCTCTCTCTCTCTCTCTCTCTCTCTCTCTCTCTCTCTATATATATATATATATATATATATATATATATATATATATGCCTCTGATCTTTTGAGATAATTGATGGGATAAATTAGTCATCCCCTCGTTAACGGGGAACACGGGCTTAAATCTGCCTCTGATTTTTTGTTATGGTGCATGTTAATGTAAGGATCTGATTTTGCTAGCTAAGGTAGTATGCTTGCTTATAAATACATGAGATTTGGGATCCTTAACAATAAAATCATAAACTTAATTGGGACTTGTACTTTGAAAGTTGAGAGAGAAAAATAAAATAAAATAAAATATAGGGGAAAAAAGGAGAAGAAAAATTGGCTGGCTTTTCCTCATCTATTCTCTTTCTCCTTGCTTTGTCATGCACATTGGACTACTCTCAGGTATGCTGCCTATGTATTTTACACTCGCATATATAAAGTGTCTTTTTTTCTCTCTTCATTTTCTTTCTTTTTTCATTTTTCATTTTTTCTTTTGATTTGAAGGATTAGTAATTTCATCTATGTGAGAGACAATTAAAAGTAACGGATTTTAATTTAAAATAGAAAATATTCCTGAATTATAAGAGAAAAATTCACATGATACTTTCAAAATTTTGTAAAAGATATTTTGCTTTATTATATAAGTAAGCCTGTAAAAATTCAATTTCTTGCCTGCAGTTTCATTCAGCATTTGTACATGGTCCATCTTTTTTCTAAACCCGTCGTTTAATGAACACAACCTTCATATGCCAAGAAATTAACTTCATTTAATTAAGGTAATCATGTTTCATATTTCGATCACAACATTAAAAAAAATATTTGCTTTCCGTGTTTATAGGAATATTGTTTGTACGGGCTTTCATGCTCTGCTCTTTCGGTCAAAAAATTAAGAATGAAGGTATTTTTGTTAAGAAAATATATTACCAACACAATTATTTACTATCAATTTTTTTTTCATTCAATCTCAACCGTTCATGTATCACGGATAAGCTGCTGGGAATTCTGCATGATCTTTATGCTTGGTTATATCCTTAGAGTTTATATTATAGTAGCTAGTAGAGATAGAGACAATGGCTTGTTGGTAGAATAGCAGTGAAAGATACTTCACTTTTGTACTATATGTGTTTCAAACGATATCAGTCAACTTTCTATGTAATTCGATTTACTGATTAATTTTGATCTCTCTGCGCTAAAATTTCAGGCCGGTGGAGGGGATTCCCTTCGTCCAGACCGTAAGTAATCCTACACACATGATCTCATGAATCTCTACAATTATATTCATTATCTATTGAGGGATTGTGATGATGCTCATAAATAGGAATTCCTCAGATCACGACACGTAGCGGATGACGTGTCATCCACGTAAGCCCGTTAGATTTCTGCGAAATTCGGAGCTGGAATAAGTATGATGCATTGGGGACGTTCCTCGGCATCTCGTCTCCGAGATTGCATCCGACCTCTTGGAGATCTTCCCGGAAGTACCTTCCATATTCATCTAGCAACCAGCCAACAGCTCATCTCCGAGCAATCCTACAACCGATCTTCCACAGTCTCCTTGCTCGTCTCCGAGCTGTTACAGGGCTCAGTTTCCTCGGCCTCCCGGCTCGTTTTCGAGTCATCTACCGAGTTGAGTTTCCTTGGTTTCCCCGATCAACCAAGAGCGCGGAGCCCAAACGCCCCCGCCACGGCTCCGTGTATCTCGCCAAAGCGAGATATCCACCGCCCCACGTTCCGCGTCCCACGCCGACACGTCCCTCCATTAATGAGCGTATCCCACCATTAATGGACAGATCCCGTCATCGACACGGGCGTAACGCAGAGGCGTAACAAACGTAAGGATCTCGCGCCGGCTCGCTCCATACGACCACTATATAAACTCCTCTTTCAGACGACTCAGGTAACTCGAACTCATTATGATACGCTACTGCCATGTTCTTATTCCACGGTACTAACTTGATCGTTGGAGGGTCCTACAGTAGTCCTCCATCCCGGCACTTCCCTTGCAGGTAGCTCGGCGTCAACAACATCCAACAACCCGTTGAGATCCACACAACAATTCTCGTATCCAATCTCAACCGCTTGAAACCGCTCCCAGCCTGATCGACGGAGAACAACGTCTGAGGGAGATCACGACCTCCATTAGGTGGCGCCGTCTGTGAGAACGCTTCAGAAGCTTCTCCACCCATAAAGTTGATCTTCCGTCCTCGACCCAATGGCGAGCGACAACCGCGACGATCCTAATACGAACCGTCCCACTCTCCATAACGGAGGTGGGAGTGGTTCTACTCTCCCTCCTAACGTCATCGGTGCCTTATCCGCTCGGATCGACAAACTCACAGTTATGGTAGACGTGCTCATCCGCGTTCAAGCGGCGGACCCCACCCATCAGGCCGCAGTTCCCCCTCTTCGGGATAACGACGTCCGCAGAAGGACGGATAGGCACGCTCAGGCCCTCGATCTCGCTCACGCTCATCTCAGCGTCATTGAACGCCGGCGTGCCGACTGCGGCAATCATGACCCACATGCGGTGAATGATTCCATGACCTACTGAGCGCCGGACAGCTTCACACCCCGATCTCAAAGAAGACTAGGCCGTCGCTTAGACGCCCGCCACATGCTCACTCCCCTGAGGAGGTGTCGGTCATTTCTCCTGCTTTCCGGCGCGACCGGCACCCTTACTCCTGTCGAGGCCACGCAAACGGCAAACGTCAGGACTACTCAAGAAAGGTCTCGTCCGAGGATTTAAGAAATATTATAGAGCGGAATCGAAGCCACACTATCATGCAGACCCGGAACGGGGATAGCCGCCACTCCGACTGTGCTGAATCCTCGGGGTACCACTACCGGATCGAAGCCCTCAAAGGAAATTGAAGGCATACGACGATATGGCCATATGTCCGGCGGGGGGGCAAAGTACTCCACCGATTCGCTTACAAAGCTCTTTACAGAAAGGCTACTGGCCGAGTACGTCTTGTCCAGGAACAAAACGCCTAAAGTGGCCATCTTCGATGGGAAGTCCGACCCAAAGGACCACTTGGACGCATTTACGGCGGGCATGAACTTCCAAGACAACTCGGACGTAGCTCAATGCCGAGCTTTTCCCACTACCCTAATCCGAGCCGGCCGGGACTAGTTCCGAGAGCTTGCACCGCGCTCCATCTCGACCTTTGACGAGCTAGCTACCCAATTCCTCGGTCATTTCATCGGAAACCGACGACAGAAGAAGACGGCCGATTACCTGTTCACCGTCAAGAGCAGAGACAAGGAATCCTTTAAAGGGTATGTCACTCGCTTCTACAATACCCTCCTGGAGGTTCCCGAGCACCGCGATGAAACAGTTATCACCGCGCTGAGGTCAGGTCTTAGACACAAAGAGTGGCTCCGCTCTTTTGCATTGGCGCAACCTAAGACCATGGCCGAAGTGAATGCATGGACCAAGCAAGAAATCCAACTAGAGTCAGAGGTAAACTTTAACCTGCCCAGAGGAGACCAAGCAAATCATAAGAAAAGGGACAGAGAAGAGAAAAAGAAAGTCGATCACCCGAAACCGTATTCCCTGAGGTTCCAAGAGTACACCCCTCTGAACATTTCCCAGACCGAGTTGTTGGAGGAAGCTAAGGTCGAGAGCTTCTTTAAGCTCCCGCCAACTACCCAAAGAACGGGCAAGCGTCTCCGCGGCCCGTATTGCGCCTATCACAGGTCGCAGGGTCACCCGACTGAGAGCTGCAAGCAGCCCCGTGACTACATCGAGGAGTTGATCTACTCCAGCCACCTGACGAAATACCTACAGGACAAGCGGCAGACGGAGCGGAAGCAAAAGGACCAAACCCCTCCCAGGGAATTAACGATCAGGCAAATCATGGTTGTTACCGTGGACCCAGCTCGGGAAAGTGGGGGGAACCACCGTCTCCTACCAGTCGAAAAGGTAAGCGATCCACCCCTTAAGAAGTGCAGGAAGGGTGACCCGGTCATCTTCACCAACGAAGATCTTCACGGCATATCACTTCCTCATAATGACTCCTTATGATGGCGGCTCGAGTCAACCGTACGAGATCCAGAGAATATTGATCGATTCAGGAAGCTCGGCGGACATCATGTTCTACGACTGTTTCCGACGTATGGGTTGGGTTTATCTGACCTTCAACCGACCTCCCATGTCCTCTCTGGGTTCACCAACCATTCCGTCCCAGCAGAGGAATCGGTCACCCTCCTCCTCAACATTGGGAAAGCGGGCAAGACGTGGACCATGCCGGTGAACTTTCTCGTTGCTAAGGTCCCGTAGTCCTATAACGTTCTCTTGGGACGCCCTGCCCTGAACGTCCGCCAGGCTCAGATCTCGACTTATCACTTTGCGCTCAAATTCCTTTTGGATCAAGGGGATAGGCTGGGCCTATGGGGACCAACAAAACGCCAAGATTTGCCTTGGCTCGACGTCCCCCGCCGGAGAGCAGGACAGTGATTTTGAAGACACGCATGACTTCCAGGGGTCTTTAGATACACGCGACGACTAAAAGAAAGTTCGTGGTGCCCCGGTGAAAGCGTTGACGGAAGTCCCCTTCATAGAAGGAACCGATAGCCGGACAGTCCAAATCGGCTCTCTCTTGATAGGGGACCACCGCGAAGGCCTGATCTGGTTCCTCCAAGATAACTCGGACGTATTCGCTTAGACACCAGCAGGCATGCCCGGGATCAACCCTGAAGTAATCTCCCACAAGCTTGGGGTCGACCCGAAGGCACGGCCTATCCGACAGAAGAAAAGAAGTTTTGCACCGGGTAAACAAAAAGCGATAGAAGATGAGGTGGATCGATTGCTCGCCGCCAACTTCATCAAAAATCTGGACTACTCGGATTGGCTGGCAAACGTGGTCATGGTCAAGAAGGCAAATGGAAAATAGCGCATGTGCGTCGATTTCACGAACTTGAACAAGGCTTGACCTAAAGACAACTATCCACTTCCTCGGATAGACCAGCTAGTGGATAGTTCGGCCGGCCATGAACTAGTGAATTTTAAGGACGCTTTCTCCGGTTACAATCAGATCCGGATGAACCCGGCTGACGAAGAACTTATCGACTTCACCACTGATCGGGGGTCTACTGCTACAAAGTGATGCCCTTCGGATTCAAGAACGCCGGGGCTACATACCGGTGGCTTGTCAACAAGCTGTTCAAACCGCAGATTGGGAGAAACATGGAAGTCTACGTCAACGACACGCTCGTAAAATCCACATCGTCAGCCAGGCATACTCAAAACCTCGGCGAGACATTCAACGTCCTGTGCAAGTACAAAATGAAGCTGAATCCAGTTAAGTGTGCATTTGGAGTCACCGGTAGGAAGTTCCTCGGGTTCATGGTTTCCCACCGAGGAATCGAAGCGAACCCGGAAAAGATCAGCGCCATTCTCAATATGGCAACACCCAAGAGCAATGTCGACATCATGAGACTCACGGGGAGGGTGGCTGCCCTAAGCTACTTTATGTCCAGATCCGGAGAGAAGTGCCTCCCGTTTTTCAAAGCCCTAAGAAAATTCCTAAGTTCGAATGGTCTGAAGAGTGCCAGAACGCTTTCGAACAACTCAAGACGCACCTGACGACCCCACCGCTACTCACCAGACCGGTCGAGGGTGACGAGCTGTTGCTATATCTATCTATCTCCGACCAAGCTACAGGCTCGGTGCTCGTCAGAGAATTCGAAGGTATACAGAGACCGGTCTACTACGTGAGCCATGTTTTCAAGAACGCAGAAACAAGATACCCAGCCATAGAGAAAATAGTCCTGACGCTTATCGTCGCCTCCAGGAAACTTCGACATTATTTCCAAGCGCACACAATCCTCGTCCTCACCGAACGACCTTTAAGTCTATTCTCGCCTCCCCCGAGTCGTCACGTCGTCTGGGGAAATGGAGGTGGGAATTGTCCCAATTCGACATCAAATACCTGCTGGGTTCGCTTAGCACCCCCGACGGGTTTTGGCAAGCATCAAGTATGTTATTTTAAAAATTTTAGGGTGCCAAGCGAGCCCGACCAAGAATCTAACTAGAGAATTAGGGTTTTAACTAAGCAAGTAAACAACTATACTTTAAGTGAACAAGAAATACAATCTTTGTAGACCGGTCTTTCACTTCTAAAGCTCTGTGTAGTAGTCCCTTAGCTCCAAGTAGTGGTCTCCCGGACTCTCTTTAGGCTCCACTAGGCGAAAGGAACGAGTTTGCTTAAAGATCTTCGAGGCCGAAGATGATCTACGTCGAGAAATCTCTAACTCAACCTATCTCTTCACTAATTGAGAATTAGTGAATGAAATAACCTATACTAAATGGCTAGTTTGGTATACATTGATGGAGTAGGAATTTTGCTCACTTTAGAATTAATTTTCCCTTTTTCTTTTTCTTCTCACTTGAGAGGTAGAGAGCAAGGAAGGAGATGAAGTAAAAACTCAAGTGATCAAGTGTGAACCATGGGTGAGAAAATATCTCATATAAACTCATGTAGAGACTAAACCATGGCTAAAGATAATGGTTAGGTTAATAAATATCTAGAGTAAAACAAAATTAGTGGACTTAAGTCAAAGCTTCTCCATTCTTCCATAAGCATCTCAAGCCTTGCTAATTTCCACCTAATTTTGATTTTTCCCTTAATATTTAAACACCCAAATTATCTTAAGTTAGGTATGAGTCTCATACACCCAAGTCCAATGTATTATCTAGCATGACACATATTAAATACATTAATATATATCACATATATATTTAAATGTATTTGGAGAAAACATTTTCTTAAGTGAGCTAATATTAGTTAATGTATATTAATATATCAAATATATAATTATACATTAAATTATTAAATCAACACTTGATTTAATAACCCGGTTGTATCGCATACAACCGACTAATATCATTTAATAAATTATTGATCAACACTTGATTCAATAATCCGGTTATATCATATATAACCTATATCGCGAGATTAGAATACGGTATCACATACAAGTATCAATCTCAGTCCCGCACATATCACATATGTGCCCTACTTCGTTTCGCATGAGCTAGAAAACCTCTGTGTAGGACTCTAAAGACTCGTGAATACGTCGGCAGTAGGTGATGATCATATCAGTCACCCACAAGCCGTCAGCGGTACTAGCTGGATGTAACAGCTACCTGGGTATTGAGCGATCAGAAGATCAACAAGCAAGCTTGTCCATACTCCCGTGAATCCAATAAGTAACACTATCGTACAGTCCGGTCTCTTCGTCTGATACGTCGCATATCGAGTCCGGGGGTGGTAAACGTCAGACCCCAATAACTTGATAAGTCATGCCGATGTGAGGCTCATAACGGATCGAGAAACTACTGATAACACTTACCAGTAAATCTCATCATCAGCCCTGGTCAGGGACTTCCTGTTATGGCCAATCGAGTATAGCGCAACATCAACCCCCAATACCAGGAGAGACGAAACTTCTCATATCGCTCATTGCCTCCATGTGACTTAGGACTGTACCCAAAAACCACCTGTTTTCACGCTCTCTTGAACGTGGTAGGATGGAAATCAAAGCACAGTAGGAATCACACAAGACTATATGACGATCTCGGGTCTACAGACTAATTTGTACCAGTGTAAGCAGAGAACTGCTATCTGACGATAGGTATAATACCATCTGGGAGTTCTCGGCAAGTCATGTTCAGTGTACCCAGTCTCCACTGAGCACCCGTATACAATCTTTGATGTCAAACACCAATGGATGTGGGATCATCCATCGCCCATCAAATGGGTCAAGAAACGTATACGCTAGTCTACTCTGGAATATCGATACCCCATCTCGATACACCCACGATTAGGAACAATTAAAAGATGAACTTATAGACTAACCTGGCCCCACTAGTATGATCTCCATCATGGTCCTGATAGTCAAGTACACATCCTAAGGGTTTTATCAACATGTGAGAGAAAGACAGTATCACAATAACAATCTACATGTTAAGATAAAGAGTAACCAGATAGCATACTATCATGTCGAATTAGAAATCCCTCTCTATATATGTCCAAGTATCCACTATAATATACAATCATGTACAATAATGGCCTCTAGGGTATACATACAACTAACAATCTCCCACTTGCACTAAGGCCGGTTGTTGTAGTATCTCATATACAATATCCCGAAGAGTCTCTCAAATTGTATCTGGGTAATGGCCTTTGTGAGTGGATCCGACGTGTTATTCTTCGTGTCAACTCTCCTGACCTCGATCGCCCAGAGATCAACCATCTCCATGATCAGGTGATACTACCTGAGAATATGTTTGGATCACTGATGGGACCGGGGTTCCTACGCCAAAGCCACAGCTCCATTGTCACCACAATGGTAGGAACCAAGTTCATCTCATGAACATCTATACCCAGACAGCCTCTTTGATAGCATCATTGGCAACGATGTATTCACCCTTTTATCGTTGAGTCTGCCATGGTATCTAACTTGGAACTCTTCCAACATACCGTCCCTCCAATGAGGGTAAAGACAAAACCTGATACTGTCTTACAGACGACCTTATCACTCTGAAAGCTCGAACCGGTAAAGGACTCCATATGGAGTTCACCATTACCATACACCAAGAACACTTCTTTAGTACTTCTCAAGTACTTAAGAATGTTCTTTACAGCTGTCCAGTGTTTCTCCCCAGGACGTAAGAGGCATCACCCAGATCCTTCATGGAGAAACTTAATGATAAGTAGAGCTTAACCGAGTGTAGCATAGGAACATCATTTTCTATCAAGAGTATGTCACCCACGTACAATACGAGGAAGACAACCTTACTCTCTACAACCTTCTTATATATTCAAGGTTCATCTACCTTTTTTATAAAGTCAAACACTTTGACTGCCATATCAAAACAGATGTTCCAACTCCGCGATGCCTGCTTCAACCCGTAAATTGATTTAAGCAGCTTGCACACCTTTCCGCTGCTCCCACTGTCTACGAAGCCCTCTGGCAATGTCATGTACACGCTCTATTCTAAATCACCATTTAGAAAAGCGGTCTTGACGTCCATCTTCCAGATTTCGCAGTCATGGTTTGCAGCGATGGCAAGTAGGATCCGGACGGACTTAAGCATAGCCACTGGAGAAAAGATTTCATCAAAATCCACACCTGGTTATTGAAGAAAACCTTTTGCTACAAGTCTAGTTTTGAAAGTCTCAACTTTTCCATCTACACCAAGAATCTTCTCAAGATCCACTTGCTCCCGATCGGTTTTACCCCTTCACGAGCAACTTCCAAAGTCCATACTTTGTTGGTGTATATGGATTCCATCTCAGATCGCATTGCATCCAGCTATTTCACAGAGTCCCCACTCGTGATGGCCTGCTCGAAACTAGTTGGGTCATCATCTTCCATGATGCAATCCCCGCTCCCACTGTCATTGAGAAAACCGTAGTATCTCTCAGGTGGATGAGGAACCCTACTAGATCGGCGGAGAGGCTGAGATTCATCGGGAACTATCGAATCATTTGGTTCCATCAAATCATCAGCTATAGTTTGTATAGCTGGAACTTCTTCCAGTTCTACTTTATAACCACTAATTTGTTTTTCAAGAAATTCCTTTTTCTAAAAAGGTGGCATGCCGAGAAACAAAACACCTTTTGTTCCTCGTTGTGGTAGAAGATATACCCTCGCGAATATTTGGGATATCCTACAAACTTACATAGAACTGACCTTTCCTCGAACTTGTTCGGATTTTGCCTTTCAACATAGGCCGGACAACCCCATATCTTAACTCGTTAAGACATGGTCTCTTTTCATACCATATCGTATATGGAGGGGTAGGCGCTGATTTGGTCGGAACCCTATTCAATAGGTATGCGGCTTCTCAAGCGCATAACCCTAAAAGGAAATAGGTAACTCAGCAGTACTCATCATAGAGCGCACCATATCTAATAGGGTACGATTCCTCCGCTCCGATACACCGTTTTGCTGTGGTGTATACGGAGGAGTAAGCTGAGAGAGAATCACATTCTCTTTTAGATACTCCAAGAACTCCGTGCTTAAGTATTCTCCTCCCCGATCAGATCGAAGGATTTTAATACTTATACCCGGGTTCTCGACTTCACACTTATATTTCTTGAATTTCTCAAAAGTTTCAGACTTGTGTTTCAACAGAAACACATGTCCGTATCTTGAGAGATCGTCGGTGAATGTAATGAAATACGAGAAACCATTCCTGACATGTGTAGACATGGGACCACATACATCACTATGTATCAGTCCCAAGAGTTCTGTAGCTCTTTCTCCGTGTCCAGTAAACGGAGTTTTGGTCATTTTACCTTTGAGACATGACTGGCAAGTTTCATATGATGTAAATTCAAACTGGTTCAAAAATCCATCTTTATGTAATTTATCTAGTCGTGTCGCATTGATATGACCTAGTCTACAATACCATAAGAAGGATTCATTCATTTCTAAACTTTTTCTCTTGTGTGTGTTCTGTACGTTGAGAACTGTAGTTTGATTTAGAACGTATATGTCATTACATAACGTGCCTGATCTAATCAATTTTTGATTCAGGAAAATGTTCATAATATTATCCTGCAATACAAAATTATATCCTTCTTTACTTAATACAGAAACTGATATAATATTGCATATCAGGTTCGGTATGTAATAACATTCGTTCAGAATCAATGTATTACCAGTTGGTAATATAAGGTGATATTCACCAACTGCTTTGGCTGCAACATTTACCCCAATCCCTACTCTTACAGAATGATCATATTTTTCCAGTTTTCTATCTTTCTTTAGCCCATGTAACATATTACATATATGGGATCCTGATCCGGTATATAATACCCAGGACGTAAAGTGTACTGAGAAACGGTTCTCGATGACAAACACACCCAAAGAAGATGCATCAACATGCTCATTCCTCATACGGGTCACGTGGGAATCTGGATATTCCCCTATTTCCTGCTCGGACTTATAACAATTATAAGATAGAGCAGAACCAACGTTTCCCATCCCAGTATAATAAGCGAGTTCGGTCAATACATCAATATTATTATCTTGATTAAGGCATGTCCCGGTCGCTACCTGGAGAAAGAGAGAGAGAAGAAAACACTCTGCGTATGCTCTTACAAGATTAGATTGGTTATTATTTTATCTAATCAGGATGGCTCGCACTGTTTTTATCAAATCTTCTTTCAAACCCTAAAAGGTAAGACTAGCCGGGATTAATTACACCCTACAAGTTCACCAATTTTTCAGCCAGGCCAGTGTCGGTATTTTGAGAGAGGTTCCCCGTGTAAAATAAACCTCATTTTCCCTGAGGCATAACCCTGCTGACACCTTTCTAGTCACCTACTTGATCGGCTAATCGTAAAGTGCAAAACTCTTCCAGGGGTAACTCTTACTCGCAGTGGGTATCGGGATCCAACTATCTCATAGAAGATATGCAATCTCATTGCAAATTTCAACACTTGAAATTCCCAATAAGATTTTGTCCCTAGCGTCCTATGACCTTGACAGAGGCCAACAAACCATAGACTGCTAGTCAAGTTCAATCCATACATTTCGTGATTGAATTAAACCCACCCGCACGACCCTTGACGGAGGCCACCAAAGTCGCACGACTACCCTAATCCAATCGCATCATATGCTGCAGATAAGCACTAGTTAGTTACCACACACTACGCCTTGACGGAGGCCAACAAACGTAGCACGAATACTAAATAGTACTTATCTGAAATGATGGAGGGCTATGACAGGTTTTTAAGAAAACCTTTTGCATAATGAACTTGATATCGTTATAGAATCGAGTGATTTTGAAAAGGAGTGGTTTAAGCTCCGCTTTTTAAAATCAAGTTTTTCAAAATAAACCAAGTGGGTGTAGTATCTACTAGCTTTTGCTAAAGAGTTCATTTCCGGTGAAGGGATCTCGGCTCTTTCCTCATCGAATGAGGTGCGGGATATTCATAAAGGAATACCGCTATGCAAAGCAAGAACTAGAGCTACCAGTTTTGAAAATTTGATTCTACAACATCTTTAGATTTCTTTCCTTTTCATTAATCTCATGAATGAAATCCCATCATTAATGCTTCCTAAGCATCACAGAAGAAACGAAAATACAACGTACGCTTATGCCATCCGCATTCGTCATGGGGTCACATCATGCACCGTTAGGTTAGTTAACTAACGGCGGAGCGGGGCAGGACTAGCGCGGATGCAAAACATAAGCAACGTTTATAAATATCATATATATAATGTAAAGTATTCGTCTCAGGCAGTTATATGATCTCATCACAGAACATTGCAACAGAAGTCAACATATGAAATATTGGATATACTAGGAGGTCCGTGTTTTAAATTAAGCCAGTAAAAAACACGGATTCCACGGTCATGATGAATAGCCAAACCCATATCTGTAGACCCCTACTAGAGCAGCACGCAACCCAACCAATTCTAGAGTTAAGAGACTCGGACTCGACTCCTCGAGATGGTCTCCCACTGGACTCTAGAACCCGGTTACTTGTGCTTCCCGCCTTGGGTCTATCCTAATACGGAAAAGTAAATAATATATATCGATGGTGACATCATCCTCAACCCGGAAGAGTCCCAATAAAAGAATATTATATACAAGTTTTTACATGAATGAAAATGAAAAACCCCCATCTCACGCAAAAAAACCCGGCTATTCAAACACGATAATCCAATATAACATATCACGGCAATGCATAACATCACATGTCATCAACGTAAGTAAATATGCGTATCCCAATTGTCATTGACGTATACCAACGAAACCGGCGATATATCACATATTACACTTACGGTCGCAAAAAAGAAAGTGAAAACTACAATAATTGGAATCCGCAGCCATCTTAGACATCATAAAGCCGAAATATCACATACTTCGGATTTCATGCCTAGCCATATAAATTCCTTAGACATCATAAACCAGGAATATCACATATTCTGAATTTTATGCCTAACATTATAAACCTGGCATTTTAGTCTCAAATTGAAAACACTTTTCAATATCTAGTCGGACAATTCAACAAGATTCCCGACTAATGATCGAATGCTCGTCGGAAACATTAGTAGACGGCCGCACCCCCGATGCCATCAACGAAGTGAACTTAGGCGGAACACCGCGAACGTGAGCACCCGAACGGATGATTTTGGTTACGGGGTTCTCCTACAGTCACTTGGTCGGGGCTATACGACGTGGCTATTCAGTAGTGTTACCCGGCGAACGTTCGCATACTATACGAGATTGCGATGGAGTTTTGATCCGAATCAAAACCCTGTGGCAACCGATCAAAAGAGATTATATTGCTAGATTTACAAAACACTAATTAGTTTTCACAAAACTAATTATTGTGTATTCCAAATATTATATCACAAATCACAGATATCTAGACGATATTAAACATTTTGATCGATCCATCAAAACCCACAATTCTCAGTAACCTCAACACTTGAGACAGATTCAAAAATACCCAGACAGTGCCATTAGCACATACGGACCAGCACAAGAAGGCACGTCCCTGGCCTCACCAACGGCGCCGCGGAACCGCCGCCAAAAGTATGTTTTGGCCGCGGTTCCGCGGTCGTTAGGTCGAGTTAGGGGGTCATTTTTCTTGGGGGTCCATACAATACCCTGCACTATTTTTTGCATATTTTTTAACCCAAAAATTCCAACTTTTGAAAAAATTCCAGAGAGCATCTAATGCTTGGGTTTCGATGTTCGTTCAAACACTTTAACGTTATCTAGGTCACGCCTAATACTCTAGCAAGGCTCTGATACCACTGCTGGGTTCGCTTAGCACCCCCGCCGGGTTTCGTCAAGTATTAAGTATGCTATTTTAAAAAATTTAGGGTGCCGAGCGAGCCCGACCAAGGATCTAACTAGAGAATTAGGGTTTTAACTAAGCAAGTAAACAACTTTACTCTAAGTGAATAAGGAATACAACCTTTGTAGACCGGTCCTTCACTTCTAAAGCTCCGTGTAGTAGTCCCTTAGCTCCAAGTAATGGTCTCTCGGACTCTCGTTAGGCTCTACTAGACGAAAGGAACGTGCTTGCTTAAAGATCTTCGAGGCCGAAGATGATCTACGTCGAGCAATTTCTAACTCAAGCTGCCTCTTCACTAATTGAGAATTAGTGAATGAAACAATCTATACTAAATGGCTAGTTTGGTATAAATTGGTGGAGTAGGAATTTTGCTCACTATAAAATTAATTTTCTCCTTTTCTTTTTCTTCTCACTTGAGAGCTAGAGAGCAAGGAAGGAGATGAAGAAGAAACTCAAGTGATCAAGTGTAAACCATGGGTAAGAAAATATCTCATATACATTCATGTGGAGACTAAACCATGGCTAAAAATAATGGTTAGCTTAATAAATATCTAGAGTAAAACAAAATTAGTGGACTTAAGTCAAATCTTCTCCATTCTTCCATAAGCATCTCAAGCCTTACTAATTTCCACCTAATTTTGATTTTTTCCTTAATATTTAAACACCCAAATTATCTTAAGTTAGGTATGAGTCTCATACACCCAAATCCAATACATCATCTAGCATGACACATATTAAATACATTAATATATATCATATATATTTAAATGTATTTGGAGAAAACATTTTCTTAAGTGAGCTAATATTAGTTAATGTATATTAATATATCAAATATATAATTATACATTAAATTATTAAATCAACACTTGATTTAATAACCTGCTGTATCGTATACAACCGACTAATATCATTTAATAAATTATTAAATCAACACTTGATTCAATAATCCGGTTATATCATATATAACCTATATCGCGAGATTAGAATACGGTATCACATACAAGTATCAATCTCAGTCCCGCATATATCACATATGTGCCCTACTTCGTTTCGCATGAGCTAGAAAATCTCTGTGTAGTACTCTAAAGACTCGTCAATACTCCGGCAATAGGTGATGATCATATCAGTCACCCACAAGCCGTCAGCGGTACTAGCTGGACGTAACAGCTACCCGGGTATTGAGCGATCAGAAGATCAACAAGCAAGCTTGTCCATACTCCCGTGAATCCAATAAGTAACATTACCGTACAGTCCGGTCTCTTCGTCTGATATGTCGCATATCGAGTCTGGAAGTGGTAAACGTCAGACCCCAATAACTTGATAAGTCATGCCGATGTGAGGCTCATAACGGGTCGAGAAACTACTGATAACACTTACCAGTAAATCTCATCATCAGCCCTGACCAGGGATTTCCTGTTATGGCCAATCGAGCATAGTGCAACATCAACCCCCAACACCGGAAGAGACGAAACCCCTCCTATCGCTCATTGCCTCCATGTGACTCGGGACTGTACCCAAAAACCACCTGTTTCACTACTACAATATGGGGTTGCTCCTACGGATAAAGGAATCCGTAGGGGCAACTTTTTATTGCCCCTACGGATTAATCCGTAGGTCCCCATTCTTGTCCCTACGGTTCTCTACGTTTTAATTTAAAAATATTTAATCGTAATTTGATGTTTGACCCTACAGAGCCGCAAATAAAGGAACTACGGGTCCGTAGGGGCATGTATATGGGTTAATAATAAAAAAAAGGCACAGAAAATCCATCACCGTTCCCAAAAATTCTTTCTCTCATTCTCCCGCGCCTTGCGATCGATCGTTCCCGCACCTCGATCCCGAGCCTCGTTGCCGATTGGATCCTCATCCGCCCACCACCGCAACCGCGTTTGACTCGTCGACTTCCTCGTCGCAACCGCGCTTGACTCGTCGCCGATTGCGTCGTCGACTACCAGCCTCCTCCGTCGTCTCCTCCACCGCCCTACAGGTTAGTAAATCTCCAATTTTTACTTCTAATTTAATGCTTTTATTTCCCTCTTTTGATGATGTTAGGGGTAGGGTTCAGGGTTCGGGTTAGGGTTAGGCATCGGGTTAGTTTAGGTTAGGGTTAAGGTTAGGGTTAGGGTTAGGGTTCGGTTGGGGTTGGGGTTGGGGTTGGGGTTGGGGTTAGGGTTAAGGTTCGGTTGGGGTTGGGGTTGGGGTTAGGGTAAGGGTTTGGTTAGGGTTCGGGTTGGGGTTGGGGTTCGATTGGGATTGGAGTTGGGGTTGGGGTTAGGGTTCGGTTGGGGTTGGGGTTGGGGTTAGGGTTAATTAGTTGGGTTTAGGGTTATGGTAATTAGGGTTAGGGTTAGGGTTAGGGTCAGGTTTAGGGTTAGAGGCTAGGGTTAATTTGGGTTAATTAGTGATAATTTGAAAGGGTTAGGGTGTTGATAAGGGTTAATTTGGTTAATTTGGATAAATTTAGTTAAGTTTAGGTTGATTAGGGTTAATTAGGTTAATTTGGGTAAATTGGGTTAAGTTTTGGTTAATTAGTGATAATTTGTGTTAGGGTAACGATTATGGTTAATTGTGGTTAATTAGATTAATTTGGGTTATTTGGGTTTATGGTGCACTAGTTTATTTAGTAGGATACACTAGTTCATTGCAATAGGATACTCGATGACAACGTAAACATACAACTTTACCGTAAACGTAAAAAAACTTTACCCTAAACGTAAAATTTCGAACCCTTAATAACGAAAAGTAAACGTAAAACCTATTCACGTTAAATGTTCAAGTTAAAACCAATATATGATACTCGATGATAATATGAAACTTTCATATTCTCATCGATACTCATATATGAAACTCAAAGCGCCACTTAGTCCCCGTCAATCGGTTAACATACGTTCGATATTCGTCGTGATATAGAACTATACGAAAGTTGTTAAATATCGGACGGTATAGCTCGGTACTAACAACTGTCGTGTAGTCTGTATGACGAGAAGATTCAATCGTATGATAACCGATAGATTTGTCCCGTGTGGACAAATTAGGAATGTATAAAGCAAACACCTGCATTCACTTGTGTTTTCATCCGTTTCAAGATATTTCGTCGGTACTTTTCCGCTGGTTCTCCGTGTACAAAGATAGATTAGATGTTCATTTCAACGTTGTTTCACAGCTTTGGAATGATTATCTATTCTATTACAGTGTACTCGGAGAACAGCGGGGAGGTGCTGCCGAAATTTACTCAAAACGGTTGAAAGCACAAGCGAATGGGTGTCCGCTCTATACATTCTTAATGGGATAGAAGCCTTACCCCCGACAGCCGAAACACACACATACAATAAGAATACACAACAAACACATCATTAGAGAGTGATTCAAGATGTTCAAGTTAAAACCAATATATGATACTCGATGATAATATGAAACTTTCATATTCTCATCGATACTCATATATGAAACTTAAAGCGCCACTTAGTCCCCGTCTATCGATTAACATACGTTCTATGTTCGTCGTGACATAGAACTATACGAAGGTTGTTAAATATCGGACGGTATAGCTCGGTACTAACAACCGTCGTGTAGTCTATGTGACGAGAAGATTTAATCATATGATAACCGATAGATTTGTCCCGTGTGGACAAGTTAGGAATGTATAAAGCAAACACCTTCACTCACTTGTGTTTTCATCTGTTTCAAGATATTTCGTCGGTACTTTTCTTCTGGTTCTTCGTGTACAAAGATAGATTAGATGTTCATTTCAACGTTGTTTCGCAGCTTTGAAATGATTATCTATTCTATTACAGTGTACTCGAAGAACAGCGGGGAGGTGCTGTCGAAATTTACTCGAAACGGTTGAAAGCACAAGCGAATGGGTGTCCACTCTATACATTCTTAATAGGATAGAAACCTTACCCCCGACAGCCGAAACACACACATACAACAAGAATACACAACAAACGCATCATTAAAGAGTGATTCAAGATATTCAAATTAAAACCAATATATGATACTCGATGATAATATGAAACTTTCATATACTCATACATGAGTATCCTCAAATCTAACTTTGATTATCGATAATTTATTCTTTTCAACAATAAACGCATACACAAAGCATATACACGGATTTTCTCCTTTGTCGGTAACCATCACGTTCTTAGATTTCTCAATATAGTCATCATAACCTATAATTTATATGTTATACAGTCTAACATGGCCCATGAGTACGTCAGAGTTAAGGACTGGATATATGTGGATTGGTAACAACGTATGCAACCTAAGTTTGTCGCAGGAGTTGCTGCTTTTATTGAATTTGCACACGCACATAATAACATCGTGATAGAGAAGATTCTCTGCCCGTGCGATAGATGTAGGAATAAGTACTGGCAGAAGGTAGAATTGGCAGAGCTTCATATCGTAAAAAATGGTTTTACTAGAGTTTATACAACTTGGCTATATCACGAGGAAGGAGAAGAACGCAGTAATGTGGCAGAAGAAGAAGGAGAAGACGATAATGCGGCAGGAGAAGAAGGAGAAGACGGTAATTTCTTTCCATCAGAAGAAATGGAGGATATGGTAGAGGCTGCCCTAGGTGAATCTATTCGTACCGAAGATGACAATTTTTCCGGTCAAGGACCGCGTGCGGATAAATATGAAAATTTCATGAATGATACTAGAAAACCAATTTATGAGAATGCAAAGTATTCCACGCTCTCATGGTTCGTCCAACTTTTCCAAATTAAGTGCCTAAATGGATGGAGCAACAAGTCATTCACAATACTTCTTTCGTTCTTAAAAGATTCTATGCCCCCGGGAAATAACGTGCCCGACAACTGCTACGGAGCCCAGAAGATGATGTTTGATTTGGGTCTGAAGTGTGAGAAGATTCAAGCATGTCCTAAAAATTGCGTATTGTACCGGAAAGAGAATTCAGATTTGAAAGAGTGTCCAACATGCGGAGAGGTTAGGTATAAGCCGAAATATTCTGATAAGAAGCCCGATATACCTGTCAAGATAGCACGATACTTTCCCATAACACAGAGGCTGCAGAGGTTATTCAGGTGCAAGAAAACAGCCGAGGCAATGATTTGGCATCACCGTGCTCCTCCAAGTGAAGATGGAAAAATGAGCCATCCAAGAGATTCACCGGCATGGAAGGATTTCGATAGGAGGCACGCAATATTCAGTAGCGATCCTCGCAATGTCAGGCTCAGACTGGCTAGTGATGGTTTCTGCCCATTCAACTATATGGCTGGAAGCCACAGCACATGGCCCGTTATAATGATAATTTATAATCTGTCGCCTTGGTTTGTTATGGACCAATCATACTTTATGATACCTCTTCTTATCGACGGACCAAACTCACCAAGAAACAATATCAACGTCTATCTCCGACCTCTAATCGAGGAGTTAAAATCGTTGTTCATTGATGGTGTGGAGACTTACGATGCAAATACAAATACAACCTTCATACTGCGTGCGGCTTTAATGTGGACGATTAATGACTTTCCTGCGTATGGAATGTTATCAAGTTGGTCCGTAGATGGTCACAAAGCATGTCCTCATTGCCATCAACATACAACATCGAAATTCTTGAATTTTAGCAGGAAGGTTTGTTATTGCGGCCATCGACGTTTCCTGCCTCTAGACTACCCCTACAGGTTAGATGCTGTTCACTTTGATGGCCATCGGGAGCTTCTTGGACCTCCAGCCCCATTGTCCGGAGAGGACGTGATTGCTCAGTGGGATGGTTACAATAATGTGACCTTCGGGATGGATCCGACAAAACAGGTCAAAGCACCATTCTGGAACAAGTTAGGCATTTTCTTCGAGCTTCCGTACTGGTCAACAAATTTAGTGCGTCATTATCTGGACGTCATGCATATAGAGAAGCGAGTATCCGAACACATACTCAACTTGCTTTTTTGTAAAAACGGGAAATCGAAAGACAGACTCAATGCTCGGATGGATCTACAGGACTGGGAAATAAGAAGTGAATTGCATCCTAAACTGGTAGCGAGTAAACTAGGCAAGTTTGTACTTCCCAATGCCGCTTATCATATGTCACAACCGGAGAAGAAAAGATTTCTGCAGGTGTTGCATGATTTGAAAGTTCCCACAGGTTTCTCGGGATCATTCAGTAAGAAGATAAAAATTGTGAAAGGTAAGATCGATGGGCTGAAAAGTCATGATCACCATGTTATCATGGAGCACCTTCTCCCATTAGCCCTCAGAACTTCTCTCCCCGAATCGGTTGGTCTAGTAATCAACGACCTATGTTGTTTTTCCAGAGAGTCATGCACTAAAACACTGGATGTTGTGACGCTGGATAAACTAGAAAATTCTATTGCGTAGATACTTTGAAAGTTTGAGCGTATTTTCCCACCATCATCCATCGATATCATAATACACTTGACGGTTCATCTTGCAACTGAGGCTAGCTTAGTCGGACCGGTACAATATCGATGGATTTATCCCGTCGAGAGGTACGTGGAATTTTTCGTTTCGTGCAATTTTTAAAATTATTGTTGTCATGTATGCCCGTATTTATTTATTCAACATATTTTCTTTAGGTGTCTCTATACTCTTAAAAAGTATATACGCAATAGAAATCGACCAGAGGGTTCTATCATGCAAGGTTATCTTCTAGATAAAGCAACCACATTTTGTTCCCGCTATCTGGACGAGAACATTGAGACGAGACTTAACCGGCCTCGAAGAATTCAAGACGGGCCATATGGTAAAACCGATTATAAGAGGGTAGACATTATGTTTATCAACAAGATATACCGGTTTATCTTGCTTAATTGCACATGTCTTGAAAAAATTAGATGGTAAGTTTTTTGGGATTAATTGTTATATTTGTGTTTGTGTGTGTATGAAATGATATAATATTGATGTCATAATTTATTGTCAAGAACAGAATTCATTTTAACGAGGTACGTGAGAGGCATCCTAATTGGAACGATGAACGATTGGAAAAATATCATCAGGATAATTTTTGCGATTGGGTTGCAAATCATGTAAGTTATTTGAATAACATGTTATTGCTATCAGTTTTAATCTAAACTTATATCGTTATGTATTTGTCGTAAAATTTATTTTGTTAGATCCACGATCCGAACTTGTCTGCATCATTAGAGAGTGATTCAAGATATTTAGCTCAATTTCCTAGTATGGAGGTTGCATATTATAAAAGATTCGGTGTCCTTGGATACAAATTCGAATTTAAGGACATAGAAACATCTAGAACCACTTAGAATAGTGGGATTGTGACGGTAGGATCGGATGGTGTGATTTATTATGGATACTTAAATTGTATACTCGGCATCCAATATCCCGGTCGATCAGAACCCTTTTATATATTTCAGTGTACTTGGTACGATACGCGAAACGATACAGATAAGTAGAGAAACAATCTCGGGACTTGGAAAGATGAATATGGATTGACCAGTGTGAACACACTTCGATTTTACGGTCAGGAAGATCCGTTTATCTTTCCGAAACAAGCGTTCCAAGTATAATACTCACAGTGTTTAAAGCATCCAGGATAGAGTATCGTATGCCGTTGGAAACCAGAGGATGTCTACGATATCCCAGAATTCGAGGACAGTGATGAGGATGAAGAAAAGAGAAGACTTAGAGTGCTCCGACCGTCTGTTTCGAAATACGGGTTGTCTCGGCTGATCATGAAGTTACGTGGGTTAGAAATGATATCGATGATTAAATCCAAGTAGATATGTCTAATGCGCCCACGAAACGAAAAAGGTTATTAGTAATGTTATATTATTATTTCACATTTTACGATCTATACATATATAGTCAATACTTGTAATGATTGTCTAATGCGTCCGCGAACCGTTTTATCTAGATTTGATGACGATGACGGGAGCAGTGAGGGGTGGCAGGAGCTCCAACCGCGGCACCGGCAGAGGCAGAGGCAGAGCGGTTCTGCCGTCCGGAGAGCTGCGTAGGGAGCTTCAGAGGGCCGGTCTTGCACCCCGATCGGAGACCCCTTCGGATGCCTCCTCCCGTGTGGACTTTTCCACAACTCCAGGTATATTGCACGCATATTCATTTTGAATGTAATATTATAGATATACATGCATGTTCATGTCAAAATTACTTACATTATCAATTTTTGATTGTCTAGCTGTTGGTGATGCATCTACATCAAGGACAGGGGCCACTCCCGCACCTCCAGGTATGTTTATATATCATATAGTGCATGTATATTGATTTAGAATGCTATATCATAAATATACATACATTCGCTTTGCTCTTACGTACTTACATCTCGGGCTCTTACGTATTCACATCTCCGGCAGAGCCCACCACCGCACCTGCAGATATGTTTATATATCCTATAGTGTATACATGTTGATTTAGAATGTTATATTATTGATATATGCATTCTTTTTGCAATTACTTATATAGCTGATACTTGATTGTCTAATTATAGGTGGTGCGTTCTCGTCTGGTGCAGGGGTCACTCCTGTCACTTCCATACCCTCCGCTCAGTCTGCAGATTTGTATGAATAAATATAAAATATTTATTCATTTTACATATCATTTAAGAATAAACATGAACTTCATGTAATTTTATCGATATTTATTTTCTAGTTGGAGATGCGTCCACGTCCGGATCACCGGCTGTTTCTCACCGGAGGAACTATCGTCCCGCTCGTGCTGCTGCCCAGGCCCAGGCTCGTGCTTTAGTCTCCGGAGGTATATATCACACTTCAATTTTCGTTAAACTTTGATTTCTTAATACCACTTTGTTTTAATATTGATTGTCTTGATATTTCTTGTAGACGCAGGGCCTCCCCATCCCGAGAGGGGGACTCGAGGCCCGAATCAGTCCCACGGGCTGAGGCCCGACAGAGCTGGGGGGAGACAGCATTCCCCCTCCTTTTTACCCCTGATTATCGCTATACCGGCGATTATTCCGAGAGGTTCAGCCGGTATATGGGGAATGAGAGCCGCCTCGTGAAGAACTATCCATTTCACGTTGAGTGGGGTAACCAGCACCGGCGCTCATTCGCCCTCTTCTGGGATCAGGCTCGGGTATTAATATATATTTTCATTTGATTTATCCAATATATTTATTATTAACACTTGCAATCTAATAACATTGTTTTTTTGTATTTTCAGTTGGATTACAATTTTCAGCCTGTACCCGACCATGATCATTCTTGGAGGGAGCTCGATCTTCACGCTCTGTACCATGGCCTGATGAAGAACATGCAATCGAAGGTCCGATACAATAGGAATGAGCTGAAAATCGACTGTTGTTCCCTGTGGATGGCGACCCCCAAGGCAGAGAGAGCGGTCCTCCTATATACTCCGGCCTTTGCGAGAGTCGACGTAGATATATGGCCTCTATTGTGCCAATATTTCGACTCTCATCGCAAACAGATATGTATTTTAAATATAATTCATTGTTTAGTACATAATTTATTTTTTTTTGTTGCTTAATTAGAAAACTAAATCTGAATATGTTGTGCAGAAACGGGCCGATCAAAATAAAGAGAATAAGAAGTCGGCGAAGAGGGGTCGCCCCACTTATACAGGTGGCTCGAGAAATATTACTCGTGCCATGGAGTTATCGGTAAATTACAATAGACCAGCCTTTGTGATATAATGTAATATTAAGAGTTATTTTCTAATATATGTAAATTTTTGACGAATTGCAGAGAGCTCAGACCCTGGCGCAGGGTGGTACACCGAGTGTGCTGTCCGCGTATCTAGTCGTCCACGGCACCTCGACAGATCCCGCCACGGGCGAGCTTCGATACCCCGACACCGCTACCCAGGACTATTGCGTAAGCGTTAATATTTATTCAACCCCTATTTGAAATTTTTGTTTTGAAAGGTTCAAATTTAAATGATATACTTATATTTTACTGGTTAATGTGGGTGTAGGAGCGGGTGGTTGAGCAGGCGGAGGTATCGGGGATCGATTTTATTGGACAGAACGATCTGATGCTGCTGACTCCAGTCCTAGACGCCGCACACGGAGGGCACCACGGAGGTTGGGAGAGAGGCCGGAGACTGGGTCCTACAGGGCCCATATGAGGTTGGACTCCACTCCGGCGGTTACTTCCTCTATCTCCCGTGAGCGACGTTTCGAGCAAGAACTGGACACCTTGAAGGCCATCGTTCAAGAGTTAAAGGAGATGTTGGTATGTATACTACTTAATAGTAAAATATTATATCATATTATAGATAACAACATATCCAATATTAGTACATAGCCTGAGCTTATTTGGTTGTAGACTTAGTTTTGATTAATCATACATACATAGAACTGTCTAATTAAAATAAATTACGGTTTTCCAAACTAGATATCCAAACGAGGCCTAAGTCCCTAAGTATACATAGATTGGGGTTTCGCAATAACCTGATAATGATACAAATTCGACTAATACACAGTTCTTACTCATTTATTACACACAAAATTGAACAGATGCAACATGGTACATCGGCTTCGCCTCCACATGCATCTCCTTCGGCTGCGGCTCCACGAGCCACTACCTCGGCTGCAGTTGCGCAGACAACTCCTATAGCTCCATAGCCCGCTCAGACTCCCGCAACTGGGGCTCTACAAGCCACTAACTCGGCGGCGGTTGCGCAGACCACTCCTATAGCTCCACAGCCTACGCAGACTCCCGCACACTCTGCATTGCTCGAGATATTGGCTCAGGGTATATCCGAGGAGCAGGCGCGCCAGATTACGGCGTTTATCAGAGGTGGACCCGGACCGAGCTAGGGTAGATTTTTTATTCTTATTTTTTAAACATGTATTTACTTATATGATACATATTGTATATATTTTGGACGATATTGATATTGGTGGTGTTTGCGTGTTCATATTGATTTAGATTGATATCGTATTCTGCTTTTTGATTTCTTTTATATATTATGCATGAGATGTTGATTATGAATACTGCGGTATATATTCTGCGTGTTGATTACTTTTATATATGATGTATATATTATTGTGCACAGGGCGAGGAAAAAACAGGCAGTCCTTTTTTATAAAAAAAACCTGATAATATGTCCCTACAGATTAAATCGTAGGGCCAACGTTTGCACCTACGGATACTTGTCCCTACGGATTGGACCGTAGGGGCATAAACATGCCCCTACACAGGTATCCGTAGGGACAAAATATCAGGATACCTGATATTTGCCCCTACACATCTGGACCTACGCATTTATCCGTAGGGGCAGCAATTTTGCCCTACGGAGTTATCCGTAGGGACAACTATTTTATTTTATAAACCGATAAATTAAATAACTTTTTTGTCCCTACGGTCTAATCCGTAAGGACATATGGACCTATGCATTAAGCCGTAGGGGCAAGTATTTAACCGTAGGGGCATGTTTAAGGCTAAGACTTGCACCTGCGGTGTTTGCACCTACGGCGTAATTTCTTGCCCCTACGGCTATATCCGTAGGGGCAGTGGTTTGCTCCTACGGATTTATCCGTAGGGGCAACCCCTATTTATAGTAGTGTTTGCACGCTCTCTTGAAAATGGTAGGGTGGAAATCAAAGTACAGTGGAAATCACACAACACTCTATGAAAAACTCGGGTCTACAGACTAACCTGTACCAGTATCACCAGAGAACTGCTATCTGACGATAGGTATAATACCATCTAGGAGTTCTCGGCGAGTCCTGTTCAGTGTACCCAGTCTCCAATGAGCACCTGTATATAATCTTTGATGTCAAACACTAATGGATGTGGGATCATCCATCGCCCATCAAATGGGTCAAGAAACGTATACGCTAGTCTACTCTGGAATATCGATGCCCTGTCTCGATACACCCATGACTAGGAATAATTAAAGGATGAACTTATGGACTACCCTAGCCCCACTAGTATGATCTCCATCATGGTCCTGGTAGTCAAGTATACATCCTAAGAGCTTTATCAACATGTGAGAGAAAGACAGTATCACAATAACAGTTTACATGTTAAGATAAAGAGTAACCAGATAGCATACTATCATGTTGAGCTAGAAATTCCTCTCTATATATGTCCAAGAATCCACTATAATATATAATCATGTACAATAATGGCCTCTAGGGCATACATACAACTAACAATACCACCCCAGACAAGCCATCAAAGCACAGGTCTTAGCGGATTTTGTTGTCGAATGCGCCATCCCCACTAAGGAAGGAACGGCAGCGCGGGTCCCCGAACCACGTCCTTCAGTCGAGGAGGTGCCCGACCCCATCTTAGATTGGGTAATCTACGTGGAAGGATCCTCCACAGAAGAGGGGAGCGGAGCTGGCCTGATCATCCACGGCCCGGATGAAGCGGAAATGGAATACTCTTTAAAGCCCGGTTTTAGGGCGTCAAACAACACCACGAAATACGAGGCTTTGTTGGCAGGGTTACGAATCGCCTCTGGGATAGGGCTGAAGACCATCAGGGTACGCAGCGACTCCGCACTAGTGGTCGGCCAAGTAATCGGGCATTTCGAGGCCTGAGAGCCACTTATGATAAAATATATGGCCGAGGTAAAAAGGTTTCGAAAAAATTTCGATGAAGTCCAAGTGGAGCAGATTCCCAGGAACTTAAACACCCATACCGACGCCTTGAGCAAGCTCGCCTCTTCCTATTCGGCCGACCATAAAAGAAATATTCTCTTCGAAGTCTTGCCATGGCCCAGCGTGGAAGATGGAGAGATAACGCTCCAGATCTACACAACTCAGAAAGAAGGCCAAGATTAGAGAAATCGCCTCTTGGAATTCCTAAAGGACGGTGTACTTCCCGAAGACCGAGGATAAGCTCGCCGGCTTCGGGCCAAAACACGCCATTTCATCTGGAGCAACGGAAACCTGTACCAGAAATCATACACTCAGCCTCTGCTCCAGTGCGTCAACCCCTACAAGGAAGACTACGTTCTGCGAGAGATACATGAAGGGGTCGAAGAAGCGCATCAAGGGCCCCACACCCTGGTCCAGAAGACACTGCTCAAAGGATACTATTAGCCGAGAATACACCAGGATGTCGAGAAACTGGTCAGAAAATGTAAGAACTGCCAACTCTTCGGCAGCATACCTCGTCTCCCCACCACCAAACTAACGCCACTCGGTTCCCCTTGGCCGTTTGCATAATGGGGGATGAATATGGTGGGCCAACTCCCCACCGGCACGGGCGGACACAGATACATCCTTGTCACTGTGGACTACTTCACGAAATGGATAGAGGTCATGCTCATCAGGAAATCGGACGCCATCTCTATAATAAAGTTCCTACAGAACAACATAATTTTCTGATTTGAAATCCCGAGGTGCATGGTTACCGACCATGAGACCAACTTCGAAAACGATAAAGTCAAAGAGTTTTGCAGCAACTACCACATATTAATGAAATTTGCCGCGGTCGCACATCCACAATGCAACGGGCAGACCGAGATAGCAAACCGAGACGTCATCCGTGGTCTTAAAGCCCACTTAGAAGGAAGGCAAGGCAACTGGGTCAAGGAACTACCGCGGGTGCTATGGGCGTTGCGGACGTCGAAAAAGCCACCCACGGGAGAAACCCCATTTAGCCTCTGCTACGAAACCGATGCAATGGTCCCTGCGGAAATTGGACTACCCAGTTATAGTCAAACACTTTGACGACGAAGCTAACACCTTGGCACTCCGAAACAACTTAGACATCTTGTTGGAAAAACGGGATCGAGCGCAAATCAGAACAGCCGCCTATTAGCAGTAAACCGCTCGCAACTACAATTCCGGAGTTAAATATCGGGCCTTCAAGACGGGAGATTTGGTCTTATGAAGAAACGAGTTCATAGACCAAGGAAGACTGCACAAGTTCTCCCCCGAAGTGGGACGGACCATTTCTCGTAATAGAAGTGTTGCCCGATAGAGCATACCGCCTGCAAGACGCCGGGGGCCGTAATTTTCCTCGACCTTATAATGCAGAAAAGCTTAAGTTGTATAAATAAGCATGTATATTCTTTTAAATAATGTAATTCCTTTCAGTTTCATCATTAGCTAAAAGAAGAGAAGTTCGGCGTTAACTAAGTTTTCCGAACTAGGTCCTCCCACGGAAGAGCTTCTCACGCCCACCGTTGAGCTCCATAGCCCTCATCACAAGGCCGCCGAGCAGATTTCTGCTCGGTCCATCCATAACGGGTAGCTTTCTATCCTACAAAGAAGTGGATCCAAAGCCCTTATCACGAGGCCGCCGAGAAGATTCCTCCTCGGTCCATCCACAACGGATAGCTTCCTACCCTACAAAGAAGTGGATCCAAAGCTCTTATCACGAGGCCGCCGAACAGATTCCTGCTCGGTACATCCACAACGGGTAGCTTCCTGCCCTACAAAGAAGTGGATCCAAAGCCCTCATCACGAGGCCGCCGAGAAGATTCCTGCTCGGTCCATCCACAATGGGTAGCTTTCTGCCCTACAAAGAAGTGGATCCGAAGCCTTCATCATGAGGCCGCCTAACAACGGGTAGCTTTCTTCCCTACAAAGAAGTGGATCCGAAGCCCACATCACGAGGCCGCCGAGCAGATTCTTCCTCGGTCCATCCACAACGGGTAGCTTCCTGCCCTACAAAGAAGTAGATCTAAAGCCATCATCATGAGGCCGCCGAGCAGATTCCTCCTCGGTCCATCCACAACGGGTAGCTTCCTGTCCTACAAAGAAGTGGATCTAAAGCCCTCGTCAGGAGATCGCCGAGCAGATTCCTGCTCGGTCCATACACAGCGGATAACTTCCTGCCCTACGAAAACATGGATCCAAGACCCGCACCAAGAAGGAATCGAGGGACGCCGACCTATTCAAACTTGGCTATCGCACAACTCATACTCAATGCGCGGTCGTCACCTCGATTCCGGGGAAAGAGAGGATATCGGCCTTCCTACACTTGGCTATCGCTCGATTCATACTCGATGCACGGTCGCCTCCTCGACTCCAGGGAAAGGGAAGGCACCGGCCTACAGGAAGATTGTGTCATGGCCTTTTTGATAACCTTTACGTTGCGCCCGCCTAAACACTAGTGAGGTAAAAAGCTAGCGAGCTAAAATTACTTGCAAGATAAAAAAAACTTGTACTTGCAAGATAAAAGAAGAGAAGTTTTGCGAGCTAAAAGAAGAGAATTTTTGTGAGCTAAAAAAACTTGAGCAAATATATGTGATCAGTCAAAAATAATGTATTTTTAACACATCAATTTTCCTATCATTTGCACTCATCTAGAGGTGTTCGGTATTCATATTGCACATATTAGCAAAACATCTCTGAAATACCAGATTGCATGTGTTAAACTTTAAAACTGGCACTTTTAGGGAAATTGATTGTTTATCATGGCATTGCATTATCCTTGTATTGCGCAACACTTGTTTCGGAGTCTGTGCAGGAAATTCCAGGAGAAAGGTCAAAATTGTGAAAATAATGCTGATAAAATACGCCAACTCAAAGGCTAGAGATCTGGCAGTGATCAGGGACTCATTTGGAAATTCAACACATCAGAAAATGCTCCCAGACACAGAAGAAGAATTACCAAGAAATTTTATACAGTGAAGCCATCACTTGGCCGCGGAACCGCGGCCGGAGCCGGCTTGAGCCGCGGTTCCGCGGCGGCCTTGCCACATCATCACTCCATTTCAGCTCTAATACCCCTCTCTCAGTGTGTACACTTCATCAAAACATGTCAAATTCCAGAGAACTCTCGAAGCTTCTACCAGATCAGCAAAGATCATTAAGCAAGCTAATCTTGATTAAGCTCCTAACAAACTATTTCTAGAAGCTCCCTCCTAACTAACTACTTCTAGAAGCCTCTCCCTATAACAAACTTTTGGAGGGAAATTTAAATTTTGAATTCTAGATCTAGGGTTTTGGATGGTCTATAAATGAGAGCCTAGATCTAAGGTTAATGGTTAATCATTAGTTGTTCAATTTCTCATCATTCTCTCTTCATCTTCCATCCACAAGTTGAGTGACACGACTTGTGCGAAACCCTAACTCTAATTCCAATCCAAATTCAAGATCCCGAGTACCAAATCAAGCGAGAAGCCTTCAACCTTTTAGGAGCGGAGCCGATCTTCAACCGAGCAAGTGATCCAAGCCGATCCGCGACTCAAGGAGACGAGCGAAGCCAAATCGACGATCGGGTTCTTCCTCTTGTAGTTCTTGAGCGATTTGTAACGGAATTGTTGATATAAATAAAAGGTGAAATTCTTTAACCTTGCTTCCTTTAAATTCTAGCATCATGATTCGATCTCAATTTGTGATTGTAGTTCTTGTTGTGATGTTTGAGTAAAACTCCGCTCGAAAAAGAGTCGAGACGATCAATAGAATGATGATGTAACAAATCTTAAAACGATTCTTAAGTCCTACGAGTTTTGTAAACCCTAGCAAATTGAAGAATCGACGACCTAGTTTCGTTGCGATGCTTTCTTGATTGTGATCGCTCGAAATTAGGGATCCACGATCGATTCTTGAATTTACTAGAGGCTAAAATGTGAATGATATCAACGAAGGAACAAGGGATGAATGATGAAACCCTAGTTTCACAAGAAATCCCTAATTCTCGTAGATCATCATCGATCTAGTATCAATTCATTGATGGATAAGAATACGTAATCGCTAGATTTCATCATATCTATAGATCCGATCAATTCCTAGGAGCTTCACTTCGATTCTTGATATTTGTTTGGAAAATCATCAAACTCTCAATTCTTGATTTTATCGTTTTCTTGTTATTAGATCTAGATTTTCTAATTCTTGAAATTCAATTACAAATCATGAATTGTTTGTTTTCTTTTCTTTAAAGTTTTGACACATCTAATTCGAAACACGAACAATTACACTTTCCCTGTGGACGATCCACACTTATAACGCGCTACATTCGACACCGTTATTGATTGTGGTCAAAATATTTTTGGTTCTGATTTCTTTACAAATTTTCCAACTACACATCTGAAATCTTATCAATCAAATGGCGCCGTTGCCGGGGACCATTTGATATACACACACAATCGGAAAATATCATTCAATCAAATGGCGCCGTTGCCGGGGACCATTTGATATACACACACAATCGGAAAATATCATTCAATCAAATGGCGCCGTTGCCAGGAGATAGTGCGCTAATTGTTTGTATTTTGAAATTTGAGTTGAAAAGTTTATTCCATTATAATTTTTCAATCAAAATTCGCGCAAACACTAATACGAGTTGTTGTGATTTGTGCGAAGAAATCTGGAATCATTGGAGCTGAGGAAAAAAATTTCAGAAAATTCCAGAGAGCTGAGGAATTGAATAGGAGCTTGCTGAAGAATTTTTGTGCAGTGAACAGCACAATAGACCGCGATTCCGCGGCATTAGGGCGCTATTGCGGCGGATCCGCCGCAAGTTGATTTTCTCTCTGTACAAAATTTTGCAGGTATTCTTCTTACTTTCTTATCTCCTTCCTCAGCTGCTCCAAATAACAATTTTCTGCAGGCTTCTTTGCAAAAATCGCAGCACCGCAAAAAGCAAAATAAATTGTGCGTGTTTTTGATTTCTTGGTTATTTGCATATTAATACGGAAATTAAGGGGCAAAGACCAAATCCAGATTAGATGGGGAGTTCATTACCCTTCCTAAGCCCCAAAAATCACAAACTTGTATCCGCATTACCCTCATTAACTAAAAAATATCTAGAGATGACTCTAAGAACCGTCGCGCTCACTTAGGACAGAAGAAGGCCGTGGGTAATTTATTGCTTATCCGCGTTTCTTTTGTGGTGTCTAAGGCAAGTGTGTCGAAGGCTAGTGGTTACTTAATTAGGCCCACTACTTACGTAGTGGAGAACCTCGCACTTACCTGGCACTTACCTGGCCACAGGAGAGACAAAGAGGCAGTGGAGGATTGATCCTGCGACTTGTTTTTTGGCAGTTAGGAGCGGTCTAGAGCTTTGACCTAGATGACCACTAGATTTTAGGGTTTTGCTTGTTGCATTTGTTGTGATCGCATCATATTTTCAAAAATCCGTATCATATTTCAAAACAAACACCAACACTTCATTCATTCCCCTAATTATAAGCCACGCTGCCACTTGTACTAACCCTTTTTAGTGCAAGATAGGCTGGACACGGGATTCTAGTGCCCGTTTAGTCCGCGTTCCCCCGATCGACCCAAAAGTCGGTATTACTACATTTACCTTTTCTTTACCCACCACCACACCCACATCGATGGATCCATCTCCATCGAACTTCTTTACCACTACTCTGCCGCCATCCGTTGATGCGCAGAATCCACCTCGCATCTCTCTCCAGGAGAGGTGCTATCCTACACGAGGTCCCCTTTCCGCCTGTCTTTCCATTCCACCAGCCAACGGGGAAAATTTTGAAATTAAACCCCAATACATCAACCTTCTACCAAAATTTCACGGTCTCGAGTCTGAAGATGCATATGCCTTTATCACCAAATTTGAAAATGTATGCGCAATGATGGGTACCTCACAGCTTTCTATGGATGCTATGCGTCTACGTCTTCTCCCATTCACCTTGTGCGATATAGCCGAGAAGTGAGTGTATAACACTACCGCACATTCCATTTCAAACTGGGAGGAATTCGTCAAAGCATTCCTTAAAAAAATTTACCCACATCATAAGACAGCTCGAGTCCGTAGCGAAATAAATCAATTCACCCAGCTTCCAAATGAACCATTTCAAAATGTCTTGAACGCTTCAAGGATCTGTTAGTCCAATGTCCACATCATGGAATCTCTAGATGGGAACTGTACAGAATCATATATGAGGGCATTAATCCTAACACAAAACAGACCCTTGAATTCATATGTCAAGGCAACTTCATGACTAAAGATGATGGGGAAGCCTGGAAATTTCTAGAAGATTTCGCTGAAAAAATTTTACAGTGGGAGGGTGTGAGTCAGTCGTCTAGGGATGGCAATAATGTTTCCATAGGAGTTAGAGCTGACATTTCAGCTATGCAAAAGAAACTCGAGACTATGGAAAACAAATTTTTAGCCGCCCTAAATCAAATGTCACTCTCCAAAACTGTATGTGGATGCTGTTTTGATCCTTCTCATTTGACGGAAGAATGTCCGCGAAATTCTCCGTTTCAAGGTCACGAGCATACCAATGCTGCATTTCAGCAAAGACCTAGAAACGATCCATTTTCTTCCACATATAATCAGGATTGGAGGAATCACCCTAACTTTGCTTGGAACCAATCACAATCTCAAAACACGGTTCCAACCCAAAACAATTTCTAAAGGGTCCCTCCACCACAACAGCAACCACTTCCATTGAGTCAGCACCCCTTCCAAGCACAAAACTTCCAATATCCGGTCAACACACCTGCACTGTCTAGTCCTTTACAGTTGACCGGGACTGATGAATCCTCTTCATTTGCACAATACATGAATTTGGTCTTAACAAATATCATGCAAGTTTCGGCTGAAATGAAGTCTTCTGTCGATAAAATTGAGAAAAACTCTGCGTCCCAAAGCGAGGGTATTAAATCGATGGAAGCAGAAATTGCACGATTAAAAGCCGAAATGAGTGCAAGAGAGAAAGGGAAACTTCCAGCTCAACCTTTCCCCAATCCTGGCTATTCACATCATGTGAATGCAATCACGTTGAGATCTGGAAGAGTGCTTGACAATCACGTTGGGGAAGAGATTGATGACACTGAAAAATCTATCGATGATACCCCGGCTGAGACCTTTCCTTCCACTTCTACTTCTAATTCTGACCCCAGTTCTTCTACACCACCACCTTTCTACGAGCCTATTCTTCGTTTCCCACAAGGCCCTCCACCTCAGCCCATCTCTTCTAGTTCTCCACGAACGATCCCCACTTCTATTCTAGGATCGGTTCCACACACACTTCCTTCTCCTATGATGGACCCAGCGCTTATTGCTAAAGCACCTTATCCTAATCGGTTAAGGGCTAACAAATCGAGTCCATATATGGAGAAGATTACGGACATGTTTAAGCAAGTTAACATCAACATCCCTCTCCTAGATGCCATCCAGCAAGTTCCATCCTATGCGAAAACTCTTAAGAACTTGTACACTAGGAAGAAGAAGACTCAAGTGCCCAAGAAGATATTCATGGCAAAGACTGTAGACACGGCTTTCCCCCAACAGGTACCGAGGAAACGTAAGGACCCTGGCTGTCCTACTATTTCTATTTCTATTGGGGAAAAACACATCAACCGTGATCTACTAGACCTTGGCGCTAGTGTTAACTTGCTTCCATATTCGGTTTATGAGCAACTAGGTATCGGAGTGTTAAAGCCCTCGAGCATAACTCTCCAGATGGCTGACCGATCAATCACCAAACCTAGGGGTGAACTGGAGGATGTGTTAATAAAAATCGGGGAATTCGTATTCCCTGTGGATTTTATTGTAATTGATACACAGCCTGTAGCGAACCCACGGAATCAAATTCCGGTGATTTTAGGTCGCCCCTTTTTGGCCACTTCCAATGCTATCATCAACTATCGTAATGGTTCTATGACCCTATCCTTCGGGAATACGTCAATAGAGCTGAACATTTACAAGTTGGGAAGTGTACCCTCCGAACCTACTGCTCGGGTCTGTTCTGTCTACTTAATGGATGTCGACAGCAGCGAATTTGATGATCCTCATGATACTGATCTTGACTCTTTTCATACGTTATTGTTTGATCCAATTATGTATCATACACATACGGACTCTTCCACCGAGTTGTCCAGGTCAACAACTAACACTGATTATGAACCGTTTTTGGAGTCAGAAGATCACCCTACACTTTGTGATGACATTATTCATCGGGGTATAGATGGAACTTTTGAGGAGATCTTCGCTGATGAACTCGCATTTTTGAATGACACGGGTGTTGAGATGAATCATGTCCCAATCAATGAAATTGAACCTCCACCCCTTCTTTTGAACTGTAAAAAGAATGCGAGCAATCCATTACATTCACTGCATCGTCTCTCCAAAATGAGACGCACCCACATTCTATTCCACCACTTACCCTTTCCCTACTTCTTCTTCCACCAACCAGTTTTCTTGCTGGTAGTTTGAACTTGCTGACTTGTTATAGTCTAGGTAAGGAAGAAGTCAAGGAAGTCCATTACTGAGAAGTGCACTGCATTGATAAAATTTTTGAATGGTTGGTGTTAACCTTTGGTCTTTGCAAAGCTTGGCATCGACCAATGATTTTTGACCCCCTCATGTGATTTTCAAAAGATTAACATTGCATAACTCAAGTTTGGGGGGGCATTTTTTCTGGCACTTGAAAAGAAAATTTTTACAAAATGATAAGCCAAGAATAAGTTTGGGGGAGGATCTTCACTTATATATTTTGCCCCCACTAATAAATTCCTCCCAAGCTTACAGGTTTTTCGAGATTTAGCAGATGGCAACGGTGAGGACACTGTTGAAAACAAGTTTGGGGGAGGTTTGTGCTTATTTTCGCATCATTTGCATCATACTTTGCATAAGCACAAAACATTTCAAAACCTATAAAAAAAAATTTAAAAATTCAAAAAATAAAAATAATAAATAATAAAAACATTTTTGTACATAAATAAGATAATAAAAGATTAGATAGTGAAAAATTACATCCATGAGATTAGAAAAATTTAAGAAAACCAAGAAAATTAGAAGTTTTCTTATACGAACTAGTAATAAGTAGTTATGAGCCGTTGTCCTAAGGGTTAGTAAGATGAAAGAAGTCACTAATCTGCGGATAAAAATAAGTCTGAAAAATAGTTCTTATTCTGGAAGCCAAACATTTTGAACGTTGATACCCTGCTATTTGCACTTACACACATCTTGAAACTTGGGATAGTAGAGGATACCTTGAAATACTCTTGTCTAAAAGCCGATGTATGAAGGAAATAAAAAAAATGAATAAAATATAAAATGGTGAGAAAAATGAACACTGGTTTTGTTATCGCCAAGGCAGCAATAAAAAAATATAGCAAGGGTGCCTCTTCACCTAGTGCCCTAAGGCCAACTGGTCTGGGAGTCACTGTTAAGCCTTAGGTGGTGCAAGACGAGGAAAATACACCAAATAAGCAAGCACATGAGTAATCGGTCGGTTAGTACCTCAAGAAGTATTAACGGTCGCATGAAAGTGTGTGAGCAAATTCATCTGAATATTCATTAATTAAAAAAGTACTGAGGTGGATGGACAAGAGTATGATAGCTTGAATTGAATTCTCCGGGTGTAGGGATGTCCTTTACACACACGTAGGGTTATATGATCGATGTTTGGAAGAAAGATAGGAATGAAGAATAAAGACGATGTTTTATTGAGGGATGATGTGATTTCTGACATCTTTTCATGACTATTAAGATAGGGCTCATGACAACCGAAAAGCTAGCTTAGTTGAAAACCCTAATTTTCAAAGTCTTTCTTTTACAATTCTTATCTTTAAATGTAATATTCATGATCTTTCTTTTATTATTGGATTTTGTGGGTGCAATCCGCTGAAAACCCTCAGGAGACAACACTCCTCCTACTAGGGACACCTTGAGGTTTAAAGGCTTGTTGCACGTGCTCAGTGCAATCGTGTTGCCTACGAAAGTGTGCTAGTTAGTTTTTCTCTTTCTTTATTTTCTCCTTCTCTTTTTAAAAAAACAGTTCGCTCGAGACGACCGAAAATAAGTTTGGGGGAATTTGATCAGTCGAAAATAATGTATTATTAACACATCAATTTCCCTATCATTTGCACTCATCTAGAGGTGTTCGGTATTCATATTGCACATATTAGCAAAACATCTCTGAAATACCAGATTGCATGTGTTAAACTTTAAAACCGGCACTTTTAGGGAAATTGACTGTTTATCATGGCATTGCATCATCCTTGTATTGCGCAACACTTATTTCGGAGTCTGTGCAGGAAATTCCAGGAGAAAGGTCAAAATTGTGAAAATAATGCTGATAAAATACGCCAACTCAAAGGCTAGAGATCTGGCAGTGATCAGGGACTCATTTGGAAATTCAACACATCAGAAAATGCTCCCAAACACAGAAGAAGAATTACCAAGAAATTTTATACAGTGAAGCCATCACTTGGCCGCGGAACCGCGACCGGAGCCGGCTTGAGCCGCGGTTCCGCGGCAGCCTTGCCACGTCATCACTCCATTTCAGCTCCAGTACTCCTCTCTCAGTGTGCACACTTCATCAAAACATGTCAAATTCCACAGAACTCTCGAAGCTTGTCACGCCCCGCTTCCCAGTGTACGACGAAGTGGGCGCGACGAGGTCCGCTACGTATATACTCAGAAGTACATACGCTAAGCGTATCTAAGCAATATAAAATAAGTACACAAGAGACAAGAAATAAAAAGAACAGCAACTTTTATTTATTAACATTCTTTGTACAATGCATGAAAGGAAATACAACTGAAATAAAAAAATGCCTAAACAGTGGCATAACAGGAAATGAAAAGTACTGAAAAGAAAAGTGTACAATGATACTACAGTACAGGGTCCTCAGTAAACTGCTCCAAATCTTCTTGCGATGGCTCAACTTCTGCCGGATCCAATTCACCTGACGACATTCAAAGAAGAGAGAAATAGAATATCATCAGCGAACAAATCGCTCAGTAAGTCCCAAAGGTAAGAGGGAAGTAGAATAAGACAGAATAAGAAGATACATTCTAAAGTGTAAACTATTGTTGTAATGTTATGTCAACGCTGTTGTTTGTAACTTGGTACAGAAGGATGCCAGTGTATACGATGGGAGTCTCTATATGCCAGAGACTAAGGGCATGTATAGTACAAGGTACCGTTTATACCACGGTACAACAGCAACTGGATTCAGGTTAGGTGTGTTAAATCTGACCACCTCGTGCCACCTTTAACACCTTCCGTACCAATCTACCCCTTAAACCCCGCGATGTCTTGTTTGCATTGTTATCTTGTAAATTGTGTTGTTTGTATGATTGATTGACTGACTGACCGAAACCATGATATCAGGAAACGGTTATAACCGTAGAGTCATGGAATACTGGGAATCATGTAGAAGGAATATATCCATGGTTCGATTCAGCCAGATTATATAAACTGGTAATTGTATTCATGGATTCATGTGTTCATATTGAATTGGGGTATTGTATATTGTAGGTTGACTTGAATTATATTCAAGTCAGATTAATCAGACTCAAATCCGAGTCAGACAATCAGAACTGTGAATCGAGGTCTTTTAATTGCTAGGGTCCTTAGGGTAATTTATAGAACTTGAGGGGGTTTATGTAAAAATACTTTTATTTACTTTTCAAAATACACCTCAAGTATTTATTTCTCGTCTTTAGAGTTGTGGATTTTATGTTGTGATATTTCTAGTGAAAATATCCTAGTTTTATAAATAAGAGTATTTATCTGTAATATTGATTTAATTGAAGTTCATGGTATTTTAGTGTAAAATTTACTATTGTGATTTTTAGAAAAAGGTGGAAAATTTATATTATAATAAAATAAATATTTAAATGATAAATATATATATGTTTATACAAAATATAATTTTAATAAATATTTTATATTCCAAAAATCTTATTTTCTTAAGATGTCGTATTTTAAACCTTTCGAGACCGAATGCTCCTTGCGGGGGTCTAAATCTCGCACTACTAGCCCGAGGGTGCGCGATAAACCGCACGATCCCGAACGGGTTCTCTAAAGATGGGTTGTAGCGGCGCTTTGCAAAGATTGTAAAACACTAATCTTTTAGAAAACGGTTTTATAAAATAAAAGGTATTTATTCGCAAAGTGTAGTTTTCCGTATTTTAGATTCTAGGGTTTCCTAAGCCGACTGGCCTATTTCTAAAAGGTCTGAACGACAAGTCGTTAGAAGCCTCAAATCGCCTCTTCACCGCCAATTGTGGCCAGGTAAGTACAAGTTAGGAGGGAGGGATCCGCTCACGAATCGTGAGGCGGCCCTTTTAAAGTTATCCAAGCTCACTTGCCTAGCCTAGACACCACAAAGTCAGTTTAGATAAACGATCGATATCCACAACTTATCGTATTTTCCTAATAAGAAATATTTACTAAAAAGTGTAACAAATCTAAAATCTTTAAGAATGGTTTTATGAAGATTATGGTATTTTAATGAAAAATTCGTTTTTATCGTATTCTAAATTTTGATGATATCATTCTAGGGTTTGTATTTACGTGTGTGTGGAGGTAGGTCGTTATCTTGTGCTCTACTTTAATTGTATAGTAAAGTTAAAGGGTTAAATGTGAAATTGAAACTTCATGGTATTAAAGTGAAAATACGGTAAATTGAAAAGGTTATCATTTCATGTGTGAAAACTTATTCAAATTGATTTTTACAAGTTTAGTGGTCAAGATGAAGGTGTTTAGGAATGATTGAATTGATTAGAAGAAGAAAAATAAACATTATGGTATTAATGTGAAAAAGAATACGATATTGCAAAAGTTATCATTTCATGTGCGAAACTTTGTCCAAATTAGTTGTTATGTGATTAATAGTCAACATGGATAAGTTTAGGTATTATGCAATTAGTGACAAGTGAGATTTTATAGAAAAACCGAATCGGAAATCGGTTTGTTCCAATTTCCGTCGGGTTTCGAAATTCCGTATTTTAAGAAGTAGAAAGAAAGAAAGAATGGGACTTACGGGTTTCGATCTATACTAAAGAGTATAGAGGAACTAGGTGAGTGGCCGAGGTGTTGTTTCGTCGCCGGTTGTTTCAAGGAAACGTCGCCGGAATTCCGTCAGCGCTTCGCCGTGAACTCGGTTTCAAAGCACACATTTCTTGTAGAAATTTTGAGAGAGTAAACCTAGGATTTTGAGATGAGAGAGTAGAGGGTAGGGGATCTATTTATAGGGTAGGCTAGGGTAGGGTAGGTGAAGGGTTTTTATTTTTAAAAAAATTGTAAAAATTAAAGAAAAATCATTAAAATTTGTATTAAATTGGATGTAATTAAAATTAGGGAACCGATCTAATAAATTGGAGTAAACAGGGGGTTAGAGAATGCAAAAAGACGCGACTTTCGTTTTGGGGGCTCGGCCGTCCGGCCGAGTCCGGCGATCGTCGGGCGTGGGTTTCTCTGATGTAGACTTTGGTATACTCACTTTTTAGGGTTCAGTTCATCTTTTGGGAGTTATGGCCTGTGGACTGTTGGGCTTCCAAGAATTTTAAAAGAAAAATAATCTAAAAATAATGTGGGGCATGGGATTCGAACTCTAATAGCTTGGTTCAGCAGTGCAAGGTATTTCCAATGAGCTACAAGCTCCTTCTTGTAATTATTGTGGGAAAATAGATACTTAAAGTGATATCAGCAACATTAAATACTCCAAGTATACTTCAAATTTAAATCAAATTTATGTATACAAAAATTGGAGTTGTTACAATCTACCCTCCTTACAAAAATTTTGTCCTCGAAATTTACAACTTTTATTTGAGGACTAGTTTACAAAAAGGTGAGAATATCTTGCATGCATTTCATCTTCCATTTCCCACGTGGATTCTCCTGGAGTGTCTTTCCTCCACATTACCCGGACCAAGTTAATTTCCTTGTTCCGAAGTGTCTTCACTTTCCTGTCCAGGATCTCCACAGGTTGTTGCTCACAAGACAAGTCGGGCTGTATAGTGAGCTCGGAATGATCAAGTACATGGCTGGGGTCACTCATATACTTTCTGAGTTGGGATATGTGGAACACGTTATGCACTCCTTCCAATGAGGGTGGAAGCGCTAAGCGGTATGCCACTTCACCGACTCGTTCGAGTATGTCGAACGGTCCAATGTATCTCGGACTCAATTTACCCCGTCTTCCAAATCGGATCACTCCGCGGTTCGGAGATAGCTTCAAGAATACATGGTCTCCTGGCTGGAACTCCAAGTGTCGTCCCTTTGCATCAGCCCAGTGTTTCTGTCGATCTTGAGCTATGCGCATTCTTTCCCTGATAGTACGAACCACATCAACGGTCGCTACTATCATCTCTGGTCCAAGAAGTTCCCTATCTCCGATGTCGTCCTAACTTAATGGTGATCGACACTTCCTCCCATATAATGCTGCAAAAGGTGCCATTCCTATGCTTGCTTGGTAGCTGTTATTGTACGCGAACTCCACAAGATGTAGGTGATCTTCCCACGATCCTTTGAAGTCTAGCATACACGCTCTGAGCATATCCTCCAAGATCTGAATAGTTCGTTCCGACCGACCATCTGTTTGTGGATGATAAACCGTGCTGAAGTTCAGACTTGTTCCCAAGCTAGCTTGCAGACTCTGCTAAAATTGCGATCGGAATCTGGTGTCGCGATCGGAGACAATGCAGACTGGTACTCCATGAAGTCTCACAATTTCCTGTATGAGTTCATGGGTATCAGAGATAGTACATTATGAAGAGTTTAAATCATAATTAGATTATTACCTCCATGTACTTCTTTGCTAGTGTCTCAGTTGATTGGCCAACTCGAAATGGGATGAAGTGAGCCGACTTTGTGAGTCGATCCACAATGACCCATATAGCATCGTTACCCTTTGTGCTGCGAGGAAGAGCAGTCACAAAGTCTATCGTGATGTGCTGCCACTTCCATTCTGGGATTGGTAACGGTTGAAGTAGTCCAGCTGTCCTGTGATGTTCAACCTTTACTTGCTGACACACCAAGCATTTTGCAACGCTTCTGGCTACTTCACGCTTCATTCCATGCCACCAATAATTCTGACGTAGATCTTTGTACATTTTGGTACCTCCATGATGTACTGAGTATGGAGAGCTGTGAGCTTCTTTCATTAACTCTTTCCGAACAGGACCTTTTGGTACACACAATCTGCTGCCGTATCTCAAAGATCCGTCTTCATGAATGATGAAGTCTGTTCTGAGTCCATTCTCCACTTGTTCTCTGATCCTTTGCAACTTAGCATCACTTGCTTGAGCTGCTTTGATCTGATTGACAATGGTTGATTGAACTTGTAGATTCATCAAACTTGAAGCATTACCTGGCATGACTACTTCAATTTCCATCTGATGCAAATCTTGCTGAAGCTTCCACTGAGCGGTGAGATTCATTGATAATGGTTGGTGACTAAGAGCATCAGGTACTACGTTGACCTTCCCTGGATGATATTGCAAGTTGATGTCAAAATCCGCCATGAGTTCTAACCATCTTCTCTGCCGCATATTCAACTCCTTCTGAGTAAACACGTACTTCAGACTTTTATGATCTGTGTAGATGTTCATTCGTTCACCAAGTAAGTAGTGGCGCCAAATCTTGAGAGCAAAGATGACGGCTGCCAACTCCAGATCATGCGTTGGGTAATTGCGCTCATGAGTCTTCAGTTGTCTTGAAGCATAAGCCACAACCTTACCGTGCTGATGTAGAACACATCCTAATCCCTTACCGGATGCATCACAATGTACTTCGAATCCTCCAGATTGATCCGGTATTACGAGAATAGGTGCAGATGTCAATCTTGACTTGAGTTCTACGAAAGCTTGTTCGCATGCTTCTGACCACACAAATTCTTCATCTTTTCGTGTGAGCTTGGTCAGGGGTGTTGCTATCTTTGAGAATCCTTCAATGAACCTTCTGTAATATCCAGCTAAACCCAAGAAACTCCGAATGTCCTTCACTGACTTTGGTATAGGCCATTCGCTAACTGCTGAAACTTTGGCTGGATCCACAGAAATTCCTTCTCCTGATACGATATGTCCAAGAAAACCAACTTGATTTAGCCAAAACTCGCACTTGCTGTACTTGGCATAAAGCTTATGTTGTTGAAGAGTTTCCAGGACAATTCGTAGGAGCTCCGCATGCTCTTTCCGATTCTTAGAATATACCAGGATGTCGTCGATGAAGATGACAACAAACATGTCTAAATACTCCCGGAAAACTTGGTTCATTAGGTTCATGAATATTGCTGGTGCATTGGTCACTCCAAATGGCATCACTAGAAATTCGTAATGTCCATAGCGAGTTCTGAAAGCTGTTTTGTGAATATCAGCTTTTTTGACCTTCACTTGATGATAACCTGAACGAAGATCCAATTTAGAGAAAACACATGATCCACTTAGCTGATCGAATAAATCATCGATACGCGGGAGTGGATACTTGTTCTTTATAGTGACTTTGTTCAAGGCCCTATAATCGATGCACATTCTGTATGAACCTTTCTTCTTCTTCACCAGTAGTACAGGTGCTCCCCAACTTGAAGTGCTGGGACGAATCCATCCTTTCACCAATAATTCGTCCAACTGTGTTCGAACTTCCTTCAAACCTTCCGGACTTAATCTATACGGTGCTTTGATCACCGGTTGTGCTCCTGGTACTAAATCAATACTGAATTCAAGAGCTCGATCAGGAGGCAAACCTGATATATCGTCAGGAAATACATCGTCGAACTCTCGAACTACCTCCTGTCTTATTTCTTCTTCCGCTTGAGCTGCCGTAACTACTGCTTCCCTTGGCTTCGCTTTGTAGGTACCTGGCTCTAGGGTACGATCTCCGCTCTTGAAATAGAAAATCGGATGGTCTGGAATCTCGAATACTATCCTCCTTTGATGACAGTCGCTGGTAGCATAAAAGGTTCCAAGCCAATCCATTCCTAGAACCACATCGAAGTTCGGTATGTCCAGTACTTTGAAGTCAGCATAAAACTCTCGACTGCAGACGACGACTGGACACAAGATGTATCCCATAGTTGCCTTTAGAACGCCATTTCCGGAACTGACATTCCAGCTAGATACAAGCGGTGAGACTGGAATCGCATGGATTCGGACAAACCGTTGCGACATAAAGCAGTGGGATGCTCCAGTATCAAACAGTGCAAGTGCAGGTAGTGAAGCTACTAGGATTGTACCTAAGGTATATGGGATATGTTTTAGGTATAGGGAAAGTGTGTAGATAAGCAAGACTAAAAGATAAGTTTGAGAAGGGGAGTTTACCAGTAATGACTTGGCCAGTGGCCTCAGCTTCTTCCACAGACATCATGAAAACCTGGCGCTTTGGCACATTCCTCCTGGCCTGAGGAGCATTCCTCGGAACGTTCCTTTGAGCTTGATGGAACTGTCGAGGAGGTGGTGCAGCTTGCGGTCCTCTGGGTGGTGCAGGCAGTGCAAGTCTTGGAGCAGGGTCTTGGATGGCTGGACGCTGTGGATAATTGTTTGCTGGCCTGGGTGCAGCAACTGAGTTTTGCTTATGAGGACAAGCCACACTACCATGAGCAGATGAGCCGCAGACCAAGCAAAGGTTGTTCGTACGTCGGTAATCTCTAGCCAGATGCCCATTTCTCTTGCAGTAGTTATAAAAGGCTGGGCTGGGTCTGCTAATTGGTGCTCCAGGACGTCTTGGCACAAAAGGTGGTCTGGACGAGGCTCCACCTGCCATCCGGTTAGCAGGGCGCTTGACTCCTGCAGACTGAGGTCTGCCCCTTGATTTTATCACTGCCTCGTAACTGCAGGCAGCTTCTAGAGCATCCTCATGAGTCAAAAATTTTCCTATGGCTAAAGCAGCCTGAATCTCCGTGTCCAGTCCTTGTTGGAAACGACGGGCTCTGATATCGTCCGTCGGTATCAAATGTGCCGCGAATCTGTTCAAGGATAGTGTTAGCTGTGTGGTATGTGATATTTAAAACTGAACTATTCTGACATATCTTACCGGCTCAATATGGTGAATTCAGCGTCGTATTCATCTACCGATTTGTCCCACATTGATCCTTGCTGTAGATGAATGAACTGCTGCTCCATGGCAAACCTGGCAGTCACAGGAAAGTATTTCGCGTCGAACTTCTCACGAAACGTTTTCCATTCAATAGGCTGCGCAAGACGGCTTTCTTCCGCCTTCCACCAGTTGCGAGCGTTGTCCGTGAGTTGTAGTTTCGCTACACGGACCCAAGCGACGCCTGGAACTTGTGCTGCGGCCAGATCATCCTCGATACTTTGAGCCCATTCCTCAGCTTCCAGTGGGCTCCCCTTTCCTGAGAACTGCTTCGGATGTAAAGCCCTGAATTGCTTCACCCCAGGAGCATCAGTCTCGGGACGGTTCAAGAGTTGTTGCTGTCCCTCGAGAAGGCTGCGGATTGCATCAAGTAACATTGTTTGCTCAGTAGGTGGCGCAGGGACAGCTGGTGTGAGAGGCAGTGCTGGAGGTGTATTGTTGACGTTGGTGCTGGTGTTGTTTGGGGAATCCATAACCCTGAAGAAAAATTTGGGTTAGGACAGATTCAAGTACATGAAATGATTAGATTCAAGGAATAGAAATTTGTAAGAATCAAGAAACATGAATTGTAAAGAATGTTTTAGTTTCTGGTTCTTGTGTTATATTGCTTAGGTTGTTCACGCAGACCAGAACTGCATGATCGGTATTCATACAGCTCTGACCTGCATGGGCCACCAACAAAACCTGTCACGCCCCGCTTCCCAGTGTACGACGAAGTGGGCGCGACGAGGTCCGCTACGTATATACTTAGAAGTACATACGCTAAGCGTATCTAAGCAATATAAAATAAGTACACAAGAGACAAGAAATAAAAAGAACAGCAACTTTTATTTATTAACATTCTTTGTACAATGCATGAAAGGAAATACAACTGAAATAAAAAGATGCCTAAACAGTGGCATAACAGGAAATGAAAAGTACTGAAAAGAAAAGTGTACAATGATACTACAGTGCAGGGTCCTCAGTAAACTGCTCCAAGTCTTCTTGCGATGGCTCAACTTCTGCCGGATCCAATTCACCTGACGACATTCAAAGAAGAGAGAAACGGAATGTCGTCAGCGAACAAATCGCTCAGTAAGTCCCAAAGGTAAGAGGGAAGTAGAATAAGACAGAATAAGAAGATACATTCTAAAGTGTAAACTATTGTTGTAATGTTATGTCAACGCTGTTGTTTGTAGCTTGGTACAGAAGGATGCCAGTGTATACGATGGGAGTCTCTATATGCCAGAGACTAAGGGCACGTATAGTACAAGGTACCGTTTATGCCACGGTACAACAGCAACTGGATTCAGGTTAGGTGTGTTAAATCTGACCACCTCGTGCCACCTTTAACACCTTCCGTACCAATCTACCCCTTAAACCCCGCGATGTCTTGTTTGCATTGTTATCTTGTAAATTGTGTTGTTTGTATGATTGATTGACTGACTGACCGAAACCATGATATCAGGAAACGGTTATAACCGTAGAGTCATGGAATACTGGGAATCATGTAGAAGGAATATATCCATGGTTCGGTTCAGCCAGATTATATAAACTGGTAATTGTATTCATGGATTCATGTGTTCATATTGAATTGGGGTATTGTATATTGTAGGTTGACTTGAATTATATTCAAGTCAGATTAATCAGACTCAAATCCGAGTCAGACAATCAAAACTGTGAATCGAGGTCTTTTAATTGCTAGGGTCCTTAGGGTAATTTATAGAACTTGGGGGGGTTTTATGTAAAAATACTTTTATTTACTTTTCAAAATACACCTTAAGTATTTATTTCTCGTCTTTAGAGTTGTGGATTTTATGTTGTGATATTTCTAGTGAAAATATCCTAGTTTTATAAATAAGGGTATTTATCTGTAATATTGATTTAATTGAAGTTCATGGTATTTTAGTGTAAAATTTACTATTGTGATTTTTAGAAAAAGGTAGAAAATTTATATTATAATAAAATAAATATTTAAATGATAAATATAAATATGTTTATACAAAATATAATTTTAATAAATATTTTATATTCCAAAAATCTCATTTTCTTAAGATGTCGTATTTTAAACCTTTCGAGACCGAATGCCCTTGCGGAGGTCTGAATCTCACACTACTAGCCCGAGGGTGCGCGATAAACCGCACGATCCCGAACGGATTCCCCAAAGATGGGTTGTAGCGGCGCTTTGCAAAGATTGTAAAACACTAATCTTGTAGAAAACGGTTTTATAAAATAAAAGGTATTTATTCGCAAAGTGTAGTTTTCCGTATTTTAGATTCTAGGGTTTCCTAAGCCGACTAGCCTATTTCTAAAGGTCTGAACGACAAGTCGTTAGAAGCCTCAAATCGCCTCTTCACCGCCAATTGTGGCCAGGTAAGTACAAGTGAGGAGGGAGGGATCCGCTCACGAATCGTGAGGCGGCCCTTTTAAAGTTACCCAAGCTCACTTGCCTAGCCTAGACACCACAAAGTCAGTTTAGATAAACGATCGATATCCACAACTTATCGTATTTTCCTAATAAGAAATATTTACTAAAAAGTGTAACAAATCTAAAATCTTTAAGAATGGTTTTATGAAGATTATGGTATTTTAATGAAAAATTCGTTTTTATCGTATTCTAAATTTTGATGATATCATTCTAGGGTTTGTATTTACGTGTGTGTGGAGGTAGGTCGTTATCTTGTGCTCTACTTTAATTGTATAGTAAGGTTAAGGGGTTAAATGTGAAATTGAAACTTCATGGTATTAAAGTGAAAATACAGTAAATTGAAAAGGTTATCATTTCATGTGTGAAAACTTATTCAAATTGATTTTTACAAGTTTAGTGGTCAAGATGAAGGTGTTTAGGAATGATTGAATTGATTAGAAGAAGAAAAATAAACATTATGGTATTAATGTGAAAAAGAATACGATATTGCAAAAGTTATCATTTCATGTGCGAAACTTTGTCCAAATTAGTTGTTATGTGATTAATAGTCAACATGGATAAGTTTAGGTATTATGCAATTAGTGACAAGTGAGATTTTATAGAAAAACCGAATCGGAAATCGGTTTGTTCCAATTTCCGTCGGGTTTCGAAATTCCGTATTTTAAGAAGTAGAAAGAAGGAAAGAATGGGGCTTACGGGTTTCGATCTATACTAAAGAGTATAGAGGAACTAGGTGAGTGGTCGAGGTGTTGTTTCGTCGCCGGTTGTTTCAAGGAAACGTTGCCGGAATTCCGTCAGCGCTTCGCCGTGAACTCGGTTTCAAAGCACACCTTCCTTGTAGAAATTTTGAGGGAGTAAACCTAGGGTTTTGGGATGAGAGGGTAGGGGGTAGGGGGTCTATTTATAGGGTAGGCTAGGGTAGGGTAGGTGAAGGGTTTTTATCTTAAAAAAAATTGTAAAAATTAAAGAAAAATCATTAAAATTTGTATTAAATTGGGTGTAATTAAAATTAGGGAACCGATCTAATAAATTGGAGTAAACAGGGGGTTAGAGAATGCAAAAAGACGCGACTTTCGTTTTGAGGGCTCGGCCGTCCGGCCGAGTCCGGCCGGCGGCGCCGGCCGATTCGGCCGGTCTGCCGGCCGATTCGGCCGATCCCGGCGATCGTCGGGCGTGGGTTTCTCTGATGTAGACTTTGGTATACTCACTTTTTAGGGTTCAGTTCATCTTTTGGGAGTTATGGCCTGTGGACTGTTGGGCTTCCAAGAATTTTAAAAGAAAAATAATCTAAAAATAATATGGGGCATGGGATTCGAACTCTGATGGCTTGGTTCAGCAGTGCATGGTATTACCAATGAGCTACAAGCTCCTTCTTGTAATTATTGTGGGAAAATAGATACTTAAAGTAATATCAGCAATATTAAATACTCCAAGTATACTTCAAATTTAAATCAAATTTATGTATACAAAAATTGGAGTTGTTACAAAGCTTCTGCCAGATCAGCAAAGATCATTAAGCAAGCTAATCTTGATTAAGCTCCTAACAAACTACTTCTAGAAGCTCCCTCCTAACTAACTACTTCTAAAAGCCTCTCCCTATAACAAACTTTTGGAGGGAAATTCAAATTTTGAATCCTAGATCTAGGGTTTTGGATGGTCTATAAAAGAGCCTAGATCTAAGGTTAATGGTTAATCATTAGTTGTTCAATTTCTCATCATTCTCTCTTCATCTTCCATCCACAAGTTGAGTGACACGACTTGTGCGAAACCCTAACCCTAATTCCAATCTAAATTCAAGATCCCGAGTACCAAATCAAGCGAGAAGCCTTCAACCTTTTAGGAGCGGAACCGATCTTCAACCGAGCAAATGATCCAAGCCGATCCGCGACTCAAGGAGACGAGCGAAGCCAAATCGACGATCGAGTTCTTCCTCTTGTAGTTCTTGAACGATTTGTAACGGAATTGTTGATATAAATAAAAGGTGAAATTCTTTAATCTTGCTTTCTTTAAATTCTAGTATCATGATTCGATCTCAATTTGTGATTGTAGTTCTTGTTGTGATGTTTGAGTAAAACTCCGCTTGAAAAAGAGTCGAGACGATCAATAGAATGATGATGTAACAAATCTTAAAACGATTCTTATGTCCTACGAGTTTTGTAAACCCTAGCAAATTGAAGAATCGACGACCTAGTTTCGTTGCGATGCTTTCTTGATTTTGATCGCTCGAAATTAGGGATCCACGATCGATTCTTGAATTTACTAGAGGCTAGAATGTGAATGATATCAACGAAGGAATAAGGGATGAATGATGAAACCCTAGTTTCACAAGAAATCCCTAATTCTCGTAGATCATCATCGATCTAGTATCAATTCATTGATGGATAAGAATACGTAATCGCTAGATTTCATCACATCTATAGATCCGATCGATTCCTACGAGCCTCACTTCGATTCTTAATATTTGTTTGGAAAATCATCAAACTCTCAATTCTTGATTTTATCGTTTTCTTGTTATTAGATCTAGATTTTCTAATTCTTGAAATTCAATTACAAATCAGGAATTGTTTGTTTTCTTTTCTTTAAAGTTTCGACTCATCTAATTCGAAACACGAACGATTACACTTTCCCTGTGGACGATCCGCACTTACTAACGCGCTACATTCGACACCGTTATTGATTGCGGTCAAAATATTTTTGGTTGTGATTTCTTTACAAATTTTCCAACTACACATCCGAAATCTTATCAATCAAATGGCGCCGTTGCCGGGGACCATTTGATATACACACACAATCGGAAAATATCATTCAATCAATATGTATTTTATTTACAATCAAAATTACATACAAGGTATTGTGCGCTCCTCAGCCTTGCAAAAATGCCCAGGGGATTACAAAATTTTAAAAGAAAAAAAAAAGAGAAAAAAGGGAGATAGCTCAGGCTGCCCGCTCGGCCGCCACCTCTTCTTGCTCTGCGCCACCGTCGGGAACCACAACGGCGATCTCGGGATCGGTGCTTCCACCAGCCGCCATGCCTTCTACAGCCAGCTCGGCGCCGCCCCCCTGTGGCGCTTCCTCGGCGAGAGGATACCTTGCGTGAAGCTCGCGGTCGACGAACTCGGGCATGGCCTCTTTGATGACATCGATGGCGTTGTGCCACCCAATGGCCGCGAAGTCGGTGAGATCGATATAAAACTGATCATACGTCTTATACTCCTCCACGGCCCTCTCCGCCCTGCTCTCCGCGAGCTTCGCCGCATCACAAGCCGTCCCGGCATCTTTTTTGATGGCGTCCCTCGACCTTTTCATGGCGTTGAAAAGCTCGTTCGTCTCCTCCATTTGGGCTTGGATAGCCCGGTTAGATTCGGTTAAAATCCGATGGGACTCTTTCAGCTTGAAAACCGTCAAGCCCTCGGCAACCAATCTCGAGTCAAGAAGGGCCGCCTTTTCTTCCGCCTGCTGCAACTGAAGGAGAAGATCTTCTTCTTGAGAGGAAGATTCGTCCGCCTTCTTTATTGCCGGGGCAATCTCCTCGAACTCCATAGCGGCAAGGAGAGCGTAGTGCTGGAGGACCTGAGGAAAACAGGAAGTGTGTTAAGAAGCTGAAACCGAGGAAATAAAGCTTAAGAAATTTTCAGGGAAAGCTACCGACCTGAACCGCCTCCTAAGCTATCACGGCCACTTGGGCCTTCATGGTTCCCCGGAGAATCTTGGCCCCATTCACCTTCTCCATGTCTGCCAGCAAGCTATCGTCCACGAATAGCCCCGAGGGCACCTCGATACAGAAGTTACCCTCCTGCACTTGGATCCCGGCAGGAGGTGGCCAAGAAACCATCCACTTCTGTCTCTCAGGGGGGATTCGGCGGGGGGAGTCACCTCCGCCCTAGCGCGAGGCGCCGGGTCCCGCACATGTTTCTGCTCCTCCCCTCCGCGGCGTTCTTTCGGGACGAGGGGCGCTACGGGAGTCTTTGCTGGAGGAATTTTCCTAGGAGCCGCGCTCAAACCTAGTCAGGACGAGCTTGCACCATCGATCTTTCTTCTCTAGGCCTTGGCAGCCATAGCGCCCATAATTTTCGATCGATCCATGGGCTCTGCAAAAAGAAAAGAGAGAGAGAGAGAAACATAAGGAAAGGGTCAGCAACACAGAAACGGCAAAAGAATTTTGGCGAAGTCTAAACAGATCGTCGAGAGCCCTAACTTACCCAAAAAACGCCAGGACTGAGCCCGGCCCAGCTCAGTACTTGCTCGGAGAGCAAGACATCAACCCGCTGGATTGGTTCCCACTAGAACACCACCTTCGCCTCAGGGGCGCTCGACTACCTCACCCTCGTGCAGTCAGCCCTGTGCCACTGGGTGGGCACAGACCAATCCTCACCCTCCGGAGGCCCGACGAAGATGAACTTCTCCTTCCACTCATAGATGGAAGAAGGGACGACCACTACCCCCGACCCGATCACTCTACCCTTACGTTTTTTAAACGACAGATACACCCAGCTCGGCTCTTCCTTGCTGGTACCGGGGTGATTTTTATAACAAAAAAAGACAAGAAAAGGCTCAAATCGAAGGGGATCCGATCAAATTTTAACCGGACCAGAAACCCGAGGAGGATCCTCCACGAGTTCGGCGCTAGCTGGCCCTGGGCAAGACGGAAACAATGAAGCACCGCACAAATCTCATATGAGCAGGGCAGACGCATCCCTGCCTGGAAGGCTTCCAGATACAGGGCAATCTTCTTGCCCCGCATCTGGTCTGCTCGCTCACCCTCTCTGGCCATACGGAGTGAATAACCAGAAGGGATATGGAACCGAGCCCAGATGTCGGAAAGCTCATCCAGACAATTCAAGACTGAGGGCGCATCGCGGGTATTCCCGATGCACACCTTGGGAGCCCTTGTCGCCATCCGATGGCGAGTGACAAGGGCAGCCCTGGCCCTGGGGGGCGTACCCGACACAGAAGACGTAGATGAAGAAGAAGAACCCTCTCAGCTATCTGAAGCCGCGGAAGAGGAAGACCCGCTTGACTCGGCCCTAGAAACTGGAGCCTCATCGTCCGACTCTACCCTTACTACATCCACAGATATCTCGGAAGAAGACATCTAACATGATTCAAGGAAAATGTTTGCCGAGGAAAATTCAGCAGAAGATCCGACCTAAGCGGGAGTGCGCCGGACAATCTTCAAATAACGAGAGGCAACTATAGCAAAGTGTCGGCCCTGGGATGGCCCCTTCCTATTTATACACTCCAAAGCCCTGATCAATTCCCACCAAAACGAAGCATCGTACTTAGCGGTCGTCGAGGCTCCACATGGCCATCGACCATTGGAAACGTCTCTTCGTGGCAGGAGTCAGAGACAGCATGTCGTGCCCCTCCAACAAATGATGGACACGTGGCCCGTAGCCCAATTGACGATCAAGGGAAACGACATCCCTTCTTTAAAGCACAATCATTTCACCAATCCGCTGACGTCATCAGGGATACGCGTGAAAATTAAGGCGCACGGTGAGACGCCACATGGACTCGAAAATCGAAAATACGCAACTGCCAAACGCCCTGTTGTCCCCAGACGATCCTCCACGAAGAATTCTCGGCACCAAGCTGAGCAGAGAAAACCAAGCAGACCACTCTCAACCCAACCCATAAATAGGTCGAAACAAGAGTCGGGGGCTAATGATGATGCTCATAAGTTGGAATTCCTCAAATCGCGACACGTAGCGGATGACATGTCATCCACGTAAGCCCACTATATTTCTAAGGAATTCGGAGCTGGAATAAGTTTGATGCATTGGGGACATTCCTCGGCACCTCGTCTCCGAGATTGCATCCGACCTCTTGGAGACCTCCCCAGAAGTACCTTCCATATTCACCTAGCAACCAGCCAACATCTCGCCTTCGAGCAATCCTACAACCGAGCTTCCACAGCCTCCTTGCTCGTCTTCGAGCTATTACAGGGCTGAGCTTCCTCAGACTCCCGGCTCGTCTCCGAGCCATCTACCGAGCTGAGTTTCCTCGGCTTCCCCGATCAACCGAGAGCGCAAAGCCCAAGCGCCCCCGCTAAGGCTCCGTGTATCTCTCCAAAGCGAGATATCCGCCGCCCTATATTCCGCGCCCCATACTAGCACATCCCTCTATTAACGAGCGTATTACGGATCCCGCCATCTACGCGGGCGTAACGAACAGCAAGGATTTCGTGCCGGCTCACTCCATGCGACCACTATATAACCCCTCTTTCAGACGACTCAGATAACTCGAACTCATTCTGATACGCTGCTACACTGCTCTTATTCCACGGTACTAACTTGATCGTCGAAGGGTCTTACGGTAGTCCCCCACCCCGGGATTTCCCTTACAGGTAGCTCGGCCTCAACTACATCCAATAACCCATTGAGATCCACACAACAATCTCTCGTATCCAATCTCAACCGCTCAAAACCGTTCGCAGCCTGATCGACGGAGGACAACGTCTGAGGGAGATCACGACCTCCATCAGTTTGCCATTTGAAATGATAAAAGTTTAATCATGGATAAGACAAATGGAAGTGAGAAATCACATAATCAGGGGTGGAGACGGGGGGCTGGGGGCCGAAGGCCGGGGCCGGGCCCTGGCAGAAATTTCGGAAATCAACTATTTATACATAATGTTTGTATTCAAACATATAGTTAAAGTGCGAGGGCTTTCTTTAGCTAGATCTGTTGGCCGAGTGGCATGTCCTTGGGATTGTATACTGATAGATTTTAGGGATCAAACCTCGTAGGTTGTTTATCTTGTTCCATTTTCCCTATCTTTTAATTTGAACAGGAAAATTCCAATATAGCCCGTGCACATTGCATATTTCTAAACAACTTTTTGTTATCTTATAGTACTTATTGCTTCTTGTAAATTTTTAATTGTGAGGATTTCATTCATTTTTTGTTATTTTTATTTTATTTATAATGATTATAGTTTCTTGGAATTTTTGATTGTTTAAAATAATAAATTTCCGTGCTTTTTGTTTGCAAAAAAATATTCTGATGATAAAATATATAACATTTTGTAATATTTTAATTTTTTTCCTTAGTATATATTAATATATGGTTATAATAGTTGCTCAATTTTGTAATATCCAAAACACAAATAGATAAATTTGTTGTTTAAGCGGAAAAAATATAGCTGAGACTTGAGATAGAACACGTGCGCATTGGTTGCATATGCTATCTTTTCTCATTTCCTTTGCGATAGAGGTTTCAAAACTTCCTTTTTTTAATATATCAATAATTCTAATAATATGAAATATTTAGAACACTTATATCATTAACAATCAATAATACTTAAATACTAAAACTTTTTAATGTTGTGGGATAGTTAATTATCCCTCTTTTTCTCAAAAAAAAATTATACTTAAATACTTATATATAAACACGGTTTTCATATTTCTATATAGAATTGTTGTGGCACCCAACAATAAATTCCTGGTCCCTGCACATAAGCAAAGTCAATCCATCTTGATGGAAAACCAAAACCCCAACAAATATTGATTACAAACTCATCTACATAATTTTCTCTTTTTCCAGATTATTCTTCCAAAAACGGTACTATATTTATCTCTTTAAGAAAATGTTTACAAGAACTAATGGCATTTCAATGAACAAACCTGAATGCATTTTTTCTGGGACATGCCAAAACATAAACGATATATAGAGATACAAAAGACTGAAAAGAAAAGAGCAAATTAATAATTGGTTTTGATTGATATGTTGCAGAATGTGGAGGGTAAACCACTGCCCCTACGGATAAGTCCGTAGAGACATAAAATTCCCTCGTAGGGGCAAAGGCCGCAGGTGCAAGTCTTCGTCCTGAACATGCCCCTACGGAGTAATAATTGCCCCTGCGTCTTACTCCGTACGGACATAGATCCCTACATATTATTCCGTAAGGACAAAATATTTATTTAATTTATTGGTTTATAAAATAAAGTACTTATCCCTACGGCGTTATCCGTAGATCCTGATCCTTACCTCTACGGTTTATCCGTAGGTCCAGATAAATGTCCATACGGATAAATTCGTATGGCCATATTTAACGCCTGTTACTGAGTCCATAAGGACAAAATATCAGGTATCCTGATATTTTGTCCCTACGGCTATCTGTGTAGGAGCAAACGTTGCACCTACGGATTCATCCGTAGGTGCAATAAATGGCTCTACGGATTAATCCGTTGGAACAAAATATCAGGGTTTTTTTAAATGGATTTCCTATTCCCCCCCTGTGCACAATAATATATACATCATATAATCAAATACAGAAATATTCATAATCAACATCTCACGCATAATATATAAAAGAAATAAACAAACAGAATACGATATCAATCTAAATTATCGTGAACAAGCAAACAACACCAATATCGTCCAAAATATATACAATATGTATCATATAAGTACATACATCCTCAAAATAAATAAATAAAAACTACCCTAACTCGGTCCAGCTCCTCCGCCTCTGATAAACGCCGTAATCTGGCGCATATACTCCTCGGTGCAGCCCTGAGTCGTCAAAAACTCGGCTAATGAAGAAGCGGACTGTGCGGGAGTCTGAGCGGCTGTGGAGCTGCAGGAATGCTCTACGCAACCGCAGCCGAGGCAGTGGCTTGCGGAGCCGCAGCCGAAAGAGATGCATGTGGAGCCGCAACCGAAGCAGCCTGTCTCATCTGTTAAATTTTGTGTGTAATAAACGAATAAGAACGGTGTATTAGATTTTAGTCGAATTCGTATCATTATCAGGTTATTGCGAAACTCCAATCTAAGAATACTTAGGGACTTAGGTCTTGTTTGGATATCTAGTTTGGAAATACGTAGATTATTTTAATTAGATAGTTTTATGTAAATATGATTACTCAAAATAAGTCTACAATCAAATAAACTCAGGCTGCTAATATTGCATATGTTACTATCTATAATGTGATATAATATTTTACTATTAAGTAGTATACGTACCAACATCTCCTTCAACTTCTCGACGATGGTCTTCAAGGCGGCAACATCATACTCTAGATGTCGCTCATGGGGGGTAGGGGAAGTAACCGTCGGAGTGGAGTCCAACCTCATATAGGCCCTGCTAGGACCCAGTCTCCGGCCTCTCTCCCAACCCCCGTGATGCCCTCCGTGTGCGGCGTCTAGGACTGGGGTCAGTAGCATCGGATCGGTCTGTCCAGTAAAATCAATCCCCGATGCCTCCGCCTGCTCCACCACCCGCTCATAAACCCACATTAACCATTAAAATATAAGTATATCATTTAAATTTGAACTTTTCAAAACAAAAATTTCAAACTTGTTAGAATAAATATTAACACTTATGCAGTACTCCTGGGTAGCGGTGTCGGGTAATCGAAGCTCTCCCGTAGCGGGATCTGTCGAGGTGCCGTGGACGGCAAGATACACGGTCAGCATGCTCGGTATACCACCCTGCGCTAGGGTCTGAGCTCTCTGCAATTTGTCAAAAATTTACATATATTATAAAATAACTCTTAATATTACATTATATCAAAATAAATCTATTGTAATTTACCGATACCTCTATGGCACGGGTAATGTTCCTTGAGCCTCCTGTATAAGTGGGTCGACCCCTCTTCGCCGACTTCTTATTCTCCTTATTTTGATCGACCTGTTTCTGCACAGCACATTAAGATTTAGTTTTCTAATTAAGGAGCATAAAAAAATAAATTATATACTAAATAATAAATTAAATTTAAATTACAAACTTTTTTGCGCTGAGAGTCGAAATATTGGCACAAGAGAGGCCATGATCTATATCGACTCTCGCAAAGGCCGGAGTATGTAGGAGAGACACTCTCTCTGCCTCGGGGGTCACCATCGACAGGGAATAGCAGTCGATTTTCAGCTCGTTCCTATTGTATCGGACCTTTGATTGCATGTTCTTCATCAGGCCCTGGTACAGAGCGTGAAGATCGAGCACTCTCTCAGGGTGATCAGGATCGGGTATAGGCTGAAAGTCGTAATCCAACTGCAAATACAATAAAATAATGTATTTAAATTGCAAGTGTTAAATAATAATAAATATATTGCATAAGTCAAATGAAAATATATATTAATACTCGAGCCTGATCCCAGAAGAGGGTAAATGAGCGCCGGTGCTGATCGCCCCACTCAATGTGAAGTGGATACTTCTTCAGGATGCGACTCTCATCCCCCATATACCGGCCGAACCTCTCGGCATAATTACCGTTATAGCGATAATCGGGGGTAAAGAAGAGGGGGAATGGTGCCTCCCCTCTTAGCACTGTCGGGCCTCAGCCTGTGGGACTAATTCGGCCATGGAGTCTCCCTCTCGGGATGGAGCTGCACTGCATCTACAAGAAATATCAAGACAAGTTAAGACAGAGTGGTATTAAGAAATCAAGAATTAAAAAAAATTGAAGTACGATATATACCTTCGGCGACAGCAGCACAAGCCTGAGCCCGGCAGCAACACGAGCAGGACGATAGTTTCTCCGGTGAGGAACAGCCGGTGACCCGGACGTGGACGCGTCCCCTCCAACTAGAAAATAAATATTGACGATAAAATTAAATAGAGTTCATGTTTATTCTTAGAGGATATGTAAAATAAATAAATATTTTATATTTATTCATATTAACCTGCAGGCTGAACGGAGGGTACGGAAGTGGCAGGAGTGGCCTCTGCGCCATATGTGGACGCACCATCTATAGACAATTAAAAATAGATTATATAAGTAATTGCAAAAAAAATGTGTATATCAATAATATAACATTCTAAATCAATATATATGAAATATAGGATATATAAACATACCCGCAGGTGCGGTAGTGATCTCTGCCCGAGATATGGAAGCACCACCTACAGCTAGACAATCAAAAAATGATTGTCTAAATAAGAGCAAAAAGAATGCATGTATATTTATGATATAACATTCTAAATCAATATGCATGCACTATAGAATATATAAACATACCAGCAGGTGCGGTGATGGCCTCTGCCTCTGATGTGGACGCACCACCAACAGGTAGACAATTAAACATTGACTATATAATTAATTTTGAAATAAATATGCGTGCATATTTATAATATTACATTCAAACTGAATATGCGTGCAATATATCTGGAGGTGTGGAAAAGTCCACACGAAAGGAGTTATCCGAAAGGGATACCGATCGGGGTGCAAGACCGGCCCTATGAAGCTCCCTATGCAGCTCTCCGGACGGCAGAACCACTCTGTCTCTGCCTTTGCCTCTGCCGCGGCTGGTGCTCCTGCCGCCCTTCACTGCTCCGGTCGACGTCATCAAACCTAAATAAGAGACAATCATTACATATGCATGCAATATATGTATAGATCATAGAAATGTAAAGTAATAATATAACATTACCAATAACATTTTTCGTTTCGTAGACGCATTAGACATATCTACTTAGATTTAATCATCGATATCATTTCTAACCCACGTAACTTCACGATCGGCCGAAAACAACCCGTCTTTTAAAACAGACGGTCGGAGCACTCTAAGTCTTCTCTCCTCTTCATCCCCATCGCTGTCCTCCATATGATCCTCGAATTCAGGGATATCGTAAATAATCCTGGGTTTCCAACGGCATACGACACTCCATCCCGGATGCTTCAAGCACTGTGAGTAGTATACTTAGAACGTTTGATTCGGAAAGTTAAATGGATCGTCCTGACCGTAAAATCGAAGTGTGTTTACACTAGTCAATCCATATTCTTCTTTCCAAGTCCCGAGATTGTTTCTCCACTTATCTGTATCGGTTCGTGTATCGTACCAAGTACACTGAAATATATAAAACGGTTCTGATCGTCCGGAATATTGGATGCCAAGTATGCAATTTAAGTATCCATAATAAATCACACCATCCGATCCTACCGTCGCAATCCCACTATTCTGAGTAGTTCGAGATGTTTTTATGTCCTTAATTTCAAATTTGTATCCAGGGATACCGAATCCTTTATAATATGCAATCTCCATAGTAGGAAACTAAACTAAACATCTTGAATCTCTCTTTAATGATGCAAACAAGTTCAGATTGTGGATCTGAAAAAACAAATTTTACGACAAATACATTACGATATAGGTTTAGATTAAGACTGGTAGCAATAATATATTATTCGAACAACTTACATGATCTGCAACCCAATCGCAAAAATTATCCTGATGATATTTTTCCAATCGTTCATCATTCCAATCAGGATGCCCCTCACGTACCTCATTAATATGAATTTTGTTCTCAACAATAAATTATGATATTAATATTATATCATTTCATACACACATAAACACAAATATAACAATTAATCCAAAAAAAAACACATAAACACAAATATAACAATTAATCCAAAAAAAACTTACTCTCTAATTTCTTCAAGATATACACTATTGAGAAGGATAAACCGATATATCATGTCGATAAACATAGTGTCTATTCTCTTATAGGACGCTTTACCATATGGCCCGTCCTGAATTCTCCGAGGCCGGTTAAGTTTTATCTCAATGTTCTCGTCCAGATAGCGGGAACAAAATGTAGTTATTTAATCTAGAAGACAACTTTGCATGATAGAACCCTCTGGTCGATTTCTATTGCGTATATACTTTTTTAGAGTGTAGAGGTATCTAAAGAAAAATATGTTAAATAAATAAATACGGGTATATAAGACAACAATAATTTTACAAATTGAGTAAGACGAAAAATTCCACGTACCTTTCAACGGGATACATCCATCGATATTATACCGGTCCGGCTAACTTAGCCTCGGTTGTAAGATGAATCGTCAGGTGTATTATAATATCAAAGAATAACGGTGGGAAAATACGCTCAAACTTGCAAAGTATCAATAAAATAGAATTTTCTAGATTCTCCAGCGTCACAGCATCCAGGATTTTAGCGCACAATTCTCTAAAAAATCAACAAAGGTCATTGATTACTAGACTAACCGATTCGGGAAGGAAAGTCCTGAGGGCTAATGAGAGAAGGTGCTCCATAATAACATGGTGATCATGACTTTTCAGCCCAACGATCTTACCTTTCATAATTTTTATCTTCTTGTTAAATGATTCTGAGAAACCTGTAGAAACTTTCAAATCATGCAACAGCTGCAGAAACCTTTTCTTCTCCGGTTGTGACATATGATACACGGCATTGGGAATTACAAACTTGCCTAATTTACCCGCTATCGGTTTAGGGTGCAATTCACTTCTAATTTCCCAGTCCTGAAGATCCATCCGAGCACGGAGAATGTCTTTCGATTTTCCATCTTTACAAAGAAGCAAGTTGAGTACGTGCTCTGATACTCCCTTCTCTATGTGCATGACGTCCAGAAAATAACGCACTAAATTTGTTGACCAGTATGGAAGCTCGTAGAAAATGCTTAACTTGTTCCAGTATGGTGGTTTGACCTGTTTTACCGGATCTATCCCGAAATTCACATTATTGTAACCATCCCACTGAGCAGTCACGTTCTCTCCGGACAATAAGGCTGGAGGTCCAAGAAGCTCCTGATGACCATTAAAGTGGGTGGCGTCTAATCTGTAGGGATGGCTAATGGCAGGAAACGCGGATGACCGTAATAACAAACCTTCCTGCTAAAATTCAATCATTTCGATATTGTATATTGATGGCAATAAAGGCATACTTTGTGACCATGTACGGACCAATCTGATAGCATTCTATACGCAGGAAAGTCATTAATTGTCCATATTAAAGCCGCACGCAGTGTGAAGGTTGTATCTGTGTTTGTATCGTAAGTCTCTACACCATCAATGAATAAAGATTTTAACTCATCGATCAGAGGTCAGAGATAAACGTCGATGTTGTTTCCTGATGAGTTTGGTCCGTCAATAAGAAGAGTCATTATAAAGTAGGATTGATCCATAACCAACCAAGACGACAGATTATAAACTATCATTACAACGGGCCATGTGCTGTGGCTTCCAGCCATATAGTTGAATGGGTAGAAGCCATCACTAGCGAGTCCGAATCTGACATTGCGAGGATCACTACTGAATATTCCATGCCTTCTATCGAAATCCTTCAATGCTGGCAAATCTCTTAGATGACTCATTTTTCCATCATCACTTGGAGCAGCACGATAATACCAAATCGTTGCCTCGGCTATTTTCTTGCATCTGAATAGCCTCTACAACCTATGTTTTATGGGAAAGTATCGTGCTATCTTGACAGCTATATCGAGCTTCTTATCAGATTCTTTCGGCTTATGCCTGGCCTCCCCGCATGTTGGACACTGTTTTAAATTTGAATTCTCTTTCCGGTACAATACGCAATCTTTGGGACATGCATGAATCTTCTCACACTTCAGACCCAAATCAGACATCATCTTCTGGATTTCGTACCAACTGTTGGGAACGTTATTTCCCGAGGACATAGAATTTTTCAGGAACTTCAAAAGTATCGTGAATGACTTGTTGCTCCATCCATTTAGGCATTTAATATGGAAAAATTGGACGAACCATGATAGGATGGAATACTTTGCATTCTCATAAATTGGTCTTCTAGTATCATTCATGAACTTTTCATACTTATCCGCACATGGTCCTTGGCTGGAAGGAATGTCATGTTCGGTGGGAATACTATCACCTAGGGCAGCTTCTACCATATTCTCCATTTCTTCTCCTGGAAAGAAGTTATCGTGTTCTTTTTCTTCTGCCGCATTACCGTCTTCTCCTTCTTCTTCTGCCGCATTACCGTCTTCTTCTTGCCCTTCCCCGTGATATAGCCAAGTTGTATAAAATCTAGTAAAACCATGTTTAACGATGTGAAGCTCTACGATTTCTACCTTCTGCCAGAAATTATTCTCACATCTATCGCACGGACAGAAAATCTTCTCTAACACGATCTTATTATGTGCGCGTGTAAATTCAATGAAATCAGCAACTCCTGCGACAAACTTAAATTGCATGCGTTGTTGTCAATCCACGTACATCCAGTTCTCAACTCTGATGTACTCATGGGCCATGTTAGACTATATAACATATAAATTGTAGGTTATGGTGACTATATTGAGAAATCTAAGAATGGGATGGTTACTGAGAAAGAAGAAAATCCGTAACGGCAAGTTTGTCGTTAAAAAGAATAAATTATCGATAAACAAAGTTAGTTGAAGAAACCCAAGTATGAGTTGTATTCTGTGTATGTGTATTTCAATTTATGATTTCGCTTAAGTGTAGAGTTGTTGGTGTGTATGTGCTTTGTGTGTGCGTTTATTGTGTATTTGTGTTGTATGTATGTGTTTCGGCTGTCGGGGGTAAGGCTTCTATCCCATTAAGCATGTATAGAGCAAACACTCATTCAGTTGTGTTTTCATCCGTTTCGAGAAAATTTCGGCAGCACTTCCCCGCTATTCTCCGAATACACTGTAATAGAATAGATAATCATTTCAATGCTGTGAAACAACATTGAAATGAACATCTAATCTATCTTTGTACACGGAGAACCGGCAGAAAAGTACCGACAAAATAACTCGAAACGAATGAAAACACAAGTGAATGCAGGTGTCTGCTTTATACATTCCTAACTTGTCCACATTGGACAAATCTATCGGTTATCATACGATTGAATTTTCTCATCAAATAGACTACACGACGGTTGTTAGTACCGAACTATATCATCCAATATTTAACATTCTTCATATAGTTCTATGTCACGACAAATATCGAACGTATGTTAAACGATAAACGGGGACTAAGTCGCTCTTTGATTTTCACATATGAGTATCGATAAAAATTTGAAAGTTTTATATTATCATCGAGTATCATATATTGGTTTTAACTTAAACATTTAACTTGAATAGGTTTTACGTTTACGTTTCGTAATTAAGGGTTCGAAGTTTTTAGTTTAGCGTAAATTTTTCTTGTGTTTACGGTAAAATTGTACGTTTACGTTATCATCGAGTATGCTACTGAAGTAACTAGTGCATCCTAACCCTAATTAATCCAAATTAACTCTAATCATCACCATAACTCAAATTATTCCTAATTAACCTAAAATTAACTCAATTGACCCAAATTTACCTAATTAACCCAAATTAACCATGATCATCACCCTAACTCAAATTATCCCTATTTAACCCAAAATTAACCCAATTAACCCAAATAAACCCTAATCAACACCCTAACACAAATACACTCTATTTTACCTAATTAACCCAAATTAACGCTAGCCCAAATCCTAACCCAAATTAACCTAACTTTAATCATCGCTTAAACCCCAACCCAAACTAACTTTAGCCCAAACCAAAATTAACCCTAATTAATCAAATTAACCCTAACTCTAATCATCACCAACCCTATTTTACCTAATTAACCCTAACCTAACCCTACCTAATTAACTCTAACCCTAACCCTACCTAATTAATCCCAACCCTAACCCTACCTAATTAACTCTAACCCTAACCCTACCTAATTAATCCCAACCCTAACCCTACCTAATTAACTCTAACCCTAACCCTACCTAATTAATCCCAACCCTAACCGCGCGGAGAAATCGGTGGGAAAAATTGGAGTAGATGGGAAATTACTGAGCTTTATTTTATTTTATAAATAACACTTTGATACCCCTACGGATTAATCCGTAGGCCTTCTTTTACGGTTCCGTAAGACCAAATAAAAGATTGCATTTTAATATTTTTAATTAATCCGTTGGACGCCGTAGGGACAAACGAATGGCCCTACGGATTCCAATCTCCGTAGGAACAACCCCTTATTGTAGTAGTGGGCGTGCAACTATAGATGCTCAGCGACTTCCCACAAGAAGCCGTGCCTCTTCTTCTGCAGCAAGGTCTGCGCAAAATGCCTCTGCGTTCCCTCAGGTATCTACGGTAACAAGGAAGAATGCCCCTGCTACAACGATTGGAAAACCAAAGAAGGAAAACCCAAATGCCGTGAAATTCCACTGATCGACAAACATTTACAGAATTAATGAATGAATTGAATGAATAAATTTCATCACTCATGCATTTGTTCTCTAGCCTTCTAACCCTACTGCTCTTTAGCTATTTAAAAGAAAAAGGAAAAAAGAAAAAAAAGAAATAGAAAGAGAGGCTAAATTACACTGAACTACTCTTGCCTATGAGCATGTTTCACTAAACTACAGTAAAGTTTTATTTTATTACAGTGAACAGCCCCCTTCAAGTGCTAGATTTAAGAGTCGTTTGATGAGATAAATTCCTTAAAAACAATGTTTAAGGAACTTTGCTGTAATAAAAAAAATATAAGGTAGTTCAGTCAAAATGGCGATAGTTAAGGTATTTTAACTCCCATGAATAGACCTCGTCAACAACAAAATTTCAAATTGAATGAATTTTATCAATCAATCACTTGGTTGTTCCCCATGCCCTAATCCTACTGTCCTTTACCCATAGACCCAGGGGACGGGGAGGGGGAAGGGGGGAGGAAGAGAACCAAAAAAGTAGTATGTTCGATGTCTCACAATTCAGGGGCAAAATGTAACATAAATGTGTTATAAATCCTCTTGGTAGAGGAGACGCTTTGAGTGAAAACCACTGCTGGCTTGGTAGCGGTACATAATGCCGAGGATGCACTAGCTCATGGTTGAGATATCGAAGGTCTCAATGAACCTTAGATCTGAGAGTCGAACTTTCGCAGCAGCAAATCGTTGGTATTGATCAAACATTGAGGATACACACCAGTTCTGCAGTTTCCTCAAACAACCTACGAGGCAACCAGTGCGATGCTGCAATATTCGCATTTGAATGAAAAAAAATAAAATTGATAAAATTGAACTTCTAAAATAAAGCATTATTCCAATTGATTTGATGTGTCGTGAAATTTTATTTTGAAAAGTCCCTACCTTCCCTCTTTTGCAGTGGATCAGAACTGGATGGTTCCTAACACCTGAAACATGAGAAACGTCCAAGAATATAAAAAAAATATTCTATTTCAAATCAAAGGTTATATGAAAGGGTGTCTCCTGGGCTAATGTAATACCAAGTAGGACTCTAAGAGCTCCCATGATAGTCTCTTTAGGCATCTCTACAAAAGGCTACTGCAGCAAGAGAAAGCATTATAAATTGACAATGCTTGCACATTGTTCCAACCAGCATAAATTAATAATTTAAAGAATATTAATTCTCTTATCTTCCTCCCCTTGGTTTATAATAAACAGTAAGGATAAATTTAAAGTTAGAATGTGCAAATTCAATTCAGACAACTATATGTACATGTGGGAACATATAATAAAAGAATACATCGTTCAAAAGTATCACATATAATTAACAAATAACGCATCTGAAAAACCAATCAGATATTTCATTGAAGACCAATTAAACATTCCTTGTCTATTTCCCGTTTTTTTTCCTTTCAATTGTTTTATAACGTTATCCCAGATTAAACCTAGGGTATATAGTATTATTTTTTCCTACTGTCTTGTTCAACATACATGTGGGCTCGATTGTGGTTGCTTTTTTGTTGCATCATCGTAAATAGCATGACTAGAAACAAAATTAGGTCTCTTGCTAACTAGACAAACAGGTTTCATGGAAGAATCCAAATGTCCAGATTTTGCTTATCTAGAAATTTGGCAGCAAGTAGGGAAGACTGATGCTAGGTTGATAGCGATGAGCTATCGTAATTTAGCTAATTATTTTGTGGAAAATTTTCCACATTGAGTCCTTCTCCAGAGCCTACCCTGAGGTCGGGTAATAGGATATTCTGTAAGGAATTCACACTTGTCTCCAAGACATAATACACGCAACTATGCCAAAGAAATCAGATTTTTAGTTGTGTAGCACATAAAACCAATTTCAGTTATCTGAAATATCAGACATCGTACTTTCCTAACTATAGTCCTGAGCATGTAATCTGTTGTAATGTACTTATTGTAGTTTTCTGAACTATAGGGGGAACCAGGGCATCTAATTACTATTACTTCTCTAAGCTTCAACTAGATAGAAGTTAAACAATTGGTCATAAAACTTAGCCAGTTCTATTTAGCGGCTATCATGAATTGGTTGCTCAGTAACCAACCCTGTTCTGATGTGAAAAATTATGAGTTATGATACTTAAGTACACACAATACTATAGCACGCTACTGCTTGTACTATGTGGTTCACAATGATTCCACGTTGCTAGACAGACATAGATTCTGAGAGATCCTAAATTGGAATAGAGTTTCCTGGACACTCTTGCATGTATACATTGCACATCAATTGGGCACTTCAACTTAATTAAATTGTATCTAATGAAGATCCATCGATCATCGTTAACAAGAAGCAAAAGAATACTCAAAAGTTGGAGGAGTTTACAAAAGGGGAGGAAGCACTTCCTCAGTCGAGTAACCTATAGATGATTTCTCCATATAGGAACTAGACCGCCCCCACACTCGAATATATCAAATACTCAATATCATTATAACATACCCTTTCGTCTAACAGGATTTTAATCAACTAATTCTAAATATTTACTCTCCATTAAGCACATCCAAGAACTTCGCGAAAGAGGAGGCAAGATTCGACAATACCCTTCCAGAATAAGGATGCTCGTGGCCCTACTCAATAACCAGGCTCTCTTATCTCTAACTTGGCAGTATGAATTAAAGAGTGACCCTGCTTCCCCATTAAAAATGTAGATTCTCAACCACCATGTATCCGATAGTGCTCAATTCATTCTTTACAATGGTGCTTTATCTAACAAACAAATCCACGTTACAAGGCATATGTTTGCTCACCCAAGAAAGAAAGTCAAAGAAAGACAAATTGTAGGTTTGATAAGATAGCATTGACATTAATAGGGGCTACCCTGCCTTCTAGGGACAAATAATATCATTTCCACCTTCAGAGACGGATCTAAATCCTCTCGATAAGGATAATCTATCTTTTTCAGCATTTCACCGTACCTTTTTAGTCAGAAGCCCAAGTATTTCAGAGGAATATATATTGTTATTCTCTGCTACACAATTCACAATATTGCATGTGTGGATAACAGAATCAATGCACCCACACTCATCAAAGTATGGATATCACTCCAAACTGAAACTTCCAATCATGCATACAAGTCAAAGTGTCGTTTTCCTTTGTTTCTTGCAATGACAAACCCATTAGTTTTCCTAATTCATGGAGCTGACCCTGAAATTGTATGCCTTCTATAATTAACCTTTCTTTGTTATAAAGGAGTACCCAACCTCAAATTGACCAGCAACATTTTCTATCGTGCTCAAGATTCTCATTATCGTGATTGAAAGGCTTGATTCCCGTGAATTTAAGTACTTTCCGACCGATTCCTAAAATATATATTTGGAATCTCAACTCTTGCTATCTAAGTCATGGAATTATAAGAAAAAATCATGAAGCTAGAATTAATTAACATGTCGCTCCTCTTTCTAACACAAGATTCGTTTTTTTCCCCAAAATAGTACTGATCAAAATTAAATGGATCTCTAACATATTCACCCAAATTTCCTACAATGCGGTTAATAACTCATAAAAAGATTTTATAAAGACCTTACCTTTTCCCCTTCAATTCCAAACTGGAAAAGCCGAATCCGCCTCGATTCAAGAAACTTCAAATTGGATGCAGGATATGGTTCGGGGCACAGATACCTGCAAACCAAAACTCTCTTCAATCAAAAACCCTAACCATAATCCTCAACTAAACAAACAAAAGTAAACCAAAAATCAAAGGATCAAAACAGAGATGTTCACGAGATGGATCGAAGGGCGGGTTAGGGTTTCCAAGAAGGGGAAATTCTCGGGATTAGGGCACGCCGAGCGATAAATCCCCCTACTCACCATCGCGAAGTTGTCACAGGTCAAGGGTTTATTTGTATTCTTTGCAAACACATAACAGAAAACTTTTTCTAGAAAATGTTCAAATTTAGTCTGGGAGACATGATATGCGATAGAAAAACGTGTTTTGTATGAAACCATAATCAGTTGTGATTCTTGTATCTTTTCTATTGTAATTTCATTTCCTAATTCAATTCTTGTATCTATTTTCAATTGTAATTCCGTTTTTGTTCAAACAAATCCAAATCAATTCCATTCTTGTGTTGTCATTTCATTTCTTGATCAATTACACTCTCAATACCAAAATTATAAAGGAAGCATACGGTTCGGGTGTAACAAATGGTATTAGAGCTCCAAATTGAGTCCAATCTGTAGGGAAGCGATGAAGATCATAGAAAAGTTCAATGAGAAGCTAGGAGTTCTATTCGAGTTGAAAATGATTATTAAAGAATCAAGGATCTTGATCCAAGAATGGGGAATTTTGAAGAGAAAGGGAGAACCGATTACGTTGAGAAGATCGAATATCATCTGAAAATGATGACCTCTTCAATTCAAATGATGATCTTTTCAAATCAATGGTTTAGCGAACAATGCTCGATTGAGACGGTGTATTCAGAAGGTGAAGCTCAAGAAAGAAGACTTTCAACAAATCCCACAATGAAGAGGGCATAGCTTACTCGGCAAAAATCTCGGCAAGTTTGGAGGCGTCCACAACCGGTATCCCGTTTATTCAGTTGCACACAAGCCGACGAAATAGGTGCTTGACGAGAAAAAGATTTGATAATGATTTTCGCCTTAAAGAGCAATATTGGCCATCATTAAATAATTTTGAAGCCGATTTCTCTATATTTTGTATAATCAAGAGGCTCCGAATTTTCAAAAAAATGATATTTAAGAAAAGACTTTATAAGAATGTATGTTTCTAACAAAGATCAAGAACCCCTCTCTTGAATTTGACTGCAACCAAGAAGGAAGCAGGAAAAAGCAAAATCTTAAACCTTAAAGCCTCATTATCATCTTCACTTTCAACCTCTAACAAACCACCGTTTCCCGATGAGCTCATCGCTGTTTCGGGTATAAAACCCACGAGTCTGTTATCCTGAGAAGCTGCTCGATCCATTGATGGAAAGTTGACGGTGAATCCGAGCAATATAATTGAATTTTTTTAAGGTGATCTTGATCAATGTCAAGAAGACGCCAAGAGACGAAGCGGGTAATGGATAAATTGAATTTTTGGACGATGCGAAGCAAAACCCATTACTGGGTGAAGGAGTGTCAGTGATAAATCAGAAAGAATGAAATGAAAAGACTGGAGAGTGGAAGCTAATAAAGTGGTTTATTGCATGGAATCAAAGAATCAAGAAACTTCAAGAATCAAGAATTTTGATTCGGAATTGGAGAATTTTTGAAAGAGAGTAGAGTTTTTTATTGACCTTGAGAACAAGGTCAATTTTAAGGGGGAAACATTTATTACAGGTCTATTAATGAAGGGTTTATTTGTAAATATAGAAGCTGTTAATTAGGGGTTTCTTTGCAAATATAGAATAGGAAGACTTTTGTAGAAAATATCCAAATTTAGTCTATAAATGAGAGATATGATATGTGATAGAAAAACATGTTTTGTATGAAATCAGGCTCAGTTATGATTTTTGTATCTTTTCCGTTGTAATTCCGTTTCCTAATTCAATTCTTGTATCTTTTTTTAATTGTAATTCCGTTTTTGTTCAAACAAATCCAAATCGATTTCATTCTTGTGTTTTCATTTCATTTCTTGATCAATTACACTCTCAATACCAAAATCATACAGGAAGCATATGATTCGGATGTAACAGAAATTCAAGAGAGGGATCAAGCAATCGCCGTTGCCGACCCATTTGCTCAGCCTCGAAGCCCGCGTCTTCAACCTCTTCTTCTTCTTCTTCTTCTTCTTCATCATCTCTCTCGATGTTTCACCTTTCTAATGTTTTTTTTTTTTGCCCTTCAATTTTTCGTAGGGTTTTTGCTTTTTATTGCTAGTCACGGGTTAGATAGAAAAGATTACTGCAAAGCGGTTACGTCCGTATCCTCAGCCGACACATGCATACTATGATATTAAACGGCCATTTCCGGCAATTTTGAAAATTACAGAGATTGTGTTAGATGACTCTTGAGTGGGCCGGGAGCTTTTTGACAATTTACCCTAAGATAAAATAAGAACTTGGAGGCCAGTTCTTAAACGGGCCTTTAAAACACCTGGAAATGAGAGGATGAGAAAAATCTAATTCTGATAAGGATTGGGTGGCGATTAGTATGTCATCCAATGAGAAGGCATGGATTCCAAACTCTCATCATCCCAAAGCCACAACCTCAACATCTTCTCTAATAAAATAATTTTAGTCCCACATTCTTAAATTCATCATCAAAGAAGAAGTTGAGAAGGGGGAACAAAAACAATTAAAGAATGGCAGCAGCTACGGCCTCTCCAATGGCTAGCCAGCTCAAGAGCAGCCTCCTCTCATCCCCCACAAGGGGGCTGCTTATTCCCAAGGGCATTTCTGGAACTCCACTTAGGAACTTGATGAACCCCAGGAAGCTGCGCACTAGCCTCACTGTTAGAGCTGTTCAAGCTGAGAAGGTGAGGATAATTTTTTCATAATTCAGTTTGTCAAAAATAGGTCAGGCTACAAATTTACACGAGACATTTTATAAAAAATTGTATCAAATAAGTATCTACTCGATGTTCCTAAAACTCTTGCCGCTATCTTTTTTGCTTTGCTTTTGCTTTTGCTTTTGTTTTTGGAAACCTGATGATCGAACCGGTGACCTGGCACTTTGGAATCTTTTGGAATCCTTGGCTCCTTGCCACTGCCACAACGCGCGCTGGCTTTATATGTTCCAACGCTTGTTGACAAATCCAGCAACACACACACCTTTGTGTGTATTCATCTGAGTGTTGAAATGTTTGCAGCCAACCTTCCAAGTGGTGCAGCCCATCAACGGCGACCCCTTCATCGGCAGCCTGGAAACCCCGGTCACCTCCTCCCCTCTCATCGCCTGGTACCTCTCCAACCTCCCTGCCTACCGCACCGCCGTCAGCCCACTCCTCCGCGGGATCGAGGTGGGGCTGGCCCACGGCTTCCTCCTTGTGGGACCCTTCGTCAAGGCAGGCCCGCTCCGCAACACCCCCATCGCCGGCCAGGCCGGTTCCCTCGCCGCCGGTGGCCTGGTGGTTATCCTCAGCATCTGTCTCACCATGTATGCGATCGCGTCGTTTAAGGAAGGGGAGCCGTCGACTGCGCCAGCGCTGACGCTGACCGGGCGCAAGAAGGAGGCGGATAAGCTGCAGACGGCTGATGGGTGGGCCCAGTTTACGGGCGGGTTTTTCTTCGGAGGGATCTCGGGGGTGATCTGGGCGTATTTCTTGCTCTATAGCCTTAACCTCCCTTACTTTGTTAAGTAGGAAGAAGAGCAGGTTGTGGCTATAGCTTGTTGATACCGATTTGTATATCTGAACCTGGAATGAATTGGATCATGCTTGTTTTCGTCTATATTTACATATTCACTTATAGGTCGTCTGGCTTGGACATAACTGGAGCCATGCATACTTCTTCTTCGGGCTAAATTACATTAAACTATCCTTATGTATCCTTGTTTCCCAGCTAGCCACCTTTTATTTAAGGATGTACATTAGTGAAAACAGCAACTGAAGCCAAAATCAAGGGAGTTTGCTACAATACAGGCAGATTGAGCATGTGCTTCAGTATGCAATCGAATTAACAAGAATCTAAAGTAAATTAGTGAAAAACATCCGATATAAATTAACAAGAATCTATGGTGAATTAATGAAAAACAACCGATGGTTAAGGGCAGTTAAGTGTAATTTAAACTTCCGTGCTGTTATCAAAAACCGATCTCAGATGATTGTTGCCCTACTATACAATCGGAAGGGCAATCAGCACCGGGTGGAATTCCAGTGAAAACAAAAGGATCAATAATGAAGGTACTACAAATCTCAACAAGACAATGGTTGAAACTGCAGGCAATGAACTGCAGCCAGATAACTGCAAGTACGCAAATGATCATAAGCAGAAGCTTTACAAGGACCTTTATTACCAATGCTACAGCACCGAGAAAACCGAAGGAAATGAAGCTTCGATAGCTTGGGTAGGTGTGCAACTTTTCCAAACCAGATGATCAAATCAATGTTGATCCAACTTCAACATGATCGCTAGGAAAACATCAACTACTACACAAGTGAGAACGTCACGAGAATCAATATGCACACAAGGAACTTTAAGCAGGCAGGCAGTTCCTAAAACTAAAGTTTCAGGGGTAAAAAAAACATCATATCAAAAAACCTGAATAAAGCTAACAACCTCCCAAGATAAAGATAAACAGAATCAGACACATCTGGTAAAAATATTTATCACAACAATATGCTTATCCTTCTGAATTCAAGACAGAATAGTCGAAATCAGTTCTCAAAATTGCGGTTTTCTTTTGTTCGATACAAAATATTGGGCAAGAGCTACTCCCACTCAATTATCTTGCAAAGCTTTCATGAGATATAATTTGCTGAAACTCTGCCCAGCAACCCTGTTTACATTGAAACAATTAATCATAGTTATTCAACATAATAAGTATTTACAGAATAATATGAATAATGACTCGAGATGTAATGTAAATCAATGGGTCTTGCAAGTTTAGCAAAGACAAGAAATAAAAAAATAAGGGAATGACGTCATCCTACCACATGGTGTTAAATAAAAATATATAGCATACCCATTGATTTGGTTGCAGTAGTTAGCTACTTGATTTGTTATGAGATAGCTATCCAAGCGTGACGGCTCAGGTAGTGGTTTGAATATTGGATTTGATGGATCTTCCTCAGGCAATGGCTCTTCCCCAGCAGCTTTCCTTGTCATGTTTTCCGCCCTAACAAAAAAAAAAGTACAAACAAACTTCTATTTGAAATAGATGAGGAAATAACTTACAAAGAATGTTGCTCCGAAAGGACAGGATAAGAGGCGCCAACTTAAGTTTGCATAAAAGTCTGCTTTGAGATTTAACTTTGTGTATAATAACATGATATGATAAATCAATGTGATTACTCATCTATCCAGATTTGGGTTTATATAAAGGATTCCTATCGCAGTAGCTTCAATAGCCCCTATCAAATTCATACAAGCATAACAAAAAATAAAATTGTGATTTTAAAACCTATTGAATTTCAGCAGCCTAATGTGGAAGATTGTAATTCTTTCATGATTCATGGATAATGCTATCATAATTAAATTCCACATTATAAACAGTAACCCTCACTGTTGTAAAAAGCTTTATAAAGCTCCACTTTAGCGGAAAGCGGACATGAGCAGCTTCACGTTTGCATAAAGTAGTAGTATAAAGCCCTTGTGCTGCTTTAGAGGCTTGAAGCCTTGCTTTCTTCCGCTTTATATACTTCAAGCCCCGTCTTAGTCCCTCTTTTAAACGAATGAAATGGGATAAAGCCCTTATTCTTTTTGTTTTATATAAAAAGCAAATTATCATATTAAATGACATAAGGATTGAATCTCATCTCATGCCGTCTTGAAGTTATAGAATAATCCTTTTAGGCCTTATATTATGACATACTCGTCAATAAATAATTATCATTGCGTATATACTTTTTTGAAGTCATAGAAGAAACACATCTCTTTTATTTTTATATTTTTTGTTTCTAAATATTTGTATTCATCTAATGTTTCCATCATTATATTAATTTATTATATAGAAAAAAAGTATCGGCGCTTTTTGCCGCTAAAGCCTAAATCCTACCCTTCCGCTTCACTCTTTTCACAACATTGGTAACCCTAAAGTTTTGTCTGAATTACATCAAAATAAATAGCATTCTCATTTTACACCATCTGAGCAATGTGCTGGAACCTGAATTATTCTGCTTTCAAGGCATATATAGGAGCAAAGAGTAAAATTTTGCTGGAACTAGCATTACCTCCTTTTCTGAAGCCATGACTGCTGCTGTGCTTGTTGCCTTTGGAGATTACGATAATAATATTGGAACTGGAAAAGGACGAATAAATAGATATGAGCCAGAAACTTCTGCCAAGAAAGCCAAAAGTTGTCTCAGGGAAATAAAATCAAACCTTATTTTGCTCAGAAGAAAGATCATCCATGCACTCAATCAAAAATTCAACACTCCTCTCCATAAATGGGGCGGACGATAAATTTAGGCGATCACAATCGCACTGCAAGTATAAAGAGAGATAAATTAAAGTATAAAAACATGAACATCATAGACGCTCTGCGAAATAGCATGAACTTTTATATAATGATGGAGCTACAGGACCTGTTCAATGGGGGAATCAGGCTCCAACTCTGTCATGAATGCACTGATAAGTGCAGAATTAGAAACTTTAATCTGTAAGGTTCAAAAGGATGAACATAAATCCTTAGATCTAAGAAATAATGACCACATGTTAAACTTTCGAACTTACAGAAAATGCAAAAGATAAGAATAATAATTTCAAAAGGGAAGCATTTGAGAAACAAAAGACATACAGGAATTTCCTCGAAGATATCCACCCAAGATAGCTTCTTTTCCCTTAACCTATTACAAAAGGCAAAAGCATCAGAATATAACAGACGTCATCCACCATCATAGCATTATATGGAGATTACAAGATAAGCTCTTACTTTTCACCAGTAATACTGTTTTTGCGATATAGCTCCATAAAGGAATCTGAGAGCTTTAGGGCCTTGAGAGCTAAAACCCCTTGATTAGACTTTGATGGATCATATATAATGCAAACACATCGTCTAATATTTTCCTGCAGAAGAGATTACAAAAGAAAACACCATCACTTCAGACCAAAGAGAGCGCAGGCTCATATACTTAGGAAACATTTCTAAAACAAGAATATCATCCTACACTGATTCCAGCATAAGCAACTAGATAGAGTGGTAACAGCAAACTCAAATATTCTATAAGATACAAGATGTAGAAACTTCATGTTCAAGGATGAGGGTGGATACAAAAAAAAATTAAACAGAGTTGTTGATTTGGCCACTTAATGTTAGAGCAATTTTATCCGTTTTTTTTAATTTTTCTTGAGAAAAAGGATAAGAGGACACAAGGATTGGGCCAAATTGCAATCAATTATGAACCCGTTGGGTTTGGGTTATTATAGTAAAGATATGTAGAATGGGCTAACAAATAAAAAGATTTGATTTTAAGTTCGTAAGATTCATAGTTCAAGTATCGATTTAGAACATAACAAAAGGATTAAAAATCTGCTTAACCAACATAATCCTATGGGAGGGGAAAAGGTGGGGATAAGGCTTCCCCTCACCACCACCACCACCCCAAAAAAAAGACGATACACAACTTTCTATGATTCCTTAACAAACCAATAACATGCAAGTACTAACTGGTCGAAAAGAGTTAAATTAAGGTGCGGATAAACAGATTTTTATACAATAAACACAACATAAGATAACTGTGAACTGTTAATATTCTAAAACAAGTCATGATATCATACTAATACTAGACTTCAAAAAACAAATTTGCAATACCTGGTAGTTCATGAAAGTTTCGATCAGCTCCGATGTTTGATATGACCCCAATAGAGTCGACTGATACCTACAGTTAAGTTATAAATAGAGTAACTACCAACAGCAAAAATAATAAAAAGATGTTGATGGGAGAGAAAATAGGAGCTCTCACCATAAGAATACAAATCCAGAAACAACAAACTGGACGTTAAAGTTAGAGTTTCTGTAAGAACCAATAATTATAAGCTATAATCATTTATATTGTTGGAAACTCAAATATTACATCAAAATTTGAAGGCTGGCCCCATTGAATCAAACCAGTAGATTGACTACATGCCTCTCTTGTACTATGTACATTCTCATCACAGCAGATGGAAAAACCATATATATGTTCCATGATATAATTAATGCGCAGATATATGAATAAATATATGCATGTATAACGTAATAATAAATCTCTCGTGAATTGTACCATATATTGAAATATGTTCTTGCTTAATTGCCATCACAAGCTCAAGGAGTTGCTTATCTGTGCGTATATCTCAAAAATGATGCCACAGCCTTCAGCTTGACTGGCAAGAATTATAGTATAAACTAAACATCGCCTTTTGTGGTTTTCCTTAATTTGCTTTGTTGAACAGAAAGCATAATCGCTCAGCAAGTATGAAAGTTGGTTATTCTTCGCTCTGACTATTTCAGTATGGAACACTTGCCAGGCTACGCTTATTACATAGCCAGAAAAAAAAACCATGGACTCGTAATATACAAACTGAATGCAGGACTTCCTGCCAATATTTACTCATTAGTAAAGGGGCCTACCTACCATGGAATTTAACAACATTCTGTTTGTTATTTCATCCTTTTTCAAACATTCACTTATAAATCTCCAATCAGTGAGCCATTAAGAACTCCGCCATGTAACCGCCAAATAACTTCAAGATCATTATATCCTTAAGTTTTTTTTAATGCCACAGTTCAACTATAAACAGGATGGAGATGATAGAATTTAATTATAATCTACAGGAAACTGGTGGACATGTTTAAAGTTGGTACAGTATATTCTCCTGTGACCAGAGTTGAAGTTGGACATACCTTTCTGTAATATAAATAATAGAATCACAAACACTATTCTAAAATTTTAGGCATACATAAGCCTAAGCAATTGTCTTCTATACAGTTTGAGTGTTGTCACAAGGGGTAATGCGTTTCTTATGTAGAAGTTGAAGTGGTAGAGTGTTCGTTCTTTTTGATACAAGAAACAATTATTTAGTGCTTCAGTCTCAAACCAGTGAACGAACCTCGTCTAAATCTACTATGCATCTGCAACAAAGTTGATTATAGAAGAAAGCAGAAACAGTTGCTAGGAGTGTGGTGGAGGTGAACACCATGGGGGTCGACTTCACTCTTATGGTCTGTGTCTTTAATCTGTATTAGACATCTCTGTAGCTGATGCTACTAGATATTGATTGAAACTCAATGATCCTAACTCAAGTCAAAAGTTCAATCCAGTTTGGATTGGAATCAGGCGATATTTACCTTGTTACAAAAAACATATACTGAAAATAAATAATAAAAAAGAATTCTATCAAGCACTGTTAGTTGGAATGAAATTCATCTTAATGAACTTCAAAAATAGGAATATAGACAGATGATGGGACTCAAGGTAAACTGGAAGTTGAGCATCTGATCCATACAATTTGCAGCAGTCATATTATAACAGGTGACAAATTATACCTAAACAGTTAAGTCCAATCCAATTTTAACTAATTTTATTCAATCGAATGCTCAAAAATATACTTCACAAAATTCCAGATGGACTACAGTCCCAAATTTTAAAAAAACCATCAGATGAAAGCATTAAAAATATGGACTATCAGGTGAATGGATTGCAAAATAAAAGCATGCTGAATAGCAATTTACGGCCATAGCACATACCATCCTGCAGTGTTGTTGTCCACATTGACTTCCCTTAAGCACCTCATCATTTCAAGTTGATAATTTGCACCATCTGCTTCAATTTCCTCATCTTCATCTCTAATCTGCAAAAGTTACGGATAATTTTTAGTACTAAAGAATGAAACTAATAAATTAAGGAGATTGAATTTTGGTGCATGAGGGGGAAAACTGAGCATAAATTTTCTTCTCTCATCACTGCTGATGGAAAGGATATTTGAACATACTGGAAAAGGGAAACAGTTAGTGATTTCAAGCACGCTACCAACATCCAGACCAAGAAGTTGCCCAGTGACCAAAGCTGGTGAGAATTCTTTGCAGTGTTTAATAATTTTCAAAACAGCCTGCATAATGCCATTCAAGAACAAAAAATGTAAGTTATTTGTATAAATGCATTCATTTTGAGATATACCGACATTGAAGCAACAAAGCACAAAAGACCATATTTTTATGAAGTACAAAATAAAGCACTATTGAAGAAAACAGAAATAAAATTGAAAATTCACATAAATAATTCTTTAAGCGTGGAACTATATATAATCAAAACCTTATATTAATGATGGTGCTCGATGCAGCTTAAGCTGTAACAGCAGAATAAGTATTGAAAGCATGACTTCTAACTACGACACCGTATTCGTTTTGGATGAGATAGGTGTAATTGTTAACAATAATAGACATTGACACTAACATACACCTGATGCTGAATTTTCTCCTCTTTCCCTGCTATAGATAATTCATTTGTTATCACAGAATTATCATTTTAAATGGAACAATAAACTGCATATGGTTCAATCTTCTCAAGATCTCAATGACGGCCATCTTATACTAACTAAGTTTTCTCCAATGTTAAACGGCAATTGAACCAAACACTTGTATATTTGAGAACCCCGAACCGTATCTGTGTCATATCATTCCGTGTTCGTGTTTTATGGTTTTGAAACAGAAAAGAGCGAGAAGGAGCAGTTGTAAGCAGTATCCCTTCTAAATAAATATGTTTTCTTCAATTAAATACCCGCAGTTTTTGTACATAGCGAGCTTTTCATTCACATCAGGCGACAAGGGATATGTGTTAAAGTGCAGCAACTCACTAGAGCTACTTGAGTGCACAACTAGCTGGTACCCGAGCACAGGGGTATCATATAGACCTCGTCTAAATGTGCTTATCATGAGTATTCTAAACTGCGCAAGGAACTTCCCTTTGAACTTGAGGTAATAGCTCAACTAGAAATCAAAAACCAGTATCTATGTGCCCCGCTGCCTGTACTTTTCTTGTAATTGCAAGAACAAAGGATGGCAATTATGTAGATTGGCCAAAAAAGGGGATGAGATAAAAATAAACAGCCTAAAGAACAAGGAATGCATTTCTTAATGCCATTGAATATCATTGCTTCGCTCTTAGCTTATAACTGATAGTGAAGCAACAATGACAAGCGCTAGTTGACTTATAAATATTTACTATTCATCGTATGGGTCCATTATGGATCGTATCTGTGCTGTGATTCCTTTTCTTATAAATTCGAGCCTAAAATTTTGAAAGATCTCCACCAATGACCACATCACGAAAAGAATTGGGGGAAATTTTGGGGGGAGGGGGGGGAACAAAAGGAATGGATTTTGCAAAATTAGTTACCAGTCCTTCCATCTGAACAACTCGAAGAGGCGGAGCAACATCCTCTGATGCCGCGGCTTGCAGAAAAGAACGTGCCATTGCTTCGATCCAAAAAAAATAACCAAAAAAAAAAATTACAACAGCTAGATTCAAGAAGAAAAGAAAGCACAGGATCTAATAAAAAGAAGGAACTAAAGGAGGTGATATGAAATTAGGGTATTTTCTTACTGTTTGTCGCCATTTTTTCGAAGAAATGTTAGGGCTGCGGCGCGTTTCTCTTGAGGCGAGGGTTTTGAGAGACGCGAGCGTTTTCTATTTGTTAGTTCCCCTTCGATCTTATTTTCAAAAACACCCTCCAATTTCAGTATTTTGCGTATTTCGCCTTTTTTCAGCGCTCTAGTTAGCTTCAAAGTGAATTTTATTTCAAAAAAATAGAAAATCAGACTGAATTTTTTGGCATGTGAAATTAACCTGGATTAAATGCATTCTTTTCTGGATTTGTATTTGGGACTCGCACATGCTGGTTGTTAACCTAATAAAGTGTGTTCTAATCTTTTGTTGTCTCGTTACTTTGATTAAGAAATGGGACCAATGTCCACTGCAGCCTCATGACTGCAGTCACGTGATCTGGTCCGGGATAGGTCCCGTCCCAACTCAAACCAAATCTGTTTTATCCTTATAGCACGTAACTACAACGGACCGCGGCTTTATACATGTGTAAGGTCCACAATTATCTATTCACTTTGTTTTTGTTGATTTCTTTGTGTCCTATTTTAGTTTTTAAAATCTCAACATCGCTTGTAAGATAGTGTTTTGTCCCTCTAAGAAGTTTCATTTCTCCGTCTTGCTGATTGTGGGCTCATGGTGTTTTAGTAAGAGTTATAACTGGTTTGTATCAATCTTTGATAATACTATATAACACAAAGCCAAAATTTTAATAACAAATACGGCAATTGCTATGGAGATGGCAAAACATTTTAATTGCCATGGGGATTTATTTGCGGCATGAAAATATTAAGAGGGAGAGGGAGGGAGAGGGCCAGCGGAAATAGAGAGATAAGAATACGAGGTTGTATGATTTGATTGGATAGAATATATATTGGATTATTGGAATATCAATACCATTTCAAAATTAAGGCATCTGCATCAGTATTAAAATATCAGTATTTTACACATGAGATGGACGTTAGTTACCGAGAGAGATATTTGGAGTTGGCTATTAGAAGAGATAGTGGGAGAGTAGTTAGGAGAGAGAGGGGTTAGCAAATATTTATAATTTTTTCTTTTTCTTCTGTGGTGGAAGAAAGGAGAAAATTTATAACTATTTATGGGTTGTCATTGTAACTGGATTCTCAATACTGAAACCCTCCCCCCTTAGTATTATAATATAATAATAGAGATAACATATTTTTATATGTGATGAACTTGATGTTTATGCGCTCTTTGTGAACTTTGTATTTGTATAGAACATTTAAATCTTTAACGCTAATTTAAAACCCTTCCATCTTGCAGCAGGGACTAGCTGGTATACCACATACGATATTATCTTATTTAAAGTTAAAAATATTTATTTTACCAGGCTTTTAAGGCCCGATTATAATTATTATTCTCAATTCTAAAATGTATTGCTGTTATTAAGAGCTATTAGATATTTCTCATTTATTTTTTAACATCTGCCAAAATGGGGTATTTATGGGGGGAAACCCCAAACTTATACATATTAATAATAATTGTAAAATCAATTATTTTGTAATTTAAATGAATTATTAAATCCTTGTTATTTATTTTTTAAACCCCAGCTAAGAGAGATATCGGGGAGGGGGGGATCCAAACCCATGTACATTAATTATCTAATCCTAAAATCAATCAATAAATCCTTCTCATTTATTTTTATATTTTAATCCCATTACCAAACATGACTGGTTTATTTTGGCGTGTGTATCTACAGAGATAGAGGAGTGAGAGAGAGAGATTGAGGGTCCTGAAACATGTCATGTGTATTTTGGTGTGTGTACAGAGAGAGAAAGGGTCCTGAGCCTGGGCGAAGTGAAACAACCTTTTTTCTGCATAAATTTTTCAAAAAAATACAGAAAGGGGTATTTTTGCGTGAGCACAAATTATAAGTTTGTTTTGCTTTTTAATAGTAAGAAAGAGCTTGTAACTCATTAGTAAGATCTTGTATTGCTGAACCAAAGCACCAAAGTCCAAATTCCATCACCCACGTTATTTTTAATATTGATTTTTTTTAAAAAATTTTAGAATTCCAAGAGTTTACACGCGCTAAATCCGTAAAACCAAAAATTACACTAAAAACAAACCACCCCACTGTGCTAACCAGACGATGACGGACCTTTGACGGTGAGCCCCGGCCCGACTCGGCCGGCGAGGTCAGGTTGACTCGGCTGAATCCGAGTTGACCCTTCATGAAACTTGTGCCTCTTTGTCTTCTGGAAACTCTTGTATACTTCAATTTTCCTGCACATGAACCGAACTCTTTAAAACCCCATTAAACCATATTTTTAATACAACTTTCTCACACACTTTCACATACCCTAACCCTAGTTTTACCCTATAAATACCATCCCTAAACACACCCCCTTCACTCACAATTCTGTCCAAACTCTCAAGAAAACTCTATAGAATTTTAGTGTGCAGGTGGAGTTAGCAAAGGACGAAACTCTGACGATTTTCCGACGACGGTTCGAGAACCTCCCGGCGACGAAACGACGCACCGGCAACTCCTACATCCTCCTCTCCCTCTTCTCTTGACTCTAATCCCGTAAGTCCTTCATCCCTCTTCTATTCTTTATTCTTAAAACTTGTATATCTAAAACCCGACGGAAGCGGAGTTAATCAGACTTCCGATTTGGTTTTCTTTAAAAAGTACAATTTTTATTAAACACAACCATTCCAAACTCTTACATCTTAAATATTAATCATTAACAAAACAAGTTGAGCAAGTTTCATAGCAAAATATTTTATTTTGTAACTTTTATCGCTCCTTTTCAGAAAAACACCATGTAATTTAGTTTCGACGTTAAAACATCACATTTCTTGCTATACCTTTAAATAGATCACGAGTTAATAACCTACCTTTTTACAACACTCATATGCAACATAGCACAATATTTTTCGGGAACATAGAATACGGGAAAACGAAACTTTACATATAAATACCATTTACTATTAAAATCGTTTTCTACAGGATTACGTATTTTTACAAATCTTTGCAAAGCGCCGCTACAACCCATTTTGGGGAATCCGACCGGGATGGTGTGGATTACCGCACATTTCTGGGTTTAGTAGTGCGAGATGCAGACCTCCGCAAGGAGCATTCGGTCTCGAAAGATTTGAAAATACAAATATCTTAAGAAAATGAGATTTTTAGAAAACAATAAAATTATTTTTATAAATATATATATATATATGTATTATCAAAATACCTATTTTTGATATAATATGAATATTCCAATTTTTCTAAATCAAAAAGACCACTTTACATGAAAATACCATGAAATTTCATACAAGTTCAATATTATAATTAAATACCATATATTATGAAAAATAAGTCTATTCACTAGAAATTCCACAAATATAAAATCCACAACTATGAAAACTCTAAAAATGATAATTAAATACTTTAGGTGCATTTTGAAAACTATACAAAATTATTTTTACATAAAACCCCCTTAAGTTTTATAAATTACAATAAGAACCTAGTAAATATAGGTTTAAGTGGGACCAATCTCTTGAGCCTCAGAGAGCCGGAGATATGGATGCTTGCCTATTTAAGGTAGACAACTTAACAAACGGTGTTATCAATACGACAATCGTTTTTGAAAAAGACACAAATCCTGCCGCTCATGCGCAGCGGTTACCGATAACATCAAAACCTAATCCGGAACTTTAATTTCTCTTTCTAATTGTTCTGGCTAAGACTGAGTCTCATTAAATAATCCGACTTGAATATGATTCAAGTGCAATCTACAATCTACAATCCAGTATGAATGCATGAATTCATATATTCGATCTGTATTGACTGAACCGAACCATGGATATACTTCCATTTACATGATTCTCCAGTTACATTCATGATTTTCCAGTTACATCCATGATTCTCCGGTTACATCCATTTACTGATATCATGGTTTCAGCAAGTCATCCAATTATACAATCTATATTACAGGACAATACAAGTTACAATACAATACAAACAAGATATCGCGGGGTTTAAGGGTAGATTGGTACGGAAGGTGTCAGAAGTGGCACGAGACTGCAAGATTTAAGGCACGTAACCTGAATACAACGCCGTTGTTCCGGGCTTTCTAACGGAGCCTTGACTACACCTGCCTTCAGTCTCCGGCATATAGAGACTCCTGTCGTATACACCAGCATTCTTTTGTACCAAGGTATAAACAACAGCGTTAACACTAAATATAACATCATACAATATAATACAACTTTAAAAACTACTCTCTCTCTGCCTATTCTATTTCTTTCTTATCTTTGGGATTTACCGAGTGATTGTTTGCTAACGATATTCCTTCTCTATCTTCTTTGGAATGCTGTCAGGTGATCTGGACACTCAGGAGATCGAGCCTACCAACGAGAACTTGGATCAGCTAGCCTACGACCCAGAGTTTTAGATTCATTGTACGCATTTCATTTCGGTACTTTTCATTTCTGTCGTGCCATTGTTTAAGCATTGCTTTATCCTATGTATTTACTTTTCCATGTGTTGTAAAATGAATGTGAACAAATAAAGTTGCAGTTCAGTTATACCTACTGTCTTTGTTTCTTGTGCATTTTTATTTATATTGCTTAGATACGCTTAGCGTATTTACTTCGGAGTAAATACGTAGCGGTCTCGTCGCGTCCTCTGCCCGTATATTGGGATGCGGGACGTGACACGAAGGAACTTTTCCTGAACCCGCTGCCCAAGACCCATCCCCTCTTGATCGCTACGCCCTCGCCGCCACAACCCCGCCTCCGATTGCTGCCCCATCATCACCATCATCATCACCACTGAGCCTGTCTTGGGCAGTGGGCTCAGGAAGCGTGTATAGAGGGGGGTTGCGGCGGTAAGTCCCGCTTGGCTTAGGAACCCCCCCTCACACGAGAATAATGAAGAAAAAAGATCTTAAAAGACTTTACACACACACACGAGAATAATGAAGAAAAGAGTCCTTAGAAGACTTTACACACACACACGAGAATAATGAAGAAAAGAGGCTTTAAAAGATTTTTTTGTTAGGCGGTGTAAAAAATGTATGATCTCCATGATTTTTTCGACAATCGGCACCCATCGTCATCTTTATCATGTAAGATGCATCATCTTTATCATGTAAGGTGTGGTTACACCAAATTTCATGTGATTCCACAACTTTTTGACCGTTGATTTAGCAATGTAAAAAGTTCTATTGTCGGTAAATCGTTAATTTTGCACTTGCCAAGTCAACGGTGAAAAAGTGTTGGAATCAATTAAAATCTAGTGTATCCATATATATATATATAACCAAAATTTCACGGTGCACATCATTTATATTTAAAAATGACTGACATAAATAATACTTATGCAGGAAACGGGTTATCAGCCAGTAGCTGATATTAAACTGCCAGCAGCTGATATTAAACTGCCAGCTACCTTATCAAACAGCGCAATCTGACCGTCAAATCGACGATCCGCTTCGGCCATCTTGTGCTGTATATAGAGTGATCTATGTGTATGAAATTCTGATCAATCTGATATCTTCTATGCCTTCGATCAAGCGACCTCGATGTATGACATTTTATTATGTTTAAAAGCCATCCATTTTTAAATGCTTGATCCATCACTTGTGATATGCATTATACCGATCAAAATTTCACACACACATATCACTCTATGTGTAGAACAAGATAACCGGAGCAGATCGTCGATTTGACAATTGGATTGAGCCATCTCTAGGTACTGGCCGACGGTTTAATACTAGCTACCAGCCGATAACCCGTTTCCTCATGATATATACTAGTATTTGAAGTAATCGTGCGCAACTGGCGCCATTCTTTTGCTCGTGTAGAGAGAGTTCGAACCATTCTATTGACTTCCTGAACAGGAGCGGATTTACGCTGCTGCCAGGGTGTGCATTGCACACCCTGATTAATGCACACCCTGATTTCCGGAAGAAAAGAGTCCTGGTGCTATTTGTTCAATATGGAGGCGAAAAGTGAAAATATCAAATAAGGAAGGGTTCATTTGAAAAAACCACATGCTTTTATTAGAAAAAGGCCAAAGGAGAAATGACCCAAATGCAATCTTCGTGATTCCCCAATTGTCAAATCACATGCCTCTCCTTCTCGTAAAAAGTTTTATTAAAAAGCCACATGCTTTTATTAAAGTGAAAATATCTTTCCATGAACCCATGATTCCCCTTTTCTTCAACCCTAGCAAATCACAATTCCCCAATTCTTCTGCACCAATAAATCTCCAATTTTCCAATTCGACTGCCTCCCCTCCTCGTCGACTCATTTGCATCCTTTGTCATGACTGTTGTGCTTCCCGTCCTCGACTTCGTCGTCGACAGTCTCGTTTTCTCGTTGAATGCGTCCCGTCGGCCATCGCCCACTCCTTTCTCTTCGTCGACTGATTCTACTAACAGTGTATACGCCTAATTCTCCTCTTTTTGTTATTTTCATTGATTTTTTTTAACTCTAATTTTTGCCCAAATTCTTGTTGATTTCGTGCAGTTTTGCGATCAAACGTCCGTAGACGAAGGCCAGAGTATCTCGAAAAATAGGGAGGCTGCATCAGGTAATTTTTTTCATTACCTTTTATGATATTTTTTCCTTATTAATATCTTATATCTTGAACACCCTGGAAAAAATTTCTGGAGCCGCCACCGTTCCTGAATTCCCCAATTTTCTGTTAGGAGCATTCAAAATTGTAAAAATCAGGCTTTTCTAGAAAACATTTGCCGACTTTAATGCTTGCATAGAAGTTGGCTCTGTAGCGGTTGTAGATTCTTTTTGCCCTGCTTCGATGCAAAATTGTTGTAGCTATATTCATTTAGCCATTCAATGAAAGATTTTACATAACATCGGCTTCAACGCTTCATTTGGAATTAATAGGAAGACGTTTGATGGAGATGATAACGATTGGCGGCACCGCAACCTGAAATTTGCATAGCTTCATGCCTGTAACAGTGTTGCCTAGTGGTATAAAATAATTCTACTTTTTTTTTCTGTCACTTCTATCATCATCTTCTCATATTTCTAGATTTACCGGAGTAAGAAGAAAAAAGAGCACAAGTAGAAATGTTTGTATCTACTTTCCTCTCTCAAACGCCTCAGCATACTCTTTCAAATTTTCTATATGCTTACTCAGTCATAGAGGAAGTAGTTACCACTGTTCTGGCCACTATGTTAATCCTAGTGCAGTTTTTGAGCATTGAATATCACAATACTCAGAACATGATCATAGTTATAATTTATACTTTATAGGAATTTTTTGGGTCAATGCCAGTGCTATGTTAAGTTTGACCTGGCATATTACCTAATTAATCTATCGGCCTCGACACTGCATTTTGCACATAATCACGACAGGTTTCTCATTGTTATTTATTATTTATGCTTGTTGAGTATTAGCTAAAGCATGTAATATGTGGATCTTTATTTGTATTGCTCGACAAAGCATGCCTCCTCTTTAATGCCTTTCCATTTATATTTTTTGATTTGATAGATGACTGCTATGATGAGGAGAAGGTATATCAATCTTTCTGTTCAAGTGGTTCCTCAGCAAGAACTCATCGAAAGATGGCCTCGATTTTATTATGTGAAAAATGCATTTCAAAATTATGCATCTCTTCTTTCTCCTTCTTTCTTCAGTAGATTCTGAATAATATAGCTTACAATATTGTGTGAAAAATCGCATAAATATGATGTCTTTTGCTCGTTTAGTGATGTACATTCTAAACAAAATAAGACAAAAGGTGATTTTGAACTTGGCTTAAATGCAAGAAACCCCCCTCACTTGTAGCCCAAAAGCAAGAAACCACCCTTATTTTTAAAAACCCGCACTTTGCCCCCTAAACTTAACTCCTGTTAATTTTTCTATCCAAATCACACGTGCCTTGATCAAAATACCCCTCCATACAAAAAAAAGAAGAAAGAAGAATTGATTCTCTCTCTCACAAACTCCATGACCGCTCTGACTCCACCACATCCGAATCCGACTTCGGCGAGATCCCAACCACTCCGGTTAGCAACCACTCCAGCGATCTTATTCAAAACGCCAGCGAACTTGATTTATACTAAAAAAAGATTATGTTTGATTAGGATTTCTATCCAGGGTTGCAATCAAAGTTTTGAAGAGGGTTTTAATATAAAGCTTAAATGAAACCCTTATTCAAAGCCTAAATGAAAACCCTAATCCAAATTTAATCAAAAACCTTAAACACTAGTTATATGAAGAGGAATTGTATTCAATCAAAAAAAAATGATGAGTTGTAGTGCAGCTTTCATTGGAGCAAGAAGGCTTCATTTATTTGGTGGGATGGGGGGTCCTTAATGTCACCGGAGAGAGTGAGGGCAGAGAGGCGGGAGAGGGAGTGGGATGGAGTTGGGTTGGTGATGGAGATGCTGCTTTTAGATCAATGATGTGGAGATGGAGATGATGGTGGTGCTAGGATCAAGATGATGGTGGTGGTGGTTGCAGTAGGGTCGCCGGCGTGGAGGTAGAGGACCACCAGAGTGGTGTGTTGGTGTTACCGGAGTGGTGGAAACAGGGCCGGGATTGGGGTTGCTGGCGATGGGAACCGGGTATGGAGTTTGCTTGAGACGGGAGAGGGAATAACATTTTAGTATCATTTTCTTTTTAATATTTGCAAGGGTATTTTGGTCCTACAGCCTAGGCTTTGGATGTAAAAGTTAACAACAGTCAACTTGTGGGGGGAGTGTAGGTTTTAAAATAGAGGGCGGTTTCCTGCATTTGGGTTACATGTGAGGGGGGTTTCCTGCATTTAAGCCATTGAACTTTATTGATTCTCTCAACTATTATACACGATTCACCTCTTTCTTTTTTATAAGAGATTTTGCATATGTTTAAACGCAATGTATATGACCATTATCGTCAATCTTCTAAATATGGAATATCTCAAATACCATGCTAGGATACATGGAAAGTGAGCATGTCACTAATCTCTTGAGTCAATCCTGAACATGACAATACTATGAAGATATGGAAGTGTATCATTGACACATAAGGAATATAGAAATGACAATGAATGTGGAGGTTATGAATGAACATAACCCATTAATAGCATCCTCTGATTAAGGGAAAAATTATGTGAATCCTCTAATTCAATCCATCATCAGCTTCGTTATTCCTCCGCAAACATGGCTGGGGATGAATCCACATGCCAAGTTTGGATCGTAAAGCCTGAATGGATTGTTTTGATAGTGGTTTAGTAAAAATATCAGCCACCTGTAGCCACCTGTTGCGTAGAAGAGACAAAGCGAGTAATCAAATATCCAAGAGCAACTTTCTCCTGAACAGAATGATAATCTAGTTCAATGTGTTTAGTACACGCGTGAAACACTGGATTTATTGTCATATAGAGAGCACTGAGGTTATCACAGTATAGTGTTGATACCTTTGTTTGAGAGATACCAAGATCTCGAAGGATAAATGAAAGCCATGTAAGCTCTGCGGCTGTGGATGCCATAGCACGGTATTCGGCTTCAGCACTTGAACGAGCACTGTTTGCTGTTTCTTTGCGCTCCATGATATGCAATTAGATCCAAGAAAGATGCAAAATCCAGTTGTGGAACACCTAGTGAGTGGACAACCTACCCAGTCAGCATCTGAAAAGGCATATAAATCCTAGGTGCTCTTTGCTAATATCTGAATCCCCATGCATAGAGTTTCACTAATGTAACGAAGAATGCACATTACCAATTGAAAATGCCCCATAGTTGGCTTATCCATATATTGCCAAACTGTGTTAACCGAATAAGTAAGGTATGACCTTGTCATTGTCAGATACTGAAGAGATACTGAAGAGCCCCGACAATGCTACAATAATGAGTTGGGTCAGGATATAAGTTGTCATCAGAGGAAACCAACTTTACCCGAGATGCCATTGGAGTAGGCATAGCTTTACAAGCTTCCATTTGCACTTGTAGTAGCAGATCTTGTGCATACTTAGACTGGGACAGAAATAGCTCTTGAGATGTGCAATGAACCTCGATCCCTAAGAAATAATGAAGGGAGCCTAAATCTTTCATCGTGAAGACCATACTCAAAAGTGAGAATAAATGAATCAAGAAGCGCGCAATTATCACTAGTCAAAATGATATCATCCACATATAAGAGTAGAATAATAACACCTTCAGGTAGATGACAAATAAATAAAGAAGAATCTGTCACACTGCAAAAAAAGCCATAGCTTAGACGAAAATTGCCAAAACTATCAAATCAAGCTCGTGTTGCTTGTTTTAGTCCATAAAGTGCCTTCTTTAGCTTGCAAACATGATCAGGGTGAGTGGAGTCAAGAAAACCTAGTGGTTGTTCTATGTAAACGGTTTTATTAAGTATTCCATGCAAATATGCATTTTTGACATCATGTTGTTTGATAGGCCAATTATGAACAGTTGCTAACGTGAGAACTATTCGAATAGTACCAGGTTTGATCACAGGACTAAAGGTTTTGGAGAAATCCACACCTTCTTGCTGGTTGTAGCCTTTAGCGGCTAAACGGGCCTTGAGGCGATCAAGAGATCCATCAGCCCTGAGTTTAGTTTTAAGCACCCATTTAGACCTGATGATATTATAGTTTGATTTTCGTGGAACTAGCTCCGAAGTATCATTTAATTTCAAGTCTTCTAACTCTTTGATCATGGCAGCTTTCCACCCTGCATGTTTAAGTGCAGATTTGATAGTCTTGGGTTCACAAGGAATAAGACTAGATGAATGCCTATATTTAGGATTTTGTCTAGAAATGCCGTGTTGAATTTTAGTACTCATTGCATGATGTGGTGCAACAACAACTGGTAAAGGAACAGATGAAGGAGAATTATGAGTGCTAGCAGCATCAATAGGCAATTCCGAAGCCGGTTGTGATGTCATCGATGTAGAAATAGGTGGAGTGTCAATTGGTGAGAAAAGGCGAGCTCTTTGTCGGGCATCATCTAAATGTTGTGAAGATGTCTTGTATATCGAGACTGGGTATGATTCCCGAAAAAGATTATGACGTTTGGCCCATTGCTCGGTACGGCTTCTTCCTTCGCATTCATTTTTGCATTTGCATACTTATTTGAAAATCTATAAAAATTTCAAAAATTATAAAAATAAATGTATTCAATTTTGGCTAATTGACTTTAGTTTGACAGATAGGTTAACTAGCTAGGAACAACTAGATCTTAGATTTAGTGAATTAAAAACCCTAAAAATAACATTTCTTAAAGTTTAACGGTAGAAAGTATATGCCTTGTAGTTTATTTAGAAATAAGCAAATTTTGGGTTCACTTTTTGGGCTAAGTCGAAACAAGGGAAGAATATTGATGTTCTTATTAGAGTATAAATTTGAAAGATAGTTCCTAGCTTAAGTCTAAATTCTGAAAATGTATACCCTACAATTTGCACATTCACGCATCTTGAAACTTGGAATAGTAGAAGAGATCTTGAAATGCTCTTGTCTAAAGTCCTTAGTACAATGAAATAAAAAGAAAAAAAAAGTGAATAAAGAAAAAAATGGACACTGGTTTTTGTGATTACTTAAGGCTATAAAAATAGAAAAATATTTAGCGAGGGTGCTTCATCACCTAGTGCCTTAGACCAACTGGTTTGGGAGTCACTGCTAAAGCCTTGGGTGTTGCAAGGACTAGGAAGTACGCTTTAAAGTGCAAACGTATTTTGTAATCGGTCGTTGGTACCTCAAGAAGTATTAACGGTCGCATGAAGGATGTGTAAGCAAATTTCATTCACCAACTAATTAGTATTTTGGACAATGGACAAGGGCATGATTGCTTGAATTGAATTTCCAAGTGTAGGGGTGATCTATACACACACGTAGGGGTATGTGATTGGAATCTAGATAAGAGAAAGGAATGAAGAATAGAACTTTTATCTTTAATAGAGTTGATAGAAATTCCTAAGTGGAGATGAAACCCTAGAAGGAAGACTTAAGAGATGCTGAAAGCTAAGTAGATCTACATAACATATATAATCTTAAGTTAAATAATGAGGAAGTATGAAGAATATGGGTGGATAATTTACAAGTATAAGATAATAGAATTCCTTACTAGAAGACCTAATTGGAAAACAAAAGTCAATGGGCCGAGTTGATAGGATTTTGTGGGTGTAATCCGCTGAAAATCCTCAGGAGACAACACTCCTCCTACTAGGGACACCTAGAGGTTTAACGGCTTGTTACACATGCTCAATGCAATCGCGTTTCCCTGCGAAAGTGCGGTTAGGTTTTTTGTAGTGAATAAAAAATAAGTTTGCTCGAGGACGAGCAAAAGGTAAGTTTGGGGGTATTTGTTCAGACCATAATATTGCATTTATCATTCCCCTATTCTTATCCTTTTTATAAATAAACAGGTACTCTTGACGCACATTTGTTGCATATTACAGGTTATAGGTTTCTGGAGCAAATACAGTGAAAAAGACACAAAACAACAGAAAAAGGGACTTTTGACCAACAAGTAGACGGATCCTAGTCAAGCCTAGTCGAAGAACAGTGCAAGGTCCAAAAAGTCAAGTGAAACGGTTAAAAAACCCAATACAAGTCTTCACTAAAAATCTGGAGAAGATCCAGAAGTCCAACAGAGAAAAGAAGAGTAAAAACAGAAGCCCAAAGAGCCAAGGAAGCATCCCACAAAACACAGTCCACTGATCTCATTAATGGGCCGCGGATCCGCGGCCCAAGCCACCAATGGGCCGCGGATCCGCGGCCATTCAGAGCCCATGTCGGTGGATCTTTCTTCTGTTGCTGCGACTGTTAGATTGTTGGGATTTTTCGTGGTCAAATCTGTAAATTCACGTGTGCGAGAGTCTGTAGCCCTAGGTTTCTTATTTTCCTATAAATTGTAATTTTAGATCTAAAAATTGTATGCCTCTTTTCAATCAATAAAAAAATCAGAATTTCTGGAAGCGACATTCAGATCTGTTCTTTATCGCTTGGAGGGAGCCATCACCATTAGTAAGTATTTTTCTTTTATTCTTTTAATGTTATTTCATCCCCTAATGAGCGAGTAGTATCCTCGCTTTTTAGGGTTAGCCTTAGGGAAAGGGTTGAGAGATGAGATCTCTCACCCCTTTCAATGTCATATTAAACCAACCCATTAAGAACTCCATGCATGCGCGCACAACCGCTCCCTGTGGCACCCTACCCCTCGAGGTAGCGGTGAACCGCAGTATAAAGGGCCGGTTGCGCGCGTTTTCCATGGGGGTTAGGGTAATTAACGATAAAGGAGAGATACGAATCTAGAGGAAGAAAACATCTTCCCAAAAGAGTCGTATCCACTTTATCGATAATTACTATAACACCTAATGGATCTAAAATACGGCATTGAAAGCGGTGAGGAAACATCAATCTCCAAAACTTCCTCTAAGCCTAACCCTAGCAAGAATTTAAATTAGATTAATTAAGTTTTAGATCTAGATTTTTATAAAACCAAAACGAATAGAATCAACTCGTTAAGGCACACTAAAGGAATTTACCCGTCTCTGTGGATCGACCCGCACTCACCGGCTAGCTGCGAAGCGACGCCGTTTCTGATTGCGGTAATTACAGTTTTTGACACCAATCAAATGGTGTGGATCCCTAAAACTAACCATTTGATTTTTCTTTTTAATTTTTTATTGGAGAGTTTTGCAATAAGGCTTTAGAAAACGGACCCGTGACACAAATGTATCAACCACACATGCACAATCAGACCTAGATCTAGGGTTGCCTAGGTCTGCTAGACAGCTCCTAACTAGAGCTAGAAATAGACCTCAAACCGCCTCTTCACGGACAAATACGGCCAGGTAAGTGGGAAGGAACCACCACTACAGTGGGCCTAATTAATAACCACTAGCCTAGACACCGCAATGTCGGTTAGGATAAACGGCCGATGCCTACCCTAGTCCTTTTCCTATTGAGCTCGATGTCCTTAGGTCTGAGTCTAATCTTTTTTTAATTACTTGTGGTCGATGCAAAATGCTTTAGGTGTTTTCTGGGGTCTTGGGAAGGGTGATGAAATCCCCACCCAATCTGGATTTGGTCAAATAGCCCCTTAGAGTCCGGTTAAATTATGCAAAACAAATAAAAATTCACTTGCAATCAGAATTTTTTTAGCGCGGCGCAAAGAAACCTGCAGAAATCTGTTATTTAGAAGGGGGAGAAAGACTTTTTTCGCAAAGAACCCTGCAGAAAATTTTTACAGATAGAGATATGGAGATTGACAGAGGGAAGAAGGAGGAACAAACTCACAAAATTTAGTGCGCTGACGTGGCAGTCAAGGCGCGGATCCGCGGCGGGAGGCCCACTTAGGCGGCGGAAAAGCGGCAAACTTAGGGTTTCAGCTTCAGAATAAATTTGGACTGCTCTGTGCCTTTATTTCCTCTCTGTTCTTATATGCAACTTTCTGATTTCCTCTCTGTAAATTTCCAGATCTTCGATTCTTCGCTGTTCCTGCAAGATTCAAAAGATATACCCTTCAAACAGATCAAATTTGATAATTTTTTGTATTTTTTTATTTTTTTCAGATTTTTCAGATTTTTAAAATTTATATCAACCCGAAAATTCACAAAAAGAAATATTACGCCGTCCCCGGCAACGGCGCCATTTGATTTGTTGAGATTTTACGATCAAAAATATAATTACCGCAATCAGAAACGGCGTCGCTTCGCAGCTAGCCGGTGAGTGCGGGTCGATCCACAGAGACGGGTAAATTCCTTTAGTGTGCCTTAACGAGTTGATTCTATTTGTCGTTTTGGTTTTATAAAAATCTAGATCTAAAACTTAATTAATCTAATTTAAATTCTTGCTAGGGTTAGGCTTAGAGGAAGTTTTGGAGATTGATGTTTCCTCACCGCTTTCAATGCCGTATTTTAGATCCATTAGGTGTTATAGTAATTATCGATAAAGTGGATACGACTCTTTTGGGAAGATGTTTTCTTCCTCTAGATTCGTATCCCTCCTTTATCGTTAATTACCCTAACCCCTATGGAAAACGCGCGCAACCGGCCCTTTATACTGCGGTTCACCGCTACCTCGAGGGGTAGGGTGCCGCAGGGAGCGGTTGTGCGCGCATGCATGGAGTTCTTAATGGGTTAGTTTAATATGACATTGAAAGGGGTGAGAGATCTCATCTCTCAACCCTTTCCCTAAGGCTAACCCTAACAAGCGAGGATACTACTCGCTCATTAGGGGATGAAATAACATTAAAAGAATAAAAGAAAAACACTTACTAATGGTGATGGCTCACTCCAAGCGATAAAGAACAGATCTGAATGTCACTTCCAGAAATTCTGATTTTTTTATTGATTGAAAAGAGGCATACAATTTTTAGATCTAAAATTACAATTTATAGGAAAATAAGAAACCTAGGGCTACAGACTCTCGCACACGTGAATTTACAGATTTGACCACGAAAAATCCCGACAATCTAACAGTCGCAGCAACAGAAGAAAGATCCACCGACATGGGCTCTGAATGGCCACGGATCCGCGGCCCATTGGTGGCTTGGGCCGCGGATCCGCGGCCCATTAATGAGATCAGTGGACTGTGTTTTGTGGGATGCTTCCTTGGCTCTTTGGGCTTCTGTTTTTACTCTTCTTTTCTCTGTTGGACTTCTGGATCTTCTCCAGATTTTTAGTGAAGACTTGTATTGGGTTTTTTAACCGTTTCACTTGACTTTTTGGACCTTGCACTGTTCTTCGACTAGGCTTGACTAGGATCCGTCTACTTGTTGGTCAAAAGTCCCTTTTTCTGTTGTTTTGTGTCTTTTTCACTGTATTTGCTCCAGAAACCTATAACCTGTAATATGCAACAAATGTGCGTCAAGAGTACCTGTTTATTTATAAAAAGGATAAGAATAGGGGAATGATAAATGCAATATTATGGTCTGAACACCCATAAAGGGGCAGCCGTCTGATGATCAAGTTCCAGATTTCTAGAGAGAAGACAAACGTCGGAGCGTATGTGCTTCAGACGTCTGGTAACGCTCTGGCCAAACGCACCGTGTTGCGCAGATGTCTTACCTATGCAAGGTTAGACGTCTGGTGACGCTCTTCATTGAAAGCAGAGGGGGCGCAGACGTCTGCCTCATACAGGGTCAGACGTCTGTCGAACGGATAAGCGCAAATTTCAGTTTCGAGTTTATCTCGAAAATTTCAGGTTTTGGAGGGCAGTTTCATAATTAAGGATCCTATTTTATATCATATTTGTAATAGGTTATAAATATGATACTAGGGTTAAAGTTTAAATGGTGCAATCTTGATCATAAGATTTACGGAGACGAAACGACGGCTCCATAAGGGATCAAGGCGCCATTAAGGAGAACATAGAGAGAAGGAGATTTCGTTGGAGATCTATAAGAAGAGTGTTTGTAACTATTGTAAGATTTTCTCTCTAAAGTTCTAATAAACTGTACTTTCCCTTTTTCCGAATTTTGTGTGTTATTTGATTCTGCATTGTTCTAGTTGTTATTCGTTAAAGATCTTAGTTTAGATCCATCAAGCTTGGCGTTGTCTCCGCTGCGCGCCAACAACCGATATCAGAGCCATGTTTTTTGGTTTTTCGATCTAAGTTTACGGTGGGTGACAACACTTGTGTCCGCTCTTCATTTTCTCAGATTGTGATTCTAGTGAATTGGTTCATAAAGATCCGAGGGAAAGGTTTTTGCTTCAGAATTAAGGATGACGGATAACAAGGTCAATAACACCAAGTTCGAGGTGGAGAAATTTAATGATAAACAGAACTTCTCGATGTGGCAAAAAAGGGTTAAAACACTTCTTGTAAAAGAAGGGCTGTTTAAAGTTCTTGGCGGTAAGAAACCTACCGACATGATAGATGATTCATGGCAAGACATGGATCATAGGGCACTGTGCATGATAGAGTTTTGTCGGGCGGATAACGTAATGTACAAAATCATGAACAGTGTTTTAAAAAGAGGCCGCTTAAGCGGCCGAGCGGGTTTTGCCGTTTCGTTTTATCGCTTAAACGGGTGATATTGCATAATCTTATTATCGATGTATACACCTCATAAGTGTTATAAAGGATATATAACTATTGTTATTGGAGTAAAAATACACAAATACCAATTAATACGACATTCCATCTTTTTTCTTCTCTTTTTTCACGTTTCTATCCTTCGTGCTCGACTAGATAAATCCTACGGTTGTCGAGCCAACTTTGAGACACTTCAAGATTTGGGTTTTAAAACTCCAAAATTTAGGTTTATCAACTTCAAGAAGTTGAGATCTAAGTCGATTTCGAGCAATTCTTGAGTTTTCTATTTTGATTTTGAATAGTTTTTGAATTTCGATCATGAAATTCCGATTCGATTTTGACTCCATTTGATTTCGAACTACAATCTTTTAGATACTTATTAAACATATGGGTATTTTTACTGATTTGAGCTATGATGCTTGATGTTAGGCATCGAAAAACTTATAAGCACTATATAAGCTAATAAAATCTAAGAAAAATTCAATTTTGCATTGAATTATTTGAACATATTTTAGCAAATAATATATTGTCTAAACAAATTTGTTAAATTTTGTGTTAAATTTAGGCATTTTCTAATACAAAAGCAACATAAAAATAGTTAGAATATAATGAGAATTATTATTTATTGATAAGAAAAGGAATATTGATGAAATACGGCTGTTCTGATTTCTGAGCCGTCTGAGCGTCCGTTTAAACGTTTTGGCTTCTCGACTGCTCTGCTTTTCTTTTCCGCTTTTAAAACACCGACCATGAAAGAAACTTCTACGGCAAGTTTATGGTTGAAGCTAGTGTGCTTGTATATGACAAATTCTTTATCTAACAAGCTATATTTAAAAAAGCAAATTTATGGTCTACGTATAAAGAAAGGTATTCCAATTCATGATCACTTAAATAGCTTCAACAAGACGGTCAATGGTGTTCTATGTCTTAAAGTAAAGTTAGAGGAGGAGGATCAAGCGCTTTTGCTCCTTTCTTCGCTTCTAAATTCGTATGAACACTTGGTGACAATAATAATTCTCTTTGGGAAGGAGACTCTTGAGATGGAGGAGGTTACAGTTATGCTTCTCAAAAATGAGATCATGAAGAAATCAAATCTATTAGAGGAGTCATCATGGTTGTTTATCGGTGATAGGGGGAAGGTTGAAAACTAGAGACGGGGGCAAGATCATAAAGGGGAAATCCAAATTATCCAGGCGAGAGGGCGAACCATGATTCTTTTGCAAACGGCCAGGGCATATGAAGAAGCAATACCAAAAGTACAGACAGTGGTTGGAAAAGAGAAGTAAAGATGCCCATACAAAGAGTTCAGATCAAGCCAGTGTTGCGACCGAAGCAGAAGATCCGTGTGATGTACTCGCAGTATATACCGGGAAGGAAGAAAATTCTGATGCTTGGATACTTGACCCCGGATATTCTTATCATGTGTCCCCAAAAGGAGTTATTCAACACCTATAAGGAATTCAATGGTAGCAGTGTTATCATGCGGAACAATGTGGCGTACAAGGCCATTGGCATAGGGAAGATCTGAGTCCGCATGTTTGATGGTGTGGTGCGAACACTTGTGAACGTAAGACACGTTCCGAAATTAAAGAATAATCTGATTTCTTTAGAAGCATTGGATGCGGCAAGATGCAAGTTTGTTGGTCAAGATGGAGTGCTAAAAGTTGTCAAGGGTGTCCTAGTGATCATGAAGAAACAACAATTGAAGAATTTGTATCGTTTGGACGACAACACAGTAATTGGTGGTGCAGTCATGGTTACAGAGAAACCAGTGGAGGATACCACAATGTTATGGCATATGCGTCTTGGCCACATGAGTGAGAGGGGGCTTCATGAGTTGCACAGAAAGGAGTTGCTGAAAGGAATTACCACGTGCAAGCTGGACTTTTGCAAATATTGTACGATGGGGATGTAACATAAGGTCGGCTTCAAGCAAGCCGTGCACAAGACCGAAGGACTTCTCGATTATATACATTCAGACGTATGGAGGCCATTATCGGTTCTATCAAAGGGAGGTCCCATATACTATATCACTTTCATTGACGATTTCTCATAGAAGGTACACGTCTATTTTCTTAAACACAAGTTAGAGGTGTTTGTCAGATACAAGGAATGAAAAGCGGCCGTGGAGAAGCAAAATGGGCGATCGGTGAAGTATTTTCAAACAGATAATGAAGGTGAATACATCTCGAAAGAGTTTACAGACTACTGTAAAGAAGAGGACATACAGAGGCAATAAACAGTTCCAGGACTTTCAGAGCAAAATGGGGTAGCGGCCTAGCGAAGCGCATGAATACGACACTGCTAGAGAGAGCCAGAAGTATGCGGTTGCAATCCGGACTTTCGGAGGACACGTTAGTCTCATTTGAGAACTAAGATCAACTTACATGGTTTGGGTATATAGGCTTTGTCTTGGGATACGTAGTCCCGTTTGAGAACTAGATCGACCTAGGTGTATATAGAGCTTGCTTAGGGATACAGTCTCGTTTGAGAACTAGATCGACCTAAGTGGCATGAGAATTTGTTTTCAGCAGATCATTAGATCACATGAAAGTTTAAGCTTCAAGACTTAGCCAATTTGTTGAGCCAAGGGTCTGATTGGCGCTCATATATACTTGCCGCTGGTGCTGCCACTTTTGATTTGCACATGGCGCTCGGTGGGACATAGTGTTACTTTGGTGCTGGCGCACGTGTATTGCACATGACACTTATTTGGCGCTGACGCTAGCGCTGGAGCATGTATATTGCATGTGGCACACTTATTTGGTGCTGGTGCATGTGTGTTGCACGTGGCACATCGCAATCTTGAGAGCCTAAGCTCTGGTGCAATCTTGGCAGAAACAATAATTGGCGCTGGCGCAACGCTAGGGTTTTAGAGCTTAAACTCCGTCTCCTCCTTCGATCATAAAGGTTAAACTTTCAAAGAAATTTAGATGAAACTTAAGCTTCTGTCAAATGATCCTTTGATCATTAAAGCTCTTAAAGATCAATTTTTATGGTTTTTTGTGATCTTCAGAACTTAAGTTCTATTTGAAGGTATGCGTCCTTGATGATCTTAGGTTTCATGAAGTCAAAGCTTCGGCATTTAATGATCTTGATGATCTTTCAACTTGTGGTGGAGGAATATCAAAGTTCTTCCTCCGAAATCTTACATCTTGATATTAGATCTCTCATGAGAGCTTAAGCTCTCGGAAAGAAGAGATTTGATCTCATGGATCCTTGATCCAAAGGAAGAACTTAGGGTTCTCGAGAAGCTTAAGCTTCGTAGATAGGTAAAAAGATAGGCAAATGAGATTTTTCTCTGTTCTTTACCTAGGGGTTTGAGGAAGATGTTTCTTCTTGCAGAGGCTTAAGTCTCGGTTTGAAACTTATTGAGAGGTCTGTGTATATGGATATTAATCTCTTAGGCATCCATTTACAGGAGAGGAGAATGGTTGAGAAAGTTGAGAGAATTTTTCATTTGAAAGATCTCAATTGATCACTTGATCAATCAGTGGTGCTTAAGCACCGTTAGATCTTTGATTCAAGGGTTCTATATTTGAAAAGAAAATATCTTTCTGTTTTAGGAAGATACAGGGAAATATTTTCCCAAATAAAGCTTAAACTCTAAACAGAAGCATGCGTTTTTATAAACTGACGCGTCTGCGTCACGTGCTTTGCACGTTTTGCGCTTGGCGCAAACGGTTGGCGTTTGCGTTGCGTGCATTGCACGTGGTGCACTTGCGCCTGCGCTTAACCACGTGCATTGCACGTCTGGCAGTGCACAACAAGGGTTGGCGTTTGCGCCACGTGCTATGCATGTGTACTTGCGCTTCTTGGAGCTTAAACTCCCGAACGCCAAATTTTGGCGGGAACAGTTATAAATAGGATGCTAGAGTTAAAATTTAAATGGTGCAATCGTGATCATAAAGTTTAAGGAAAACGAAACGACGGCTCTATAAGGGATCAAGACGCCATTAAGGAGAACTTAAAGAGAAGAAGGAGATATCGTTGGAGATCTATAAGGAGAGAGTTTGTAACTCTTGTAAGATTTTTTCTCAAAAGTTCTAATAAAGTGTTCCCATTTTCCCCGAATCTCTTGTGTATTATTTGATTTTGTATTGTTTTAGTTGTTATTCATTAAAGGGGATCTTAGTTTAGATCCGTCAAGGTTAATGTTACCTCCACTGCGTGCCAACACTAAATCAGGTGAATCATGTGCTGAATCTGATGGAGATAGAAGTGCTGCATTCATTAAAGGTGCAAAACTCACCTATTGCAGCATGTGTAGGAACGATGCCAGCACAAGGAAAATAATTTTCATTGAATATGACATGTCGAGAAATATATACTTTCCCTGTCGAATAATGCAAGCAACGATATCCTTTGCGTTGATCACTATATCCCAGGAAGACACAAGGAAGTGTCCTTGCATCAAGCTTAGTTTGAGCATATTCCCTCAAGTATGGAAAACACAGTGAACCAAAGACACGGAATGTAGAGTAATCAGGTTGCTTGTTGTAAAGCAATTCCAATGGACATGCCATATTAAGTACAGAAGATGGTAGTCTGTTAATAAGAAAGACTGCAGTAGAAAATGCCTCCACCCAAAATCTTCGAGGTACCGAAGCTTAGAACATCATAGGAAGGCCAAGCTCAACCAGATGTCTATGTTTGCGTTCTGCGACACAATTTTGTTCAGGTGTTTTTGGGCAAGAAAGTTGATGAACAATGCCATACTTAGCAAGATAATTTAGCATATCATGATTAACGAATTCACCCCCGCCGTCACTTTGAAATTTTTAAATTTTCTTATCGAATTGCGTCTTTCTACCATTCTGTGAAAGATAGTAAAGCATCTATACAAATCAGATTTCTTCTTTAAAGGATAAAACCATGAATATCGAGAATAATCGTCTACAAATATAGCATAATAAAGAAAATTCTGATTAGAAGCGATTGGTGCCTTGTCCCATAGATCACAATGAATCTTTTCTAGTGGTGCATTAGATCGTTTATTTGAAGCAAAGAAAGGGAGTTTTACACACTTGCTCATTTGACAACTACTACAAATCTGAGAATTGGCACCCATCATTCTAATAGTGCCTTTATTTTGCAGGTACTTAATAATTTTGAAATGTGGATGACCGAGTCTCTTGTGCCACACATCACCATTGGTAACTCAAAATCTGTTGGAGAAATGAGCACGCAAAGCAGAGCCATCTAAAGCATAAAGTCCATCACGTTTATTCCCTGATGCCAACACCTTCCCTGTCTGCAAGTCCTTTATAAAACAACCATGACACCAAAATACAAAATAACATGGAAAACCCCGAGTTAGTTGGGAGACGAAAAGAAAACTCTTCTTAACATCAGGGACGACAAGAACATCTTTAACATGAATGGTTTTCAAACCAACAATAAAACTATCTCCCACGTGTATGATGGGAAGACAATCACCATTACCAACCAAAATATAATCTTCACCTTTATAAGAGATAGGATTGTGAAGAATACCAGCATCCGCAGTCATGTGAGCATTAGCACCGGTGTCAACAAGCCACTCTGCAGCATGAGCGTTGTCTTCAAGACGAACATCAGCCAAAGCCTTTGGAAGATCCATGGCTTGATAATTATTATCGAACCTATGCCAATAATGAAGGGCATCATGATTCCGCCTTTGAAAAATTTGGCAAACAAGACCATTTGTAGTAGGACGAGGAGGCGTCGAAGATGCAGCATCAGTTGATGTATTTCTCCTTGGGAGGACATGTTGTCCGACCTTGCCATTGCGAATAGCACCAGATGAACCGCTGGTCTGAGAAAAACCATGGCCATGCGAAGAGAACGGCTGCGGTGAAGGACCTTTGCGAAAACATTTGTGGTTGTGGCGATGTCCATTGAAGGCCAGCAATGAATTAGCCATTGATGGACGGCTACCCTTGCGAAGTTCATGATTTTGAAGCAACGGAATCAGATCAACATATGTAGGAATCGGCGGCTTCAACATTGTGGTTGTGAAGTTCTCATATTCAGTACCAAGACCATTTAACAAGGCAAAAACTTAATCTTGATCAGCAACAGATTTGCCAATTGCATTAAGTTGATCACATAGAAGTTTAAACCGACGTAAATATTCAGAAAGAGAAGATGTACCCTTTTGGAGATATCGCAATTGCGACAATAATTCAAACTCCCATGCTTGAGAATTTTGGGAGAAAGCAGCCTGCAAGGCGGAACAAAACTCAGCAGCAGTTTTAAGTCCGACGGCTAGGCCAAGGACTTCCTCGGATAAGGTCCCTGTGATCCAAGCCTTTACCAAACGATCGGAGTGCGTCCATGACGTCAAGTCTGGATTCGCAACCTTTCCAGTTCCATCAGCATTATCAATCTCAGCCGGAGGTGGAGTTTCAGTGCCATGAATGAATCCTTCAAGGCCATTACTCTTGATCAAGGCTATGATTTGTGTTTCCCAATACAAAAATTTGGTTTGAGCGAGTTTAAGGGATATGAAATTTGCAACATTGATAGTGGCAGGGTAAGGATATTTGGGAGAAGAGGAGGTGGCCATAATAAATCGCAGGGAATGCTCTCATACCATAAACAAAATAAGACAAAAGGTGATTTTGAACTTTATTGATTCTCTCAACTATTATACATGATTCACCTCTTTCTTTTATATACAAGAAGAGATTTTGCATATGTCTAAATACAATGTATATGATCATTATAGTCAATCTTCTAAATATGGAATATCTCAAATACCATGCTAGGATATATGGAAAGTGAGCATGTCCCTAATCTCTCGAGTCAATTCTGTAAACATGACAATACTATGAAGACATGGAAGTGTATCATCGACACATTAGGAATATAGAAATGGCAATGAATGTGGAGATTATGAATGAATATAATCCCATAAATAGCATCCTCTGATTAAGGGAAAAATTATGTGAATCCTCTTAGTTAATCCATCATCAGCTTCTTTACATTCATCTATGCTTATACACACACAAACTGGTTGGGACTTTCCTATTTCTTCCAAAAGAAAAAAATGCATGCAAACACCCAGTATATCAACCTTCAAAGCAACGGTAGAACTCACAATTATATGATCCAAAAGTCACCAATCTTATACTTGAATACAAAGAGATAAAAAGTAGGATTTATTAATCTTTTTGTTGCATTTTTCATTACCAGGAGCACACTATAAATTTTCTAGCTGAACCAATTTGAGTTTCAAGAGGAAATAGATACTCCATAGATCCCAATTGGAAATAAGAAATGAAATGCAAATCTGTATCATCATGTTATACATTCAAGAGACATTCAATCAAATAGATCTAGTAAGTTGGAGACTTTGCTCCATCTTAATCTCTCAAAAGAAAAAAACCGTACAGAAATAAATTAAACGACGACTTGCTTGGAACTATTACTGAGCTATTTTTTGTCAAAACTATATTCAAACTTTCAGAATACGTAATTAGACCAGTGAACTTGTACTATCCAGGTGCTTTGTTTTTATATGGAAACACAAAAGAGTGAAAAAGTTATCAGCAATTTGGCACCTACTTCGTGTCAGGTATTACCTCATGCATTCAATAATATTTTGTGCAAGGAATATATTCTTACGGACAAAAAAACTTTATTACATTGCCAAAGGACATCTAAAAAATTGAATTAAACACCGAAAATTTCGGTACTCCATTGCTTGGTTTGGCCACCCTCTGAAGTATTCTTTTGTATTTAGCGACCAAGCGGTTGTATTATAATGGAAATAATCCATAATTGCATGCTTGCATAATATGTGAAGTTCCACATTGACTCGGAATATTTTACAATCTTAAACTGCCTATAGTCATCACTCACATCTTTAGCTAGCTGCTCCTCTTTTCAAAAATTTGCCAGCCTAGGGCTACTCAAAACATGCACAATGGTTATCTAATAACCAATTTTTACATATCATGATAATGTGTTTAGGCTTCAGAATTAATATATCTTGTTTTATGTTCTCGTTGCTTCTCTCTCTCAAGGTTTTTTTTTTATTGGATGCAACTCCTTGTGGAATCAAACTGGCAACCTCTCCTCTCACTTTAGAGAGGAAATTCTTTCCGCATGAACTATTGCCAATTGGTCTCTTAGGGGTTATTTGGTTCCTAGGATATAGAGCTACATGCAACATTTTTCTTAAAAAGAAATAATTCCTTTTTCCATATTTTATTAGCAAAAGGTTAAATAAAAACATAAATAGAGCTGCAAAATGCAGTAAAAAGCTGAAGTGTTAATGAATATGAAGAATTTCTCTTTTGCAACCTATTCTGCTTGCAACAAGTTCTGCATATTTTATTCTGTAACAAACCAAAAGGTCCCATATTGTTCAATTTTATAACAAATGATAATAACAAATACCTGGAAGATGAAGACCTCCAACAAAATTCTAGCAGCTATGAAGCCGAGGGCAAATCAGATGGCTACCAAGAAATTTGATGCCTCTGACAAACTGCTTCCTCTGCCTTCGACTTTCAGTTCCATGACAGCACAAAAGGTAATCAAATATATTCACATCCAATCACTAAGTTATTGAGTGAACAATAAACCAAACTATCAGCACTAGCACACTAATTATTAATTATAAGCAAACACAACTGTGTGTGTGCGCGCGCGCGTGCATCTTGCCCAGTTTAATGGGAACACGTATGATTCGAAGAGGTAGCGCTCTCATTTAGCAATCTAATTCGATTAGTTTCCTGTAGTTCCGACATGTTGTGATTATTTAGAAGACTGCTTTCGTATGAAGGATTATATTAGATGATTATATATTTGGCATTCTCATTGATCCATGATTATCACTTCTTAGGCATGCATCAATTGCTAGCTAAACAGATACTTTCAAGTGGCATTTGTATAAAACACATCAGCAGATACACGTGCACTTGAAACTTTGCAAAAGTTTCAGTGAGTTTCAGCTATAACTTATTAAATCATTCATATATGAACAGTCACTTACCGAATGCTTTACTGTATATGTGATGCCTGCTGTAAAATTATTTTGCAGGTGCTGCTGAATAGGTTGAAACCTCTGATCCCCCAAGCTTATGTCCGTGAGACAACACTTTTGTGCAAGGTAGATTTATGTCTGCTGATATTGGTTTTATTTAAGATAATGTTTCAATTCATGGCGTATAAGCCTGCATAAAGTGCTCATGACCTAATAGGTTTTCTGTGGGTATAAACAAGACCAAACACTAATTAGATATAGCAAGAGCTTTTACTGCTTGTAATCATTCAAGGCAAGAATATATGTGCATCTTTTACAATCGTTCACTCTGAGGACTGGCATTATAGACAACACCCCGAGAGTAATTCCCTTTTTTCTCCCCTACAACAAAGTGCACTAATTTGAATTTCTTTACCCAGCTCCCCTATATTGGACCTGACAAGCGGTCATCCTAAATCCAACATGATAAGCAGGGGAGGATCCTTTAAGGGTCGAAATTAGGCAGCCGCCTCACCTGAATTTCGGGGATCGATATACATAAATATAGATATCTTGAGTCATCATATAATATTAGAGCTAAAATTCAAACGTTCTAATGCTTGTCCACAATGGTGAAGACTTTGGGTTGAGTAGCAGGTTGGCAAGTTCAAATCCTAAGATGCTTCAATTTTTCTGGCCTTCTTTCCAATGCTTTTTAGGCTATATTTCATTTCTCCATTTGCCTCTTAAATTCTTGAAAATTGTGTTTCATACAAGCTTTGCACATCGTTTTTGTTTACAACTTCATATTTAACCATTACAATTTCGAAGTAAAAAATGGAGCCTATTTTCTAGTTAATGACATCTATATTTTTATAAAATCAAATTTTTAATATGAAAAATCCCTGATAAATCATTTTGTACATAATTATTTTTGTAAAGTTAAAATATAGTCTAAACTTTGCTCCGCTTGAAAAATGGTCCAGGTTCCGCCACTTATGATAAGTTACCAAAATCCTCCGAGACTCGAATCAGAGTACGACAAGAAGTAAAAAATTAAAGAGAGTGGATGTAATAACAAGGTTGGTATGTGGTTTCAACCCTTGCTACACGAAGCTTTCCATGTAGGCTGCAGGAAAGAGAATGAAGAAAGCAGATTAATTTCGATAGTATCTTGCATTGTTTTTGACTGGAACTCTTTGCGATATGAAGTTTGGTTTGGACTTCTCCTTAAATAACAGTTCTTTATGCACACCTTTTTCAGCTGAGACTCTCGAGGCCTCTGTTTTGTTTGAACTGCCAGTTCAGAAAAGGTTGTCCTTAGCCAACAGTTCATTTAGGCCATTTCTTGGTGTGGTCCTTAAACTGATTGCTATTTGCATGTGTACAACAGCTACCTCTTGTTTTACACTGAATTTGATACCTGATTGGGGGGGAAATTATCGATTTTATGTGACGATGGCGATAATTAGTTGTCTTCATGAGATTGATACATATGCATATTGCAGGAAACAATTTTGTTTTGCCTAAGTCTAAGCGAAATATCTTCTTACCATCCGCTTTGTACACTTTTCATAATATTATGATTTGTGAGTCCAATCTTTATCGAACCGTGTTATGATATGGAATCATTGTTGTATTTACTGCTAGTTTTGCTATGGAGATAACAAAATTCTAAACCTAAACATGTCTTGCTGGATATATTTGCATTCAGAGGTGAGTTTATGCATGCTGCTGGTTACAGGTAGCTATCCTTTCAGCATATTAAATTTGAAATTCTTTCAGGGACCACATATATACTCGATTTGACATCAATTTAGGCTCAGGCAATGTCACATTTAAAATTGGATTTGATCATCTCTGCACACTCATTGCGATGGGAACGTTATTGGTGTAACTAATTCAACAACATTATCTGATATGATTCAAGGAATAATTTAGGGACCCCTTTTCAATTCGGTCCCCAACTCCTAACAACTGCAGACCTGCAGGTATTTCCCAACCCATAAAGTTCTACTGATTGTTGGATCGATTCGGCAGAGTTACACATTAGTTACTTGTGATATTGCGTTTGTTGTTGTTGTTGTGATGGTTAAGTCGGATCGTCGCGATGAAGAGCCCCTCGTGTGAGATGTTTGTATAATTGTGATATGTGTTTCATTTATTCGGGACGAGCAGCTGAATTGTGGTCGTCGCCGTCACTTGTTGTATATTATTTCATTGGGATACAGTCAGGTTGTGGTCGATGTTACCGTTGTATATTTTTTGATTCATGCATTAGGAATACCCGGCCATCCCTTAAAACATTTTGATATTTCATGCTTCTTGTGTGTTTAAATGAAATATTTTCTCAATTAACTCTAACTCCTGGGTATAATGATACTAGATTAGAATCCCATATTTGTAAGTTGTTACAGGTACTGAGAATGAGTAGAGTATTGAGAAAGATGATTTGATCCTCAATATCAGAAATCGAAACAATTGTTGCCATTGAAGAACATTATTTGGTTTTGCCTATCGACAAACTTTTGGTTTTGAATATCCGTTTTTATGCGCTAATTTTTAAAACTGATATATCTGTCTCTTTATTGGATAGAGTGAGATTAATTTTTGAAAAATATGTTCTAAATATTTGCCATTATTATTTGATGGTTGGGTGAGGTGCATTAAATAACGAGATATGCATTATTAACCAAAATATGGTTTTCAAATAACACAGCGTATGAGTTATTGAACTCATACGACTTATACATTATGATGTATGTTGTCCGATATTCATTAGGACTAGGGGTTGGTTCACTTATTTCGTTCTGTTTTCCTATGAGTTCTATGGTTTTAAACTTACATCTTATTGAAATGCAACGTTCAAAGATTTTGGAAAGTTCATCGGATATAAGAATAAAATTGAGAACCAAACATTGGAAATATCATGATTCTTCGAAGTGTTTGAAGGTATGGATACTTGTGCTAAGTGTTCCGTAATCGAGAATTTGATTTTCCCTCAGATTACTCATCCGTGGGTGCGCTTCTTGATGAGTAATGCCGTGCGACCTTTTTCGTTAAGGGATATGGACAGGAAACAACTGCATATCAATTGAATATGGTTTCATCTAAATTAGTGCATGTGATTCTATATGCGATATAAAATGATAACATATCTTAAGAGGGTTAAGATATGAAGTTATCCGGTTTATGCTTAAAAACAGAATCTGGAAAAACTAAAGGCATGTTTCGGTAATGTGCAATTTTTGTGTTATCCCAAGCATACGTAAGGGTTTAACTCTACCATTTTCGGGATCAAAAGTTGTTTTGTTCTCGATATGCCACCTTTTTAGAAAAAGATATTTCTTACAGAAGAAATTAGTGAGAGTATGGTAGAACTGGAAGTGATTCCAGAAACATAAACGGTTACTGAAAATTTAGTAGAACATGGAGATTCAATTGAGCATGGCAAACCTTAGCTACTTCGCAGATTTAGTTGGTGATCTCAGCCATCTGAGAGATACTTTGGTTCACTCGTAGATGGTGACGGGAAGGCATGCATCATGTGATGATGACTATACTATATCAGCAGACCATAGGAAGTAGTGACTTCCGACTGATTGTTGGATGCTAAGTTATCCAAGGTGGACTCCATACACTGCAACAAGGTATGGATTTTTTCGGGTGCTCCTGAAGGGGTAAAACTCATCAGGAGTAAGTAGATATTTCAAGAACAGTGCAGATGGAAAGGTAATTACCTAATAAGGCTAGACTTGTAATAAAATGTTTTCAACAAATTACCGATATGGATTGTGATAAAACTTTTACTTCAGTGTCTGTGCTGAAGTCTATACGGATATAACCTGCCATTATTGTCTTCCATGACTATGATATTTGGCAGATGAATAAATATAACGTCTTTCTAAATAGAGATTTAGAAGTGTACGTATATATGACTCCGCCAGAGAGTTATCGTGATCAGTGGGAGTAGCGGAAAGTGTACAAGTTGCTTAAGCCTATTTATAGACTAAAGCATGCATTGCGAAGATAGGGTTATCTATTTTGATGTTACGGTCAAAGTGTGACTTCATCAAAATGATATATGAATCTAATATTTGTAAGAAGAATGTAGGGAGTACTGTCATGTTCCACATATTGTATGTGGATAACAAACTCCTGATAAGAAGTGATGTTCCTATACTACAGTTCGTTCAATCAATGGTTATCGCATATATTTCTCCAAATACGATAATATGATTCTGACAACTTGGTCTATAGAGATAGATTTAGTAATGTTTTGGGATTGTCCCAATTCTGATAAGATACCATTCTAAAAGGGTTTTAGAATGGACGATTCATTGCACGGTAATGTACCGGATGAGTCACCGTCTCTAAAGAAATATCTTCTAGACTGATGAGGAGTGAGACTCATATGAATGACTTTTAACTTGCTTCGGCAGTTGGATCAATCATGCAATGTCATGTACCAAGACCAGATGTTGCTTTTTGCACCCGATTTAATAAGCATATATTAGTCAAATCCTGGAGAAACAAATGGAAACCAATGAAGAACACAAGGTAATGTTCATGGTGTATGGTAATGGCAGCTTCCATCTGGAGGCGGTTACCGGTTCCGGTTTCCAAGGTGACATAAAAGACAAAGTGTTTGTCACGGGTTATTAGTTTACTCTCTTTAGTGGGAGCAGTATATTGGAAAGAGTTCCAAACAGGATACTAGGGTATTCATGATGCTGAGCGCTGATTATGAATCAGTTGTGTATACAGCTTAAGAAGTTGCTGGATAAAATTGTTCATTTGTGAACTTGGTTCTATCGTCTATTTAGGCAAATTCTAAGGCAGGTATCGCTCAGTTCATGATAGTTAATTTCAGCGAAATTGAGATGTAGAGAGATAAAGATAGATTCATTGTAGCGGATCCACTCATTGAGGTTGTTTCAATTATTGTAATTGAAGGAGCACTCATACGGAGAATAATCTTACTCGAAATGATAGCATGTTATCTGGTTTGTCTTTATCGTTCATGTGTATACGTTCCCTCGTTATCACGTATCGCTAATACATAATGATAAAACCCGTAGGATTTTTGCTTGACTACCAGGATTATGATAGAGATCATATTAGTAGGGTATGGGTAGTTTATAAGCACATCCTTTAATGTCCCTATTCCTAGGCGTATCGAGACTGGGTATCGATATTCCAAAGTAGACTAGTGTATATGTCTTTTGACCCCGACCGAGGCGATGGTTGATCCCATAGCTATTGGTGTTTGACATCGAAAATTGTATACATGTGCTCATTAAAGAATGAGTTTCACTGGAAGGACTCACCAGAGAACTCCTAAATGGAATTATATCTATCGTTAGATAACAGTTTTTTAGTGACATGAGTACAGGATAGTCTGTAGACTTAAGATCGCCATAGTATTTTGTGTGTTTTCCCATTGTATTTTGTTTATTATACTACCATGACTTTAAAGAGTCGTGCAAACAGCTTTTAGTTTGGTACAGTCCTGAAGCACATGGAGGTAACGAACGATCGAAGGAATTCGTATCACCCGGTATAGGGAGTTGATGTCGCATTGTGCATGATTGGTTATAACCATAAGTCATTGTCAATTGCCAAGGCAGATGGGATTTACCGATAATTGTTATCAGTAGTTTCTCATATGGTTATGAGTTTCACATCGACACGACTTATCGGGTTATTGGGAGTCTGACGGTTTCCACCTCCCAGACTCGGTATGCGACACTCTCAGACGAATATACCGGACTGTACGATGACTATCACCGATAGACTCTGCAGAGTTCGGATGAGCTTACTCATTGACCTTCTTTCGATCAATACTTGGGTAGCCGTTACGTGTAGCTGGTATCGCTGACGTGCTTATGGATTATGGATATAATTCTTAACCTACTGCTATCATATTGTTGAGTTTTTAGAGTCCCACACAAAGGTTTCTCGGCTCAGGCGAAACGATGTAGGGTGCGTATGGTGATACGCACACGAGTTCGATTAAACTCGTGTATTTGATACACGTACGTTAATCGGACGTTTTAATAATACTAACCGACTTTTGTTGAAACCCGATTATTAAATCAAGTGTTGATACACACACACACACACTCTAGTATTATGCTCATTTTATTATTCGCTCATTTGTATTTGTATTTGTATTTGTATTTGATACAAATACTAATTTATGTATCTGATACACATACTCTTCTCATTAGAAGAGATGAGATAAGAAGAGCCTTCTTATCTTCCTTTTTCTTTCTTTTATTTTCTTCTTCTTCTTCTCCAAAAGAACCAACTCTTTCTTGATTTTTTTATCTCGGAGAAAAAGAGAGAACACTTGAAAGATAAATATTGTGAGCTAAAAGTCCAACATTATCTTCGAACACTATTTTAGCAAATTAGTGTTATTAGTTTATTCACATACAACTAGTTTGTGAATTTGGAGTTTGTGTTGAGTAAGCTTTAAGGTGGATCATTTTTGACTAAGGAGATCGTGATCAAGCTCGATCCAGGGTCCGTGGAGCGCGGAGCTTACTCGGACAAAGGTTGTAGTTCGTAAAACCTCATCGTTATGCTCTCTAGTTAGGTTCAAGTTAATCTTTTTTGATGATTCTTGGGTTTGCGTTGTTAATGCTCTCTAGAATTTTTAAATTGTTCGTTCCGCTGCATTTTAAAACCCCTCTAGTCGAGCGCACGCACACAAACGTGTGTGTGTGAAGACATGGGCTTTAACTGATGTATGGAGCCGCAACATTTTAATTCCAACCTATCCTACTACCAATACCAATCAGCCGGATGACACTTTCTTTCAACGAGAGTGCGGATTCGATCCCTGAAGGGAAAGTGACCATAATTTAACGCTTTTATGGCAAATTTGTCGGTGTTATGGGTGTGCGTTGTCTGCTTTGTGTGTTGTATGCATGCCTTAGGCTTACAGGCCAATTCAAATAAATAAAAGATTCCAACCTATGCTTTTAACATGAAACAAAATTACATTAATTTTCTTCTTTTTTTCCCTTTCACATTTCATTTTTTCTTGAGGCCGTGAAATCAAAGAGTAACTGATGGAGGTCCTTTTCGGGTCTCCCTCAGATGTTGTCTTCCGTCGATCTCCCGGTGGATTTTGGAGGTGATCTCCTGTTGCGTGTGGGTCTCAATGGGTTTTGAGGAGATTGGTGATTCGGGGAGTTTAGCGCCGAGTACCTGCAAAGAAGTCCTGGGGTGGTTTGGTACCACCGAGGAACCTCCGATGATCAAGTTAGTACTAGATCCGAGCAGAGTAATGGCTAAGTGGAGAAAAAATGGCTTCCTTGACCCCTCTGTGAGGGGGGTTTATATAGCAGCGGCAACACGCAGCAGCGGGCAGGAGAATCTCGCCGGCAGTTACGCTCCCGACGTAACGCTTGCGTAAAGAGCGGATCGCCCATTAATGGGGATCGTGATGGCGTAGAACGCGGGGCGTTGCTGGCGGAGAATCTGCGCGTGGCGAGATTCGCGGAGCGGCGGTTATGCCTGTGAGTGGTGGAGTTGTTCGGTCTGAGGGACCGAGGAAGACGGCCTCGGCTGAGGAGCTCGGAAATGAGCAAGAGGGCCGAGGAGTCTTGGCCTAGTTACAGCTCGGGGCGAGCTGAGGGGCCGAGGAGGCCGATTTGCGGAGGGCCCTGAGGAGGGCTAGCTTATGCTTGCAGGTCGGGTACAGGGGTGGCCTGGTCGGCCTTTGTGGGTCCTCTCTTCTGGGTCTTGGGACACGTCATCTACCACGTGTCTTGATATTGGGGATCGCCAGTATTGAGCATCATCATTAGCCCCCCATTCTTGTCTCGACCAGCTAGCGGGTCGGGTCAGGAGTGGACTGCCGGGCTGCCCAGGGTAGGTTCCCTCCTAAGGTTTCATCGGGACGCGTTCCCGGGCTGTCAGTTGTATTTTCTATCAGCGAATCAGGGCGAGATCTTTGCATTTAAGGAAGGTGCGCTGGTTCGTGCATCCTGTCATTGAAGCGATGGTCCACGTGTCAAGCGTCGGTTGGCCGACGCGACGTGTGCAGACCTGTGACGCCTGCAGGGGCGCGGTCCAGTGTGGGAACGACAAGTGGGGCAATCGGAGTCGTTGGACGCGAGGAGGTGTTTCGGCGGGAGATGAAGGGCGCCGTTGGATGAGGTCACTCGCGGTGATAAATAGGGGGTGGGGCCCGTTTCCAGGGGCCCCCACTCCTCCAAACTTTCTTTCTTCTTAGTCTCGGTTGCTCGGCGCTCTTCTTCTTTTGGACACATGGTTCATTCCCACTCTTTGGGTCGCTCGTTCCAGAGGGAGGCTAGCGGCGCGACCGTGCCCCTGGCTGGCTCATGCCCTGCGTCGAATGTTCTGTCGGCGATGGGGCCGTCCGTTTTGTTGACGGCTCCTGGTGATTACTCCGGCGGCGGTCAGAGACGTCCACGATCATCCGAGCCCCAGACGGGAGACAGAGGGGATGGCGAGGACGGGGTCCCCCTTAAGAGGAAAAGGAAAATTTCTCGTGCGCCGTCGTTGATGGCTCCTGTGGGGATTCCCATGCAGGAGGGTGATGCCGTCTTCATGGTTCCGTCTGGGCTTTCCGTCGCTGCCGGCCTGCTCGCCGGGATGGAAGAGTCGGCCGGGGGAAAGCTTTCGTATGGCACCCTGATGGCCCAAATGGAGGCCATTGCCCAAGGGGCGGTCCAGGTACGAACTCCTCCACGCGTTGTTTTTGGCTTTCTTTTCTTTGGCTTGAGCGCCTCCCAGTTTCTCATCTGCTTCCCGTTAGGTCCTTCAACACTGCGCCATCGCTACTCGTATGGAGGCCGAGGGGGCGTTCCACGCACAGAGACCCGCAGAAGCATTTCCTTCGGAGGTCGAGGTCCTGCGTCGTGACCTGCGTCTGGAGAGGGCGAGGGCCGACGTCCTGGCAGCCCGTGCGGAGGCTGCGGAGCTCGCCAATTCAGCGAATCGGGGTGTCCATCGTCACCTGAGTGCATCCCACCGGGCTGCCGAGAGGAAGCTAGCAGATCTGGCCGATCGCTTCGCGGCCAAGGAGAAGGAGAGGGATGCCAGCAGGGGGGACACCGAGGCGGCGCTCCTGGCGGCCCGAACTGCCGAGGTTCGGGCTAGGAAAGTTGTGGCCGATTACAAGGTGTCAGAGCAGTTTTACGTCGAGCTTGGTGAGTATTCCTCCATCGCGTGGAATAAGGCTCTGGATGCCGTGAAGGAGCAGCTTCCTGAGTTCACCGATGGCGAGCTCCGTGCTCGGGTCCCACTCCCGGTGGCCAGGCCTCCGGCAGACAATGATGACGGAAGCGAGGCGCGCCCCTGGTGGCAAAACCTCCAGTGGTGAAGCCCCCGGTGATGAGGAAAGCGAGGCGTGGGGGGGGAGCGTGGGGGGGGGATTTGCGACTTAGGCCTTTTCGATATTTCCTCGTCCCTTTTTTGTAAGCCTCCGGGCAGTTTGTAAGGCTGGGGAGCCCAAAATACCATGTGTAAAGACTTTGCCTTTGATAATAAAACTTTTTATTTGGTTTCATCGGTTTGTACTTTATCTTCGGTTTGTGAAGAATGCTTGTAAAATATCCCTGCTTGCACTGTTGGGCTTTCATGTCAGGTCAGCTATCTGTCTTGCGATCGTTCGTCGGGTTGATTTCGATCATCTGCCAAGCGCTGCTGAGAAGGAGGCATCTCCATGGCCCCAAAGTCGAGGGGGGATCACTCAGACTTGGATAGGCCTGAAGCCCCTTATTGGGGCTTCGGACCCTCCGCATGTGATGGGCGGAGTGATGTCCGCCGTGTCTGTGCCGAGCATGAAGTCCATTGGCGAGGGCCTTTCACTTCTGGCGTTGCGAGAAGCGACCACTAGTTGGGGATGGTCGAGCGAGTGTCGGGCTCTATTGTCTCTGGGAGGACTTTGGGTCCTCAGCGTTGGAGGGACTGTAAGAAACCCACTAAGGATGACTGGGCAGGGTGGCCTCCCGGTGCCTCTTGGCGAGGGTTTTGGAATTGAAGGATAGCCGAGCGAGGGATCCTCAGGCTCGACTGCCTCTGGGAGGGCTTTTGATCCCTGTCGGTTGTAGTAGGAAGCTACCGGCCAGGGATAGCCGAGCAGGGTAGCTGCTGAGCTGCCTCTAAGGAGGGCTTGGATCCTCAGCGTTGGAGGGGCCGTATGAGACTCACTAAGGATGATCGGGCAGTGAAGCTGCGCGGTTACCTCTTGGCGAGGGCTTTGGTCTCTGGCATCGTGGGTAAGCACTACCAGCCTGGGATGACTGAGCGGGGTAGCCGCTCGGACGCCTCTTATGAAGGCTTCGAGCCCTGGCGTCAGGGGCAGGGTGTTACCAGCCGGAGATGACCGAGCAGGGTAGCTGCTCGGTTGCCTCTTGCGAGGGCTTCGATCCTTCAGGACGGGGACCGAGCAGGGTTACCGCCTAGTGCCTCTAGGCGAGGACTTTGATCCCTGTCGGTTGTGGTAGGAAGCTACCAGCCGGGGATAGCCGAGCAAGGACTCGACTGCCTCTGGGAGGACTTTGGTCCTTAGTGCGGGAGGGGCTGTAAGAAGCCTACCAAGGACCCTTGGCCGGGCAGGGTTACTTCTCGGTGCCTCTTGGCTAGGGCTTTTGTCCTGAAGGATAGCCGAGCGAGGGATCTTCGGGCTCGACTGCCTCTGGGAGGGCTTTTGATCCCTGTCGGTCGCTGTAGGAAGCTACCGACCGGGGATAGCCAAGCAGGGTAGCTGCTGAGCTGCCTCTAAGAAGAGCTTGGATCCTTAGCGTTGGAGGGGCCGTATGAGGCCTACTAAGGATGTTCGGGCAGTGGAGCAGCGCGGTTGCCTCGTGGCGAGGGCTTTGACCCCTGGCGTTGTGAGTAGGGAAGCTACCGGCCGGGGATAGCCGAGCATGGTAGCTTCTCGGTTGCCTCTTGCGAGGGCTTTGAATTGCAAAGACAGAACTCTGCTTGCAATGTCTCAACGTTTCTTTATTCGAATGGAAAGGGTTTTAGCAAGTGTTTACATCGTCTTTGTGAAAGGAGGGGGTACACACTTGTTGGCCTTGGCCTTATTAGTATAGCTTGAGCTTCTCGGCGTTGTAAGGCCGCGGGAGCTTGCGTCCGTCTGCATCTTGCAGGCGATAGGCCCCGCTTGGGAGTACTTCAGAGACGAGGAAGGGGCTGTCCCACCTCGGGGAGAACTTGTGTAGCCTGTCTCGATCAATGAACTCGTTTCGCCGTAGGACCAGATCCCCGGTCTGGAAGGAGCGGTGCTTGACCCGAGTGTTGTAGTATCGGGCCGTTTGCTGTTGATAAGCGGCAGCCCTGATCTGAGCCCGGTCTCTCTTCTCCAACAAGATGTCCAGGTTGGTCCGCATCGCCGAGGTGTTCTCATCGTCATCGAAGTGCTCGACCAGATGACTGGGTAGCCCAATCTCCGTTGGGACCATTGCCTCGGTCCCGTAGCAGAGGCTGAAGGGGGTTTCCCCGGTGGGGGTCTTCTTTGACGTGCGTAGGGCGGCGGTTCTTCGACTCAACTGCCTTGTCGCCCTTCTAGGCGGGTCCGGAGGCCTCGGAGGACGTCTCGGTCAACGACTTCGGCCTGCCCGTTGCATTGGGGATGCGCGACCGCGGCGAACTTCATGAGGATATGGTACTCTTTGCAGAAGTCCTTTACTTTCTCGTTCTCGAAGTTCTGTAACACCTTAGGATATGTTATATAAAGTTTACCAAATTGATTTTCAATTATTTTATTCTATTTAATGAATATTTTATTATAATTTTCCTAGCCTTGCACACACTTGTGCATATTAATTAGGGTGTTAATTTGGGGTCTAATCATGATTAGCAATCATGGTGAGCTAACCATTTTTTCCTAATCTAGTTTAATAATTGTATCAGGTGCTTTTGGGTTTTAATTATGTATGGTTGTTTTTAGAAAAATAAAATGAAAAAAAAGGTTTTGAAAATGATTTTTTCTTTGTTGACACACACAGAGAGAGAGAGAGAGAGAGAGATCAGCATGGGGAAACATGGCATGAGCCATGCTCATTTAATGCAGTGATTGAGAGTGAGAAGGGGGGGGGGGTTGAATTATTTTCTCTCATTTCTCATTCTCACTCACATTTCCCTCACTCTCTCACACACTCACACCAGCAGCTCAGCAGCAACAGCAGAGGCTCCAGCAGCAGCACCAACAGCAGCACCATTAGCAGCAAGCAAAGCATCAGCACAGGCAGCATCAGCAGCAACTTCATTGCAGCAGCAGCAACATGCAGCACCTGCATCACAAGCAGCTGTAGCAACTCACTTCTTCTCCTTCTCCTGCTTTCTAGGGTCCATTAGGGTATAATTTCTGAACTCAATCCCCTAGTTGCGAAGCTTGTGTAGATTTAGTTTCGATTAGTGTTAAATAGTGAGTTTTGTGCTAATTATGGTGATTTGTGAGAGGTTGTGGCCAAGTGGTGATTGTGTTGGTTAACCCTGCCTATTTAAGTGTTATTAGGGCCACCTTAACTGAGATTAACCCCAGATTTTACTAAAATACCATAGGGTTTCCATTTTGTGCAAAATTAGTGTTTTTAAGCGATATTGTAGCTTTCTGTGATCTGCTTTTGATCCGGATCCTTCAGGAAAAAATTGAGGAAACTGGAGCATGCTTACTAGGTTTAGACCACACTACCAGAACACGAGCCCCTCATTCCCAAACCTGGCCGCAAATTTAAGCATTCTGGCCGCAAATTGCGTCCAGGAAAGGGAGATGGGTGTTGGGGTTTTGGCTAGGGTAGTCTGCTATGTTTTCTAGTATTTTGGCATATGCAATTTTGTATGATGTTACCTATAGCAAAATCTGGGATCATATATCGTTTGTCTAGTTCATTTTGTTTGCGCGATACGTGAATGGGTTCTGTGATCCAGCGTGTTACGGCGTGTCGGATAGTTTTAGACACGTATACATACGTTTTAGCGTACCGTGCACATGCGTGTTTAGTTCGCGACGCGAGTTTCTCGTTTGGTTTCGATATCGCGTTTTGCGAGATATTTTGCTTATATATGGATTTCTTGTGTAATTTCCAGGTTCGCAGGCGGGTACGTCGGACGCAGCCACGAAAGGGAAGCAGGTGGTCGGCTACGTGTAGCACGCGACCAGGTGAGTAGATTTAACATCTACAGGGGAATCGCCCGCATGGCATTATGCGTCTGGGCTAGAAATGTTAATACCTGTCGCATATTCTAGGTTATATTTAGAATTGTGCATTCACCCTATTACTTAGATGTAGTTGTACTGTGACTAGTAGCCTAGGATACTGCACATATTATTGACGATTTATGTTGCACGAGCACTGATTGTATGCTATACACACTGTCAATAATTGCCATGTCACACACAAACCACTGATAGATATTATATTGCTTGGTTAGGAACATTGCGACATCGATTCATATTACTCATCACATATGACATTTAGCTACAGGTATACCTTGCTCACATATTCTAGTTATACCCAGGGGGTATACTACATCAGTTCTTATAGGTAGATACCTATACCTTGTTACACCTGTATGTTACACATATATCAGTTACAGTTACATACTTACCTTTACTGATGTTACTTAGCGGTTTCTTCCTTTTATATGCTTACATTTCAGTTATGTCGCACATATTGTATTCATAGATTTGCGCATTCTTATATGGATTTTTCATGATGTTTTCTGGATTTGGGAACCGCAGGAGTTCATGAAATTATGCATTAATTGAAAAACCCGGTTTCCTTGATATGATATTTGCGCATCCACCATGAGTTTTATCGGTTCTGATTTATATATACCCCTACGAGGAGGCGTCGAGGCCGTAGAGGGTACATGGTGGGGCCCGAAGGTACCCCGGGGCAAGAAAAGGATGTCGATGTACCACGCCGATGAGCCCGGCAGGGGAACCATACCATCCGGTGACAGTACCAATGACTCGGCGGTAATCATGGGGAAACCGTTGGGAGTCATGTACGTATTGATACGTGAAAAGACGAGGGTCAGAGCTAGTCACTCGTGCTTTTCGGATAGCGTGTGATACGTACCTATCAGGATGCTAGTCTTGGTGACGGCATCTGATAGATTAGTATTTCTGTGTCGATACTTGGCACATTGGTTTTCATAATATTTCTAATTACTTGTGTATATATAACAGTGGGTTAGGACGCTGTTATATATACCCTTAGACCAATATTAGTGGAGTGGGACGCTAATATATGTGTATTGACCTCATCATTTTTATTTATGCAAATATATTTAGGATGTTAGAATGTTACTTAAGATTTAACATTTGGGATATAGGTGATTTATTTGAGATTTGATTTTGGATATATATACGAGACTCACTTGATTTTGTACATTCGGGATATAGGGGATCTATTCGATATGGTATATTGAGGAGATGTGAGACTTATATGATATGAGAGCCAATTGGGGGCTGATTTGAGGAATTGGGATTTTGAGTGTCTTGATAGATTGTGATCCTACCACGATGTCAGGATTCCGTGGAAATGACATATTTCACTCCATACCTCACATTTATCTGTTTTTGCACTGTTTCATGTATTAGTAGTACCTGTTAGTGTACCCTTCATGATTGTTGCATATTTACATTCTCATATCCTTATTGCATGATTATTGCATACTGATCGTCATATCATTATTGCTTCATATATTTATTGTACCTGCTAGTGTACTTTCCATTATTCTGCATTCATATGACCTGTTATTACTGTTAATTGCATATCTTAGATTCACGCTGTACGTGCATACTTGCGATTACCTGCATATGTTATCTACTATTCACGAGTTGGCAACTCACCCCCGTTGTGCCACAGTTGTTTTGCAGGGTGTTTCCCCAGGATAGTCGAGGCAGGCTATTCATCTATCATCTTTTGCTACAGATACCGCATCGGCTCACAGTGTGCTGTTTTGCTTAGGTGGGTTTTGGTGGTTATCTGTATTTTGTATTGTATATTGATGTATCCTTGTACTCTCCATCTACTGTTATTTTGTTGACTTAGAGACTTGGTGAGGACGATATTGTATATTATTTGTGGATTTGTTGTCTTTTATACAGTTTCCTTTCTATTGTCTTTTATTTCTTCGCTACGGCGTCGTATATTTGTTGTGATTGTTGTTTTCCGTCTTGGGCGTGTATTTGCTCCCGTTTGGGGATGCTTCATTTATATTTATGTTGAATTCATCTTTGGGCTAGTTTTTACAAAGGGGGTGCTGCCAAAATTTTAAAAGAAAGAAAGCTGGACTTTTAAAGAATTTGGGTTGTGATTTAAAATGTTTCAAAACTGCTATTATTTTTTCTTGTCTTTTTTAATGGTTTAGATTTCTGGGTTTGGCTTTCTTTTACTGCGTTACGTCTTTAGGCGTTGCGTAGTATTAGGGCCGTCACGTGCCAATTTCGGGTCGTGACAAGTTCGTCCCGTGGTCGGTGATGATGCATCTCGGGATGTCGAACCGGAATATCAGATTGTTTTGCAGGAACTTGATGGTCGTGGTGGCGTCCGGTTTCCTGATGGGGACGGCTTCGATCTACTTGGTGAAGTAGTCTACTGCGACGAGGACGTATTTGTGCCCGCCTGTACCGGTGGGGAACTGGCCGATCATGTCCAATCCTCACTGGGCGAACGGCCACGGGGATGTTAGGGCGGTTAGCTCGGTAGCGGGGAGGCGAGGGATGCTGCCGTGGAGCTGACAACTTTTGCATCTCCTGACTAGCTTCTGGGCGTCCTCATGAATAGTGGGTCAGTGGTACCCTTGGAGTAGCGCCTTTTGGATCAAGGTTCGGGCCCATTGGTGCGCACCGCCGACCCCCTCATGGATTTCCCGGAGGACGTAGTCGGCTTCGTGGGGGTCGATGCACCGGAGCAGGGGCTGAGTGAAGGACTTCTTGTAAAGGTTCCCATTGCTCCAGATGAAATGGCGGGCTTTGGCCCGGAGACGGCGGGCGGCTCCCCGATCTTCTGGGAGCGTACCGTCCTTCAGGAATTCCACGAGGGACCTCCTTCAATCTTAGTCGCCTTCCTGCGCCGCATACACGTGGAGTGTTGTTTCTCCGTCTTCCACGCTGGGCTGAGGCAAGGTCTCGAAGAGGATAGACCGCTTATTGTTGGCCGAGTATGACGAGGCCAGCTTGCTCAGGGCGTCGGCTTGGGCATTCAGCTGCCTGGGTATTTGTTCTACTTGGACTTCGTCAAAGTTCTTCCGGAGTTTCCTTACTTCGTCAAGGTACTTCATCATCAGAGGTTCCCGAGCTTCAAAGCAGCCGGTCACTTGACCAACGACTAGGGCTGAGTCGCCGTGGATTCGAATTATTTTCAGTCCCAGCCCGGCGGCCATGCGCAGTCCAGCCAGGAAGGCCTCGTACTCTGCCGCGTTGTTCGAGACTTTGAAACCGAGCTTCAAAGAGTACTCCATTTCCGCCTCGTTCGGGCCCCGGATAATGAGGCCGGCACCACAGCCTTCCTCGGTTGAGGACCCGTCGATGTAGATGATCCACTCAGGAACCGAGCCAGGCCTCTCTGCGATGGGACGCTGAGTTGTGATAGGCGGCGTAGACTCCAGTTTCTTGCTAGGGATGGTGCATTCAACGATGAAATCGTCCAGGGCCTGCGCTTTGATGGCCTGCCACGGGCGATATTGTTAGTGTATATGCCCTAGGGGCCATTATTGTATCATACTAGCATGTATATTACTTAATGGAAGCTTGGGATATTCACAGTTGTAAATACAGTCTTGCTAATCATGGTAGTATGCTACTAGGTTTTGTCTACTTTAATATGTGCATATGTTTCTTGTAACGTATCACTTATACATACCAGTAGAGCCCATAGGATCTTTGCTTGATTACCAGCGTTGTGATGGTAGTCACACTAGTGGGGGCTGGGTAGTCTATAAGCAACATCCTATACTTGTCCCTGGTCGTAGGATTATCGAGACAGGGCATCGATACTCCGGAGTAGACTAGTGTGTACGCTTCTCATCCCAGTTGGGGAGATGGTCTGTCCCACAGCCATTAGTACGTCGTACTGGAGATAGTATACAGGTGCTCGTTGGGTTACGGGTATACCGGACAGGACTCGCAGGAGAACTGACTGGATGGTATTATACCTAACGTCAGATAGTAGTTCTCAGGTGACATGTGTGCAGATAGTCTGTTGACTTAGGGTCGTCATTTGTCTCGTGTGAGTTCCCATTATGCTTTGATTACTACCCTACCACGGCTCAAAGGAGTCGTGCAAACAGGTTTTAGTTGGGTACAGTCCCGAACCACATGGAGGCAGTGAGCGACTGTTAGGGATTCATCTCTCCCGGTATAGGGAGCTGATATCGCACAGTGATTGGTTGGTCATTACCATAAGTCCCTGGCCAGGGCTGATGGAGAATTTCTGGTGGACTGATCAGTAGATTCTCGAATGGTCATGAGCCATACCGGCACGACTTGTACGGTTATTAGAGGTCTGACGTTCTTCACCTCCCTAGACCATACATGCGATACTCTTAGATGAACAGACCGGACTGCGTGGATATTGTTATGGACAGGCTCAGTAGGAGTTCGGATGGGTTTCCTCATCGGCCTTCTTATCGACATCTACCTGGGGACCGTTACGTACAGCTAGTGCCGCTTGCGGTCTGTGGTTAAACCCACTGCCAGCGTAGTGTCGAGTCTTTAGAGTCCCACATAGAGAGTTTCCCTGCTCCAGGCGAAACGATATAGAGGTCGTATGGTTTTACGACAATGGTTCGGACGCATACGTGTTTAAACGCACGTATGACGTTCGGACAGTTTTTACTAGCCGGCTTTGGTTTAAGCCAGATTCTAGTATCAGGTTATTGGATTTATACTGTCTAAAGTTTTTTCGTGTTTTCACGGATTGGAGGGGCGTTCTCGTAATTTTCCGGGAAGTTTCTAGAAGCATGATGACTTGGGGGTTAAGGTGGCATAAGCATTTATTGCTTAATGACTCATTTGTGTGATTCATCCTTAGAGTTAATGCTTCATTTATTGAGCTAATGACTCATGAGATGAATCACACAAGGTGAATGCATCAACCATGATGATTAATCATTTGAATTATTTATTTGATAAATTTTTATGGTTGATATATTCAAATGAGCTCATTATTCATATTCATTCTTATCATCACCTTCTCTCTCCTCAAGCTCTCTCATTCTTGAAACCCTAACCCTAACCTCTAATGTGTTGAGATCAAGGGTTAGCTAGACTAATTGATCCATAACCTCACTCTATATCCCCTAGGTAGCTTAGATTAGCACTTTGAGCAACCTAGTTATCTCAAGTTAGAGATCAAGCTTGGAGTAGGAGCTCTCGGGTGGATCGTCTTTGACTCGAGGAGGCCGTTGAGGTGCCGATATTCCAAGGAGCCCGTTGAGGTGCCGATATTCCAAGGAGCCTACGAGGAGTGCATGACAGCGATGAAGACCCGAAGGACAAGTAACGTGAGGTATAACTTCGAATCCGAGTAGTTAAACCTCTCGTAGTTTGCTAGTAACGGTTTAGATACGATTCATGCGCTCAAGTCCGTGTTACGAAGCTTTGATAATCGTTTTTTATATATTCCGCCTCCCCGCAAGTTCGTGGGGTGCGTGACATGGACTTACATATATTTTATGTCAAACTGAGATAGTTCCCACCTCCACTTTTCTAAGCGGCCCGAGGATTCTGGTGATGCAAGGATAGCCCCCAACGGGCGCTCGGTGAGGACGGCGATGGTGTGTGCTTGGAAGTAGTGCCGTAGCTTCCTTGAGGCCACCACGAGGGCTAAGACAATCTTTTCTATGGTTGGGTACCTCGTTTCCGCGTCCTTAAACACGTGGCTCACATAGTACACCGGCTTTTGCGCTCCATCAACCTCCCGGACGAGCACCGAGCCCGCTGCTTTGTCGGATACCGCCAGATACAGCGACATCTCGTCTCCTTCAACTGGTCGGGTGAGCAGCGGTGGCGTCGCGAGGTGCTTCTTCAATTGGTCGAAGGCAGCTTGACACTCCTCCGACCACTCAAACCTTGGGATCTTCCTCAGAGCCTTAAAGAACGGGAGGCATTTCTCCCCTGACCTGGACATGAAACGGCTCAGAGCAGTGACTCGTCCCGTGAGCCGCATGATCTCGATGTTGGTCTTGGGTGCGGCCATGTTGAGGATAGCGTCGATTTTCTCTGGGTTAGTTTCAATTCCACAGTGAGTGACCATGAAACCGAGGAACTTTCCCCCGGTGACTCCGAATGCGCACTTGGCGGGGTTTAGCTTCATCTTGAACTTGCAGAGCACTTCGAAGGCTTCGCCCAGATCCCTGGTATGGTCGGCCGACGAGATGGATTTGACGAGCATGTCGTCAACATAGACCTCCATATTCCTGCCGATTTGTGGCTTGAACATGCGATTGACCAACCGTTGGTACGTGGCCCCGGCGTTCTTGAGGCCGAAGGGCATCACCTTGTAGCAATATACTCCTCGATCCATTGTGAATGCGGTGAGGTCCTCATCTTCCGGGTTCATACGGATCTGGTTGTAGCCGGAGAAGGCATCCATGAAGCTCAACAGCTCGTGGCCAGCTGAGCTGTCGACGAGCTGATCTATTCGAGGGAGTGGATAGTTGTCCTTGGGGCATGCCTTATTTAGGTCGGTGAAGTCGACGCACATGCGCCACTTTCCGCTTGACTTCTTGACCAGTACTATGTTCGCCAGCCACTCCGAGTAGGGTACATTCCTGATGAAGTTGGCGGCGAGAAGTCGGTCAACCTCCTCTTCGATAGCCTTCTGTTTGAACGGGGCGAAGCTCCGCTTCTTCTGTCTGACGGGTCGGGCCGCAGGATCAACCCCGAGCTTATGGGAGATGACTTTGGGGTCAATCTCGGGCATGTCAGCAGGCGCCCAGGAGAAGCCGTCGGAGTTATTTCTGAGGAATCTGACCAGGTCATCTCGCTGAGTCCCTGTCAGGAGTGATCCGACCTGGACGGTTTTTCCTCGTCCCCTTCCGTCAGGGGCACCTTGGTCAGTTGTTTGACCGGCATCCCTCGGACCTCCTTCCGCTCGTCTCGGGTGTCCAGAGAACCCTTGATGTCGTTGTTCACCTCGGCGTCGTTGGCCGACCGCTCGGACGAAGACGTTTCGGTAAGGCATACCTTCGTGACCCGTTGGTTCCCGTAGACCCGGACTACCCCGCCTTGATTGAGAGGGAACTTCATCGCCAGGTGATAGGTCGATATCTGGGCCTGGAGGGAGTTCAGCGTCGGGCGGCCGAGGAGGACGTTGTAGGCCGACGGGACTTTCGCTACGATGAAGTCCACAGGTAACGTGCGGGTGCGGCTGGGCTCCCCGACGTTGAACTGCAGGGTGACTACCCCTTGCACTGGGATGGAGTGGTTAGTAAACCCCGAAAGGACATGTGAGGTCGATTTCAAGTCTGCTGGGGTGAGCCCCATGCGCAGAAAGCAGTCGTGGAAGAAGATGTCTGTCGAGCTGCCCGAGTCGACAAGTATCCGGTGGACTTCGTACCGGTGGATTCGGGTCGTGATCACCAGAGGGTCGTTGTGGGGCATGGATATGCCGTGGAGGTCTCCGTCGCCAAAAGTGATAGGCTCGTGGCCCCTGGCCTTTTTGCTCGGGCGGCCGTTGGCGTTTGTTGCCGGCATGGGGCGCCGAGTTTCGCAGGAGTTCTACTGGCCCCCTGCCGTCATGACCATAGTTCTTGACGGGCGACAGGGCTCGAGGTGAGGTTCCTCGACGTGGGACTTCGAGGACGAAGGGGAAGGATCGAGGGACCCACAGCCGACGGAGGAGTCGGTGACATCTGGTTGAGGTTCACCCGCGCCTCCGTTTTGTGGGAGGTGGCGGCTGGTACCAAGATCTTCAGGGCGATTGCTTGCCATGTGGATGGAGATCGGACGATCAACTTTGTTTTTTGTGGAGATTCGTTTCCCATAGACGGCGCCAACTGATGGAGGTCCTTTTCGGGTCTCCCTCAGATGTTGTCTTCCGTCGATCTCCCGGTGGATTTTGGAGGTGATCTCCTGTTGCGTGTGGGTCTCAATGGGTTTTAAGGAGATTGGTGATTCGGGGAGTTTAGCCGCGAGTACCTGCAAAGAAGACCTGGGGTGGTTTGGTACTACCGAGGACCCTCCGACGATCAAGTTAGTACTAGATCCGAGCAGAGTAACGGCTAAGTGGAGAAAAAATGGCTTCCTTGACCCCTCTGTGATGGGGGTTTATATAGCAGCGGCAACACGCAACAGCGGGCGCGAGAATCTCGCCGGAAGTTACGCTCCCGACGTAACGCCCACGTAAAGAGCGGGTCGCCCATTAATGGGGATCGTGATGGCGTAGAACGCGGGGCGTTGCTGGCGGAGAATCTGCGCGTGGCGAGATTCGCGGAGCGGCGGTTATGCCTGTGAGTGGTGGAGTTGTTCGGTCTGAGGGACCGAGGAAGACGGCCTCGGCTGAGGAGCTCGGAAACCAGCAAGAGGGCCGAGGAGTCTTGGCCTACTTACAGCTCAGGGCGAGCTGAGGAGCCGAGGATGCCGATTTGCGGAGGGCCCCGAGGAGGGCCAGCTTGTGCTTGCAGGTCGGGTACAGGGATGGCCTGGTCGGCCTTTGTGGGTCCTCTCTTCTGGGTCTTGGGACACGTCATCTACCACGTGTCCTGATCTTGGGAATCGCTAGTATTGAGCATCATCAGTAACAGAACGTGGAATTTGTGCATGGACCGTATAAACAACAAACGAACGTCTTTCATCCCAAAGTTTTTTTTCCAAAGGGGAGTGTCAAAAAGCCCAATTTTTTTTATATTAAAATAAAAAATAGTTATAAGTATAAAAATCCAAGATCAAAACCATCATAAACCGATGGCTTAAGATCGAAATTTTTAAAAGGAAGGTAATGCATTCTAATTTCGAACAATTGGTTCGCTACCAAAAGCCTTAGCATAAAAAATCTGAGATCACATCCCGAAGAACAATCTCTTTAGGCCTACATTGGAACCTAAAAATTCTATAGTTCCGTTCTTTCTAAACATGCCAAATAATGCTTACAGTCAGCATACAGAGGAGTGTTCCGATGGGTTTCTTTTGTACGTTGCGGCATTTGCAATATATAAGCATTACATCAATAAAATGGAGTATTTATTTTCACTTTACCAGTTTCATTAAAACTTTTGTTTAGTGACGAGTCGAGTTGTTTTTCTTCCTTTGGTCAAAACAGAAACGAAAAAAATATATAGCCTTTATTTAACAAAAAAGCTTACTACTATTAGCAAGAGAAAAGATTGAGTTTAGCTTGGAAAAATTAGAGTGTATTTGAACGTTGAAGTTTAAGCTGCTATATCTTTTACACGAAGGAAAAACCCAAGTTAATCTACCTTTATTCAACTGAACCCTATATTTTATAGGTAATTTTTGTAACTTTATATTTGTTTGAAACTGCATGTCTCTATACATTCTAGAAGAAGATGAAATTTAGCATTTGAAAGGCATGACTCTAATACTTAGAGGGAATAGAGACCGTATGCAACAGTGTGAGACCGGTTTTGACAACTTGACGGTGGCTACATTCTGATGTGTCGTTACGTTCAGAGGTTTGTGGAGGAGTGGTGAGATGAGAGACATCATACGATGTGAGAATGGAGGCAAGAGATATGTATTCGCCGCCATTATCATAGTATATTGATATGAGCGGTAATTGAAAATATTTTTTGACGAGATTTTTGAATTGGGGAAAAATGGTGGCAACATCAGATTTACGTTTCATAGGGTATAACCAGACATATTTTGTGTAATAATCAACAAAAATTACGTAATAGCAAAAACCATCAAAACACAATTCAGCGGGTCCCCAAATATCAGTGTAAATTAATTGCAAAGCCTTAGAAGCACGAAGTGAATTTTCAGAAAAAGAAAATTTATGACTTTTATTGCAATCACAAGAGTTACATTGAAAATTATTACCTACCGAGACATTAAACGCTAACTTATTTTTCCTAACAATTGACTGAAAGATTCGGATGGAGGGATGACTAAGAGGACAGTGCCACTCACTTATTTCTGATTTGGAGGTAGCGTGATTTTGAGGTTGGATTGAGCATAGGAGGTAGTAGACATCATTATGGCTATCCCTGCGAATAAAGAGATGCCCTCATGCGAAAATTCTTTAACAAAAAATTAGAGGGAAACAACTCAAGTGGGACTTTGTTTAATTTGCAAAATTTAGAAACATAAATTAAGTTTTGAGTAATAAATGGTGCACATAAAACATTATCTAAAAGAAAAGGATTTTAGGACGAGTGCAGTGTTGTTTTACCGATATGGGAAATTTTCAAACTTGAATCTTCACCTATGTTGATCTCATCGGGACCACCGTAATCGGTGTAGCTGTGAAGAGTCCCAATATCGGACGTAATGTGGTGAGAAACACCGGTGTCCAATATCCAGGAGGAGAGAGCGGGCCGGTTGGCATTTGTGTTGTTTTCCATAGGTTGAGAGAGCGTCTGCGACAGGAATCGCAGCGAATTGGTGTCACGCCCCGCTTCCTGGTGTACGGACAAGGGAACACGACATGGCCCGCTACGTATTTACTCAGAAGTAAACACGCTAAGCGTAAATAAACAATATAACAAAGTACACAAGAAAAATGACAAGAGATAATTGGACAACAAATTTTATTTATTAAACATTTCTTTATAATACAACTGGAAATGTAAATACAATGCGGAAAACAATGCCTAAACAATGGCATAAACTGAAAAGAAAAGTATATACAAGTATCTAAAACTCGGGACCTTCTGTGAACTGCTCCAAGTCGTCAGCATTGGGTTCTATCTCTAGTAAGTCGGATCCATCTGACAACATTCCAAATAAAGAAGAGAAAATGAATGTCGTCAGCGAATAATCGCTCGGTAAGTCCCAAAGAAAGAAAGAAGTAGAATAGACAGATAAGATGATATAACTGGTAAATTGTTTGATTGTTATGTTAACGCAATTGTTTGTAGCTTGGTACAGAATATGTTAGTGTATACGAGAGGAGTCCAACTATTCCGTGGACTAAGGTATACGGAGTACAAGGAACCGTTAAGCCACGGAACAACAGCAATAGATATTCAGGTTAGGTGTATTAAAGTGACCATCATCGTACCACTTCTAACACATTCCGTACCAATCTACCCCTTAAAAATCCCGTAATGTTTTATTGTATTGTTTATATTGATTTGTAGATAGATGACTTGCCGAAACCATGATATCAATTGTTCATGTAAACGGATAATGATGTAAACGGATAGTCATGTAATCATGTCAATGAATACCCATGGTTCGGTTAGTTCAAGTCAAGTTAATATGGATTGTATCTGGTATAAATGGATTTATGTTGTACTGAAGTTATCATTGAATTGTATTTGAGTATAGATTGTTTTCAGTTTTGATCGAGACTCAGACCGAGTCAGACATTTTAGACAGAATTGAAATCCTGAATTAGTTTTGGTGTTATCGGTAACTGATGCTCATGGACGGCAGAATTTGTGTCTTTTTTCAAGACAATTACCGTATTGATAACACCGTTTTTAATTTGTCTACATTAAATAGACAAGCATCCACTTTTTCCGGCTTCCCGAGGCTTAAGAGAATTGGTCCCGCTTAAACTTATATTTATTAGGATCCTTATTGTAATTTAATATAACTTGAGGGGGTTGTATGAAAAATAATTTTGATATATTTTCAAAATAAATCTCAAGTATTTATTTATCGTCTTTAAGGTTTTCATAGATGTAATTTTTATAAAATGAGATATTCTAGTGGATATAAATCTAAATTGAGCAGTATATGATATTTTCATGTAAATTGATTTGTGTTGATTCTTGATGGTATTTTCATGAACTTTGCGATTCTTTTCTTTTGATTTAGAAAACATGGAATATATTATATATTCAAAATAGATATTCTGATAATATTTATATATATATATAATTATTAAAAAATAGAATTTCTTGATTAATAAAAATCACGTTTTCTAAAAAATTGTAATAAAAATTCCATCGAGATCGTATACTCCGTGAGAAGGTCTGCATCTCGCTCTACTTGTCCCGAGGACGTAAAATAACCCACACCATCCCGACCGGGTTCCCCAAAATGGGCTGTAGAGGTTTATTTGCAAGGAATTAATTAAAACAATTCAAAGAATACAGTTTTTGAGAGTTAAGGTATTTTAATATAAAATTGTATTATCCCACAAAATATTGTTCCAAAAACCATCGTGCTATGTCAAGATGAGTGTTGTGATGAGCTAGGTCATTACCTCGTGAGTTTTCTAAAGGTAATATGAGCAAAATGATAAACTAATGTCGTATGTAAACTTGATGGTATTTTACCGCAAAAATTAAATAAAAGTTGTACTACATATTATTTTGATTTGAAACTTATTGTAAATGTTGTTTTATATTTGTTAAACAATATAAGAAGAGATGGTTAATTTGTTGTTTAAGAAAAAATTGAATATTTAAAGAAAAGAGAATCGGAAATCGGAATAACTCCGTTTCCGACGAGTTTTGAAAAGAGAGTGTTTTAGATTAGAAATGGAGAAGGGGAGAGCGAAATTAATGATTTGGAGAGAGAGGAGAGGTAGAGGGAACTCTGGAAGGCATCGTGGAGTCGCCTTGTCGCCGGATTTGTCCCGAATCGTCGCCGGAACTTTGACCTTGGCTAACTTCACTTGTACAACTTTTGGACTTAGAAATTTTAGAGAGTTTTGGCAATGGATTTCTGAATGAGGAGGGGTAGGGTGTAGAGTTGTATTTATAAGAAAAATTAGGGTTTAGGGTAATCAATAATGAAATTAAAAATATGCATTAAAATGGATTAAAGAGGTGAATTATCACTCTCTGGATAAATTCAGGGAAATCAAACATAACTAGGGTAGTGGGGGAGGCCAAGGGGTGCTAGGGTGAAATTTTGGAGGTATTAGGGACGGGAGGACCGGCGGCGCCGGACCCAATAAGGATCTCGCCGGTCGTTGTAGGGGTGTGGGGCTCAGGATCTTGGCCACGTGTCCTAGTCGTAGTTAATAGTCTTTTGCACATGTTTGATTTTTCAGTGACTTTTCATTTTACATGTATTGCACGTGTAAAATTTTGGTCTTCTAAAAGTTTAAAAGAAAAATCAGCAAAATTAATATGTGGCTGGAGGGATTCGAACACAGGGGCTACGTCACAGCAGTGCAAGGCTTTACCAATGAGATACAAGTGCTTTCTTGATGTTCAATAGCAAATTAAATACTTATAGCATACACAGGGTTGCAAATAATCCATTTGTACATTAGCTTTTAAACAAATTTTCTGTACATTAAAACGGAGTCGTTACATTCTACCCTCTGTTCCCCTCCGAACGGCGGTCGAGACGACGTGAGGACGTCTTGCCTGAGCTTCGGGGTAGATGCTATATGGTTTTATCCGTCCACCTCTCCGAAAATGCCAAGTTGATTTATGGCACCGTGTATCGGAGGTTTAGACGGATGCGGTCGATATAGCAGACTTCGTCAGATTCCCCCTCGTTTGAGGGTTTTTTGATTGTGGGGACGCTCTTCCCTGCAGACGCAAGCCTCTGCAGTTAATTACGCTACCGCATCGCGGTAACAATTTTCTCCTTCTCCAGAATTTCACTTCGTGTCGTGGGTGTTTGCTTTGTTTGTGGTTGCCCGTGGATTGTATACGGAGACTAATTTATGTCGTCGCCCGTAGGACGTGGATTAGTCCAAATCCGTATTTTCTTAGATTTGGGTTTGGTGTTTTAGTTTAAGGATACGTTAGCTATATTTAGGCTAAGATCGACTTAAACGTTTGTTAAGGATACGTTAGTCTGATTTGAAACTAAGATCAACTTAACGGGATCGTTTAGATCCGACAAAAGAGCATTTGGGCTCTATTGTTCCAGTTTAGGGACATGGTGGTCAATATTCCAGTTTAGGGACATGGTGGTCAATATTCCAGTTTAGGAACATGGTGGTCCATGTTTAGTTTAAGGACGCTTAAGTCCGTGGGTTTAAGGACCCTACAGTCCGTGTTTTAGTTTAAGGACGCATAAGTCCGCGGTTTTAAGGATTCCACAGTCCGTCTTTTGGTTTAAGGACGCTTAAGTCCATGAGTTTAAGGACCCCACAGTCCGTATTGATGTGTGGTTGTCGGGACCCGTCATCTCTCTGACGTCGTTGAAGGATTACAACGATAGGAGTCAAAGGAATTCGGAGATGTACCCTCGAACCGGATGTAAATTGATTTAAGAGAGCAGCTGTGCTCAGTCAATTTAATTTGAGGACTTACGGCCATGATTGGGCTAAGTCTAGTTGAAAAATATTCAACGCTTTTATTTGTTTTTGGTCTATTAGACCTGTGCTAGGGCTTTGCCCTGGTTTAAATGATGCATTGCACTACTTTTTATTTTTGTTTGGGCTCTGCCCATAAAAGATGCAGAGCATTAATTTTGTTTGGGCTCTGCCCATTTATAAATGATGCAGAGCATCAATTTTACCTGGGCTCTGCCCATTTATTGCTTCGCAATTTATTTTGGCCTACTAGGTCTTTTGATTTGGGCCTGGCCCTTTATCAAAAGAAATGCATTGCATTTGTCAGGCGCTTTGCGTTACTCAATGAGCGCAAGTGCTTGCAGTGATGACACGTGTCACGCAAGCGCAGTGCACTGCGCCAGTGCGCTGCGCTTGCGCTGCTGACACGTGGCGCGCTGTGGTGAGTTGCGCCAGTTTCAGAGAGCAAAGCTCTATTTCAAAAGCGCATAGCGCAAGTGGTTCAGATGCTGACACGTGGCGCTCTCTGGTGGCTTGCGCCAACCCAAGAGCGCAACAGTGCAGTTTTGCAAGTGCAAGGCACTATTAACTTGAGAATCTTTTAGATTCCAGAACCAATGGTTCATAAAAAAATGCAAAGCACTATTTGTTTTCTTGATCTAATTTAGATCAAAGAAAACAAGTTTCTCTTGTTTTTCTTATTTCAGGGAACCAGAGGTTCATAAAAAGTACAAAGCATTATTTTTATTTGTTTTTTATTGAAGATCATTGATCTTGTTCTTAGATCAATAATCTATTAGAAGAAATCCTTCTATCTTAAAGGTTTTTACCTTTTTCTTCTTGAAATTCTTTCAGAGTTCTCTCTGTTTGAAGTTCTTGATTTTTTCAAAATGTTAATGAATTTGATTTGGGGTCTAGGGGCCTTTATATAGTGCCCATAAATTTATTAAATTTGTTAAAGAGATCTTTCTCTGAGTGATTTGGGGAATTTTTCCCACCGTTGGATCTTTGATCCAAGGGCTCCTGTTTTACAGAAGAAAATTTTCTTGTTTTAACAAGAACAGAAAGATTTCTTTAAAATTTTAATTTTGTTTGGCACAAATGCCCCAGCGCGTGACACGTGTCGCGCAGCGCACAGCGCAGCGCATCTGCGCTGACACGTGTCGCACAGCGCAACTGCGCTTGCGCATCTGCGCTGACACGTGTCGCGCAGCGCAGCACTTGTGCAACTGAAGCGTTGTTTCCTTTAATTTTTTTTTAAATAGAGCTTTGCTCTGATTGGGCGCGCTGACTTGGACGCTGCGCTGATATATCAGCTTTTGACACGTGGCGCGTTGCGCGCAGCGCAAAAAATCTGAAGCGTTGCTTTGAATTTTGAATTTTGAAATTCAAACAGAGTTTTGCTCTGATTGGGGGAAACAAATGCCCCTGTTCCCCCAATCAGAGCAAGGCTCTGCTTGAATTTTGAAAATTCAAATTTTGAAGCAACGCTTCGGTTCCCGTGCGCTGCGCGCAACGCGCCACGTGTCAGAAGTTGACACGGCAGCACAACGCCCAAGGCAGTACGTCCAATCAGAGCAAGGCTCTTTAAAAAACATAAGCAACGTTTAACTGCGCAAGCGCACGGCAGCGCGACACGTGTCTGCGCAGTTGCGCAAGCACGACTGCGCAAGCGCACCGCAGACACTTGCGCAAGCGCTTCACTGCGCGACACGTGTCCGCGCAGTTGCGCAAGCGCTGTTGCGCAAGCGCTTCACTGCGCGACACGTGTCACGCGCTGGTGAGTTGCGCAACAACAGAATGAAGATTTAAGGATATTTTTTATGTTCTTGTTTAAACAAGAAAATTTCTTCTGTAAAACAGGGGCCTTTAGATCAAAGATCCAACGGTGGGGAAAATTCCCCAAATCACTCAGAAAAGATCTTTTTAACAAATTTAACTGATTTTTGAGCACTATAAAAAGAACCCCAGACCCCATTTCAAAGAGATATACAGAATCTGGTTTTAAAAAAAAAAGAAGAAAGAAGAGAACTCTTGAACTCCTTGAGAACACAAAAAGAAGGTAAAAACCTTTAAAAGAAGAGAGAATTCTCTTAGGAATAGATCATTGATCTAAGAAAAAGGTCAGTGATCTTTAACAAATAAATAAAAATAATAAAAATAGTGCCTTGCACTTGCTATGAACCTCTGGTTCTCTGAGACAGAAAGAAAGAAAAGATTTTTTTCTTTTTCTTTGATCTAAATTTAGATCAAGAAATTAAAAAGTGCTCTGCACTTCTTTTCTTGAATCTAAAAGATTCTTGGTGCTTTGCACAAATGCAATGCATTACTTGAAGGGCCAGGCCCAAATCAAAAAGACCTAGCAGGCCAAAATAAGTTGCAAAGCAATAAAAGGGCTGAGCCCAAATAAAATTGATGCTCTGCATCATTCATAAAGAACAGAGCCCAAAACAAATTGATGCCCTGCATCTTTTCTGGGCAAAGCCCAAATAAAAATAAAAGGAAATGCAAAAGCAATGTTGGACATTTTTTTTACTGGACTTAGCCCAATCGTGGCCATAAGTCCTTAAATTAAATTGGCTGAGCAAAATGGCTCTCCTAAATCAATCTACATCCGGTTCGAGGGTACATCTCCGAACTCCTTTGACATCCATCGTTGTAATTCCTCAACGACGTCAAAGAGGTGACGGGTCCCAACGGACACACACCCAACATCGGACCGAAACGTCCCTAAACTAATATCGGACCGAAACGTCCCTAAACTAATAATGGACCGAAACGTCCATAAACTAATATCGGACCGAAACGTCCTTAAACTAACATCGGACCGAAACGTCCCTAAAACTAATATCGGACCGAAACGTCCCTAAACTAATATCGGACCACCACGTCCCTAAACTGGCACAATAGAGCCCAAATGCTCTTTTGTCGGATCTAAACGGCCCCGTTAAGTCGATCTTAGTCTCAAACTGGACTAACATATCCTTAACAAACGTTTAAGGTGATCTTAGCCCCAAACACGGCTAACGTATCCTTAAACATTCAAATGAATTATAAAACTCCCAATCAACTCTGGTTCGAGGGTACATCTCCGAGCTCCTCTGATACATGTTGTTGTAATCCTTCAACGACGTCAGAGAGGTGACGAGTCCGGATGGCCATACATTAAATTAATCACTACGTTGAGTTGATCTTAGTCTAAAACAGGACTAACGTATCATTAACGAACGTTTAAGTTGATCTTAGCCGCAACGCGACTAATGCATCCTTAAACTGAAAACACCAAACCCAAATTTAAGTAAATACGGATTTGGACTAATCCACGTCCTACGGGCGACGGCATTACTCAGTCTCCGTATACAATCCACGGACAACCACAAACAAAACAGACACACACGACACGAAGTGAAATTCTGGAGAAGGAGAAAGTTGTTACCGCGAAGCGGTAGCGTAATTAACTGCAGGGGCTTGCGCCTGCAGGGAAGAGCGTCCCCACAATCAAAAAACCCCTCTTGCGAGGGGGAATCTGACAAAGTCTGCTACATCGGCCGCATCCGTCTAAACCTTCGATACACGGTGCCATAAATCAACTTGGCATTTTCGGAGAGGTGGACGGATAAAACCAATTAGCATCTGCCCCGAATCTCAGCGTCAGGACATCGCGGTCCTGTGCGCCGCCTTTCGGAGGGGAACAGATTCTGGTACGCCCGGTGGGACCTCTTCCTCTTTCCACTCCACACTTCGTGTGTCGTCTTCGCGAACCAATCGCGGTTTGTTAAATGGTTGTCTTCGGATTTCAAGTTACTAAGATTTGGTCTTTTACCTGGTGCAGAATTCAAGATTCAATGGCCTCTAGCTGTACCAACTGCTCGAAATGCCGCTGCAACGGACGCTCCACCTCACCAGGAGGTGTAGCATATGGGCCCCAAGCGGCTTCCTTCCTTACTCTGCCGGTAGACCAGGCGACTCAAGCCACCACCGGCTTGTTCTTCGGGACTATGATCCCACTTGCAAACTTTTCTGCACCAATACCTGCACCGGAAGTGGGTAAAAAGTCGGTCTTCAACCGGCTCATTGTTCCGACAGCCCCTGTCAACGGGTCGCCCGCTACTAAACCGACAGCCTCCGTTTTCACCAGGCTAGGTTAGAACTATAAAGTGGCCATCCCAAAGAGGGCAACGGCCGCTGCTTCGAAAGTCGTTAAGGCAGCCTCTCCCATCAGAGAGTCGGTCTTCGCAAGATTGACGGTTCCCACTCCTCCCCCAGCTGGTCAAAAGGCATCAGTCTTCGATAGGCTGACATCGGCAGTTACCCCACACTCAAACAGGGGGCAACAGGAAACCATCTCGATTTCCGAGCCAGTCCCAACGGCTCGTCGTGCGCGACGTCGCCATTGGCGACGAGTGAGGAAGGCAGGGGGCAGTTCCCCCTCAGGGCTAACTCCACCTGCTCCGATGGTGGAGGTCAACGCTACTGTTCCAACTGGGAACAGCTTTGAATTACTGAGGAAGGTGAGAAAGAACTCTCCGATTGCTGCATTGAAAAGGTCTCCGCCCATGGAGAAAGCTCCGGAGACAAAGCATGAACAGCCCCCTCAACGGCTATCGTCAAAGATATACAAGGTTTGGCGGAGGGTTCAAGACTCTGTGATTGACCCAGATCACTTTCATCGCCAGAAAAAGGCAAAGGTGGAAAAGGACAAAACCCGCCCCGTTAAACAGCAGGGGGCAACAATTGCTAGCATGCCCATTTTAACGGCTCCTTCAACCTCGATGGCCCACAAAAGAAGGAGGCCAGAGAAAGCTCCCGCGTCAGCGGCAAAGTTTAAAGGCGGTGAACCTAAACCTCCAAAGTCAGGAGGCATAACAGTTCATACGATTTATATGGCTTCTGGAAAGGAAGAAATCCGTACTTCTACGGGTCACCGGCCGCTTACCCGATCATTGACCAAGGCTCAGGAGCAGCAACAAAAGCTCCAGGAGATGATGACCACAATGGCTGCACTCACTGGGCCAAAAGAGAACCCTGAGACGTCCTTAGATGAGCGCCAGGAGGAAGAGACCGACGCCGAGTTCCTTCGCCGAGTACTGGAGAAGAGGGACAAAGAGGCTGCTGAACAAGCGGCCAACATACAGCGGATGGGCCTCCTCTTCCAGGACATGATAGGGATGATGATACAACAAGATCCTCCCGCTGAAGAACCCCTAACCGTCCTTGGAGATGATAAGGGAGATACATTAAATCCGCAGCCCGCTCTATTGACAGCTAAAGAGGATACAATCTCTAAGACTGATCTGGACGAATACATAGCCCAGCAAATAAAGGTTCATCATGCGGCCGAAGCAGCCGGCCACGTCGTAAAAACGAGGCGGCCATATCCAGGTTGGTATGACTAAATCAAGTACCCGCCGGGTTACACAATTCCCAAGTTTCATGTCTACAAAGGGACTGGCAATCCCCATCAGCATGTCGTCCAGTTCAGGGCGCTTTGCGGTAACACCGGCGGCGATGACAAGCTTTTGCTCCGCCAGTTTGTCGGAAGTCTATCAGATACGGCGTTCGAGTGGTACTCTGAACTCCCTAATGATTCTATTAAAACCTTCGCGGAGATGGAGCTGCTGTTTACCCAACGCTTTGCAAGTGCCAGTGAACGTACCCCGATGACGGCACTGATTAACGCTAGGGTAAAACCCGGCGAGACATGGGTTCAGTACGCTATACGGTGGCGTAATCTATGGTCAAAGTGTGAGCAGCGCATAGAAGAAGCCCCTGCGGTGGGAATGTTTGTTGGAACTCTTGATCCACAAGCAACCATCTCACAGTTTATGATGTTTTTCAAGCCGACTTCCTTCCAGGCTTTGATTGACAAACTAGCGCAAATGGACCAGATGGGTCATAAACCCCCTCTCCCAAAGCCAGATTCCCGAACTGACAAAGGAAAGGGAAAAGCGATCATTGTCGCTAATGCTCAACAACAACCGAACGACTTGAAGCCGGTTGCTCGTCCAAACAATACGCGCCCTTACGTACCCCTTGAGGATAGGATGGGACGTCCTTATCCCTTTCCCCGCGATAAAACGGAGAGCTTATTCGAGCTGGCATTACGCAACAGACTCATAAATCTGCCAGATCCAAAACGTCCGTTGCAACCAAGTGACGTCAACGAACCTAATTACTGCCTCTATCATCGAGTGCTAGGCCATCCGATTGAGGACTGCTACGTTTTCAAAAATTGGCTTGAAAACCAGTATAGACAGGAAAAATTTGCGTTATCTGACAAATGGAAGGTGAATCCCCCGCAACCCCACACCTCTAAAGGGACGAATACACCGGGGGCAACATGCTCTGTCATTGAAGAAAATCCGTGGGAGGTTGTATTATCATCAAAAACGAAGAGAATGCTAAATGATCTTCGGACATGTCCAGCGATCAAGTGGAAAAGCCCATTGGAACCGCAGGTCGTTGAGGGGATGTTAAAGCCACGTCCAACTCCAAAGACCAATAATGGGGGTTCAAGCACTAGTAGCCAGTCGTCAAAGTCTTCGAAGAAAAAGAAGAAGGCCAAGAAACCGGTGAAGCCTAGCGATAGGCGCGCGGACTTGCAAAAGCAAATTGACGCGCTGGAAGAGTACAACCAGAAGGCGCGGACTCCCATTACATTGCAAGAATTCCTCAACCACGTCTTCCAAGCAGAAGATGAGGGAGATAGTTCATCAAATGAATCTGAAGAACATGTGGCAAGTTGCCATGTGATTTCCCATTTGTCCACAACCGATGAGGAGACTCCTCGCACTGGAAAGCTGGGGGCAGAGCCTGCACTAAAAATGCTGGAGCCGTCGGATGAAGTGATTGATGCATTCCTAAATCAGGCGTTCTTAAAGGGCAAAGCTGATCGGGATAACGAAGCGGTTATATTCGAAAGGGCCAAACGCCAGCGCATTGACGAAAGAATTGCGGTACTCCCGCTAGGACAAAATACACCCACCACAGATAAAATCAAGTTCAAGATAAAGAAGAGATTCGCTAAGGCTGTGTCAATGGGTATAAAGCTACCACCCTCTGAGAAAAACATTACGGGTGAAATGGAAAACCACCCCTCCTATTGCTTGTACCATCGGAAGGTGTTGCATCCCACCGAAGAGTGCAAAGCTTTCGGTAAGTGGTGGCAAGGATATGTTACTCACCGGCAACAGTTTAAGCGGAAAAAGCGCAAAGCCCGCCGAGAGCAGAACGGAATGATCAAAGTGCTTGATAAAACTAGCAGTGGTTGTTGCATGATTGACGCCGGTAGATCACAAGTGCCTACATTCGGGAGTGATTCTGATGAAGAGCTAGAACTTGCCCCTCTCTTTAAAGAGTCCGCTTCAGGAAAAAAAGAAGAACCGAAGGTCTGCGAAAATATCCGGTTGCGAAATCGGACGCTGCCTGAAAAGAACCTCGGACCCTTGAATAGAAAAGATAAAGGGAAAGAAAAGGTCTCTGAGGATATTACTCTCGATGACCAAGTTGCGGAAGAGTTAACCGCTAAGAACCCACTAAAGAAGAATAAGGTGGATTACAACGTTTTAGCACATCTGAGGAAACTGCCCTCGCAGCTCAGCATTCTCGACGCCCTTTTGCTATCAAAAGAGGCGAGAGATTCATTGATTAAGGCACTCCAAGACCCGGAACAATTCCAAGCATGCCTGGCTGAGGAAAAGATGAAGGATGAGTTGGAGGAAGTACACACGGCTGATGTTACTTTTGGCGATGAGGACCTTCTACTTGGGACTTGCGAACACAATCGCCCTCTCTACGTTTCGGGATACTGCCATGATATAAAGATAGGCAAAATTCTGATCGATAACGGGTCGTCTGTTAACCTACTCAACGTGCGGGTGTTGAAGGAAATCTGCATGAGCGTCCAACACCTTGCTCGGGACAAGATCACCATATCCGGGTTCGACTCCCAATCGTCAAAGACTCTTGGATCTGTGATACTGACGCTACGTTTCGGATTACTCGTCACGGACATTAAGTTCCACGTCATAGATGCCAAGACATGCTACATCGCTTTGCTCGGCCGACCATGGTTACACGAGTACAACATCATCCCTTCTACACAACATCAGTGTATGAAGTATTTTAAGGATGGTTTCGAATATACCGTGACGGGAGAACTGAACCCGTTCTCCGTGAACGAGGTCCGCAAATACGAAGATGCCAAATACTTCTTGCCGGATTTCGAAGACACGGAGAAGTGTCACAAGCCGAAAGATAAAACTAACGCCACCATCCCTGTCTTCGGCAGTGATACCGAGGAAGAAGAGGAGATCGTTTATTCGGGTCCGCCCCAACCTAACAAGCCAGGACCGTCCACTCCTACATTAGTCTTTGGTAGTGACTCGGAGGATGAGGTCCATGTCGTATTCTCTGTTCGGCCTTCAATACGGGCTTCCGCTGATGAAGAGCGAAGTCTGCAGATAACCATGGTACCGCTTGAACATTACAAAGAACTGGATGCACTCAACACCAACAGCGTAGAAGAATTGCAGACATTTTATATCCCTCCCGGACGGGAAGGCGAGAAGGCAATCCTATTTTACCGTTCTGAAGAAAACAAGGTGGAAAAAGAAGTTTGGCATGGCGTGGATCCCACGCTCGACAGGCTTCAGCCTATCTGTCTTCCCAGATATTATACCGAAGGTTTGAAGAAACTGCTGAAACGCCAGGGGATATCCTTCAGACAGACCGTTAGAGAGGCTAAATTCTATGACAGGGTCTGGAATGTTTCCGGGACCCAACGCAAACTGCCTAACGGGAGAATGGAAACAAAAGGGCTTGGGTACATCCGGCTAAAGAAACGAGAGCTAGTAAATAGCTGTTATGTCATGTATGACTTCGATGAAGATGCGGACGCTCAATGGGAGGACGCTAATCCTAAGCCAGTAAAAGTTCCTGATGAAAAATTGCCCGGTCCATCATTTGAAGAACAAATGGACAGGCTTATAAGGGAAGCTGGTCAAAAAGTCCGAGATGACCACAACCGCGAGACGGCCATCTATGAGAAAGCCAAGACGCAACGCCTTCTCCGACAGGCCGTGAAGGATGAAAAGGCCGCTCCTTGTCAACCTGCTACAAAAAAGGTTCGACGCGAAAGCAAAAACAAGTCAGAGGGCAGAAAAGACGCTCAACAACCACAAGGCAGAGCTAAGAAACCACGTATCCGAGAGTCGAGCGTTACTGACTTAGCCCTCATGAAGAAAATGGGTCGAGCATACTCATTTCCTCGGAACAAAACAAGGAAGATATTTGATCTTGCTCTAAAACATCAAATGCTTACGCTGCCAGAGTCCAAGCACCCCGAGCACGCAGGCGAGGTATTCAACCCAAATTATTGCTTTTATCATCGAGTAGTAGGGCATCCGCTTGAAGATTGCTTCAGCTCCGAAAGAACTGGAGGACGGCATACATACCACTGCGGATAACCTCAAGAAAATTGAGTTGGGGACGATAAACGATCCGCGACCGACATTCGTCAGCGAACTGCTGTCCGAGGAAAAGGTGGCTGCGTTAAAGGACGTCCTTGTACAGCATAAAGATTGCTTCGCATGGAACTATTCCGAGATGCCGGGACTTGATCCAGAAGTTGCTGTACATAGACTGGCAATATCCCCGAGTGTTAAGCCGGTCAAACAAGCGCCGAGAAGAATGCGGCTTGAGCTCGAAATGAGCATCAACGCGGAAGTCAAAAAGCTGATAGACTCCGGCTTTATCCAAGAGGTTCAATACCCTGAATGGATTGCTAATATCGTCCCAGTGATGAAGAAAAATGGTACGGTGCGCATATGCGTGGACTTTAGGGATCTCAACAAAGCCTGCCCGAAGGATGATTTCCCAGTACCAGTCACCGAACTGATGATAGACAACACGTCCACGCATGAGATTTTCTCATTCATGGACGGCTCATCAGGATATAATCAAATAAAAATGCACCCTGAAGACCAGAAACATACGGCTTTCCGGACTCCTTTGGGAATATTCTGTTACAAGGTGATGCCCTTCGGTTTAAAGAACGCCGGTGCAACCTACCAAAGGGCCATGACGAAGATTTTCGATAACCTTATACACGAAATTGTTGAGTGCTATATCGACGACCTCGTTGTTAAAAGCAAATCATATGAGGAACATCTCGAGCATCTGAAGACCGTATTTCAACGTCTTCGACAATACAACTTGAAGATGGACCCTCTGAAGTGTGCATTCGGGGTTTCCTCGGGCAAATTCCTGGGATTCGTCGTTCGACACCGAGGTATCGAGATAGATCCGTCCAAGATCAAGGCAATCATGGGAATGCCTCCGCCGAGAACTCTCAAACAGCTGCGGTCTCTCCAAGGGAAGCTCGCGTACATACGGCGATTTATAGCCAACCTCTCGGGAAAGTGCCGCCCTTACAGCCACCTGATGAAGAAGGGAACCCCGTTCGTCTGGGATCAAAAGTGCCAAAGCGCACTAGACGAGATCAAACAGTACCTGCAAAACTCTCCAGTGTTGGCTGCTCCAGTGAAGGGAAAGCCTCTCATTCTTTACACGGCCGCCCTTGAAGGTTCTTTGGGCGCATTATGGGTACAAGAGAATGACTAGGGGAAAGAAAGAGCACTTTACTATTTAAGTCGAGTGCTGCTGGGGGCAGAAAGCAATTATTCCCCCATTGAAAAACACTGCCTGGCGTTGATCTTCGCAATAACAAAGCTTAGACATTACGCATTAGCGCATGAAGTCTATCTCATTTCAAAGGTGGACCCTCTCAAATATCTAATGTCAAAGGCCATATTGACAGGACGACTCACTAAATGGGCCCTACTCTTAATGGAGTTCTCGATAGCATATCGACCACTCAAAGCAGTAAAAGGCCAGGCCATCGCCGACTTCCTTGCTGAGCACCCGATACCAGCCGACTCTCCTTTAAACTGCGATCTTCCAGACGAACATGCGTTTGATGCGATCGATGGTGATAATACCCGATGGGAGCTTTATTTTGACGGAGCATCTTCCGTGAAGAAGCGCAAACAAAGTACCCCTATAATCAAATCGGGGGTAGGACTCATCTTTATAACTCCACAAGGAGGGATAATGCGCTACGCGTTCTCCCTGACGGAACCGAGGACAAACAACGAAGCCAAATACGAAGCTCTGATAGCAGGCCTCGAGATCGCCATTGACATGGGAATTGAAAACCTCCTCATATACGGAGATTCGCAACTGGTCGTTAGTCAAGTAAACGGCGATTACCAAACATGCAAACCGGAATTGGTAAAATACGGTGAAAAGGTGCAACAACTGCTAACCCAAATTCCCTCCTATACTTTGGAGAGCATACCACGCGCGGATAACAGCAAAGCGGACGCGTTGGCCAAACTCGCTAAAGAAATGGCTGACGAGAACCTCGATGACGTTAGAATCATGGTACAAAGTCGTCAGGTGCTCGCCCCCGCAGAAATACCTTCGGAATCACCCAAAGAGAAGGGAGTGACTGGACAAGTGACCTTGCAAATAAAAGAACATGAGAAGGTTGAGGATTGGAGGGAAGTCTTTATAGACTACTTCAAGTCCCACCAAATGCCCGAAGATGCGTCCGCAAGACATCAACTCATAAAACGAGCTCTGTCTTTCGCCTTCGTCAATGATACTCTATACAAGAGGTCATTCGATTCTCTGTGGCTGAGATGCTTAGGGCCAGACGAATCGGAAAGAGTCGTTCAGGAAGTTCATGACGGAATCTGCGGTTCTCACCAAGCAGGTCCAAAGATGAAGTTGAAGATCAAACGGATGGGCTATTACTGGCCCACGATGATTCAAGACTGCATCGAATATGCGAAGCAATGTCACTCATGCCAGATTCATGGGGACTTCATCCACCAGCACCCAAATCCGTTGCATCCGACGGTAGCTAGCTGGCCATTCGAAATGTGGGGGACTGATATAGTCGGCCCCATCGAACCAGCATCGTCTAAAGGACATTGTTTCATCCTAGCGACGACTGACTACTTCTCAAAGTGGGCAGAAGCAGTACCATTGAGAGAAGTGAAGACGGAGAATATCCTCCATTTCTTCAAAACGCACGTCATATATCGGTTTGGGACTCCGAGGCGGATCATCTCCGATAACGGGCCAGCCTACCGATGTCATAAAATCAGCCGCTTCGCACAGCAGCATAACATAGACTGGAGATATTCCTCAGTCTATAATCCACGAGCTAACGGTCTCGCCGAGGCCTTCAACAAGACCTTGACGAAAATTATAAAGAAAACAGTGTCCCGAAATAAGAAAGACTGGCATGAGAGACTGCAAGAAGCTCTTTGGGCGTATCGAACCACGTTCAAGACAGCCACAAACACAACGCCATACGCGTTGGTGTTCGGTACGGAAGCAGTACTCCCTCTCGAGATAGAGTTACCCTCTCTACGAATGGCAGTTCACCACGAGCTAACGGACGAAGAAAATGCTCACCTTCGGCTTGAGGAGCTTGACACCCTTGATGAAACTAGGCTCATAGCGCAACAAAATATGGAAGCTTATAAAGCAAAAATGATGCGCTCATACGAAAGATTGACCCGACCGAGGACATTCCACCAAGGCGAACTCGTGCTAGTGGTCAAAAGGCCTATGATCCCCAATCGCGCCAAGCGGGGAAAATTCGAGCCGAACTATGAAGGCCCGTACATCATAGATAAAGTTTACCAGGATGGGGCCTATCTACTCATGGACATGCACGGTGAAAGGCCTTTCAGACCAATAAACGGTCGCTTCCTAAAGAAATACTACGCTTAATGAGTCACAGCCTAGGTCAACGATAGATGACGACGACTATGTCCGCTCGCTATCTTTCTAAGCTCAAACTTTATAAGCAGTAGCCAGCTTCTCGATAGCGGACCGAAATGTCCCTAAACTAACAGCGGACCGAAATGTCCCTAAACTAACAGCGGACCGAAATGTCCTTAAACTAATAGCAGACCGAAACGTCTTTAAACTAATACCGCAGCATCCTTAGGCTGACGAGATTAAAAAAAAATAAAATAAAAATAAAATATAAAAAATAAAATAAAATAAAAACGGTATGTCCATAAGCAAAAAGGGGCACGGATGAAAACCCGAAAGGGCTCCGTGAGTAAAAACAGCAGGGCTACCGGCGAGTGTTCATGAAAACCCGAAAGGGCGCGACCTCGTAAAAAAAAAAGAGAAAAAGGAAATAAAAAGAATAAAAAAAAATATGGTATGTCCATAAGCAAAATGGGCACGGATGAAAACCCAAAAGGGCTCCGTGAGTAAAAAACAGCAGGACTACCGGCGAGTGTTTGTGAAAACCTGAAAGGGCGCAACCTCGTTAAAGAACACTTACAAGATCCTCTCGACCTTGTAAGGAGAAACCACCCGCGTGAGATCCTTACGACTCACAAGGGAGCAACACACTTAGGGATCCCCATGATTCCTAAGGAGAAAATACACTTGCGAGATCCTCACGACTCGTAAGGAGAACGCTCTTATGGGACCCTCACGGCTCGTAAGGTTTGAAAGTCTTAAGTTACAGAGATCTAAACCTGTGCTTAAGCAACCCCCACAACTTTCGATATTGCCCTACAAGAGGCTCAATACTGACCCTTGTATACAATCCACGAGCGCGAATAAACATTTCCCTAACCAAGGTCCATCCGTGACTGGGGATATGTTCGCATAACCCTTGTAAATCCTCTCGATTTGCAAAGAGAAAACCCTCCTGTAGGATCCTTACGACTTACAGAGGAACAAAACACTTAGGAACCCTCACGATTCCTAAGGAGAAAATACACCTATAAGATCCTCACGACTTGTAGGGAGAAATAGCTTTGTGAGACCCTTACGGCTCATAAAGTCAAAAGCCTTAGTCGACATGACCCTAACCCTGGTCGCTAGGCCTCCTTTGTTCGATAATGACAGAAGCAAATGATGATTCGCTCCTGGCAAAATCCCAGTTGTAGCGGTGCTGATGCCAAAATCAGTGTCCAAGTTCAGGTTTACGGCGAAAAGCCAGTAAGCCGCACATGCATACGAAATAGCCGAAATGATAGGGCAACTTGCAATAAAAAGCAGCAAGTAAAATGTATGCATGCGAAATAGCCGAAATGATTGGGCAACTCGCAATAAAAAGCAGCGAGTAGAAATAAAATAAATAGCCAAAATGATTGGGCACCGCGAAAAATAGCCGAAATGATTGGGCGATCGCGACCTTCGCGATATAAAAGCTGAAATGATAGAGCATCGCGGAAATAAAAAAAATAATGATGATAAAATTTTGGCCCTACAGTTAAGATCACATCGATCCCTGTATACAATCCAAGGGCATAAACAAAGAGGGAGCCATACTCTCCCAACATACTCCTCGACTCACGGATACAAACACTCCTTGACGAGAGACCCCCTGATCCGCGTCGACCTGCAGAGCCACCAGAGCCCCCGTAGGAACCCTCGACTCGTTTCAAACCCCAAGGAAACAAATAATCCTTGGCGCTTGGGAAACAAATAATCCCTAGCAAAACTCCTCGACTCACGGACACAAACACTCCTTGACAAGAGCCTCCTGATCCGCGTCGACCCGCAGAGCCACCACTGCCTCCGTAGGAATCCTCGACTCGTTTCAAACCCCAAGGAAACAAATAATCCTTGGCGCTTGGGAAGCAAATAATCCCTAGCAAAACACCTCGACTCACGGATACAAACACTCCTTGACAAGAGCCTCCTGATCCGCGTCGACCCGCAGAGCCACCAGTGCCTCCGTAGGAATCCTCGACTCGTTTCAAACCCCAAGGAAACAAATAATCCTTGGCGCTTGGGAAATAAATAATCCCTAGCAAAACTCCTCGACTCACGGATACAAACACTCCTTGACGAGAGCTTCCTGATCCGCGTCGACCCGCAGAGCCACCAGAGCCCTCGTGGGAACCCTCGACTCGTTTCAAACCCCAAGGAAACAAATAATCCTTGGCGCTCGGGAAACAAATAATCCCTAGCAAATCCCTCGACTCACGGATACAAACACTCCTTGACGAGAGACTCCTGATTCGCGTCGACCCGCCGAGCCACCAGCGCCTCCGTGGGAATCCTCGACTCATTTCAAACCCCAAGGAAACAAATAATCCTTGGTGCTCGGGAAACAAATAATCCCTAGCAAACTCCTCGACTCACGGATACAAACACTCCGTGATGAGAGCCTCTTAACTCATGTCAACTCGCAGAGCCATCACCCTCTCCGCGAGCAAATTCCCGATTCGTTTCAATTTGTAAGAAAAAGTCTCAGACATCAAGGATTGAAAAGCTTGCTTCTTGAGCAATGGGACCCTGCAAGTCAATCCAAAATGGTCTCTTGCATACTATTCACGGGTCTCACTCTCCGAAGTCGAATTTCGACGAGGAGGGAAACAACCGCTTACGAATTCTCTCGACTCGTATGAGGGAAAATTCTCTCATAAGATCCCTACGACTTATAAGAGAAAACCACACTTAGGAATCCTCACGATTCCTAAGGAGAAAATCCACCTATGAGATCCTCTCGATCCGTAGGGAGAAAAGCCTCTATGAGACCCTCACGGATCATAGAATTGAAAAGTCTTAGGCGGTAAACCTGAACCTGCGGCCTAAGCCATCGCTATTTCCTGAGCAAGTCGGAATACTCATTTTAGACATCCATCAACCATGGTTATTAAGACAGCCTACTGACATTAAAAGAAAGAAGATGACAGAAAGAATATCCGTTCTACATTTGATCTGGCATGCGTGACGCATTCATCTATGCATGGACAGAAGACTCAGGACGAGAAATAAGACAAGCTGAAATAGAAAAGGGGAGGGTTTTCATTCATACCGCTAAGAGTTTTTACAAGCATAAGAATAATGAATAAGAAACATTGTTCAAATTATTACAACGGTATAACCTCGGATCCGGGGCACGGATTGAGGAAATCAAAAGTAAGGCCATCCAGAGTTCTTCTGGCCTTTCTAATTATTCTTATGCGCAGTCTTTCGCGCTCCTCGGTGTCGATATCATCGGCAAGCCCTTCTGGCCTTTGATAAGCAGCAATGATCGTCGTCTGCTGAAACACTTGATGCAGGATGTCAACGAGGTCGTTACGTCGTTTCTTCGAGATCAGCCCTGTCAGGTGCACTGAATGCACCTTGTCCTCGGCATCATCCAGCGCATTGAGTGGTAGGGCCTCGTGAAGACCCAGAAGTGCCCTCCATATTGCTCCCAGCACGACTTTCAAAAGAGCCGAACGCCGAGGCAACAGCCAACCACCGCTTGCGTTCAGACGACCCATAACTTCTGCACATTCAGCGTCTGTAAACTCCTGGTTTTGTTGACGACCCTGAGCGCGGATATCATCGTAGGTAATGAACTCGTGCAGACTGTATAGATGCACCGCCGCCATTATGCCTGGAGAAAATATTACAGGAAGATCAACAATAGAAAAGCAATAATATACATGGATGACTAAATTCCTAGAGAGCAAAACTATGTTCAAAGATGAAACCCACTAGACGAGAGCTCTGCTATTTAAGATTGATCTAAGAATCGATTTTACCTGAAGTTCTTCTAAAAAACTTTAAAAAAAGGAGCAAGGCACCGGAGTTCTTAAAGGCAAGAACAAAGCTCTGAAGTCTTCAAAAATGGAAATCTGGAAGATGATAAGTATCTGGAGGGGACCAAAGGTCCTATTTATAGGCCTCAAGTGCCTCTTCGACTCCCAAGAGTCGTCACGGCAGTTTACCCTAATTGGAGCGAATTTCCGTTCGAATTCCGAGACAGGAGATGAAGCGTCGCTTCATCCTTCCCCGATCAGAGCAAAGCTCTGTCTTGAAGAAGCGACGCTTCAGCACGGAAGCGCTAGCGCAGTTGCGTTGCGCTGCGCGCTACACGCCACGTGTCCAGCGCAAACGCATCAGCGCAGCACCCTAAAGCAGCGCACCCAGTCAAAGCAAAGCTCTATTTCAAGCAAAACCAAGGGAAGCAACGCTTCAGCGGCGTATGCGTCGTGCGCTGCATGACACGTGTCGGCGTAGATGTGCTAGCGCAGTTGCGCTGCACTGTGTGCCGTGCGACACGCGTCATACCCTGGAGCATTCGCGCTAAACAAAAAGGTTCTGAAGAAATCTCTTCGGTTATTATCTTCTGTAAAACAGAAGCCCTTAGATCAAAGATCCGATGGTGGGGGAAATCCCGCCAAATCTTTCAGAAAAGGGATTTCTTCAACAAATTGAACTTGCTTCTTAATCTGCAAAATGAAGCCTCAGGCATCAGAGGTAGGAGAACTTGCTTCCTGAACAATGGGACCCTACAAGTCGATCTAAAATGGTCTCTTGCACACTATACGCGGGACTCACTCTCTAAAATCGAGTTTCGATAAGGAGGGAAACAACCGCTTACGGGTCCTCTCGACTCGTGAGAAGGAAAAATCCTCTTATAAGATCCCTACGACTTATAAGAGAAAACCACACTTAGGAATCCTCACGATTCCTAAGGAGAAAATCCACCTATGAGATCCTCTCGATCCGTAGGGAGAAAAGCCTCTATGAGACCCTCACGGCTCATTGAGTTGAAAAGTCCTAGGCGGCAGATCTGAACCTGCAGTCTAGGCCATCGTTATCTCTGGGAGAAATGAAGTTATCTGTCAATAAGGTGCATTAAATATGCCATGCTGAAAAGAATGAAAAAGGCGAAGAAATGACACAAGACATTACAAAATGTGTATCTTTTATTCATAAATATTGATCAGGTACAGGATACATTGTACTAAAGAATAAAAAAAATATATACATATATTTTACAAGTGCAAATGATACAAGGAGAATTACTGGGAAGGAAGCGTCTTGCATAGATTTAGCAATTGCTCGCATACTTCCTTCCATGCCTTCTCCTGACCGGCTGCCACCGCCAGTTCGGCCTCCACTTGAGCCCGCTGCTGCGTGAAGGATGCGAGCTGTTCCTCAACGACCTGCTGAGCTGCTTCTTGACCTTGAGCATCACGCTCAGCAGCATCAAGCTTCCGTTTCAGTGCTAGCCCATTAGAGATACGCTCCAGAAGGCCTTCAAAAACGGCTTTCACTTCAGCAGCATTCGTCCTAACTTCAGCGCGCAGGCGAGCGGTCACGCTTGAAGATTCCCGACGCTCCTTCAGCCGTAAAGCTGCTTCCTGCTCCAAATGGTGGAGATAAGAAGCGCTTTGCTCAAGCCAGGCTGTCCGTTGGGTGCTCATGGTCAAAACTTCGAGAGAGGGGCGCGTCGATTCCAAGCGATACAGGCAGGCCTCGATCTCTCTGCAGTGGTTAACCCAAGATTCAACGACGCCTTCATTGTGAAAGTTTGCGAGCGCTGCCAACATCGGGTTAACCTCCACAGTGAAATCCACGGTAGAAGGGAGAGCGTCCATGTTAAGCTCTTCGATATACCCGCTCAACATGCCTAAACTCATCACGGTACCCTTTGAAGATGGACGTTTCAAGAAAGGGCCTGCCGGTGAAAGGACGCGAGACTCAAGAGGGACCGGAGCCGGAACAATAGCTGCAAAACAAAACACGGTCAAACGAAGGTTCAAGAGATGTTGAAGGGTTACCAAAAAGGAAATTTACTATACCAGCCGCAATGGACGGCAAAGCCGGAAGGGCCGGTGGCGTGGCAGATCTTGCATCCCCTCCTTCGATTTGTGGCACTGCAATAAGGAAAAGGAAAAGTCAAGGAATCATCCCATTGCTAAAAAGGGGGTAAATAAAGACATTGTAGTGAAAGTATACTCACCGGCGCCACTAGAGGGAGAAGCGAGTTCGGATGGGAAGGAGAAGTGTGGGAGCAACACTTGATATAAATGATCAAAGAGCACTCCTGAAAGGGCACAATGGTATAACGTTAGTACAAAAGCTACATGTTTAAAAGATTAACGCATAAGTCGTAAATCCATACCTTCCAACATCCGCGATGGTATAAGGGAAGGCGGGGAGGTGACCACCGCCAAAGCAGTAGTTGACGGTACTCCTTCGAGCAAGGGAGCATCAGCACTGGCCGCACCTGCAAAGACAAGCTTGTTAGAAGAGATCGCAAATTACATAAAAAAAAGGGGGGAACGCTGGTGACTCAAAAATTTACCCGACGAACTACCAGCAGAAACTGAAGCAATCCCCTCATCCATCGACATAAGACCACCGCCCGTAGCCTCATCACCCGACTCGATGGGAACCGTTGTTGTGCTCGCGAGCCCGGGAGACGGCAAGGAACCATACGCGGGGAGGGCTATGATCGGAGTATTACCAGATTCCTGAGAAAGAGCGGTTCGCTCCTCCTCAGGAATCGTGGCCGCCTCACCCGATACTCCCTCGGTTTCTGCGGTCACGGTTGTCTCGTCCATCGGCACCGTGACGTCTCCAGCCTCAAGCGCCTCGACTTCTACTGCCTTCGGCTCGACAATCATCTCATCTGCCGCCACTTCAGACGCGGCATCAATGACCTTCTCGGCGGCGGATCCTTCAACTTCTGTTTCAGGCGCCGTGGCCCCGACGACGGTGCCCACCGTCGGCTCAGGATCGGCAGGCGCCGCTTCCGCCGTTTCCTGGGGTCCAACGGTCTCCGTCTCCCCCTCAGTCGGACTAGGCCCTGCAAGATGAAACGCATATGAGCCAATGGCTTTATAATTCTTACAACAAAGCTCTGAAAGAGATGCTACCTGAAGGGGATTTATTGTTTGCACTTCGGGCCGCGCGCGCCACTTGCCTATAAGCAGTAGACAGAGCGACAGGGACCTCTTCAGAAGGAGTGTCAGCGCGAGGAATAGTGCTAGGGCCCGCTCCCACGGCCAAAGCAGCTCTGCGCGCCTTTGCTTCGCGTCTCAACCGCTTCCGCTCCTCCCGAGCCGTTGAGACGGATGCCACTAGGGCTTCCTTGAGCGAGGCTCCTTCGTCCGTGATAAGAGATGCCTCTAGATTTTTCAGGGCATCCCTCATCGTCTTGTCAAGCCGAGGCTCTTGGGGCAACTTCGACGAAGCCGGGACTTCGATAACGGACTCGGGAAGGATCCCCGTGTCAATTGATACAACCCCTGCAAAGAAACAAAAGAAGGTTAGGTTGACTATCAGAAAAAGACAACAAACTTTCCCTATAAAAGAGAAAGGGGTGAAACATACCAACGCCTGCTAGGGCACGCTTCTCCTCCTCCTCCTGGAAGGTTTTCAGGGAGGCAGCAATAGCCTCTTCAGTGGAGACACCTGTTGAAAATGGAGCAAATATTAGTTAAAGATAATAATACGAGGTGCAATAAAATGACAAATGAAGCGTCTGATGATTACCGGACTCAGCGAGTTTGCTTAGCATCGCTTCGAGCCTAGCCGATCGCTCCGAAGCTGCAATGGCGGCAGCCAAATTGGTGTCCGCAGGATCTACCACGAAGCCCTCATTGCTGCCATATTCACATATGGCCTCGGCGGGAGGAGCCGCAGGCTTTAAGCTGAGGATCGCATCGAGGGAAAGAGCGGACTTCTTCTTCTTCTGCTGTCCACCAGCTTTAGACCCACCCGGAGCGGATTTGCGCTTGGCAGCCACTTTAGGGCGGCGGGTCCCGATCTCTGCTCCTGCGCCGGACCCTGGTGATACCACATTAACCGTCTTCACGGGAGCACGGGGCGCTGGCGGTGCATCCACCGTAGTAGGCAGTGGCAATCCCCGCGGGGGGCTCAACACGCGCGGTCGATCGACTCCAGCCTCTTTTAGCGGAGGGACGACCGGGAGCCTTGGCTGCAAAGGGGCCTTGCGATCGCCACCAGGAGGCGCACCCCTACGGTCAACCAACATGCGCTTCTCCGTTAAGATAATCGGGCCCATCGCGTGCGCATACCAGGCCACATATGAATTAAGCATCTTAGGGGTACAGCTAGGCTCACTAATAAAAAAATAAGAGCCTGTATTAAGCCGGATGAAATGATGCATCGCATTCCTTATCCCCTCTTGGTTGGTCGCGGGTGTTTCCAGAAAGGCTTCCATCGGGATCCCTTGATTGTAACTTGATTGTCGGGCAAATCGATGTGGGTTATACCTCATGAAGAGAGCCGTCTCATTCTGCCTAAATACTAGGTAACCCGGCCGAATGGAGTAGAGGTGGAGGATTTCCCGAGCTTTCAGTACAGAAGCCCCGCCCTTAAAGTCATCACGCAGCGAAACCACCGACTTAGTGGTCTCTGAGCCTATAGTGATAACCTTGTCCACAAAGGAAACCTTCGCTCCGACCAGGTGTGGACGAAGGAGCAACCCTCTAGATTCCCGCGGGGCTGGAACCACAATTGAAGCCCCGATTAACCGCATTACCCTCGGAAGTCTACATCTCTCAAAAAATGGAGGAGTCTTGTGAGCACCAAACACCCCTTGTACATGCATCTCCATCCAAGAAGTGAAATAATGCATTGGGAAGTTGGCAGGCTGTACCCCAGGTTCACTAGCATCCGCCGCTACGCTAAGTCCATGATAAAGGTAAGCCAGCCCGGCGATTCCTACCGATAACTGTAAACCAGCCACCATCCGATGCGCTGGGTAAAAGACGGAGGGCCGCATGAGGCGTGGGTGCATAGGGAGCGCGAAGCTGCATAACCATAAACCCAAAAACCCTATGAAAAAGGTCTCCTCGTCCATGCCAGGAACGGCGATCTCTGAGAAAGGGATGCTGGCAGTGTTGGGGAAATAAAAATTCCGCTGGTCACCTTCCGATGTAGGTCGGCGGTCCAAGCCGAAACCAAAGGGGTCAGCAAGCTGAGCGAACTTTTCGCCCTGCTCTGATAGGAACTCTGGGCGGATAAAACGAGCAATGAAATCCGCGAAACTGACCCCCCGGTCGCCCGATTCCAAATGGAGTTCCTCATAAATCTCCAACACCTTCACCAAGCCCGGGTGCTGATGCTGAATGGCATTCTCTGGAGTCAAGTCAAGTACTAGCTGCTTGGTGGCGAAGACATACTCGTCAGGAGGAAGCAGCTCCTCGTAGTGCTCCCCCCTCATTGGCAGACCTGAAATCTCAGCAAATTCCTCCAGAGAAATGGAGACTTCCCTATCCGCTATCAGGAAGGTATGGGTGGGGATATTCCATTGTTCGATGAAGGCCTTTATCCACCACGTCGGAGGAGAGGGATACTCGAAAAGCGAAACGTAGACGGCCGAATATAAACCAATCGTCGTCAGGTGAGCTCTCTTCGCCGCCAAAATATAACGGGCCCATTGCAAATCCGGCAAGCGGCCGCGGGATCAGTTCAACGTTATAAGCCTGTCCCCAAGGGCGTGCTTCACCCTGGCAGATTCGCCTCCCCAAGATATCTATAGCCGGCGGCGGCTGCACCGGGATGGCACCGATTGCAGGCTGAAGGAGGTCGTCAGAATTCCAATTTTTAACCTCCATGGCATACTTCACCGGGGGCTCGTCCGCATAAGGGATCGTAACGATAGGCTCAGAGGGCGAGGCGGAGCTGAAGCTGCGACGTCCTTGGATGATTTGGCTATACCACCTTCCCCACAGGTGGAGTTTCTTGCACTCGGGGTCATGATCTTTAATCAAGGCAAACACCACCCGGTCCACTGGCGAATGTGGGAACCCTCCTTCTGAGCGAACGAAAGGGAAAGACAAATCTTCAGACATGTTCCCTGTAGAAAAGGAAAAAAAAATAAAATATAACCGTTAGTGTTCCAATGCTTCACATTTCAAAGTCCTACATCACACTACAATGCAGTGGGTAGGGGACCAAAGGGGACCCACAAAATCTAGATGACGGCGCATCATTTGGTAAGACAGTCCCATCATTAGATGAGACTGTCAGTCAATGAAAAATACCCCCAAGAGAATATCCTCATTGGGGGGGAATCCCTAGAGACAAGGAGAAAATCTTCTCTTTTTAGAGCAAAGCTCTGTCACAGAGTGACATTTGTCAAACTCTAGTCTCAAAGGAATAAAACTTCTTAAAAAAGAGCCTAGCTCTGTAATAGTAATGAAAACTATAACCCCTAAGGATTAAAAGAAAAATTTTAGGATCCTAAAAGATCCAGGAAAACTTTTAAGAGTTCTCCATTTTTTATATATATATATATAAAAGGGGGGGGGGGGAAGATCTATATTTTATCTAGGAGCAAGGCTCTGTTCATAGGTTAAAACCCAGGAACAAGGTCTCTGTAGTTTTTTGAGAGCAAGGCTCTGTTGAAGAAACCCCAAAGGGGTTCTCTTTAGATCAAAGATCTATAAGAGCAAAGCTCTGTTGAGGAAACCCCAAAAAGGTTTTAGATCAAAGATCTATAAGAGCAAGGCTCTATTAATTAGTTTTAATTTAAGTTAATTTAATGTTGTTAAATACCTAAGATGGTTATGAACTCTGGAGTTCTTGAAAGATCAATCAAGAGCAAGGCTCTGAAAATTCTTAAGCAAGAGCAAGGCTCTGAGTCAAAATTCTTGAAGTAGTAAAGAATTTTCTAAGGACCAAAGGTCCTATTTATAGGCGCCTGCGCCCCTTCAACTGACCCCCATAATCCAACGGTCGGGGTCTTGCCACCGCTGCACTCACGTGCGCGCCACGTGAGCGCAACGGTGGGGGGGCATTTGTTCCCCCAATCAGAGCAAGGCTCTGCTTGAATTTTGAAAATTCAAATTTTGAAGCAACGCTTCGGTTCCCGTGCGCTGCGCGCAACGCGCCACGTGTCAGAAGTTGACACGGCAGCACAACGCCCAAGGCAGTACGTCCAATCAGAGCAAGGCTCTTTAAAAAACATAAGCAACGTTTAACTGCGCAAGCGCACGGCTGCGCGACACGTGTCCGCGCAGTTGCGCAAGCACGGTTGCGCAAGCGCACCGCTGCGCGACACGTGTCCGCGCAGTTGCGCAAGCGCTGTTGCGCAAGCGCTTCACTGCGCGACACGTGTCCGCGCAGTTGCGCAAGCGCTTCACTGCGCGACACGTGTCTTGCGCTGGTGAGTTGCGCAACAACAGAATGAAGATTTAAGGATATTTTTTCTGTTCTTGTTTAAACAAGAAAATTTCTTCTGTAAAACAGGGGCCTTTGGATCAAAGATCCAACGGTGGGGAAAATTCCCCAAATCACTCAGAAAAGATCTTTTTAACAAATTTAACTGATTTTTGAGCACTATAAAAAGAACCCCAGACCCCATTTCAAAGAGATATAGAGAATCTGGTTTTAAAAAAAAAGAAGAAAGAAGAGAACTCTTGAACTCCTTGAGAACACAAAAAGAAGGTAAAAACCTTTAAAAGAAGAGAGAATTCTCTTAGGAATAGATCATTGATCTAAGAAAAAGGTCAGTGATCTTTAACAAATAAATAAAAATAATAAAAATAGTGCCTTGCACTTGCTATGAACCTCTGGTTCTCTGAGACAGAAAGAAAGAAAAGATTTTTTTCTTTTTCTTTGATCTAAATTTAGATCAAGAAATTAAAAAGTGCTCTGCACTTCTTTTCTTGAATCTAAAAGATTCTTGGTGCTTTGCACAAATGCAATGCATTACTTGAAGGGCCAGGCCCAAATCAAAAAGACCTAGCAGGCCAAAATAAGTTGCAAAGCAATAAAAGGGCTGAGCCCAAATAAAATTGATGCTCTGCATCATTCATAAAGAACAGAGCCCAAAACAAATTGATGCCCTGCATCTTTTCTGGGCAAAGCCCAAATAAAAATAAAAGGAAATGTAAAAGCAATGTTGGACATTTTTTTTACTGGACTTAGCCCAATCGTGGCCATAAGTCCTTAAATTAAATTGGCTGAGCAAAATGGCTCTCCTAAATCAATCTACATCCGGTTCGAGGGTACATCTCCGAACTCCTTTGACATCCATCGTTGTAATTCCTCAACGACGTCAAAGAGGTGACGGGTCCCAACGGCCACACACCCAACATCGGACCGAAACGTCCCTAAACTAATATCGGACCGAAACGTTCCTAAACTAATAATGGACCGAAACGTCCATAAACTAATATCGGACCGAAACGTCCCTAAACTAACATCGGACTGAAACGTCCCTAAAACTAATATCGGACCGAAACGTCCCTAAACTAATATCGGACCACCACGTCCCTAAACTGGCATAATAGAGCCCAAATGCTCTTTTGTCGGATCTAAACGGTCCCGTTAAGTCGATCTTAGTCTCAAACTGGACTAACATATCCTTAACAAACGTTTAAGGTGATCTTAGCCCCAAACACGGCTAACGTATCCTTAAACATTCAAATGAATTATAAAACTCCCAATCAACTCTGGTTCGAGGGTACATCTCCGAGCTCCTCTGATACATGTTGTTGTAATCCTTCAACGACGTCAGAGAGGTGACGAGTCCCGATGGCCATACATTAAATTAATCACTACGTTGAGTTGATCTTAGTCTAAAACAGGACTAACGTATCATTAACGAACGTTTAAGTTGATCTTAGCCGCAACGCGACTAATGCATCCTTAAACTGAAAACACCAAACCCAAATCTAAGTAAATACGGATTTGGACTAATCCACGTCCTAGGGGCGACGGCATTACTCAGTCTCCGTATACAATCCACGGGCAACCACAAACAAAACAGACACACACGACACGAAGTGAAATTCTGGAGAAGGAGAAAGTTGTTACCGCGAAGCGGTAGCGTAATTAACTGCAGGGGCTTGCGCCTGCAGGGAAGAGCGTCCCCACAATTAAAAAACCCCTCTAGCGAGGGGGAATCTGACAAAGTCTGCTACATCGGCCGCATCCGTCTAAACCTTCGATACACGGTGCCATAAATCAACTTGGCATTTTCGGAGAGGTGGACGGATAAAACCAATTAGCATCTGCCCCGAATCTCAGCGTCAGGACATCGCGGTCCTGTGCGCCGCCTTTCGGAGGGGAACAGCCCCCCACCGTTGCGCTCACGTGGCGCGCACGTGAGTGCAGCGGTGGTAAGATCCCGACCGTTGGATCAACGGGTGAGCTGAAGGGGCGCAAGCGCCTTATAAATAAGACCCCTGACCCTTAGAAAAATCTTCACCATTTTCTAGATTTCGATTTCCAGAGCTTTGCTCTTGCTTAAGAATTTCAGAGCTTTGCTCTTGCTTTCAGAACTTTAGAGCTTTGCTCTCATTTCCCAAAGTTAGAAAACTTTAGGTAATAATTAATTTTAAATTAAATTAAATCAATTTTAACCCACAGAGTTTTGTTCTCATAGATCTTTTGATCTAAAGAAATCCCCTTTGGGGTTTCATAAACAGAGCTTTGCTCTCAAGAATTTGTTTCAGGGTTTCTTAACCCATGAACAGGGCTTCCCTCATGTTGACAGAATATAGATCCCTGATCTTCTGATGATGAACTCTTAAGAGTTTTTTCATATGGATCTTTAAGATCCCAGAACTTCAATTTTTTAGGAATTAATTAATAAAAAATTTTCTTTGATGAATTTTTTTTATTACAGAGCTAAGCTCTTTTTAAAGAATTTTATTCCCCTGAGACCAGAGTTTGACAAGTGTCACTCTGTGACAGAGCTTTGCTCTGAAAGAGGAGATTTTCTCCTTGACTCTAGGGATTTTTATTATTAATGGGAATATTTTCTTGGGGACCAACTAACAATCTCATCTAATGATGGGGTTGTCTTATTAACTGACGTATTGTCATCCAGATTTTATGGGTCCCCTTTCGGTCTCCTATCCACTGTACTGCTGTGTGGTGTAATTAATTAATTTTAATTTAATTAATCTTTAATTTAATTAATTAATTAATGAAAATTTTTCAAACGCCAAGCGCCGGAATTACAACACTAACGGCTAATTTTTGTTCACTTGTAGCGATCATGTCTCTCGATACTTCATTCCCGTTCACTCGCTCGGAGGAAGGGTTTCCTGAAGCGCCCTTGGACCTCGAAGTCCTGGCTATGATCAGGGACCACGACCCGGAATATAAGAGTCTCCACTTTTGGGGGTCGTGGTACAATCAGATTATTATGGGTCGACGCAGCTTCACATACGCAGTACCGTCAGAACCCATCACGGCGATTCATTATGCCAGCCCACCCCCGGTGCAGTACGCCGTGGAGATGGTTGATTGGACATCGAAGGGCTTTCTTCATCCGGCCATAGATGCAATCCCGGTCCAGCGTCCCATGGTTTTGGATATCCTGGGACGCCGAATCTGTCAAGGCGAGGCGCGCCCTTGGGGGCAATCTTATAACATAGGTCTGATCCCCCGCCACCCGATCGGCTATCTGCCGTGGGCTCGGTATATCCTGTCGAAGAAGTCGCAGTTGATAAGGTTAGGGTTGAACACCACGGTCTACGTCTCCTTCTTCCAGTATCCTACGCTTCCCACCTGGTGGTTCAAGGCTTTCTTGGAGCAGTGGAACATTCCCATTCACACTTTCCTCGCAATGGATCGGGAAGTGTCGATTTCTCTGGAGGAGTTCACAGAAGTCTCCGGTTTACCGGTTATAGGGGAGCACTATGAGGAGTTGCTCCCGACAGACGAATATGTTTTCGGTGCCAAGCCGGCGGTAAGGGGCCTCACGCCGGAGAATGCTGTTCAACACCAATTCCCAAGTTTGATCAAGGTGTTGAACATCTACGAGGCCCTTTTCATCGAACATGGGAGTCGCGGAGTCAGTTTCGAGGATTTCATCGCCCGGTTCCTTCACCCAAGTGTCCTCTCGGCAGAAGCTGCCAAGTTTGCCACCCTCGAGGACCCTTTCGGTTTAGGTTTGGATAACCTACCGGCGAAGGAAATAGACCAAAAGGGTTTTTTCCTTCCTAACTCCCCGACCATGTCTTTTGCGGAAGTTGCAGCCCCTGAGATGAACGAGGATGCCTTCTTTTTAGGATTTCTTGGGCTATGGCTGAGTTGGTTTGCGCTCCCGATGCACTCTCGCCATATGCGGCCCTCTGTCTTTTACCCGGCTCACCGGATGACCATCGGGGTAAAGGTAGCCGTTGGGATAGCCGGCTTGGCACACTTGTATCACGGCCTCAGTCGGGCGGCAGATGCTAATGAGCCCGGGGTGCTGCACGTGATCTTCCCGATGCAATATTTCATATCATGGCTTGAGCTACACACATCGGGTGTCTTTGGCATACACAAGAGGCCTTCGTTCTACGACAGGTGCAGCTTCCCCCGCATCATACAGTTGATTGGCGCATCAATTGTGACTCCATCGCCACGGAACGCCAGGGGTTTACTCCTTCGCCTCCACACCGTTGGAGATGGCGTGTCTTTCGTCGACAAGGTGTTGACTATTGGAAAGGCGTCTTCCACTGCAGTGCGGCCATTGCAAGACACTTTCAAGGATGGAGCTTCAGTTTTGACGGTCCGGGAGACCCTCTACTTATATTCTATCAGACCGGGCTTCTTGGTATTTAGGCAGAACGGGGCGGCGATTTTCATGAGATATAACCCGCATCGTTTCGCCCAACAGCTGAGCTACAATCAAGGGGTACCGCTGGAGGCTTTCTTATCGGAACCTGCTGCGACCGAAGAAGGGATGGAGAACGCGCTGCATCATTTCATGTGTCTAAACACGGGCTCCCACTTCTTTATTAGTGAACCGGCCTGCGCCCCACGACTCCTCAAGGTATATACAGAATGGTACAGTCATTCGACGGGAGCCGTCATAAAGGAGGAAAGGCGGTTGCTGGTCGACCGTAAGGGTGCACCTCCAGGTAGTGACCGCAACGCTCCTTTGGTGCCAAGGACCCCGGTAATCCCCCCTTTAAAAGATGCCAGAGCCGGACCCTCGCGTACGTAGAGTCCTCCACGGGGATTGCTGCTCCTTGATATTGCGGATGCACCACCAGCGCCCTGTGATCCAGTGGAGACAGTAGTTGTAGCCTCGCCGGAGTCTGGCGTGGGTGCGGACATTAGGACCCGCCGCCCCAAGGTGGCTGCCAAGCGTAAGTCGATCCTGGGGGCACCTAGGGTTGGTAGGCAGAAGAAGAAAAAGAAGTCGCTCTTCGCCGCTGATGTCGTGTTCGGTCAGGAACCCCACGCTCCCTATGCCGAGGGCCTGAGTGAATATGGGACTAATGAGGGATTAGTCATGCCGCCGGATGACACGGACTTGGAGGCCGCCCTCGAAGCTTCGGAGCGGTTGGCGAGGCGTGATGCATGGCTGGCTAAGCTTGCGGAATCAGGTAATCATTAGTCGCATTTTCTATTGTATCATATCTTTATTATTGCCTTTGACTAAAATTTTTCCTTCTTTTCTTCCAACAGGCATCACCACTGAAGAAGCCATTGCCGCTTCCCTCAAGACCTTTCAAGAGGAGGAACGCCTTAGAGCGTCTTTAGGCCTTAGTAAGTTTCAATTCATCAAGTTTTCATTTTTCTTGTGTTATGGTCAATCTAACCTCTCCCCTTTTTATCGCAGGAACCTCAATGCCATTCCCGCCAAGTGACGCAGATGTTCTGCCAGCTGCCGATGTTCCTGCTTCCTCAGGGCTACCGCGGGAGGTCCGTCTTGAAGAGCCGATGAGAGATGCCTTAAAGGCTCTGGAGGCATCTCTCAACGAAGACGACGACGCCTTGATGAAGGAAGCGTCTAAGAGGTCCATCGTGACAGCCCGGGAGGAAAGGAAGCGGTCGAGGCGCGAAGCAAAGGCACGCAGGGCTACCTTGGCCATTGGAGCGGGCCCAAGCACCGTCCCTCGGGCCGATACTCCGTCAGAAGAGCCTCCAGTCGCCTTGTCTACAGCTCATAGACAGACGATTCGCGCCAATAGGGAGACTAACGACAAGTCCACCTCAGGTAATACTTCTTTCAAAATCTTGTTGTAAGAATTATAAAGCCGTCGGTTCTTATATATTCTATCTTGCAGGGCCAAGTCCGACCGAGGGGGAGGCGGAGACCGTCGAACCCAAGGAAACAGAGGAGGAGGCACCGGCCGAACCCGAGCCGACGGTGGGCAACGTCGCCAGGGTTAGTGAGCCTGAGTTGGGGGCTGGGGGAGCCGCACCCGAAGAGGTCGTTGATGCCGAGCCTGAGGTGACGGCAAATGAGATGATCATTATTACTGAGCCTGGGGTGGCGACGGACGAGGTGCTTAAGACCGGCGACCTCATGGCGGCGGCGGATGAGACGACGGCGACCGCCGAGCCCGAAGAAGTAGCGGGTGAGATGGGCACGACTCTTGGGGAAGAGCTAGCCGCTCTTTCTCAAGAGTCCGGCAATGCTCCGATCATTGCCCTCCCCGTCTACGGTCTTCCGCCGTCTCCTGGCCGCGCGAGTACGACGACGGTCCCCATTGAGTCGGGTGATGAGGCCACGGGTGGTGGCCTCATGTCGATGGAGGAGGGAGTCGCTTCCGTTTCGGCCGGAAGCTCATCAGGTAAATCCCAAGTTACTGTCCTCTTTATCTTACAATCCTTTCTGACAAGTTCACATTTGTTCGTAACGCAGGTGCAACCAGCGCCGATGCCCCATTACTCGAGGGAGCGCCTTCAACTACTGCCTTGGTGGTGGTCACCTCTCAGCTCTCTCTCATACCATCGAAGATGTTGGAAGGTATGGGTTTGCAACTTATTAATTTTATCTTTCAGACGTATAATTTGTGTACTAAAGTCGTACTGCTGTGTCTTTTCAGGAGTGATTTTTGATTATCTCTATCAAGTGTTGCTCCCACACTTCTCCTTCCCATCTGAATTCGCTTCTTCCTCTGGTGGCGCTGGTGAGTATGGTTTCCAATTGATATCTTTCCCTTTTAGTGATGGAATTATTTCTAACTTTTTTCTTTTGTCCCGACTGCAGCGTTACAAATTGAAGGAGGGGATGAAAGATTAGCCGCGCCACCGGCCCTTCCGGTCTTGCCACCTGCCTCAGCTGGTACAGCCACTATCACATTGATAACTCTCTTCTTTTTTATTTCTTGAACCGTTGTCTGATCATATCTTGTTTTTTTAGCTGTCGTTCCGGTTTCGGCACCCTTCGAGCCTCGGATCATAATGCCGGCAGGCCCTTTCCTGAGACGTCCGTCCTCGAAAGGCGCCGCGAATAGTCTGCGCATGTTGAGCGACTACGTCGAGGAACTTGACGTCGAGACTCCTACATCTGCTGCAGACTTCGCTACGGCGGTTAACTTGATGCTGGTGATACTCGTAAACTTCCATGACGAGGGCATCATCACGTCTTGGGTTAACCACTGTAGAGAGATCGAGGCTCGTCTACATCAACTGGAGTTAATGCGCCCTTCTCCCGAGACCTTAGCCGCAAGCAATGAAAGAGCAGCGTGGATCGAGCAAAGCGCTTCTTACGTCCACCACTTGGAACAAGAAGCGGCTTTAAGGCTGAGGGAATGCCAAGAGACCTCGAGCGAGACGGCTCATCTGCGTGCTGAGGTTGAGGCGAATGCTGCCCAAGTGAAGGCTATCTTTGAGGGTCTCTTGGAACGCATCTCTCATGGGCTAAACTTGAAGCGAAAGATTGATGTCGCCGAGCGTGACACCCCAGGCCGTGAAGCTGCTCATCAGGCGGTTAGGGAGCAGCTTACATCTGTCTTGCAGCAGCGGGCTTAGGTGGAGGCAGAAATGGCGATGGTGGTAGATCAGGAAAAGGCGTGGAAGGAAGTGCACGAACAATTAATAGAGCTATGCAAGACACTTCCTTCCCAATAGCTGTCTTTGTACCAAAAAACTTGTAAATTTTTTTTTTCTTGAATAACATGTATCTATTCTTTATTCTTTTGTACACTTCACCTTGTTCCTGATTACATTTAATAAAGATACACATTTTTTCCTCTGCAATGTCTTGTATGCTCTTTTGCTTTTTCCCTTTCTCTTATTATCAGCATGTTGACTTGATAAACATAACTGGAAGATAGCTTAGTTTTTCCAAGAGATAGCGATGGCTTAGGCCGCAGGTTTAGATCTGCCGCCTAAGACTTTTCAACTCTATGATCCGTGAGGGTCTCATAGAGACTTTTCTCCCTACGGATCGAGAGGATCTCGTAGGTGTATTTTCTTCTTAGGAATCGTGAGGATTCCTAAGCGTGTTTTCTCTTATAAGTTGTAAGGATCTCATAAAAGAATTTTCCCTTCTTACGAGCCGAGAGGACCCGTAAGCGGTTGTTTCCCTCCTTGTCGAAATTCGACTTTGGAGAGTGAGACCCGTGAATAGTATGCAAGAGACCGTTTTAGACCGACTTGCAGGGTCCCATTGTTCAGGAAACAAGTTTTTTAATCCCTGCTACCTGAGGCTTCATCTTGCAAGTTGAGACGAATCGGGAATTTCCCGCGGAGACACTGGTTTCTCTGCGAGCCGACGCGAATCAAGAGGCTCTCATCAAGGACGCTTGTTTCCCTGAGTTGAGGTATTTGCCAAGGATATTTGTTTCCCTGGTGTTGAAACGAATCGAGAATTTCCTGCGGAGACACTGGTTTCTCTGCGAGTCGACGCGAATCAGGATTTTCTTCGTCAAGGACACTTGTTTCCTCGAGTCGAAGGATTCGCCGAAGACACTGGTTTCTTCGGGGTTGAGACGGATCGGGAATTTCCCGCGGAGACACTGGTTTCTCTGCGAGCCAACGCGAATCAGGAGGCTTTCATCAAGGACGCTTGTTTCCCTGAATTGAGGTATTTTCCAAGGATATTTGTTTCCCTGGTGTTGAAACGAATCGAGAATTTCCCACGGAGACACTGGTTTCTCTACGAGTCGACGCGAATCAGGATTTTCTTCGTCAAGGACACTTGTTTCCTTGAGTCGAAGGATTCGCCGAAGACACTGGTTTCTTCGGGGTTGAGACGGATCGGGAATTTCCCGCGGAGACACTGGTTTCTCTGCGAGCCGACGCGAATCAGGAGGCTCTCATCAAGGACGCTTGTTTCCCTGAATTGAGGTATTTGCCAAGGATATTTGTTTCCTTGGTGTTGAAACGAATCGAGAATTTCCCGCGGAGACACTGGTTTCTCTGCGACTCGAAGCGAATCAGGATTTTCTTCGTCAAAGACACTTGTTTCCTCGAGTCGAAGGATTTTACCGAAGACACTGGTTTCTTCGGAGTTGAAACGAACCGGGAATTTCCCGCAGAGACACTGGTTTCTCTGCGAGCCGATGCGGATCAGGAGGCTCTCATCAAGGACGCTAGCTTCCTTGAATTGAGGTATTTGCCAAGGATATTTGTTTCCCTGGTGTTGAAACGAATCGAGAATTTCCCGCAGAGACACTGGTTTCTCTGCGAGTCGACGCGAATCAGGAGGCTCTTCGTCAAGGACACTTGTTTCCCTGAGTCGAAGGATTTGCCGAAGACACTGGTTTCTTCGGGATTGAAACGAACCGGGAATTTCCCGCGGAGACACTGGTTTCTCTGCGAGCAGATGCGGATCAGGAGGCTCTCATTAAGGACGCTAGTTTCCCTGAATTGAGGTATTTGCCAAGGATGTTTGTTTCCCTGGTGTTGAAACGAATCGAGAATTTCCCGCGGAGACACTGGTTTCTCTGCGAGTCGACGCGAATCAGGATTTTCTTCTTCAAGGACACTCGTTTCCCTGAGTCGAAGGATTTTGCCGAAGACACTGATTTCTTCGGGATTGGGATGAACCGTCGAGATTTGGCTTCGTTTTCTGGCGGAGCCTGTTGGGAAAGTATGGTTCTCTCTTTGTTTGCGCCCTTGGATTGTATATAGGGATCGATGTGATCTCAACTGTAGGGCCAAAGTTTTATCATTTTTTTGTTTTATTTCCGCGATGCTCTATCATTTCAGCTTTTATATCGCGAAGGTCGCGATCGCCCAATTATTTCGGCTATTTTTCGCGGTGCCCAATCATTTCGGCTATTTATTTTATTATTACTCGCTGCCTTTTATTGCGAGTTGCCCAATCATTTCGGCTATTTAGTATGCATACGTTTTTACTTGCTGGTTTTTATTGCAAGCTGCCATATTATTTCGGCTATTTCGTATGCATGTGCGGCCTACCGGCTTTTCACCGTAAACCTGAAATTAGACGCCGATTTCGGCATCAGCACCGCTACAACTGGGATATTGCCAGGGGCGAATCATCATTTGCCTCCGTCGATGTCGAACAAAGGTGGCTTAGCGAACAGGGTTAAGGTCCTGTCGGCTAAGGCTTTTGACTTCATGAGCCGTAAGGGTCTCACAAAGGTATTTCTCCCTACGAGTCGTGAGGATCTCGTAGGTGTATTTTCTCCTTAGGAATCGTGAGGATTCCTAAGTGTATGTTCCTCTGTAAGTCGTAAGGATCCTACAAGAGGGTTTTCTCCTTGTAAATCGAGAGGACCTACAAGGGTTGTTCATCATGCATACATATCCCCAATCACGGATGAAACTTGGTTAGGGAAATGTTTATTCGCGCCCGTGGATTGTATACAAGGGTCAGTATTGAACCACTTGTAGGGCAATATTAGAGGTTGTGGGGGTTTCTTAAGCACATGTTTAGGTCTCTGTAACTTAAGACTTTCAAATCTTATGAGCCGTGAGGGTCCCATAAGAGAGTTCTCCTTACGAGTCGTGAGGATCTCGCGAGTGTATTTTCTCCTTAGGAATCATGAGGATCCCTAAGTGTGTCGCTCCCTTGTGAGTCGTAAGGATCCCACGCGGGTGGTTTCTCCTTACAAGGTCGAGAGGACCTTGTAAGTGTCTTTTAACGAGGTTGCGCCCTTTCGGGTTTTCACAAACACTCGCCGGTAGTCCTGCTGTTTTTACTCATGGAGCCCTTTCGGGTTTTCATCCGTGCCCTTTTTGCTTATGGAAATATCCCTTTTTTTAATTCTTTTTATTATTATTTTTTTATATATATATTTTTTTACGAGGTCACGCCCTTTCGGGTTTTCACGAACACTCGCCGGTAGCCCTGCTGTTTTTACTCACGGAGCCCTTTCGGGTTTTCATCCGTACCCTTTTTGCTTATGGACATACCGTTTTTTTTATTATATTTATATTTTTTCCTTTTTTTTATCTCGTCATCCTAAGGATGCCGCGGTAGTAGTTTTAAGGACGTTTCGGTCTGTCATTAGTTTAAGGACGTTTCGGTCCGCCATTAGTTTAAGAACGTTTCGGTCCGCCATTATGAGAAGGCTGGCTACTGCTTATAAAGTTTGAGCTTAGGAATATAGCGAGCGGACATAGTCGTCGTCATCTATCATTGACCTAAGCGATAACTCGCTAAGCGTAGTATTTCTTTAGGAATCGGCCATTTATTGGCCTGTAAGGCCTTTCACCGTGCATATCCATGAGCAGATAGGTTCCATCTTGGTAGACCTTGTCTATGATGTACGGGCCTTCATAGTTCGGCTCAAATTTTCCTCGCTTGGCTCGATTAGGGATCATAGGTCTTTTGACCACTAGCACGAGTTCGCCTTGGCGAAATGTCCCCGGCCGGGTCAATCTTTCATATGAGCGCGTCATCTTTGCTTTATAGGCTTCCAGATTTTGTTGCGCTATGAGCCGGGTCTCATCTAGGGCATCAAGCTCCTCAAGCCGAAGGTGAGCATTTTCTTCGTCCGTCAGCTCGTAGTGGACCGCCACTCGTAGAGAGGGTAACTCTATCTCGAGGGGGAGTACTGCTTCTATACCGAATACCAACGCGTATGGCGTTGCGTTCGTGGCTGTCTTGAACGTAGTTCGATACGCCCAAAGAGCTTCTTGCAGCCTCTCATGCCAGCCCTTCTTACTTCGGGATACCATTTTCTTCATGATCTTTATCAAGGTCTTGTTGAAGGCCTCAGCTAAACCATTAGCTCGCGGATTATAAACCGAGGAATATCTCCAGTCTATATTGTGTTGTTGCGCGAAGCGACTGATCTTGTGGCTTCTGTAAGCTGGCCCGTTATCGGAGATGATCCGTCGTGGAGTTCCAAACCGATATATAACGTGCGTCTTGAAGAACTGGAGGATATTCTTCGTCTTTACTTCCCTCAGCGGTACTGATTCTGCCCATTTGGAGAAGTAGTCAGTCGTCGCCAGGATAAAACGATGTCCCCTGGACGATGCTGGTTCGATAGGGCCGGCTATATCAGTTCCCCACATTTCGAATGGCCAGCTAGCCACTGTTGGATGGAGTGGATTTGGATGTTGGTGGATGAAGTCCCCATGGATTTGGCATGAGTGGCATTGCTTCGCATATTCGAGGCAGTCCTGGATCATCGTGGGCCAGTAGTAACCCATCCGTTTAATCTTCAACTTCATCTTCGGGCCTGCTTGGTGAGAACCGCAGAGTCCGTCATGAATTTCCTGAACGACTCTTTTCGTTTCGTCAGGTCCCAGACATCTCAACCATAAAGAATCAAATGACCTCTTGTAGAGAGTATCATTGACGAAGGCGAAGGACAGAGCTCGTTTCATAAGATGATGTCTTGAGGACGCATCTTCGGGCGTTCGACGGTATTTGAAGTAATCTATAAAGACTTCTCTCCAATCCTCGGTATTTTCCCGATCTTTTATTTGCAGGGTCGTCTGCTCAGACGTTCCCTTTTCTTCGGATGATTCCGGAGATATTTCCGCTGGGGCAAGCACCCGACGGCTTTGTACCACAATTTTGACGTCATCGAGGTTCTCGTCAGCCAGTTCTTTAGCGAGCTTGGCTAATGCGTCCGCTTTGCTGTTTTCCACGCGCGGTATGTTCTCCAAAGTATAGGAGGGAATTTGGGTCAACAGTTGTTGCACCTTTTCGCCGTACTTCACCAACTCTGGTTTGCACTTTTGATAGTCACCGTTTACTTGACTAACGACCAGCTGGGAGTCTCCATATATGAGGAGGTTTTCAATTCCCATGTCGATGGCGATCTCGAGGCCTGCTATCAAAGCTTCGTATTCGGCTTCATTGTTTGTCCTCAGCTCTGTTAGGGAGAAAGCAAAGCGCATTATCCCTCCTTGTGGAGTTACAAAGATGAGTCCTACCCCCGATTTGATTATAGGGGTACTTTGTTTGCGCTTCTTCACGGAAGATACTCCATCGAAATAAAGCTCCCATCGGGTATCACCACTGTCGATTGCATCAAACGCATGTTCGTCTGGAAGATCGCAATTCAGAGGAGAATCGACAGGTATCGGATGCTCAGCGAGGAAATCGGCGATGGCCTGGCCTTTTACTGCCTTGAGAGGCTGATAGGTTATCGAGAACTCCATCAAGAGCAGGGCCCATTTAGCGAGTCGTCCCGTCAATATGGCCTTTGACATCAAATATTTAAGGGGGTCCACCTTTGAAATGAGACGGACCTCATGCGCCAACGCATAGTGCCTGAGCTTTGTTATCGCGAAGATCAACGCCAGGCAGTGTTTTTCAATGGGGGAGTAGTTGCTTTCTGCCCCCAGCAGAACTCGACTTAAGTAGTAGAGTGCTCTTTCCTTCCCTTGATCGTTCTCTTATGCCCATAATGCGCCTAAGGAGCCTTCGAGAGCGGTTGTATAAAGAATGATGGGCTTTCCCTTGACCGGAGCAGCCAGCACTGGCGGGTTCTGCAGGTATTGCTTGATCTCGTCTAGCGCGCTTTGGTATTTTTGGTCCCAGACGAACGGGGTTCCTTTCTTCATCAGGTGGCTGTAAGGACGGCACTTGCCTGACAGGTTGGCTATAAATCGCCGTATATACGCGAGCTTCCCTTGGAGAGACCGCAACTGTTTGAGAGTTCTTGGAGGAGGCATTTCCATGCTTGCCTTGATCTTTGACGGATCTATCTCAATACCTTGGTGTCGGACGATGAATCCCAGGAATTTGCCCGAGAAAACTCCGAATGCGCACTTGAGAGGGTTCACCTTCAAGTTGAATTGCCGAAGGCGTTGAAATACGGTCTTCAGATGCTCAAGATGTTCCTCGTATGATTTGCTTTTCACTACAAGGTCGTCGATGTAACATTCAACAATCTCATGTATAAGGTCATCAAAGATCTGTGTCATGGCTCTTTGGTAGGTGGCACCGGCATTCTTTAAACCGAAGGGCATCACTTTGTAGCAGAATATACCCAAAGAAGTCCTGAAGGCGGTGTGCTTCTGGTCTTCGGGATGCATCTTTATCTGATTATACCCTGACGAGCCGTCCATGAAGGAGAAAACCTCGTGCATGGACGTGTTATCTATCATCAGCTCGGTTACCGGCACTGGGAAATCGTCCTTTGGGCAGGCTTTATTGAGATCTCGGAAGTTCACGCATATGCGCACTGTCCCATTTTTCTTCATTACCGGGACGATGTTGGCGATCCATTCCGGATATTGAACCTCCTGAATAAAGCCAGAGTCGATCAGCTTCTTGACCTCGGCGTTGATGCTCATCTCAAGCTCGAGCCGCATTCTTCTTGGTGCCTGCTTGACTGGCTTGACGGCCGGGGATATCGCCAATTTGTGCACAGCAATTTCTGGATCTAGTCCCGGCATTTCGGAGTAGTTCCATGCAAAACAATTTTTATGCTGCATAAGCAAGTCTTTTAGCACAGCCACCCTTTCTTCGGAAGTGGCCCCTGGTCGGGTCCGGTTCGCCGATCTAAACTGAAAAACCGTGCGGTTTCGGCCAAAGCGGACAATACTCTTTGTATTGGGGGTGGGGCATGACAGAATGGTATCAGAGCTGGTCCCTCAATTAGTAGGTTTGTGGTTCGAGGACGAACCATTGTTCAAAGGTGGGGAGAATGTCGGGACCCGGTTCTTGCTCACGGAGCAAAGTGCCACACGGAACAAAGTGCCACGCTAAGTGTCATGTTAAGTGGGCGGGGGCCACCTCTTGAATCCGTGGGACCTACTGTAGAACAATGGGGACTCTTCGGAATACATTCCGAAAGAGGGCAGATCTGTACTATAAATGGAATGATACCACTCTTCAATACAGAGGTGCCTTTTAAGTGAACCGGAACTACAGGAGCTTGAGAACTCCGTAGTTAAGCGTGCTCGGGCCAGGGAAGTCTTGGGATGGGTGACCTCCTGGGAAGTGGCCCCTGGTCGGGTCCGGTTCGCCGCTCTAAACGGAAAAACCGTGCGGTTTTGGCCAAAGCGGACAATACTCTCTGTATTGGGGGTGGGGCATGACAGAATGGTATCAGAGCTGGTCCCTCAATAGTAGGTTTGTGGTTCGAGGACGAACCATTGTTCAAAGGTGGGAAGAATGTCGGGACCCGGTTCTTGCTCACGGAGCAAAGTGCCACACGGAACAAAGTGCCATGCCAAGTGTCATGTTAAGTGGGCGGGGGCCACCTCTTGAATCCGTGGGGGCCACCTCTTGAGTTCGTGGGACCCATTGTAGAACAATGGGGACTCTTCGGAATACATTCCGAAAGAGGGCAGATCTGTACTATAAATGGAATGATACCACTCTTCAATACAGAGGCGCCTTTTAAGTGAACCGGAACTACAGGAGCTTGAGAACTCCGTAGTTAAGCGTGCTCGAGCGAGGGAAGTTCTGGGATGGGTGACCTCCTGGGAAGTGGCCCGTGGTCGGGTCCGGTTCGCCCTGAAGGACAAAACCGTGCGGCTTCGGCCAGAGCGGACAATACTCTCTGTATTGGGGGTGGGGTGTGACATCTTGGGTTCGTGCTTCTGTGGCGGCGCTACCCTCCACTTGTCAGACAGAGCGAACTTGCCAAGCTGATACTGATCTTCGACCCAATTCTTGAAGGTGAAGCAGTCTTCGAGAGGATGCCCTACCACTCGGTGATAAAAGCAATAGTCTGGGTGTGAGACCTCGCCTGCTTGGTCGGGGTGTTTAGACTCCGGCAGTATAAGCATCTGATGTTTTAGAGCGAGGTCAAGTATTTTCTTCGTCTTGTCCCGAGGAAAAGAGTACGCCCGACCCATTTTTCTTATGAGGGATAGATCGGAACCGCTCGATTTTCGCTCGCGTGGCCTCTTAGCCGCGCTTTGTTGCTTTTGAGCGCCTTTTTCGCGTTTCGACTTGTTTCTACCTCTGCGTGGAGCCTTCTTTATAACAGGTTGACAAGGAGCGGCATTTTCATCTTCCACGGCCCGTTGGAGGAGGCGTTGCGTTTTGGCTTTCTCATAGATGACCATTTCGCGGTTATGGTCGTCTCGGACTTTTTGACCAGCTTCCCTTATAAGTTTGTCCATTTGTTCTTCGAACGACGGACTGGACATTTTCGCATCTGGAACTTTTACTGGTTCAGGATTAGCGTCCTCCCATTGAGCATCCGCTTCTTCATCGAAGTCATACACGACGTAGCAGTCGTGTAGTAACTCTCGTTTCTTGGACCGAATATATCCGAGCCCTTTTGTTTCCATTCTCCCATTAGGCAGTTTGCGTTGAGTCCCGGGAACGTTCCAGACTTTGTCATAGAACTTGGCTTTTAGAACGGTCTGCTTGAAGGATATCCCCTGGTGCTTCAGCAGCCTCTTCAGGCCTTCTGTATAATATCTGGGGAGACGGATAGGCTGCAGCCTGTCGAGCGTAGGATCCGCGCCATGCCAAATTTCTTTCTCCACTCTGGTTTCTTCAGAGCGGTAGAATAGAATTGCTTTTTCGCCTTCTCGCCTGGGAGGGACATAGCACGTCTGCAGTTCTTCGACATTGTAGATATCAAGTGCGTCCAGTTCTTTACGGTGTTTAAGCGGCACCATGGCGACTTGTAGACTTTGCTCTTCGTCAGCGGGCGTTTGCATTAAAGGCCGAGCAGAGAATATAGCATGGACCTCATCTTCCGAATCACTACCAAAGATCAACGTAGGAGCAGATGGTCCCGGCTTGTTGTATTGGGGCGGCCCCGAATAAACTATCTCCTCTTCCTCCTCGGTATCACTGCCGAAGACAGGGATGGTGGCATTAGTTTTATTCTCCGGCTTGTGACACCTCTCCGTGTCTTCGAAATCCGGTAAGAAGTATTTGGCATCTTCATATTTACGGACCTCGTTCATGGAGAACGGGTTCAGTTCTCCTGCCAGCTTTATTCTCCGGCTTATGACACCTCTCCGTGTTTTCGAAATCCGGTAGGAAGTATTTGGCATCTTCATATTTACGGACCTCGTTCACGGAGAACGGGTTCAGTTCTCCCTCCACGGTATACTCGAGACCATCCTTAGAATACTTCATACACTGATGTTGTGTAGAAGGGATGATGTTGTACTCGTGTAATCACGGTCGGCCGAGCAAAGCGTTGTAGCATGTCTTGGCGTCTATGACATGGAACTTAATGTCCGTGACTAGTAGCCCGAAGCGTAGCGTCAGTATCACAGACCCAAGAGTTCTTGATGACCGGGAGTCGAACCCGGAGATAGTGATCTTGTCCCGAGCAAGGTGCTGGACGCTCATGCAGATTTCTTTTAACACCCGCACATTGAGGAGGTTAACGGAGGATCCATTGTCGATCAGGATTTTGCCTATCTTTATATCGTAACAGTATCCTGAGACATAAAGGGGGCGATTGTGTTCGCACGTCCCAAGGAGAAGGTCTTCATCACCAAAGAGACATCGGCCGTGTGCACTTCCTCCAGTTCATCCTTCATCTTTTCCTCGGCCAGGAAAGCTTGGAATTGCTCCGGATCCTGTAGTGCCTTGATTAACGAATCTCTCGCCTCCTTCGATAGCAAAAGGGCGTCAAGAATGCTGAGCTGCGAGGGTAGTTTCCTCAGATGCGCTAAGACGTTGTAATCGACTTATTTCTCTTCGGCGGGTCCTTGACACTTAGCTCCTCCAGAACTTGGTCATCTAAGACGATATCTTCAGAGACCTTTTCTTTCCCTTTATCTTTTCTGTTTGAGGGTCCGAGATTCTTTTCAGGCAGCGTCCGATTACGCAGCCGGATATTTTCGCAAACCTTCGGCTCTTCTTCTTTTCCCGAATTGGACTCTTTAAAGAGAGGGGCAAGTTCCAGCTCCTCATCCGAATCGCTCCCGAATGTAGGCACTTGTGACCCGCCAGTGTTAACCATGCGACAATCACCGGTAGTTCTTTTAAGCCCTTCGGTCGTATTTTCTTGCTCCCGACGAGTTTTGCGCTTCTCCCGCTTAAAGCGTTGTCGATGAGCAACATATCCTTGCCACCATCTATCGAAAGCTTTGCACTCTTCAGTGGGGTGCGAAATCTTCCGATGATACAAGCAATAGGAGGGGTGCATTTCCATTTCACCAGTAATGTTTCCTTCGGAGGATGGTAGCTTCATGCCCATTGATATGGCCTTAGCAAACTTTTTCCTCATCTTGAATTTACTTTTGTCGGTAGTGGATGTATCTTGCTCCAGCGGGAGAGTCTCAGTTCTTTCATCAAGTCGCTGGCGCTTGGCCCTTTCAAATATGACCGCCTCGCGTTCCCGATCAGCTTTACTTTTTAAGAGAGCTTCATTAAGGAATGCGTTAATTACTTCATCCGATGGCCCCACAATTTTTGGTTCAGGATCTGCCCCCAGCATTTCAGTACAAGGAGTCTTCTCATCGTCCATGAACGAATGGGAAATCACATGAGAGCTCGCCACATATTCTTCAGATTCATCAGATGAACTTTCTCCCTCATCTTCCTCTTGAAAGACATGATTGAGGAACTCTTGGAATGTAATGGGAGTCCGTGCCTTCTGGTTGTATTCCTCCAGCGCGTCAATTTGTTTTTGCAAGTCCGTGCGCTTGTCGCCAGGCTTCACGGGCTTCTTTGATTTCTTTTTCTTCTTCTTTGAAGATTTCGACGGCGGGTTGTGAATGCTTGGGCCACCACCATCGGTCTTTGGAGTTGGACGCGGCTTCAACATCCCCTCAATGACTTGCGGTTCCAACGGGTTCTTCCACTTGATCGCTGGGCATGTCTGAAGATCGTTCAACATTCTTTTTGTCTTAGCTGATAATACAACCTCCCAAGGAGCTTCTTCAACGACAGAGCATGTTGCCCCCGGCGTATTCATCCTCTTAGAGGTGTGGGGCTGCGGGGGATTCACCTTCCATTTGTCAGACAACGCGAACTTGCCCTGTTGGTACTGGTCTTCAAGCCAATTTTTGAAGACGTAGCAATCTTCGATTGGATGACCCAGTACTCGATGATAAGGACAGTAGTTGGGCTCATTGACATCATTTGGTTGCGACGGACGTGTTGGATCTGGCAGATTTATAAGTCGGTTGCGCAACGCCAGCTCGAATAACCTTCTCGTTTTATCTCGGGGAAATGAGTAAGAACGTCCTAGCCTCTCCTCAAGGGCTACGTACGGGCGCATATTATTTTGACGAACAACCGGCTTCGAGTTGCTCGATTGTTGTTGAGCATTAGCGACAACGATCGCTTTTCCCTTCCCCTTGTCATTTCGGGAGTCCGGCTTTGGAAGAGGGGGTCTATGGCCCATCTGATCCATTTGCGCTAGCTTGTCAATCAAGGCCTGGAAGGTAGTCGGCTTGAAAAACATCATAAATTGCGAGATGGTTGCTTGCGGATCAAGGGTTCCCACAAACATACCCACTGCGGGAGGTTCTTCAATGCGCTGCTCGCAGTTCGACCATAAGTTCCGCCACCGTATAGCATATTGAACCCATGTCTCGCCTGGCTTTACCCTGGCGTTAATCAGTGCCGTCATCGGGGTGCATTCACTGGCGCTTGCAAAACGCTGGGTGAACAGCAGCTCCATCTCTGCGAAGGTCTTGATAGAGTCGTTCGGGAGCTCAGAATACCACTCGAACGCTGTATCTGATAAGCTTCCAACAAACTGGCGAAGCAACAGTTTGTCATCACCGCCGGTGTTGCCGCAGAGTGCCCTGAACTGGGCAACATGCTGGTGAGGATTGCTCGTCCCCTTGTAGACATGGAACTTGGGAATTGTGTAGCCTGGCGGGTACTTGATCTGGTCGTACCAACTCGGATATGGCCGTCCTGTTTTTACGACCTGGCCGGCTGCTTCAGTCGCATGATGAACCCGTATTTGTTGGGCTATGTACTCGTCCAAATCAGCTTTGGAGATTGTACCCTCCTTAGCTGTTGATAGGGCTGGCGGAGGATTTGACGTCTCTCCCCTATCGTCTTCAAGGACGATCGGGGGATCTTCGGCCGGAGGATCTTGCTGGATCATCATCCCTACCATGTCTTGAAACGGGAGGCCCATACGCTTTATGTTGGCTGCTTGTTCGGCAGCCTCTTTATCCTTCTTCTCCAATATTCGTCGAAGGAATTCGGCGTCAGTTTCTTGCTCCTGGCGTTCATCTGAAGACATTTCAGGGCTTTCTTTTGGCCCATTAAGTGCGGCCATTGCGTTCATCATCTCTTGGAGCTTCTGCTGCTGCTCCTGTGCTTTGGTCACCGATCGCGTGAGCGGTCTATGACCTGTTGATATGCGGCTGTCCTCTTTACCAGACGCCATGTAGACAGTATGAACTACCATGCTCCCAGACTTAGGGCGTTTGGGTTCACCACCTTTGATATTCGCCATAGGTGTAGGGACTTTTTCTGGCCTTCTTCTCTTATGGGCCGTAGAAGTTGAGGGGGCCATTGCTTTGGGCACCCAAGCGGTCGTCACCTTTCGTCGCTTGACCGGGGAATTTTCTTCTTGCCGACCTTTCGACTTTTTGTGTTGGCGAGAGAAATTAGGATCAATCACAGATTCTTGGACTTGTCGCCATGTCTTGTAAATCTTGGAGGACAGCGATCGAGGAGGCTGCTCTGGCTTTTCTGCTTCCATGGTAGTCTCTAATGGTGGAGGAGATCTTTTGAGCACCGCAGTTGGCGAGTTTCTGCGTACTCTGTTCAGTAGCTCAAAGCTGTTCCCAGTTGGAACAGCAGCGTTAACTTCCACCGTTGGAGCTGGCGGAGCCATCCCAGAAGGGGAGTTGCCCCCGGTCTTCCTTATCCGGCACCAGTGGCGTCGTCGGGTGTGACGAGTTGTCGGTATTGGTTCAGAGACAACTTCTTCTTGCCCCCTGTCCAGGCGAGGGACTATTGCCGGTATCAGCCTCTTGAAGACTGACGTCCGTTGAGGAGTTGTGTCCAAGCGATCAAAAGCAGATTTCTGAGCGGGAGTGGGAATAGTCAGCCTTGCAAAGACTGACTCTTTGACAGGAGAAGCCGTCTTGGCGACTTCGGGAGCAGCCGTCTTCTTTGGGATGATCGCCTCAGGTGTTATGGGCTTCTTGATAGGCCCTTTGGTGCTCGAGTTCAGCTTGGTGAAGACTGAAGAATTGGACGACCCGTTGAGAGGGGTCGTGGGAGTAGCAAGTCGATCGAAGATCGACTTTCTTGAAGCTTCCGGTGCGGGCACAGGGATGGTGAAGCTTGCCGGAGGGATCATGGTTCCGAGGAACAGGCCCGTGGTAGCCTGATTCACTTGCTCCACAGGCAGAGTAAGGACGGAGGCCGCTTGAGGCCCATATGCTACACCTCCAGGTGAGGTGGAGCGTCTGTTGCATTGGCACTTCGAGCAGTTTGAGCAGTTAGAGGCCATCGATGCTTGATTTCGTCGCCAGGCAAAAGACCAAATCTTAGTAACTTGCAACCCAAAGGCAACCATTAACAAACCGCGATTCGTTCGTGAAGACGACACACGAAGTGTGGAGTGGAAAGAGGAAAAGGTCCTACCGGGCGTGCCAGAATCTGTTCCCCTCCGAACGGCGGCCGAGATGACGTGAAGACGTCTTGCCTGAGGTTCAGGACAGATGCTATATGGTTTTATCCGTCCACCTCTCCGAAGATGCCAAGTTGATTTATGGCACCGTGTATCGGAGGTTTAGACGGATGCGGCCGATGTAGCAGATTTCGTCAGATCCCCCCTCGCTTGAGGGGTTTTTGATTGTGGGGACGCTCTTCCCTGCAGGCGCAAGCCCCTGCAGTTAATTATGCTACTGCATCGCGGTAACAACTTTCTCCTTCTCCAGAATTTCACTTCGTGTCGTGGGTGTTTGTTTTGTTTGTGGTTGCCCGTGGATTGTATACGGAGACTAATTTATGTCGTCGCCCGTAGGACGTGGATTAGTCCAAATCCGTATTTTCTTAGATTTGGGTTTGGTGTTTTAGTTTAAGGATAGGTTAGCCATATTTAGGCTAAGATCGACTTAAACGTTTATTAAGGATACGTTAGTCTGATTTGAAACTAAGATCAACTTAACGGGATCGTTTAGATCCGACAAAAGAGCATTTAGGCTCTATTGTTCCAGTTTAGGGAAATGGTGGTCCATATTCCAGTTTAGGGACATAGTGGTCCATATTCCAGTTTAGAGACATGGTGGTCAATATTCCAGTTTAGGGACATGGTGGTCCCTGTTTAGTTTAAGGACGCTTAAGTCCGTGGGTTTAAAGACCCCACAGTCCGTGTTTTAGTTTAAGGACGCATAAGTCCGCGGTTTTAAGGATCCCACAATCCGTCTTTTGGTTTAAGGACGCTTAAGTCCATGAGTTTAAGGACCCCACAGTCCGTGTTGATGTGTGGTTGTCGGGACCCGTCACCTCTTTGACGTCGTTGAAGGATTACAATGATAAGAGTCAAAGGAGTTCGGAGATGTACCTTCGAACCTGATGTAAATTGATTTAAGAGAGCAGCTGTGCTCAGTCAATTTAATTTGAGGACTTACGGCTATGATTGGGCTAAGTCCAGTTGAAAAATATTCAACGCTTTTATTTGTTTTTGGTCTATTAGACCTGTGCTAGGGCTTTGCCCTGGTTTAAATGATGCATTGCACTACTTTTTATTTTTGTTTGGGGTTTGCCCATAAAGGATGCAGAGCATTAATTTTTTTTGGGCTTTGCCTATTTATAAATGATGCAGAGCATCAATTTTACCTGGGCTCTGCCCATTTATTGCTTCGCAATTTATTTTGGCCTACTAGGTCTTTTGATTTGGGCCTGGCCCTTTATCAAAAGAAATGCATTGCATTTGTCAGGCGCTTTGCGTTACTCAATGAGCGCAAGTGCTTACGGTGATGACACGTATCACGCAAGCGCAGTGCGCTGCGCCAGCGCGCTGCGCTTGCGCTGCTGACACGTGGCGCGCTGTGGTGAGTTGCGCCAGTTTCAGAGAGCAAAGCTCTATTTCAAAAGCGCATAGCGCAAGTGGTTCAGATGCTGACACGCGGCGCTCTCTGGTGGTTTGCGCCAACCCAAGAGCGCAACAGTGCAGTTTTGCAAGTGCAAGGCACTATTAACTTGAGAATCTTTTAGATTCCAGAACCAATGGTTCATAAAAAAATGCAAAGCACTATTTGTTTTCTTGATCTAATTTAGATCAAAGAAAACAAGTTTCTCTTGTTTTTCTTATTTCAGGGAACCAGAGGTTCATAAAAAGTGCAAAGCATTATTTTTATTTGTTTTTTATTGAAGATCATTGATCTTGTTCTTAGATCAATAATCTATTAGAAGAAATCCTTCTATCTTAAAGGTTTTTACCTTTTTCTTCTTGAAATTCCTTCAGAGTTCTCTCTGTTTGAAGTTCTTGATTTTTTCACAATGTTGATGACTTTGATTTGGGGTCTAGGGACCTTTATATAGTGCCCATAAATTTGTTAAATTTGTTAAAGAGATCTTTCTCTGAGTGATTTGGGGAATTTTCCCCACCGTTAGATCTTTGATCCAAGGGCTCCTGTTTTACAGAAGAAAATTTCCTTGTTTTAACAAGAACAGAAAGATTTCTTTAAAATTTTAATTCTGTTTGGCGCAAATGCCCCAGCGCGTGACACGTGTCGCGCAGCGCACAGCGCAGCGCAACTGCGCTGACACGTGTCGCGCAGCGCACAGCGCAGCGCAACTGCGCTAGCGCATCTGCGCTGACACGTGTCGCGCAGCGCAACTGCTCTTGCGCATCTGCGCTGACACGTGTCGTGCAGCGCAGCACTTGTGCAATTGAAGTGTTGCTTCCTTTAATTTTGTTTTAAATAGAGGTTTGCTGTTATTAGGCGCGCTGCCTTGAGCGCTGCGCTGATGTATCAGCTTTTGACACGTGGCGCGTTGCGCGCAGCGCAAAGAATCTGAAGCGTTGTTTCGAATTTTGAATTTTGAAATTCAAACAGAGCTTTGCTCTGATTGGGGGAAACACCCTCCTTACAAAAAATTTCGTCCTTGAAATTTACAATTATTTAAGGACTAATTTACAAACAAGTGACGGTATCTTGCATGCATGTTGTCTTCTCTTTCCCATGTTGATTCTTCTGGTGTCTCTTTTCTTCACATCACTCGAACTAAGTTTACTTCCTTGTTCCGAAGTGACTTCACCTTTCTGTCCAACACTGCAACGGGTTGTTGCTCACAAGATAGATCCGTCTGTACAGTGAGCTCGGAGTGATCAAGAATGTAACTGGGGTTACTCACATACCTTCTGAGTTGGGATATATGGAACACATTGTACACTCCTTCCAATGAAGGTGGAAGTGCCAAACGATTTGCCACTTCTCCGGCTCGTTCGAGTATGTCGAACGGTCCAATGTATCTCGGACTTAATTTACCCCGCCTTCCAAAGCGAATCACTCCATGATTTGGAGAAATCTTTAGAAAGACATGATCTCCCAGTTGGAACTCTAAGTGACGGCGCTTTGCATCAGCCCAGTGCTTCTGTCGGTCTTGGGCTATGCGTATTCTTTCCCTGATAGTGCGAACTACATCCACTGTTGCTACTATCATCTCAGGTCCAAGGAGTTCTCTATCTCCGATGTCGTCCCAACTTAATGGTGTTCGACACTTCCTTCCATAGAGCGCTGCAAAGGGTGCCATTCCAATGCTTGCTTGGTAGCTGTTGTTGTATGAAAACTTCACAAGATGTAGGTGATCTTCCCACGATCCTTCGAAATTTAGCATACAAGCTCTTAGCATATCTTCAAGTATCTGAATCGTTCGCTCAGACTGTCCATTTGTTTGTGGATGGTAAGCTGTGTTAAAGTTCAGATTTGCTCCCAAGCTAGCTTGCAGACTCTGCCAAAATTGCGATCGGAATCTGGTGTCACGATCGGAGACAATGCAAACCGGTACTCCATGTAATCTCATGATCTCCTGCACGAGTTCATGGGTATCAAAGATAGTACATATTGAAGAGTTAAATCTTACTTAGATTCATACTTACCTTTATGTACTTTTTTGCTAATGTCTCGGTAGATTGGCCAACTCGAAATGGAATGAAGTGAGCCGACTTTATGAGTCGATCCACAATAACCCATACCGCATCATCACTTTTTGTGCGGCGAGGAAGAGCAGTCACGAAATCCATAGTGATGTGTTGCCACTTCCATTCTGGAATAGCTAACGGTTGAAGTAAACCAGCAGTCCTGTGATATTCAGCTTTTACCTACTGATACACCAAATATTTAGTGATGCTTCTGGCTACTTCACGCTTCATTACATGCCACCAGTAATGTTGTCGCAGATCTTTGTACATCTTTATACCACCAGGGTGTACTGAGTAGGGAGAGCTGTGGGCTTCTTTCATCAATTCTTCCCGAATAGAATCTTGTGGTATACACAATCTACTGCCGTATCTCAAAGATCCGTCTTCATGGATGATGAAGTCTGTTCTAAGCCCACTTTCTACTTGTTCTCTGATCTTTTACAACTTGGAATCAGTTGCTTTAGCTGTTTTGATATGATTGACAATTGTAGATTGAACTTGAAAGTTCATCAAACTTGAAGCGTTACCTGGCACGACCGCTTCTATCTCCATCTGATGCAAATCTTGCTGAAGCTTCCATTGTGCGGTGAGATTCATAGATAGTGGTTGGCGACTAAGTGCATCAGGTACTGCTGGGTTGGCTTAGCACCCCGACACGGTTTCGGCAAGCATCAAGTATGCAACTTTAAAAATTTAGGGTGCCGAGCGAGCCCGAACCAAGGTTCTAATTAGAGAATTAGGATTTAACTAAGCAAGTAAATAAATTTACTCTAAGTGAACAAGGAATACAACCTTTGTAGAACGGTCCTTCACTTCTAAACCTCCGTGTTGTAGTCTCTTTGCTCCAAGTAGTGGTCTCCCGGACTCTTTTTAGGCTTCACTAGACGAAAGGAACGAACTTGCTCAAAGATCTTCGAGGCCGAAGATGATCTACGTCGAAGAATCGCTAACTCAAGCCACCTCTTCACTAATTGTGAATTAGTGAATGAAACAACCTATACTAAATGGCTAGTTTGGTATAGATTGGTGAAGTAGGAATTTTGCTTACTTTAGAATGATTTTTCTCTTTTTCTTTTTTCTTCACTCTTGAGAACTAGAGGGCAATGAAGGAGATGAAGAAAAGATCTCAAGTGATCAAGTGTGAATCATGGGTGAGAAAATATCTCATATAAACTCATGTAGAGACTAAACCATGGATAAATATGATGGTTAGGTTAATAAATATCTAAAGTAAAACAAAATTAGTGGATTTAAGTCAAAACTTCTCCATACTTCCACAAGCATCTCAAGCCTTACTAATTTCCACCTAATTTTAATTTTTCCCTTAATATTTAAACACCCAAATTATCTTAAGTTAGGTATAAGTCTCATACACCCAAGTCCAATGTATCATCTAGCATGGCACATAAATAAATACATTAATATATATCACATATATATATTCAAATGTACTTTGAGAAAACTTTTTCTTAAGTGAGCTAATATTAGTTAATGTATATTAATATATCAAATATATAATTATACATTAAATTATTAAATCAACACTTGATTTAATAATCCGGCTGTATCGCATACAACCGAATAATATCATTTAATAAATTATTGAATCAACACTTGATTCAATAATCCGGTTATATCACATATAACCTATATCGCGATATTAGAATACGGTATCACATACTCGTATTAATCTCAGTCCCGCACATATCACATATGTTCCCTACTTCGTTTCGCATGAGCTAGGAAACCTCTGTGTAGGACTCTAAAGACTCGTCAATACACCGGCAGTAGGTGATGATCATATCAGTCACCCACAAGCCGTTAGCGGTACTAGCTGGACGTAACGGCTATCCGGGTATTGAGCAATCAGAAGATCAACAAGCAAGCTTGTTCATACTCCCGTGAATCCAATAAGTAACTGTTCCCCTCCGAAACGCGAAGACGCGACCGCGCAGATCCGTCTGGCCTGAACTTCGGGGCAGATGCTAATTGGTGCTATCCTTCCACCTCTCCGAAGATGCCAGGTTGATTTATGGCACCATGTATCGAAGGTTTAAACGGATGCGGCCGATGTAGCAGACTTCGTCAAATTCCCCCTCATTTTAGGGGTTTTTGATTGTGGGGACGCTCTTCCCTGCAGGCGCAAGCCCCTGCAGTTAATTATGCTATCGCGTCGCAGTAACCACTTTCTCCTTCTCCAGATGGTCACTTCGTGTCATGTGTGTTTGTTTTGTTTTTGGTTGCCCGTGGATTGTATACGGAGACTAATTTATGTTGTCGCCCGTAGGACGTGGATTAGTCCAAATCCGTATTTTCTGAGATTTAGGTTTGGGGGTTGGGTTTAAGGATACGTTAGTCTCATTGGAGACTAAGACCAACTTAAACGTATGTTAAGGATACATTAGTCTAATTTCAGACTAAGATCAACTTAACGGGATCGTTTAGATCCAACAAAAGAGCATTTGGGCTCTATTGTTTAGTTTAGGGACATTGCGGTCGATTACCAGTTTAAGGACATGGGGGTCCAATGTTAGTTTAAGGACATCTCGGTCCGAGGTTAAGGACATCATAGTCCATGGGCTTAAGGACCTCACAGTCCGAGGTTAAGGACATCATAGTCCATGGGTTTAAAGGACCCCACAGTCCGAGGTTAAGGACATCATAGTCCGTGGGTTTAAAGGACCCCCAGTCCAAGGTTAAGGACATCATAGTCCATGGGCTTAAGGACCCCATAGTCCAGTTTAAAGACGTCATAATCTATGAAATATATGGTTGTCGGGATCCGTCACCTCTCTGAAGACGTTGAAGGATTACAACGACATATATCAGAGGGGTTCAGAGATGTACCATTGAACCAATTTTGATTGGGATATGTAGTCCAATTTGAGACTAAGATCAAAGATTTGTGAGCATATGGGCTCAATTAATCTGAGTTGAGGACTTATGGCCATTCTTAGGCTAAGTCCAATTAAGTTAAAATGTTTAACATTTATTTTAGACTGTTGAGTGTTTATTTGGGCTTGGCCCTGACAGTGTTTTTGTCTTTTACTGAATGCCGAGCATTCCTCATGGCCTTAGGCTTATTAAAGAACAGTTTATGTTCTATCAGCGCACACGTGAGGAGCACGTGGCGCGCTTAGCGCTTTACGCCAGTCAAAGAGCGCAGTGCGCTTCTGCTGAGTAGCGCACACGTGGGGGACACGTGTTGCACTTGGCGCTAAGCGCCAGATGTTGGGCGCATTGCTCCAGTTTATGAGCGCAGAGTGCTAGTTTATAAGCGCATTGCGCTATTAGTTTAGTGGCGCACACATGAGGAGCACGTGGTGCGCTTGGCGTTGAGCGCCAGTCCATGAGCGCAAAGTGCTAGTTCAAGAGCGCAAAGCGCTAACTGTTAAGTGGCGCACTCGTGAGTGACACGTGGTGCGCTCGGCGCTGAGCGCCAGTCCAAGAGCGCAGAAGCGCATTTGATCAATTTTATGATCTGGGAAAAACTTCTCCCTTAGAAGAGACTTTGTCTCAAGCTCCTAAGAATAAAAGTTCTTACTTTATAGGAGACGCTTCAATCTCTTGTATTGATGAAAGGCTTTGCCTTTATGGATCTATGATCCTTAAGAGAATTGAATTATTCTCCCCTCTTTATTTTATAATGAGATGTTCATGATCTCTTTTTGTAAAAGACAATTTGTCTTATAGATCTATGATCTGTGAGAAGAATTATGTTCTTCTTTTTTAATTTTATGATGAGATCTTTTGATCTTTTTGTAAAAGACCTTGGTCTTTGTAGATCTATGATCTGTAAAGAAGTAAGTTCTTTTTTTTTTAATTTTGAGATGATTTCATCTCTCTGTTCTTTTACCTTGAAGAAAAGAAGTTCTTCTATTGAGAGCTTGGCTCTTCTTTCTGAGATTCTCTCAAAGCTTTATGGGGGAGTTCCTCTTTATGCTTCTGTATTGAGACTTGAAGTCTAGGGGCCTTTTTATAGGGCAAGTTGATTTGCTCAATCAGTTAAGGAGATCTTTTTTCCAATTGATTTGGGGAATTTCCAATCGTTGGATCTTTGTTCCAAGGGCTTCTGATTTACAGAAGGCAATCTTCTTGTTTTTAACAAAATTGGAAAATCTTTTCATACAGAATTTATTCTGTATGTTGGTGATTTTTAATCACCATTGGATCATTGATCCAACGGTGCTCTGATTTACAGAGCACGATTTTGTTGTTTGGAAAGATTTTGAAGAATCTTTCCTTAACAGAATTTAATTCTGATTAATTAATGATTTATCATTATTATTGGATTTTTGATCTGACGATGGGGAGCTTTTAGTTCCAGCGCTAGCGCACCCGTGCTTTGCACGTGGTGCGCTGCTTAGAGCGCAGCGCACCTAGCGCTAGCGCACAGGTGCTTTGCACATGGTACGCTACTTAGGGCGCAGCGCACTTGGCGCTGCTTCTGAAGCGTTGCTTCATTTCAAAATTTGAATTTTGAACAGAGCTTTGCTCTGATTGGGGGAAACAAATGCCCCCCACCGTTGCGCTCACGTGGCCCACATGTGAGTGCAGCGGTGGCAATATCTGAGCCCTTGGATCAACTCAGAAGTTGAAACGGCATCTTAGTGCCTATAAATAGGACCCTTGGCCCTTTAAATGATTCTGTTCATCTTCTTCCTTCTGAGAATTATTATTCTCTTTCAGAGCATAGCTCTTCATTTTAAGTACTTTCAAGAGTCAGAACTCTGCTAAATTTTTTGGTAAGATTTGAACTTTATTAATAGAGTTTTGCTCTTCTCAGATCATAGATCTTAAAATATTTTTAGGGTTTTACCCATTAACAGAGCTTTGCTCTTCATAGATATTAGATCTAAAGAAAACCTTTTTTAGGGTTTCTCATCAGAGCTTTGCTCTTGTTAGATCTGAGATCTTAAGAAAACCTTTTTAGGGTTTCTTAACCCATTAACAGAGCTTTGCTCTTTTCAAATCACATAGATTTATTAATCTTTCATCAAGAACTCTGAAGAATTTGTTCGTGGATTTTAAAGATCATGGAATTTTATTCCATTAAAAAATTTTATTTTAAATCTTTCTGATGGTCATTCCATCATTTCTTCAGAGCGAGGCTCTTAGAATTCCCGGAGAATTTTTAATTACCCTCATAATTGACTTTGACAGGTGTCATTCCTGTCTGCAGAGCATTGCTCTCGAGGAGTTTAACTCCTCTGTCCCGAGGGACCTTTCTATTAAATGCGAAATCCTTTTTAGGATTCCTTTCTTAATTGCACAGAATTAAATTCATTGGGTAATTTATTTAGCACTTATTTCCTCCTTGGGGATATCAAGAGTTGTTTAAATCTCGTGTCTATTTCAATAAGCTTTTTCTTAATCAGTCTGTCTACTAACTCTCACTGATTTTCTTTTTCAGACGTTATGGCTGCTCATTTATATGATCTCGATGAGATTATCTCTTATGAAGACATCCGCTCACTCGGCCGTTCCCAAAACCAAGAATTCACAAACGCCCAGTGCGCTGAAATTATGGGTCGCTTCGATGCGTATAATGGTTGACTGCTTCCTCGCCGTTCCTCTCTTTGGAAGCTTATTGTGGGAGAGATCTGGGGAGCACTTCCTCTATTTTATGCTGGCATGCCGCTTAAGGCATTGGACGACGCCGAAGATAAGGTGCACTCGGTGTATCTGATGGGCCTAATCATAAAGAAAAGACGGGACAACCTTATTGATATCCTGCATCAAGCTTTTCAGCAGGCGGCGATACTTACTGCCTATCGAAGGGTGGAAGACATCAGTGGGGATCCTGACGCTTGTGATCGTGAAAAGATGCACACGAAGATGGTCCGAGAGGCCCGAAATTTTTTGGATGGCCTTACTTTTGAATTTCTCAATCCATGTCCTGGATTTGATGTCGTGCCTTTGTAAACACTTTAATGGCGTTTTTGTTTACTGTTCTCAACAATGTAGGAATTTTCTGAAGTATGAATAGCAAGCTTTTCCATTTCCATGTGTTTATTTTATGCATTAAACCTTTTCGCACATGCATGAATGGGTACGCTTAACTGAATGTGAATCGAATGTTCTCCTTATTGTCGCTTTCTTCTCTTTTCTTTGTTGCCGGCATGTTACCTTAGTAAGCGTAGTCTGTAGATGATAGAGAGCATTCCGTCTTGAATTCTTCGAAAGGTAGTGATGGCTTAGAAAGCAGGTTCAGATCTGCTGCCTAAGTCTTTTCAACTTTATGAGCCGTGAGGGTCTCATAAAGACTTTTCTCCCTACGAGTCGAAAAGATCTCGTAGGTGTATTTTCTCCTTAGGAATTGTGAGGATTCCTAAGTGTGTTTTCTCTTGGGAGTCGTAAGGATCTCACAAGAGAGTTTTCTTCCTTACGAGTCGAGAGGACCCGTAAGTGATTGATGAGATTGACGTTATCCGCATTTCACGGAGTCAGAAGTTGCTATGGGCGTTTCCCACGGGGTTGAGATTGACTCTAGCCGTGTTCCACGGGACCTGGATTTTCTCTGGATGCTTCCCACGGGGTCAGGATTGACATAGCCGTGTTCCGCAAGGACCAGGATCCGCTCTGGATGCTTCTCACGGGGTCAGGATTGACATAGCCGTGTTCCGCAAGGACCAGGATCCGCTCTGGACACTTTCCACGGGGTCAGGATTGACATAGGCCTTGTTCCACTAGACCAGGATTTGCTCTGGATGCTTCCCACGGGGTCAGGATTGACATAGCCGTGTTCCGCAAGGACCAGAATCCGCTCTGGACGCTTCCCATGGGGTCAAGATTGACATAGGCCGTGTTCCACTAGACCAGGATTTGCTCTGGATGCTTCCCACGGGGTGAGGATTGACATAGGCCGTGTTCCGTAAGGACCAGGTTCCGCTCTGGACGCTTCCCACAGGGTCAGGATTGACATAGGCCGTGTTCCACTAGACCAGGATTTGCTCTGGATGCTTCCCACAGGGTCAGAATTGACATAGCCATATTCTGCAAGGACCAGGTTCCGCTCTGGACGCTTCCCACGGGGTCAAGATTGACATAGGCCGTGTTCCACTAGACCAGGATCCGCTTTGGACGCTTCCCACGGGGTCAGGATTGACATAGCCGTGTACCACAAGGACCAGGATTTGCTTTGGATGTTTCCCACAGGGTCAGGATTGACATTGGCCGTGTTCCACTAAACCAGGATTTGCTCTGGACGCTTCCCACGGGGTCAGGATTGACATAGCCGTGTTCCACTAGACCAGGATTGCTATGGATGCTTCCCACGGGGTGAGGATTGACATAGCCGTGTTCCGCAAGGACCAGGATCTGCTCTTGACGCTTCCCACGGGGTCAAGATTGACATAGGCCGTGTTCCACTAAACCAAGATTTGCTTTGGATGCTTCCCACGGGGTCAGGATTGACATAGCCGTGTTCCGCATGGACCAGGTTCCGCTCTGGACGCTTCCCACGGGGTCAGGATTGACATAGGCCGTGTTCCACTAGACCAGGATTTGCTCTTGATGCTTCCCACGGGGTCAGGATTGACATAGCTGTGTTCTGCAAGGACTAAGTTCCGCTCTGGACGCTTCCCACGAGGTCAGGATTGACATAGGCCGTGTTCCAGTAGACCACGATTTGCTCTGGATGCTTCCTACGGGGTCAGGATTGACATAGCCGTGTTCCACTAGACCAGGATTTGCTCTGGATGCTTCCCACGGGGTCAGGATTGACATAGCTGTGTTCCACAAGGACCAGGTTCCGCTCTAGACGCTTCCCACGGGGTCAGGATTGACATAGGCCGTGTTCCACTAGACCAGAATTTGCTCTGGATGCTTCCCACGGGGTTAGGATTGACATAGCCGTGTTCTGCAAGGACCAGGATCCGCTCTGGACGCTTCCCACAGGGTCAGGATTGACATAGGTTGTGTTCCACTAGACCAGGATTTGCTCTGGATGTTTCCCACGGGGTCAGGATTGACATAGCCGTGTTCCGCAAGGACCAGGTTCCGCTCTGGACGCTTCCCACGGGGTCAGGATTGACATAAGGCGTGTTCCACTAGACCAGGATTTGCTCTGGATGCTTCCCACGGGGTCATGATTGATATAGCCGTGTTTTCCAAGGACCAGGATCCGCTTTGGACGGTTCCGACGGGGTCAGGATTGACATAGGCCATGTTCCACTAGACTAGGATTTGCTCTGGATGCTTCCCACGGGGTCAGGATTGACATAGCCCTGTTCCGCAAGGACCAGGTTCCGCTCTGGACGTTTCCCACGGGGTCAGGATTGACATAGGACGTGTTCCACTAGACCAGGATTTGCTCTGGATGCTTCCTATGGGGTCAGGATTGACATAGCCGTGTTCTGCAAGGACCAGGTTCCGCTCTGGACGCTTCCCACGGGGTCAGGATTGATATAGGCCGTGTTCCACTAGACCATGATTTGCTCTGGATGCTTCCTATGGGGTCAGGATTGACATAGCCGTGTTCTGCAAGGACCAGGTTCCGCTCTGGACGCTTCCCACGGGGTCAGGATTGATATAGGCCGTGTTCCACTAGACCAGGATTTGCTCTGGATGTTTCCCACGGGGTCAGGATTGACATAGTCGTGTTCCGCAAGGACCAGGTTCCCCTCTGGACGCTTCCCATGAGGTCAGAATTGACATAGGCTGTGTTCCACTAGACCAAGATTTGCTCTGGATGCTTCCCACGGGGTCAGGATTGAAATAGCCGTATTCTGTAAGGACCAGGTTCCGCTTTGGACGCTTCTCATGGGGTCAGGATTGACATAGGCCGTGTTCCACTAGACTAGGATTTGCTCTGGATGCTTCCCACGGGGTGCGGATTGACATAGCCGTGTTTCGCAAGGACCAGGTTCTGCTCTGGACGCTTCCCACGAGGTCAGGATTGACATAGCCGTGTTCCGCAAGGACCAGGTTCCGCTCTGGACGCTTCCCACGGGGTCAGGATTGACATAGCCGTGTTCCGCAAGGACCAGGAAGGGTTGACTTTACCTGCATTTCACGGAGTCGGGGGTTGACTCTCCGTTGTCTGTGCACCGCCGAGTCATGGAACTGGGAGCTGCCGCGGTTCCGCTTTGCTGATGTTGCGTCTGTGGTAGTGATACGAATGTTGAGATGATCTCGAGGCTGTCTGTGAACCGTCGAGACTTGGCTCTTTTTCGGATGGAGCCTAGGGGGAAGGTATGGTTCCCTCTTTGTTTGTGCCCCTGGATTGTATACAGGGATCGATGTGATCTCACCTGTAGGGCAAAAAGTTTTATTTTATATATTTTTCTTTCCGCGATGCTCTATCATTTCAGCTTTTATATCGCGAAAGTCGCGATTGCCCAATCATTTCGTCTATTTTTCGCGGTGCTCAATCATTTCGGCTATTTGTTTTATTTACTCGCTGCTTTTTATTACGAGTTGCCCAACCATTTCGGCTATTTTGTATTCATACATTTTTACTTGCTGATTTTGTTGCAAATTGCCCCATCATTTCGGCTATTTCATATGCATTTGTGGCTCGCTGGCTTTTCGCTGCGAGTTTTGGGATTTGACACCTATTTTGGCATCAGCATTGCTACAATTGGGATATTGCCAGGAGCGAATCATCATTCGCCTCTGTCGATGTCGAACAAAGGTGGCTTAGCAAACATGCTTAAGATCCTGTCGACTAATGCTTTTGACTTCATGAGCCGTAAGGGTCTCATAAAGGTATTTCTCCCTATGAGTCGTGAGGATCTCATAGGTGTGTTTTCTCCTTAGGAATCGTGAGGATTCCCAAGTGTATGGATTCTCGTAAGTCATAAGGATCTTACAAGAGAGTTTTCTCCTTATAAGTCGAGAGGACTTACAAGGGCTGTTCACCGTGTAAACATATCCTTAGTCGCGGGTAAGAATTTGTCAGGGAAATGTTTATTCACGCCCGTGGATTGTATACAAAGGTCGATATCGAAATGCTTGTTGGGCAGTGCTGAAGGTTGTGATGGCTTAAGAACAGGTTCAGATCTCTGTAGCTTAAGACTTTTGAATCCTATGAGCCGTGAGGGTCTCAAAGGAGAATTCTCCTTACGAGTCGTGAGGATCTCGTAAGTGTGTTTTCTTCTTAGGAATCATGGGGATCCCTAAGTGTGCTTTTTCCTTAGGAATCGTGGGGATCCCTAAGTGTGTTGCTCCCTTGTGAGTCGTAAGGATCTCACGCAGGTGGTTTCTCCTCATAAGATCGAGAGGACCTTGCAAGTGTCTTTTTAACGAGATCGCGCCCTTTGTGGTTTTCACAAAACTTGCCGGTAGTCTTGCTGTTTTTACTCACGGAGCCCTTTCGGGTTTTCATCCGTGCCCATTTTGCTTATGGACATACCGTTTTCTTTTTTCTTTTTTCTTTTTTTTATTTATTATTATTTTTATTTGTCAGCCTTAGGATGCTGCGATCCGTAGTAGTTTATCGACGTCTCGGTCAATAGCTAGTTTTAGGACATAGTGGTCCATCGTTAGTTTAAGGACGTTTCGATCCGTTGTTAGTTTTAGGACGTTTCGGTCCGTCGTTAGTTTAAGGACGTTTCGGTCCGACAACCGGCTACTACTTATAGAGTTTGGGTTTAGGAAGATAGCGAGCGGACATAGGCGTCGTCGTCTATCGTTGACCTAGGCCGTGACTCGTTAAGCGTAGTATTTTTCTAGGAAGCGACCGTTTATTGGCCTGAAAGGTCTTTCACCATGCATTTCCATGAGTAGATAGGCTCCACCCTGGTAGACTTTGTCTATGATATATGGGCCTTCATAGATTGGCTCGAATTTCCCCCGCTTGGCACGATTGGGGATCATAGGTCTTTTGACCACTAAAACGAGTTCGCCTTGGCGGAATGTTCTCGGCCTAGTCAATCTCTCGTATGAGCACGTCATCTTTTCTTTATAAGCCTCCAGATTTTGTTGCGCCATGAGATGGGTTTCATCAAGGGCGTCGAGCTCCTCAAGCCGAAGGTGAGTATTTTCTTCGTCCGTTAGTTCATAGTGAACAGCCACTCGTAAAGAGGGTAATTCTATCTCAAGAGGGAGTACCGCTTCTGTGCCGAATACCAACGCATACGGCATTGTGTTCGTGGTTGTTTTGAACGTAGTTCGATACGTCCAGAGAGCTTCATGCAGTCTCTCGTGCCAGTCCCTCTTATTTCGAGACACCGTCTTTTTCACGATCTTCGTCAGGGTCTTGTTAAAAGCCTCAGCTAGACCGTTAGCTCGGGGATTGTAGACCGAAGAGTATCTCCAGTCTATGTTATGCTGTTGTGCGAAGCGGCTGATCTTATGACTTCTGTAGGCTGGCCCGTTATCGGAGATAATCCATCGCGGAATGCCGAACTGATAAATGACGTGTGTCTTGAAGAAATGGAGGATAGTCTTCGTCTTCACTTCTCTTAGCGGTATGGCTTCTGCCCACTTAGAAAAGTAATCGGTCGTCGCCAATATGAACCGGTGTCCTCTGGACGATGCTGGTTCGATGGGGCCGATTATGTCAGTTCCCCACATTTCGAATGGCCAGCTAGCCACCGTTGGATGCAGCGGATTTGGATGCTGGTGGATGAAGTCCCCGTGAATCTGGCACGAGTGGCATTGCTTCGCGTATTCGAGGCAGTCTTGGATCATCGTGGGCCAATAGTAGCCCATCCTTTTGATCACCAGTTTCATCTTCGGCCTGGCTTGGTGAGAACCGCAGAGTCCGCCATGAGTTTCTTGGACGACTCTCCTTGCTTCTTCAGGTCCTAGGCATCTTAGCCATAGAGAGTCGAACGATCTCTTGTACAGAGTATCATTGACGAAAGCAAAAGACAGAGCTCGTTTCATGAGCTGATGCCTCGAGGATGCATCTTCAGGTGTTCGACGGGATTTGGAGTCGTCTATAAAGACTTCTCTCCAATCCATAGCCTTTTCCTGGTCTTTTATTTGCAGGGCCGTTTGCTCGGTAGTTCCCCTTCCTTCGGACGACTCTGGAGATATTTCTGCCGGTGCAAGAACCCGACGACTTTGCACAACGATCCTTACGTCATCGAGGTTCTCGTAGGCCAATTCTTTAGCGAGCCTGGCTAATGCATCAGCTTTGCTGTTTTCCGCACGTGGTATACTTTCCAGCATGTAGGAGGGAATTTGAGTCAGTAGTTGCTGCACTCTCTCGCCGTACTTTACCAGCTCTTGCTTGCACGTTTGATAGTCGCCGTTTACTTGACTAACGACTAATTGGGAGTCTCCGTATATGAGGAGGTTTTCAATTCCCATGTCAACAGCGATCTCAAGACCTGCTATCAAAGCTTCATATTCGGCTTTGTTGTTTGTCCTCGGCTCTGTTAAAGAGAAGGTGAAGCGCATTATTCCTCCTCGTGGAGTCACGAAAATGAGGCCTACCCCTGATTTGATTATGGGGGTGCTTTGTTTGCGCTTCTTCATGGAAGATACCCCATCGAAGTAAAGTTCCCATCGGGTTTCACTCTCTCTTCTCTCACCGTCGATCGTGTCAAAGGCGTGCTCGTCGGGCAATTCGCAGTTCAAAGGAGAATCGGCGGGTATCGGATGCTCAGCGAGGAAGTCGGCAATAGCTTGGCCTTTCACTGCCTTGAGGGGTCTGTATGTCACCGAGAATTCTATTAAGAGCAGGGCCCATTTAGCGAGCCGTCCCGTTAATATAGCCTTTGACATCAAATATTTGAGAGGATCCACCTTCGATATGAGATGGACCTCATGCGCCAACGCGTAGTGTCTAAGCTTCATTATCACGAAGATCAACGCTAGACAGTGTTTTTCGATGGGGGAGTAGTTGCTTTCTGCCCCCAGTAAAACTCGACTCAAGTAGTAGAGGGCTCTCTCTTCCCTTGGTCGTTTTCTTGTACCCACAACGCGCCTAAAGAACCTTCGAGGGCGGTTGTATACAGAATGAGGGGTTTTCCCTTGACTGGAGCGGTTAGCACCGGAGGATTCTGTAGGTATTGCTTGATCTCGTCTAGTGCGCCTTGGCATTTGCGATCCCAGACGAACGGGGTTCCTTTCTTCATCAAGTGACTGTAGGGGCGACATTTTCCGGAGAGGTTAGCTATGAACTGCCTGATATACATGAGCTTCCCTTGGAGGGACCGCAGTTTTTTGAGAGTCCTTGGAGGAGTCATTTCCATGATCGCCTTGATCTTCGATGGGTCTATCTCGATGCCTCGGTGTCGGACGACGAATCCTAGGAACTTGCCCGAGGAAACTCCGAACGCGCACTTCAGAGGGTTCATCTTCAAGTTGTATTTCCGAAGGCGCTGAAACACGATCTTCAGATGCTCTAAATGTTCCTCGTATGATTTGCTTTTCACCACAAGGTCGTCGATATAGCATTCGACGATTTCATGTATGAGATCATTGAAAATCTTTGTCATGGCCCTCTGATAGGTGTCACCGGCATTCTTTAGACCGAAGGGCATCACCTTGTAGCAGAATATGCCCAAAGGGGTCCGGAAAGCGGTATGCTTCTGGTCCTCGGGATGCATATTTATCTGATTGTATCCTGACGAGCCGTCCATGAAGGAGAAGACTTCGTGAGTGGACGTGTTATCTATCATCAGCTCGGTGACCGGTACTGGAAAGTCATCCTTCGGGCAAGCTTTGTTGAGATCCCGAAAGTCCACACATATGCGCACCGTCCTATTTTTCTTCATCACTGGGACAATGTTGGCTATCCAATCAGGGTACTGCACCTCTTGGATAAAGCCGGAGTCGATTAGCTTCTTGACCTCGACGTTGATGTTTATCTCAAGCTCGAGCCGCATCCTTCTCGGTGCTTGTTTGACCGGCTTGATGTCTGGATATATCACCAATTTGTGCACAGCAATCTCTGAATCGAGTCCCGGCATCTCTGAATATAAAAGGTATGCACCACTATGCCCCCAGCCTTGGGGCGTTTAGATTCGGTGTCCTTGCAGTTCGTCGCGGACACGGGGGCCTTCTCTGGCCTCCTTCTCTTATGAGCAGTTGAAGTTGAGGGAGCCATTGCAGCGGGCACCCAGACAGATGACATCCTTTGTGGTACCACGGGATGGCTCTCTTCTTGCCGAGCTTTAACCTTCTTTGGTCGGCGAGAGTAGTCCTGGTCAATCACCGATTCCTGGACCTGTCGCCAGACTTTGTAAATTTTGGAGGACAGCCACTGAGGGGGCTGCTCTAGCTTCACCTTTGGGGCATTCTCCATAGGCGGAGGAGACTTTTTCAGCATGGTAGTTGGTGAATTCCTGCGCACCTTATTAAGCAGTTCAAAGCTGTTCCCGGTTGGAACAGCAGCATCGATTTCCACCGTTGGAGCTGGTGGAGTAAGTCCGGAAGGAGAGCTGCCCTCAGCCTTCCTTACTCGGCGCCAGTAACGACGGCGAGCATGTCGTGCGGATGGACTTGGTTCAGCTATGGGGATGGCTTCGTCATGCCCCCTATCTTGGCGGAGGGTTGTCGTCGGTGTCAGCCTTTTGAAGACTGACGTTCGCCGAGAAGTAATATCCAATCTATCGAATACAGACCTCTGGGCAGAGGTGACTTCGCCTGGAGTGGGAGCCGGAGTGGCCAGCCTTGTGAAAACTGACTTCTTGGCAGGAGAAGCCTTTCCGATGATTCCGTCCGCTTGAGCCGGAATGGCTATTTGCTTTGGGATGGCTGCTTCAGATATTGCGGGCTTGTTGGCGTTCTGGCCCAGTCTGTTGAAAATTGAGGCATTGGACTTGGGCGACCCGTTGAGAGGGGCCACAGTAGTTGCAAGCCGATCAAAGACCGACTTCTTGGGAGCTTCTTATGATGGTACAGGAGCGCTGAAACTCGTTGGCGGGAGCATGGTCCCGAAGAACAATCCAGTGGTGGCCTGAGTGACCTGTTCCACCGGCATAGCGAAGATGGAGGCCGCTTGGAGCCCGTAAGTCACTCCTCCGGACGGGACGGAGCGAGAGTTGCAGTTGCAGTTAGCGCAGGTTGAAGCCATTGATCTTCTGATTTCTGCACGGAGCAAGACACCAAATCTTAGTAACTCGAACCCAAGACAACCATATCAAACTGCGATTCGTTCGCAAACACGACACACGAAGTGTGGAGTGGAAAGAGGAAAAGGACCCACTGAGCGTGCCAGAATTTGTTCCCCTCCGAAACGTGGACGAGACCGCGCAAGTCCGTCTGGCCTGAATTTCAGGGCAGATGCTAATTGGTGCTATCCGTCCACCTCTCCGAAGATGCCAGGTTGATTTATGGCACCATGTATCGAAGGTTTAAACGGATGCGGCCGATGTAGAAGATTTCGTCAGATTCCCCCTCATTTGAGGGGTTTTTGATTGTGGGGACGCTCTTCCCTACAGGCGCAAGCCCCTGCAGTTAATTATGCTACCGCGTCGCGGTAACCACTTTCTCCTTCTCCAGATGGTCACTTCGTATGTGTTTGTTTGTTTTGTTTTTGGTTGTCCATGGATTGTATACGGAGACTAATTTATGTTGTCGCCCGTAGGACGTGGATTAGTCCAAATCCGTATTTTCTTAGATTTGGGTTTGGGGGTTGAGTTTAAGGATACGTTAGTCTCATTGGAGACTAAGATCAACTTAAACGTATGTTAAGGATACGTTAGTCTAATTTCAGACTAAGATCAACTTAACGGGATCGTTTAGATCCAATAAAAGAGCATTTGGGCTCTATTGTTTAGTTTAGGGACATTGCGGTCGATTACCAGTTTAAGGACATGGGGGTCCAATGTTAGTTTAAGGACATCTCGGTCCATTGTTAGTTTAAGGACATCTCGGTCCGTTGTTAGTTTAAGGACATCATAGTCCATGGGCTTAAGGACCCCATAGTCCGAGGTTAAGAGCATCATAGTCCATGGGTTTAAAGGACCCCACAGTCCAAGGTTAAGGACATCATAGTCTGTGGGTTTAAAGGACCCCATAGTCCAAGGTTAAGGACATCACAGTCTATGAAATATATGGTTGTCGGGACCCATCACCTCTCTGAAGACGTTGAAGGATTACAACGACATATATCAGAGGGGTTCAGAGATGTACCCTTGAACCAATTTTGATTGGGACCTGTAGTCCAATTTGGGGCTAAGATCAAGGATTTGTGAGCATATGTGCTCAATTAATCTGAGTTGAGGACTTATGGCCATTCTTGGGCTAATTCCAATCAAGTTAAAATGTTTAACATTTATTTTAGACTGTTGAGTCTTTATTTGGGCTTGGCCCTGACATTGTTTTTGTCTTTTACTGAATGCTGAGCATTCCTCATGGCCTTAGGCTTATTAAAGAACAGCTTATGTTCTATCAGCGCACACGTGAGGAGCACGTGACGCGCTTGGCGCTTTGCGCCAGTCAAAGAGCGCAGTGCGTTTCTGCCGAGTAGTGCACACGTGGGGGACACGTGTTGCGCTTGGCGCTAAGCGCCAGATGTTGGGCGCATTGCGTCAGTTTATGAGCGCAGAGCGCTAGTTTATGAGCGCATTGCGCTATTAGTTTAGTGGTGCACACGTGAAGAGCACGTGGTGCGCTTGGTGCTGAGCGCCAGTCCATGAGCGCAAAGCGGTAGTTCAAGAGCGCAAAGCTCTAACTGTTAAGTGGCGCACTCGTGAGTGACACGTGGTGCGCTCGGCGCTGAGTGCCAGTCCAAGAGCGCAGAAGCGCATTTGATCAATTTTATGATCTGGGAAATAACTTCTCCCTTAGAAGAGACTTTGTCTCAAGCTCCTAAGAACAAAAGTTCTTACTTTATAGGAGATGCTTCTCTTGTATTGATGAAAGGCTTTGCCTTTATGGATCTATGATCCTTAAGATAATTGAATTATTCTCTCCCTCTTTATTTTATAATGAGATGTTCATGATCTCTTTTTGTAAAAGACAATTTGTCTTATAGATCTATGATCTGAGAAGAATTATGTTCTTCTTTTTTAATTTTATAATGAGATCTTTTGATCTTTTTGTAAAAGACCTTGGTCTTTGTAGATCTATGATCTGTAAAGAAGTAAGTTCTTTTTTTTTATTTTAATTTTGAGATGATTTCATCTCTCTGTTCTTTTACCTTGAATAAAAGAAGTTCTTTTATTGAGAGCTTGGCTCTTCTTTATGATATTCTCTCAAAACTTTATGGAGGAGTTCCTCTTTATGCTTTTGTATTGAGACTTGAAGTCTAGGGGTCTTTTTATAGGGCAAGTTGATTTGTTCAATCAGTTAAGGAGATCTTTTCTCCAATTGATTTGGGGAATTTCCAATCGTTGGATCTTTTATCCAAGGGCTTCTGATTTACAGAAGGCAATCTTCTTGTTTTTAACAAAATTGGAAAATCTTTTCATACATAATTTATTCTGTATGTTGGTGATTTTTAATCACCATTGGATCATTGATCCAACGGTGCTCTGATTTACAGAGCACGATTTTGTTGTTTGGAAAGATTTTGAAGAATCTTTCCTTAACAGAATTTAATTCTGATCAATTAATGATTTATCATTATTATTGGATCTTTGATCTGACGGTGGGGAGCTTTTAGTTCTAGCGCTAGCGCACCTGTGCTTTGTGCTAGGTGCGCTGCTTAGAGTGCAGCGCACCTAGCGCTAGCGCACACGTGCTTTGCACGTGGTGCGCTGCTTAGAGGGCAGCGCACTTGGCGCTACTTCTGAAGCGTTGCTTCATTTCAAAATTTGAATTTTGAACAGAGCTTTGCTCTGATTGGAGGAAACAGTAACACTACCGTACAGTCCGGTCTCTTCGTCTGACATGTGGCATATCGAGTCTGGGGTGGTAAACGTCAGACCCTAATAACTTGATAAGTCATGCCGATGTGAGTCTCATAATGGGTCGAGAAACTACTGATAACATTTACCAGTAAATCTCAGTATCAGCCTTGGCCAGGGACTTCCTGTTATGGCCAATCGAGCACAGCGCAACATCAACCCCCAATACCGGGAGAGACGAATCCCCTCCTATCGCTCATTGCCTCCATGTGACTCGGGACTGTACCAAAAAACCACCGTTTTGCACGCTCTCTTGAACGTGGTAAGATGGAAATCAAAGCACAGTGGGAATCACACAAGACTCTATGACGATCTCGGGTCTAAAGACTAACCTGTACAAGTGTCACCAGAGAACTGCTATATGATTTTAGGTATAATACCATCTAGGAGTTCTCGGCGAGTCCGGGTCAATGTACCCAGTCTCTACTGAGCAACCGTATACAATATTTGATGTCAAACACCAATGGATATGGGATCATCCATCGCCCATCAAATGGGTCAAGAAACGTATACACTAGTCTACTCTGGAATATCGATGTCCCGCCTCGATACATCTACGACTAGGAACAATTAAAGGATGCACCTGTGGACTACCCTGGCCGCACTAGTATGATCTGCATCATAATCTTGGTATTCAAGTATATCCTAAGGGTTTTACCAAGATGTGAGAGCAAGACAGTATCGCAATACTAGTCTACATGTTAAGATAAAGAGTAACCATATAGCATACTATTATATCGAGCAAGAAAGTCCTCCCTATATATGTCCAAGTATCCATTATAATATACAATCATGTACAATAATGACCTCTAGGGCATACATATAACTAACAATCTCCCACTTGCACTAAGGCCAGTTGTTGTAGTATTTCATACCAAACATCCCAAAAACTCTCAAATTGTATCTGGGGTTTGGCCTAGGTGAGTGGATCCGCGGCGTTATTCTTCGTCTCAACTCTCCTGACCTCGATCGCCCGGAGATCAACCATCTCCATGATCAGGTGATACTGCCAAAGAATATGTCTGAATTACTGATAGGACCGGGTTTCTTAGGCTAAAACCACAGCTCCATTGTCACCATAATGGTAGGAACCAAGTTCATCTCATGAACATCTATACCCAGACAGCCTCTTTGATAGCAACGTTGGTAGCGATGTATTCACCCTTTATCGTCGAGTCTGCCACGGTATCTAGCTTGGAACTCTTCCAACATACCGTCCCTCCACTGAGGGTAAAGACAAAACCCGCGACTGTCTTACAGTCGACTTTATCACTCTGGAAGCTCGAACCGGTAAAGGACTCCACTTGGAGTTCACCGCTACCATACACCAAGAACATTTCTTTAGTGCTTCTCAAGTACTTAAGAATGTTCTTCACAACTGTCCAGTGTTTCTCTCCAGGATATAAGAGGCATCACCAAAATCCTTCATGGAGAAACATAGTGATAAGAAGAGTATGACCGAGTGCAGTATAGGAACACCATTTCCTATCAAGAGCATGTCACCCACGTACAATATGAGGAAGAAAACCTTACTCTCTACAACCTTCTTGTATATACAAGGTTCATCTACCATTTCGATGAAATCAAACTCTTTGACTGCCACATCAAAACAAATGTTCCAGCTCCGCGATGCCTGCTTTAATCCGTATATTGATTTAAGCAACTTGCACACCTTGCCGCTGCTCCCACTGTCTATGAAGCCCTCTGGCAGTGTCATGTACACGCACTCTTCTAAATCACCATTTAGAAAAGCGTTCTTGACGTCGATCTACTAGATTTCGTAGTCATGGTATGCAGCAATGGCAAGTAGGATCCGGATGGACTTAATCATAGACATTGGAGAAAAGGTTTCATCAAAATCCACACCTGGTTATTGACGAAAACCTTTTGCAACAAGTCTAGCTTTGAAAGTCTCAACTTTTCCATCTACACCAAAAATCTTCTCAAGATCCACTTGCTCCCGATGGGTTTTACCCCTTCAGGTGCAACTACCAAAGTCCATACTTTGTTGGTGTACATGGATTCCATCTTAGATCACCTAGCATCCAGCCATTTCACAGAGTCCCCACTTATGATGGCCTGCTCGAAACTAGTTGGGTCATCATCTCCCATGATGCAATCCTCGCTCCCACTGTCATTGAGAAAACCGCAATATCTCTCAGGTGGATGATGAACCTTACGAGATCTGCGGAGAGGCTGAGGTTCATCGGGAACTATTGAATCCTCCGGTTCTACCAAATCATCAGTTGTTAGTTTGACTAGCTAGAACTTCTTCCAGTTCTACCTCATGACCACTAATTTCTTCCATAAGAAATTCCTTTTCGAAAAAGGTGGCATGCCGAGAAACAAAACACCTTTTTCTCCTCAGTGTGGTAGAAGATATACCCTCACTAATGTTTGGGATATCCAACAAACTTATACAGTACTGACCTTGCCTTGAGCTTGTCTAGATTTTGCTTTTCAACATAGACCGGACAACCCCATATCTTAACTCGTTAAGACATAGTCTCTTCCCATACCATATCTCATATGGAGTGATAGGCAATGATTTGGTTGGAACTCTATTCAATAGGTATGCGGCTTCTCAGGCGCATAACCCCAAAAGGAAATAGGCAACTCAACAATACTCATCATAAAGCGCATCATATCTAATAAGGTGCGATTCCTCCGCTCCAATATACCGTTGTGCTATGGTGTATACGGAGGAGTAAGCTGAGAGAGAATCCCATTCTCTTTTAAATATTCCAGGAACTCCGTGCTCAAGTATTCTCCTCCCCGATCAGATCGAAGAATTTTATTACTTTTACCCATTTGGTTCTCGACTTCGCATTTATATTCCTTGAATAAAGCTTCAGACTTATGTTTCAACAGGAATACATGTCCGAATCTTGAGAGATCATTGGTGAATAATATGAAATACGAGGAACCATTCCTGGCATGTGTAGATATAGGACTGCATACATCACTATGTATCAGTCCCTAGAGTTCAGTAGCTCTTTCTCCGTGTCCAGTAAACGGAGTTTTGGTCATTTTACCTTTGAGACATGACTGGCAAGTTTCATAAGATGTAAATTCAAACTGATTTAAATATTCATCTTTATGCAACTTAGCCAGCCGTGTCGCATTGATATGACCTAGTCTACAATGCCACAAGAAGGATTCGTTCATTTCTGAACTTTTTTTCTTGTGTGTGTTTTGTACGTTAAGAACTGTGGTTTGATTTAGAACGTATATGCTATTACATAACGTGCCTGATCCAATCAACTTTTGATTTAGGAAATGTTCATAACATTATCCTACAATACAAAATTATATCTTTCTTTGCTTAATAAAGAAACTGATATAATATTGCATATCAGGTTCGGTATGTAATAACATTCATTCATAATCATTGTATTACCAGTTGGTAATACAAGGTAATATTAACCAACTGCTTTGGCCGCAACACTTGCATCATTCCCTACTTTTAGAGAATGATCACCTTTTTCCAGTTCTCTGCCTTTCTTTAGTCCATGTAACATATTACATATGTGGGATCCCGATCCGGTATCTAATACCCAGGACGTAGAGTGTACTGAGAAACAGTTCTCGGTAACAAACACACCCGAAGAAGATGCATGAATATTGTAACAACCCTAATTTTCTTATACACTTTTTCCTATACAATTTTTTTTCAAAATATTTTTTTTTAAAAATCCACAAAGGGGTATTTTAGCCTGAGCACAAGATTTAGGTAATTATTTTTGTTTTTAATTACAAGCTACAAGAATGAAATAACTCCATTTTTAGTGTACAAGAAATTACTTTAAATTTAATGTATACTAGGAGTATTTATTCTTGCTGCTATCAGTTTAAGTAATTAAAAACCACAATAATTACAAGAAGGAGCTTGTAGCTCATTGGTAATACCTTGCACTGCAGAACCAAGCCACTGGAGTTCAAATCCCATGCCCAACATTATTTTTGTATTTATTTTGTTTTAATTTTTTTTGGAAGTCAACGGTAAAAAGGCCATAACTCCCAAAATATGTACTGGACAACAAAAAATAAATATACCAAATTGTACCCCCAGAAAATCCCCGGCCACTGGAAGCCTGACTCGGCCCGACTCGGCGCCGCCGGCCGGCGAATCGGTCGACTCGGTCCGGAGCCGCCGGCCGGACTTGGCCGGACGGCCGAGTCACCAACTGAGAAAAGTTGGCTCTTGAGTTGGTCAACCCTCTTACACACTTATTATACCTGGATCAGTTTTGATTTGGCCAATAAATCTCTTTTACTCCTAGGTTTAATGATTTTTAATGAATTTTTAATGTTTTTTATATTTTCTTTTAATATTTTTTATCCTAACCCTAACCCTAGCCTAGCCCTATATAAAGACCCCTACCCTCTACCATTTCACCTCACCACTCTAAGTCTACTCTCTCAAATTCTCGAGAACTCGGTACGAAGAGCAAGAAGCGAAGCGCTGCCGAAATCGACGACGGATTCCGGCGACCGGATCAGAACCTTCGCGACGCTTTGGACGAATCGGCAACCACCACATCCATTAGCTTCATTAGCTTGTCCAAACCGTAAGTCCCATCCCTTCTATCTCTCTTTTCTATAAGTGTAAAAATACGACTTTTTGGAACCCGACGGAAATCGGACAAACCGATTTCCGATTCGGTTTTTTCTATAAATTTCCACTTGTCACCTAATACATAATATCTACCCATATTCATGTTGACTATTAATCACCCATAAACCAATTTAATCAAACTTTTTCACATGAAATGATAGCTTCTTTGCAAAACCGTATTCTTTTCATAAAAATACCATGAAGTTCATTTTTCTTAGTTTAATCAATTACTTCACTCCTAAATATGTTTATCTTGATCACAAAACTTGTAGAAATCAATTTGAATGAAATTTCACACATAAAATGATAACGTTTTCAAATACCGTATTCTTGCGCTTTAATACCTTCAAGTTTAATATGTCATATTTAGCCTCTAAAACTTCATTATACCTTAAAATAAGTCACGAGGTAATGACCTACCTCTACACACACACAAATATAACCTTAATTGATATCGTTAAAAAAAATATAAAATACGAAAATACAGGACTTTTCACTAAAATACCACATTCTTTATAAACCTTTTCTAAAAGCTTTAAGTTGTACACAATCCTAAATAAAATCTTTTAAAATGAAAGCACGATAGGTCATGGACATCGATCGTTTATCTAAACTGTCTTGTGGTGTCTAGGCAAGTGTGTCTAGGCTAGTGGTTTTTAATTAGGCCCACGACTGTGGTTCCTTCCCACTTACCTGGCACTTACCTGGCCGCAATTGGCGGTGAAAAGGCGATTTGAGGCTTCTAATGACTTGTCGTTTAGACCTTAGAAATAGGCTAGTTGGCTCAGGAAACCCTAACAACTAAAATACGGAAAACTATACTCTTTTACGAATAAATACCTTTTATTTATAAAACCGTTTTCCTAAATGAATGGTATTTGTTAAACCTATGCAAAGCGCCGCTACAACCCACCTTTGGGGAACCCGTTAGGGATAGTACGGTTCATCGTGCACCCGCGGGCTAGTAGTGCGAGATTCAGACCTCCGCAAGGAGCATTCGGTCTCGAAGGGTTAAAATACGGCATTTAAGAAAAATGTGATTTTGGAAAAATAAAATATTTATTTAAAAATTATTGTTGTATTAAAATATATTTAATTATCATTTAGACACCTATTTTATTATAATATAAAGTTTCCATTTTTCCTAAAAAAATTACAAGATTAAAAGTTACATTAAAATACTATGAAATTTCAAATAAATCAATTAATACTTTCATTAGGATATATTCACTAGAATAACATAAATAAAATTCATACTCATTATAACTATAAAGACGAATAATAAATACTTGAGGTGTATTTTGAAAACTATACAATAGTACTTTTTACATAAAACCCCCTCAAGTTTTATAAATTACAATAAGGCCCCTAATAAATATAGAACTTCAAATTATCTTTCTTTTAGTCTGACTCGGGTTAGAGTCTGACTATTTCTGATCTGAATATGAATCAAGTCAATCTATATTCTTTATATTTCAACTCAAGATGAATACATGAATCCCAGAATCCAGTTCACAATCTATATAACTTGACTGAACCGAACCATGGATATTCCTTTTACATGTTTTCCAGTATTCCATTTACATGACTTTACGGTTATAACCGTTTCCTGATATCATGGTTTCGGTCAGTCAGTCAGTCAATCATGCAATCAATACAATTTTACAAGATAACAATACAAACAAGACATCGCGGGGTTTAAGGGGTAGATTGGTACGGAAGGTGTTAAAGGTGGCACGAGATGATAAGATTAAGACACCTAACCTGAATCCAATTGCCGTTGTTCCGGGTTGTATAACGGAGCCTTGTACTTCCATTTGCCCTAATCTCTAGCATACTGAGACCCCTCTCGTATACACTGGCATCCTTCTGTACCGAGCTACAACAACAGCGTTAACACCATACTACTATAATATGACAATACAATACAACATTAAAAAACTACTCTCTCTCTCTCTTTTACTCTCTGTCTATTTCTCCCTTATCTTTGGGACTTACCGAGCGACCTGTTCGCTGACGACATTCTATTTCTTTCTTCTTTGAATGTCGTCAGGTGCGTTGGACCGAGCTGAGATCGAGCCCACCGGTGAAGATTTGGAGCAGTTCCACGAAGATCCCGAGGTCTAGATATTGTACCTTGTTCTTTTCTGTACTTCCTGTTATGCCACTGTTTAGGCATCGCTTTTCATTTCAGTTGTATTTTCTTTTCATGCATTGTACAAAAGAATGTTATCAATAAAAGTTGCTGTTATTCCTATATCATTCGTCTCTTGTGATTTACTTTATATTGCTTAGTTACGCTTAGCGTATGTACTTCTGAGTACATACGTAGCGGGCCTCGTCGCGTCCACTTCGCCGTACACTGGGAAGCGGGGCGTGACAAATATGCTCATTTCTCGTTTGGGTCGCGTAGGAATCCGGATATTCTCCTATTTCCTGCTCAGACTTATAACAATTATAAGATAGAGCGGAACCAACGTTCCCCAACTCAGTATAACAAGCGGGTTCGATCAATACATCCATATTATTATCTTGATTAAGGCGTGATATGGTCGCTACCTGGAGAGAGAGAAGAAAACACTTTGCATATGCTCTTGCAAGATTAGATTGGTTATTATCTTATCTAATCAGGATGGCTCCCACTGTTTTTATCAAATCTTCCTTCAAACCCTAAAAGGTAAGACTAGCTGGGATTAATTACACCCTACAAGTTTGCCAATCGTTCGGCCATGCCAGTGTCAGTACTTTGAGGGAGGTTCCCCGTGCTTTCGCATGGACCTAATTAAAATAAACCTTGTTTTCCCAGGGACATAACCCCGTTGACACCTTTCTAGTTACCTACTTGATCGGCTAATTGTAAAGTGCAAAACTCTTCCAGGAGTAACTCTTACTCGTAGTGGGTATCGGGATCCAACCATCTCATAGAAGGTATGCAATCTCATTGCAATTTCAACACTTGAAATTCCCAATAATATTTTGCCCCTAGCGTTCTATGACCTTGACGAAGGCCAACAAACCATAGGCCGCTAGTCAAGTTCAACCCATACATTTCGTGATTGAATTAAACCCACCTGAACGACCCTTGATGAAGTCCAACAAAGTCGCACGACTACCCTAATCCAATCGCATCATATGCAGCAGATAAGCACTAATCAGCTACCGCACACTACGCCTTGATGAAGGCCAACAAACGTAGCATGAATACTAAATAGTACTTATTTGAAATGACGGAGGGCTACGACAGTTTTTTAAGAAAATCTTTTGCGTAATGAACTTGATATCATTGTAGAATCGAGTGATTTTGAAAAGGAGTGTTTTTGAGGCTTTTGCTAGTTTTGCTAAAGAGGTCACTCCCGATGAAGGGATCTCGGCTCTTTCCTCATTGAATGATGTGCTGGATGTTCGTCATGGAATACCACTATGCAAAGTAAGAACTATAGAAGCAATCAAAAAACAAAACCGAGTGGGTTGTAACATCTGCTAGCTTTTGCTAAAGAGGTCTCTCCCAGTGAAGGATCTCGGCTCTTTCCTCATCGAATGAGGTGCTGGATATCCATCAAGGAATACCACTATGCAAAGCAAAAACTAGAGCTACCCTTTTTGAAAATTTGATTCTACAACATCGATAGATTTCTTTCCTTTTCATTAATCTCATTAATGAAGTCCCATCATTTATGATTTCTAAGTATCACAGATAAATAAACGAAAATACAACGTACGTTTATGCCATCCGCATTCGCCACGGGGTCCCGTCATGCACCGTTAGGTTAGATAACTAACGGCAGAGCGGGGGCAGGACTAGCGCGGATGAAAAACATAAGCAACGTTTATTATATATCATATATATAATATAAAGCATTCGTCTCAGGCAGTTATATGATCTCATCACAGAACATTGCAGCAGAAGTCAACATATGAAATATTGGATATACTAGGAGCTGCGCGTTTTAAATTAAGCCAGTAAAAAACACTGTTCTCTGATGAAAAATAAATAACAAATATGAAAAAAGAAATGGTAAAATTCCCCAAAGGGAGCATCACGTGCCCGCACGTGATGCGCCTTGGAGCCAAAATTATAAGCACTTAACAAAAAGCACTGAGGTTGGTCCTCACGTGCCACACGTGAGCACCTATATACAAAGTATATAGGCGCCCTCATAAAGCAAATAGCAGGCCAAAAGGCGCATCACGTGCCAACACGTGATGCTCTCCTCTGGGAATGCTGCATATAGGCAAACCGGCCTGGTGCCATTGGGTCACGTGCTACACGTGAGGGGCCCTAATATCTTCTGAGCCAATAGAATTAAATTCTATATAAAGGGGATCAGGACCCTATTTTGGAAATATTTTCCACAATCTTTCTAAACAAGAAAGATTGTGCTCTGTAAAGAAAAGAAGAAACCCTAGATTAGAAGGAACAAAACACAGAGAACATCTTACTTTTTCTTCGTCTCCACAAGAGTTTAACTCTTCCAAAGAACTTAGTTCTTTCTTCTGGTAAAAAAAAATGCAGAAGCAGATCTCCCCACAAGTTGAGAATTTAATTCTCATCGGGGAGATTCTGCCATGCAGATCCAAAACTTAGGAGAAGATCTGAGTTCAGAGAATTTAATTCTCCCAAAAGGAATATAGGAATTTAATTCCTCTGATAAAACTAGGGTTTAACCCTTCATATAAGAACTTAGTTCTTTCTTCTGGTGAGAGATCTGCAGAAACAGATCTCCCCACAAGTTGAGAATTTAATTCTCATCAGAGAGACTCTGTCATGCAGATCCACAACCTAAGAGAAGAACTAAGTCCAAGGAATTAAATACTTATAAAAATATAAGGGTGTTCTCCGTCGAAAGACGCGACCGGGACGTTGGGACGTCCGGCCTGAATTTTGGGGGCATATGCTATTTGGTGCTATTCGTCCACCTCTCCGAAGATGCCAAGTTGATTTATGATACCATGTATTGAAGGTTTAAACAGATACGGCCGATGTAGCAGACTTCGTCAGATTCCCCTTCGTTGATGGGTTTTTGATTGTGGGGACGCTCTTCCCTGCAGGCGCAAGCCTCTGCAGTTAATTACGCTACCGCATCGCGGTAACCACTTTCTCCTTCTCCAGATGGTCACTTCGTGTCGTGTGTGTTTGTTTTGTTTTTGGTTGCCCGTGGATTGTATACGGAGACTAATTTATGTTGGCGCCCGTAGGGCATGGATTAGTCCAAATCCGTATTTTCTTAGATTTGGGTTTGGGTTGGGTTTAAGGATCGTTAATCTCATTTGAGACTAAGATCAACTTAAACGTTTGTTAAGGATACGTTAGTCTAATTTTAGATTAAGATCAACTTAACATGATCATTTAGATCCAACAAAAGAGCATTTGGGCTCTAACGTTTTAGTTTAGGGACTTTGCGGTCCAGAAGTTTAAGGACATCATAGTCCATGAAGTTTAAGGACATCATAGTCCATAGTTTAAAGACGTCATAGTCTGTAAAGTTTAAAGACATCATAGTCTATGAGTTTAAGGACCTCACAGTCCATGGCAGTTTAGAGACATCATAGTCTGTAAAGTTTAAAGATATCATAGTCCATGAGTTTAAGGACCCCACAGTCCGTAAAGTTTGAGGCATCATAGTCCATGAGTTTAAGGACGTCATAGTCCATGGAATATCTGGTTGTCGGGAACCGTCACCTCTTTGAAGACGTTGAAGGATTACAACGACAAATATCAGAGGAGTGAAGAGATATACCCTTGAACCAATATTGGTTGGGGGATCTATAGTTGGATTGATTTAAGGATCGTTATTCTCGTTTGAGATTAAGATCAACTTAAATGTTTTTTAAGGATACGTTGGTCTAATTTTAGACTAAGATCTACTTAACAGGATCATTTAGATCCATCAAAAGAGCATTTGGGCTCTATTATTTAGTTTAGGGACATCGCGGTCCATAAGTTTAAGGACGTCATAGTCCGTGAAGTTTAAAGACATCATAGTCTGTAAAGTTTAAAGACATCATAGTCTATGAGTTTAAGGACCTCACAGTCCATGGTAGTTTAGAGACATCATAGTCTGTAAAGTTTAAGGACATCATAGTCTATGAGTTTAAGGACCCCACAATCCATAAAGTTTAAGGACATCATATTCCAGTTTAAAGACGTCATAGTCTGTGTGATTTCGGTTCCATCGTTTGGGGATGCACCAAAAGTTATTGGTTATTGGGACCCTCCACCTTTCTTAAGACGTTAAAGGATTACAACGACATGTATCGGAGGTGTGAAGAGATGTACCCTTGAACCAATATCCCGATTTGGGAAATGGGATGAACATCAGTTTAGATGTCATTTGTGAGGAGAACACTAGTCATCTTTGGGACTAGGATTAGTTTGGGGAGACCTGAACATGGGGGCTCGGTTGATTGGTGACAAAAAGGGTCTTGGCTTCGGAAGACTTGGCTAATTTGAGCTAAGGTTGATTTTCCTTAGTCATCCCAGCGCTAAGCACTGAATCGGTGTTAAACACTGGACTTTGGAGGAGCTCACGTGTGAACACGTGAGGGGCCCCGAAGCGGGCATTGTTCCTTGAGTTTATTCCCTTATATATATATATAAAAGTGCTGAGCACTTGGCTCACGTGTGAGCACGTGAGACGCCCGAGGTAAGAACCGTTCTCTGGATTTTATTCCTCTTTCATTTATTAGCGCTAAGCACTTGGTTCATCAAACAGTCACGTGCAGACACGTGAGGTGCCTTCAAAATGCGAGCGCTGTCTTTGGAATTTTCTCCCTCTTTTATACACCACTGTTTGGGGATCACGTGGGAACACGTGAGGTAACCCCAAAATGGGAGCTATCTTGTGTTTATTCCTTTTTTTCTTTTCTGAGTGCGAAGCACTATGGGGTCACATGAGGCACCCTGAAGAATGAAAATTGCCTTTTTTTTATTCTCCTTTTCTTTTTCTGAGTGCTAAGCACTATCAAGGGATCACGTGAGGTCACATGAGGCGTTTGGAGTAGTGTTAAACACTGAAGATATGAAGCGCTCACGTGGGGTCATGTGAGGCGCTTGAAGTGGTGTTAAACACTGAAGATATGAAGCACTCACGTGAGTCACGTGGGGTGTTTGAAGTAGTGTTAAATACTGAAGATATGAAGCACTCATATGTGGTCACGTGAGGTGTTTGAAGTGGTGTTAAACACTGAAGATATGAAGAGCTCACGTTGGGTCACGTGAGGTGTTTGAAGTGGTGTTAAACACTGAAGGTTTGAAGCGCTCACGTGAGGTCACGTGAGGCGCCTGAGATTTGGCACAACTTCTTTGAATTTGTTCCCTTTTTCTTTTCTGAGTGCTGAGCACTATTGGGTCACGTGGGATCACGTGAGGCCTCCCCAAAGACTGAAAGCTGCCTCTGTTTTATTCTCTTTTGAAAGGTGCTAAGCACTAAGGGGTCACGTGATGTCACGTGAGGCGTCCTAAAAATATGGTTTATTCTCTTTTCTCTTTTATAAGTGCTGAGCACTTTTCAGGGGTCACGTGACTAGATCTCAGTCTTTCCCCTTTTTTTTGTTCCTCAAAAGTATTCACGTGGGGACACGTGAGCTTTTATCGTGTAACATTGAACACTAATATGCATCACCAGGCTGTTCTTCTATGGTTCTGAGGAATCAAGTTCTCCTTTTGTTCTTTGCAGGGATTAGATTCTTTTTAAAAGGGTTAAACCCTAGTTTCAGAGGAATTAAATTCCCATATGTTTTGTAAGAGTTAAACTCTTTTGGACTCAGTTCTTTCCCTTAGGTTTTGGATCTGCATGACAGAATCTCCCCGATGAGAATTAAATTCTCAACTTGTGGGGAGATTTGCTTCTGCAGATCTTAACTATAGGAAGAACTAAGTTCTTTTGAGAAGAGTTAAACTCTTGTTTTGATAATTAAATTCTCTTTTTTTTATGAGAGCTTTTGGGAGGGGTTCCTCTTCTTTAGAGAATTAAATTCTCTCTCTATTTTTCTTCCCCACTCCCTCTTTTTGAACTTGGAGTTTATGGGGGGCCCCTGTTTCTCTCTCTCTGCTTTTTATTTATAGGAGAAAGAAAAGAATCAATTTGTTCAGAAAATCTCTCGTTGAGAGATGTTGATTGATTTTATAATCAACCAAAATGATCTTTTAGATCAATCGGTGAATTTTATTCACCGTTGAATTTTTAATCCTAAGGCTCTCTGTTTAACAGAGAAGATTTCTTGTTTGTTTAGCAAGATTATGAATATCTTGTTAGTTTTAACAAGATTAGATTTTATTCTATCAAATCTTTTTAGTTTAACGAGATCAGAAATATATTTTCTTAATATGGATATCTTGTTAACATAGAATTTTATTATTGTTATAAGATTAGGAAAATATTTTCCTATGATAAATTTTTATTCTATCAAATGATCACCGCTGGATCTTTGATCCAAGGGTCCTCTGTTTAACAGAGAATATTTTTCTAGTTTAAGGAAGATTAAGAAAATATTTCCCAAATAGAATTTAATTCTAGAATTTGATAGGAACATTTTAAATTAGGGTGCTCACATGCTTTGCACGTGATTGGCAAAACCACTCACGTGTTTAACACGTGACCCCTATTATGGGTTTTAGCCTGTTTATGTTCAGAGCGCTCACGTGCTTAACACGTGAGGAATGTTTGGCCCTTTAAGTTTATTTTATTCAGCGCTCATACGTTTTGCATATGAGCGCTCACGTGTTTTACACGTGAGGCCTGTTTGGCCATTAATTGTTTTATTCTCAGCGCCCATATGCTTTGCATATGAGCACCCACTTGTTTAACACGTGAGGCCAAATTTTGAGGATTCTCCCCCTTTTTATAAGGGAACAAGTAACTCTTGGCCGAAAATTTTGGCCGGAACAAAGGGATTTGAGTTTTTTTAAGACTCAGAGAAAGAATTCCATGCATATTGATGATCACGTGTTCACACGTGACCACCTGTGATGAACTCAAAAGAGAGACTGAAATAGATCACATGTTCACACGTGACCTCCTTTCACTGATAGCGCTTGGTACTTTTTAACAGAGAAAAGGGAATAAACCCTATTTTTGGGGCGCCTCACATAATCCCACGTGACCCAATAGTGCTTAGCACTCAGAAAAGAACAAGGGAATAAACCCAAAGAAACAACGCCAACTTTAAGCGCCTCACGTAACCCCACGCGAGCGCCTCAAATTTCTAGTATTTAACACTACTTCAAGCGCCCCACGTGACCCTACGCGAGCGCCTTAAATTTTTAGTGTTTAACACTACTTCAAGCGCCCCACGTGACCCCACGTGAGGGCCTCAAATTTCTAGTGTTTAACACTACTTCAAGGGCCTCACGTGACCCCACGCGAGCGCCTCAAATTTCTAGTGTTTAACACTACTTCAAGCGCCTCACGTGACCCCACGTGAGCGCCTCAAATTTCTAGTGTTTAACACTACTTCAAGCACCCCACGTGACCCTACGTGGGCGTCTCAATTTTTTAGTGTTTAACACTACTTCAAGCGCCTCATGTGGGAGCATGTGAGCGCTGAGCATATACTAGTGTTTAACACTATGATAGGCCAACATTAGCCCAAATTAACCAAGTCTCCTGAAGCCAAAACCCGTTTTGGTCATCAATCAGCCGAGCCCTTATTATACTCAGGTTTTCTCAAAATTGATCCAAGTCTCAAAAATAGCTAATGAACTCCTGGCATCTAAGATGATGTTCGTCCCACCTCGATCTCTCCCTTCGATCAGGAGTTCGGTTCAAGGGTACATCTCTCCATACCTCTGATACATGTCGTTGTAATTCTTCAACGTCTTCAGAGAGATGGAGGGTTCCGATAACCAACAGCTCTTTTGGTACACTCCCAAACCCATGAGCACACCCCTATGGACCGCAACATCCTTAAACTAGCTATGGACCGTAATGTCCTTAAACTAACTATAGACCGTAATGTCTTTAAACTAACTATGGACCGCAACGTCCCTAAACTAAACTCTATGGACTATGATGTCCTTAAACTCAATGGACCGCAATGTCCCTAAACTAAACTCTATGGACTATGATGTCCTTAAACATGGACTATGATGTTTTTAAACCCAACGGACCGTAACGTCCTTAAACTAAAACGATAGAGCCCAAATGCTCTTTCATTGGAGCAAAAATGATCCTGAACCCCTGTTGAGTAGATCTTAGTCTAAAATTAAACTAACACATCCTCAACAAACATTTAAGTTGATCTTAATCTCAAATGAGATTAACGATCTTTAAACCAACCCAAACCCAAATCTAAGAGAATACGGATTTGGACTAATCTCCGTCCTACGGACGACAACATAAATTAGTCTTCGTATACAATCCACGGGAAACCTAAAACAAAACAAATACACACAACACGAAGTGAACATCTAGAGCAGGAGAAAGTGGATATCGCTACGCGGTAACGTAATTAACTGCAGGGGCTTGCGCCTGTAGGGAAGAGCGTCCCCACAATCGAAAACCCCCTCACAATGAGGGTGAATCTGACGAAGTCTGCTACAACGGCCGTATCCGTCTAAACCATCGATACACGGTGCCATAAATCAGCTTGGCATCTTCGGAGAGGTGGACGGATAAACCCAAATAACATCTGCCCCCAAAATTCAGGCCAGACGTCCTAACGTCCCGGTCGCGTCTTTCGGCGGTAAACAAACACGGATTCCACGGTCATGATGAATAGCCAAACCCACATCACTAGACCCCTACGAGAGGGGAAAGCAACCCTACCAATTCTAGAGTTAGGAGACCCAAACTCAACTCCTCGAGATGGTCTCCCACCGGACTCTAGAACCCGGTTACTTGTGCTCCCCACCTTGGGTCTATCCTAATGCGGAAATGTAAATAATATACATCAATGGTGACATCATCCTCAACCCGGAAGTGTCCCAATAAAAGAATATTACATACCAGTTTTTACATGAATGAAAATGAAAAACTCTCATCTCACGCAAAAACCTCCGGCTATTCAAACACGACGATCCAATATAACATATCACAGCAACACATAATATTACATGTCATCAACGTAAGTAAATATGCATATCCCAATTGTCGTTGACGTATAGCAACGAAACCGGAGATACACCACATATTACACTTACGGTCGCAGAAAAGAAAGTAAAAACTACAATAATTGGAATCCGCAACATCCTTAGACATCATAAACCCAAAATATCACATACTTCGGATTTTATGCCTAACCGTATAAATACCTTAGATATCATAAACCCGGAATATCACATATTCCGAATTTCATGCCTAACATTATAAACCCGACATTTTAGTCTCAAATTGAAAACACTTTTCAATATCTAGTCGGGCAATTCAACAAGATTCCCGACCGTTGATCGAATTCTCGTCAGAAACATTAGTAGACGGCCGCACCCCCGACGCTGTCGACGAAGTGCACTTAGGCGGAAAACCGCAGCCGCAAACACCCAAACGAATGCTTTTTGGCTACTGGGTTCTCCTACAGTCACTTGGTCAGGGCTATGGGGCGTGGCTATCGAGTAGTGTTAACCGGCGAGTGTTCGCGTACTATACGAGATTGCGACGGAGTTTTGATCCGAATCAAAACCCTGCGGCAACCGATCAAAAGAGACTAAATTGCTAGATTTACAAAATACCAATTAGTTTTCAAAAAACTAATTATTGTGGATTCCAAATATTGTATTACAGATCACAGATATCTAGACGATGTTAAACATTTCGATCTATTTATCAAACACCCAAAATTCCCAGAGATCTCAACACTTAAGTGACATTTAAAAATACCCAGACAGTGCCCCAAGTACCTACGGACTTACATAAGAAAGTACGCTCCCTGCCTCACCAACGGCGCCACGGAACCATCGCCAAAGCCATGCTTTAGCCGCGCTTCTACGGTCGTTTGGTCAAGTTGGGCTGTCGTTTTTCTTGTGGGTCCATAGAAAACCCTGCACAATTTTCTGAACATTTTTAATTAGATAAATTCCAACTTTTGAAATTTTTTCCAGAGAATGGGTTTTCGGGTTTTCAATTAGTCTATCGAACATTTTAACTTCGTCTAGACAACGCCTAATGCTCTAGCAAGGCTATGATACCACTGTTGGGTTCTCTTAACACCCGACACGGTTTCGGCAAGCATCAAATATGCAACTTTAAAAATTTAGGGTGCCGAGCGAGCCTGAACCAAGGATCTAACTAGATAATTAGGGTTTAACTAAACAAGTAAACAACTTTACTCTAAGTGAACAAAGAATACAACCTTTGTAGACCGGTCCTTCACTTCTAAAGCTCCGTGTTGCAGTCCCTTTGCACCAAGTAGTGGTCTCCCGGATTCTCCTTAGGCTCCACAAGGTGAAAAGAACGAGCTTGCTCAAAGATCTTCGAGGCCGAAAATGATCTATATCGAAGAATCGCTAACTCAAGCTATCTCTTCACTAATTGTGAATTAGTGAATGAAAAAACCTATACTAAATGGCTAGTTTGGTATAGATTGGTGAAGAAGGAATTTTACTCACTTTAGAATAATTTTTCTCTTTTTCTTTTATCTTCACTCTTGAGAGCTAGAGAGCAATGAAGGAGATGAAGAAAAGATCTCAAGCGATCAAGTGTGAACCATGGGTGAGAAAATATCTCATATAAACTCATGTAGAGACTAAACCATGGCTAAAAATACTGGTTAGGTTAATAAATATCTAGAGTAAAACAAAATTAGTGGACTTAAGTCAGAGCATCTCCATGCTTCCACAAGCATCTCAAGCCTCGCTAATTTCCACCTAATTTTGATTTTTCCCTTAATATTTAAACACCCAAATTATCTTAAGTTAGGTATGAGTCTCATACACCCAAGTCCAATGTATCATCTAGCATGACACATAAATAAATACATTAATATATATCACACATATATGTTCAAATGTAATTTGAGAAAATATTTTTTTAAGTGAGCTAATATTAGTTAATGTATATTACTATATCAAATATATAATTATATATTAAATTATTAAATCAACACTTGATTTAATAACCCGGCTGTATCGCATACAACCGACTAATATCATTTAATAAATTATTGAATCAACATTTGATTCAATAATCCGGTTATATCACATATAACATATATCGCGATATTAGAATACGGTATCACATACTCGTATTAATCTCGGTCCCGCACATATCACATATGTGCCCTACTTTGTTTCGCATGAGCTAGGAAGCCTCTGTGTAGGACTCTAAAGACTCGTCAATACGCCGGCAGTAGGTGATGCTCATATCAGTCACCCACAAGCCGTCAACGGTACTAGCTGGACATAACGGCTACCCAGGTATTGAGCGATCTGAAAATCAACAAGCAAGCTTGTTCATATTCCCGTGAATCTAATAAATAACACTACCGTACAGTCCGGTCTCTTCGTCTGACATGTCGCATATCGAGTCTGGGGGTGGTAAACATCAGACCCCAATAACTTGATAAGTCATGCCGATGTGAGGCTCATAACGGGTCGAGAAACTAATGATAACACTTACCAGTAAATCTTGATATCAGCCCTGGACAGGGACTTCTTGTTATGGCCAATCGAGCACAGCGCAACATCAACCCCCAATACCGGGAGAGACGAATCCCCTCCTATCGCTCATTGCCTCCATGTGACTCGGGAATGTACCAAAAAACCACCATTTTGCACGCTCTCTTGAACGTGGTAAGGTGGAAATCAAAGCACAGTAGGAATCACACAAGACTCTATGACGATCTCGGGTCTAAAGACTAACCTGTACCAGTGTCACCAGAGAACAGCTATCTGACGTTAGGTATAATACCATCTAGGAGTTCTCGGCGAGTCCGGTTCAGTATACCCAGTCTCTACTGAGCACATGTATACAATCTTTGATGTCAAACACCAATGGATATGGGATCATCCATCACCCATCAAATGGGTCAAGAAACGTATACGCTAGTCTACTCTGGAATATCGATGCCCCGTCTCAATACACCTATGACTAGGAACAATTAAAGGATGTACTTGTGGACTAACCTAGCCCTACTAGTATGATCTGCATCATAATCCTGGTAGTCAAGTATATCCTAAGGGCTTTACCAACATGTGAGAGCAGGACAGTATCACAATACTAGTCTACATGTTAAGATAAAGAGTAATCAGATAGCATACTATTATGTCGAGCAAGAAATTCTTCCCTATATATGTCCAAGCATCCATTATAATATACAATCATGTACAATAATGGCCTCTAGGGCATACATATAACTAACAGGTACTACATTCACCTTCCCGGGATGATATTGTAGGTTGATGTCGAAGTCCGCCATAAGTTCTAACCATCTTCTCTGCCGCATATTCAACTCTTTCTGAGTAAACACATACTTAAAACTTTTTTGGTCTGTGTATATATCTACCCGTTCTCCAAGAAGATAATGGCGCCAAATCTTGAGTGCAGAGATAACGGCTGCCAACTCCAGATCATGTGTCAGATAGTTGCGCTCATGATCCTTCAGCTGCCTTGATGCATAAGCTACAACTTTACCGTGCTGATGTAGAACACATCCTAATCCCTTACCGGATGCATCGCAATGCACTACAAAACCTCCATATTGGTTCGATATTACGAGAATAGGTGCAGATGTCAGTCTTGCATTGAGTTATACGAAAGCTTGCTCGCATGCTTCCGACGACACGAATTCTTCATTTTTACGTGTGAGCTTGGTCAAGGGTGTTGCAATCTTCGAAAATCCTTCAATGAATTTTCTGTAATATCCTGCTAAACCCAAGAAACTTCGAATGTTCTTCACTGTCTTTGGTGTCGGCCATTCGTTTACTGCTGATATTTTAACTGGATCTACATAGATTCCATCGCCTGAAATGATATGTCCGAGAAAACCGACTTGATCTAGCCAAAACTCCTACTTGCTGTACTTGGCATAGAGTTGATGCTGTCACAAATTTTCCAGGACAATTCGTAAATTCTCGGCATGCTCTTTCCGACTCTTTGAATACACAGGATGTCATCGATGAAGATGACAACAAACCTGTCTAGGTACTCTCGAAAAACTTGATTCATCAGGTTCATGAATATGGTTGGTGCGTTGGTCACTCCAAATGGCATCACGAGATATTCGTAATTTCCATAATGAGTTCTGAATGCCGTTTTAGGAATATCAGATTCTTTGACCTTCATCTGATGATAACCCGAACGAAGATCTAACTTTGAGAAAATGCAAGATCCACTTAGCTGATCGAAAAGATCGTCGATACGCAGAAGTGGATACTTGTTTTTTATCGTGACTTCGTTCAAAGCTCTATAATCAATGCACATTTTGTATAAACCTTCATTCTTCTTCACTAGTAAAACTGAAGATCCCCAACTTGATGTGCTAGGACGAATACATCCTTTCTGCAGAAGTCCGTCCAACTAAGTACGGATCTCCTTCAAACTTTCTGGGCTTAATCGATATGGTGCTTTGATCACCGGTTATGCTCCAGGTACTAAATCAATGCCGAATTCAAGAGCTTGATCGGGAGGAAAATCTGATATGTCTTCAGGAAATACGTCATTGAACTCTCAAACTACCTCTATCTTGTCTTCTTCTGCCTGATGAGCTGCAATCACTGCCTTCTTCGGTTTTGCTTTGTCTGTGCTTGGCTCCAGGATACGGTCTCCACTTTTGAAATAAAAGACTGGATGCTCTAGAATCTCGAACGCTGCCTTCCTTTGATAACAGTCAATGGTAGCATAGAAAGTTCCTAGCCAATCCATACCCAAAACTATATCGAAGTTCGGTATGTCCAGCACCTTGAAGTCGGCATAGAATTCTCTGCTGCAGATGACCACTAGACACAGATCGTATCCCAAAATTGCCTTTAGAACACCGTTCCATGAACTGACATTCCAGCTGGATACGAGCGGTTTGACTGGAATCAGACGAACCGTTGCGACATAAAGTAATGTGATGCTCCAGTATCGAAGAGTGCTAGTGCAGGAAGTGAGGCTACTAAGATCGTACCTAAGTTATGTGTGATAGGTTTAGGTATAGAAAAATATATGGATATGTATAAGGTTTGAAAGAAAGCTTGAAAGAAAAGAGTTACCAGTGATGAATTGGCCTGAGAGGACCGTTTAATGCACCAGCTATAGAGTTCGGATGGTTCAGTGATGACTTTGATCCTAACGAAGAACCAGCATATCGTCCTCATCCGAACCGACATGCTTTTCCTAACGGGACTCAGCTGCGGGATAGAGAAATAGGGAAGTGCTATAGAAAGCCATATTCGTCTTACTATGATCAGACTATGAGTATCTGAGGGGTTTCAAAGTCTCTAACTTCATGCTATTCTCAGGTGAAAACGGCCTGTCGGCCGATGAACACATCGCTAGATTTACCATCCAGTGTAAGGAGGCCAGCAGTTTTGGTATGTATAAGCTCTGATTGTTCGGTGGATCCCTCACTGGGGTAGCATTCGGATGGTCTCGAAATTTGGCACCAGCTTCTATCCAAGACTGGAAAGCTATAGAACGGAGCTTCAGGACCCAGTTTATCACGGTCATCGTCGATGTGGCAGTGGAAGATATCGCTAGAATATACCAGAAGAACAATGAGTCAGTAGAGGAATTCGTTGCTCGGATGCTGATGGCTAAGAACAAATGTCGGGCGGCCTTACACGATAAAGAATACGTGAAGATGGCACAAAGGATCTTTCTCTACGATAGCAGAAGACATTTCGCGGGCATGAAGTTCGAGAATATGAGTGATTTGGTGAACCACGTGGCACCTTACGAACGCATGACTCGTGATGAAGAGACAAAAAGGAATTTCTCCTGAAATTTTGGGTTCAAAAACAAGTTCGGCGTGACCATCGCCGAGATCCAAGAAGGAGAGGAAGCTGATCTTGATGTCGAGAACGAGACTATTCACGAGCTTGCGAAAACCCGAAAGGGCATAGACTCGTCATAAAAAAAGGAAAAATAATAATACCACTACTAGGTGAAAACCTGCAAAGGCCTAGCAGCACTTGCAACAGTTACGTCATCGGTACTCTTCCAATATGACCAATAATGCACAGGATTGACAAAGAAGAAAGCGCGTCAACGAGTCACGGTTTTTGACTAGGGACAGTGCAAAGCAACGATAAGAACGACTAGTGGACTTCAAACATGCTTCATCCATCAAGAGTCGGAGTTCGTTTATTTTTACTCAAACACGTATCACATGTTCTACGTCAATAACCAATGGAGCTATTGTATCTTGTCTATGATATTTCAAACGCGCATTCTTGAAAATCACAACACGCATCTCAAAAATAAATGATGGATGGTGTTTACCGCCGAAGACTGGACCGAGACGTTGGGAAGTCTAGTCTGAATTTGGGGGCAGATGCTATTTGGACTTATCCATCCACCTCTCTGAAGATAATAAGTTGATTTATGGCATCATATATTGAAGGTTTGGATAGATGCGACCGTTGTATTAGATTTTATCAGATTCCCCCTCATTTGTGAGGGTTTTTTGATTGTGGGGATGCCTGCTGGCGCAAGCCCCTGCAGTTAATTATGTTAATGCGTTGCGATAACCACTTTCTCCTGCTGCAGCAGTTCATTTTGTGTCGTGTGTTATTTTGTTTGTTAAGGTTGCCTGTGGATTGTATATGGAGACTAGTTTATGTCGTCGCTCGTAGGGCGCGGATTAGTCCCAATCCGTATATTTTAGATTTGGGTTTGGATCAAGGATTTGCTTGACGGGGCCCGCGTTGGTAGTTTGGTTTGCCAACGAGAATGAACTCAGGACACAGATCTCATATAAATGAGGTTCATCCGTTCATAGGATATTTGAGTTTGATTTAAGGATCGTTAGTCATATTTGAGACTAAGATCAACTTAGAAACAAATGAGCATATGGGCTCAATTATTTTAGTTTAAGAACAGCACGGTCCAACATCGTCATGTTTGGAGCGAATATTAGTTAAAGGACGTTTCGATCTATTATCGCCGTATTTGGGGTGACGCGCCGTGTTTTAGACGACGCACTAGTTTAGGGACGTTTCGGTCCAACATTCTCATTTTGGGGACGCAATTTAGTTTAAGGACATTTCGGTCCATTATTCCCATTTTGGAGACAAGTTTTAGTTTAAGGACATTTCGGTCCAACATTCATCTTGCGTGCACGTGTATTTTTTACGTGGCAGAGTGAACGATGGCGACATGGAATGCGCCCAATTTGGGGTGCGATCCGATTTGAGATGTGCATGTCAATTTGGAAGTGCATCAATATGGAATGTATCATTCCCTGTCTTGATAAAATTTTACACCAAGTTGGGACGAGAAAGGAGTTGTTGGTTGTCGAGATCCACCACCTCTGTGAAGACATTGAGCAATTATAACAACATATACCAGAGGCGTGAAGACATATACCCTTGAACCAAATCTCATATTTGAGGGAAAAGATCATGGTGGATCATCTAAGAATCATATGTCTTGTTTGAGACTAAGATTAACTTAGAAAGTATGGGATGAAGATCGTAAGTCATGTATGGGACTAAAATCAGTTTGTATATCATGAATATAAGCTTAGCCAATTTGGGCTAAGATTGGGTTTTTGTAACACCCAGCAGTGCTAAACACTCAGTTGCATATAGCGCTCACGTGTGTTTCACGTAAGGCGTTGAAATAGTGCTAAGCACTAGTCTTTTGTTGCGCTCACGTGTGTTTCACGTGAGGCGCTGAGTGTCTGGCGCTCACGTGTGTTTTACGTGAGGCGCTGCACTAGTGCTAAGCACTAAACTTTTCTGTTTCCTAGCGCTCACGTGTGTTTCACGTGAGGCGCTATGTAACACGGCCTTGGGTGCTCACGTGTTTTTCACGCGAGGCGCTGAGTTCTTTTGGAGATTTAATCTCTGTTGATATTTTTAGATAACTTAAATCTCTATTAATGGTATTTTTACCATTAACGATTACCAAGATCAATATTTTGAGGATGTGAGATCATGTTCTTTAAGAACTAAGTTCTTGATTTATGATGGAACTAAGTTCCTGGAGTATTATGGACTCCATGTTCTTCATGTTCATGCTTTTAAAGAGGTTAAACTTCCATTAATGGAATTTTGACCATTAATGATCATTAAGATCACTATTTTGAGAATGTTGGATCGGATTTTTAAAGAACTAAGTTCTTGATTTGAAGGAACTAAGTTTCTGAAGTATTATGGACTCCATCTTCTTCATGTTCTTTCCTGAATCTTTGATTCTCAAGAACAAGATCTTTCCGATGAAAATTAAATTCTCAACTTGTGTGAGACTTGTCTTGTGGATGTCAGATTCAGAGAAAGAACTAAATTCTTGAAAAGGGTTAAACCCTTAAATAAGTAAAGGAGATATTTTGATCTCTGCTTTTTTTTTTACCGGGGGATTTGAGGAGGAAAACGATCTCTGAGAATTAAATTCTCTGTTGTTTTGTGGAATCTTTTAGAGAGCCTTCTATATTTTTACAGAAGCTTATGCGGTGGTCTCCTCACTTTTTTATATCCAGTCCTCCCTTCCTTTTCATCTCTTTTCTCCTATTTATAGGAGAAGGAAAACAATCAATTTGTTGCGAAAATCTTTAATTGAGATCATGATTGATTTCATAATCAATATAATTGATCTTTTAGATCAACCGGTGAATTTTATTCATCGTTAGATCTTTAATCCAAACGCTCTCTGTTTAACAGAGAAGATTTCCTATTTGTTTTAATAAAATGAGGAAAATATCTTCCTAAGATAGAATTTTATTCTATCATATGAATATCTTGTTAATTTAACAAGATTAGGAAGATATTTTCTTAACATAGAATTTAATTCTGTTATATGAATATTTTGTTAGTTTAACAAAATTAGGAAGATATTTTCCTAACATAGAATTTAATTCTATTATATGAATATCTTGTTAGTTTAACAAGATTAGGAAAATATTTTCCTAATATAGAATTTTATTCTATCACAATATTAGGAAGATATTTTCCTGATATAGAATTTTATTCTATATAATAGAGAAGATCATTCTTATTTGTTTATCAAGATTAGCAAAATATTTTCCTAATATAGAATTTTATTTTATCAGATGATCGATGGGTGATTTTATAATCACCATTGGAATTTTGATCCAAGGGTCCTCTAACAGAGAAGATCATTCTAGTTTAAGAAAGATCGGGGAAATATTTCCCACACAGAATTAATTCTATCAGATGGTTTAATTGGTGATATTTTATCATAATTGGATTTTAAATACAAGATTCTCTATTAAAGAAAGATCTTTTCATATTAGAAAGATCAGGGAAAATATTTCCCAAATAGAATTTAATTTTATCACATAGAATTTAATTCTATCAGATAGTTTAATTGATGATATTTTATTTAAATCCAAGATTCTCTGTTAGATAAAGATTTTTTCATATTAGAAAGATCAGGAAAAATATTTCCCAAATAGAATTTAATTCTATTAGATGAGAGCATTTTAATTTGGGGCGCTCACATGCCTTGCTTGTGAGCGATGCCAAAGAATGCAGCAAGAGAACTCACGTGTTTAACACGTGACCCCTATTGTGGGTTTTAGTCTATTTATTTTCAGCGCTCATATGCATTGCATATGAGCGCTCACATGTTTAACACGTGAGGCCTGTTCGGCCTTTGGTTATTTATGTTCAGCGCTTATGTGCTTTGCATATGAGCGCTCACGTATTTAACACGCCAGGCATGTTTGGCTCACGTATTTAACACGTGAGGCCTGTTTGGCCTTTTTGTTATTTGCTTTCAGCACTTATATGCTTTGCATATAAGCGCTCACGTGTTTAACACATGATGCCAAACCGTGGGAATTCTTTTTCTCTTTCTTCTCTCCCATTTTTATAAGAGAACAGATAGCTCTTAGCCAAAAAAATTTAGCGGGAACAGATGGCGCTACTCCATGAATCCTACATGGATTCGTTCTTAGACCCAGAACCAAGGGTTTTAAATTCCACAACCTCCCGGGTTGACAAATTCCCTACAAAAGGTTGGTTCGTCCGAAGACGTTAATTAGGTAAGCTCATTTTTGTAACAACCTTGAACTTTCTGTGCAAATTTTTTCTAAAAGTACAGAAAGGAGTATCTTAGTCTGAGCACAACTTAAAAATATTTCTTGTTTAAGAACAACAAGAAAGCACTTGTTGCTCATTCGTAAAGCCTTGCACTGCTATGACGTAGCCCCTGTGTTCAAATCCTCCCAGTCACATATTATTTTTGCTGATTTTTCTTTTAAACTTTTGGAAACCCAAAAGTTTACACGTGCAAAACACGTAAAAATGAAAAGTCACTAAAAAAACATGTGGAAAATATTGCACACACAGACCCCGACACGTGGCATGAATCCAAGCCCAGACCCATACAACTTGGTCTGTGAGATTCTACCATGGGCCGGCACCGCCGGGTCAAACCGTCGGTAATGCCCCTATCTTTTGACCTAACACCCCTTGGCCTCCCCCACTACCCCCATGTTGTTTGATTTCCCTGCATTTATTCAGAGAGTGATAATTCACCTCTTTAATCCATTTTAATGCATATTTTAATTCTCTCTTCACTCACAAAACCCTAATTTCTCCTATAAATACCCCCTACACTTTGGCCCTCCTCATTTAGAAATCCATTACCAAAACTCTCAAAAAAAATTCTAAGTCCAAAGTTGTATAAGTGAAGTTAGCCAAGGTCAAAGTTTCGGCGACGTTTCGGGAAGAATCCAGCGATATCGCGACTCCCCGACACCTTCAAAAGTTCCCTCTACCTATCCCCTTTCCTTTCAACCAGTAAGTCCCCTCTCCCCTCCTCTCTTGCTAATGAAAAGACCTTTCTTCTCAAAACTCATCGGAAGCGGAGTTATTCCGACTTCCGATTCTCATTTCTTTAAAAACTCACTTTTCTTAAACAACAAATTAACCATCTATTCATATATTGTTTAGCAACCATAAAACAACAATTTGACCAAGTTTCAATTCAAAATTTAATGTTAAACAAATTCTATTTCACATTTTCGGTAAAATACCATCAAGTTTACATACGCCATTATTTTATCGTTTTGCTCATATTACCTTTAGAAAACTTATGAAGTAATGATCTACCTCATCAAAACACTCATTCTTGATATAACACGATGGCTTTTGGAACTTTATTTTGTGAGATAATTACAAATTTACAATAAAATACCCTAAACTATTACAAAACTGTATTCTTTAAATTGTCTTATTTAAATTCCATACGATTAAGTCCTTCCAACTGATTTTTGGGAATCCGACTTGGTTGGTGCGGGTTATCGCACATCCATCAGACTAGTAAGGTGAGATGCAGACCTCCTTACGGAGTATACGATCTCGATGGAATTTGTATTACAATTTTAAGAAAAACGTGATTTCTATTTAATAAATAAATTCTATTTTTATAAATAAATAAATATATATATATATATATTATAAAAATATCTAATTTAAATATATTATATATATTCCTTTTTCTTTTTAAATCAGAAGAGTCACAAAAGATCATGAAAATACCATCACTTTTAATACAAGTAAAATTACAAGAAAATACCATATACTATTCAATTTAGATTTATATCCACTAGAATATTTTATTTTATAAAAATTACAACTATGAAAACCCTAAAAACGATAAATAAATGCTTGAGATTTATTTTGAAAATATATCAAAACTATTTTTCATAAAACTCCCTCAAGTTATATTAATCTACAATAAGGACCCTAATAAATATAGGTTTAAGCGGGACCAGTTCTCTTGAGCCTCAGGAAGCCGGAGAATATGGGTGCTTGCCTATTTAAGGTAGACAAACTAAAAACGGTGTTATCAATACGGTAATTGTCTTGGAAAAAGACACAAATCATGCCGTCCATGTGCAGCAGTTACCGATAACTCCAAAACTAATTCAGGACTTCAATTCTATTTAAGTGTCTGACTCAGGCAGAGTCTCAGTCCAATATGAAATCAATCGATCTATTCTTGAATATGATTCAAGTACAACTCCAATTCAACATGAATCCATTTATATCAGAATTCAATCTATATCAACATGAACATGATTTGACCGAACCATGGATATACATTTGACATTGTTTACATGACTATCCGTTTATATCCCTTCCGTTTACATGAACTACTGATATCATGGTTTCGGCAAGTCTTACATTTATAATTTACTTCAATACAATCAATACAAAATACATTATGGGGTTTTAAAGGGGTAGATTGGTACGGAATATGTTAAAAGCGACACGAGATGGTCATTAAAAGACGTAATTAAACATCCATTGCCGTGATTCCGTGGGGTTTGACGGAGCCTTGTACTATGGGTTATCTTAGTCCACGGGATAGCTGGACTCCTCTCGTATACACTGGCATATTCTGTACCAAGCTACAAACAACTGCGTTAACATAACAAACTCACAATATACCAGTTACATTCTCTTATCTGTCTATTCTATTTTTATCTCTCTTTGGGACATACCGAGCGATTGTTCGCTGACGACATTCCTATTTCTCTTCTTTCTTTAGAATGTTGTCAGGAGTACCCGACTCTGAGGAGTTCGAACCCAGCCAGGCAATTTGAAGCAGTTCATTGAGGATTCCGAGCTCTAGTTCTACTTGTACATACTTTTACTTTCAGTTCATATGCCATTGTTTAGGCATCGCTTTCCAGTATTGTATTTTACTTTCCAGTTGCATTGTAAAGAAATGTTCAATAAATAAAAGTTGTTGTTCATTTACATTTCATGTCTTCTTGTGTATATTCATCACGCCCTGCTTCCCGGTGTACGGGGAGGGGACGCGGCGAGGCCCGCTACGTATTTACTCAGAAGTAAACACGCTAAGCGTATCTAAGCAATATAAAGTAAATGTAAACAAGAGACATGATTATAAATGAACATCAACTTTATTTATTAAACATTCTTTTACAGGTACAACTGGAATGTAAATACATGAATAGAAAGCAATGCCTAAACAATGACATAACTGAAATGGAAAGTATGTACAAGTGCCTACGGCTCTAGGTCGATAGCAAACTGCTCCAAATCCTCAGTACTGGGCTCGGTCTCTAGTGCGTCCAAATCACCTGACAACATTCCAAATAAAGAAGAAAAGGAATTTCATCAGCGAATAATCGCTCGGTAAGTCCCAAAGATTAGTAGAGATAGAATAGACATAAGAGAATAAGACTAGTAATGTTTGATTATAATGTTAACGCAGTTGTTTGTAGATAGGTACAGAATATGCCAGTGTATACGAGAGGAGTCTCATTATTCCGGAGACTAAGGTATACGGAGCACAAGGAACCGTTCATCCACGGTACAACGGCAATGGATATTCAGGTTAGGTGTATTAAGGTTACAGCCTCGTGCCACTTCTAACACATTACGTACCAATCTACCCCTTTAAAAACCCCGTGATGTCTTTTGTATTGATTGTATTGTTTTATTATATAGATGGATGACTTGCCGAAACCATGATATCAGTAAACGGAATGGATATAAATGGAGAGTCATGTAGACGAAGTATATCCATGGTTCGGTTCAGTCAATATAGATTGATATAAATTGATTAGACGGATTCACGGATTCATGTTGTATTGTAGTTTTATACTTGAATTATATTCAAGTCAGATTGATTAAATTGAGACTCAGTCTGAGTCAGACACTTTGAACAGAAATTGAAGTCCTAAATTAGTTTTTGTTGTTATCGGTAACTGCTGCACATGAACGGCAGGATTTGTGTCTTTTTCCAAGACAATTACCGTATTAATAACGCCGTTTGTTAGATTGTCTACCTTAGATAGGCAAGCACCCACATTCTCCGGCTCCCTGAGGTTCAAGAGAATTGGTCCCACTTAAACATATATTTACTAGGTTTCTTATTATAATTTAGTATAACTTGGGGGGTTTTATGTAAAAATAGTTTTGATACATTTTCAAAATACACCTTAAATATTTAATTATCGTCTTTAGGGTTTTCATAGATGTATATTTTATAATAGTGAACTTTCTAGTGAGTAGAACCTAGTTTTCATTATATATGGTATTTTAATGAAATATTGGAATTTTGCATTGAATTGAAATGGTATTTTCCTTTAATGGTGATTCCTTTGATTTAGAAAACTTGGAATATTTGTATAATATATTTAAAATAGATCTTTTGATAATACTCATATATATATATTTATATATTTAATAAAAATAAATTTTATTTATTTTCTAGAAATCTCATTTTCTTAAAAATAGCATTGAAAATTCCATCGAGATCGAATGCTCCTTGCGGAGGTCTACATCTCGCTCTAATAGGCCCGAGAACGTACGATAACCAGCACCATCCCGATCAGGGTTCCCCAAAATAGGTTTTAGAGACGTAATTGCAAGGAATTAATGAATATTCTTTTTAAAGAAAACGGTTTTGTAATAGTTTATGGTATTTTATTGTAACTCGTGCTATTCCCAAAAAACATTGCCCAAAAGTAAATCGTGTTATGTCCAATATGTGTGTTGTGATGAGGTAGGTCCTTACATCGTGTGTTTCCTAAAGGTAATACAAGTATTATGTTGATTTGTGTCGAAAGTAAAGTATATAGTATTTTATTGTAAAAATACGATAAAAGTTGCATAAAAGATTCTTTTGAGATGAAACTTGTTTTAATATATTTGTTAATGTTTGTTAAAAATTATCTGAGAGTATGGTATTTTCTTGTTTAAGAAAAGTTAGAATTTTTAAAGAAACACGAAACGGAAGTCAGATTAACTCCGCTTTCGTCGAGTTTTAAAAATTAAAGTTTTTAGAATAGAAGAGGAGAGAGGGAGAGGGGACTTACAGGCTACAAGGTTAGATGGGAGAAGGGGGAAACTAGGTAAAGTGCCGAGGCGTCGTTTCGTCACCGGAATCTCCTTGGAACTTCGCCTCTTGCTAACTCCACTTGCACAGCTTCTTGAACTTGAGAATTTTGGAGAGTTTTGGCACTTGATTTCAGAATGAGGAGTGACAAAGGATAGGGTTGTATTTATAGGGTAGGATTAGGGTTTAGATGGTTAAAGAATGCATTAAACTTGGATTAAATGATGTTTTATTGTTCTCTGGAAAATGTGCAGAGAAAATAAACAACATGAGAGAAGTGGGGTAGGCTAAAGGGTGCTCGGGTGAAGAGATGGGGAGCATCCCCTATGGGGGGCCCGGCGGTGCCGGTCTCCAAAGCTTGCGTCGCCGGTCGATCCCCGGCAATGGATGGTGGGATTTGTGCCACGTGTTGGTGTCGCTTGGTTTTTCCCAGTGCGTGTGTTTGATTACTCTGTAACTCATCATTCTACGTGTAGTGCACGTGTAAACCCTTGGGCTTCTAAAAGATTAAAAGAAAAATTAAATAAAAAGATAATGTGGCTGGGGGGATTCGAACACAGGGGCTACGTCACAGCAGTGCATGACTTTACCAATGAGCTACAAGTGCTTTCTTGCTGTTCAAAAGCAAATCAAATACTTATAGTGTACACATGATTGCAAATACTCCATTTATATATTAACTTTTAAACAATTTTCTGTACATTGAAATTGGAGTTGTTACAATATTTACATTATATTGCTTAGTTACGCTTAGCGTATTACTTCTGAGTAAATAAGTTGCGTGAACCGCCTCGTCCCCTTGTTCGTACACCGGGAAGCGGGGCGTGACAGATTTTGTTGGCGGCCCATACAGGTCAGTTCTGCATGGACATGCATGTCAATTTTGTATGAAATCCTAAGCAATATAACACAAGAATCAGCAACTAAAAATATTCTTTAAATTTCATATTCCTTGAATCTTACAATTTCATATTCTTTGAATCCATCCTAACCCTATTTTATTTTCTTTCAAGGTTATGGATTCTCCCAATAACACGAGTACAAACGTCAACAACACACCACCACCACCTCTTCCACTTACGCCTACCGTTGCAGCTCCGATCAACGAGCAAACGGTATTGCTTGAGGCAATCTGAAGCCTCCTGGAAGGACAGCAGCAGCAGACTGCTAAATTATTGAACTGCCCAGAAGTGGAAGCACCCGGAGTGAAGCGATTCCGGGTATTGCACTCGAAGCAATTTTCTGGGAAAGACAGCCCTTTGGAAGCTGAATAATAGGCTCAGAGCATTGAGGACGATCTGGCAGCAGCACAAATTTCCAGAGATCGCTTGGGTACGGGTTGCAAAGCTGCAACTCAGCGACAACGCCCGAGTATGGTGGAAGGCGGAAGAAAGCCGTCTTGCCCAACCTATCGAATGGAAAACTTTTCGCGACATGTTCGACGCGAAGTATTTTCCCGAGACTGCCCGATTCGACATAGAGCAACAATTCATCCACTTACAATAAGGCTCTATGTGGAGCAAATCGGTGGATGAGTATGATACCGAGTTCACTATGTTAAGCAGGTTTGCGGCCTATCTCATACCGACTACTGAGATCAGGGCTAGAAGATTTCAGCAAGGGTTGGACCCAGAGATCCAAGCTGTATTAGCTACATGGGATTTCCCAACCCATGATTTGGCTTTGAAGGCTGCCCGAACATATGAGGCAGTGGTGAAGAAGAAGGGCAGACCTCAGTCTGCCGGTGTGAAGCGCCCTGCTACTCAAATAGCAGGAGGAGCCTCATAACAGGCCACCGTTTGTACCCAGGGGATCGGAAGTAACATTTAACCAGTCAAGTACAGACTTTTGCTACTACTGCAAGAGGGATGGACACATGTTGAAGGACTGCAGGCGTGCAAATGGATTGTGCTTAGTTTGTGGCGCATTCACTTATGGTATTGGGACATGTCCTTATAGACGCAACCCAGTTCCAACACGCATCCACTATCCGCAGCGGCTAGCTATTCAGGCACCTGCATCTCGTCTTGCACTACCAGCTCCACCTCTAAGTGGACCTCCTGCACAGCCTCTTCGTCAATTCCAATAAACACCGAGGAACATGCCTCGAAGGCAGAGAAACATACCCCAATGACAGAGGAATGTGCCTCCGGCTAGAAGGAATGTACCCAGGCAACAAGCTTTCACTTTAGCAGCCGTGGAAGCCAAAGCTATAGGTCAAGGTAACACTGGTAATTCCCTCACATCTTTTGCAATCTTTTCAAAACTTTTGCATCCATTCGTTCTTCCAAATATTTTTCATACACTATCTGTAGTTCTTTCACTACCACTATCATTAAACTTCTCTTGAATCTGTTATAATTTCTTTCTATAAATTTCGAGGACGAAATTTTTATAAGGAGGGTAGAATGTAACAACTCTGAACTTTCTGTACAAATTTTTTCTAAAAGTACAGAAAGGAGCACCTTAGTCTGAGCACAACTTAAAAGTATTTCTTGTTTAAAAACAACAAGAAAGCACATGTAGCTCATTGGTAAAGCCTTACACTACTGTGACACAGCCCATGTGCTCAAATCCCCCCAGCCACATATTATTTTTGCTGATTTTTCTTTTAAACTTTTGGAAGCCCAAAAGTTTATGTTAGTTATATGTATGCCCTAGAGGCCATTACTGTACGTTGGATGTATATTGTAGTGGATGCTGGGATATACATAGGTAGGACTTTCTTGCTCGACATGATAGTACGCTATCTGGTTGCTCTTTATCTTAACATGTATACTTTCTGTCTCTCTGTTACATGTTGATAAAGCCCTTAGGATGTGTACTCGACTTCCAGGACTATGATGTAGATCATACTAGTGGGGTCTGGGTAGTCCATGAGTACATCCTTCAATGTTCCTAATCGTGGGAATATCGAGACGGGGCATCGATATTCCAGAGTAGACTAGCGTATATCTTCTTGACCCATGTGATGGGCGATGGATGATCCCATATCCATTGATATTTGACATCAGAGATGGTATGCGGGTGCTCAGTGGTGACTAGGTACACTGAACGGACTCGCCGAGAACTCCCAGATGGTATTATACCTCACATCAGATGGCAGTTCTCTGGTGACACTGGTACAGCTTAGTCTGTTGACCCGAGATCGTCATAGAGTCTTGTGTGTCTCCCACTGTGCTTTGATTTCCACCCTACCACGGCTCTACTGAGTTGTGCAAATAGGTGGTTTTTTGGGCACAGTCCCGATTCACATGGAGGCAATGAGCGATGGGAGGGGATTCGTCTCTCCCGATATTTGGGGTTGATGTTGCGCTATGCACGACTGGACATAACTGGAAATCCCTGGCCAGGGTTGCTGTGATATACTGATAAGAGTTATCAGTAGTTTCACGATTGTTATGGACCTTACGTCGGAATGACTTATCAAGCTATTGGGGTCTGACGTTTACCACCCCTAGACGAGATATGCGACATATCAGACAAACTGACCGGACTGTACGGTAAGTGTTACTGGTTGGATTCACAGGAGTGTGAGCGGGCTTGCTCGTCGATCTTCTGATCACTCAATACCCGGGTGGCCGTTATGTTTAGCAGACCGCTTGCGGCTTGTGGGTGCTTGATATGATCATCATCTGCTGCAGGCGTATTGACGAGTCTTTAGAGTCCTACACAGAGATTTCCTGTGTAACATTTCCAAAATAATAAAATATTATTTTCGGGAATTTTTATAATTTAATATTATTTTAATGAATATTTTAATATTCGGGTATAATTAAATACAAATAAAAGGGGGAAAATTTTGGAAAATTTTGGAAAATTCTAAAATAGGGTATTTTATGGGATTATGCCAATTTAAAGTTTTTAAGACTAGTTATATGCTAATTTAGTGTTAATCGCGATTAAAAATCGCTAATTGGATTTTTAGTATTTTTGTGCAAAAATGTGCACATATCATTTTTACACTTGTTACACTTGTGTTACATTTTTTGTTGCCATGGTTCATTTGGATTCACTATTTGAGTGAGAAGAAAAGAAAAGGGAAAGAAAAAGTATGTGATGATGAGAGAGAGAGAGAGAACAAGTCAACCCTCACCTTTTAAACCATGCCCCCATCATTTCCCTTCTCATTTTCTCTCCCCTCTTCCATTGAGCTGCTGCTGCCCTCTCCCCCTCACTCTCCCTCTTCATAAAACCCTAGATCCACCATGAAATCCAACCCAAAACCCCATTCCCACTTCACAAAACTTCCTCCCAAGCTCACTAGCTACACATTGAACCTAGCAAGATTGGATTTGGAGGACTTTGAGCAACTCAAGAATTTTCTTGAGTTGCCAAAGGAGGTAATTTCTGCACCTATTAGAGTAGTATCTCATTTCTTGTGCATCAATTCTAGTTTCATATCGATATTGTGTCATTTTGTGGACTTTAGAGATTTCTAGTTAGGGTTTAGGGTAAAAACTGAAATCAAAGATGGAATTGAGGATTGTGGTGACCTTAGAATCCCTTATGTGATGCTAATTTGAACCCAAACCTGGAGCTAGAACCAGAATACGGAATTACGGAACCGATATCGGAAAAACTGGAAATCTGGGAGTGTTTTGTGGAATCTGCTATCACCCCGAGACCCCAAAAATGAAACTGAGTTGGCAGTGAGATGTGCAGGCATTATAGAACCACCACACCAAACCCTAGCCCCCAACTCCAAACTGAGGCCGCCAATTAATTCCTTCTGGCCGCAAATTGCGTCCAGAGCAGGGTGGATCTGCCTCGTTTTGCGTGCATGCCCCCATTTCCTCTATTCTTGACCCTGGGTATGTCTAGTTTTGACTGATTCCATCTAGGGTGAAATCTGGGATGATTTTCCTATGTTGGTGCATGATTTGAGACTTGTTTTAGCATGGATTTTGGTATTTGGTGTTTCGTTCCTGTCGGGTGGCGTTTAGACGTCAACGACAGGTGGATGTTGATCGTGTTTACATGCGAAGCGATAGGTTTTTACCTATGCGAGTAGCGTGTGCTGTTTTGGTTTCCGATGTGATTTTCATGTGCTTTAGCATTGTGATATACTTGTAGGTACCCCGCGTGATGTTGAGGCAAAGGAGATGAAGATGGCGACATCGACTTTGGCACACGAGAAGCAAGGTGAGTAGATTATATCTACGGGAAGAAGTCGGGTGGATGGCGTATAGCACCCCCGCAGTCCGTGGTGATGTATACGAATACGTATACACACATATATTTATTATGTGTTGTTTAGTGTTATTGATGGTAATAATGGATTATTGGTGATAAGGATGTATTGGTTGAGTAGTGCGAAACCCTAGAATAGTGGTCGCACCCACACTCACACATACACGCATACTTGCATACATTCTTTCATATATCTGTGCGCATATGGTGGTGTATATCTACACATGGGTATGGGACTATGTGTTTATATACGGGTTTTGAGGATGATACGTAGGATTGAGATGAGTCGATGAGATTCGATTGAGGCCGTGAGATTTGGCGACATGACAGAGTTCGTATTGGAGATGCGATATGATGGTAGTGATGCCTGTCATGTGATGATATAGTATGATATCGACTCAGATTTAGGTGGTTTCCATACCCCTCTCTTTTGACTTGACTGTGGGTTCGTAGTTCGCATAGTAGGCGTTAGACTAGACCCGAGTCATACCTATTTCAAAACTAACGAATCGGGGATATTTTTAAAGATAAGCAAAAAGGTTTATACGGATATTTAAAAAGGCACATCTTTTCTTAAAACACCGTAGCCCTTATTTTACCAAATGCCTTGATTCGTCTTATTTCAAAAGGCAAGGTTGCATGATATATTTATTGGGGCAGGTTCTCTACTGTTGCGTTGATTATTCGATTCCGCATATTCCTGCTATTCGCATTGCTTGCATATGTTTATCGCTATATTATCATCATGCTGTTAGGACACCAGCACCATTATCGATGATGCGTATGTTCCACGTACACTATTTGCTGGCTCACACACTTCATCATCGATAATTGCCATGCCACTACACTGTAGTACTGTTGCATTCATGATATGATCTTTGCATGGTATATTGTATACTTATACCTATATACAAACATAGATGATTCAGACTTGATTAGAGATTTGGGAACCGCAAGATGTTCTTCAAACTGATTCATTTTAAAAGAGCGGTTCCCCTCGACATGTGCACATTACCATTCTATGTTGCATGACGTATGATATGCTTACCTTTCTTACATGTCGCATACATGATGCTTTCTGATTATACGCATTGAGATATGTTGTTTCCATGATATTTCTGGTTTTGGGAACCGTGGGTGTTTTAAAGAGAATATATAATTGTTTTAAAAACCCGGTTACCCTTGATATGATATTTCAGTGCGTCCACCATGTGTTTTCTCGGTACTGAGAGCGACATGTGAAACCCGATTCGAGGAGGCGGATGAGGCCGATTGCGGTACATGGTGGACCCGGTATGGTACCCAGGGGCGAGAACGGTTTCGCTGTGCAGTAGACGGTGAGCCCGGCGGAGGGAGCACTACCTACCAGTGATTGGTTGGACCTGGCGGTTATCCGGAGGATACTGACCAGAGTCGATAGATGGATATGGGCGTACTGCCGGGGCCGAGGGCCGATACCGCAGACGGAGCCCGTGGGCCGATCCGGACTGACGGAGCCCGATATATGAGGATTTACGTGCCGATGCTGGGCACAGTTTTCATGATGTTTTCGAGTGTCGATGCTAGGCACTCCGGTTCCATGATTTTGACGTGTCGCGAGGGACACAGATGATTTATATCCTCATATTTCCATGCACATGCTTCATGATATTTACATGCATGATGGTTATTGTCATTGGGTGACGAGTGGACAGGATCCACGTACATGCAGATTGATTACATTGATCATACCTCATATTTATGATATGTTATTATCTGAGGCACTGGTACGAGCACTTGGCACTACACTCATGTATAGAGATTACATTGCCAGTTTAGCATGCTTCACATATATTCATATTGAGGTTTATTTATATATGATCGTATTGACCTAGGATGGGTCATGCATTCGATTTCTGCTTGTAGATATTTTCTATTCACGAGTTGGCAACTCACCCCCGTTGTGCCCCAGTTCTTGCAGGTTTGCCGTACAGATTCCATAGCGGCATTTCTGGCACACAGCTTCCTTGGGTGACTTGCTTGGATAGGTGGGTTCTTTTGTATCAGATCCGCCATTGCTCCTGTATTATTCATTGTATCTAGAATTTCCATCAACCAAAACTTGTATGTTGTTTCAGACTTAGAAAACAGTGTTGTATTATTTCGACCTTAGAGTCGCGCTAGTAGTATTACGGTTTTCTGGCTGTTTTGAGTTTCTTTTTGGGTTTTGATCCTCGCCCTTTGACGTTGTATATTATTATTGCTTGCGTGGTTGTGACCGTCGATTGACGAAGAGCTAGCTCCCGCTTGGGGATGCCTTTTATCAGTTCATATATATTATTCTTGTTGTACTCCGTTCGGGGCCAGTTTTTACAAAGGAAACTCTGCCGAAAATTTCAGGAAAAATTACACATTTTAAAAAAATTCATATTCGGCTTAGTTATTTAAAAACTTGATTTTTAAACATGCTTTCTTTACCTCTTAAAACTAGTTTTCCCTATTTACTCCTTAAATGGTTTTAGATTTCTGGGCTTTTGGCTTACTTGGATCAGATGGAGTCCTATAGACTTCATAGGATTCAAGGGCCAGTCACGTGCTCTTTCGGGTCGTGACAAAGTTAGTATCAGAGCGCTAGGTTGACCTTGGTTCGAGTCTAAGTTTGACTATGTGGAGCCTAGGGCGCCTCTATATACGGAACTTAGACTTAGTCGAGGGGGTATTAGACCCGAACTTTCGTCGCGTAGGATGACCCTTGGTTGATGGAATAGGTGACTAAAGTAGAGTGACGTACCGTTGGTATGTTCCGCGGCATACTTACGACACGCCACTCCGCTTAAGAAACCTTAGGATGTACATTTCCTTGCACAGTATTATATTCCTTCCTATGATCTATCTTCATCGATACTGGTTGTGGTTTTGCTCCCGCGATTGCACGGGCAGAGTGAGCTACGGCTCGAGTTGTCAGCATGAGCTCGTCGTGGACGAGGACTGACCAGGGCGTGATTCCCGAGGCATACGGTTGCATTGAGGCTTCGTATCTTGTGTTTCCGCACTATGAGCGTTTGACAGATCGCTGTTGTGAGATTTCCCGGGTGTGCTGATCGGCACCAGAGGATTGAGCTACTGATAGAGGCCAGCCAGGATGTGATGACCATTGATATGTCGCTTGTTCATGACGGTGAGTCGCTAGTCACCGAGGATGAATGACTAGGACATGTGGTTAGTTTGCTTACCCCGATGTGAGGTCATCAGGTAGATTGATTCCAGCTAGAGGCGACTTCACGCAGATTCGTTGAGAGTCGATTGAGACGATTGAATGTCAGGAGCCTACTTTCCAAGTTTAAAGTATACGGAAAGACATGCAGGTGATTCTATGGACCCTCTAGAAGAATGAAACCCTAACTCGACTTAATGACCGTGTGAAAGCCTTTGAACCTCAGGGTTTGCGGCGGTTCCTCGGCGCCATTAGTGAGGCTTGGGTTTGCCCTTCTACGGCTGGACCACCGACGCTGTGGCATGTACTCGATACTATTAAACTGTACCCGAGATGTTGAGCTCTTGGGGGATTATGAGGTTCTGACGAGCCGATCGGACGATTCGACATCATTCGGATATCATGTGATGGGACACTGCTTGGGAGACTCCAGATACGAGCGTAGCCGTTGGAGCGCAGTCTGTGTAGCCACGATGAGATGAGTCCGAATCAGTCGATTTTGGAGCAAGGTGGAGTAAAGAGTTCGCACGAGATTTCGACGAGATGACGTTTCACCCCGCTGACATCAGAGATGCGATATGCACGCTGGGGACGTGTTCGGCTAGATATCTTCTACTGAGTGATGAAGATACCGAGTTCGTGATTTCGAGTCCGTGTTAGAGACTTCGGATGGACCGTAGCCGAGGACATTGCAGTGCGCAGATAAAGGTGCGACGTCGAATGGTCGATAATACAGACAAGCGGGACAAGAGGTTCGTGCGAGACGCTGATGAGCTGTCATTACTTCCCGTTGAGACCAGAGGCCTGATATGCTTACAGAGGCATTGAGATGCGACCAGCTTTCGAGGAGATGTTGCACTAAGGGTGCAGATGTTCAGAAAGCGAGGAAAGATTACACCAGAGTACCAGCCTCCTTACAGTTTGGCTTAGGCAAGATCAGAAGAGACCTTGAGTAGGATTCCTTCCAGTACACTGCTGCTATAAGATTTGCACCAGGAGTAGATGCGTGATGTGCATTCAGAGGGCCGGAGGCCGACGCCAGTGACATATTGCTTTACGAGCAGTCGTGAGGATTGACCGAGAGATTTCCAAAGAAGTGCCAGAACGGAATCGTTCCTGTCAGCACACCTGACCGGGCCGATGAGCCGATGGATTACGAGATTGGTAATCTACAGGAAAGATCAGGAACCAGAGGCAGAGGACGCCAGCCGCGAGCAAGAGGCAAGTAGATATCTTGCGCCGCTAGCATCGGATGTTCCGGTACCTTCTCGACCCTGAAGAAGGATATACCGACGACGGTATTCATGATTTGTGATTTTGGTGATTTGACTATCACGTATCCGTTGCTTTGGATTTCGGTATTTTGGGCGATTTATTCGCATGATTTCGTCTTGATGACTGAGTTCCATGATATTTGATTTGTGCACCATGGTTGCACTTACTGAGTATTTATACCTTGCACATAGTTATTACTCTTGAGGTGTTGATTGCGATTTCATGCCTACTTTATGCCAGTGATTTGATTTACGCTTCCAGCATAGTTTCATGCACTTTTAGTGTTTTGATTTGATTTGTGCACGCTGATGCACCCGGTTGTGAGATTTCCTTTGCGGTACACTTGATTTTGATTGAGCTGCATTATATCGTCGATTTTGACCCTGATACTGATGATTGATTCTTGCACTCCGTGCTTTTGGTTTGACTTACGCATGTTCGGCGGTTGCTATTGGATTTCGTGATTCCGTGCATGTTGAGTGCGCAGGGTTTAGATTTTCATTCGTGCACGATGGATGCACCGATTTGGATTTTCGCGCATATTGGGCGCATGTTTGGAGATACGATTTTGGTGCACACCCGATGCACTAAATCGAGATTTCTTCATGCATGTCAGATGCACCGGATTTTTGGCTGTCAGGCACATACGTTGCCTATGACAGATGTTTCGTGCACGCCCGTTGCACCTAGATGTTGTTTTGTGCACCTGTTTAGCACATATATGGATTTTGATTTCCGTGCGCACCAGACGCACAGGGTGGTGTTATGTGCATTTTTGAGATTTATTCCTTTTGGAGCAGTACATTTTTATGATATTGGATAATTGTTTTCATACCGAGCAGGACTAGTCAGAGGACAGTACCTGGATATATTTTGCATGCATCGATAGCTATCGAAGGGATTTCCAAAAAGTGAGCTATAGTCTCAGTATATACCTACGTGTCCGATATGACACGGAACGTTTTAAAAACAGGAAACCCTTCTAAATTGTTTTAAAAACGGCGGAACGTACCTATTAAACAAAGGATATATATATATATAAGTATATAGTTATTTTCTTGTGAAAAACGTACGCCACTGTGCAGTGTTACACGCATCGCACAGCGACTTAAAAAGATTTGGCATACATTTGCATCAGCTATTTACATGTATAGATTGGATGTCTACATGTATAGTTCTGATCCATATCATATTGATTTTGTATTGGATTTGACATTTGTGTCTTTACCATGACTCCGATGATTGCGGGATGCTTGATGGAGTGTTGCTTTTGAGTTATCTGCTCATTACTTCTGCGCATGTATTGCGCTGTGACGTTTTATGTATTGATGATTTCGGAGCCCCGACGACTTGGAATTTGTATCGAAATGTTTTAGTACTTGGGGGTTTTAAATTTAAATTCGGGGACCGAATTTCTTTAAGGGGGGTAGATTGTAACATTTCCAAAATAATAAAATATTATTTTCGGGAATTTTTATAATTTAATATTATTTTAATGAATATTTTAATATTCGGGTATAATTAAATACAAATAAATGGGGAAAAATTTTGGAAAATTTTGGAAAATTCTAAAATAGGGTATTTTATCGGATTATGCCAATTTAAAGTTTTTAAGACTAGTTATATGCTAATTTAGTGTTAATCGCGATTAAAAATCGCTAATTGGATTTTTAGCATTTTTGTGCAAAAATGTGCACATATCATTTTTACACTTGTTATACTTGTGTTACATTTTTTGTTGCCATGGTTCATTTGGATTCACTATTTGAGTGAGAAGAAAAGAAAAGGGAAAGAAAAAGTATGTGATGATGAGAGAGAGAGAGAACAAGTCAACCCTCACCTTTTAAACCATGCCCCCATCATTTCCCTTCTCATTTTCTCTCCCCTCTCCCATTGAGCTGCTGCTGCCCTCTCCCCCTCACTCTCCCTCTTCATAAAACCCTAGATCCACCATGAAATCCAACCCAAAACCCCATTCCCACTTCACAAAACTTACTCCCAAGCTCACTAGCTACACATTGAACCTAGCAAGATTGGATTTGGAGGACTTTGAGCAACTCAAGAATTTTCTTGAGTTGCCGAAAGAGGTAATTTCTGCACCTATTAGAATAGTATCTCATTTCCTGTGCATCAATTCTAGTTTCATATCGATATTGTGTCATTTTGTGGACTTTAGAGATTTCTAGTTAGGGTTTAGGGTAAAAACTGAAATCAAAGATGGAATTGAGAATTGTGGTGACCTTAGAACCCCTTATGTGATGCTAATTTGAACCCAAACCTGGAGCTAGAACCAGAATACAGAATTACGGAACCGATATCGGAAAAACTGGAAATCTGGGAGTGTTTTGTGGAATCTGCTATCACCCCGAGACCCCAAAAATGAAACTGAGTTGGCAGTGAGATGTGCAGGCATTATAGAACCACCACACCAAACCCTAGCCCCCAACTCCAAACTGAGGCAGCCAATTAATTCCTTCTGGCCGCAAATTGCGGCCAGAGCAGGGTGGATCTGCCTCGTTTTGCGTGTATGCCCCCATTTCCTCTATTCTTGACCCTGGGTATGTCTAGTTTTGACTGATTCCATCTAGGGTGAAATCTGGGATGATTTTCCTATGTTGGTGCATGATTTGAGACTTGTTTTAGCATGGATTTTGGTATTTGGTGTTCCGTTCCTGTCGGGTGGCGTTTGGACGTCAACGACAGGTGGATGTTGATCGTGTTTACATGCGAAGCGATAGGTTTTTACCTATGCGAGTAGCGTGTGCTGTTTTGGTTTCCGATGTGATTTTCATGTGCTTTAGCATTGTGATATACTTGTAGGTACCCCGCGTGATGTTGAGGCAAAGGAGATGAAGATGGCGACATCGGCTTTGGCACACGAGAAGCAAGGTGAGTAGATTATATCTACGGGGAGAAGTCGGGTGGATGGCGTATAGCACCCCCGCAGTCCGTGGTGATGTATATGAATACGTATACACACATATATTTATTATGTGTTGTTTAGGGTTATTGATGGTAATAATGGATTATTGGTGATAAGGATGTATTGGTTGAGTAGTGCGAAACCCTAGAATAGTGGTCGCACCCACACTCACACATACACGCATACTTGCATACATTCTTTCATATATCTGTGCGCATATGGTGGTGTATATCTACACATGGGTATGGGACTATGTGTTTATATACGGGTTTTGAGGATGATACGTAGGATTGAGATGAGTCGATGAGATTCGATTGAGGCCGTGAGATTTAGCGACATGACAGAGTTCGTATTGGAGATGCGATATGATGGTAGTGATGCCTGTCATGTGATGATATAGTATGATATCGACTCATATTTAGGTGGTTTCCATACCCCTCTCTTTTGACTTGACTGCGGGTTCGTAGTTCGCATAGTAGGCGTTAGACTAGACCCGAGTTATACCTATTTCAAAACTAACGAATCGGGGATATTTTTAAAGATAAGCAAAAAGGTTTATACGGATATTTAAAAAGGCACATCTTTTCTTAAAACACCGTAGCCCTTATTTTACCAAATGCCCTGATTCGTCTTATTTCAAAAGGCAAGGTTGCATGATATATTTATTGGGGCAGGTTCTCTACTGTTGCGTTGATTATTCGATTCCGCATATTCCTGCTATTCGCATTGCTTGCATATGTTTATCGCTATATTATCATCATGCTGTTAGGACACCAGCACCATTATCGATGATGCGTATGTTCCACGTACACTATTTGCCGGCTCACACACTTCATCATCGATAATTGCCATGCCACTACACTGTAGTACTGTTGCATTCATGATATGATCTTTGCATGGTATATTGTACACTTATACCTGTATACAAACATAGATGATTCAGACTTGATTAGAGATTTGGGAACCGCAAGATGTTCTTCAAACTGATTCGTTTTAAAAGAGCGGTTCCCCTCGACATGTGCACATTACTATTCCATGTTGCATGACGTATGATATGCTTACCTTTCTTACATGTCGCATACATGATGCTTTCTGATTATACGCATTGAGATATGTTGTTTCTATGATATTTCTGGTTTTGGGAACCGTGGGTGTTTTAAAGAGAATATATAATTGTTTTAAAAACCCGGTTACCCTTGATATGATATTTCAGTGCGTCCACCATGTGTTTTCTCGGTACTGAGAGCGACATGTGAAACCCGATTCGAGGAGGCGGATGAGGCCGATTGCGGGTACATGGTGGACCCGGTATGGTACCCCGGGGAGAGAACGGTTTCGCTGTGCAGTAGACGGTGAGCCCGGCGGAGGGACCACTACCTACCGGTGATTGGTTGGACCTGGCGGTTATTCGGAGGATACTGACCAGATTCGATAGATGGATATGGGCGTACTGCCGGGGCCGAGGGCCGATACCGCAGACGGAGCCCGTGGGCCGATCCGGACTGACGGAGCCCGATATATGAGGATTTACGTGCCGATGCTGGGCACAGTTTTCATGATGTTTTCGAGTGTCGATGCTAGGCACTCCGGTTCCATGATTTTGACGTGTCGCGAGGGACACAGATGATTTATATCCTCATATTTCCATGCACATGCTTCATGATATTTACATGCATGATGGTTATTGTCATTGGGTGACGAGTGGACAGGATCCACGTACATGCAGATTGATTACATTGATCATACCTCATATTTATGATATGCTATTACCTGAGACACTGGCACGAGCACTTGGCACTACACTCATGTATAGAGATTACATTGCCAGTTTAGCATGCTTCACATATATTCATATTGAGGTTTATTTATATCTGATCGTATTGACCTAGGATGGGTCATGCATTCGATTTCTGCTTGTAGATATTTTCTATTCACGAGTTGGCAACTCACCCCCGTTGTGCCCCAGTTCTTGCAGGTTTGCCGTACAGATTCCATAGCGGCATTTCTGGCACACAGCTTCCTTGGGTGACTTGCTTGGATAGGTGGGTTCTTTTGTATCAGATCCGCCATTGCTCCTGTATTATTCATTGTATTTAGAATTTCCATCAACCAAAACTTGTATATTGTTTCAGACTTAGAAAACAGTGTTGTATTATTTCGACCTTAGAGTCGCGCTAGTAGTATTACGGTTTTCTGGCTGTTTTGAGTTTCTTTTTGGGTTTTGATCCTCGCCCTTTGGCGTTGTATATTATTATTGCTTGCGTGGTTGTGACCGTCGATTGACGAAGAGCTAGCTCCCGCTTGGGGATGCCTTTTATCAGTTCATATATATTATTCTTGTTATACTCCGTTCGGGGCCAGTTTTTACAAAGGAAACTCTGCCGAAAATTTCAGGAAAAATTACACATTTTAAAAAAATTCATATTCGGCTTAGTTATTTAAAAACTTGATTTTTAAACATGCTTTCTTTACCTCTTAAAACTAGTTTTCCCTATTTACTCCTTAAATGGTTTTAGATTTCTGGGCTTTTGGCTTACTTGGATCAGATGGAGTCCTATAGACTTCATAGGATTCAAGGGCCAGTCACGTGCTCTTTCGGGTCGTGACATCCTGGCTCAAGCGAAACAAAATAGGAGCGCATATGAGATATGTGCGGGACCGAGAATAATACCAGTATGTGATACTGTATTCTATTCTCGCGATTTGTATCATCGGCAGGTTATATGTGATATAGCCGGGTTACCGAATCAAGTTTTTATTCGATACATTGATACACTTGATATTAGTCGGTTATATGCAGTATGACCGGATCATTAAATCAAGTGTTGATTTAATGATTTAATGTTTAATTATATATTAGATATATTACTTTACATTAACTAGTATTGGTTCACTTAAGCTGGATTTTCTCACTTGATGTGCACAAGTAGTATATGTGATATATTTTTGTGCACTAGATTGTATCATGTTTGATGATACATGCAAACTTGGGTGTATGTTTACTTTAAACAATGTTTAAGTGAATGGTTAGGGTTTTGTTATCTTTTCTTAATTATTTATTATATTTATTTACTTTAGGGCAAGAAACAAAATGGTTGCTTCTTTTGTTCTTTTGTTGAAACTTCATGAAGCTTTGACCATTTTTGTTTCTTTCCTAAACCTAACCATTCACCTAACCCTAGTTTATTCTCTACACTTGTTAAAATAATCCAATGTTGCATAATGATAAGAATCACTTTATTTTCTATTATTGATAATTCTTATCATATATTCTTTCTTCTTCTTCTTCTTCTTCAAAGAAGAAGAAACCATGATACCTTCAATGGTGCCATGAGAAAGAGAGTGAGAAATCCAAATCCAAAGTGAACCCACTTCCTATTTCTTCATCCTCTACCACTTGCCATGTAGTATATGGTGTTTTCTTCAGAAATTTCATGACTTGGTGAAGTTGGAGCTTGATCTTGAGTTGCCTCGACGTAGATCATCTTCGGCATCGAAGTCGATGACCTAGCCCGATCATTTCTCCGACGAAACCATCACCAGAGTCCGGGACCCGATGATCGCAGCGGAGGGACATCAACACGGAGCCAGAGAAGTGGAGGACCGGATCTACAAAGGTTGTAGTCACTTTCACTATCTAGTTAAGTTGTTAACTTGTATGTTTCGCCTATACCTCTAGTTAACGATCGCATTAGGGTTTCTCGGCACATAGGAATTTTTTGAATTGGCCATGGTTGATCAGTTGTAGGACCTCATGGGTGTGCCTAGGATCCCTACAGTTTACACGTGCAAAACACGTAAAAAAGAAAAGTCACTAAAAACAAACATGTGGAAAATGTTGCACACACAGACCCCGACACGTGGCATGAATCCAAGCCCAGACCCACACAACTTGGCCGGCGAGATTCCACCATGGGCCAGCGCCGCCGGGTCAAACCATCGGTAATGCCCCCATCTTTTGACCTAACACCCTTTGGCCTCCCTCTACTACCCCTATGCTGTTTGATTTCCCTACATTTATCCAAAGAGTGATAATTCACCTCTTTAATCCATTATAATGCATATTTTAATTCTCTCTTCACTCACAAAACCCTAATTTCTCCTATAAATACCCCCTACACTTTGTCCCTCCTCATTTAGAAATCCATTGCCAAAACTCTCAAAAAAAATTCCAAGTCTAAAGTTGTACAAGTGAAGTTAGCCAAGGTCAAAGTTCCGGCGACATTTCGAGAAGAATCCGGCGACACCGCGACTTCCCGACACCGTCAAAAGTTCCCTCTACCTCCCCCCTTTCCTTTCAACCAGTAAGTCCCCTCTCCCCTCCTCTCTTGCTAATGAAAAGACCTCTTTTCTCAAAACTCGTCGGAAGCGGAGTTATTCCGACTTCCGATTCTCATTTCTTTAAAAACTCACTTTTCTTTAACAACAAATTAACCATCTATTCATATATTGTTTAGAAACCATAAAACAACAATTTGATCAAGTTTCAATTCAAAATTTAATGTTAAACAAATTCTATTTCACTTTTTCGGTAAAATACCATCAAGTTTACATACGACATTACTTAATCGTTTTGCTCATATTACCTTTAGAAAACTCATGAGGTAATGACCTACCTCATCATAACACTCATTCTTGACATAGCACGATAGCTTTTGGAACTTTAGTTTGTGGGATAATTATAAGTTTACAATAAAATACCCTAAACTATTACAAAACCGTATTCTTTAAATTGTCTTATTTAAATTCCATACGATTAAATCCTTACAACCCATTTTGAGGAACTCGACTTGGTTGGCGCGGATTATCGCACATCTATCGGACTAGTAGGGCGAGATGCAGACCTCCTCACGGAGCATACAATCTCGATGGAATTTGTATTACAATTTTTAAAAGAACATGATTGTTATTTAATAAATAAATTCTGTTTTTTTATAAATATATATATATATATATATTATCAAAATATCTACTTTAAATATATTATATATATTCCTTTTTCTTTTTAAATCAGAAGATTCACAAAAGATCATGAAAATACTATCACTTTCAATACAAGTCAAATTACAAGAAAATACCATATACTATTCAATTTAGGTTTATATCCACTATAATATTTCATTTTATAAAAATTACAACTATGAAAACCCTAAAGACGATAAATAAATACTTGAGATTTATTTCGAAAATATATCAAAACTATTTTTCATAAAAGCCCGTCAAGTTATATTAATCTACAATAAGGATCCTAGTAAATATAGATTTAAGCGGGACCAGTTCTCTTGAGTCTCAGGGAGCCAAAGATTATGGGTGCTTGCCAATTTAAGGTAGACAAACTAAAAATGGTATTATCAATACGGTAATTGTCATGGAAAAAGACACAAATCCTGTCGTCCATGTGCAGCACTTACTGATAACTCTAAAACCAATTCAGGACTTCAATTCTATTTAAGTGTCTGACTCAAGCAGAGTCTCAATCTAATATGAAATCAATCGATCTATCCTTAAATATGATTCAAGTACAACTCCAATTCAACATGAATCCATTTATACCAGAATTCAATTTATATCAACATGAATATGATTTGACCGAAACATGGATATACATTTAACATTGTTTACATGACTATCTGTTTATATCCCTTCTGTTTACATGAACTACTGATATCATGGTTTCGACAAGTCTTACATTTATAATTTACTTCAATACAATCAATACAAAATACATTACGGGGTTTTAAAGGGATATATTGGTACGGAATGTGTTAAAAGTGGCACGAGATGGTCACTAAAAGACGTAATTAAACATCCATTGCCGTGGTTCCGTGGGGTTTGATGGAGCCTTGTACTACGGGTTATCTTAGTCCACGGGATAGCTGGACTCCTCTCGTATATACTGGTATATTCTGTACCAAGCTACAAACAACTGCGTTATGATAACAAACTCATAATATACCAGTTAAATTCGCTTATCTGTCTATTCTATTTCTATCTCTCTTTGGGACTTACCGAGCGATTGTTCGCTGACGATATTCCTATTTCTCTTTTTTCTTTAGAATGTTGTCAGGAGAACCCAACTCTGAGGAGTTCAAACCCAGCCAGGACAATTTGAAGCAGTTCATTGAGGATCCCGAGCTCTAGTTCTACTTGTAAATACTTTACTTTCAGTTCATATGCCATTGTTTAGGAATCGCTTTCCAGTATTGTATTTTACTTTCCAGTTTTATTGTAAAGAAATGTTCAATAAATAAAAGTTGTTGTTCATTTACATTTCATTTCTTCTTGTGTATATTTACATTATATTGTTTAGTTACGCTTAACGTATTTACTTCTGAGTAAATATGTCGCGTGACCCGCCACGTCCCCTTATCCGTACACCTGGAAGCGGGATGTGACAGTCTTGACGTCCGACATAAAATGGATCCAGTGTCCTACTAGGGTAGATAGTCATGGTACTGCTATACGTCAAGAAGCAGAATTAGTTATATACATACATATATAAAAAAATTTCAAAAAAAATGTTTTTGTTTCTTATCTTCCAAAGTAAAAAAAAAATCTTTCAAATCAATAATGTCTATTTTCAAGACTTCTTAAACTTAAAAGAAATTCTTTTTACCCCTCATGGAATGAGATACTAACTAGTTGGTTCTCGTATCAATTAATTGGTCTTCATTCCCAAAATTAAAATTCAAATAAATTGATATTATTTGAAGGTATAAATCTCAATCCATAGGATAAGCCTCCGACTCTGTACCCCCGAACCAATAAGCTCCCATCTGTTATTTAGTTACAGGAATAGATCCCCTGCAATTGGATAGTTCACCTTTCTAGGTTTCGGCCCATCATTACAGCATCTTTACATCATTTTGAATAGTTGCATCATATAGAATAGCTGCATCATCCGTGCACCACATAGATGAGTAGCATATTGTATCCTGGCACCCAACCAGAGACAATGTTTGAGAATGGATCGGCTACTCACCACAGAACAAATTTCTCTTGCGTTTTATCCCCTAACTGAAAGCGGGAGGCTGCTCTTTTTCTATTTAAATAAGATTTTTGCACGCATCCGCATATGCATATCTTCAAAAAAAAATACATTTTGCCGCTTCTCTGTGGTGTCTCTAGACTTTGCCATTCGGTTGCTTTCAATGATGTTAGAGGTTGGTTCTAGGATCGCAACACTTGCGGACCACGGCGGAATAGCGAACAAAAAATTCGAGAACATAAAACCAACTACTAATTCCAAAATCATCCAAACACCAATAGAAGTCAAAAACTAGTGAACAAAACTATAAGTTTAGAGGCTACAACTTTTGTAGCATGTCCACCCAATCATGGAAAACCCATACCAGACCCATCACCATAGAAACGAGTTTGCAAGCGGATCTCCTCGCCGAAGAAGATCCACATCGAGAAAAACTCTAACTCAGGCCTCGTCTTCATCAAAAGAACAAGTTTTGTGAAGAAACTTTGCTCTCAAAGTTTGCTAGAAATTAAGAGGAAGAGATGTAACAATATTCACTCTCTTTTTCTTTCTCTCTTTTGCTATCTAGAATGAAGAAAATGAGGAGAGAAACTGTGCATGAGAGAATGGCTTAAATTTTAGCAACCATGCAAGAAAAATAAATCAATTTGCAATAAACAAATAAAAGCCCATACCTCTCTACCCATACCATCATTTTTTAATCATTAAAATAAATGAGTCACAATTTCATTTTCATAAAATAAAGAATGAGGTGTCCATTCTAGAATCTTGTTTGTGTATCATATACACAAAGTATATGTATCGTATACATATACACGTATTCGTATTGTATACAAATACCAAATGAGAGAGAAATAAAAATCGAACCTAATACTAGAATAAATATATATTAATATATATTATATTATTAAATTAATACTTGATTTAATAATCCGGCTTAAACATAAACCGGCTAGTATTATAAAATGTCTGATTAATATACATGTATCAAACACACGTATTTAATCAAAATCCAGTACGTATCGCCATACGCGCACTACATCGTTTCGCTTGAGAGGGAAAAACCTCTGCGTGGAACTCTAAATACTCAATCAATACGCTAGCAGTAGCTTAGAATGATATCCGATTGAGATAAAACAATTTCATATCAATCCCCTCACGGGTTAATCCACAAGCATGTCAGCGGTACTAGCTGCACGTAACGGCTACTCAGGAATTGATCATAAGAAAGATTGACAAACAAGCTTATCTGAACATAATCAGAGCCTATCAGTGACAGTACCGTATTTGCGACATATCGGATCTGGAAGGTGGAAACTGTCAGACCCCTAATAACCCGATAAGTCATGCTGATGTCAAACTCATAACCATCTGAGATATAACTGATAACACTTATCAGTTTATCTTATCCGTCTTAACCGATATTCAGTCAAAAATATTGCACATTTGATGGAACATTTTCCTTACTTTTGTTAAGTACTTAAAAGTGTTTATTGTAATTATGGAATATATGTGGGTTTATCTGCAAAATACTCTTTATCATATGTTTATATATTATAATTAACATATGAAGGAAAAAATATGCATATAATATTTATATGATATTTTGATAATTTAAATATGCATATCATATCAAATATCGCTAATCAATATTCCTAAAGATTTAATATCATATAAAATGGTTAGCATAATATCTTAAATATAACAAATATTACTAATACTATAAAGTGAGATATTGTGCAGATATTAGCTCAGGTGTGGAGATCGAGAGATCCGAGATGTCGGGAATAAAATCTGCCGATAAAATTTAATCAAATCGTAAATCATAAAACGGCAGAGACTCAGAGGAAGATATAAAGAATCCAAACATCACAAAAATCTCCACGTGTCAACATGAGGCAGCACTAGAATTTTGAAAACCTGATTCCACTCTGCCGCCGCCCAACCGCTGCCAAACCCCTTATCTGCGGCGGATCCGCGGCCTTCTGATGGCCGTTGGATTTGGGATTTTGTGGCTATGATCTTAACAATAAATCATAACACAAGGCAACTAGGAATTCTGCTTCTGCGACTATTTAAATGACCGAAAGCTTCATATGAAAAGATCATCACCTTTTACATCACCAAAATCACTGACAAGATCAAGAGATCCAAGACAGGTCCACGAATCGACGTGATAAATTGACATGATCAATCGACTGAACATCTACTTCCTACGAGATAAATATCGAGAGCAACACGAGAGTTCTTTGTATTCTAATTTCAAAGGATTTGTACATATTAAAATTGATTAATAAAGGTAGATCTTTAGTTTAGTTCTTTGCATTTTACTTTCAGCATTTACATTATGATCTTCTTCTCTATCCTTTCTTCTTCTTCTTCTCAAAACACGCGTGAGTAATTCTACACTTGTTAAGGTTCATAGGATTAGGGTAGATCAATGGATGATAAAATCTCTTAACTTCTTTTATATTTTTTAAAGTTTATAAACTTTAGCAAAACAATTGTTAACATCCTTATCGAGCGCGCTACCAATTTATTGATAGTCTCGACCGTGATTTGAGATTAGATCAACAATTGTTTTGGTAAAAACTAGACATGAATAGATGTCAATGAAAAGATAAGGGTTAAGAGTGGGAACCATATTCCCTCCAAAAACCCTAATCTTCATTCACCACTATCAATCTAGTTTTAAATCTATTAAAAGATAAAAGGAGTCATTTTTAATTAATCATACATTACTACCAAATTTTATGAACCCTACAAGTCTCTTCTTCATAAAATCTACATCCGCATATCGTAGATCTAGAACAAACCATGCATATTTCAATCAACTCGTATAAAGTAAGATAAAGGTTCGACGTTTTCCTGAGAATGACCCATACTCATCTCGGCTAGTTACGAGCGACACCGTTATTAATTGCGGTAATTTTACAACACTTCACTTTTTCAAAAAAAACCAATCAAATGGTGCCGTTGCCGGGGAGGCGGCTGTAATTTTTTTCTTATTATTCGGGTTGATTTCTTGCACGACCTTTGCGACCTTTGCGACCAAATCCGACAATCATAAAAGAGAACCAAAACCGCATATTGTGTATTTAACGATTATTGCACGACCTTTGCGAGGGAATCTAGAGTTACTGGAGCGAGAAAATAGAGATTCAGAGACTTTCCACATATTCTAGAAGAACTTAAGGGTGCACTGCAGAAAAACCAGCAAAAAACCACACCAAAGTGCGGTGGAACTGTGGCAATAGAAAGCACTTGGCCGCGGAACCGCGGTGGCTTTGGGGATTTGGGCCCCCAAAATTTTCACGTATCTTTTTCTGATTCTTCTCTCTCCTCTAAAATTCAATAATCTGATATTTTCTGCAGGATTCTTTGCAAATATCGCCGCTAAAAAATCTTTTGCGTGTTTTGATATTGGTTTGTTTGTGCATATTTTAACCGGACTTTAAGGGGCAATAACCTAAATTCAGATTATGTGGGGATTTCATCATCTTTCCTAGGCTCCACAAATCACAAAATGAGCATACTTTCACCCTACATTAATTAAAAAATATCTAGACCAAGCCTCTATGGACCGTCGCCTCAATTAGGACAGAGGAGGGTCGTGGGTAATCCATCGCTTATCCGCATCTTTCTTATGGTGTCTAGGCAACTGTGACTAAGGAAAGTGGTTACTTAATTAGGCCCGCTATTTTCGGTGATTCGTATAGCGGATACCTCCCACTTACCCGGCACTTACCTGGCCACAAGAGCGATAAAGAGGTGGTAGATGATTGATCCTGCGACTTGTCTTTTGGAAGTCTAAGAGCGGTCTAGTGACTTGATCTAGGTGACCCTAGTTCTAGGTATTGATTGTGCATTTTGTGATTTGTTGAGTCAAATCTCACGTCTGACACTTTTTCAAAACAAACCATTTTAAAATCGTTCTCACACACGCTGCCACGTGCGCTAAACCCGCTTAGTGCATGATCGGATGGACACGGGATTCTAGTGCCCGTCATGTCCGCGTTTCTACTATCGACTCCGAAATCAGTACTTTTTCATCTTCTATTTCCCTTCCACCCACCACATCGACCGAGATGGACGGTTCTCCATCAGATCTTCACAACTACACCCTGCCACCACCCGTAGGTGTGCAGAATCCACCGCGCATCTCTCTTCAAGAAAGATGCTATCCTGTGCGTAGACCCCTTTCTACTTGTCCGTCTCTTCCACCGGCCATTGGGGATAATTTCAAAATTAAACCCCACTTCATTAACTTGTTGTCCAAATTTCACGGGCTTGAATCCGAAGACTCATATGTTTTATCACCAAATTTGAAAACGTATGCGCAATGATGGGTACAACCCAACTTTCAGGGGATGCTATGCGATTACGTCTTCTCTTTTTTACATTGTGCGACCTAGCAGAAAAATGTCTTCATAGCACTGCCTCACATTCTATCTCCAAATGGGATGAATTCATTATAGCATTTCTTAAGAAATTTTATCCCAATCACAAAACCGCCCGTGTTCGGAGCGAGATTAACCAGTTTACCCAACTTCCCAACGAACCATTTTGAAAATGCTTTGAACGGTTCAAGGATCTTCTTCTATAATGCCCCCATCACGGAATTGATAAATGGAAACTTTGCCGAATTATATATGAGGGTGTTAATCCTGCCACAAAACAAATGCTTGAAACCATTTGTCAATACCATTTCATGTCTAAAGACGATAGCGAAGCTTGGAAATTCTTGAAAGATCTCGCCGAACAAACCTTACAGTGGGAAAGCGTTAGACCAACTTCATCTAGGGCAGGTATTCATCAGCTCGATGTTTCCATCGCGGTGAAAGCCGAAATGGTCGTGATGTAAAAGAAACTTGACGCTATCGAAAACAAATTCTCGTCTGTCTCCTTAAACTATGTTAAGCTCCCTAAAACCGTGTGTGGTTGTTGTTCTGACCCATCACATTTAACGGAAGAATGCCCTTTGAATCCTCCGTTTCAAGATCAAGCTGCTTTTCAGCAACGACCTAGAAACGATCTTTATTCTTCCACATACAATTAGGGATGGAGGAATCTCCTAATTTTGCTTGGAACCAAAACCAAACTCAAACTCAAAATACTTTCCCAAACCAAAATAACTATCAAAGACCTCCTCCACAGCAACAACAACCACCACAACAGAGTCAGCACCCCTTTCAACCGCAAACTTCTCAAAATCCGGCCAACAACTCTGCATCTTATAATAATTCTTTCCCAATGGCCGGTACCGAAAAATCCTCTGCACTCGAACGAAAATTGGAAATGTTTATTAAACATTCTGCGCAAACGATGACTAATTTAACATCTTCTATCCAAACGTTAGTGCAGCACACCGCTTCCCACGGTGAAAGCATAAAATCGATAGAAGCATAACTTGCACAGTTAAATGCCGCGATGAGTGAGAGGGAGAAAGGAAAACTCCTATCTGAACCTTTACCAAATAGTGGCCACTCACAAAGTTATAATGTGAGTGCCGTAACTATGTTGAGATCAGGAAAAGTGCTAAACAATCAAGTCGGTGAACAGGTTGATGATTTTGAATCAGATAAAACCCCGGCTTCGTCTAACCCTAATTCGTCTAGCCCACCATCTTTTTCTGAGCCCGTTCTCCGTTTTCCACTAGGCTCAAACCCTCCGCCCACTCCCTTGAGTCAACCTAAAACGATTCCAACTCCAATTCTGGGATCCATTCCATCCCCACAAATTTCTCCTCAAAAGTTGGACCCAACCCTTATTAATAAAGCTCATTTTCCATATAGGTTGAAGGACAATAAACCAAGTCCCCAAATGGAGAAAATTGTGGACATTTTTAAACAAGTTAACAAAAATATCCCTCTCCTAGATGCTATCAAACAAGTTCCGTTCTATACAAAAATTTTAAAGGACTTGTGCACTAGGAAGATGAAAACTCAAGTACCTAAAAAGGTTTTCTTAGCGAGTAATATGAGCAATTCTCTTACCCAATTGGTGTCCACAAAACGTAAGGACCCCGGTTGTCCTACAATATCTATAACCATTGGGGGTAAAAATATCAATCGCGCTCTACTCGATTTAGGTTCTAGTGTTAACTTGCTTCCATATTCTGTTTATGAGCAATTAGGGATAAGAGAGTTGAAACCTATGCATTGCACTCTCTAGATGGCCGATCGATCTATCACCCAACCACGGGGTGAGCTAGAGGACATGTTAATCAAAGTCGGGGAATTTATATTCCCTGTGGACTTTATAGTTATAGATACACAGCCTGTAATGAACCCACGGAACCAAATTCCGGTGATCCTAGGTCGACCTTTCCTAGCAACGTCAAACGCGATAATCAATTGTCGTAACGGTTCTACGAACCTATCCTTCGGGAAAATGACAATTGAGCTTAACATCTACAACCTAGGAAGTCAACCATCAGAACCCTATGCTCATGTGTGGTCTGTCGAAAAGATAGCTTCCGACAGTTGCGAATTCGAGGACCTTCACTATACCGATCTTACTATTTATTATACACGTGAATACCCTTCTGTCGACAAGTCCACACCTAAGTCCGAACCCTTTGACTTGTCGAATGATTTATTCAAGCTATCCGAGTATCATGACTTTTTTTTCGATGAGACTATCATTCGGAATATCGATGGAAGTTTTGAAGACATTTTTGCTGATGAACTCGCATTCCTAGAAGATTTGAGAGTTGTGATGAATTAACCACCCTAAAGAAGTTGAGCCGCCACCCTTTCTTCTTATAAAAAACGAGAATGCGAGTAGTGCACCATCACCGTTTCATCTCTACCATTCGAGACGTAAACCCGATAGATTCCGCGTCTTATCTCCCCACTTCTTCAAATCTTCGATCTTCCACCAACTATATTATTACATCGATAAAATATTCGAATGGTTGGTGTTGAATTTTGTTCTTTGTAAAGCTTTGCATATACCAATAATTTTACCCCTCCTCATAATTTTAAATGCTTAATATTATTTTACTCAAGTTTGGGGAGGGGGAGGGGAGAAAATATTTTGGCTCTTGAAAAAAAAATTTACAAAATTGTGAGCCAAAAATAAGTTTGGGGGAGGATTTCACTGTCATTAATTTTTGTCCCCGTTACTAACTTTTCTTCCCAAGTCTACAGGTTTTAAGCTTAACAGATGACATCAATGAGGACACTGCTGCAAATAGGTTTGGGGGAGGTTTGTACTTATTCACGCCTCATTTTCTGCATTATACTAAATTAAAGAACAAAAATTTTTTGATAATAAAATATTAGAAAGTGAAAAATTACATATGAAAGATAGGAAAAGTTTAAGAAAAGTAAAAAAATTAGATGTTTTATAACGAAGCTAGTAATAGGTAGTCATGAGCTGTTGTCCTAAGGGTTAGTAAGATGAGGGAATCACTAATCTGAGGATAGAATTGAGTCTGAAAAATAGTCTCTATTCTTGAGTCCAAATATCTAAACGTTGATACCCTACTATACGCACTTGCACGCATCTTGAAACTTGGGATGGTAGAGGAAACCTTGAAATGCTCTTGTCTAAAAGCCTTAGTATGAAGATCAATGAAAAAAAGTGAAACATAAAAAAATAAAATGGTGAAGAAAAATAAACACTGGTTTTGTAATTGCTTAAGGCAGCATAAAAATTATAGCGATGGTGCTTTACACCTAGTGCCTTAGACCGACTGGTTTGGGAGCCACTGCTAAGACTTAGGGGTTGCAAGATGAGGATATTGCTAATTACGTCTTAATAAGTGAGCACATTCGGTAATCGGTTGGCTAATTACGCCTTAACGGTCGCATGAAGAATGTGTAAGCAATTCCATTTAAAATATTCACCGACTAAAAAGTACTAAGGAAGATGGACAAGAGTATGATAGCTTGAATTGAATTCTCTAAGTGTAGAGATGTTTTTTACACACACATAGGGGTATATGATCGATATTTGGAAGAAACGTAGGGAGGAAGATTAAAGGCGATGTTTTATTGAGGGAGATGAGATTGCTGACATCTTTTCATGATCATTAAGATAAGGCTCATGGCAACTGAAAAGCTGGTATAGTTTGGAACGCTTCTTTTCAAGTTCTTTCTTTTATACGTTCCTTATCTTTGTATGTAACTTTCATTTTCTTTCTTTTATTATAGGATTTTGTGGGTGTAATCTGCTGAAAACTCTCAGGAGAGAACACTTCTTCTACTGGAGACACCTAGAGGTTTAAAGACTTGTTGCGCATGCTAAGTGCAATCGTATTGCCTACGAAAGTGTGCTAGGTTTTTCTTTTCCTTTTTTCTCTCTCTCTTGAATAACTAGTTTGTCCAGGATGATCAAAGTTAAGTTTGGAGCTATTTGTTCAGTCGAAAATATTGCACATTTGATGGAACATTTTCCTTACTTTTGTTAAGTATTTAAAGGTGTTTATTGTAATTATGGAACATAAGTGGGTTTATCTGTAAAATACTCTTTATCATATGTTTATATATTATAATTAATATTATGAAGGAAAATATATGCATATAATATTTATATGATATTTTGATAATTTAAATATGCATATCATATCAAATATCTCTAATCGATATTCTTAAAGATTTAATATCATATAAAATGGTTAGGATAATATCTCAAATATAACAAATATTACTAATACTATAAAGTGAGATATTGTGCAGATATTAGCTCAGGTCTGAAGATCGAGAGATCTGAGATGTCGGGAATAAAATCTGCCGATAAAGTTTAATCAAATCGTAAATCATAAAACGGCAGAGACTCAGAGAATGATATAAAAAATCCAGACATCACAACAATCTCCACGTGTCAACATGAGGCAGCACCAGAATTTTGAAAACCTGATTCCACCCTGCCGCCGCCCAACTGCGGCCAAACCCCCATATCTGCGGCAGATCCGCAGCCTTCTGATGGCTGTTGGATTTGGGATTTTATGGCTGTGATCTTAACAATAAATAATAACACAAGGCAAGTAGAAATTCTGTTTCTGCAACTATTTAAACGACCGAGAGCTTCATATGAAAAGATCATCACCTTTTACATCACCAAAATCACTGACAAGATCAAGAGATCCAAGACAGGTCCACGAATCGACGTGATAAATTGACGTGATCAATCGACTGAACATCTACTTCCTACGAAATAAAGATCGAGAGCAACACAAGTTCTTTGTATTCTAATTTCAAAGGATATGTACACGTTAAAATTGATTAATAAAGGTAGATCTTTAGTTTAGTTCTTTGAATTTTACGTTTTGCATTTAATTTCTGCATTACTTTCTGCATTTACGTTATGATCTCCTTCTCTATCCTTTCTTCTTCTTCTTCTCCTCAAAACATGCGTGAGTAATTCCATACTTGCTAGGGTTCGTATGATTATGGTAGATTAATGGATGATAAAATCTCTTAACTTCTTTTATATCTTTTAAAGTTTATAAACTTTAGCAAAACAATTGTTAACATCCTTATCGGGCACGCTATCAGTTTATTGATGGTCTAGACTGCGATTTGAGATTAGATTAACAATTGTTTGGTAAATGCTAGACATGAATAGAGATCAATAAAAAGATAAGGGTTAAGAGTAGGAACCACATTCCCTCCAAAAACCCTAATTTTCATTCACCACTATCGATCTAGTTTTAAATCTATTAAAAGATAAAAAGAGTCAATTTTAATTAATCATCCATTACTACCAAATTCTATGAACCCTACATGCCTTTTCTTCATAAAATCTACATCCGCATATCGTAGATCTAGAATAAACCATGCATATTTCAATCAACTCGTCTAAAACAAGATAAAGATTCGACGTTTCCCTAAGGACGACCCGTACTCATCTCGGCTAGTTACGAGCGACACCGTTATTGATTGCGGTAACTTTACAACACTTCACTTTTTCAAAAAAATAGAATCAATCATCCGACGACTTTTGGTTATGGTCAATCAAGCACATCGCGGCATCAACTCCCTATACCGGGATAGACGAATCATTTCGGCCGCTCACTGCTTTCATGTGCTTCGGCAATTTACCCAACTAAAACCTGTTAGCACGACTCTTTAGAGCCGTGGTAGGGTAGTAATCAAAGCACAGTGGGAACATACACAAGACACCATGGCAATCTCAGATCAAAAGACTACCATGTACTCATGTCACCAAAGTACTGCTATCTGACAATAGATATAATACCATTTTAGGAGTTCTCGGTAAGTCCGTCCAGTGAAACTCATTCTCTAATGAGAACATGTATACAATTCTCGGTGTCAAACACCAATAGCTGTGGGAAAGGCTATCGCCTTCAAACCGGATTATGAAACGTATACATTAATCTAATCTAGAGTACCGATACTCAGTCTCGATACTCTTACGACTAGAGAAATTTAAGGATGTGCTTATGGACTATCCAGGTTCCACTATTATGATCTCCTTCATAATCCTAGTAATCCAGCAAAGATCTTATGGAGTTTATCATCATGTATTAGCGATACGTAATAGCAAGTAAAACGTATACACACGAATGATAAAGACAAACCAGATAGCATATTATCATCTCGAGCAAAAATGTCCTATACATATAGGTCCTCCAACAATTACAATAATTACCTTGAACGCATCTATATCCAACAAATGGTAGCTAACCTCTGTCTAAGAGGAGCATCTGTAGACAACCCAGCGCAACAACGATTTACGAATTTACCCTTTTACCGTTCATCATTTGTCGCATCATAACCTTGCATTCTCAATTCGCCAGTGCATCTACATCATGCCATTCACCTCATTTCTGCATAAAAATAACCGTTTGGTATACATGGAGGCAATTTAAGTGCATGATTTAATATTCGTTCGAATGACCGAAATACCCTTTTCGATACGCTCAAAAATTCATATCTCATGATCTTTTGTGAAAAATCACGTCAAACTTTCTTGATCATCTTAGTATGTTTATGAGGACATGCCATAAAAATTTCAACCAAAATTGACAACGTTTACCCGATAAACTAAAGCCCGCTTATTATTTTATCATTAAAATGATATGGCGGGCCCACGAGAGTAAAATTGTCAATTTTTCTTAATGGATCATCACAACTCACTTAGATGATCCTCCACGCAAAATTTCAAGTCATTTGAGAATCATTTGCTATTTGGTTTGAATATGAGCGATTAGGGGTTAATTAAGCTAATTGTTTCTATCAAACACTTGATTATTGATAATTAATCTTTACTTGACTTGTCAAACTTATGGCATATGATTCTTCTCCTAGTGAACCATTAATTTAACTTGCATATCATGAACACTATAACATGTATTCTTTCTATCTAAAATCATATCTAACTTGCATCTTTTTTCTTTATTAGGAAATTGCATGGAGACAAACATTTAGGGTAAAATAAACTTAGGTATTGATAGAGATCAGTTTATCTCTACAAAATCTCAATCATTCTACCTCCTACGATTAATTACAACCCTTCATTTCATATCTTAACTACTCTCTCTATAAATAAACCTTCTCAAACTCATGAGAAAAGGGGCTTTCTTCTTGATTCCATCTCTCACCTTCTTAATTCTCTCAATCCTTCACTTGATCTCTCCAAGAGCTCAAGCTTCTACCCTTCAACAAAAACAACCCTTACATTAGCTTAGAAATCTCCCCAAAACCCAAAAAAATCAAGAAAACTTCAAAAAAAACACATGAGCAAGAAAAAGAAAAACCTGATTTTTCCTATTTAGGATTAGGATTTAGAAATGAAGAACTTATTTCTTTAGATCTAGATTGTCTAGCTTGCATTTCAACTCTTCAAACAACAACAAACTTTGAAAAAAAATCGGGATCGAAGATCCTATCTTTGCATTTATTCATTTCTCATGTCTTTTTAGCTCATTTTCTTTGCTTATGCAAGTGGAGTTGCTCCTCTTTTGTGTTTTTATGTTTTTTTTTATTGGTTTTCATACTATTTCCTTAAGATTGGGGCCTAGTCAATAAATATAGGAAGATTCATCCTAATACTCTCTTCATAAATCGAAATTTCTCTAAAACCCAAAAGATTCACAAAATAAAAGATTTGAAAAAATTAAAAAAATGGTTTAGTTTTTCGATCGATCTCTCGTTTCGATCCTTTTGCGAACTTTGACCAAGAAGAGTAAAGATGATAGGATTATATTCGAGAACTCGGATTATATTCGAGAACTCTCTATCGTGAATCTCTTTTTGATCAAGGCCCGAGGAAAAACAGAAAGAAAAATTCAAAACATAGCTCTCAGGGTACCCAGACGTCGCACCCAAGCTGTCGGGGTACCCAGGCATCTTCTCAGAAGGCGCCCACGTGTCCTGTTTTTGCAGACAGAGCCAGTCTCTGTCTGCAAGGGTACTCTCGTATCGATTTCGTCTTTTCTTAGTCTTTTCCTCTGCTATTGTGCCTCCCATACCTCCATACCCGCATAATTGCATTGTGTGGGTGTCATCCGACACTAAATTCTTTAAGGCAAAGCCAAATCGTGTCCAATTGGGATATCTTTTTGAGTAGCCTACTCTTGTCGGGTTTCTAGATACCGCGATTCCTTACCCCTCTTTTTCTGGTTTTCTTCTCTCACTCCACTTTTTTCCTCCCCTTCCCTCACTCTTTCCCATGTTTAGACGCGGGTGGTGACTCCGGTTTGCTAACCCGGTCTTCGCTTCATTTATGGCTCCTTTGTCTTCCTCCTTTGCAGATTGGTGGCTACAAGTAATAAACGAACGAACGATTTAAACGTCTATTCTTGCACTCGGGTGTTGAGAGCAGGCCGAGCGGTGTGGCCGATAAATCATGATTCAGCTTGAGGCTCATGCTGTAGGAGACTTAGATGTCCATCCATGCCCTTGCACTCGGTTTTCAAGACGATATCATGATCCAAGGGTTTGAGAGTTTGCTTTTATTATCAGATCATATGTAACTGTAATCCGATTTTATCAATAATATGATAACTGGATGATTTTTACCTTTGCCGTGTCATTTATAAATTTCTGTCCATGCAAGTAAGGGGTCTGTTTCTATTTTATTAATTAAGGAAGAATGTTCTTCCCTTTCTCTAACGATGACCCATCCGTCGAGGGAGACAGTATCGTACTAATTATTTTTGTCTTTAGTGCAGATATAATTTTAGAACGAACGGGTGTACAACGCAGTAGCTCAAACATATATTTATTAATGCAAATTGAATTGGAAAATACAGTAAAACTTATAAGCTACTGCAATGGTTAAATGATGTACAAACTAGTAAGGTTGAAAAAAATAAACAAACTAAAGAATAAAAGTAAAAGTGATGGGGCTCCTTTTCGGGCCTCCGTCAGATGTTGTTTGCCGTTGATCTCGAGGTGAACTTGGTTGATTGTCCTTCGTTGCGTGTGGGTCTCAATGGGTTTTGAGAGGAGAAGGTGGGGTGAGGAGGCTGTCGCCGAATACCTGCAAAGAAGTCCCGGGGTGGTTTGGTACCACCGAGGACCCTCCGACGCTCAAGTTAGTGATGAGATCCGAGCAGAGTAACGGCGTAAAGTGTAAAGAATAGCTTACCTGACCCCTCTGTGATGGGGGTTTATATAGCGGTGGTGGCACGCGGCAGCAGGCGCGAGAATCTCGCCGGCAGTTACGCTCCTGACGTCACGCCCGCGCAGAGAGCGGGTCGCCCATTAATTGGGATCGTGAGGGCGTGGAACGTGGGATGTTGTTGGCGTAGAATCTGCGCATGGAGAGATTTGTGGAGCGGCAGTTACGCCTGTGAGTGGTGGAGTTGGTCGGAGGGCCGAGGAAGGCGGTCTTGGCCGAGGGCTCGGGGACGAGCGAGAAGGCCGAGGAGTCTTGGTCCTGTGGCAGCTCGGGGCGAGCTGAGAGGCCGAGGAGGCTAATTTGCAGGGGGCCCCGAGGAGAGCCAGTTTGCGCTTGCAGGTCGGGCATAGGGCGGCCTGGTCGGCCCCTGTGGGCCCTTTCTTCTGAGTCTTGAGGCACGTCATCTGCCACGTGCCCTGATCTTGGGGGTCGCCAATATCGAGCGTCATCGTTAGCCCCCCACTCTTTCCCTGACCAGCTAACGGGTCGGGTCAGGAGTGGACTGCCGAGCCACCCGAGGTGAGCTCCTTCTCAGGGTTATGCCGGGATGAGTCCTCGAGCCGTCGGTTGTCTTTTCCGCTAGCGAATCGAGGCGAGATATTTGCATTTAAGGAAGGTGCGCCGGTTCATGCACTCTGCAGTCGAAGCGACGGTCCATGTGTCGAGCGCCAACTGGCTGATGTGACGTGCGCAGGTTTGCGGCGTCTGACGGGACGCGGTCAATCGCTGGGCTGGCACGTGGAGCGATCGGAGCCGCTGGGCGCAAGGAGCCGTTTCGGCGAGAGACGATGGGCGCCATTGGATGAGGCCGTATGAGGTAATAAATGCAGGTGGGGCCCGCCCTAGGGCCCTTACTCTCTCATATTCCTCATTCTCAAGCCCCAGCTGCTCGGCGCTCGTCTCCCCTCTTTCGTTCCCAACTTTTGAAGGATTTCCTTCCCAGGTTAGATGTCTTCCCCTGTAGAATCAATACACGTCGTAGTAGTAGATGTTAGGGTTCCTTTAGATGTGTCCGAGTCCCCTCGGGGAGCAGGGGCTGGGCCCTCTCCCCGAGGCCGTGAGGCGGGGGCCGCCTCCAGGGACGAGGCAGTAGATGTAGCCCCCTGCACCCCGTGCTGGGTAAGGCATGAGGATGAGCTCGCTAATGCTTGGGCTCGCATCCACATTCCCCCGCGCTACACACTTCGTCTGGCCGAGGAGGGAGAGAGGGTAGACCAGGTACGGGGCAGGGAGATTGCCCTGTATTTGGAAGCTTTTTGGGGCGGAATGCGCTTGCCCTTTCCTCCTGAGGTCGTCGCCGCTCTGAATTTCTTCGGCTTGGCTCCCGGCCAGTTAGTTCCGAACGCGTGGAGGATCCTCCTTGGGTTCCTAATCCGCCTGAAGTTGCAGGCGGTTCCTTTCAGCCTTTCCCTTCTCGATTCCTCCCTTGCTTTTAAGAGTCATCCCGGCGGTCGAGCTGGCGACCCGAGGTGGGTTTATTTTACTTTTAGGAAGCGGCCCAGGGTCGCTGTCGGGACTGGGGTCGTGGCCTTGCCCTCCTCCATTCTCGACTGGAAGAAGAAGTTTTTCTTCGTCTCCCCTCCCGAGGGCGAGGACTGGCCGGTGCCCACCGAGTGGTCGAGGGAGAAGAGTCTACCGGGGAACCTGTCCGATAACCCCGCCGCGGTGAGAGTAGCGTCGTGGGAACCCATCCCTCGATACGACGTGCTGCTGTCCGAGAGGGTTTTGAGCTGGGCCGGGCTTAGCCCCGTCGAGTTCGTTGGTAAGTTAGGCTTACTTTCTGGGTTTATATCTTACTCGCGTTGCTGATAAGTGGGGTGTTTGTTTCGTGCAGGATCCATGGACTTCGGCGTTCTCTGAAATGCTATGCGCCAACCGAGGCAGCCTGCTAGGGCTGGGGGTGCCAGCTCTTCCCGGACGCAGGCTGCCCCCGCTCCCACCGCCCCGGTGGCGGTGCCCCGAGGACGCTCGGCGGTGGATCCCGCCTCGGGCCCCAGCAGAGTGTCGGGCCGGAAGCGGGCCCTGATTGTGGAGGACACGGCCTCAGAAGAGGAGATCGGCTCCCCCTCGGAGCCGCTCAAGAGGAGTTCCCGGAGACCTTCCCGGGGCCGATCTTCACCGACCGTGGTGGAGGAAGGGGGCTCCGGTTCACGGTGCCGTCCGGGCTGTCGGTCGCGGACAGCCTCCTCCACGAGATAAAGACCTCGGCCGGGGGTCGGGTTCCCGGGGGAACCCTGTCACGCCCCAGACCCAATACAGAGAGTATTGTCCGCTCTGGCCGAAGCCGCACGGTTTTTCCCTTTAGAGCGAACCGGACCCGACCAGGGGCCACTTCCCAGGAGGTCACCCATCCCAGAACTTTCCTGGCTCGAGCACGCTTAACTACGGAGTTCTCAAGCTCCTGTAGTGCCGGTTCACTTAAAAGGCGCCTCTGTATTTAAGAGTGGTATCATTCCATTTATAGTACAAATCTGCCCCCTTTCGGAATGTATTCCGAAGAGTCCCCATTGTTCTACAGTGGGTCCCACGGACTCAAAAGGTGGCCCCCGCCCATTTAACACGACACTTGGCGTGGCACTTTGTTCCGTATGGCACTTTGCTCCGTGAGCAAGAACCGGGTCCCGACATTCTCCCCACGTTTGAACAATGGTTCGTCCTCGAACCACAAACATACTATTGAGGGACCGGCTCTGATACCATTCTGTCACGCCCCAGACCCAATACAGAGAGTATTGTCCGCTCTGGCCGAAGCCGCACGGTTTTTCCCTTTAGAGCGAACCGGACCCGACCAGGGGCCACTTCCCAGGAGGTCACCCATCCCAGAACTTCCCTGGCTCGAGCACGCTTAACTACGGAGTTCTCAAGATCCTGTAGTGCCGGTTCACTTAAAAGGCGCCTCTGTATTTAAGAGTGGTATCATTCCATTTATAGTACAGATCTGCCCCCTTTCGGAATGTATTCCGAAGAGTCCCCATTGTTCTACAGTGGGTCCCACGGACTCAAGAGGTGGCCCCCACGGATTCAAGAGGTGGCCCCCGCCCACTTAACACGACACTTGGCGTGGCACTTTGTTCCGTGTGGCACTTTGCTCCGTGAGCAAGAACCGGGTCCCGACAAACCCTCAAGGCTCAGCTGGCGTCGATCGCCCAGGAAGCTGTGCAGGTAAGCCCCCAGTGCGCGGTGAGATTTAGTGCTTTTCTTCATATTTCTGATCCTTCTCCTTTTTTATGCCTTCCCAGACTCTCCAGCAAGTGGCCCTCGCCCTTCGCATGGAGGCCGAGGTGGTAGCACCGGCGGTGGAGGCCGCGGGCCAGCTCGCCGCGTTGTAAGAGAGCTCCAGACGGGAGCAGGAGGCGATGTCGGCGAGGATCGCCGCCCTGGAGGGCGAGGTGGATGCCGGGAAAAGGGAGGTCGCCCGGCATCGCAAGGCCGCCGCAATCGCCGAGGGCAAGCTCGAGGACTCCCAGGTGCTCGTCGGCAACCTCAAGAAGACGGTGAAGACCCTCCGGAAGAAGCTGGGGGCGGCGGCCGAGGCCTATAAGTCGGCGGGATCGAGGGCCGTGGCGAGCTACAAGGGGTCGAGGGACTTTTATGACAACCTAGTCGTGGCCACGACTCGCATTTGGCACGACGCCCTTGATGCCGTGAAGTCTAAGATGCCGGAATTCGACGACACGGATCTCCGGGCCGAGTTCCCCCTCATAGGCGCCGATGAGCAAGGGGGAGAGGCTCCCGGCGAGGTGGGGGCCGATGACCCAACGCCTCCAGTGGTGGAGGTTGAGGACCTCGAGGTCGTGCCCGGGCCTGAGGTGTAGAGCCTCCGCTCTCCTATCTTCATTTTGTTTTTCTTTTGAATTTTGTATGGTTGGGGAGCCCAAAAAAAATACCTTTTGTAAAAACTTTTCTTTGGCAGTAGTAATAAAGTTTTTCTTCTTCGGCTGTGATGAAGTTTTTTTTTCTGCCATCCGTTTGTGAAGAATGCTCGCTTGGGATATTTTTACTTGCGCCGTTGTGCTTTCATGTCAGGTTGGCCCGCTGTCTGACGATCGTCCGTCGAGCTGACTGCAGTTGTTTGCCGACGAGCGTCTCTGAGGAGGTATCTCCTTGGGCCCCGAGGTCGAGGGGGAGATCGTTTAGGTTTGGACAGACCTGACATCCATTTCTGATTTAGAGTATCGACCGTCATCTGGGGGTGACCGGGCAGGGTAGCTGCGCCGTCGTCTCCTGCTAAAGCTTCATGCATCTGTAGCGGTGGTAGGGGGGTTACTCGCCAGGGATGACCGAGCAGTGTAGCTGCTCGGTTGTGTCTTTTGAGGGCTTGGTTCTTTAGAGTTACGGGTAGTCGACTACCAGCCTTGGGGGGTTGAGCGGGGTAGCCGCTCCGATGTCCCTTATGAGAGCTTTTAATTCCTGGCGTAGAGGGTAGGAGCCGGGGTTTGGCCGAGCAGGGTAGCTGCTCGGGTGCCTCTGTATGAGGGCTTTTGATCCTTAAGGACGGTGGTAGGAGGCTACCAGCCGTCGATGGCCGGGTAAGGATCCGACTGTCTCGGGAAGGACTTTTTGATCCCCGGCGTATGGCAGGGAAGCTGCCCGCCGGGGATAGCCGAGCGAGGGAATCTCGGGCTCGGCTGCCTCTGGGAGGGCTTTCAGATCCTTCAGGACGGGGACCGAGCAGGGTTACTGCCCAGTGTCTCTTGGCGAGGACTTTGATCCCTGTCGGTTGTGGTAGGAAGCTATCAGCCGGGGATAGCCGGGCAAGGACCCGACTGCCTCTGGGAGGACTTTGGCCCTTGGCGTGAGGAAAGCTATAAGGCTTTAGGAAGCCCACCAAGGACCCTTGGCCGGGCAGGGTTACAGCCCGGTGCCTCTTGACGAGGGCTTTTGTCCTGAAAGATAGCCGAGTGAGGGAACCTCTGGCCTCGACTGCCTCTGGGAGAGATTTTTGATCCCCGGTGTTATGGCAGGGAAGCTGCCGGCGGGGGATAGCCGATTGAGGGAACCTCGGGCCTCGACTGCCTCTGGGAGGGCTTTTTGATCCCCTGAGTCGTGGCAGGGAAGCTGCCCGTGGGGGATAGCCGAGTGAGGGAACCTCGGGCCTCGACTGCCTCTGGAGGGCTTTTTGATCCCCGGCGTTGTGGCAGGGAAGCTGCCCGCGGGGGATAGCCGAGCGAGGGAACCTCGGGCTCGGCTGCCTCTGTGAGGGCTTTCTGATCCCCGACGTTGTGGCAGGGACGCTGCCGGCCGGGGATGCCTAAGCAAGGTAGCTGCTGAGTTGAATCTTTAACGAGGCGCAGCCTGGTCGTTCGGCTGTAGGTGCGGGGAATGGGAACGGTCGGGGTAACGGCGCGCGCATCTAGTGCATTGAATGCGGGGGGAGGCGAAGCGACAGGGGCGCGTCGCTTCGTTTCCACCGAGTAACGTTCAATGGACGCCGCGTGGCGGCTGTTAGGCTGCACAGCGGGCTATATAAGGAGTACTGGTTCTTCTCCCTTCGCAGATAGGCCATCGAAAATGGAGGATTTCTCGTTCACTATCCCCGAGATCATCAGTTCTGCAGATGTGTACCTTTATGACCGCGACCGCACCGAGGACACGGTGCAGTTGGTTGTTGCTCGTATTGAGGAGCACTTCGGTCGGCTGCTCCCTAGGCGCTCCTCCCTGCTGCAGCTACTGATGTACTCCATCTGGAGGGCATCGCTGGGGGTTTACAACCCCCTGTTGGAGCAGCTCTTCGATGAGGCCGTGGGCAAGCTGCGGTCTTTGAGGCGCTTCGGCTTAATCTCCGCGAACCGGCTGGCACGCTCGGAGGCGCTCGTCCGCGAATGCTACGAGCTGAGGCTCGGGGTCGACGCCCGTGGGGGGAACCGGGAACAGAGGCTGGAACTTGCGAGGCCCCGGTTGGCGGAGATCTTCGTCGAGTACTACGAGCAGTGCTCGCTGCACCCCTTACCCCCGCTATTGTAATTTAGCAGTGTTTTTTTTGTGCATGTATGGCTGAGGAGCCCATAATATCCTTTGAATAAACAAAGATTTTCTTTCTTTTTCGCAGTGCTCCATTGATCCTTATTTAGTCAACAGTAGATTCTAGGAAGAATTTACATTGCTTTTAAAAAAAAGAACAGGTACAGGTTAAAGGATGACTTTGTTGGCTCGGGCCGAGCCCCCTGAAGGGCTGCCGGCCCCCGTGCTTGGCATAGGGCATGGGGCTCCCTGAGCCCCGGGCTGGCTGTCCGCTGAAACAAGCATGATCTGGCCGATGGTCAGGTCGGTGGGAGGGCGAGGCTGCTCCTGCTCGCGGTCGGTCTGTCGTTTATCCCTTAAGTAGGTGGCGAGGTGCTCAGACCGGATGAGCTCCTCGATGTAATCCCTCAGTTGTTTGCAGTCCTCCGTGGTGTGGCTCAGCACCCGGTGGAAAGCGCAGTAAGGGCCCTGGGTTCGCTTAGCGGCCTGACGTAGGACCGGGGGGGAATTTGAAGAACCCCTCATTCTGGGCCTCCTCCAGCAACACCGCGAGGGAGACGTTGAGAGGGGTATACTCCTGGAACTTCGGGTGGTAGGGCTGCCGGCGCTCCGGCCTGTCCTCCCGAGTCCTTTTCTTCTGGTCAGGCCGGTCCTTCCGGGGAAGGTTAGCATTCACTTCGGATTCCAGCTGGACCTCGCGCTCGGTCCACGTCTTGACTTCGGCCATGGTCTTAGGTTGAGCCAGCGCGAAGGAGCGCAACCATTCTTTGTACCTCAGACCAGATCTGAGCGCCGTTATGACGGTCTCGTCCCGGTGCTCGGGCACCTCGAGGAGGGCGTTGTAGAAGCGGGTAATATAGGCCTTGAATGTTTCCTTGTCCCCGCTCTTAACCGTGAAGAGGTAGTCGACCATGCGCTTCTGTCGACGGTTCCCCACGAAATGGCCGAGGAACTGGGTGGCCAGCTCGTCGAAGGTCGAAATTGAGCGGGGCTCGAGCCCCCGGAACCAGTCCTGACCGACGCGGATGAGGGTGGCCGGGAAGGCCCTGCACTGGGCGGCGTCGGAGTGATCTTGGAAGCTCATTCCCGCGGTGAAAGCATCCAAGTGGTCCTTCGGGTCGGTCTTCCCGTCGAACAAAGAGACCTTCGGGGGCTTATTACGCGAGGAGACGCGCACGGCGAGCAGTTCCTCGGTGAGTGGCTTCGTGAGTGAGTCGGAGGTTTACTTAGCCCCGTCGCTCGAGAAGTGAGCTTCTCGGCGGATGTCCTCGATCTTCTTCTCGAGGGCGTCGAGCCGACCGTGGTGCCTCGAGGAATCGGCGCCTCGGGATTCCCGGGCCCCGCTGCGGGTGGACTGCGTCTGGGAGCGGCCCCGGTTTCTCTCGATAAGGTGCCTCAGGTCCCGGGATGGGGTAGCTCTTGAGTCGCCGGGACGGACCCCTTCTGTGTGTTCCCGTCGATCATGGTGGGGTCGGCCACGCTCGTGGATAGGAGAGGTGACCGACATTTCCTCAGGGGGGTAAGGGTCGCGAGGAGGCTCGGGGCGAGGCTCCCTGGCGGCGGATCTCGGCGTGGAGCCCTGGGGCGCCTAGCGGGCCTCAGGAAGCACCGGTTCGAGGGACCGGTGGCGAGGGGATGCAGCCTGCTGGTGGTTGGCCGTCCAGACAGGGACAGAGTCTTCTGGAGGCGGAGGAGCAGCGATCTGGGGCCCGGGCGCGGTCGTTTGGACGCGGACGAGGGCCTCCACGAGGGATTGCAGGCGATCTATCCGGCCTGTGAGGGCGTTGATGACGGTCATGGGGGGAGGTTCATCCCCGCCTTCGGTGAGCGGAAGGCGGCGGCTGGTACTGGGATCCCCAGGATGGTCGTCTGCCATGAGAGAGGAGATAGGAAGGCCAACTTTGTATTTTGTGGAATTTAACGTTCCCACAAACGGCGCCAACTGATGGGCCTCCTTCTCGGGCCTCCGTCAGATGTTGTCTTCCGTTGAGCTCGAGGTGAACTTGGTTGATTGTCCTTCGTTGCGTGTGGGTCTCAATGGGTTTTGAGAGGAGAAAGTGGGGTGAGGAGGCTGTCGCCAAATACCTGCAAAGAAGTCCCGGGGTGGTTTGGTATCACCGAGGACCCTCCGACGCTCAAGTTAGTGATGAGATCCGAGTAGAGTAACGGCGTAAAGTGTAAAGAATGGCTTATCTGACCCCTCTGTGATGGGGGTTTATATAGCGGTGGTGGCACGCAGCAGCAGGCGCGAGAATCTCGCCGGCAGTTACGCTCCCGACGTCACGCCCGCGCAGAGAGCGGATCACCCATTAATGGGGATCGTAAGGGCGTGGAACGTGGGATGTTGTTGGCGTAGAATCTGTGCATGGCGAGATTTGCGGAGCGGCGGTTACGCCTGTGAGTGGTGGAGTTGGTCGGAGGGCCGAGGAAGACGGCCTCGGCCGAGGGCTCGGGGAAGAGCGAGAAGGCCGAGGAGTCTTGGTCCTGTGGCAGCTCGGGACGAGCTGAGGGGCCGAGAAGGCTAATTTGCAGGGGGCCCGAGGAGAGCCAGTTTGCGCTTGCAGGTCGGGCATAGGGCGGCCTGGTCGGCCCCTGTGGGCCCTTTCTTCTGAGTCTTGGGACACGTCATCTGCCACGTGCCCTGATCTTGGGGGTTGCCGATATCGAGCGTCATCAAAAAGTAAATTAAGGTTACTTATCATTCCCCAGTTAACACTGATATAACTAGTTTCAAATGACCTATAAGGCTATTCTAACATCTTAAACTTGTAGATTAGTCGACAATCATGCGAAAAAACTTGATAATATGAAATTTATGTATGTTAATTTCTAGATAACGACTGGTTCGAGGGGTTTCAATTACTGATGGATAAAAGCATAGGCAATGTATGTAATTTGCTAAAATAGATAATCCTCTGCTGCTCAAAGTAGTGACGTCGATTCTTTTTTTTCACCTAAAATGATTTGAAGCAAGAGAAGAAATAACCCAATTTTAATTGGTGCAACTAATCAAATTGGTGGCTTCAACCGTAGTAACATAACTACAACGAAACCGACGACATGACTAGATCAGAAGATATGGAGGACGTCGAGGATGAAGGCATTACAGAGGGGGCAGTTCCCGCGGCTGACGAGCAGCTCCCGAGAGCAGAGCCTGCAGAAGGTGTGGCCGCAGGGGATGAAGGCCGCCCCCTTCTTCCTCGACATGCACACGCAGCACACGTGCCTGTGCACCCCTTCCTCCTCCTCCTCCTCCTCCACCTCCAAGTCAGCGCCCTCCTTGTCGGCCGTCTCCGTCATCGCCATACCCGCCGCTGCCATCCTCCTCTCCTCGTCCCCCTCCTCCTCCTCCCTCTCCCTCAACTCCATCAGCGCCATCAGCGACACCCTGACGGTGCTCGGGCCCTCCAATCTCTCCCCAGCCGACGTGGACGCCGATCCGGCAGCTGACGTGGTGCCCGATCGGATCCGGAGCCGGAGCCGATCCGTCAGATCCCGCCACCTCGAGCTCCCTCCGCCTCCGCCGCCGTCGACGGCGAGAGACTCGTCCTCGTCGCGAATGACGTCGAGAAGTGTTCGGGGGGCGGGGGCGGCGTTAGAGGCGGAGCTGGAGTTCTTGTCGGCCTGAAGAGTGGTGGCTAGGGTTACGGTGGGGGTGCGACGAGTACTGGAGCGAGGAGCGTCGTCGTCGCCGTCGTCGTGGCGGCGGCGGAAGTTGAGGAGATCACGGAGGTTAGAGGAGGATTGGAGGACGGAGAGCTGATCGGAGAGCGTCATTCTTTGACGAATGGCTGGCGCTTCCATTGGAATTGAATTGAACTGAACCGAACTGAATAGAATATATTTAACAACAAGAAACGCGAGATCGATCGAGCTGTCTTTTAATTATTCTAGGAGGATCAGTGTGAAATGATGATGATGATGATGATGTTGTTCAAGAAATTGTGGAATCAGCTGATGGAGAGCATGCACCTAATTAATTTGATCCACGATCCCTCCCAGCTTGATTTGTACGTTGTTCAAATGAGGAGTAAATTGCCAAATTAACGCAGCTCCAAGAAACGAGAGCTTTTTCGCTTTCTCTCCCCTCCTCCTCCTCTTCAACGGTAGTAATTTTCTTTTCTTTTTTAGAGAGAGAAACGATCGCAGTGGGGACGCCGACAGATGAAGCGGGACTCTCGGGCCACTCTCTTGTATTCCTCTCCAACCTATTTATAGCCTTATCATCACTGACATCTTCTGTAATTATAAATATCCTTGATAATTGCATATTGATTTCAGGGATTTTTTTACATACGCCCTCCTAAAACATCGCTGCTTTTGAAAACGTCCTCTAAAACATAATATTTTTCAAATGCACCCCCTAAAAATTTTAAGTAAACTAAATTAACCCCTCGCCTTAAAATTATTATCCCTAATTCCGTTAGAAATCTCGGCTAAGACGCTAAAATGACAATTTTAGCTTTCTAACTGCTTATACATTTGCATTGGAAAAAGTGACGGCGAGAGATTATTAAACAATATTGATGATGTATGATTGACTTTTTATCTTCTAATTCATCATATTATACTAATTAACTCAAGGAATTGAGTGCTTTTAGTTAATGGAGAGGTTCCGGGGTGTGTGTTTAAAAATATAAATACTTAGAAGTGTTTTTCAAAATACCGATGGTTTAGAGGGCCTATAGAGAAAAAACCCTGATTTTGTTGTTTCAACTTTCAAATTGCTTATGCTAAATATTAATCATAACCTATTATTCAATAAATTAACCCTCTAACAATTGCCTGTCCTCCGGTTAGGAATATGCAGTTTCTCTTAAAAATGCCCGGAATTTAAAGTGCCAAAATGCTTATCTCAATTGCTAAGAAATTAATATCAATTCTCAAAAGCTGAGATTCTTATTCCTTATGAACAAACGATGTAACGGTAAGTCCATTACTTTTTGTTTTTATGAATAGCTCCTTATCTTTCCAATTCCCATTTTTGGGGCAATTCTAAACCAACAAACAAGCCCAAAAGGGGAATTGGCATCGGTAGAAATTTCAATGCTGAGCTTTTTCATAGGAATTGGCCAATTCCCAGAAACACGAGCAAAACCTATTTATTTATTTAAATTATGAGTAATGGTTACCTCTTTCTGACCCTCTATTTTTCTTTCTCTATCTCCTAAAACCTATTACCATTTTATTTTTGAGCAACCAAACAATACATCCGCTGTTCCACAAACATAGATCATGTCAAACAAATAAAGTAAAGAAAATTTAAAGCAGACGAAAAAAAATAAATTTATACTATATGTTAAATTTCCGTTTTTCAATTTCATATGCTAAACAGACGCTTAACGAGCTTATATTATATATTATGGAAGAAGGTCAATTTTTTTGGTCAGAATCTCGATTGGCATGATAAAGGACCAATGACTTTTCTAATGGAGCCACAAAATTCTTCTTGTGGTCAATCATGGATCAATTCAATTATTCAAGTAGCCAAATTGATCAAATAAGAACAAACCGTACAACGGATAAGCACGAGATGCGATATGAACAACAAGCTCTTTGAAATTAAGTCCATGAACTGAGGAGACTATTAGCGACAATCACAAATATCTTTTCATACTTATGTGATATTATTGATTAGGTAAGATTTTAATTTTATTTATTATTATTTCATCATGTAAAGTGTATATATACACAATTGAGATTCAATAAAAATCAATCAAGTTCAAATCCTAAATTTCATCTTCTTCAAGAATTTATATGGTATCGAAGGCTTACGATTAAAAGCTCAATTTTTGATCCATGGCTTTCTCTCCAAACTTGATTCCCATCATCTCCAAATTCCCTTTTCAACGAAACTTTCCCATACAAACATCACTGTATCGAAATCGCAAATTCAATCAGCCCTAATTGGACACGATCTCCTTGGTCACATCGACGGCTCTAAATCCACTCCTACGAAGACCATCACTGACGTCAACGACACCACCAAGAGTGTTGAAAATCCTGACTACCATCAATGGTACCGTCAAGATCAACTTATTCTCAACGTTATTGCCATGCCCCGTTCCCCAAAATACGGAATACGAGTGTGACTAAACCAATCATGCTTCTACGGTCAAGGAATAACCCCGCCGTAGTTATGGTTCGGCTTCTAGCAGTTACATGGTAAGTAGTAGTCACAACACAGATAAAGATAAATACAGTCGCTAAATTTATCACATTTAAAATATTCAGAGCACAACAGATACAAATCTGTAATATTAAGGGAACAACTAATCAGCAAATGACAAAGAAAATGATAGCGCCGACAAAATTCTCTGTAACACCCGAGTTCATTTATACCAATTCCAGTTTCCATATTTACTTATCCATGATCTTTCTTGATTTAGCGTGTTTGGGTGCGAATGGTATTTTGCATATTATTTTGCATTCGATCCGACCCGCTTACTTGAACCTGATTAACTTTTATCTATAGTTTTCCTTGACTTGTTGCATGGACTAGTGCATCTCATAATTTAGCATATACTGGTATTTTATCTAGTATCGCATTTGTTGCATATAACAATTTAAATCATGTAAAATAAATTAAAATTGCATTTCATGGCTTGCCTAATACCCCTAACCCTGTGGTAGCGTCCTTACATCGTGTTCTCGTTCCGTTCAGTGAAACGGACGTATTTGGATGGCTACGCGCACGTGCGTACGTCCGTTCTTGGGGGTATGCTTTTCTATTACATAATCCTTCATTTTAAGTTTTGGAACATACAATTAAATTTCATATTTTAAATCCAAATATTTGAACCCGACCCGAGCACGTTTTGGACTACATTTGTAATTACCGGGAAAATCTAAATTTTTGCTTAATACGTTATATAGTAAAGATTTTCTTAAAACAGTTAAAAATTTTCTTTAACCCAACAAATATTTTTTTAATCTATGTAATCTTTCTTCAACAAACTCTTTTTCTCTCTCCTTCTGCTCCACCAATCAGCTCTTCCCTCGCGCGCTAGTGGCCCCACGAGATATCTCTCCCTCTGTTTCTCTCTCCTTCTCTTTCTCTTCCTCTCTCTACCTCCGCAGCACTCTCTCTCTCTCAAGCCCTCTCTCTCTCCTCTCGTTTTTCCCTCTCTCACCTCTCGCGGTGGATATAGGTCCCAACACAGCCCTTTATCCTTATTGTCACCGCCCACTTTCTTCTTCTCCTTCTTCTATATTTTTCTCCCGAGCGCTACAAAACCCAAAGGAAACAGAACCCTAACCCCTGAAGATCTGCAGCTTCCTCCTCTTTCCTCAACCTCATCGCCTCGTCAGTCTTTCCGCGCCCTCGTCGCCTCCATCTTCTCTTCTTCCTCCTCCTTCTTCTCTCCCGAGGTCGTTGCACCCTGCACATAACCCCCTTGCACCGTCTCACCCATCGCCGCCGACCACCTTCGCCATCGCCGTCCCTCCTTTCTCTCCTCTCTCTCCTCTGTTCTTTTTCCCTTCACGTAAACCCTGCACACCCCCTATACCCGAAACCCTAGTTTAACCCAACTAAACCCTATCACCAACCCTCTTCGCCGGAGCTCCGATCACGGCCGTCGACATCATCACCCCTTCTGCAAACACAGAGCGCAAGCAGTAAGCATTCTTTCCTCTTCTTCTTTCTTCTGATTCTTCTTCCTCCTTCTTTATTCCTTCTCTTTCTTCATGTTCTTGAATGCTTTATTTTCCTTAGTTCACCGGAGAAGTGCGTGACGCCGACAATCTCGACGACCCAGCGAGCATACCTGACCCGTGGGACCACTTTGTGCGTTGTTCGGATTCATTCCGTGTACCGTGCGCGCGTCGCGACTTTTCCCGCCGACGCGTAACGTTCTGTTTACCGCTTCGCGATCCGTCGAGGCAAGTGAAACTTGCTACATGCTATTCCTATATTAATTTATCTATTTTCTTATTAAATCTCTAGATAAAATCTAAAGCCTTGAGTTCTAAGTTAACAGCGCGATATTCCGTTTATATATTTCAGATCTAGAACTTGAAACCTAACTGTTGCATTCAGTTTGCTAAACCTAGTAACCACATTTACATGTTAGATCACATAATCACAATTGTTTGTATAGCCATAATACCCTAGAGTGTGTGGATCTCAATAGGTTGAGTTTGAGGTGGAAACCGAGCTACCTGCAAAGAAGTCCCGGGGTGGGTGACCACCGTAGGACCCTCCGACGATCAAGTTAGTCGAGCAATTTGAGCAGAGTAGCGGCTTATTGGATTCAAATTGCCTTTTTCAGAGTCGTCTGGAGGAGGGGTTTTTATAGTGGTCGCATGGAGCGAGCCGGTGCGAGATCCTTGCTGTCAGTTACGCCCTTACGTTACGCCCGCATTAATGGCGAGACCCGCTCATTAACGGGGGAACGAGCCTGCATGGGACGCGGAGCGTGGGCGACGGATATCTCGTTTTGAAGAGATGCGCGGAACCGTTGCGGAGGCGCTTGGGCTCCGCGTTCGGGAGAGCCGAGGAGGCTCGACATGTCAAGGGCTCGGAGACGAGCCGGGAGATCGAGGAAGCTCGGCACATCAAGGGCTCGGAGACGAGCTAGGGGCCGAGGAGTCTCGGCACGTCGGGAGGCTCGGAGACAAGCTGGGGGCCGAGGAGGCTCGGCACGTCGGGAGTCTCGAAGACGAGCTGGAGACTGTTCGCTAGGTGAATATGGAAACGCTCGGGGGGTCTCCTGGAAGGTAGGATACGTCCTTGGAGACGAGATCCCGAGGAATGCCTCCAATGCATCTCATTTATTCCTTCTTGGTAGCCTATGGGACACGTCATCTGCCACTTATCGTAATCTGAGGAAATACCATTTTTTAGCACCATCAATTATATAATTTTCTTTTCTAAAATAACTCTTCTCTTCAGTTATAATTTACTTTTTTGGGGTTCATTTTGACATTTTTTTTCCAGAAGGGTTATCTGAAAAAGAAATTACAAGATTATTGTTGACTGAATATGACGAGAAAAGTCCCTAAAAATTGTTATAGTCAAATTTAATAAAAATGTGAGAAACTGTAATATTACAGCCTTGTTTAATTGAAAGGCAAAGCAGCGTGGCGTGTACTTTTTCCTGAAAGAAAATACAGCCAAGTAGTCAACAGAAGCATGCGGTAGTTGGCTAAGAAAAAGATGGATTAAAAAAAACACTCTAGTCTATCAATTCCTCTTTAATTAAAAGAGCTGATTGATTAATTAATAACATTAAACTTTTCTCTAGGCTTCTAGCTTTGTGTTTTGGTTTCTGTGGCGGTGGCCATCAGTGAAGTGGGATCATTCACATAACACAAAAGGCCAAAGTTTCCAGCTCATTCCAACCACCTCTTCTGCTATATATATATGCATCAACTTGTTCGTCGTTTGGTTTTGCAAGCCTTATTTACTTAAAACTCTCAAAAATTATTTGGGTCATTTTAACAAATGCCTTATTGTTTTGAAACTATCAAAAATCCATTAGATCTAATGGTTTTATGTCAGCACCGTTTGTGCCATCTCGGTGCTACATTAACCAAGTTGTCATGCCGGTAAAAATAAAAAAATAAAAACCCCCAAAGCTCCCCTCTTGTGTCCCTTAACCTGATTTCCAAATTAGAAAAAGAAAACCAATACCATGACAGGTGCCGGCATCCCCCTCTGCAGTCTTCACCCACATCATCTTCTTCACCATCATCAACATCACCACCATTAGCATCTTCATCTTCTTCTTCTTCCCCTTCCCCTTCTCCACTCTAAGCACCCCCTCCGACCTCCACCGTCTGCCTCCACATCATCTTCATCGTCGTCGTCAAAGTTAGCAACTTCTTCGTCCCCTTCCGTCGTCGTCGCCTGCGCCGCCTCACCCTCTGCCCCTCCCCGCCCCCGCCCCCGCCCTCCGCCCCTCCTCGCCCCCACATCATCTTCATCATTACCATCAGCATCTTCAGCTTCTTTCTCCTTCTTCTAGATCTTCTCGTCGGCGCCGTCCTTTCCGCCCTCACTTCGACCCTCCCTCCTCCCGCCGGCGTCACCCTCGCCTCCTCCCGACAGCGCCGCCCCTCACTCCGGCTCCCCTCCTCCCGCCCCAAAAAGAATTAATTAATTAATATTTAATAATTATTAAAATTATTTAAAATATAATTTATTATTTTATGAATAAACAAAATGGTCATTTGACATGAATAGTAACGTTGACCGTCTAGACATGGTAATTTCTTTATAGTTTCAAAAATAACTTAAGTTTTGTTAAAATGGTCCAAACCAATATTGAGTTTTTAGTAAATAAGATTTTTTGTTATTTTTTGGTACATTCTAGATTAGATCAGAATAGAAGACATGTGTTGTGTTGGTGAATCCCCAGGTCCCAGGTCACCTCATTTGTCCTATCGAATATCCTTTTTAAAAATTGACCAAAACTTCAAATGGGATTTAAACCTTAGATTGATTTTCCAGCTATAAAGAAGTTTTACCGCTACTTTACAACAGTGGCACTCCAATTTGTCCAGTTGAATTGTATGCCTCCTTGAATGTGACACATAGCTCAAGAGAACAGCTCCACAATTGTTCGTGGTCAAGTTATTTCATTTTAATATATATATATATATATATATATATATATACACAATGGAGGAAATGTGCCATAGAAGGGAATTTCTTTCTATGGCATCGAAAAAGTACACTCTCTATGATTTTTTTCGACGATCGGCATCCATCATCATCATCTTAATCGTGTAAGATGTGGACACACCAAATTTCATGTGATTCCGTCACTTTTTCACCGTTGATTTAGTGGGTGCAAAATTAACAGTTTACCGACGATAGAACTTTTTACATTGCTAATCCAACGGTGAAAAAGTGGTGCAATCACATAAAATTCGGTGTATCCACATCTTAAATGATAAAGATGATGATGAGTTCCGATCGTCGAGAAAATGGTGGAGGGTGTAGTTTTTTGACACTAACTGACGAAAATTGCTCCCAGAGCCTCTTTTCCATATTATTCTTTTATTAATATATATATATATATATATATATGATGCCTAAATTACAAATCTTCCCCAATCATGCTTCTCTCGACACAGGAATTAGTTAGTGCATACAGATTAATTTGGTAACTTTACATGTCATTCTGAGAGGAAATTTGGTAAGATAATAATTTGGGCCCACACCAAAAAATCAAAAATAAATATAAAAAAATCAGAAAATCAAAAAAATCCTACTTAGGCTAAATGAATAAAGTTGGTCTAGTCATATTGAGGTCCGATTATTGAAAGTAGAGGTTCATATTCTTATCTCTCATAATTATTTGGGGAAATTGGATTTAAGCCCCTGATGATTAGTTCTCTGGGTCCAAAGTACTTGGAAATAAACCCCAACTAACAAGGATTCCTTTGTTTAAATCCTTATTGCACAATTTTGATATCATTTATTATTATTCTGTTTTGTTATTACCCACACCGTCCTTATCTCTCTCTTCTCCATCCCTCTCTCTCTTATAAGTTTCTAATTTTTCATTCTAATCTCTCTCCACATCCATCTCCAGTGATTTTTAACTAATCCAGTATCTCAACAAATCAAATGTCATCAATAGCTCCCGTTAAGAAATCCAAAACTCTAATCGTTCTTCTTTTTTCTTTCTTATTTCTTTCTTCTTTCTTGACAAAACAAAACAAAAGTAACCCATAAAGAAAATCCAACCCTTTTGCGTCAAAAGGTTATAATTTTGATTTTTGAATGTTGGAATTTTTGAAGAAAAAATATGTGATTTAGAGTTGATAGGAAAAAAAGAATTTTGATTTGATAGGGGTTTGAAGAAGAAGGAGATGGAGGAGGAAGGAGAAAGAAGATCAAGAAAAAACTAAAAAATAAGATAAATGTAGCACTTTCACTGATAAATGTAATAGTCTTGTAGATAAATGTAGCAGTTTTGCCATAAATGTAGTATTTTCTACATAAATATAGTTGTTTCGGTGTAAATGTAGTGATTTCCATGTAAATTTAATAGTTTTAATATAAGATGTAATTATTTATAAAATAATTGTAGTAGTGGTTTATATAAAAGGAAAGTATTGATATTAAGAAGATTATGGAGTTAAATAAAGAAATTTTTAAGGTTAAAGGAGTTTTTAACAAGTCTCTTTCTTTAACATTGAGACTTAAGCCTATTCTGTTTTTGAAATATGGCATTAAATACATTTTGGACACCATTCAGTCTTTTTTTAACTTTGATCTGACATGAAATAGGAATATAGTTAATGAATTTTGCTATATTATTCAATCAATCAGTTGTCAAGCCTCTTCCAAGCCTGTGGTTAGATTTTAAAATTAGTGTAAATCTTTTGTACACCGTGTGAAGATAGAAAGAAAGTGTGCAAAACAAATTTGTATGAATCTGAAAATCCATCCAAGAACTTACAAAAAGCTTTAAAAGAAATTTTCTCAACAAGTCCTTGGAAAGAAGTTTTTTCTGTTGGCTTGGGTCGCTATTCCAGTGCATGAGTTAATGTTAGAAGACCCCAATGGGGACCTCATGAATACTTCCATGCAAACGAGAGATGCATCTCAATTACAAGAGTGCCCCCCCCCCCCCCCACACCCCAATCAATCAATATTTTCCTACTTCGTTTCTCTGTCAAATACATGGAATTGACTATTCAATAAGCAGTCAAATACATGGAATTGACTATTCAATAAGCTATTCATCAAGCAGAAAAGCATCAACTTCGTGCTCGGAATATGCTCATCATCTCTTTGGTGAGAGACTGCAATTAAAATGGGAGGTAATTCGTAGAGAGGCGTAAAATATATTGTCAAACGATCTTATTACAGTTTTGAGGTTTTAATATAGATATTAAAATGTTGTTCAGATGATATTCAGGCAACCCCCATCCAACCCTCCCAACCCCATTTTGTTGGATGAAACAACATTGGGCTTTGACCGACAAAAGATGAAGATTCTTTATGAATTATGTTGGTATGATGAACACCGAGATTATTTTAAAAAAAAAAAAACAAAAGATGAAAATTTGGTGTATTGATGGACTGGTTAGCCTTTAACAGTTGACCAAATTCTCCCCTCTTTATTTCCCCCTAAATATATATATATATATATGATGGACTAGTTAGCCTTTAAGGCACCATATATGTAAGAAATATTAATACAATCTGAAAGCAAAACATAACCTAATGACGGTGAGATTAAACAACTAAAGACTTCTACAACTTCATAGGTTACTACTTAGATGTACAATAATACTAGCAGGGATGTTTACATATTACAGCAACACAAGAAATCCTTACGATAATTTAAGGCTAAACTACCCATACCTTTGAAATCTCTCTTTCTCTCTCTCTCTCATATATATATACAATGTGTTCTTCCTACATTTTTGGTGTCGACCAAAGTACTCTACGTTAATCCTCGGTTTCAATCTGGTTCTCTTCTACTCTGCTTTCTGTTTGTAATTGTATAAGCATGGCGTGAGTATTGACTGTGTAAATAATTAACTAGAAGTCGGTAATAAGATGAGGTAATTTGTTGGTCACCGGTGATTTGAGTCGGCCGATGGTGATTTGAGTCGGCCGATAAGGCACTTGTTCGGTTGCTCACTATGTAAATTTGGTCTCCAGGGGCTTTGTATAGGTCCTGATTTCGATGCCATGTCCACAATGCATGTGTTTCATTCTTCACCTGGGAGCACAATAAAATAAAGTTAGCAACAAAGATTCTACCAATATCTTTTGCGATATGTCCGTGATATGTCCGTCTCCCCTCCCACCGTGCCGTAACCTTTCATCCATGTCCAATAAAAAATGGGACATAACTTTAATGGCTAAATTTTTTATTGCTATTTTTTTAACATGGCGACTGTGTATATGTTGCTTTTATTTCTATTTAGAGATGTTTTATGGTTATTTATTCTAGGAAATCATTTTGACAAATGATATGATTTGGCAAATTTAAGAACAAGAACGTTACATAGGAGAAAAAACACTTCTAGCTAGTCAATTAAAAAAGTCAACAATCTATCTTAATGATCGGCATCGTTCATCTTACTCGACATATTCTTAATCTTTGGTATGCACACCAAAAAACTATGCAATTCCTGTATTTATTGCCATCAGAGGGTTGCAAATTTAACGGTTTACGACAATATAACATTTCCATTACCATATCTACGGTAAAAAATTATCAAAATCACAAGGAAATTGGTGTGCATATGCTCTAGGCCAGATCAAGATGAATGGTGTTGGTCATTCAAAAAAATTATGGAAAGCTGACTTTTTGACCAATATAGAAGCTCCTATGCCCTTGATACCCACATTGCTCTTTAAAAAAAATTGGCACATTACTTCAGTTCTTTTGAACGGATTGTGTGGTTGTTAACTTCAGAGTTAAAGCACATGACAACTAAAATAAAAGTTCGTCCCAAATTAACTTTGTATACCAGCAATGAATTTAAAAGCGGAGGATTTGGCTCCAGATCCTTCAAAATTAAGCCAACGTATATACATACGCATGTATGTTTGAACACATGCAACAATGTCAGATATCCTGCTTTTTATAAATTAACGTGTCCCATGTCTATGCATGAACAATGTATCCTACCCATGTGATCGCGTCCTTCACTATGTTTCGTAGGCGGTGAAGGAAGAGAAGCATGCATCTTATTGTTTCAATTGTTGGGTTGGGGGGGGGGGGGGCCTTTCAATCTCCTCATTTTCGTAAGGGAAATTTATAAATGATATGGAATGGCAAACTATCCGATCATGTGATTCTACTTTTGAAGGACGACAATATCCAATTCTCGAAACATGATTATCATCCATGACCAATGTCAGTATCAGTGCGGCAGGAAGGAAGTCGAGCAAAGAATGTAGGGTTTCGAATGCAACCTCATACTCCAACTCTCTTTTTAAAAAACCTAATACCCTAACTAGATCAAATGGCGCAATACTTGGAAAACTTATTGGAATGAACCAGCTATTTCAGAGCAGGAAAAGTTAAAGCCCAATGGCAAATATCAGTCCAACAATTGTTACTCGATCCCTGTATATACCCCGAATTATCTATTGATACAAATGTCAAAAACATAAAAAATTTAAGGTCCATAACTTCGTGACTTTCAAGTTCCAAATAGTTAAGAGACATATATATGTAAAATTTGGACAAATCTACTGGCGTATTGCCATACTTTACGTTATGCGCCTAAAGAGCTCAGGTTCATAGCACAATCACAAGCCATAAAACGGTTAGGTTTATATTGAGACTGGGAAGTTCTAAACAATCACAAACTTGCATCTATACAAACTAATCGTTGTCTTTAGTTTGACTGTATGCATATATGACACCATACTACAGAAGGACGTACAAATCTATCATTATCCATTTATGTATTTTTACGGTCAATATAGTGTATTTTTCTTTATTTTTGTGAGTTTTTTGAAAACATGGTTCACCTAATTCATTAATAGTATGACAAGAGATATCACCAACTTCCGACAGATAATTCAAAATTTTTGGCTATACTGAAGGAAACCCCATCACTTTTGCCTGCATAGCAAGATATCCACCAGAAACTCCAACTCCTCCAAACTTTAACATCTGCTAACTTCTTTTATTTTGCGGCTTTTTAAATCCCCAAAAGATCCTTGATTTTCTACCTACTGTGCCCCTTTTTCGCCAACATTGCATATATAATTCTTTCACCAAAGAGAGTTTTGGAATAAAAAAGAAATTAACAGAAATGGGGGGAAAAGACAGAAGAAAAGTTGAGGACTGATATGGAAGAGGCAAAATGCAGCTTATGATAAGAGGGCGATATCCTGCTATACAAGCAAAAATGAGGCAGTTCCAGCAATTTAGCCAAAATTTTATGCAAAGGATTCAAAGGATCAACCTAATCCACCTTAAATTCTATACATGATATGAGAAAGAGAGTGAAGAGAAAGGGTACCTCTAATATGCCATGGCCAAAGCTACTCTCACGATATGCACTATAGTCAGGTTGACGATCCCAGCAGAATTTGCCAGCAGCAGGACCTGTAGTAAAGTTGAAAGCACAGAAGCTGCCTGACCAATCAGGTGTGGTTAGCGGGTCCGGGCAGTGCCCGGGATCGTCTGCGTGAGCAACAGCGATCTTCTCCCGATTGCCCCCGTCTCCAATCATGATATGAAGAGGAGCACACGGATCCAAGGTGTGGTTGTAGACTCGATTTTATCTTTCATAGGCGTGAACCTGATGATAACTATGAGCATAAGCGTTGATTCAGGAGTGGAAATGGTAGCACATGGTAAATGTAGGCTTGTTACCAAGGAAGGCACCGATCCAAGCTGGGTGTTAATAGTTTTGTTGGGCAATGTTTGGTAACTTAGAAGGGATAATTTTTCCAGTAGAATTGTAAACTTGCTGAGGCAAAAGGAAACAGCAGTTCAAGAATTATCATTAAACTAGCTCTATGATTCAGGATAAAAGAGGAACGGAAACCGCGAGTAAAGAATTGTTTATTGCATGGCTTTTCAACGTGAATCACGAAACAGTAGTACAGTATATTTCAACACTTAAAAGATAGTTTAATGGAAGGGGAGAGGGACCACAAATTCCTTTTCCTTTCTCTTATTATTTGTTGGCCATTATTTCCCATGCAGGTAACATGAAGCGAAGCACATTAGAGTAATTAAATAGCTGAACAACTAATAAATTGAAATGAAACCATCAACTCACATGGCCAGTAAAGACTACATCAACACCATATGAGTAGAGAAGTTCTTCCATTTCCACTCTCATACACCCTGCTTCCCTGTAATGAGCTTTGTAGCTGCTATACCAAGGTGGATGCCAAGTAGCTATCAACCAAGGGGTTACTCTTCTGTCTACATTCGACAAGTCCCTCTCCAACCACTTCTATTGCTCTCCTGCCAGGAAAATGGGAATAAATTAGTTGCTTTGTGACAATAAAAAACTAATTAAATAAATATGAACGAGCAACTTAGGTTCAATTCCCACGGGCTTGTATTAAATGCGGTTTTATTTAAATAAAAGGTGTCGCTGCGCAAAAGCCCAGGTTTCGGCTTAAAGAGCCTTCAACCCGCGATACGTGTTAGAAGATATTTTTATATGCCCTCAACCCTCATCATAACTTCCGAGTTTTGGTGCAGTAGAAGGGACATTTCACAAGCTAAATTCATTTACATGACATACCTGATCTGTTATGGGAAATGTATCCACCGAGCATGATGAAATGTATTCCTCCAGCATTAAAGGAATAATAAAATGTGGAGGGCGAACCACTTTCTTCAGACGGGAATGCAAACCTTGAGCCGTATGATACAAGTGTCTTGTTTTCAGCCTGTTCTTCAATTTCATGGTTTCCCTCTATCACCATTATAGGAATTTCTGACACAGTTGGCTCCATAAACCTGCAAACGAATAACCAGAATAATCATGAAATAGATAATTAGTCACATACCGGGTCATAAAAAATCATTTGTAGTTTAAGAAAAATATGCAGGAAGACGGATTAAACAAAAGTTTCTTAAAAAAAGGTTAAAGAAAAGTTTGAAGAAAATGAGAACAAGAAAGCAAACCCACATGGTAAGTTGCGGGGGCACGTGCTCCAGCTCAGTTTTTTCTGTTGATTCCACTAATTCTGGTGTTAATGTCACAGTTACGTTTCCACAATTTCTTCAGTCATGGAATATGCTCGGTGTTCATGGATTCCTCACTAACAAGACCGACCATTTTCTTTTTAGATACTTCACCTTACTTGACTACATGAGTTTAAAAGCAGTATAGAAAGTCCCGCTTTTCTTTCCTAGCTTCTAAATCCACATAATCATAACCATAACCTTTTATGGCGGTCCTCCAGCTTGATCATATGATGCACCTCTTAAAAGCATTATCTACTCCTTAATTTATTCTTTAACAATTGCAACACAATTATATGACATGTGACTCTGCAAGATATCAAAAGGTACATGTGCATAGGGACTTGTAATGATACTAATACCGAAGGGAAAAAGAAACCAAAAGGATATAAAACATAGATACAAAATTAGATATATATGAAATATATGGGAAGTGCAATATTATTAAGGGTCAGTCGCACAAAACACCTAGTTTTCCCTGTATTGCACTTAAACCCCCTCAGGTAACTAATTAGCGCAATCGCCCTTCTCTCATCAACCAAAACATAAAACTAACTAAATCCTAGTCTAAAGTCTAGACACAAAAGCAAAAGCTTGAGTTAAATTAGACAATCAATTGAGTTGTCTTTGTCTAGATAGTGATTTTAAAAGTTTTGATCAATGAGCAGATGGGATATTTGTGCTGATAAATCACGTGAGGGTATACATGTTCTACGAGATAAACTACAGGGGAATTTTTAAGCAAGTAACTTTGTCTTGAATTTTGAATGGCTAGAGAATGGCAGAATCTGAATAAAGACTAAAAGCTATCTTTACCTTCCCCAGTAATCCCAACGAGGCTGGTATTACTCGTGTATTGGAGTATGATGAAATGCACAAGAATAGCAGTCTGAGCTGGTTCCATTTGTTAGGTACATATTTGCATAAGTAACATCACCGACCAAAAGAATCAGGTCAGGCTTGTTACTTCTCATATGATCAACCGTGGATGTAGTATTGTAAGTAAGACCCAAATCCCCAACGATCGCATTACGTTTCGGGTAATTACAAGGTCCTGAAGCAGGCATGGTCTTAAAAATATGCACATCGCTCATGGCAATAGAGGGGTCTCCGCATCGATAATAATATAGTGCCCCTGGTTTAAGTCCTGCACAGAAAATACATGAAATCAAAGTTGCACAAAAGTAGGAGTCCAAAAGCGTAAAGACAAGTTTATACATGAAGTCCAATATCCAGCATCAATACTTCAAAGTTTGTGTGAGCACGGGCATGGCTAGGGTAGGATCTTCTCCTTCTAGAAATCCTTGGACAATGGATTGTCGTACGAAACTAGTAATTAATCCTGAAGATACTACAAGTAAAAATATTTCCATTATGCTGATGTCTGATACTGCATCTGACCTATCTAACTGCAATGTTATAGCTATAAGTATTAACGGATTATATAACAGGATATCCAAATTCAAAATGCTGTTGGATATCCAGACTTTCAAAAGAGAGCTACTCCAGTTACGGTTTCTCCTCTTTCTTCTTCAAGCTTCCCTCCTCCTTTTTGGTTTTGTTTTCGGAAGTTGTAACTTCATATTGTTTTGTTTGTTGCTACAGTAACCTTTTTGTTTTAAATAAAATTCTATGAGGCGGGCTCGATTGTAGAGCCGTGCTCTTTCTTCAAAAAAGAAAAAAGAAACTATATAGCAGGCATGTGGATATCTAAGTGCATGCGGACATCTACATGTGTGCAGGTGTAGGGAATTGATCGATATGCATAGCCCCAAACAAATATATAATTAAAACCGCACCATAGATTTTTGTAGTCATACAACTGAGTTTAGATGTTTCTTCTTTCATGTGTGCTCATATAGGTTGTTCTTGTTGGGGGCACAATCTATAAACCTAGATCTCTTTAAAACAAATAACAAAAAACCAGAAGCAAGCCGCAATAATAAATAACACAAACTATTTGGGAGGAACAGAAAGAACCTTTATTAGAACTTTAGAGAAAGAATAAAACCTTACGGAGAATTACACAGACTCTCTCCTTATGGTCTCCAACGAGATCTTCCTCTCTTCTCCTTCGATCATTTTGATCTCTTATGGAGCCGTCGTCTCCTTTTAACTTTATGATCAAAAACTCTCTTTAATGGCCTTCGTCTTGATCTCTTATGGAGCCGTAGAGTCGTCTCCCTTAAATCTTATGATCAAGATCTCAAGCACTTTAAACTTTAACCCTAAGATTCTATATATAGCTCATACAATTTGAATTATAATAAGATCTCAAAATTTACAAAACAGCCATCAGATACCTAATTTTCGAGATAAATCTTGAACTACAGATTAGGCCTTATCTCGATGACAGATGTCTGAACCTTTATGGACCAAACATTCCATAATCTGTATGTCGAACAAAGCGTGTCCAGATTTCTGCCCTATAAGGGTCAGACGTTTGCCCTTCACCACGTGTCTTGCCGGAACTTTGGTCGATGTCTGAACCTTATAGCCCATACGTCTGCAAACTCCTTGAAAATTTGGCTCTTTATTTGTCAGAGGTCCGTAGACGTCTGTAGATACGCAAGACACCTTCACAACAATTCTGTGCTCCAAATAGTTCATATAATCCTCTTGTTCCATATTAATGGAAATTACTTTCCTCAATCTGTGCGTCGACAATTTACCAAATCATGTGATTTAAACAATTGTCGATCACTAATCAAGTAGTGTTATTTGTTCTATTAGTGGTAAACTGTTCGTCTTACAATCATTCGATGCATGTTGAGAGGTATAAAAGTAAATGAATAAGCGAAATCTGGAAAAATAAGAAATTGCAAACAAAATACATTAAAATGATACTTAAAAGAAATACAGACTCGAGCGAAAACTTGTAGAAATTCTACCCGTAATGCGAACATGATGAATTATTCCAGAAGTGTAGTTTTGAAGGCCTTCAAATGGATATAGCTGACTGTAAACAAGTGAATAGCCAGTGGCTTCATGATGTAACGGATGCCGTAGCCTTCCATAATGAACAATGCTAGCTACACTTTTAGGATCCAGGGGCTTGATGCCATCCCCGATTTGAAACCCTCCTGAAGCCCCAGAAAAGGATAGGCCAATCTTTATTTAAGATAAATCAAATTGCATAGAGAGAATATAAAAACATCCTGCATCTATTGTGATCTCTCTCATTATAAAGAATTTATGCAGCCAACAACTTTCAACAGGTACTGAATATATGCAATAGTGCTGTGGTCTCATTAAAAAGCATTATAGTCTAGACTCACAAAATCAAATTCAGTTCCAATGATGATTTCTGTATAAACGGCGTCAAATTCAAACTTAGCTCACTATGATTTCAAAATCAATTTTTTTTTCATCAAATCAAAAAGAAATTATGGAATAGGATAGAAAAGGGCTAATTGGCTATGGTTGAATTGCAATTGATAGTTGGAATTTTGTTCATTGTAACAACAACGTAATTGGACTAGAATTCCAATTCCTTATTTGTTAGCAAACATCAAAAGAAAATATAAAAAAAAATCTAATATCTCCATTTCATTCAGAGCGGATAGACTTGGTCTTTCCTCCATGTCATCATCCCGCCACATTTTGTAACATAAAATAAACTTCCAATAAAAAAAAGAAAAAGAAATTAAAGCAGCTAGTTATAAGAACCCAATTTTGTTTAAGAAACATGAGAATTGAAATCTTTTAATAAACAGGCCAACAAAATTTCCTGACACGTCTGCAATCTAACAACCCCTTGGTGACATGATATAAGAGACCGGAAAATACCAGCGAGTAGAGTAGGATGAAATAGCTCATTGTTTAGCTCATGCGGTAAAACGATGCTTTAAGATATAGAAGGTAGCCGGTTCCAACCATGTTCTGTGACATCGAGGGGTTGGAGAAAGAATATTTCTGTTGCTTATTTATTTACTGCAAAGTTTGAGTGCTGTTGCGTTTATGCTTTAAGATATAGAGAGAAAAAATTATGCAATATCCAAAAAGCATTATATCATATTATATCATATCATCAAAATACAAAAAATTTCAATAAATTTCTGATATCTATAACACAATTGTTTTTGACCTTATTAAAAAAACAGCCAATCGATCATGACAGGCTCAACAATTACATAAAATAAAAAGGAATGGGACCAAAAACATAATACCTACTCATCCAAGGTTTCAAACTCGAAACAACAAAGCCGGTATACAAAGCCTCAACAAAACTGTCCGATTATAAGAACAAGGATCCCCAGAAATGTTAATTATACAAATTAAACCTTTGAACTTAAGGTTTTATATCCAATCTCAGCCTTTGGTCCTCAAAATTGTAATGCTTCCTTTTCCCCCTTCGGTACGAATCTTAGTCTTGACGACAATAGGCTTTCCCGAAAATGCTGAAGTGGGATAACGATTAGAAGAATCATCGTCCTTCTTTTGCTTTGACGTTGATGGTGGAGGAGCATGAATCCGTTGATTAATTTCCCTCAGTGTCACATCTCCTTGATTCTCACATGGTTTAACTAGAGTAAAGGGATAGGCAACGATTGTAGTTAACTTCGTCGGAGTGTTCATAATAGATTTCTTACCTAATAATAGTATCCCAAGAAGACGGTCAATATATTATGAACAAAAAAAAATATAAAGTATGCGTGTATATACGTGTGCATGTGCACGCACATACCTACACATAAGAGCAGATATAGATTAGGCAGATGTTATTGTTCGGGCTTGAGAGCTTTTCTATATACGTATAAGGCATTAAATAAACGAGTTTATAAAATGTATAAGAAAATAGATTAAAGTTAACCAAAGGTTTTGTGGGTGGGTTTAGATTCCAATAGGAGTCAAATGGGCATAGGTTTGAATCCTCTTTCTCTACCTTTTTATCAAAAAAAATCATTTATGCATATTTAAAAGTAAAGGTTTTGATAAACTTTACAAAAATATAATGAAGTTTTAAACAATATTTGAAGTTAGTCAAGCGGTTTGCGGAAAACAACTCATACCTCTAAAGATTCTGCAAATAGCAGGCTTGGGTTTCTCCCTCGCCTTAACACTTTCCTGTTTAGATGGTATCTTGAAGGGCTCTGCAAAGAGAGATGACAGGATTTTATCGTTTACCATTTCTTTCGAAGTTTCATCAAATTTATATAAGAAAATCGATAGCAATTGTGGTGCTTTGATAATTGGCTCGCAGCCCTTGAAAGAATTTAATCAAGGTTAAGTCGGTGAAGAGAGAAACAATGGCAATGACTAACCTGAAAACACGGCAGAATCATTCGTACACGAAGACCTACATCAACATTCAGGCTTATAAAATTCCGTGGAGAAAAGTTTAAATAATATATTTATGTAAGATTATGTCAGAATTGTTGTATACATTTCACCAGAACTTTGATGTGTCTCGGTTTCAGTTAAGCAATCGGCCAGCCAGCCTTCTGAAGACTGATCGAATCCTTCATTGCCAAAAGCACACCTACCATCTAAGAACAGACTATATTATCATCACAGCTAAATAAGGGTTTTTTTTTCTCAACTGAACAAAGGGTAAGTCATACTAAAATACCATGCAACTTTCACCGGTTCTCAGATGCATACAATGAACTTTATAAACCGCTTTAAAATATCAATGAAAGTATATTGTTTGATAGGAGTGAGTAGAGGTGGAGGATTCATGTGCCGGACCCGGCATGATTCTCATATTGGTTCATGTAGCCTACCCCATATGCTTGGGATACAAGGCTGAGTTGTTGTTGTTGTAGATTCTTTAAAGATTTGTTCTCCGTTCTCTCTTCTCTAATACTTCTCGCCATGTTCAGGCCTCTTGAAGCAATCAATTTACATTTAGATAGAGAAGAATGAGAAAAACAGAAGGAGGGAAACAAGTTTTTAAGAAGGCTATCAGGGAAAATTTTGGATATATCGGTTCGATGGAAACCGTTTGACTGCTACAACAATGATTTTGGAAATATACCGATGGATGATATTTTTAGTACAACAAGAGAGGTCGGTTCATGGTATTTTAAAGAATTCTACAAAGCTTATGTTAAATATTTCAATACGGTAAAATTTAGGTGTTTTAGTACACTTTTACCCTTTACCAAAAATAATCTCTCAGATAAAGAAGCAAACCTGAAAAACATGAGTTCCACTCAGGATCCCACTCTAAACATTGTAGAAATTCATCTGCTAGTAAAGAGCCCTCGAATTCCTATACATATAAATAAACCTGAGCAATTTGCTTAAACTATGCCCGACTTTAAATAGTAATTTGGTCAAGTATAATACCAACCTTCGAATTGTCCGGCTCAATAGAGATTTGCTCATGGCTTATGCCTGTGTCATTAGCATCAGGAGAAAATTGTAGCATTCGCTGCCTTTTAATCTGTGAGGGCTCTCTAGATTCCAGCGTTCTGTTGGTCTTATCTGAATTAACCTTTCCTTTCATTATACATATATTCAGAACAATCTCGACTTATAAATAGTAAAAAATACTACCTTCTAAATCCAAATCAAAGCCTAAATCTCCACAGCCTTTAATAGGAGTGTGTTCCTCCCATGAGTATAGTGAATCACTATTGGTCCGGTTCATATCATTCCATAGGAAATGAGGAACACCTATCGATGTTAAACGAAAAAATGAGTATAAGATATAAAACTTGCTAATGGTACAACAAATTAACTTACCAAGCTCTGAATCTTTTTGCAGAGAAAAATCTCCCCCTTGCCAATCCCACATCTCGCTGCAATCAATCAACTTAAAGAATTTACTTATTTAATTATTTCGTGGAGAAAACTATGTAGAGTCAATACATCCTAAGCCAAATAACATATTTTTATCATAGATATGAAATAAGGAGGATTACAAAACATAAATTACAAGTTGATGAAACACTATAGGCATGTTCATAGAAGAAAATCCAACCATTAAAATCAGCAGTAAAACTTCAACATATATGATCCAACAACAAGCTTTCGATGTTAGGAATTCAATGTTGCCAATTTAAGAGTAGGTTTATACCAGATCAATGTAAAGACCAATTTAAACTCAGCTCAATTATTTAGGTTTTATTTTAGGAGTGCTTCCTAGTTGATTTTAAATCTTAATTGTCATATAACCATCTATAAGTATCACAAGGATCATCTTCTCTAGCAAGGCTCTTCAAGGATCCGAAGAACAAAAATGTACCATGTTCCATCAACTCCAAATCACTTCCACATAAAATAAAATAAAACTTTGTTAGACTTCCACAATTTAATCTAATCCTACGTTGCATTCTATGTAATTTTCTTGTCCAACTCATTTGTGGCTTCAAAAGTATCCTAAGCTACACAAGCATTTAGCTATTGAAAATAAGTTTACTAATCCTTCCTCCAAATAATCGACTTAGGAAATTAATCCACGGTCATGGCCACAATTTCTTAGTTACTAGATAAACCACAAACGCTACAGAGGGAAATCATCAAGCACAAAGATGATGCAAACAGAAAATATGACACTAGATGCGATTTCAATATCTCGCCACATTTTACGTTGAACTAAAAATAAGGCCAAAAAGAACAAAAAGGGAGCTAAGCCATTTGAAATATGAATGATAAGGAAGCAAATGGAAACATGAGCATGACTAATGTGCTGTGAATTGCTCCTTGGATGCTCAAGAGTCTCATTTTCCGAGTAAGACATGACCAATTATAACAACTAGAAATTCTATAGCTAACAATCTTCAACGTCTCCGTATATTTGATTATCAAAGATAAATGAATATAACAGCTAACAATTTAAAGTAAAAATACCAGCACAGATCCAATCTTCAGCAATGGAAACTTGAGAACATGCAATAAAAATACATAAAAATCTAGTAAGAACTGCCGAAATCGTAATGTACTAATGCCCAAATGAAATGATCTATTCATGGCAATCCCAATAAAGATATATAGTATTGATTGGTATTTCCCAAGGCTAATAAAAATTCAATCTCCAGTTCTACTAAATGCACAAACAGTTAGCGCATACAGAAGCTACCAATGTCAATCTCAACATAATGCACACGGATCATTCAGATAGCTACCAAATGAATAGATACTAAATACCCAAAAGCAATTAGGGCTAATTCAATCCAAATCAACTCAGAGTACTCATATAATGATAAATGAAAAATATAAATAAATGAGAATGAAACACACTCACATATCACTGTTGCTATTTAACTCCATGCCCTATTCTTACCTACAAAGGATCAAAACAAAATGGAATTAAATAAAAAATAAAGAGTTGAAAAAATAGCCGTTAAAAGAGAGCAAAGAGAATAATAGTGTTGGAATTCTAACTTGTAACAACAACTCTACAAAGAACAAAAGCGGCCATTGCTGCTGTCACATTTTTTATACAGCGTAGATGGAAAGGTTAAATTAATGAAATATTATTTTCTTCACCAGTTTCTTCTGACACACATTAATTCACCAATAATAGTGTGGGGCCCTGATATTGAGGTTGGGTGGATGGAGTAGGTGGGTTGGGTGAAAATGGAAAGGAAATGCATGAGGGGGTGGCATAGAGGGCCGTTAGATATATGGGGCTTTGGGAAATTACAATTTGTTATTATTACATTCCATAAACATTTTTGATGTTGGTGATGATGAAGATGATGGGATGAACCTATAGCCCATGTACAACTCATATATAATATGATTTGTGTGTATATGCATTATTATTTAATGATGATTCATTTTACAGGTGCGACGTCCTATTTTAGATGTTTTTTCTCTCTCTCTTTTTTTTACGACAACTGCACATAATACACACGATAAATATACAGAAATTCTTATATGGATATTTCTTGTTTTACAAGACCGTTGAGTCCTACATATATAAGGGGATTTGAGTGTAAAGATGAGAGCATCTTATCTCAAAACCGTTCTTTTTCTATCCAAAAATATATTAAAAGAATCGTATTTTCATAATATTTATTTATGTTTATTTATGTACAAGGCTTGTACATTGTATCTCAGAGACGTACGTGCATGAATGCCTATGCCACAATGAAATAGTAGATTCTCCAAAATTGATATCCAGGCATCAAATTAAATGATAATACCGATTTAAAATACTAAGTATGATAAAAACGTAAAGGATTCATAACATGCAATTAACAAAAAGTAAGACTATATCGATCTTGCTAATTTACGGAAGAGATTGGCCCCGCATGGGTCCGACTCGACTTATAACGCGAAAGATTGTGTTGTAATATTATCAAATGAACAAGAGTAGTCGGCTCAAGCCTTGGCTGCTCGAGCTTGAAAATAGTAATCTATTATAGGCGACCTCCAAATAGAATTGCAAGCTAGATTATAATCTAAGCTAGGTTCAAATCTTTTTATCTTGATAATTCTTTTATCAAAGTTAAGTTAACCCAAGGGTTTCGGTGATTCAGTTGATCAGTTTAAGTTTGTTTGAAGGAAAAAAGTGAGGGTTCTTGAGTTTTGATCTTCGAAAAGCGATGAGGTGTGTAGATCTTTGATGAGGATTAAGTTAACCAAGGCGGTTTGGTGATTAGGTTAATTGTTTCATGATTTTTTTGAAGAAATGATCAAGGGTGCAGTTCTTTAATGAGGATCAAATTAGCCAAGTTTTTTTCATATTCATTGGTTTAGTTTGAAGAAAAGAATAGGTTGTAATTCCTAATATTTGGATACATTTTTTTCTTTTTGTTGGAAGGATCATATGCGGTAATAGCTTCATTAGAATCGGGGTTTTGTAAACATTATCTACGAATTATTTAATATTCAGTAACTTTGAAGAATGTATAATTCGATACGTACCTATGAATTTATGTTTTTATTTGATATTTTTGTTGTTATATTTGGTAACTTGTTGAAGATTTAATGAAGCTCAAGAGCTTGGTGTACTCTTTTTGCCCTATGCATATGTACATGTGTATTAGGGTTAGGGTTTCGCACAAGTCGTGTCACTCAACTTGTGGAAGAAGATGGGAGAGTAAAGATTGGAACAACCATTGATCATTTGATTAACTAGAAGTTAGAATTTGAATGAGATTCATCGAAAGGATAAAGGATAAAGACTAGAAAACCCTAGCTTCTTCGCAAGATCCTTAATCTCGACGAATTATCATCGATCTAGTATCAACGCGTTAAAGGATAAGAACATGAAATCATTAGATCTCATCACATCTATAGATCCGATCGATTCCTACGAGCCTCGCTTCGATTCTTGATACTTGGTTGGAAAAATCATCACAAATTACCACTTTTTGATTTTAATGCTTTCTTAGATCTAGAATTTTCTCTTTCTTGAATTGCAATTACAAATCATGAATTGTTTTCTTTTCTTTCCTTAAAGTTTCGACCCATCTAATTCAAAGCACGAACGATTACACTTTCCCTGTGGACGATCCGCACTTGCTAACGAAATCTATACACGACACCATTATTGATTGCAGTCAAAATATTTTTGGTTGTGATTTCTATATACAATTTTCTAAAAACCAACACACAACGGAAAATCATTCAATCAAATGGCGCCGTTGCGATTTTTGCAAAGAAACCTGCACAAAATGTTAATTGTAGCAGATTTGAGAAGGAGATAAGAAAGATAGAGCTTACAGAGAATTTGAGATGGTTACAATTTTCAAAATAACCATATACAAAATACATTTCTTTTCAAAAAAGAGCGCATATATATATATATATATATATATATATATAGAGAGAGAGAGAGAGAGAGAGAGAGGGGGGGGGGGACCCAATTACCAGACTAGGTGGCAGGTGCATCATCAAGATGCCATATATGCAAATTCTAAATTTCATAGGTGCGTACAGGCAAAACATGCTCCAATGCACACGTGTCGTCATACCAGTGGCTAGTCATATGTTCAACTACGAGCTCCCAAATATGTGATCCCTAGCATGACCTGCATCAACCGACTTGACACTCGAATACTCCAAAGAATTCCCCAATATTTCATAACAAATCAACGGCTGGAAACTACCTACCTTCTAATCTAACGGCTGTGAGCTCTTAGATCATCTCCTTACGTTCACCCGCGGGATATCGTACCGCTCGTCCCCTCCATTTCGAAACAACAGAGATAAGAAATCGGGGAGAAATTAACGAAGAAGAAGAGGGGGAGGAGGTTTCCATTGATCTCGAGAGCTCCCAATCGATAGATAGATTAAAAAACCCTAGGCGGCCTCAGATCTAAGCTCAGAGATGAATATCTTCAGATTAGCTGGAGACATGACGCATCTGATGAGCGTCCTCGTCCTCCTCCTCAAGATCCACACCATCAAATCCTGCGCAGGTATCAGATTCACTCGATAAAACCCTAATCATTTTGTTGTTTTCTATTCGATTTGAGTCAGAATGGTGCTTTTCTGTAATGAAGTTGCTTGCGATTTGTTGCTTGTCAGCACCTTGTATGGAAAGTTTAGTGAGATAAGATGCGATTGATTAGACACTTGAAGCTACAATATTAATAAACATCAGATCTGTTATCACCATTAAGTTTGATTGCTAAATCTAAACATTATGATAACTAATCAATCAAATTAGTCAAGTAGCGAATAGCTTTATAGCATTTGACTTGATAGAATTAAAGCAGTCATATTATAGTAATGTGGACGACATGGTTGAACATAGAATGTTGGTAAACTAATCCGTTAATTTGAGCTTGAGTTTAAAAAATGGAACACATGAGCATGCATTTATTTGCAGAACTAATTTAGGGAAACCAAGATATTGAGAGAATGTGTATATACAACATGGTGCCACACAACAACCACCGCCACAACAAAGCATCTATCCCAAGATTTTGGGTTAAACTAATGAATCGTTTTCATCCGCTGAACTTTGTTAAGAGCCGCTTCCTCCTGGTTAACGTCGTTATCGAACTCGTATCTATGGAATCAGTTTGCTATGGAGCTCAAGGCTTCTTAGAGGATTTAGAAATTGTTTCCGTTGGCTTTCAACCACATAACCTTTTTGAGGAATAGCCAATCTTCATAAAATTTGATGTCAAATAGGAAACCTAAAACAAGAGAGAGAGATATAATCATAAACCTTTATAGGCAGGCCAATTGATGGGTAGAAATCTTCCATATTGGTCATGCTTTTTACCATAGGAACAAGAGACAACCTATAAAATCCTTCTAACTATGATCCTAGAAGAAAAGGATGGCATCTTCAAGCCATCTCAAACGATTTTCCCTGGGTCCCTCATCTAAGTCTCACTTCGAGCTATTCCATTGGTCGATCCTCTTATGCATGACTCATTGCTTTGCCTTTTTATTAGAATATCTCCACTTGTCGACCTCAGAGACCAAAATTATGTTTTCTTCACATTTTGGACAGTTCCCTTTCCCCCTTTTGTAGTTAACACTTCTCAATTTCCCAACATCCGATGCCAAAAGACACGGCCTGTCTATCGGATTTCTCCAGCACCTTAATGACTGTTTTACACTTGCCTGGTACTTGAAGAATTTCGACGATTCCCTTGATTCTAGGGTCATCCTCCTGTTCAAGCTTGTCATCATAACCAATGATTGATCATGCGCAACAAATTTTCTTGCTCATGAATCAGTAACAAGCTTTACCGAGTTGCTCCGAATAGACGCTTGAATGGCTGCTTTAGTTACCAACACAACATTTCACTTAATTACTGGCATGTAGTCTCAGTTCACTGAGAGATTGCGCATATGAAATTATGAATAGCTTATTTCTTGCCTCCCTCATCCACATCACCACTATTCTTAGCTTCACAACATCCCTTTATGTGTAATTTTAAAGCTCAAACCTGGCAGTCTACTCTTGAATGTTCTTGTTTAGCATTAAACATAATGTTATTTGCATCAGATTTTCAATTTGATTGGAGATGGAGAGTATTTTGATCCTTTCCTTTTCTCTGCTTTTTGAGTACCATGTATAATAGGCTTTATAGCTGATTTAGTGATATTATATGCTGTAACACGATAAATGCCACTGTCCTCCATCTACTCTTGTGCACTTTTTTGGTTTAGATGAGCTGGACCTTTACATAAATTACTTGCCTCTTAGGGGCTCAATGTTTCTATCATCTCTAGCTCATGCATTTATTATTGTGCAAGCGACATCTATCCCACATGCCGCTGCTTATGAATTACACACTAGTCCTGTCAAATTTGGCCTTGCAACTGGTCTTAATTTCTCTTCAATATTGAAACAAAGCCAGATGCATCCTTATTGCGTGTGGTCTGGTATAACACAACACATGTCCAACAATCCAAGATGACACCTCACTTGATGAATTAATATGATTTCTGTGTAAGTTTCCATAGCAGGCTAGTGCCTTTTGCTTAGCTAGCCTTCAGAATAAATGTGACCAACTCTTAGAGGGTCCTCATGTCATAAAATTTGATCAATTGATTGTTAGAGCTTTCTTTACGAGTTGTAACGGTGGTGTAGTGGGAAAAGGCAATTATATATATGTAAAGTTCTGTCTTGAATTTGAGAACTGTGAATGATTGACATCTTCCGCCACATGATATGAGGGCCACATGACCATGTTTCAGTGTGTCCAGAATGGCTCATGGCTCATTTAGTAAGAAGTAAGAAATGGAATATGAGCCAATGCCTTGACCAATCCGGATGACACGGTGAGAACCATGATATTAGCTTTGTGACTGAAAATAACTTCTGTGAAGATGGTTTATGAAGGTAAATTGTGGTTTGTCTTCTCGCTTTAAAGGTAAACTTTAGTTTATCCTTTGCTGAAAGCATTCATGATGGCCGAATTTTCTGAAGCTTTTGTATATGCAAGATATAGATTCTTTACGATTTCTAAAACCATATCAAAATAGATAAGCCAAATATTTGTTACTCAAGATAGATAGCAGGTGATCACAAGCGTTCAGTCTCCAGACTAATTACCTGTGCACACATCTGTCTCTAACTAGCTTGTGATGCACAAAATATTCTATGTTGGGTTAGTTAAGTCTATGTCAAATCAAATGTGGATCTTATCCTTTTCCTATTTGTTCAAGTGCCTTGCTATTTTCCCTATATCTTCATAAGTCCCTGCAGTATGTCCATGTCAGTTACTTCTTTCAGACAATGTGCATGCTATATGATTCACCTCTGCCTATTTCCTGTTGCAGGCATATCATTAAAGACCCAAGAGCTCTATGCTCTTGTGTTTGCCTCGCGATATTTGGATATTTTTACTGATTATATCTCGCTTTATAATACGGTCATGAAGTTGATCTTCTTAGGGAGCTCGTTCTCAATTGTCTGGTACATTAGACGGCACAAGATTGTCCGCAGATCATATGATAAGGATCAGGATACCTTCCGTCATTACTTTCTCATACTGCCATGCCTGCTGTTGGCGCTACTTATAAATGAAAAGTTTACTTTTAAGGAGGTAAGCCACATGTTACCGCAGAATTTGAAAATTATTTTATGTTTGGGTTGTGCTCGGTTTCTTTTTTTTCCTGTCATTTAGTTTCTAATTTCATGAAGTACAGTGGCCACTGTCTGTCTCAGTTGGACTGTTAGGCTTTGCTGCCCTCATTTGATATTTTGTGATTTCTGGTTACAGGTTATGTGGACGTTCTCCTTGTTTTTGGAGGCTGTTGCAATACTCCCGCAGCTGGTATTGTTACAGAGGACAAAGAATATCGATAACTTGACCGGGCAATATGTTTTTCTTCTCGGGTGAACTACCTTTCTAGAATCATGTTTAGCTCTTTTACCGTTTTCAATTTTCATAGAAATGATTATTCCAGAATTTGTTGGTCCATATTTAATATTGTGTTTAGATCAGCGTCAGTTTGTTTACCCCGGACCCCCTATTCTTCTCTTCCCCAACACCATAGTGGCCAAACAATGCTCTAGAAGTTTTACTCGTGTAGCTACCCTCCCCAAACCCCCAAAAAGTTTGTTTACGGTTTGCTATAGGGCCGGTCTATGTGTACATCACATGTGCATACCATATAATTTGGAAGTGCTTTGCCTTTCTCTTGCCTTAAAGACACCCTTCTGAGGATAAAGCCGAAACCAAGATAACAAACAAAAATACAAGTGTCTACCTGGTGAACCTTTAAGAGACCATTTTATCAACTATTGAAGAAATACTTTCCCCATTTTCCTAATAATAATAAAAACAATAAAATAATAAAGTGAGGTTAATATCAAAGGAATGTCTGCTTCTGCCACGTTGCTCTTCAGTTTGGTTTGTGCCTTTGGTTGTGTAATAATAGAGACATGCTACCCAACTTCCATAATGTGTAACTGCACGTAGGGATTGATTGATGCAGGCTCGAAATTAATTATACTTGTCACACAACTCACACCCAACTATACCTATGTGTATTTGCAACTGCAAACTGAACTATCTCGGTTGCTTGCATTTGTTATAATTGCTGCCTCCAACCCTTGTAGTTGAAACCCAAATGCAAAGTAACCAATGGATGCAATTCCGAATCTATCTAATATATATAAAGCTACATTAGAGAATAGTCATTGAAATATTCCCTTGTCTAGCTGGGACTTTAGTGAAAAATTGTTATTTATCCCCTATTTAATTCTCTTACTATATTTGGAATTTTTTTGAGAATATTTCAAGGAATTTAAAATATTGAAAAACCGAAGAAAAATAGAAAATTCCGAGATTTTTGGAATTTCATGATTTTCGTATGTTTTAGCATGCAAAATAATGAGAACACGAAGAAAACATATTTTCTTTTCTGAGATTTCTGATTTTTTTTTTCAATTTTCATGTGCTATATCATGAAAAATATTGAAAAAGCGAAGAAAACAGAATTTTTTGAGATTTCTAAATATTTTTCGATTTCGTTTGTTATAGCAAGCAAAATATTGAAAAACAAATAAAACAAGAAAATTTGGGATTTTTGAAATTATTGCAATTTTCATACTCTATATATCAAACAAAACATAAAAAACTGAAGGCAGCTAGATTTTTTGAGATTTTAGAAAATTTCACAATTTTTGTGTAAAAATTGTAAAATCGAAGCAAATAAATTTTTTTGAGAATTTTTAAAATTTAGCGGTTTTTGTGTGCTATAAGAAAAATTTTGATTAACAGAAAACATAAAAATTTTATTTTTAAAATTTCTCTCTGTGTTATATATATATATATATATATATATATATATATATTGAAAACTAAATAAAGCAGAAAAATATTGCTATTTTTGAAATTCCAAGTTTTTCATATGTAATGGCATGCAAAATATTGAAAATTTTAAGAAAACATATTTTTTAATATTTAAAAAAATCATGATTTTTCGTGTGCTATAATAGCTTTGAAAATTTGAAGAAAACAGAAAATTTTAGGATTTTTGAAGATATCACAATATCCGTATGTTAGCAAGCAAAATATTGAAAAACTGAAGGGCATAGAATATTTTTAGATTTTTAAAAACTTCACTGTTTTCATACACTACAACAAACAAAATATTAAAAATCGTAGAAAACTGAAATTATTTGAGTTTTTTAAATTTTGTGGTTTTCATGTGCTATAACAGGCAAAATATTGAAAAACTAAAGAAAATAAAGATGTTCGAGATTTTTGAAAATTATGCAATTTTCGTCTGGTAACGTGCAAAATATTGTAAATTTGAATAAAACAAATAATTTTGGATTTTTTGTAATAAATTTCATAATTGTTATATGCTATATAGCATGCGTAATATCGAAAAAAAGAATGAAAACAAAAACAAAAAATTTTGCGGTTTTTGTGTGCTATACCATGGAAAATATTGAAAACCCGAAGAAAAATAAAAATTATTCTACTTTTTAAAGTTCTATGATTTTCTTATGTTATAGCAAGCAAATTATTGGAAAACTGAAGAAAACAGAAGTTTTAAGATTCTTAAAATTTGCCTTATTCGTGTGAGTGCAAAATGTTAAAATTTGAAGGAAAAAATGATTTTGGGATTTTTATACATTTTGTTCTCGTGTAACAAGCAAAATAATGAAAATCAAAGGAAAAAAAGGAAATTATGAGATTTTCAAAAAAAATCATGATTTTCATATATAAGCAAGGAAAATATTGAAAAGCCGAAAAATTCCGAAGTATTTGCAAGTTAACCCTTTATATATTTTATATATGAGGATCATAAATATGAGAGAGATTACAATTTACAAATCATATAATTATATAATAATAAACTTTTAAATTGATCCGATTTTTCTTGACATTGGACTTCATACCCCTGCTAGTATCAAAAATATTATCTCCTTTCTAGCAGATTTTTGTACGGTTTCCCCTTGGTTCCATGAGCTTAAAGCACATAACAAAAAGGTTGATTTTTGCACTTGGTAAATGGCCTTTAGGATTGATAATAAGCCGCTCCTTTTTTAGCGTATTTGGCAAAGTGGATACCAATTCAATGGTTGCTTAAAAACAACCATAATCTATCTGATGGATATTTAAATTACCACTAATATGCATACTCTACAATTCAATTTAGAAATTACTACTCGGGTTGACAATGTGATTTTATGAAATGCCATGGTTTGATGCTTCTAGCAAAATGCTATATTTTGGGTAGTTGGTATGTCTATGGTTTTATTTTACAATCTTCATCCCGATTTCTCTGTTAGAAACAGGTTTGGGCTACTACTGACAGTAGAACCATTCTGTTGATATTGACATCCAATAATGTGGCCTGATCAGAATTCATTACAATGTTTGACGACAACAGGATTCTGAGTGATCATGTTCTGTATGTAACTTAGATGATTTTAATGTTGTGTGTGGATATTTCTTCATGCCCAGTTTATGCAGTGTAAAGAAAACACAATTTTTAAGTATATTTTTTGAGCTGGACTAGGTGGTCTTTGTGCAGTGCATATAGAGCACTATACATCCTCAACTGGATGTATCGCCATTTCACTGAGCCGCACTACGTTCACTGGATAAGTATGATATCTTGATGAGACCTCTGTTTATTATCAAGTAAACCAAACACTAATTATTTCATAAACACATGGATCCTAATAATTTATTTTTTCTGCTGCAGCTTGGATAGCTGGATTGGTACAAACACTACTCTATGCCGATTTCTTTTACTATTACTTAAATAGGTAAGGATTGCCCCCCAGCCAAAATTATATGAAGATCATTGCATTGGTAATACTACATAATGACATTTCTTTTTATGTTTTATTTGGCAGCTTGAAGAACAATGTGAAGCTCCAGCTACCTGCTTGATTTGCATTCCCATTCTTTTAGATCAGCAGTAGTCCCCCCTCCCCACATTTCTTCCCTTTATCTGTCAGTGTCATTAGGTAATGTAACTAGAAGAAAAAATTCAATCGAATATGCTGCTATCCAAAATCCAAGTTGCTGTAAACTGTGCCCAAACAATTTTCATGCTCATAATTCCCAGACCGCACTTTCTAATTTCATCTTTGATGCTTCATATGAACATATTGTCGTATGAATTGTTAGTCAAAAACATTCATTATTGTGTGTGGTTTAATGTTTTTTCATATGTAAATGACAATATAGAATGCTTTTAAGCCAAAAGCAAGTGTTTATGAGAAGCATCAAACTAGGGCTTAAAAGAATAAATTAGATTTCTACTGCTGCATGTTACCGCCCTAGACAAGAGAAGTAAAGATGCATGTATGTGAGGTTTAAGAAGCCAAGGTCATATGGGACGAATATTTTCAAGGGCACAGCTGACGGAACATGCATATGCAAGAACTGTAGAAAGTATCAAACAGTGAATATAATAACGCATGATCCGACATGAGAAAAACCAAAACATTAGATGATACCGGACCTGTACGCTCTTATTACGCATGATAAAAAAACAGATGTTACCTTGATGTAATATTTTGAACAAAGAAACAGAGCAGGTGTTAAAACAAGATAGAAACGCAACGGTAATAACTAAATTCATGATTCCCAAGACACCAAATCGCATAAAATGAGTATATCGAAAACTTGGGTAATGTAGTGCATCAGTTTTTGCCAAACCCAGGAAAAGCACGAATAGCCTCCCAAATCCTAACCACAGAACATAAGTTTTTGCAAATTCTAGCTTTAGCTGCAATGTGCTTTCTTATTTACGGTGCTTAAATATAAGCCTACAATGTTGCGCCGCGCCGCTTCGCTTCTCAGACCACCACCAGTTTGGTGAAGCATAGCATCAATTTCATCCCCATCTTCCATTTCGAGCTGAAGAATAAGATCAGCATACACAAAAGGCTACTAAACAGAATTAAATGCAAGATATTGATCATATCACACGAGATTAGGCTATTTACTTCCTCTGGGGTTTGCTCGCCACGTAGCCTACGGCCATCAAATAGGAAAGCAATGGAATTTATATCCACAGATTGCCGGTCGCAGTAAGCATTGATCAGCTTCTTCAACTGGGCGTTCTTCAACTGGGTGTTCCGTTTGATCCTGAAGAAAACTTCATGTCACGCCCCGCTTCCCAAAAATACGGAAAACGAGGGATGATTAGGCCAGCCATGCTCCTACGGTCAAGGAATCATCCCGCCGTAGTCACACTTCGGCTTCTAGCATTACATGGTAATCAGTAAATAAAGCGCAGTGGTAAAGAAATCACATCACTAATTCATTACATTAATATTCCATTGTTCACAAATTACAGATAACAAGAACAAATACTAACCTAAGTCAAGCTTACGATCACTTTTATGGAAAGCAGAAAAATAGAAAGTACACCAGTCTAAATCTCCGTGAACTCGAAGGGTAGATCCGTCTCCTGTGCTGGTCCTCCCGCGGGATCTGAGCATGCATACTCAGGTCGTCAGAGCGACACAATAACAATATTATTATAATGAGATGAAACAGGTATATAAGGTAATACTGGTGTAAGAACAATACAAGTAATCACTATGTCACTATATGATGCAGAATATATTATGTGTCCCTATCGGTCTCTAGGTCATGTTGAAATCACATAGTGGAAGGAGGATCATGTTTAACAGGAGTCTCGTACATACCCGAGACAACGGCCCACATGCTCGGGACATAACCCTGTCAGCCGGATCGCTAGATCCTATCCTACATGTATCAGTATCTCTGTTCGAATGATCATCCTCTAAACACGGTCCCGCTAAATACGATACTCTTTCCACTTTGATTTCCCCTTTTTCCCCAGGTTCTCACTAGTTATGATCTTGATCTAGTTGTGTATAAGTATACCAATAGCACGGTTTTATCACTGTTCACTGTATCAATCACTGTCACGAATATTTACTTTCCATTGGTGTACTCGTCACAACTAAACCAACATCTATCACGTACGATAATGCAATGTCCACACGTACTAACACTGAGTGTATGGCAAGGATATGATATACATATATGTATGCTACCAATGAGCTCTGTATGTTATGAATCAACATGCATGTCATGAACTAAAATAATTTGCATAAATTAATATGTTACGAATTCGGCAAAATGATATAAGTAAGACAATTAGAACACTCAGTCAGCAATTCATCAAAATTTGTTTCAGTTCAATCGGGATTCCGGTTCTCAAGATATAGCTATTTCATTTTAAGTGCTCGCAGCTGGAAATTCAGTTTCAGAACTGAACGTCCGTTTCGCGACACGAATTGCACCCGATTGGGCTCAGAATTTGGCGATGTTACAGTTAAATGAAATCTAGGGTTTTCAATGGAGTATTCATCACAACAGACGGATCCTCAATCACATCTGTACGTTGAAAGTTATACCCAGTTTAATCTCAGTGTGTCATTTCAGAATCTGTTCTGGACAGTCATACTTTCTGTCCTTTTAAATACAGTTTAAAATAGCAAATGGCTATGAAACGGAATGGAATCACCTGTTTTATTTAGCTAACAGAGTTATCTTCAATCTACTGTAGGGTTCCGTAACATACGGCTTCAAGAAACACAGTGGCACAGGTATTGGGACAGCACACAATAATCAGAAACGCTCTGGACTGCAGTCCAGAGTCGCATTCCGATCCAATTATCATCACGATTACTGAACAGAAATCATTATAATTTTACATAGGGTTAAAGATCGTCGAGTCGGCTTCGATTTAAGCCCTCGAACGCATCATTCCAGTTTGAATATAATTTATGGTGATTTTATTCGTTTTCAGGTACGAGAAAATTCTAGTTTTAATGGCAAATTTGGGGGTATCCATTTTTGTCACGAACAATCGTATTTTCCAGCGAGATTCATACACGATGTTTATCATTACGAGGGCCAACAGAAAACCTATATTGCCGTCAAAATAAACTATTATATTCATTGGAGACTTGCATCGAACACATACGTCACAATATATATCGTTATTCGGTAAGTTTATAACTATATGATTTTAAGTTTGTACCACTAATATTTTAGCATGAAGCAAGTAAACACTTGCCTGGAAAATGTCTCGAGGTCGTGCGGCAGCAACGGCGTCACGAACGCGCGATGTACGCCGCAAAACGAAATGCGCGAGCTTGGCTCGCAACACGGGTTTGATGTCGGAGTTCCCCGGAGCCGTCAAGTGCGTGCTGGAAGAGAAGGTGGTGCTCTGTGGTTGGCCCGGGGCTTGCTGGGGTCGACG